>OX336394.1:241917976-244317976 GCA_946902985.2 Meconema thalassinum | reverse complement strand
TTCGCCATCTTCTGCAAGAAACTGAAACTCAAGCAGTTGCACTCACAGCGCCGAAACGGTCTTTAAACATATTAAGACACCATTTACAGCCACTCAGCTGCAATATTTTGGAGATGATATGATATTCCCGAAAGTTAAAGTTAAAAAATGCTACTCCAATTAAATAATCCCTCTCGGCACGCCGGGAAGCGGAGGCAGATTTCACCGGGCAAAGAAAAATGGTTCGATTTCACTCAATTTCCCAATTGTTATATACAGTACCTACAAGCGTTCTATATATTTAGCATACGAGAAACCCCATCATCTTAAAATTATATTATATTCCAGTGCTATTTACCTTGCACTAGTACAACAGTCGACCAGCCGGGCAAGAAGTCGGATCTAACACCAAATTTGCCTCGTCTGTAGAACTACACGGCTGTCAAAGAAACATCAATATTGCTTTGATGACATCCCTAGTACAGTCAGCAATAATTTTTAATACCTATCATTGGCTTAGCTCTTCCCTCATCAACTTGGCATCTTCATCGACAACATTTTCCTCGTCTCTTGGCGTACGGGAGGATATATCAAAAAATCTTTCAAACTTACGTTCCTAGGGGAATCGTTGGACCCCTGAACACATGATGAAGTGTCTTAAAAGGCGTGTCTACAATGAGCAGAAAATGAAGCATAAACATTCAACTTTAGTTCGAAAACTAGGTGTTTGCAAAAACTAAATTTGTAACATTAGTTATTGCTCTGTGTTGAATTGAATTGCATCTAGATCTCATCTTTACTAGGAATATCTCTTTCGCGGGCTTATAAGCCTATAAGCCCGCGAAACAGAGATTCCCCCAACGCCAGTCGTGAAAGTCTGAATTCTCTTCTTTACTGCTTGTTGAACTATCAGTATCGTTGTCCTCACCTTGTATCCTTTAGCCAGGGCTGCATCTGATGAGGTCTTCTTTATCTTCTGTTGCGGCATGAACCTCCTGATGATAGGACTCAATAGGCGATGGTCTGTTTCTCGCAGGTCATTGGGCCCTGTGATGAAACTCACCACCAGTCCTACCACCATCGACACCACGCATCCGAGTAGTGTGTACCATAAGTATGAGATCCGGAACAGCACGAACACCTCACTACAGAGGCGAGGAAATCAATCGTTTATTAGCAAAGACATTCAAAACAAACAACTGGAAAGAAAAAGAAAATCCATGATATATCTTTCAGGGATGTAACATTAACCCTATACGGTGTGCTGTTTGTTCAAGTCTCTCTGAGGGACGGTCTTCAATTTCAAATACTGTATAGGTTTATTTTTAGCCGTCAGGTGTTATAGTTCAATGGTTCCAAGTCGTGCTTTTATCTTTTGTTTTGATCTGTAACTTATTATTAGACTGAAGAAGGGGATGTACTTCCATGTTGACATTGAGGTTGCATTGAGGCAAAATGTAGATGATTCTGAGATTTGAGCGCCAATTTGTTGATGATTCTTGTGACTATAAAGACAGTTACAGTGATTACTGTGTCTAATCACAAGAACATGAAGATAATGGAAGTAGTGATATAACAGCTTACACTTATACGGCCGGCATTCATAACTATGTGCAAGCCCAGACAACTGGTACATTGTATTAATGATACGGGCGAACAGGATTGCTCGGAGGTTACAAACATCCTCACTATTGCAAGTGATGTAGTCAGAGTTGTAGATGATTTGATTTTAGAAAAATGTTGTTGTTTGAGTCATCTAACCCCCTTAACACCCCTTCAGAACATGAATATCCAGAAATCCATCCTTAGTGGACTTTTTCGACATACAACGAATATATCCCCAAAATTTCAAGTTTCTAACTGCAATAGGTGTGCTGGGGGATGATGAGTGAATATCCAAAAATCCTTCCTTAGTGGACTTCTTTCCCCAGAATTTCACCCCTCCCCATGGGCCCCTTATTTTGGATTTATGAAAAAACGATCGAACACCTATTTACTACTTTTTCAAGCTGATTTTTCTCCCCAAGATTCATACTTTTGTCTCTGTCTTTTAAGAGATTCTTGCTCCGTTAGGAATCCTTCAACCCCCACTTTTCACACATACACCTCATAATATACACCACATCGAAAAACCCTCAGACATGTGTCTTCTTATTCTTAATGATGAGTTTATATGCCAAGTATCCCATCCCCAAGGAAACCAATCAGGAGATATTGTTATTCAATTAAATGTAAGTCTACCCCCTTAACACCCCTTTAGAACCTGAATATCCAAAAATCCTTCCTTAGTCGACGTTTTTGACATACAATGAAACATAGCCCCAAAATGTCATGTTTCCAGCTTCAATCATTTTGGCTGGGCGATGATGAGTGAGTGAGTAAGTCAGGACATTTTCTTTCATTTATTTTTCTGAATTTCACCCCTCTCTTGAACCCCGTAAATTGGATTTATGAAAAAAAGAACGGTCGAACACCTATTTACTTATTTTTGAGCTGTTCTCCCCCCACTGAGTTTGATGAGTGAGTGAGTTAGGACACTTTCCTTCCTGTTTTCCCCCCAGTATTTCAACCCTCTCCAAGGGCCCCTTAAATTGGATTTATGAAAAACGCTTGAACACCTATTAACTTATATTTAAGCTGTCTTTTCTCCCTGAGTTTGATGAGTGAGTGAGTTAGTCAGTCAGTCAGGACACTTTCTCTCCTTTTCCCCCCAGAATATCACCCCACCCCATTGGCCCCTTAAATTGAATATATGAAAAAGCGGTCGAACACCGATTTACTTATTTTTTAAGCTGATTTCTTTTCGCTGAGTTTCAAATTTCTCGCCTACCGGTATGTAGTTTAAGAGATAGGCCCACACGCTCTGTTAGGAATCCTTCAACCCCCACTTTTCACCCCTTTCACCTCATAATAATACACCACATCGAAAAACCCTTAGACATATTGAACCCGAAATCACATTTGCCATGTGACTTGTATGGCTCATGAGGAGCTTACCATCCTTGAGAGAAGCGGAGACTTCCAAGGAGAAGGCATGTAAAGCGCTCATTTGATTCATATGAGTTGCCGCGCCGTGAATGTATATATGTTTGTGTATTTGATAAGGATGTAATTGTTAACCAATGTTGTACATATTTTTGATGCACAGAAGCATGATTTAATTTACTATGAAAAGGAATCATGAATATTAAAAACCCACTGAGAATGCCATAAATATTTTACAGTCGCACATTTAACTCATGGCTAGATAGTGCATCCGGCTTCTTGCTGAAACACTCTTATCACAAGCATGGTCTTGGCTTGACGTGCAACTTAATGCAGGCATGGTCCTGTGACTACGTTAAAATCGTGCTCGTCAAAATCGAGAAATATCCGTCGAATATAGCTTAATCCAACGAACTGAGATACGCTTTTGCGTGCAGCAAAGCTGTTAAGTTGATTGAAAACAATAAGTGAAAGCAGATTTTGAATATTTGTAATATTTCTGATAACATTTCCACACAGGCATAGAACAAGCTGCCAACCACGTTTTTCGAAAGTGCAACGATATTGCTAGGAACAGTGCAATACAGTAAAGAACAGATCACGTGTGAATTAAGGTCACCCAGTTTTTAGTGTGCACAGTGGCATAAGCTGCTGTTATTAAACTCTGTGGGCGGAAAATCTATGGCCATTATTACTTGCTACCCGCTGATAAGTGTAACTTCAGTGTGCAATTGCTAGTTAGAATCTAACAGTAAATTCAGTGCTAACCAACGAATTCAACAGCATCACGGCATTGCTAATACACATTTTTCATGACGAAGAAATGCCAATTATTCCTTCTACAATGGAATAAAACCCACAGGATGGCGGGGTTTAGCAACCGCTGGATCACACTATAAATGGTTCAGTGATGGCTGAATCACCCTATGAGGAAAGCACTTGTATAATAGGCATTCCACCATTATGCCTTACTTGCTACCTAAACCAGGCAAGTCATTTCACTGAGGAAATGTGAAGCACGTACGTGAGTCTGGCTGATAGCCGAATTACCTTTTTATGTACGATCTCGTAATGGGGATTAGATTAGTTTAATAAGACCTTACGCCGCACATTCTTAGGTAGGCTTAATTATTAGCATGTATTCATAGTGGTGGAGTAACAACAAGTTATGCCGTATCATTTGCAATTGCTTGGGATAAACGCATTTGCCAACAATTTTTGTAAATAGACCTTTTTCTAGTTCGACAGTGCATCGAACCAACACACTCTAACGTGTAGGATTTTGTTACATAATCATGTCTGAATAACTGCATTTTTACTGGAGCAGTAAACTCAACGACCACCTGTTGGCCGTGAAATAAGTCAATGTCACACTTTTTTTGTTTATTTTGACCTTGTAAACGCGATGACAGCGCACTCTTTTCTTGATAAAATTACTTAGAAGGCTGTGAGTGGAGTGAAAACTAGACATTACTACCTGAAAACCTGTTTATGAAATGTGGAGAAGTGAAAGAATAACTTTATAAATTCGACTTTCAGACGACTGCCAAACAAGCTATGAATTGTAACTTTGCGAGATGAGCTGAGCAGGCTATCCTGAGTTCGTAGAGAGGGGTCATTTTATAGGACTGTAAGCAAAAGACCCAGGTTTATTAATACAAGTTTTCCAGACATTAGACGTCTGATATATGAGTAAATAATGCACCTTTCTATAAGTTCAGAGTACACAGCTGTTATTACAGCAAGATTAAACCTTATCCTCAAGCTGGGATTGTATAAATTTAGTCAGAACCATGTTATGTTAAAACGCACTACAGCGGTAGGATATGATTACCCTTAGATGCTAGTACAAGTTTTGGTACTTTATGAGCTGATAACACACACGAGTTTTGTCTCGTTATTGCAGCAGATGATCAGTGGATCAGTGGTATTGATTAGCACTCAGAGGTGCTATTTGATGTTTTGGAATTGATTTTTCTTCCAATTATGTGTTTGAGATTGGATGCTTGATACACCACTTATTTACAGTTTACGAATTTAGCATGGTCATTAAAAATACAATGAAAATGATAGGACTGAATTAATCTGATAAAGAAGAGGGTAATAATCAAATATCAGGATTTTCAACTTAAAACTGAATATAAACCAAGAGCTAGGAAGTCTAATAAAATGTAAATAAACCTATAAACTTAAATGAACCTTGATGACTATAACATAGACTTGATTCTTCGACACACTTAAATAAAAATATAGCTTTCCCTATTGAGAGACGGCAATCAGTTAGTTACGTGATTAAACGCGGTAGCTAACCTGATAATGTAACGTTAGACATGTTTTACTCATGCAGTCGCCGACCTAATTTTTCTCTCCAACACGAAACATACCCAAGTTCACAAACAGTGAATTTGCGATGTAGAAAGGTAGGAGCAGTGGCGCCCATTGCGCATGTAATTTAAGAAGGTTACATGTTACTTATTTGTGTTGTTAATTAGAATAGATTTCCATGCGTTCTATTAGGTTCAGAATGTGCATAGCTTTAGCTTGGAAATAAATTTAGGATGAAACGCTTCTCGTTTACATCATTGTTATTATTAACGTACGATAGGTATTAGATTAAATGACCGTTAAATGTTGGAGATGACTCCATCATAGCGTAGCTTTAAATTTATTATGCTGTAAATGTAACTGAAACCTTGCATTGTAAAGAAGTCATGCTGTAGAGTCATGCTTGTACTATCATTATTATTGAATCTCCGAAGTAATTGTATAGGGAAGAACAACGTGTCATTCTCTTAGATTGCATTCTTTGATTTTCAATTTTTGCGTAGGACTTCGAGAGGCTTAATTTATTAGGATTGTCGCACGGAGACGAATTACATTATTTTCAACATTGTTTAGCACGGACTAGCCGTTTTCACCTCTCGGAAGTAGTTAAGGGTCTGCCACTTTTTTGAATAAACTGAGTGCGATTTAAATGTAAGCCTTGCCTCTTTATTGTATTTTTTGTGTTTGTATTCCTCTGGGCTGGTCGTTTCACCTCTTATTACACACAACACCCCCGAGTACAGACTCCTGAGTGCTTTCCCAGTCCATGAATGCATTCCTTCCCGTCCTATATGTCTCCCAGGGAGATGGGGGTTTCGGAAGGATCATTTAAGGTCTATGGCTCCCCGAAACTCTCGTTAAACGGGCACAATATGTCTGCTTATTTTTAATGATTAGTTTATATGCCGAGTATCACATCCACAAATGAAACCACTCGTGAGATATTGTTATTCAATGAAATGCAGGTTTAACCCCCTTTAGACCCCTTTAGTACCTGAATATCCAAAAATCCTCCCATAGTGTACGGTTTTGACATACAACGAACATATCCCTAAAATGCCATATTTCCAACTTCAATATTTTTGGTTTGGGCGATGATGAGTGAGTGAGTGAGTCACGACATTTCCTTTCAATTTTTTTCTTCAGAATTTCACCCCTCCCGATGAACCTATTAAATTTGATTTATGAAAAAAAAAACAGTCGAACACATATTTACTTATTTTTAAGCAGTTTTCCCCCTGAGTTTGAAGAGTGAGTGAGTCAATCGGTTGGGACACTTTCTTTCCTGTTCCCCCCCCCCCCCCCACCAGAATTTCACCCCTCGCAATGGGCCCCTTACATTGGATTTACGAAAAGAAACCGGTCGAACACCTATTTAATTAATTTTGTAAGCTGATTTTTTCCCGCTGAGTTTCAAGCTCCTCGCCTATGTCGTTAAAAAGATACACGCTCAGTTAGGAATCCTTCAACCCCCAACTTTCACCCCCTTTCACCTCATAATATAAACCACATCGAAAACCCCTCAGACATGTGTCTTCTTATATTTTAATGATGAGTTTATATGCCGTGTAGCACATCCCCCAATGAAACCAATCGGGAGATATTGTTGTTCAATGAAATGCAGGTTTAACCCCCTTAAGATCCCATTAAACCTGAATATCCGAAAATCCTCCCTTATTAGACGGTTTTGACATACAATGAACATATCCCCACACTGTCATGTTTCTAATTTCAATAATTTTGGCTGGGCGATGATGAGTGATTGAGTGAGTGAATCAGGACATTTTCTTTTTTCAGAATTTCACCGTTCCCCATGAACCCCTTAAATTTGATTTATGAAAAAAACTGTCGAAAATCTATTTAATTATTTTAAGCAGATTTTTTCCCCCCGAGTTTGATGAGTGAGTCAGTCAGTCAATCAGTTAGGACACTTTCTTTCCTGTTCTTTTCCCCCCAGAATTTTACCCCTCCCCATGGGCATCTTCTTATTTTTAATGATGAGTTTATATGCCGAGTATCACATCCCCCAATGAAACCAATCGGGAGATATTGCTATTCAACGAAATGCAGGTCTAACCCCTTAACACCCCCTTTAAAACCTGAATATCCAAAAATCCTTCCTTAGTGGGCGTTTGCGGCCCTTGAGAAGCTGCATACCAAATTTCATTCCATTTTGGCTGGGCGATGATTGAGTGAGTGAGTAAGTCAGGACATTTTCTTTCAATTTTTTTTTTTTCATAATTTCACCCCTCCCCATGAACCCCTTAAATTTGATTTATGAAAAAAACTGTCAAACAGCGATTTACTTATTTTTAAGCAGTTCCCCCCCCCCCCTCCCCGAGTTTGATGAGTGAGTCAGTTAGGGTACTTTCTTTCCTGTTCTTCTCCCCCCAGAATTTCACCCCTTCCCATGGGCCCCTTAAATTGGATTTATGCAAAAACGGTCAAACACTTATTTACTTATTTTTATGCCGATTTTTTTCCGCTGAGTTTCAAACTCCTCGCCTATGTCGTTTAAGAGATACACGCTCCGTTAGGAATCCTTCAACCCCCAATTTTCACCCCTTTGACCTCATAATATACACCACATCGAAAAACCCCCAGACATGTGTCTTCTTATCTTTAGCCTACTTTTCACATTTTGCAAAAATGAAGAAAAAGTAGACTAATGAGATCGATCCGGGAAAATGTGCGTCTGTCTGTCTGTCCTTCTGTCTGTCTGGCTGGCTGTGTGTGTGTCCCCCCTATCAACTCCTAAACGGCTGCAGCTATCGAAACCAAATTTAGTATGAGTAAAGATGTATACCGGAATATCTCAAGCCCATATTTGAAAATGATGTCAGTGCTACTAACTGCTGAAAAAACGCACTAGAAATTTGAGCTCCTTGTTGGATATCATGGAAGGTATGCATGGGAGCTATTCCAAAATTGGCACACATGTAGATAATACTATTTCAGTTTAATTTCCAGGAGCCCATACATGGCAGTGTTGCCAAAATAATTTCAAGCCTTCTGATGAGTCCAATTTTTAAATTTATATAACTTCTACACTATCAATTGGATTTCAACCAAATTTTGTATGTAATATGTTTACATAAACCGATAAGACTGTGTGTATTCTTAAGAGCCACCAGGGCTGCCAACTGTTAATAATTGCTCTCTATTCTCTTTATCCAAATAGCAATATATCTGAAAGTATGCCGACAGCTTTAAACTATGCACACGTATAGTACCTGATATTTTAGAATAATTTGGAGTAACATATATACTTCAGTTCTACCAACATGATTCTAAGCCTGCTGATAGGACCAATTTTCAAATACATGTAACTTCTATACACTCAGTTGGATTTCATCCAAATTTCGTATGTGCTATGTGTAACTTAACAGATATGACATAAGTATTCTTAAGAGGAATCAGGGCTGCCAACTGTTAATAAATGCTGTCTATATTTTCTTTACCCTAATATCAATATATCAGGAAGTATGCAAGCCAACAGTTCTATACTTTGCACATGTATAGCACCTGACATTTTGGATTTATTTGGAGCAATTAATATAAGTCAGTGCTGTCAACGTGATTCTATGCTTGCTGATAGGTCCAATTTTAAAATGCATGTAACTTCTATACTAACAAATGGATTTAATCCAAAATTGGCACAACAAGATATCATTATAGATCCGATTATTTCTAACCAGCACACGCATGACATTGTTGCCAACATGCTTTTACGCGTGCTGATAGATTCAACGTCTAACTGTATGTAACGTCCATTGGACTTCAACCAAATGTTGTATTCTGTACCTTAAGAGATGGAACTAAGAATATATTCAGTCACCAGGGCTGCCAACTGTAGTGGTCTATTAGGCTACATTATACCAGGAATATTTCGAACTAATTAGACATTTCGATATTACCAACTTAATTTCGTCATTATTCTAGATAGGTTCATATACTGTAGATTAATCATTGACATGAAAAGTAGGCTCTTTAGTTCGTCACGGAACTTCTTGTTAATGATGAGTTTATATGGCGAGTATCACATCCCCCAATGAAACCAATCGGGAGATATTGCTATTCAATGAAATGCAGGTCTACCCCCTTAACACCCGTTAGAACCTGAATATCCAAAAATCCGTCCTTAGTGGGCGTTTGCGGCCCTTGAGATGCTGCATACCAAATTTCATTCCATTTTGGGTGGGCGATGACGAGTGAGTGAGTAAGTAAGGACATTTTCTTTCAATTTATTTTTTCGTAATTTCACCCCTCCCCATGAACCCCTTAAAGTTGATTTATGAAAAAAAAGCTGTCAAACAGTTATTTACTTATGTTTAAGCAGTTTTTTTAACCCCTGGGTGTGATGAGTGAGAGGGCCAGTCAATCAATTAGGACACTTTCTTTCCTGTTTCCCCCCCCCTCCCCCAGAATTTCATCCCTCCCCATGGGCCCCTTAAATTGGATTGATGAAAAAACGGTCAAACATCTATTTACTTATTTTTTATGCTGTTTTTTTTCGCTGAGTTTCAAACTCCTCGCCTATGTCGTTTAAGATATACACGCTCCGTTAGGAATCCTTCAACCCCCACTTTTCACCCCTTTGACCTCATAATATACACGACATCGAAAAACACTCAGGCACGTGTCTTCTTATTTTTAATGATGAGTTTATATGCCGAGTATCACATCCCCCAAAGAAACCAATCGGGAGATATTGCTATTCAATGAAATGCAGGTCCACTCCCTTAACACCCCCTTAGAACCTGAATATCCAAAAATCCTTCCTTAGTGGGCGTTTGCGGCCCTTGAGAAGCTGCATACCAAATTTCATTATATTTTGGCTGGGCGATGATGAGTGAGTGAGTGAGTCAGGACATTTTCTTTCAATTTTCTTTTTTCAGAATTTCACCCCTCCCCATGAACCCCTTAAATTTGATTGATGAAAAAAACTGTCAAACAGCTATTTACTTATTTTTAAGCAGTTTTTTCCCCTGGGTTTGATGAGTGAGTCAATCAGTCAATCAATTAGGACACTTTCTTTCCTGTTTTTTCACCCCCGGAATTTCACCCCTCCCCATGGGCCCCTTAAATTGGATTTATGAAAAGCTACCAAACACCTATTTACTTATTTTTTATGCTGATTTTTTTTCGCTGAGTTTCAAACTCCTCGCCTATGTCGTTTAAGAGATACACGCTCCGTTAAGAATCCTTCAACCCCCACTTTTCACCCCCTTTTACCTCATAATATACACCACATCGAAAAACCCACAGACATGTGTCTTCTTATTTTTAATGATGAGTTTATATGGCGAGTATCATATCCCCCAATGAAACCAATCGGGAGATATTGCTATTCAATGAAATGCAGGTCTACCCCCTTAACACCCCTTTAGAACCTGAATATCCAAAAATCCTTTCTTAATGGGCGTCTGCGGCCCTTGAGGAAGCTGCATACCGAATTTCATTCCAATCAGTTCGGTGGTTTTTGAGATTTCGTGATGAATGGATGAGTGAGTGAGTGGTATTTGACAAATATATAGTAGATTGACGAGAGTTAGAGCTGGGACAGGTTTTACATGGTTCAGTAATAATAGTAATAATTAACGTATGCCATTTTTAGCCTATTTTCATTTTATGAAAAAAAAATGGGCTTATGAGATCACCTTTTGTTCGTGTGTGCGTGTGTGCGTGTGTGTGTCTGCTCCCTAATAACTTTTAAACGGCTGGGGCGATTTCAATGAAACTCGGTAAGGTCATAGCAACATTTTGGCAGACTCCGACCATGGCCTTCAAATTTTATTACGTCTCACAAATCCAACATGACGGCTGTGCGAAATATTTCACCAGCATTCAATATCTCTGAAACTATTACCGATATCACCTTGAAATCTTGTACGGTGATAGAGGGCATTACTACAAGTACACCTATGACTTTTTCAAAAACCTTGTCATTACAAAACCAACATGGCGGCCAGGCTAATTTGAGACTTCTAATTAGACTTTTCTGGCGATTTAACTATCCAAACACAATGAAACTCGGTACAGCAAAAGTTTATACACATTGTAATGCACAAACATCTAATTTTGTTCAATTGTTTACATAACCTCAAGATGGCGGCTGTGCGAAATATTTTACCGGCGTCGATATCTCCAAAAATATTTCTTATATCACCCTGAAATTTTGTACGGTGGTACAGGGCACTACTACAAGTTTATATTTGTAAGCTTCAAAAACATGTAGAGTCTAAAACGAACATGGCTGCCAAGCGAATTTGAAACATTTTAACAGACTTTTCTCGCGATTTAACCATCTGAGCGGAGTGTAATATGGTACAGTAAATGTTTATGCATATTGTAATGTACTGGCATCTAATTTAGTTCAATTATTTACATAACCTTAAAATGGCGGCTGTGCGAAATTTTAAAATTAAGTTTTTATTTCTTGTGTCGTAATCGTTCGATGTATGTGAAAGTTTGAATAATGAACCTACGCAATAATTTTCCTTTAATGGTACATACTGATATCGCGCCAGGAGTTGGCAGTTGGATTTGAACTGCAGATGTCTTCCCGCTCATTGTGTATCGCGCATTCCAAAAACATTAAGTTGGTTACTACTTGATTCACTCACTCAGCACATTCCTTCTTTCACTGGCTGCGTGTCGTGTGCTGCAATAACAGCGATTGGCATGCGCGAAGCCGATATATTTAAGTTAGGAATATGCGGGCCGCGCATGCGTACTGCAAGACCCCCCACACCCCGTCACAGCGTGTTGGACTGCCATCTCCTGACGCGATATCAATGTTCCAACGTTCACCACTAGGTGTTAGTGACATCTGGTATCGAAAGTTGAAACTATTTGAAATTGAATGGAACTTGTACCTCACCCCATGGATGTCCGCTTGAAGCAGCTACAGCCTCTGGTAAGTCGAACATGTCCTCCGACAGTCCCGGCACTAAAAGCCTTACGCTAAATAAAAATAAAGTATTGCTAAGTAACCCATAAGATCGCTCTTCAGTCGGTCAACGCGAGTGTACGGTACCCAATTTGATTAGGCGGGGAGTGACAATTTATCCTCTAGTGCCTGAAATAAAAATCCATGAATTGGTTATAAACTTATTAACACATTTCTCACATAAAGGGAGGAGGAGGGGGAGGGGGAGGGGGTTTGTGTGAGAAACGTTTTATTAAGTCTATACGTAATTATTGTATTATGAATTACACAGGGAAAATAATTGTTACTCCTCATCCAATCTAATTGGGTGTATTGGTGTTGACCAACTGGGAAGTCATTCTATTAATATAGACTGTTCAAATAACAATAAGAAGACACCCGAGTTTCAAAAGGACCCTAAAAGGTAAGACTTGAGCTACGGATTTTAGGTTATTATTATAAAGCTTTTCAAAAAAACAACGGAACTAGGTATTTAACTGGTTATAAATCAATAATAATGTTATTGGTTATACGTCCCTTTTAACTACTAGGGCTTTTAGAGATGCCGGGGTGCCTGAATTTTGCCCGGAAGGGGATCTTCAACGTGCCAGTAAATCTACAGACACGGCTCCCTTGCATTTACGCACCCTCAAATGCCCGCTGACTGCGCCGGGATTAGATCTTACAACCTTGGGAACAGCAGGAGAGCACGTTACCGCTGAGCCACGCAGCCATTCGGTTATAAATCGGAAGCATGTTTCGGTAGGATATCTTGCATGGCTTCGTAGTCGGTACCATGCTAAACTGCTATGCCCAAGATGGCGGCTTCAAACCCGGTCGAAGTCGTTGTATTTTTAATACCGTTAAAATCCTTCAGTAGCATATGCCTTCCTTTGGAGGAGAAGTGAAGCTGGCGGGCCCATGCCATATATTTATGGCATGTAAAAGAAACTTCCACTACAATGGTAGTGTGTACCCAAAATTTGTAGGTTATTTGGTTAGAAACACTCTATCAAGTTCCAACGTTCGCCACTGGGTGACAGTGACAGTGCCGTCTGGTAGCCAAACTTGGAACTAATTGAAATTGGGGAGACTACGGGCGTTCAATTGAAATGCCCTGCTATGGCCATTGGCTGCAATTCAAATATAAACAATATCAATGCTTCTTGAAAATTAAGAAAATTAAACGTAAATGATGTCATCTCAAACATGTGCCGATATTCTATTTTTCAGGTGTAGACAATGGCTTTCAAATAGTCAGAGCGTTGATTATATAAATGAAAATGTAGACTTTTTTTTACAATAATATAAACTTTTTCTCGAATCGTTTTGATGTATACCAATTTATGTCGTCAGGATAATGCTCACAAACATAGATGTGGTACACCGTTAATTCTCTTACGAAATACCTGGTCTCCCACATGACTGCTGTGAAGGTACGGTACACAATATTGTTATTGCTGAAATTATTTGTAAAATTGACATTGTATTATATTCTCATATTCAGGAATGAAAGTTTTCAAAATCACAGAAAAAATACGAAGTACTTAAAATTGAACCATTTAAGACCTTAAGATCTTTTTATACTTTTCGTTTCACAAATTGCACGGATATTTTTTAATTAATTATAATGCTACTCAATTTTACGGATTAACTAGCTTTTGATATGGTTAAGAATTTGATATAGCATAGCTATTTACAATTATACCAATACTAGCAACCCACCCCGGCTTCGCCCGATATCTTTAATGGTTTACTCAGCGTAAGCTTGAAAGGCGTAAGGACGGCAGGTCCCAGACGCAATTCAGAAAAGCCGAGTTGAACAGCGAAACTCCAAACACACATAGGCCTACTCTTCTCTGAAGTCTTAACTCGACACGACTTGAAAGT
The DNA here is from genome assembly GCA_946902985.2 of Meconema thalassinum. Taxonomy (NCBI): domain Eukaryota; kingdom Metazoa; phylum Arthropoda; class Insecta; order Orthoptera; family Tettigoniidae; genus Meconema; species Meconema thalassinum. Next base: position 244,303,866 of record OX336394.1, on the reverse strand, counting down.
TGATGCTGATCGAAGCTGGGGTGATAGACTCGCTCCCTACCTCGAAAACTCGCCCCGAAGCTAGTAATTTATATTTCCACTGGAGATTGTTGGCAGAAATGAAAACGTAAAATCACTTATAGTGGGTGATGTATTAAAGATAGAGATTTGCTGTCGCAGACCTTTTTGTAGAACTTTTCATTCTGACCAATTCTTACACTCATAGTAGTCCGCCTAGATAGATATTTTTAACGGTTTAACCAGAGTAAGCTGAAATGGCGCATGGGCGCCAGGTTTTTCTTCGGCTCGATTCACTGAAATCGTTACTGCTCGGCTTCCTGTGGTCACAAATGAATGTTTTTCTACAGAAACCTTCCACAAGAAATCCTTTACAGAATGGTGAAAACTGCATCAAAATCCATCCAGTGGTTCTCGAGATTAGACTACGCGTTACATCCAAGAATCGGGGACTCAGTTTTATACTACAGTATGTCGAGATGCCCGCGACTATCATTGAAACAAATACCGTACATGAATTAATAACTAGTATGGGCTATTAATTCTACGTAATAATCATTAAATGCGTCATACAACTGTACTTAGGGTTACTTGTAGAGGACTGAACTAATAAAAACAGAGCATTTTTTATGTTCCCATGAATTAAAAGTGATTTGACATGACTTATGTTTACAATGGAAATACTCACTCAGGGGAGTTAAAATTCACAAAGCCCCTACAAAAGTGAAATCATCAGTCCCGCGAATAACGCGCTCAGGGCAGTTGCCATCTAGCTGGTCACCGCGATCACTAGTGTCGCTCTATCTACCAAAAGGATGCAATTTCGTAACGCAGCGAGCTTCGTGACTGTGTATTTTAGACTGTGGTAATACAACTCCAGCCTCCCAGGTTTGCCAATCTAACTTTTCCCCCGCGAAATATAGCTTATTTCAAACTGAGGCTAGCGCCAAATAATTTTGAATCCCACATAGCGGGACAATATTAGCTATTTTTTCTTTATTTGGCGGGAGATAAGTTATATGTAAATTAATCTAGTTTTTATTAAAAATAACGCGTTTCAATAAGGACTTCGAAAATTCTATGGGTACATTAACACTCTTTGTGGGATCGTAATTAACTTCTTGAGCATGAGAATGCCGTCAGCAGAGTTGCTTCATATAACGTTAACTTAATACAGTACAGTGTATGTCCAACAATTCCCCGAATTACGGTTATCTCTCGGTTACGAATTAGTGAAATTTGTCGCATGTGTAGTGTAAGCAACCTTTTTTCCGGCTGCAAGTATCATTTGTATGGTAAAACGGACCTAGTAGGTGACAAAAATCTTCGAAAATGATATTTTAGGCTTTCAGGGCTAATTGCAACATAAATCACAGGATCTTGTTGAAAAAACTCAATTAACATAAAAATGAGTAGCCTATTGTATAACTCATAATTCAACATGAAACACCGTGAGAGGACATGCCTACTTTTGCTGAGACTTCTGGAAATGTTTTCTCTTGTTGAGAGATACGCAGTTTTCATGTTGGTAGCACAGATAGATTCGAGGTTATTTTGTTCCTGTCAGGAGAACAGGAATGTTCTAGATTTACCATTTCAGTCAAAAATTAACTTCATTTTTTACAGAACTGTTGTTGTTGTCTTTTGTGCATATTTTATTACTCGAAAACTTATGGAGCAAAATACATGAAACTTTTCTTGTGAAATAATATCTCATTGAGAAATGGAAATATTTGTAGAGTTGTTGTTAATTCATTTGAGGGGCTTGAGACATCTTGGTCATCAGCCCCGTATAGTTGGGTGTATGTTGAAGTTGTCTGGCAATCTGTATTGCTGTGATGACTGTATTAATGTGTGCAAATGTATCAGGGACAGGGATGGGATAGACGCTCCGGGACTTTAAGTCAGACACAATCCCGGCAATTTCCTGTAGGGATTGTGGAAAAAAACGGGGAGAAACACACTCAGGATAACCGCTGTCAGCACCGGGATTCGAACCTTCGATATCCGTACTTACTGCAGCTGCCCTCCCAGCCATGGTGCACGTTTGACGAGTTGACGAGCACGGCTACGCCGCGGGTCGAAATGCTTGTAGAATTTGGCTTCGAGTATCTATAACCCCCCCCCCCCCCCCCCATCGGCCGATCCTGGCTACGCTACTGCTCGAAACTGTTGTGTGCCTGAATGCAAATACAATTATTATAAAGATAAGCCTTTGGTGTCTATTTCCTATTTTCCAAAGAAAAGGAACTTAGGGATAAATGGACAAGAAACATTCATCGTGATGCTTTTTCTCCGACAGCTAATTCATCAGTTTGTATCAAACATTTTGCACCTGAATTTGTCATTACAGAAGACGAATTCCCTTGTGCAGATGGCTCAGTTGTAACTGTACCTAGGAAAAGAACGAAACTACAAGAAGGAGCATATCCTACCATCTTTGAAAACCAGCAGGGGCGGATCTAAGGGAGGGCGAACGCTCAGGGCCCCTCGGTCCTGGGGGCCCCGCGCAATGGATTGTTTTAAATGTAATTGATTAATTAATTATACTTTTCAAACTTTTCAAACTAATTTATAATTCATATTCTTTTTTCAGTGCAGCTATGACCTCCCGTGACCGTTTAGCAAGTTAAGATTTCAGTTCTCGCTTGCTGGGCCCGAGGTTGCAGGTTCGTATCCTGGCGCAGTCAGCTGGCATTAGAGGGTGCGCAAATGCGAGGGAGCCGTGTCCGTAGATTTACTGGCACGTTAATGATACCCTTCGGGGCAAAATTCCGGCACCCCGGCGTCTCTAAAAGCCGCAGTTGTTAAAAGGGACGTAAAACCAATAACATTATTATTATTATTATTATTAGATTTCAGTGAAATGATAGAAGACTACAGCCGGGAAAAAAGTCGCAAAGTAATATTTTAATATTTCATAGTTTACATCATCTTCTTCAAGGGGACCTTTTCATATTATTAAAAGTATGTACTGTAGTGTATTCGAAATATTGTAACTATTCTTTATTTTATTATTATTACAAAACTATTTTCCGTTTGATTTGATATTTTTTCTATTTCCTATTGTTGTGTGCCCCACCTTAATATATCGCCCAGGCCCCGCAAGGCCTGGATCCGCCGCTGAAAACCAGCCATCATTTTTAACGAAACAGTTGCCTCCAAAAAGAAAGGGTTCAAAGGAACGCATAAAGCAAGCAATTTCTTGCCCGTGATGATCAACAGTTCAGTGAGTGCAATGAAAGAGATACAAGAACATGGATCTTAGAAGTGACAACCAAGAACTACACCACCTGGTTGATCACTTTTATTTTTAAGAATAATAGGCTGTACCACTAAAAAGAAATTGAAATTCCTACAGGAACAGTTATAACGTTCCTTGTCCACACAGCCAAGGTATTCTTCAGATACTCTCCTGTGGGCCTCAACTTTATTTTATTCTCCTGATGGAACTCCGATAGTACCTTACTCCAAATCCTGGGGCACCTCCCATTGCCTGTCCCTTATACAGCTACACACACTACTACACTGCAGTCATCACATAATCGGAGGAATTCAATCCACACCCAACTGCACGGGGCTGATGACCAAGGTTTCCCAAGCCCATAAAATGAATTAACAGCAGGCAAAATTACGTTATGATGTTATTTTGTGTTGTGTTGGATTCTGACACACGTCATGCGTTTGATGTCCGACCACCACCTACGGCGTCCATCTTCGATTCCATTGTCAGTACGGTAGTACTGTATAGAAGGTCCTGACTGACTAAGGTATAGGAGTTGAACATTTTCTCGCTAGTGGATATTATTGCATTTTTACAGCAGTGTCAACATTATTATCAGGCGTTGGTTTAGATCGAAATATGGAATCGCCCCAACAAATTGTTGGAAATAGTGCGGTTATCGCAGTGGTGAACTCGGAATAAGGCTTTACATACAAACACAATCCTAATCTGGGGCTTACTTCCCAGACCCCTTTGCTTGCAGTGCAATCAGTAATTTTCGTCCAGACAGTCTTCTAACCAAGTACTGTACTGGCCAATGGTTTCGTCCAGACAGTCGTAAAACCAGGTAGCGACCAATGATTGTCCAGACCATCGTCTAACCAAGTAGCGACCAGTGGTTTCGTCCATACCGTCGTCTAACCAAGTAGTGACGAATGATTTCGTCCAGACAGTCTTCTAACCTAGCCAATGGTTTCGTCCAGGCAGTCGTCTAACCAAGTAGCGTCCAATGGTTTCATCTAGACTGTTGTCTAACCAAATGGCGACCAATGCTTCCATCCAGACAGTCGTCTAACCAAGTAGAGGCCAATGGTTCTATCCAGACAGTCGTCTAACCAAGTAGGGACGAATGGTTCCATCCAGACATGAACTTTGTGCTGGCGTGGAAAAATCTCTCGAATAATCTCCGGTCAAATCCATACGAAAATGTGCGTCAGAGTTGGGGTACAGGAATCAACAATAAGGAAACACATCAAAGTGGATCTGAAAATAAATAATAATAGACTACTAATAATAATGAATAGGGGTATACGGACTTTGTGCGCACACTGTATTTAACTATGTTTATAATAAAAGAAAGGCCATAAAAATGCTAAAAGCCTGGTGTTCATGTTGAGTGTCAGGGGCGTGTGAGTGGTGCTTGAAGTAGGAGGTGTAGTGGTTGGTCGTTTTTGGAGCAGACCGCAGACCATAATAATCGTAGTTAGCCTACCTGTTGTCTTCTGGTATGGAAGGAACGGCGAGTGTCGTGTTTGGAGGGAGATAGTTGTAGGAGCAACCTTCCACTGTCAGCGGCTTCATCTGGTAGGTTATGCGGCCCGTAGCAATTGCTGCTTGAGCTCCCAAGATGATCCAAGCTATGAAAATAAGACCGACTGTACCGCCAGCCAGCATTCCCTGGAGAACAAAGAATGGGGACAACTCTGGTTATTTGGTTATTATAGGTCAGGTAGTAGGGTGATAAACTACTTATTATTACTCTTAGTCCAATCTAACAGGTCACACTTGTGTTGACCGACGGGAAAGTAATTCTGTTAATAGATTACAAAGATAACACTAATCACTAATAATTCTTCCTCTAGCTAGACCTGTTTATAATGCTGGAAGGGGCAGATGACCTCGTAGTTCCAGCCCTTAAAAACAACAATAACTAACTAACTAATGCTGGTAGAACTGGCATTATAAGATTTGCTTAGGCGGCTTCGGTGCCGTAGTTGGCAGCATGCTGAGCTTCTATGCCCAAGATAGCGGGTTCAAACCCGACCGAAGTCGTCGGATTTGTTAAGAACGTTAAAAATCTCTCAGTATGCCTTCTTTCGGAGGGGAAGTAAAGCCGGCGGTCCCATGTCATAGATTTATGGCATGTTAAAGAACCTTCCACTAATTGCACCTGTGTGAGCCTAAATTGGATAGGTTAAGAATGTAAACAACGCTCTTAGGTTTCTACGTTCGTTGCCAAGAGTCGACTGTGGTGGCGTCTAGTAGCTAAGTTCTGAACTTGGCCTAGTAGTCGTTGACGGTGGCGCTTGGCGCAAAAGTAGGAACTATTTGAAAAATTTTAAGTTACAGTACTTAAATTAAAAAAACAGACAACACACACTAATACAGTCATCACAATTAACACCGGTTATCAGGCAGATTCTACACGCACCCAAAGTACACGGGGCTACATGACCGCGTTGTCACAGCCCCTAAACTTAAGAACCAACCAACCAAGATTTGCTTGATACAGCAGGACAGCATATTCTAAATTGTATCTGTACATGGATCCTGAAATATTGAAAGTCTACGGCTCAAATGTCCAGGGACAGTTATTAGGTAGTTGGTAGGACTGAGAATGTGCACAAGTATCTCTTATGGCATGCACTGTTTATACAACAGTGGATACAATGCATGAAATTCATTCGGTAGTATGGAAGCTACATACATTGAACATTGATCCTGTCAGGACGCATAGTATCATGTTGGCTGTACTGCCTTATATGAGTTACTCAAAATTAATCTGAAATATGATGGTCTACACGTGTACCAATTTCGGAAGAAATTCATTTGTTAATGATGATGTTACTTACAGCATAACAATGTAACCTATCAGCATGCGTAGAATCACGTTGGCAACACTCCCATGTATTGGTTGCTCAAAATTAATCTGTAATATTATTATCAATATCTGTGCCAATTTTGGAATAAATCCATTTAGTAGTATGGACGTTACATGCAGTTAAATATTGGACATATCAACACGTGTAGAATCATTTTGGAAGCGCTGTCATGGTTGGGTTCCTGAACATGGATCTGAAATACTATGGTCCATATGTAAGCCGATTTTGGAACCGTTCCGGTGAATACCTTTTGATATATCCTACTTAGATTCCAAATTCCAATTGTGTTTCTGAGCTGTTGGTAGCAATGACGTCATTTCCAGATACGGCCCTGAGATATCCTGGTATAGATCTTCACTCATATCAAATGTTGTCTTGATAGCTGCAGCCGTTTAGGAGCTGTTGGGGGAGGGGGGAAGGAGGGGTGTACATACACATTTGTCCAGATTGATCTTATAAGTCTACTTTTTCATCATTTCTGCAAAACATGAAAAATAGGCTAAAATGAAAATAGCTCCTGACATTGCAATACTCCTTTGTAATTAGAGCAATGTACTTGTGTGATGGTATTTCTTTATTCCCACTTCCTCGAAGAAAATACCGGTATGCTACACTATTTTAAAACTCGGGGTACGTACCTCAATCTGCAATGGTTACGCACTCCATTAGTCAGCACAGAAACTCAGGTTATCGAACAAACACAACACAAACACTCAAGTTCATGGAGATGATGACCAAGATTTCCCAAGATCCTAAATGAAATAACAAAAGGACGGTATTTGTATAACAACCTGTGATATTGTGGTAACATTACTAGTGGATGAACCTCTAAGATTGTGGTACTGTTGTAGGTGTCTTAGTTTTGAAATAAGGTATACTCGACGTCACCTTACTTAAACCACTAAAAGGAAGGAAGTCATTAATTATTTGAAGAAAATGTGTCATCAGAGAATGGTGCCAACATAGATATTCACTTTCGTAACCGTCGAAAATTTACGCTGCATTAATATAATAGTACATCGATATTAATAGAGATGGTATAATCTTGTGCCAATCAAAAGCAATAGATAGAATATTCTCGTTTGTCTTTGTTGTTGATAGATTTAGGGGCTCTCTGTTCAATAGAAGAAAGATATCCGTCGAATCAATGGCTAAAAATATTTACAGATGGCTCACAATACAAAGAAAATAGAACTGGAGCAGAAATACATTCATCTCTCTTCTCACTCTACTTCCCAGTTGGCCAAAACAAAACAAACTTTGATGCTGAGATAAGAGCAATTTAACATGCACTCCATCAGTTATTAGGCAGAAACATTGATTATCAAAAATGTGTTGTCATTACAGATTCAAAAGCAGCCAACCAAGCTGTCTCGTCAAATTATAAGCCTCAAAATAAAGAACTGAAATACATTTTTTGTATGATAAAAACCCTTCAAAGACTCCACAAACAGATCTCACTTCAGTGGATCCCTCCTCATGTTGGAATAGCAGGTAATGAAGAGGCAGACAGATTAGCAAAAAGAAAAGGTACCAAACTACAACAACCTGTCAGTCAGACTGATTTTATGTCAGCAAAAAGGATCTTGAAAAATACTATCAAAAACAGGTATGAAGAAATGGCAAAGAAAACAGCAGAAATCAAATTATGGAAGGACATTGATGGTAAATGGGATCAATATAAATTAACACTAAGAAGAGAAGCTGTAGCCTTCTTCAGACTTAACACTGGCCACGACTGCCTTGCAGCTCATCTGAAACGAATCAACATCCTGAGATCTGAAGAATGCACACTTTGTCACGAACCTGGAAGTAAAATGGATAAGGGGCACCTGCTACATTGCAACAAACTTGATGTGACTGCCAGAACTTCTGGAAACCTCACACAACTCTATAGGAACGCAAGAAAGCTGATGGATTGGAATCCGGGCTAGTCATAGGAAACAACGACAACAACAGATTTAGGAAATTTGCGATATCGTGATCATGTAGCCTGGTGTACTTGGGTGTGTGTGTGTAATTTATCTGTGTTATTATGATGGCTATATTAGCGTGTGTATTTGTAATTCAGATGAGGATTGAGAAAGAGATGGCCGTGGCTTTAAGTTAGGAACCATCCCGGTATTTGCCAGGAGTAGAAGTGAAAAATCACAAAATACCACTTCCAAGATGGTTGAGATGAGAATCAAACCACTCTCTTCTCAGTTGTGCCTCACGAGGCTGAGTATACTCCGCTTCAGCCCTGACAAGAATTAAAATTTCTTGGCAGAGCCAGGAATCCGCAGCAGTCGAGAATGCTAGCCGGTACACCACGATCTACAGTAGTCCCCAATAGAATATGCAGTCTAAAATATAAATCGAAATAAAAATAACAGTAAAAATAAAAACAATAATTAAAAATAAAATAAAAATAACATAAAATAAAAAATAAAAATAAAAATAAAAATAAAAATAAAAATAATAATAAAAATAGAAATAGAAATAGAAATAGAAATAGAAATAGAAATAGAAATAGAAATAGAAATAGAAATAGAAATAGAAATAGAAATAGAAATAGAAATAGAAATAGAAATAGAAATAGAAATAGAAATAGAAATAAAAATAAAAATAGAAATAGAAATAGAAATAGAAATAGAAATAGAAATAGAAATAGAAATAGAAATAGAAATAGAAATAGAAATAGAAATAGAAATAGACATAGAAATAGAAATAGAAATAGAAATAGAAATAGAAATAGAAATAGAAATAAAAATAAAAATAAAAATAAAAATAAAAATAAAAATAAAAACAAGAAGTTCCGTTAAGAACTATACAGCCTACTTTTCATGCCAATGATTATTGTACAGAATATGAACCTATCTAGAATAATGACGAAATTAAGTTGCTAATATCGAAATTTCCAATTAGTTCGAAATACTGTATACCTGGCATAATGTATCCTAATAGAGCACTACAGTTGGCAGCCCTGATGACTGAATATATTCTTAGTTCCATCTCTTAAGGTACAAAATACAAAATTTGGTTGAAGTCCAATGAATCGCATGGACGTTACATGCAGTTAAACATTGGATCTAACAGCGCGAGTAAAATCATGTTGGCAACAATGTCATGCATGTATTGGTCAGAAATAATCTGAAATAATATGATCTATTGTTGTGCCAATTTTGAATGAAATCCATTAGTTAGTATAGAAGTTACATGCATTTTAAAATTGGACCTATCAGCAGGCTTAGAATCATGTTGGCAGCACTGACGTATATTAGTTACTCAAAATTCGTCTAGAATACCAGGTACTATATGTGTGCAAATTTTAGAGCTATTGGCTTGCATACTTTCTGATATATTGATATTAGGGTAACAAAAATAGGGACAGCACATATTAACAGTTGGCAGCACTGGTTGCTCCTTAGAATACGCATAGTCATATCTGTTATGGTACACATAACACATACGAAATTTGGTTGAAATCCAAATGATAGTATGGAAGTTGCATGTATTTAAAGTTGGACCTGTCAGCAGGCTTAGAATCATGTTGGTAGCACTGACGTATATAAGTTACTCCAAATTAATACAGAATGTCAGGTACTATACGTGTGCATAGTTTAAAGCTGTCGGCTTGCATACTTTCTGATATATTGGTATTTGGATAAAATAAATTAGGAGCATTTATTAACAGTTGGCAGCCCTGGTAGGTCTTAAGAATATGCTCAGTCATATCTGGTTATGTACACATACAACATACGAAATTTGGTTGAATTCCAATTGATAGTGTAGAAGTTATATGCATTTAAAAATTGGACCTATCAGGAGGCTTATAATCATTTTGGCAACACTGCCATGTTTGGCCTCCTGGAAATTAAACTGAAATATTATGATCTGTACGTGTGCCAATTTTGAAATAGCTCCCATTCATACTTTCCAAGATATCCAACATGGAGCTCAAATTTCAATTGCGATTTTTTAGCAGTTGGTGGCACTGACATCATTTTCAAATATGGCCGTGAGATATTCAGGTGTAGATCTTTACTCCTACCAAATTTTGTTACGATTGCTGCAGCCGTTTAGGAGTTGATAGGGGGGGACACACACACAGCCAGACAGACAGACAGAAGGAGAGACAGACAGACAGACAGACAGACAGACAGACAGACACACATTTGCCCGATCTCATGTCTACTTTTTCCTCATTTTTGCAAAATGTGAAAAGTAGGCTAATAAAAATAAAAATAAAAATAAAAATAAAAATAAAAATAAAAATAAAAATAAAAATAAAAATAAAAATAAAAATAAAAATAAAAATAAAAATAAAAATAAAAATAAAAATAAAAATAAAAATAAAAATAAAAATAAAAATAAAAATAAAAATAAAAATACAAATACAAATACAAATACAAATACAAATAAAAATAAAAATAAAAATAAAAATAAAAATAAAAATAAAAATACAAATACAAATACAAATACAAATACAAATACAAATAAAAATAAAAATAAAAATAAAAATAAAAATAAAAATAAAAATAAAAATACAAATACAAATACAAATACAAATACAAATAAAAATAAAAAATAAAAATAAAATTAAAAATAATAATACAAGAGGGATAAGAACTGCACCTTAACAGTGACCCACGGCAGGAAGAAGCCCATGCTGAATATTCCAAGAGAAGGCCCATGGGTCATCGCTCCAAGGGACATAGACAACTGCAAAAAGAAAAACAAATACACTTTAGGAAGTACACATTAGTATTCCCTGACAAGCTCAGTAGCCTATAAGAATTCCAAAATGTTGGTCACCATGACAACAAGCACATTGGAGCCGAATCCCCGATTAGAAAACTCATCTGCATGACTTTCACTCCCAGTCGCTTTGGATACTCGTTCAGCAGTGCCTCGTTACGTCGCAATTGCTCATTGTTATATTATCTTTCTCATTTAAATATTTATTAGAATTATTGTAATATTATTATTATTATTATTATTGCTATACAGATTCATAAATTCCTCATGTTACAATGGTACATAGGCTGAAAATACGGACTAATGTCAAGCACTTTCAGAGTTCATTCCTAATTTAGAAATCGTCGCACTGTATGGCAAGTGTCCAAGATCACCGACTTTGGACTTTTGGGTCTGTCTCAGCTTGTGAGCCATTCAGAGAGCCTGTAGTTGGTCCACCAGTCTTGAAGGTACAATTCCAGTTACAGGCAGAATGAGAGGCCGGATGTAGGCTACACCTGCTTTAGCTTCCACTTGTTTTACTTCAATTGACAGTTCGATGTATTTGTTGACCTTTTGGGCATAACTGATTGAATGTAGTGGTTAAGTGGTACGGATATATCGATTATCACAGCTTCTTTCTTCTGTCTATCAAAGAGGTCGGTTGGCTTTGATGGTTTTATCAGTGCAGATTTCTCTGTCGTAGTATAATATATGGGTTCCATTGTCCGGAACATATTTCGGTTGGTACTCATAATACGGATGCGAGCAGTCATCTAGTCCTGTAGTTTTAGTCATCTCCATGTGCAGGATCTCAGCCACATTATTTTGGCGCTCAGTGTAGTCCATGTTTGCCAAAGTTGGACATCCACCGATAATGTGATCCAAGGTTTCACCCTGCTTGCCACATTTAAGGCACTTATCATCAACTTATGTCTGAACGAACACAAGATCTTTCATTTATGCCGATGATACAGCAGTTGCAGCCCAAGGATGTACGTTTGATGAGGTGGAAACGAAGCTGACTACAGCCCTCGAAGTCCTGGCAGAGTACTATGACAATAACCACCTAAAACCTAATCCAACCAAAACACAGGTCTGTGCGTTTCACTTGAGAAATAGACAAGCTAGGAAGAAACTGGAATTAACTTCGAGGGGAAAACAACTACAACACTGTGACACCCCTACATATCTCGGAGTAAAGCTCGACCGCTCACTCACGTTCAAAGACCATTGCGAGAATATGAAGCTTAAAGTCTTCAGCCGAAATAATATCATACGCAAGCTCACTAACAGCACATGGGGGGCTCAACCAAGTGTACTACGTACGTCTGCTCTAGATCTATGTTTCTCCACTGCAGAATATGCAGCACCAGTCTGGCAGAACTCCGCACACGCCAGGAATGTTGACACCGCTCTCAACGAGACAGGCCGCATTATGACAGGTTGTCTACGACCAACTTCAGTTGACAAAATCTACCATCTTGTATGCATAGCACCCCCCGGATATTCGAAGAAGAACAGCGGCAGAGGTTGAGATAAAAAACAGGAAAATGATCCTAGGCATCCCATGTTTGGAAGTGAAGCATCACGTCCCAGGTTGAAGTCAAGAAAGAGCTTCCTTCGAACAACTGAAGCAATTGCAACATCATCTTCGGCTCGCCGTATAGAGCTATGGCGAAACAGGACACCTGGAAGTAATGGCCATGACCGAAAGGAAGAGCCGGCTGCTGGTTTTCAACTACCTCACCAGACGTGGAAGACGTTGAACAGACTGCGAACTGGAGTGACGCGGTGCAAACAAAATTTGAAGTGGTGGGGCTACATTACTGAAGATGCAACTTGCGAATGTGGAGATATTCAAGATGTTGAACTCCTCTTGGTCTGCCCGAACTTGCCTGAAGCCTGTACGCTGGATGACCTGGTTTCAGCAAATGCTCGTACAATCAAGACTGCCGAGTTCTGGGCCTCAAAATCGATTTGATGTGTTCACAATTTGTGTGTGTATTGTGAATATGTTTTGAATTGTAAATAGCTGCATTGTTCTGTCTGGATACGAAAATATAATATATATCGGTCTGTTTTAAGATGAACCTCCTGTAATTGCATGTAGGAATAGCTCTATCTTGTATAGCTAACATGAAACCAGTGGTTCTTCATATACAGTATACAGGGTGTAACATGGGAAAGCTCCGGGAATTCGATATAGAACCTGACAACAAGCAAAACATGTCCTGTAGACATATGGCGTATTTGCTTTCGTTTCCGTGTTACAAGTATTGTTTATAGTATACATAACACAGACCGCTTCACTATGCACGTTGGCCATTTTGCGTTGATAAAGTGTACGTTACTATCTACAATTCTCTACATAATGTGCTCAAAATGGCTACCACGAGCTGTAATGCAGGGGTCTATGCGCCGTATCATTGACTGTCTCACACGCTTCCATATTCCCGGCATCTGTCGTATCTGCTGATATCCTTGCTCTATTCGCTGACCCAGCATGCCCAAGTTATGAATAGGTGTGGCATACTGCTCGAGTCTAAACTGCGTGAACCTGAGAAGAATGTGCATCGCGGACTACGAGTAAGGGTGTTGACGAGTGATGAGGTTTATCTGCCCGTGCATAGTACAGAACCAAATACATCGGTCGGTGACTCACTCAGTCATTACTAACACCACCGTGGTTTGAGCAACGGCCGAATGTTAGCAGTATTGGAGTAGAAAGGAATACCATATATCACGGTGGGCTGTTGACAGATCCTTCTCTTCACGCCCGACCCTTCCCTGCTCTTTCTCGTCACCCCGCAAGTTTATAGAGCTTGTACTTGAGCAGTACACAATGGTCTAAAAATGACCCCATAACTAGAAATATAATGGGTTGATATCGGGAGAACGAGCAGGCCATTGTGTCGGTCCATGAAGGCAAAACAATTGAAAACAGACATGAATAGCGACGAAACGTACAAGTGGCCTGTGTTCCCTCCAAAAATGACCAACTGGCATCGCGCCACCGTCTGTGTTATGCACACCACACACAATGCTTGTAACACGGCAACGAACGCACCTACACCATAATATGTTTACGGGACAGGTCCTCTATCGAATCCCCGGAGCTTTCTCACATATTTAGTTCCTGTATATAAAACGCTAAGGTGTATGTTTCACAACACTCAAGCTGTTAAAGCAAAGGGACTTTGAAGGTGCATGAGTTTCGCATGTTGGCGAGTGAGTGAGACGGGAGGAACGTTCTTTTCGTTAGTTGCTAAGGAAATATTAATATTGGCTCCTAGCAACTAGGATTGTATTACACGTTAGTGTGTCTCCCTGCAGAAGTGATCCTCTACAGTACCTACCTTATCCTCCTTTCCCCTCTACGCACTTGCCATTGCGTGGGTTTGTCCATTAGGTAATGATCGCTCTCTACAGTATACAGGAACTTTTCAGCGTTGTATAGAAGCCTTTAATATTATCACTAGAGAAGGTACTGTGAGCTCAACATTCTAGGAGGGTTAAATTACCTCCGTGTTTTGCCCCTAAAAACTGCAATAACTAACTCTAGTTTATACATGCAGGTAACTATAGATTTACCCTGAAATTATTATTCGTGAGACATAGTCTATCACAAAATCTAATATCAATAGTATTTAATAAATAAATTGAAATTATATTGACATTGGAATTACTAGCGAATTGATGAATGAACTAACGTATTTTCCCACGCGGTAGAGTTTAGTACAGTAGTTTCGGCAACTTCATTCTCAGAACATATGGCGCGACAAGAAACATCAATACCATTCTTGAAGCATACAGGGTATAGTAGTAACAGTAGTAGTAGTTATCATTCTCAGCAAAAGGGAGTCGATAACCTAGATTTTAGACCCCTTAAAACGTCAATTATCTCACCTGCAGCACGGAACCTAACTTCTCCACCACGAACACCAGGGCCACACACACGAAGCCGAAGATGACGACCACAGACTTCATCAGGATGTTCGTTTGCCTCTGCGTCAAGGGCTTGGAGAAGAAAGGTTTGTAAAAATCTTCCAACACTACAGCTGCCATTGAATTCATGGCGGTCGACATCGAGCTGGAAACACAAGTGGAACGAGTATATTACGTGGCAAACTATTGTTCAGACCGTATACTCTATTATGGCTATTTAGACTTGTGCCATGAAGTCATAAGGATTTTTCTAGCACTTAATGAATATATTTCAAATAAATGCAGCTGTTATCTTGAAACAAGCAGCTAAATTACAGTATTTGCAGCTCAAATCCAAGGAACCTATCTCAAATGAAAAGCAGTTGTATGTTTTCATATTTTGTCGCATGAATAACATCCCTATAGTGTTTCTTAGAAAGGTGAAGACTAAGGCATACTAACTCAGGCTATTCTTCTGTATTGTACCCTTGAGAACAATAAATATGCAAATCATAGTCGGCTAGCTCACTCGGACATTCGAGGCATGGTATAATCTCCCACTAATATGATTCACACATCCAGGATCAAGCACAGGATAGACACTTCAAATGAACATCAAATTCAAAATCTAAAAATTATTTAATGAATATCAAAAATTAGGCGCTACAACAATTAAATTGACAATACAATGTTCACACTTGTCTGAAACTAGACAAGGAATCAATGAAACAAAACCACAAAATGATTAATAAAGGTTCCAAACCAACCTGACAAAATTCAACAAACTTTTCACTTCCATAAAGCAAGTTATTTCAACTTCAAATATGAGCATCTCATGGCTCTAAGATTACTTTTACATAGTTATTCATTTAAAATAAAGCACTTTTTAACCGCCATGTGGAGTTTTTACTTGAGTTGTGCTAATTTGTTTATAACAAATACATCTCTTAAGGTTCACGTGAGTTTCAAAATTTCATCCCTATCCAAACAATTCTACAAATCAGGGTTGTTGGGGAAAGAATTCGTGCATTTCCTGAGTACTGAAAATTACTGAATGATTCAAGTTAAAAAAGACTCCCCAGACTCCTTTAATACTTTCATTTTTACTCTGGAACAACATTTATATGGTTATTAACAATAAGGGATTTTACAGTAGCCTTTGACTATTTATTTAAGCTCATACGGTTCTCTGAACGATTTCTGGCAAGAAATAATAACACTAGATCTCGGTACTGATGACCGACATGTCCCAAGGCATTTAACTTCTACTGCATAAGGCGTGTTGTCAGGGATCTACCACAACCAATTAGTGGCCTCCTTCAGTGCTGCCAATGTGCTTCACGTTGATTTACGATAGCGAGGGTCGCTCCGCTCCCTGCTCAACATAGACTGAATGTCTTTTCTCTGGTCGACCGGCTACTACAAGAATCGTTTCTTTACTCGAAAGCACACACATTAGATCCATTCATAATTAAAATTTACGCGGCCATAGTTATCCGCTTGTAAAGGAACATGTGAACTTATTAATTGTTAGGTATTATCATTGGTGGGTCTCGCATTCATATCACAATAATGACGGGCTCTCAACGTAGATGAACCTTAGTTCATAATAATAAAAAGTCTGTCCCTAGGTATAATTCCATATTGGGAGGTCTTAGCAACTTTGACACAGGAGGGGGACCATTTAACACCAAAACCTCCTTAAATTAGCGACTTTTTGAGCGGCTACCAGCACTGTCCTCATGCACTTACAAAATATATAGCACCCGTATTCAAATTTGCCTCGCTGCAAACACATTCAACTCCATAGAACCTCGCACAACTCCACCTAACAATCAATTTAAAACCTGGCACGAAATGACAGCAATAACTAGCGTGAAAAGTCAAATAAGCTATCCTAGCTTTGTTCCAACAATATTTGTGTGATATTTCGAGTAAGACAATTGCTTCTACTTCAATTGAGATCTGTCTCTTACATTATTAGCACTTTCCAAATTTATCTGGCATAAATATTAATTCATTTTGACATCACTTTCATTAGAACATTATTGTTCAACAATATTATTATTATTATTATTATTATTATTATTATTCAAAGAACCTTAACGGTTTCCAACATTTTTTACATTTATTGTTATGATCCAACAATTATTTTTATAGGTATTTCTTGCTTTTAAAACGTATGTTACTTCACATCGTATCACTTTAAGAAGTGATTTCCAAGAATACACTCCATTGAGTATTTATATTGAACATTATTTCAATAGTTAATTCATGAATAATTTATAGTTCCGAAAGACCGTACGCTTCATTTTCCACACATTTCATTTCATTATCCCTGTTATTATGAGAACATCTTCTCAAATATTAGTATGCACAAATCCTTCCCTTCCAAAAGCAACACATAATTAAATGGCTGTACTTATATTATTATCCCCGAGCCCTAGCTCCAGGTTCCCAATAAATCCGACTCGTAAACCACATCTTTGGGTTTTAAGCCTGCATAATACACTTCACTAAAATCACGGTATACACTAATTCTTCTTTAACATTTAACATTTCTAAAACTCTAATATCCTCTCATAGAGGTATAAAAATCATATTTCTCTTTACACTTTATAACACTAAACAAACACTGAAAATTATAATTAACACTTGATAAAATAATATATACAAATTACACTTTATAACACGTTTGAGACACTTTCCTTTCTCCCGAATCCAAGAATTTCCGATACTAGCCGTGTTCCCCTAGCTCTGTCTCCTAACTGGATCGATTGGAAGTCTCTTGCTCAGCATTCGCTGGACTGGTATGGATACTCCTATCCTACTCCGGTTTCCCTATAGTAATCGGCACTTATCAGCTAATAGCACGATTCTATCTCGTTCAGATTTGCAAGTTCAGATCTTGCAGAAAGTCATTTCTGGTACGGTCCTAGAGTCGCTATTACAATCGTTACAATGCGCTCTGTCAATCTTTCTCTTTCATCAACGTTTGGACATGATTTTATGAATACGACTGTATTCTATTCGGGGCACGGTCTGTGAAGTTTTTCACACCTTTTCCCATGCAGTTACTGTCCTGCATATAATGTATTTAAGCTTACGTCAATTCAGCGCTAAATCCCTTAAACACAAGTAGATTTAGGCTATCCTACGATAGACCCTACTACGGTTCTTTAACGCACTGGATAAAGTTCGATTTTCACTACTTTAAAAAGTTCTCGTTCACTGTCGAGATAGTTCGGTGTTTCTTCGATACTGATATAGTACTTGTGGCCTTGCGCGCCTCTGTCAGCTGAAGTTAATTTGTTGACCTATAATACTATACTTTTCCAATGTTCAATTTTGATTCTGACTATTCGCAGCACGACGATAGTTTCTTTTAACAAAACTATGAAGATTCGTTGTACGATGATACTGTATGACCACACTTGGTCTAGCGTAGACTGTATGATTACAACTTTGTGAAGCAGCGCTTCCCGTTAACTGATCACTGACGCAGTACCTCCGCTCAAGGAGTTCTCGTAGATTGTACGTGAAACAGCATAGGACTCTGAAGACTGCATGATTTCCTTTGCGCTCAGTGGGTTTATATTTGATCAGGCTACAAATAAACTAGTTTCGCTCCCGCAAAAATTTATTTTCCAAAGTAAGATTCGCACGTTTTCAAAAAATTACCTTTTTGGAGCTCATGACCTGAACGTCTCAACGATACTAAAATTTTCGAAAATCAATCGTGGCAAGTTCGATTAAAAATTAAAATAGCTCCTGAATTAGGGGGGCGTACGATTTCCTTTTTCCCTTCTCCTAGCTCCTGCTTAGGTGAATACCCAATGACGTAGCGCTGACCTATGCACTTCTAAACTGTTCAATAATTACTCTACAATTCCTAATTTTCAGGATAACTAACATTGCCGGTGAAATCATTTAATATTAATGCATATTTCTTGCTAATTTAAATAATTCATCGCTGCTTCTGGTCCCACCTACCAAACAGTGTTGGCATTTTCTCGCTGAGTAAGGACTTTCTTAGATGATCTTCTCTCTCTGTCTTCTGAATGGAAAATTTTTCTCGGTGATTACATCCTTTGATGCAAGTATATTTCGACCGAGAGGCCGATAATCTCATTAGGCAGCTGCGTGCTCTGGCTCAACTATTGGGCCATCCTCATGCGTCACGCAGGGGTGATCTCACCTAGCCTTCTTGCTACGTTACAACAGAACTGTAGTATTCTAAAGTTTTCTAACTTTCCAAACTAATAGATCATGAATTCGAATCTTGTGCACTCCACAAGGGCACAAATCTCCCCTCCATAGTTAAATAAATTTTCGAAAACATGAGGAAATTTATTTACATGATTTTCCTAAGAAAATTCCATTTGTTTTCAGTTTCGAATTCTTCCAAATATCTCACTGATTCTTCTGGTTTCCCCCTTTCTAGGATTCCTTAATGATTCTGGTTTCCTAGATTATAGTCATATCCGGTAAATGTGTCGGCCGTGGTGTATTTCTCGAAATACACGGTCAGACAGAGTTGGCTTTTGCTGCTCTTTGGCTTTTTACATTAATTTATTTATTTAATTTTCCTTCCCGCAGACACCAACAGCGAAGCATTATATTCTATTCTCCCCGTACAGTTGCTTATTTGTTGTATAAGTCTGTTCCAGATATACATCCTCTTCGGAACCAACCTGGCAGCGTCTTACAGCTACCCTCTGAAGCTCTCCAATCGCCTCAGGTCAAGAGGACTTCCTCACCAATACACCAGGCTTCGCATTCATCACCAGTAACTACTCCATCGAGAAGCTTTATCTGTATAAGAAATTTTGTCGTTGTAACGTTTGCTATGTTTGTATAAAGTCATTTGTTTTCTTCTCCA
This sequence comes from Meconema thalassinum, assembly GCA_946902985.2. Lineage (NCBI taxonomy): Eukaryota > Metazoa > Arthropoda > Insecta > Orthoptera > Tettigoniidae > Meconema > Meconema thalassinum. The sequence goes on along the minus strand of OX336394.1, from coordinate 244,284,236 downwards.
ACCCCCTCGCTTCCCCTTTCCCTCGCCCGCCTACTTCTGACGTGTGCGATATCGCTTACCTCTCTCCGTGCGCTGTTCGATCGCTCTCTTGTTGTTGTCCAGCCGTCAAGGCTTCAGTGAGGTCTCGCTTTCTCACTGTTCTCATTTCTTCGTTAGACGTCAAACATATCGTTGGGGCTCTCTCACGAGCTTGTCTCCTGTGCTCGAGAGACATTTCAAATCAGACGCCATGTCTGCATTTTAGACCAACCGTCAACAGGAACCACCGCCAGCTCTACATGCACAGAAAGCTAAGTACCAAACTTCAATGTTTTTAAAAGTATTTTAATGGTTTTAAATAGCTTAATGCTTTTAATCCAATTTTATAGACAGTGTGTGGAATTGCGAAATGTTATGCAGAAACCGTCTTCGAGGGATCTTTATTTGTCTGGCTATGTCTATCAAAGCTGACTTTCTAAAATGAAATTTAGTGCTTCTCTTACCAATAACTGAGAATATTTCTCACTACGAGGGATTTAATTCAAATTATCCACTGTCTATAAAAACTTAGCCTTTTCCTCCGTGGGACCTCTCTTGCCCATTTAACTGTCATCATGGTTCTGGAACATTCCACATGAACCAATATTTCTACAAGTAAAGCAATCTAGTATTTTCCACTTGATTATGGGAATACTTTTCCTCTGAGGAATTTACGTTACATTAACTGCTGGTAACCTCCTAATTTGCTTGCCAACGTGGGAAATTTACCTCATCATTCAACTGCAATACATAAACTTTCCAAAGCAATAAACTTGTTCAAGCTTAAATTCAACCAGTGATCTCCATAACTACAATAACGTTTCTCTTTACAAACTTTCTGTGCTGCAATAGTGAACTTTTCAAATCCATCAATAGACTATAGTACAAAACAGTACCCGTTCAACTACCAACCGCGTCGCGTTCGAATGAGAGCAATAAATCTGGCCAAGACTTTTTTCTAAATCTCCTAGTTTCCTTCTCCCAAATACCTTTACTAACATTAATTAAAATAAGATTTCATCTATCGAATTACTACGAGGTCTCGCTTGCGAGCAAGCGCCCTATCAAATTTGTTATACTTATAATATCGTAATTCTGTATAAACTGTGGCTAGCCCACATTTTAATCACTCATCCCTTCTAAAATTAGGGAATTGTACGTTTTCTAATAATGAAAGAGTTGTCTAATCTTTTCTCTCCAGGTTTCGTGAATACGACCTGTACATCCTTGTATTTCAAATAATGTTAAATTCTGCTTAAAATAGCGGTAATCTCCGCTTTCCAATTTTTCTGTTCTCCTTTTCTTTATCCTGTTATGATCAGGGTTTAATCCAATTGTCTGCAGCTTGTTAGCTTTCTGAAAGTGCAGTCAAACAACGCTTGTAACTTACCTCATTTGAAAAAGTTACAATCGCTGTACAATTTATTGTTCATAAAAGCTTTTAAAACCCAATTTTACGCACATTTTAAAACCTTAGTATAGGTTTAGTGCTTGTAACAGGTTTTAAACTTGTAATTACTTCATTATTGTTAACTATACACTTTTATTTTATTGGGTCTGAGACCTTTAAATATTTGTGAAATCAACCAAAGGAAAAGTTCTTCTAACTTTAAAGATAAGATTCTAATTCTATCAATTGTTAATTGTCTAAATTTTATATTCTTTGTTCAAATAAATCGTTGTTTTCCTTTGTTCGTTATCTTTACCGTTAGAATTACGAGTAGGCAGGACCTTCACCTCCCCGATTCTTCCTTTAAGCTTAAACTCTTTTTTTGAATTTCCAAAACAACAAAGTTCGTACTACTTGTTGCATTTAACTTAAAACTGCAAGTAACAACATTTTCAAAGTTTCGCTTGGTTTTCAGCCAATCCTAGCAAGGCATTAAGGCAAGTACAGTAAGCTCTGCAAGCTTCCTACTTGTTGAGATTTTTCTCTTACTTATGGTTTATTTCCAAAATTTTCAGTTTTATTTGAGTTAGGTTTGTGGTTCTTCCTCTTTTCTAAACTTTTAGTCGACACTCTGCTGGGTAAAAGCTTAGTCTTCCTTAATTGCAACAACAGGTATTTACATGGGATTTTCACAAAACAATAACAACTTCACGAAAATCATTAAAATAACTTCCTCTCTTCCCTCCCTGGGAGCATTCGGTTGGTCTGACGGAGATCCAACAGTGCCCAGAAATAAAATTATTATACCAAATTCAATTCTTTCCAACTTTCTTGAATGCATTATAAAAATAACCTTTCCGAAGTGAAAATTAGCACGTCCTTTCCTTTTGGCTTACTTTGCCTTGCCAGACTGCCACCCGTCCCCATAGTAACGGAATACCGGCTTGGGAGGGAAAGAACGCTCGCCGCTTGCTTGCAAATAGCCCAAGCTCCAGCTACATTTCCCGTTAGCTGTGATCAGGTCCCTACCCACTTTAGGTGTCTCACGGAACATTTTATGAATACGACTGTATTCTATTAGTGGCACGGTCTGTGAAGTTTTTCACACCTTTTCCCATGGAGTTACTGTCCTGCATATAATGTATTTAAGCTTAGTCACTTCAGCGCTAAATCCCTTAAGCACAAGTAGATTTAGGCTATCCTACGTTAGACCCTGCTACGGTTCTTTAACGCACTGGATAAAGTTCGCACGTTTTCCAAAAATATATCTCCTTGGAGCTCATGACCTGAACGTCTCAACGATACTAAAATGTTCGAAAATTGATCGTGGCAAGTTCGATTAAAAATTAAAATAGCTCCTGAATTAGGTGGGCGTACGATTTCTTTATTCCCCTTCTCCTAGCTGCTGCTTGGGGAATACCCAATGACTTAGCGCTGACGTATGCACTTCTAAACTGTTCAATAATTATAAACTTTTATTTTTCTACAATTTCTAAGTTTCAGGGTAACTAACATTGCCGGTGAAATCTTGTAATATTAATGCATATTTCTAGCCAATTTCAATAATTCGCCGCTGCTTCTGGTCCCGCCTACCAAACAGTGTTGGCATTTTCTCGCTGAGTAAGGACTTTTTTAGATGATCTTCCCTCTCTCGCTTCTGAATGGAAAGTTTTTCTCGGCGATTACATCCTTTGATGCAAGCATATTTCGACCGAGCGTCCGATGATCTCATTAGGCAGCTACGTGCTCTGGCTCAACTATTGCGCCATCCTCATGCTTCACGCAGGGGTGATCTCAGCTAGCCTTCTTGCTACGTTTTCTAACTTTCCAAAGTAAAAGATCATGAATTCGAATCTTGTGCACTCCACACATGCACAGTATGGCTGTGAAACAGCAAGACTACGACTCAAACACAGAAAGACCAGCCGAGAGCTTGCAGGGACACCAAAGCAATCGAGACTCAAATTTTGGTGGGCACAAGGGAACGTCCCATAGAGTGGTGAACACCCAATGAAGGTTTTCACTCTGGTTAAATTGAGGTTTCGTGTTTTAGAGATCATTAAATAGGCCCCGCTTGGGTGTCACAAGGCGTAAGAAAAACTTGAAGAGTTCAGGCATTCCATTGCTATCTGTAGCTTGGAAGTAGTAGAATGTTCTTAAAAGGAACGTAAAACCAATAACATTATTACTAATCATTTAAGTTAACAGAATTCTGCTCTGTGTAGAGAATACCAAAGTGAATTAAAGATAGTTTTCTTGCTATCCAACCAATATGTGTAGTCAACTAAATTTCAGTGAGAACGGTGGATTCACAACCACGATGTTGCCTTGCAAGGTTTAAAAGTGAGTCTTTGTTTGTGGCGTGGACCGTTCGTGACGCATTGAGAAATCACGCATGCCCACATGGTGCGGGTTGATTCCCGAAGACAGTACCACTTTCTAATCTTACTCTACAGATGTTACCATTTAAAGAGGACTCATTACCTAAAGTCATTAATATAAATTTGACGAGTCCAAACAATGTACCTGAGGGCAGCACTGAACACGCCCGCCACGAAGCAGCCTGGAAGACCGGGGATGTTTCCAAGTGTCCTCATAACCAGCAGAGGGAGCAGCTGGTCCTTGGCTTTAGCGAGCTGCAGACACACCATCAGCATTTGTACACTCAAGTGTATTACATGCCGGACGTTTGTTTTAGACGAGTGAAAAAACTTAATGGAAGCCTGGAGGCGAGTTACTACAGTGCCTGTGTTGTTGTCAGCTGTCTCATGCGGTCAGATGATTGACAAAGCTATTTCACGCTACTGATGAAGTACAGTCATTGGCAAATATAATTGCGTTTTGTTCATAACTATGTTACGTGTACTTCCGCGTCACACAATACTTCGACGTGGACTGTACTGTCTGCTCGGTGGAGTCGTCACGTGCTCAAGTCCGGAATTCCATTACATCAGACCGGTGGTGACAAATGTGAAGCGAGAGGGCTAGAGAGTGACAGTGTTACAGTCTCACCTGCAAGCTTCAAGGTCAAGGGCAATCGTCTAAAACAAACGTCCGACTTGTAAATAAGTAGGCTCAGAGAGCCTGAACAATGGCCAGTGTGTTCTTGTAGATTTTCTGATGTAGCTTGATAATTCGTTCATTTACATATTCTACATCAGATACAGCATCGATATTCTTGCTGATAACTAAGGTTCGGATGTTACGGAAAAGTCATATCTTTTTCCCGAGCTCATTTAACCCGAAATCTGAAAAATAAGTTTGAATGACGGGTCCCTGACCACGTTTAAAGCAATTTGATGTTGCCTATAAATTCATATTTCGGCCATTTTTATTGTTTTGCTCATATTTGGTCATATGTTAGTGATATAAGGTGATATTTGGTTATAATTTCAGCACTGTTGTTTAAATTGAGGCGTTGCTAACAAGGTACGTGTTATCTGCATCGAGTTTCAAAAATAGGATTTCCGAATAGTGTAGTGGACATTTTTTCCTTTCTTTTCCCTGAACAGGCATATATCAGGTTTAGAAGACCTGATTCCAAGAAGGCGCTCCTCTACGGATGTCATTTAGCCTTTACTGTATGTTAGTGATACTCGACCTAACCCAATAATTCATGTCATATTTCATAGTTTTTTAGGTCATATTTTATAGTTTTTAGGTAATATTTAGCTAGTTTTTAGGTCATATTTTATAGTTTTTAGGTCATATTTAGCTAGTTTTTAGGGCATATTTGCTTGCATATTTTGTACTTCTTTAGGTCTTAAACTTCCGAACCCTAGTGATAACAAACGCCACACCATTCCTTGCTTCCGTCTTATTTCCATGACAGTAGAGTTTATAACCTTTCCTCAGCAATTTAGTTCCTTCCCCTTTCCACTTTGTTTCGCTCAGTCCAAGGACCTCAATCTTCCTTCTTTCCATGAGATCTAAAAGCTCCTCACATTTGGCGGTCAGGGTAATGGTATTTAATGTTGATATTTTGAATTTATTGTTCCTCCGTCCAGTAATTATCTTCTTTGTATAGTTTTGTTTAACTTCGGGCTTACCACCGTCATACTTACAAGACTACACGTAGAAGGTTTTCCAAATCTTGGTTTTCGTTTCTTATATTCGAGGCTCGTTTTATTGTTGAAAGCAATTTAAAAAAAGTACGTGTAACTCCACACGCAACGCACGCGTATATTGAGTTGGTCGGGTCTCAAAAAGATAAGGGTCTCAGTGCTCTACTCTAGTTTACAGGGTGAGAATATGTGAGTGCCTAGAATAGTGGTTGACAATTTTATTCCTCAAGATGGCCTGCTGGGCCTAACGCACGAGGAAGATTTTCTGTTGGGGTTAACTCCCTTAGCCTTTGATAGTCCCCTATCTAGACTGCAAGGCAGCAGCTTTGTGATAAATTTGTGTGTCATTTCCTACACACAGGTTTCATGAAACCTGCTAAAGGAAAACTCCTCCGCCCGTAACCGTTGGTTGTCCCTTAGTTTGCCTGGCCACCAGACCCTCGGTCAGCCAGTTGCAGGTAATACCGTCTACTGTCATACGGTAGCAGGACAGGACATGAGGCAGTGATGGGTCCCCATGGATATGGAAATCGAATCCAAGAGGGTGAATGCCTTCTTGACTTCTGCTTAAGAAATAATCTGCTAATTAAGAACACCTGGTTTCAAAAAACAGCTGAGCCATAAGATCACAAGGTACAGCTGGAATGGAGAACAGAAATCTGTTATTGACTATATTATTGCAGATGAAGAAGCTGGAGCATTTATTAGAAATGTGAAAATACTGCCAGGACAATGTTTGGATAGTGACCACAGGTTACTAGTAGCCACCCTAGGAACCATCCTGATAAGAAAGGCGAATACCAAACGTAAACCCAGGAAAAAAATTGGGATTTTGATAAACCAGATAAGAGGTCTGTATGAAGATTAGAGACCAACTGCCTAAATATGAGACTGGATCAGCTTAAGAAGAATGGCTTGGATTTAAGAAAATCCTGGTAGATACTGCAGTAAATATTGTTGGCAAAACAAGCAGCAGTGTAACAGAGAGAGAGAACCCCCATGGTGGAATGAAACTGTCCAAAGAGCAATAAAAGAGAGAAATGAAGTGAGGAAACTAAGGGACAGAGAAAGTCAGAAAGAAGAGAAATTTCAAGAACTCAAGTCAGCTGTACAGTGACTTGAAACTTAAAGTGAAAAGAATCATATCTGCATAAAAAGAGAAATACTGGACAGAATTCACACAGAAACAAGAAGAAGACTGCAGGAACAACAGGAAGCTATTGTATATCAAGTGGTGAGGAGTAAGAAAAACAGCTATGAACCAATAAAAGCTGTGGAGAAGGATGAGAAGGAGATTCGAGATGAGATGGGACAGTATTTCGAAAAATTATATAATGATCAAAATTCAAATACCAAACAAGAGAAGACTAAAAAAGAAGAAAATATCCCAGATATAGAGTACCCTCTAACATGGATGGAAGTGGAAAATGCCCTAAAGATCATGAAAAAAGCTGGGGCAACAGGCATTGATGATGTAAGCGCTGACATGTTCAAGGCAGCTGGAGTACAAGGAATGCAGTGGTTGTTGAGAGTCCTTGGAAAGAAGAAAAAATACCAACAGACTGGACTAAAGGTGTTATCGTCCCTCTACTTAAGAAAGGAGACAGACGGAAACCTAGCTACTACAGGGGAATTACCCTTCTATCTCATGGCCTGAAGATAATGGAACGAATCATAGAACACAGATTAAGAATTATCATTGAACCGCAGCTTGAAGAAGAGCAGTACGGTTTCAGACAGAACAGGGCAACAACAGATCTGATATTTTCTATCAGGATGATTATGGAGAAGCACTGGGAAAAAGGAAAATACATAATCTTAATTTTTCTAGATATTGAGAAGGCTTACGAGAGTGTACGGAGAAATGCAATCTGGGAATGCCTTCAAAATAGATCAATACCATGCGCCTTAATAAATAAAGTCAAGATGCCAGAGTTGTGTCCAAATAGGTGATGGCTATTCAGAGTGGTTCGAGACTAAACAGGGTGTACGGCAAGGCAGCGCTCTATCACCACTTTTATTCATTACTGTAATGGATGAAATAATGAAGAGAGTTAAGAGACTCAATAAGACCTCTGAGTTAAAGCTTTAGCATTTGCAGATGATGATGTAATATGGGGTGAAAATGAGACTGACATACAACAGAAGATGAATGATTGGAATGCTATATTCAAGCAATTTGGTCTGAATATAATCAAGTCCAAAACGGCAGTGATGCCCATTAGTCGACAAAACATCTGTACTAACATCACTCTGAATGGTACAAAGTTAGAACAAGTACATCAATTCTGTTAGCTTGGCAGTGTAATGCAGAAATCACTAGTAGAGTTCAACATGGAGCACAATTTTATCATCTCGTGAGAGGGCTTCTTTGGGATAAGCAAGTTCCTTTAAGATCAAAACTAATACTCTACTAGAGCTTCTTTGTACCATTTACTATATATAGCTTAGAAACCTGTACCCAATCCAAGAGAAATACCAGCAAACTACAGGCGGAGAAGATGAAGTTTTTAAGAACTATGATTCAGAAGACAAGGAGGGACAAAATAAAAAATTATGAGATAGGCCTACTCCACCTTGTTCAAGTCGAACAATCTCTTAATGAGATCTGTGTTGAAGCCAGGCTGAAATGGTTCGGTCATCTCAAAAGAATTGACACACAGAGAACAGCCAGAGTGTGGTTTGAGAAAGAACTGAAAGGCAAAAGACCAAGAGGTCGACCAAGGAAGATATAGATCGACCAGGTTAGAAATGATCTTGGAGGGAGTGGTCTGGATTTGCAGCAGGTCGTGGAAGGGGAGACATTCTTGGAGAGAACGAAATGGAGAGCGCACATTCACCGCACCCGAGAAACTGGAGCCGGTTCATGACGATGATGATGATTATATGCCAGTGAAAATAGGGTTCCTTCTATGTATTGGAAACTCAATAATAAGGCTAATGGCGAATAAATGGTATTCGATTTGGAACATGGAATGTAAGGAGTCTATACAAGGTAGGAGCTGGAACCAGTGTGGTCAAAGAAATCCAGAAATACAAACTAGATCTAGTTGCACTGCAAGAAGTCCGGTGGGAGGATTCGGGCAGCATCGATATTGAGAACTCGACTATCATATATGGAGCCTGTGAACTGTTTTCTGCGTGAGCAAGGTCTTGGCCACTAATGTAACAGAGTTTGTGTCTATCAACCCCAGAATCTCTGTGTTAACAGTGAACGTAAAGCATCACAAGGCGACTTTTGTGAACTGTCATGCTCCCACGGAACAAAGAGAAAGGAAAGTGAAAGACGATTTCTATGCGCAGCTAGAAACAGTAGTGGATGCTATCCCAAATGGACACTTGAGGATCCTTATCGGAGACATGAATGTTAAAATTGGGAAAGAACAAGTATTCCAAGGTACAGTAGGAAGGCATAGCCTACATGAGGTAAGCAATGATATTGGTGTAAGGTTCATTAGCTTTGCTGCGTCATCAGGCTTGTTCATTTCCAGCACAAACTTCCAGCGTAGGAACATCCATAAGGGGACCTGGAGGTCACCAGATGGGTGAATATTAAATCAGATAGACCATGACGCTATTGATCTACAAACCAAGATATGGGTGTCCGATGTCAAGACGGCACGGGGTGCAGAGTTTGGAAGTGACCACTTTCTGGTCAGAGGCCACTTACAAGTTCAATGTAAAGGAGGGATCAGGGCTAAGCTAAAGAAGGTTGAGAGATACAGTGTTGAGAAACTAAAAGATGAAGCCATAAAGACAGAATATCAACTGCAACTTAACAACCGCTTTGAAGCACTCAGTGAACTGGACATGAGCGAAGACCCTGAACAAATTTGGGAAATGATTCAAAGTTCACTGACTGCTACAGCAAAGGAAACGATCAAGGGAGACACAGTAGGCAAGAAGATCTCGTTTGGAAAGGAATGTTCAGATGCTCTGGAACAGAGAAAGGAAGCCAGGAATAAGTGGCTGCAGGAGAGAGATCTGGCGCAGGGTAAAGAACGATTTGAGGAGGTTCGAAGGGCTACCCAAGCAACTCTGAGAAGAGCAAAGAGGAAATATGTCAAGGACATCATCGTTGTGGCAGTAGCAGACTTCAGAGGAAACAATAGGAGAGAAGTGTTTCAAAAGGTGAAGTATTTTAGCAAAGGTTACCAGTCGAGACAGAAATTTGTCAAAGATTCTAGTGACAAAATTCTGACCAACGATTATGATATCGTCAAGGGATGGAAGGAGTACTTCGACCAGCTTCTCAATTGTGAAGACCCTGAAATAGTATTTGAATTTCAGTCTCCAACCACAGTCGACTTGGATTGTCTGCCATCCACTTTGGATGAGATCAAAGCCCAGATCAAACGGCTCAAGAAGAATAAAAGTCAAGTTGAAGATGGAATACAGACCGATATGATCCAGGAAGGAGAAGAGAAACTAGCAGAAAAACTGCACAGGCTGATACAAGCAATCTGGATCGAAGACGAACTACCGTCAGAATGGAAAACAGCTCTGATTTGTCCAATCTATAAGAAGGGTGACAAATTGAAATGTGATAACTATCGAGGAATCGCCCTGCTTAACGTCTGCTACAAGGTCTTGTCCAACTGCCTCATAGATAGAATTCAACCAGTGGCAGAATCAGTGCTTGGTGAATACCAGGGAGGCTTTCGGCTGGGGCGTTCCACAGTAGATAATATCTTCGTTCTCCGACAGCTCACTGAAAAACTGGGTGAATATGGCAAAGAACTCCACGTGTTATTCGTAGATTTCAAGAAGGCCTATGATTGCATACACCGCAAGAGCCTACTCAGTTGTCTAAGAGAGTCTGGAATGGCCGAGAAACTCATCAACTTGGTAGCGATCTGCCTGAGCGAAACACCCGGTAGGGTAAAATTGGGAAATCGAGTGACGGGGGATTTTGAAATTTTGATGAGTCTCAGGCAAGGAGACGGTTTATCTCCTACACTGTTCAATTTTGCCTTGGAGAAAATCATACGGTACGTGAGACCTTTCGAGAGAATTTTGAAGGAATCCAAGTAGAAGGGAAGAACCTAGCATACCTTGCCTACGCAGATGATATCAGTTTACTCTCCAGCTCTCAGGACGAGTTGAGGCAAATGACCAGAGCACTCAAGGCAGCTGCCAACCAAATTGGGCTAATCGTGAATGAAACCAAGACGGAGTACCCCAATATGACTCGCGGGCAAGGCCACGTTTTTGGGCAACTAGAATCACTCCGGGTAGGGGACCAGTCCTCCAACTGGGTCCATGAATTTAAGTACCTAGGATCGCTTTTCACGGAGAACTCATCATGTGAGGCAGAAATCAACGCCAGGATCCAAGCAGGAAACCGAACTCTCTACAGCTTAACACAGCTTCTTCGGTCCAGATGTCTCTCCAGACAGTTCAAAATTCGTCTGTATAAAACTCTGATCCAACCCGTTGTACTATTAGGATGTGAGACATAGAGTATCCGAAAACAGATAAACTACTCGTATTTGAGAGAAACGTTCTTCGGAAGATCTTCGGACCGGTGAGGGATGTACACACGCGTGAATGGAGGATTAGACACAATCATAAGTAGAAGACCTGTACCATGATGCCAACATAGCTGGAATCATCAAAACCAGAAGACTGCAGTGGGCTGGACATGTAGCCCGGATGGAAGACCACCGATGGCCACGGAAGCTACTGGATTTCATCCCCACAGGAAGGAGACCACCAGGGAGACCAAGGAAGCGGTGGAGTGATGGACTCCATGAAGATCTGCAACAGGTAGCGATACGTGTGGACAGTTGGCGGATGGCAGCTATGGATAGGAGACGATGGAGAAGGAAACTTGTAGCAGTGCGCGGTCCTGTACCATGATGCCAACATAGCTGGAATCATCAAAACAAGAAGACTGCAGTGGGCTGGACATGTAGCCCGGATGGAAGACCACCGATGGCCACGGAAGCTACTGGATTTCATCCCCACAGGAAGGAGACCACCAGGTAGACCAAGGAAGCGGTGGAGTGATGGACTCCATGAGGATCTGCAACAGGCAGCGATACGTGTGGACAGTTGGCGGATCGCAGCTATGGATAGGAGACGATGGAGAAGGAACCTTGTAGCAGTGCGCGGTCCACTGGGCCTGATCGCGTAGAATAATAATAATAATAATAATAATAATAAACCATTCCTTGGATGACTGACGTGACTCATGATTGTGAGTGAACTCCTTTCCAAACATCAGACCAGATTTACATACTTTGTTAGCGCCAAGAATGAAACGCAGAGACTTTGGACGTCCTAATACGACCTCCTAGCTAGATCACATTATTTCAGTAGTATATATCCCTCCTGAGGCGCTCACAAGCGACCAATCGTAAAAAATGAGCATTCAAATGGAAGATAATATACACTACCAGTGACGCATTGCACTCTAATTTCATAAATAGCTATAATTTCTTTAAAAAATGACTTAAAAACTGTACGAAGTGTGCGATTTGCAGATACTGTTGCTGCAGGAAGATACGCACCATAATTGCTGTCCACTTCACATTTTGGTCGCTGTGACGCCTGTTTCATGTCATTTTAACATTCTGAGGTCATTCCTTTATCATTTTGTATGGATTTCAGAAACAGTAACTTAATTTAAAGGAATGAGTACTCAACTCGTATAATTTCATAAATATCGAATAACTGGTGAGTGTTACGGTTAAGCTGTCAATCAATGGAGTCAGCACACAAATGACACTAGCAGTGACGAATTGCATTCTAATTTCATAAATATCAATTTTTGTAAGAAGTGTGCGATTTGCAAATACTGTTGCTTTAGGAAAATACGTGACATCATTGCTGTTCAGTTCGTACTTTGGCCGTAGGGACGCCTGAAACGTAAGTAGTGTTCTATAATCATTTGGTTCAAATAAAAACATAACAACCTTTCTCCTTAAGTCTCTTATTATAAACTTATTGGGGAAAGTGTGGTTTATGAACATGCGAGACTTCTCGCGTGGGTCCGCTAGTATCAATTTAATAGAGCAGGGAATTTGAACCTTTGAACGTGAACTTGGCAACATGGTAGGATACTAGTAGGGAATGAAACATGGTCTAAGTACTGCAGCACATAGCAAATGACACACTGCTAAATTTTTCTGCTGTAAACTACAAGTATGTTGTCCTTATTTATGGTCACCAAATCAAACCCGTCTTTTCATATTGGACACAGTGTATAGATGTTAGTTCTAGGAACAATGAACGTAACACCTCACTCCCATGTACTGTCAGTGTTGCAGTTTGCTTACTGATCACACCGCAGTGCGCTCTGTTTGTAATGTCATTACGCCAGGAGATGGCAGTTGAATACGCTTTGAAGGGGGTCTTGCAGTACGCATGCGCCGGCCTATTCCAAACCTAAATATATCGGCTGGCAGTAAGTTACTGGTACTTGCTGCATGATAATTTGTTATCGGGCTTAACGTGTGTGTGCATTGTTACCTTCCTGTCGATATTCTTACAAGATGTTGTGTTTACTTTTAACAGTATGGCAGTATCAGGAACAGTAATGGAAACAGTGACGAACTTAATGTTTTTGGGATGCGCGATACGCAGTGAGTCGGAAGACAACTGCAGTTCAAACCCGACTCCCATCTCCTGGCGAGATATTAAGTATGGAAGCGACGAATGTACCTTTTACAGTACAGTGCTTCAAATTCCCTGCTCTGTTGGTGAAGTTACCTTAGTGGAGAGCGGGTCACAATCATAGTAAGTGGCGTATATCAGCAGCCCGCTGTAGCCACACAAAGCCATGAGTGATAAAGTGCCCAGCACGAAGATCCACACAGCTCTGTAATAAGAATCATGGAACATTAAACATTAAGATCCAATTTTTTATTTTTTGAAGCAAATATAGGTTATCTATAGCAATTATGCTATCAGCGTAAGATTATCTCCGCTGCACTGTACAACATTTTGAATATAAGATGGCCTGTCAGCATGCTCGGTGAATAGATTCCTCTACTCATACGAATAACAAAACGACATTAATATAACCTGATATCTCGATGTTCCAGACCTTCAATCAACAATCACCACCACTGTTAAGGAGATTAATAAACCTCATACTTACTTTCTAGCCTCGCCCAGGGTCGGGAGTGACAGATATCGCTGTGACATTATCTGGTGGAATCCCCCATTATACACCAAATGGACGAAGCCTCCGATGATCAGAACGACGAGGGTGTGTCGCTCAAAGGGATCCATATTGAGACTGTCAACAAAATATTAGGAAAACTTACATTCTGGCGTTGCGGAGAGTGGGCAAACTCTGGTAGCGTTGGACCATGTCCTGATTCACAGCATTTGTCAACAGCCAGAAGCCAAAGCCACCCACAGACACCGACCAAAAAGTGTGGCGGATCGTTGGATCTGGGTCAAAACTGCCAAAACACGGAAACTAGCAACAATTAGTGAAAGAATCCAGATATTTCAAATTTGTAAGAAAAAATAAACAAGAAAACAACTGAAGAGTTCAAAACTTAGCCGTTGAACAAAAATATCCTTAGTAAGCCAAAAGAGGGCAGGGTTATCCAAATCAAAAGTTCCTTTGAATCTGGATGTCTTTCAGTATGAGTCATATGAGCAGGACATCTTCGTACGCTGTATTTAACGCAACATTACTCAAGCCGCCCACTGGTCAATGTCCGTGGGAGCGCATCTTTGGTTTAGAATGAAAGAACCTTGTCTACAAAATGCCTTAAATTACATAAATGTCCTTGAAAGACTTGAGGTAACAGTTACTATCCAATTTCTTATTTACTCGATGAGCTTTAGTGGTTAGTTATGTTAAACACTTACATGTAAATGTAACTGAGTGTCAATTGAACTAACAAATTACAAAAGTGCACCAAGTAAATAAAAAAAATGAAAAGTGCCGGTTTTTGACAGAACAGTCTAGAACAGTGTTTCCCAAACTTGTTTGCGTGTGTACCACTTTAAGAGATGAGAATCCCTCGCGTACCACCTAATGGTTGGAAGATGAATACCGCAACTATAAACCCCCACCACCACTACGTAGTAGACCAAGAGAAGGATTGTAAGTTGTGTTTGTTAGAGTTAGACTGTTAGAGTTAAGGTTGAAATAATAAAATGTGTGTCCAGTTGGTTAATTATTTATTAAATTACGTATTCAATTCAATCATCCAGAAATGACACTGTACAAATAATATCAATAAATGAACTCTTAATAATTAAACATAAAAACCAAAGTTCAACTAACAACTTCTATGTAAAGGGTGAGCTTGAAGATTAGAAGCCAACTTAGGAATGTCTGGTTTGAGATTGCTGAGTCTCAAACGAAGATCGTTTTCCACTGTAAGGAGTTAATTCCGGGATTTATTCTTGAGATAAACAACTGAAGAAAATGATGTCTCACATAAGTACAAAGTAGCGAAAGGCATTAAAAATCTAACTGCTTTGTCAGCTAAGTCTGCATAGTCTGCACGCCACTCAACCCAAAGGTTCACAACAGCCATTTTTGAAAAAGTTTGCCCTAGTTCTGAATCACAATTCAATTCATAAAACTGCTCTTTATCTTTGGCCTTAAAGTCCTCCGGCAACATATCAATTATAGTTAGTTAGTTAGTGTTGTTTTAAGGGATGGAAGTACGAGGTCATGTACCCCTAAAAACATATCAATGTTTTCATATTTTTGAATTTTATATTTTTATATTTTTCGTAACGTAATTAATATTCTTTAAAATATTTTTCGTAACATCACCGCGTACCACCAGTGATACGCGTACCACAATTTGGGAAACGCTGGTCTAGAACACAATCACTTCAATAGCTTACAACGATAGAAGTTAAATATTCAAAATGGTTTCCCACTTATACACATGAATACGTAGTAATAACAAAAAACGCAACACTTTAGAAGTGCAATAGACTAACAGAAATTTTAAAAATATACTTGGTTAAAAAATCCGTCTCGTTACAGAATTTAATTAAACATATCTGTAGCTTAATAATATTAATACTGTTGCACATAAGTGTTATATCCATATTCGATGAAACTAAATTAAGCCTAAGTGAGCATGATCTCTTGAAGTTCGCTTGACGAACGAAACTAGTCATCCAATTTTGCCCTCCATTTTGTGAGAAACAATTCATGTAAATTATTTCTGGCACTAGGAAATTAATTGTAAATCTCCACCCAATCTAATTCAGTTGACCGACTGAAAAGATTCTAATAATAGATTACTTCGGTAACACTGAAAAGAATGTCTTCCAATATTTTACTATTTGTGTGTTACAATGCTAATTTTGTCGGGCAAAGTGAAAGACAAATCGGAACACGATACAAAGACCACAAAAATGCGATTAAACACAACGAACATTCTGCCATATGCGAACACATGTACGGCAACAACCATCTATTAACTAACATAGTGTTGCATCCCCCATCCCTCAATTAACCATACACAAATATCGGAGACATATTTCACATAAACCGCTACACCCTGAAGGCAGACCCAGGACATGGCAACGACCCAGGGCATAGCGACGACCTCAGATAACCTAGGCCAGCACCGCATTTCCTATAGAATCCGCAACTCCGCACAATCTGCAAGGCGAATTCTATAAAACAGGGGAAGTGATGTGAACGGGGATCAGTCTTCCACAGTGTCACCAGGTGCCCTCACGCTGTCCGAAGTCATCCAGATTGGTGAGTGAACAAGCGAGCTCATACCAGACACACAGACACTTATACTTTCATCCCCTAGATAAATTGTAATTAGCATCTGCATTATTATCATTTGCTCTACAGAGCTCCACAGTACTCCACCTTGGGAGTACAGATTAAAACCTAGTAGTTAAAAGCTAACTGGTCATTTGATTCTTTTATTTAATTAGTTAATAAGATCCTACCCCTTAAACCTTTTCCCGGTAGGATCCCGACAGCATTTAGTTAATTGTTTGGTGGCTATAGCAGACAGCCACTGGTGTCACGTCACATTGCATGCGTGAGCATTATTCGCTAGCAGAGCGACCAGTCGTCCACGTTAACAGAACTCGAGCGGCCACACGGCTGTTCAGACACTTAGTCAAGTAAACTACCCCTTGTCAGCATCCTTTAGAACTACCCAAGTATTCTGTACAATTGGGTGTTCTCCCTTCGAGCTGCGTTCACGCCCGAACCACTCAAATCCCCATCTTTTCACACCAGAACCCCGAGTAGCCTTCAGCTATTCTCCCATCCCCCTTTCAACACACTTGTAGAGGCTACCCTCTCAGGTACCCTTCAAATAGTGGAGGCGCTAGGTACCGTGACGTTGTCATAAGACAACGCCAAGGGGGTACAGACAACGTACCTAAGCGGTAAAGATCCCTAAATTTCACCTCTTACTAGCCAAGCGAACGCCACCCAAAATTGGGAAAATTTTTTGCAATACGGGTCCGGTAAAATGTTTTGTACCCCCCCAGGCCCACCCTAATAGAGATAACATTGCTTACGGTAACGTCACCCTTAAATAATAATCAGCCATTCACGACCCCCAAATTAGCTACGCCCACCCCACACGGTCCATAGCGGCCACATTATTTATTTGCCCACCCAGTTCGGTCCCCGGTACCTCACATAACTTTGAAACAGTACTATTTCATTTCCCTCCCCCCTAGCATAGGGGACATACCAAACAAATAGGGAAAATATTTCCCTAGCTTCGCGTGACCAGACACCTCCATAGATATATCTCTAATCGCGAGGCAGATAAAATACATACACTGAGGTAGAATACACCTTTGCACGGCCGCAGCCTATTGTAGTTCTACATTCAGCATGGCATCCCTCTACCGCCTAAACATATCGAAGCGCGTGGACGCTTTGCAAAACTTAATTGCATGGCACACATCCTTGTGGAGCAAACAGGATTACCTGCACCGCCTGCAGGAAATACTGCGTGCCCAATATAATAGAATTCTGAGAGCCCTATCCCACAGACAGGGACCTAAGTATATTATTAGAGGCCCCATCCCAGCCATAAAGCAACAATTTAACCGTACACAAGGGAAACTCCACCTACTCCACGAGGCCCTTCATAAACAATATTTTGACCTTAAGGTAGAACACCTTAGGGTACATACGGCGACTACGAAACTGGCGGAACAGGCCAGGGTACTTACCCTGCAATACGCCGAACTATGGCGGAGTTTCCGTCGATTGAACGCATTACCCACCAGGCTACACAAGTAGAAGACATTATTACAGACATCCCTCCCAGAGTGGCCAACAGGTCCATTCCCCTACGGCCCATTCCTAGTAGGAAGGAAGCCGCCGTGGCCTGCCACATCCGCAGCCCGCCATTGGGAACGATGCCCACGTGAACGCATCTCACCCGCCACGTGCTAGCATTCCTATCACCACGCTTCCATTATACCCTAGGACCTTAGCGCCTATTCCGGCCACCGACGGTCCTAAGGCCCGCCGAAAAGCCGTACTTATATACAGACCTACCCCGTATACACCCCCCTGAGGAGCCACAGCGGCCCAAGCCCAAAATCACTCTCCTCCAGACGCCCCATATACAGGATAAAGCCCCTGAGTGGATCTCAGGCGCTAAAATTGCTTTAGCTATCCGTGGGCAAAGGAGATATGCCTTACAGTAATAGACAACTTGCGGACTAGTATTGGAGTTCATATAACTCGGCTCCAAGACGAAATTTCCTTTTAAACGCAGAATTCATATATAGGTAAAGGGTAAGCCATGTCGAGGCACGCTGCGCCTGTAGCAGTTCCCCGTGTCTCAACTGTTACACGGTCCCCGTGGCCAAGAGACGCGAACGTTAGGGAACCCGAATATGAAATAGAATTATCCATATGTCCCACACATATCCCACGCAGGCCCATAACAGTCGACCAAGGCACCATACCCGCTATGGCATTTGATAGCCAGCTTCACAACTACCTGACGAGACCAGGCCTCCCGACTGCCTAAACATGATTCCTAATTATAAGTACCCTGCTTAGCTCTTAAGAGTGTATTAATCTATACTGTACTATTTATTTCTGTGTGTATTCATACCTTCATTCCACCACACTAAGATCTGATATTAACGCTAGGATAAGGACTATCTATACAGCGCAACATATGTTTCGCTGCTAGCCTAGGACATTTGCACTCACCGGACGTGTAACCCGAACCCCCCGCTGACATTGCAAACGGCATGCTTCCATAACGACAGCGTGCGAGGCAAGGCACGTGTCCTCCCACACACCCACATAGCCCTGCGTATCCCAGTACAATCACCCGAAGGACAAGTGTGAGAACGTGGAAAGACTTTCTGGTAATTAGTGCCCACACATACCCTACAATTAGTTCAACAAGGGGCTTAACTGATTCACATACTACACTAAATTGAACACCCAGTTCGGTACTTTAGTTGACCGACTGCAGATCAATCAACTAACAGTAGCATACATAGGGCACACGTGCCTTTACATAATACATATGTCCCACTCACATTCACGTACCCCATTAGGGTCTATAAATTACTTTAGTTGACCGACTGAAGATCAATCAACTCACAGTAGCACAGGGATTCTCAAACTTCCTGTACTCGAGGACCCCTTCAATTATTTATGTAGTCATTACGGACCCCTCAAAGCTGCCTTTAATTTTTGTTGTAAAGTTTTTAATGGTTGTCATTTTAAAAGATAATCAATTTATATCAAAAAATGGTGCGTTGTAATAACAATTAATCTGTTTGTTTTATTATATATATAGTTTATTTAAATTGGAATAAATACTGGAAAAAACATGACTTACATAAGTATACACACATTTTCTTAATTATAGTAGGAGTAGACTTTAAATGCAATCTTAGAATAAAAAGTTATTAGTGTTTTTACCGTTACTTTAGTGAGAACAATGGTACTGTTTTTTGCTTTTGACTATCTCTAAAATGTTGGGATTTATTTTAGAAAGCTTTAGTCTTAAATCGGTTTCAATGTTCTTCAGTCTGTTTTTTTTTTTTGCTGGCTTCAGGTTGCACAGTTCAGAAAAGGCGCGTTCACACAAATATGTCGTACAAAAGGGCACAATATGTTCGAGGGCTTTTTTTTTTGGCAAGTTCTGGTACCTCAGCTTGTACAAGTAGCCAAATCCTTGCCAAGTTATTTTCTTGATAAATAATCTCCCAGGCTCTGTTGCATGAGAGTTCCACCAATTGGTCTTGCTCAGTATCAGATAGGTCGATGAGGTTACTAATACTTCTCTTCTTGAATGGATACTTCATCCAATCATTATTAGGATTAGGTTCAGGAAAGTACCTTCCCAGACTCTGAGCTAGGCCTGTTAAATGCTCAGCAAACAGTTCTTTTGTGTTTGTAGGCATCTCTTCTTCAGATGTTATTATGAATTCCTGCAACGTTGTAAAATTGTTGTATGAATTCTTAAGCATACGGTCAGACCAAAGCGGCAGTTTTCCTTTCATAGCTTCTACTTGCTCTTCTACACGGAATATGTCAGTGTCAGACCCTTGAAATTTCGTATTTAGTACATTCAAATGCTGGAAGATATCTGCCAAACATGCAACCTTGATCAACCACGCAAACTCATACAACTTGTCTTTGAGGAGAAAGTTTTCATATTTTTGTTCCAAGAGAAATATTCTAATTTCATCACGCAATTCAAAAAAACATGTGAGGACATTACCTCGGGAGAGCCAGCGAACTTGTGTGAAGCAAGAGCTGTACATGCTCACTTCCAATTTCTTCACAAAGCTGAGTAAAAATACGAGAGTTCAAAGGTCGGGCTTTAATATAATTTACAACTTTCACAACTTCTTTTAATGATGTTTCTAGATCTTCTGGCATTTGTTTTACAGCCAATGCCTCCCTATGAATAGAGCAGTGAGTCCACTTAACTTTGGGAGCGACAGACTTGACACGAGCAATTAGGCCTGTCTTTTTGCCGGCCATGGTCCCTGCTCCATCGGTACTCACACGAACACAACGTTACCAATCCAAGTCACTTGATAAAATAAAATCTTTTAATGCTTCAAACGCATCATGGGCATTGTTATGAAGAATCTCTTTGCAAAACAAAACCTCTTCTAAAAGCCAATTTTCATTTTCATACCTAATACCTAGATTTTAACCTACAAAGTAACTGCTCTTCAATATTTTGAGACATGTGATCAATTCGACGTTTTATAGAATCGTTTGAAAGTGGAACTGTATTTAATTCCTTAGCAGCTGCCTCTCCTATCATTATATTACACATTTCCTTTTGCCGCTGGTTCTTCTGCAATCGTATATGGCTTTCCAGATTTAGCTATTAGTAATGCTATTTCGTATGACGCCACAGTAGCTTTTTCAGCAGTGCTACCTGACGCCATTTTCTCCATTGATGTTGTCATCTTTTCCTTGACTTTTTATTTTAGAAAACTCAAATGACTTATCAGCAAAGTCTGGATGTTTAATTCATTTTCGTTCAATACGGTAATCCTCTCATAGGATTTATACCATGCACTGTCTCCAAATGAGATTACAACAGCCGTTTATCATCCAACGCATGGATACTAAAATAACACAGGTTAGCGGCCTTTCGCAAATGCAAGGAGATATTCCTTCCATAACACAGGTTAGAGGCCTTCCGCACTTGCAGAGAGATATTCATACAATGACACTGATTAGTGGCATTTCGCACATGCAACACGATATTCGTACAATAACACAGATTAGCGGCCTTTCGCAAATGCAAGGAGATATTCATACCATAACACAGGTTAGAGGCCTTCCGCACTTGCAGAGAGATATTCATACAATAACACAGGTTAGCGGCCTTTCGCACATACACAAAGATATTCGTATAATAACACAGGTTAGTGGCCTTCTGCAACTGCAAAGTTGTATTCGTACAATAACACAGGTTAGCAGCCTTCCGCACAGGCCA
This sequence comes from Meconema thalassinum, assembly GCA_946902985.2. NCBI lineage: Eukaryota > Metazoa > Arthropoda > Insecta > Orthoptera > Tettigoniidae > Meconema > Meconema thalassinum. The sequence continues at coordinate 244,262,829 of OX336394.1, read as the reverse complement.
AGGCGTATTATCACTAATGACATAGTATAGCGACATTCGATACAATTCCGCACACTATCTCACTATTACACAGGTTGGTTACTACCACTACGGCCAGCAGAATTTGATACAATTACACAGGTTATCATACTGTCCGAGCATCAGACTCTACAGGACATCAGGATTTCACACTCTTAGGGGACTCTTGGGAAACAGAGATACTTACAAAGATTACATTATTCCATACACTGTACATCCAGGATAAATTCTTCATTACATTTCACTTACTCCTACCACTCAGGACTGCACACTGCTCATAGACAGTGATGCGCGCTCCATACACAATGCCGGAAGCGAGGATTGCACATACACCATCTCGGCTTACCAGCAGCAGGGTAGCCAACACTAGTAGGCCACGTACGGCGCTACTCCAGTTATCACACACTCCATTGTGCTATATTTCTTTCTCTCCTCAGAGGGGATCTTTAACTTTTATTGTCATTTAACGGTGGCATTGCCCACCCCAAGCCGTCACAGGGCCAGACATGATAAACAGTTCTCCAACGAAGCGTTGTCATTCTTAGTCAACGTATTAGGGACTTCATTCGCAACTTAAATTCTATCATTCATCCTTAGACTACGAGGCCAGGCCTTGCGTTGAAACAATCGCTTGCGCGGGGCTACACCTCTATACTGGCCGCACAGGACTCCATTTTTATCATTCCCATGCTGAGTTATGGACTGTTGGTCATAGTCTACCATGCGACGAAATTATAGTCAATAATCAATTAACATGATACCTTAAGAAAAGCCACAAGGCTACTATGGGACTCACAAGTCCTTCTCTAGATCCCACTTAATTTATATAAACCCCTTAGCTAAACACATTTGTCAACTTAATCATTGTTTGGCCATATTTCACTTTTGAATTTTCATTTCACGCGCAGTTGCACAATGTGGTACATATCTGCCTATGTCCATTCGTGTCACATTAACAGCATGGCTCATAATTATTTTATTATACGTGGGGTTAAAGCACTGTACGGAGTACATTAAAACAATCTTGCCCCCAAACGCATTTTAAGCTAAATATCCCGCCATGCGCGTATATACTGTATGTACTCAGGCAGCTACTACGTCCATGGGCCATAAGTATCCTATGGTTTCCTAGGCGAATTATGCCCAGGGCAGATTAATTTCTACCCTCCTGGGTCACCGTTCTAGGATAAATATCAGCCATGAACATAGGACTGCCTGGTTTTGTAGATAACGGTTAACAAAGGCCCGATGATTTTATTTCCTAACAACACTAAGTATGCACTTGTATGCGCGAACATGGTATACACACCAGAAATACATACCCCATTTCAATACATTGCCGTGTAGTGAGTGCTATGGCATTCAGCTGTCAGTTTTAGACAGCAGATTTTCCGATAGATATAGATCCTTACACTCCCACGAGGACACTCCGCAATGTGCGGAATACAATCCACGTCAGAAGGGAATTATTACACGGTCACACAGACTTTTTTCATTTTCCCGAAGTAAGTGGGCTAAACCACGGGCACACATTTCCTACATACTGCTCACGTCAGAAGGGAATTATTACACGGTCACACAGATTTTTTCATTTTCCCAAAGTAAGTGGGATAAACCACGGGCACACATTTCCTACATACTGCTCACGTCAGAAGGGAATTATTACACGGTCACACAGAATGTTTTCATTTTCCCGAAGTAAGTGGGATTAAACCACGGACACACATTTCCTACATACTGCTCACAACATGTCACACGCGCATAAAGACGCGACAGGCTTCAACACGTTCTCAGCTCATTTTACTACAATACCAGTACAGTACGGGTAGTAACCCAGACTTATACCTAGTATTTGCCCCATTGGATCACGGTGTGATGACAGCGCAGTCCCACTTATATTCCACCCGTGTAGGGCTTGCTTTCCTTTCCCACTACCCAAACCGGAATTCATTGACACACACCCACGTCATATCTTACACAGATTGTCTTGTAGGTGACAGTCACCATATGACTCACACTCCAATCAGCGACCGCCACGTGCGATTTGACATTCCCATTCACGCATATCAACAAAACCGCCATGTTAATACATACACTCACAGCGCTCTTACCCAATCAGCTTAGCGCACGCGTGGCCGAACCCACAGAGTGCGCGGTCACCAATTAACGCAGCGTATTCCGTTACTACACGCCCACCGATAACTGTTATCTCACACTCCGTACATACGTCCTATCTCAGACGTCACTCCTCCTCGTATATACTTGCCACAGGCCGCCATTAAATTTCCATAGGCCGTCCACTCACATCCACGCGCGAGATTCAAATGCCTTTGAGCCAAAGACACTTGTTTAATTCCACCCACCCTGCCTATAAGGGGGAACCAACCCTTATATTGCAACTCATCTCCTCACACGACCCTTAACTGACACAGTGAATGTCTTTGTCACGAGAAATTGCCATTGTTTTCCATGCCACACACTGAGCGCCTACTTCCGCTGTTCCCCTTATACTTTTTGGCCATTTCTCATACAATAATTGATATTTCCTACACCATTATACAGGACACGCCTTCCGCTATAGGAAACCACACACATTGCCATATCTACGTCCCTAGATAAAATTCCGCGCCAGATGTTATATTTCTTCGAAGTATACCTAATTTTATATACCGATTTCCTACGATCAGGATCGAGCAGTATCGGTCGACCCAATGATCCAGCCATGTGTCCCGACACCATTCCCTTACTCCCCCCCCCCCCACCAATAAATGGCTTACACACTTACATTTTTGGGATTTTGCTTTCCCATTGCAACAAGGGTCGCATTTATATTCACCCCCCCCCCCCCACATTAAGGTGGTCAAACATGATTTTGTTCCCCCCACGTATCCAAATAGCGACGGATAATCGTTTTCAACACTCTCTATCCCCCCCTCCACAGTGTTGAATATAACCCACGGAGAGCAGTACTCAATCGAGCCCGCAGGGATGACATTTTAGGTGCCAAGTACATAGAGGTTACGATTTGTTAAGAGCAACCCGGCACACAGCAATGTAGCATAATATCCCACATAAATATATTTCAACACACATTGACAGTCGGCAGGGCCGATAACGATAGGATATATTCGCTGTTCTAGTTTGACAGGACCCTTACGGCAATCTGCCACTCGCAGATTATAGCGATCAGTTCTTGATTCCCCCTGACATTCCCCGTGGGTAATGGTAAGTATTCATAGAATAGGAAATTACTTAGTTCTTAATAATAAACTGACCAGTTATAATGTATAAGTTTTAGTATGTAAGTACAGGTAGTTTTTTGTAAACTGCCGACGGCAGTAGTGTATTACGTTACACGACCGCAGATGCCAGAGATTGTAGCAGGTTGACACCAGGTCAACAGTCCTTCCACCCTTACACACGATATATACACTTATACATATTACACATTTCCCCCATTACCCTGCCCATGCAAGGCACTTGGTATTCATGCTTTACCAAAGGTGTGCAACATGCTTAATCGCTCTTAGCTAAGTGTTAAGATGGAACACTGCGGAACTAAAAGCCAACAGTGGATTATAGAATACATTCCCTTGCTAACAATGGTGATATCAATATATTTATTTACATTTTTTACCCGCATGTGATTTTTTTCCCCCTGCATGGAGACAACTAACACCCCTCCAGTAAAATATTCCCCACCAGTTAACTACTTCCTACATCCTACTAGCACCGCATGTACCCTCCGGTTCTAGCCATCCTTTTACCCCAAAATAACTATTTCTAACTTGTCAACATGCCTCATAATATGGGATATACCTTCCTCATCCCTCTTACCCCCTACTAACTGTGAACAAATATAAATAAAATGCACTGCATTGGCTGGGAATCCGCTTGCTAGGCGCAACGTTTGCGCACCGTGCCACATCCCCCCCCCCCGGACCCTTGTAACGAAAGCACACATTGGTCCCCACACGATACAAAAATCGATTTACACTGTACCATTATAGTAAAGGCATCTGGTGAATATTGTGAAGGGTGAATAATTTTTTTTCTCATCCTTTTTTTTCTCTGTTCAAAGATTGCAAATAATAAGACTTGCCTTCAACAAACAGGGCAAGTTTAGCCCATGACATGCCATGACATGACATGACTTGACGTGCCTTAGACTTTGACGAACGACGGAAGGTCATAGCGGTGACGCGTTAGGGCGGGCAAGCGCCCGCGCTCGACGATATACCTAGCCTGTCTCCAGAAGTGCGGGGCCCGTTATACCCATTATGCCCTAAAGTCGTCTAAGCTACACCTACGGAAGGAGTCATGGTCGGTTCGGTGAGGAAAATGACTACCCCCGCATCGGGCAGGATGGACCCTCCACCCAAAGGCGACCCACTTGACTTGACGTTAGTTATTCTGTAAGGATAAGTAATAGCTTCATAGCGGAAGCAAATCCTGTTCACGAACACAGGTAGATTGCGCATAAATATAAAGACAAACGACGAATGAAATAATGAATATATGATCTCCCGGGCCGAGGTATGTGGCACCGATGTTCCCCTCTGTCCATGCCCCCGGAGAGTATCACCTACGATTTGCGATATCCAACGAGCCTACATTTCTCTCCCTGGCCGAGGTTACAACCACCGTTGCTCACTCTGGTCGTGCCCCGGGGAGAGGAACATATTGATATTGCCTGGACGGCAATATATATCTTGCCGACTGCGGTCTTACGCAGACGCGTAAGCCCGAATAGAACGGTCTATACCATTCACGTGAGTGTGCTTCACTTGCAGCTGCGAGTTCCTAAAGGGGACACCCATTCCCCCTTCAGGGTGCCCGATAGTTACAGTTGTTTATTTATGTAGGTAGGGAGAGTAGCGCCACTATGGGTGCTCTCCAGGTTTTTCATATGCAAATACGATCCATATTTTCATTTGCTTACATATTGAGGGTTATTTCCTTATACACTCTAGGTCTAGGCTCAGCGCCGACAACCGCCCAGAGGACGACAAGGGATGTTCACCCTCTACACAGATATAAACATTATATTCTTTTCTTTAACCACATGTGGCGCCATTGTGTATAGGCCTTTATAATTAGTTTGACCATTTCCACACACGTCTTCATCCCCGAGTCAAATACACACTTTCCCCTCTACACTATGATATGCATTTTGTTACAGCTGATTAATCCGCACCACGGGGTAGATATGCCTGTGGGATACACCCCACCGCAGGTCGGATCTCCATGTTAAAAATTTTCAAGCCTATACATGAGAGGCGCAATCCGGCGGAGAGGGTTGTACTCAACCAATGTAAGAGTCAACTTCCCCGTTAAGATGGACCGTCTACCCACAGGAGGCGATCCATGTGTATATATTTTATTTCTATGTTTGGCCATGGGATAATATAGTTAGATTTTAGCAATAATTGTAAGGATAAGGATATTAGATGTAGAGCGCTCGAATTTTTTTTACAGTGTCCAAATGAGTGGACGTATTTAGATTCCCATTGTTAGTTGTAGTGTTGGTGCTACGGCACAGTATAGTACACAGAGCAAGAGAGAGACAGAGAGCGAGAGAGAGGGAGAGAGAGGGAGAGTCGAAGTGAAAATCAGAGAGAGAGAGCGAGAGAAATGGATCATTTGTTTTTATTTTTGTCTTTGCATATTTTTAATGCCACACTATTTTATTTCCTTTTCCTTTCGATCCTTCTAAAATCCCAGTTGTACGGGTGCCTCCTTTTTCCCCCGCACAATAAGAACATTTTTTCTTACCCCCTTAACGACTAAACCGAGGCACTCATTTTCTTTTCCCCTATTCTTTATCTTCTTTTCATTTATTTGGTTTTATATGTATAGTCGCCACTCAAGGGCACTTTTTCAGCACATATAATTAAATCGACGGCGGGTAAGTTAAGGCCTGCAGCTGTTTTTTCCCTTGAGCTGCTCCATACTAATAATTAGGATGATGATGTCTATTGAGAATGATGTTTTATAATGATGATCTTCAATGATGTTTATGTTTAATGCTGATGATGTTTTATAATAATGATGTTCAATGATGTTTATGTTTAATGATGATGATGTTCAATGATGTTTATGTTTCATGATGATGATGTTTTATAATAATGATGTTCACTGATGTTTATGTTTAATGATGGTGATGTTTTATGATGATGATGTTCAATGATATTCATGTTTGATGTTGATGATAATGATTATTTCCCCCACTCGTCTACACTTGCTCGCTGTGCACACACCAAAAGAGTACTTCTCTACGGGGCACGGCACTCTGGATACTGCCCGTTGCCATTCATATACTTCACTCTACAACATTAACCGCCACTCCATGCCCAACATCTTTACATCTGACACCCACCCCATTCGGGGATCACCAAACACCCCCAACGACGTCCCCACCTTCTGGTCGAAGGAATAGTACACGACGACAGAAGAACAGAAGAGAAGATCAGAAGAAACAAGATTTCCAAGAGAGAAGAAGATGCCCATCTACACGTCCGTACAAACTACAAAAACTACCCCTACGGCCTAGTCTCGTCCCGTCATCGAGGACGATGACTAGCTCCGCCGAAGGAGTTGTTGAATCTGAGGGATGCATTCCCCATCCCTCCTATATCTATAACATACTCAATTAACCGTACACAAATATCGGTGGCATATTTCACATAAACCGCTACACCCTGAAGGCAGACCCAGGACATGGCAACGACCCAGGGCATAGCGACGACCTCAGATAACCTAGGCCAGCACCGCATTTCCTATAGAATCCGCAACTCCGCACAATCTGCAAGGCGGATTCTATAAAACAGGGGAATTGAGGTGAACGGGGATCAGTCTTCCACAGTGTCACCAGGCGCCCTCACGCTGTCCGAAGTCATCCAGATTGGTGAGTGTACAAGCGAGCTCATACCAGACACACAGACACTTATACTTTCATCCCCTAGATAAATTGTAATTAGCATCTGCATTATTATAATTTGCTCTACAGAGCTCCACAGTACTCCACCTTGGGAGTACAGATTAAAACCTAGTAGTTAAAAGCTAACTGGTCATTTGGTTCTTTTATTTAATTAGTTAATAAGATCCTATCCCTTAAACCTTTTCCCGGTAGGATCCCGACAGCATTTAGTTAATTGTTTGGTGGCTATAGCAGACAGCCACTGGTGTCACGTCACATTGCATGCGTGAGCATTATTCGCTAGCAGAGCGACCAGTCGTCCACGTTAACAGAACTCGAGCGGCCACACGGCTGTTCAGACACTTAGTCAAGTAAACTACCCCTTGTCAGCATCCTTTAGAACTACCCAAGTATTCTGTACAATTGGGTGTTCTCCCTTCGAGCTGCGTTCACGCCCGAACCACTCAAACCCCCATCTTTTCACACCAGAACCCCGAGTAGCCTTCAGCTATTCTCCCTTCATCCCCCTTTCAACACACTTGTAGAGGCTACCCTCTCAGGTACCCTATAATAGAAACATACTTGAAAATTCTGTAGATATATTGAGCCCGAATAGCTCATGCTGGTGATAGCTTGTACGCGAACCATGGAATTTATAATGTTCAAGAATTATGAACGCATCCCAGATGTATGCCACTACATTATATGTTCTTTTGACTTCATTAAGAAGCTATGAAAAATTACCCTACAGGATCAAAGAAGTTTTCTTTGATGTGCAATCTAGAATTTATAATAAGAAGTCATGCAGCTTAATTAGCCACATTTTCATGGGCTGATAATATTTATTTATGGTTTACAACTGAAGGTATACAACCGCAGACACGCGGAAGGAACGAACTTATACGCTAAATGACTAGGAAGTGATAGAACTGAGCACACCTACTTCCGTGAAGGAATGACTCTAATCCATGCTCGCATGGCGAGCAGACGTTAAATTGTGAAGGTCCAAAGTGACCAAATATTAGTATCATCGATATTCAAATTTGTGAAGTGAATACGACTTAAGTATTTATTGTAGCACGAAGTGTGCTGGTGACGCAAAAAGTCCGTCCCAGATCTTGAATTTTGTTATATTTCCACTTAGTGAAGTGATTGACCACATGGTTGCAGCATGCTTAATGGCTGACCAGTGTGACAAGTGATTTGTGTACCAGCAATACACGAGTGGAGAATCTGATCGAAGTATTCAGCAGTTTCAGTGAAATATTTACGAGCCGTGCAAAGGCCGAATGTAAAACGATTAAGATTGAGCAGATGCACTTAGATAAGAGATCTACAACGTGTGAAGTGTTAGCTTCAGTGGAAAGACACGTGTTTGGTGTCAAAGCTAATTTCTGTGATCTTAGCAGACAAGGCCATTTTAGCCTACTTTCGATTTTTGCAAAAAATGAAAGTAGACTTATGAGATCACTACACGGCGAAAAAAAGTGTGTCTGTGTGTGTGTGAGTCTGTGTGTGTGTGTGTGTGAGTGTGTGTACTCTGAATGTCTGTCCCCCCCTATCAATTCGAACACGGTGAGCGCAAATTGAACGAAATTTGGTACAAAGGTAGCACTAGCAAAGGACACCTCAGTGTCATGTTTTATATCACCGCCATCTTGACGGAAACGTAATGGCGGCCACACAAATGTTCAAAGCTTAAATCAAATTACGACTAACCTAATCATCCGATCTCTACGAAATTTTGCAACAACATACCTTTATGGGGGCACCATCCTTTGACCAAACTAATAGGTCATCAGCCTAATAGTTTGCGGATGGCGGCCATTTTTGTGTGAACATCGATTGCCCCTATTAATTCGAACACGGTGAAACTGAATGGAACGAAATTTGGTACAGAGGTAGTACTAGCAAAGGGCACCCCAGTGTCATGTTTTATATCGCCGCCATTTTGACGGAAACGTAATGGCGGCCACACAAATGTTCAAAGCTTAAATCAAATTACGACTAACCTAATCATCCGATCTCTACCAAATTTTGCAACAACATACCTTTATGAAGGAAGCATCCTTTGACAAATCTAATAGGTCATTAGCCTAATAGTTTGCGGATGGCGGCCATCTTTGTGTCAAAATCGATTACCCCTATTAATTCGAACACGGTGAAACCGAATGGAATGAAATTTGGTACAGAGGTAGCACTAGCAAAGGGCACCTCAGTGTCATGTTTTATATCGCCGCCATCTTGACGTAAACGTAATGGCGGCCCCACAAATATTCAAAGCTTAAATCAAATTACGATTAACCTAATCATCCGATCTTTACCAAATTTTGCATCAACATACCATTATGGAGGGAGCATTCTTTGGCCAAACTAATAGGTCATTAGCCTAATATTTTGCGGATGGCGGCCATCTTTGTGTGAAAATCGATTCCCCCCATTAATTCGAACACGGTGAAACCGAATGGAACGAAATTTGGTACAGAGGTAGCACTAGAAAAGGCCACCTCAGTGTCATGTTTTATATCACCGCCATCTTGACGGAAACGTAATCGCGGCCACCCAAATATTAAAGGCTCAAATGTAATTACGACCAACCTAATAATCTAGTCTCTACCAAATTTTGCAACAACAAATCTTTATGTGGGAAGCATATTCTGACCAAACTGCTAGATCATCAGCTCAATAGTTTGCAGATGGTGGCCAAGTATGTGTGCAAATCGATTCCCCCTATCAATTCAAACACGGTGAAACCGAATTGAACGAAATTTGGTACAGAGGTAGCACTAGCAAAAGGCACCTCAGTGTCATGTTTTATATCGCCGCCATCTTGACGGAAACGGAATGATGGCCACCCAAATGTTAAAAGCTTAAATCAAATTTCGACCATCCTAATAATTTGATCTCTACCGGATTTTGCAACAACATGCCTTTTTGTGGAAAGCATCTTATGACTGACTACAAGGTCATCAGCCCAATAGTTTACAAATAGCGGCCATGTATGTGTGCAAATCCATTCCCCGGATCAATTCAAACACGGTGAAACCGAATTTAATGAATTTTTTTTACAGAGGTAGCACTAGCAAAGGGCACCTCATATTCATGTTTAATATCCCTATAGCACGTTGTATTTCAACAAGCTACTACAACCAACATTCAATTATACTCCTTGAAAAGGACAAAGAGTTATAACAATACCCATGCATTTAGGAGAAAGTAGGCTATATGTTCTTTACTGAACATCTTGTTTGAATATAGTCTGCTGCCTAAAAAGTGTAAAAGCTGTGAATTTGAAATACGCTAGAAGCAGTGTCTACTATTCTACAAATTTCTACGATTTTACAAGATGCCTTCATTTAACCATGTGCTGAGGCATAATAGTCCTATACTCAAGAAGAAGATGACTATGGCTTAAATATCCAAATGGGAGGAATGCCGAACACCTAAGCCACACTACGATTATGGAGAACCACCAGTGGATAACCATGCGTATGGCCAAGCAGAGAAGATATTTGTGGATTGCCAGGACGAAAGGCAAAATCCTCAATCCTCGTGTCGGGATAATAATCAGCAATAGCTGTGAGTCATGATTTTCTAATCTATTTCTGTACGGTGGATGGTCATGGGTGGATTAGTTTGTAGCATCCGTAACTTATTGTCAGTCATCAAGGTAGGGTTCTTTCATTCTTTTTTGACCACCTTCTTAAGGTGATTTTCACGCTTCTAAATGCTTCTTTGCATTTCGTTACTCGACACTGATTTAGTCACCTGATTGTGTGAGTTCACACGGTGCAATATTGTTCTTGAAAGGTAATTCCGCATGACGGAAGATCATTTAGTCCATTTGTGACAGGGGTATATTTTTTAAGTCAGCTCCAGCTGATTATTTGTCAAAGTTTCTGAAGTCCTCATTTCTCTATTATTTTGTACGCCACTGACGTCTTTTATTTAACATTATGGCGATTCGTTTAGGCATGGAAAGGATCCAGCCCAATTGTTATTGTAATGTACATTTTTAAAGAGTGAGCAGTTTGCCACCAGAATTCAGGTAATTCACATCGCTGTACATGAGTCAAGTAATGTTTTGAACTTACTCATACATTTTTCTGTTACATGATATTCGTATCATTTCGATTATTTCCACCTAAGGTTAAGGTGTGAAACCAGTATTTATTCTCATTTAAACGTGTTTTGTACGCAGCACCCATTTGCTGTGAGCTTCAGTGGTGCTACACAATGTCAAAGACTTTCAGAAAGAGAGGGATATCTTTCAGTTACGTCTATTTGGTTTTTAGAAGCCAAACATATCATTCTTATTGTAATTTATTCGTCATTAATGACATCATAACCTTTCTTACATGTGTATAATCTTATAGAGTGAATGCTAAGAATACTCAGCCTACATTTATTGTGAATTTAATGTGTTTTAAATATCAGTGATAGACATTTCTTTGAGAACTCAATGACACGCTATAACGCATAGTGCAGGGTGCTGGAAGCATAATGACGGATGCTTGTCCAGTTCACGCCGATGACATTGCCCAAGGTTATTTACGATCTCTCTTGTGAGGCAATTGACTAACGACTTCATTTTTATTTTTATTGTTTCTAGACCTTGCTAGGAATGTCTTACGGGCCATGCATTGTTTATGCTCATGCTATCGACCTTGATTAAGTATCGATTTTTGAAAAGTTGTTCTGGTACAGGTGTACTAATAAGTAATGCTAAATATTTAATATACTCGCAGGTATTTGTGAGCGAGCCCAATATGTTTTGTCATGATTTATATTTAATTTGAGTAACAATTTGATAGGTTGGACCCTTAAGGCCATTGAGTATTCTCACTTGTAAGTGAATGATTATTTACCGTCTTTTAATACACGTCGTCGGGTTGGTTGCCATGTTTATCAGAGAATGCCGGCAAATCTATGTTACAGAACAAGTTTGACCTAGGAGGAAAGGTATGGTCTCTTACGAGTACCGATTGTGTTATTGTTAACGTGCGAGCCACGTATTCTTTGTTGAGGTGTACCACGTGTTGGTAGCACACTCTTGCGAAGCCTTGCATTTGGTCAACTATCTTAATAATAAATGGAATCATAAATCTACGGCATTAAACTTAGGACTAAATCATGAACCATCAATTTATTTCCTAAACCTACGATGCTAATAGTACAGTTAAACTTTAATCGTTGTTAAATCTTGATCTTGTATCTTTAGTCGAGCGGACCAATGTATTGAGCTTTCGTTTGTTCTTACTAGTAAGTCTAGTAGCTAAAACTGATAGACTTTTGACAGAGATCGCACGAACCCAAAGTTCAGAACTCGTGGGTCGTGACCCGATCGGGAGAATTGGACAGTTGGATTCTCAAGTTTAAATACACTTATAGATGGCGGTGGATAACAAACAGTTGTTCATCTGATTGTAGGCAGGAATATTAAGATGATTATTTGTGTGTACAACTTATTTATTTACCGATATGTTTTCCCACTGTTACCCTACTGTCTCTTGTAATATAATATCTTTTTTGTTGTATATAATTGTACCATTGTACTGTAAATGATGACTGACAATCATTAGTTTTCGTTTAGTTTGTTTATCACGGACGTCTAACGCCGTTGATCAGCTTAAACAGGTTTAGGTCGAATTAATTAGAGTATAAATGTAAATATGGGAGGGTACCAGTCCTTTAACTTTGCTGTCATGTTTGACATGTTTGGATGACATGATGCCTTCTTCCTAGAAGCGTCATTTATTCTTGTATAACTATTTTTCTTGCGGTACCATTTCCCCAGCTTTGCTTTGTTTTGCTGTAATTTAGGACCAGTCGAGGGGATTCTAAGTTAACTTTAGGTGTTGTTTATTTTTTTCTTTGTTTATTAGCTACGGAATAGCCGTTTTACCAAACCGTCCGACCGTAGGACAGGGGTTTGGCATTTCAAATAAACAAACCATGAGCGTGTCATAAGTCTGGATTTAATTATTTAGTAGTTTTGACCTTTTGGGGGTGCATTTCTTTGGGTGTCTATGACAATCACTGTGATGGGAACCTGATCCTTAGGGAAGCAGAGTCTTGTGCCGGCTAGTCCCATAAGAAGTGCATTCCGATCCTCTCCGGCAATGTGTCTCGAGGTAGAGGTCATCTGGGAGGCCACGTTACGGTTGGTGGTAACCAGATAACCTCGTCCAACGGGCACAATATATCTAGCGAAGAAAGATAATCCAGTGAATCTGAATGAACACACATTTTTAGAAAGGTCACAACTTTTCTCGCTGCGTAAATAAAATAAATCCACACTACTAAAAATGCATACGGGAAGGGATTGATGTGAAATACTGTATGTTGTAGGAAAAGGATGTACAATGTGTCTATTCTTCAACAAACCGAGACCTGATTCTAGGTAGTATCACAAGGGTCCAATCACTGCCTATTCGAGTGGGTTGCAGAGAAAGGGGACGTTTCCTATGCTGTGGCAGACGACGTAAATGGCCTGTGATAGTAGTGAAAACAGTACCAAGAATCCATAACATACACTTTTCGAAAGTAATTCTAACCTCAGTTAGTCAGTGCATGCGCAGCGATATCTAATTACAGCCTCAGTTATTACTTCCGATAGCAAATGTCGCACGTGATGTCATGCAGGCCTAACGGAGCCCTAATGCTCAACTCACCAGTAGTGACAGGCCAAGCGATAAGTCAACACCTGTGTGGCGTCACCTTACTGAGTAAGTAAACATTACAAATAGAAGTTTCTAGTGCATATTAATTGTTGTTTACTTTATTGACTTACAAGCTGTGCCCGGCATGCGTTGCAATGTCATTCAAATAATATGTTGGCGTTGTAATTTTGTTTCTTGAAGTGCTTTTGGATACACAATATTTGTTTCAATTTCCGTTAACTGGCTCTAAACATTTGTAAAATGGATTTACTAATTCAGAAACATTCGTGGGAGCGCGCACTACAACTCACCAAAGTTTCATCGCAATCGGATGAATGGTATATGAACGCAAACGGGACTTTTTTTAAATGATTCGCACACCGTCACCCATTTGTGGAATCTACTCGTTCATTACCTATTGTAATATGGCTTTACTAATCTACAAATCTTCGCAGGAGTATACACAACAGCTCACCAAAGTTGCATCGCAGTCATAGGAATGGTAGGCAATATGAACGCATACGGGATTTTGTTGAAACGATTTATGCGCCATCACTATTTTGTTGAATCTACTCGTGCGCCACCTATTGTAATATGGTTTTACTAAGCCCCAAACCTTCGCAGGAGTGTACACAACTCACCAAAGTTTCATCACAATCGGATGAATGGTATATTCTGAATGCATGCGGAACTTTGTTGAAACGAATCACGCGCCAACAGTCATTTGATATAAGTACTCGCACGCTATCTATTGTAAATTGGTTTTACTACGCCTATAACCATCTCGGGAGTATGCACAACACCGGGACGAAACACTGTCATCATGTTGAGTTATGCCGGAACATTTAGCACTATTTGTGTTTAAATATATTATGGCTCAACGGACAATGCATATTTTCTTATGAAAATTGTATATTCAATGCCAAGGTAAGGTTATAATTGCTTTGGAATGGAGTTTCGACTCCCATAGTGCACTGGCTTGCTCGTGACGTGGATACACATGTATCAAATACGTCTTGCAATGGCCTTCCCAGTGTGCACTAGACAGTGTCTTGGTGAGGTGTGCTTTAACCAACTGAAGAGCCCAATAGCACACCGGGGCGAAACACTCTCATCTTGTTGAGTTATGCCGAAACATTTAGCACTATTTGTGTTTAAATATATTATGGCTCAACGGACAATGCATATTTTCTTATGAAAATTGTATATTCAATGCCAAGGTAAGGTTGTAATTGCTTTGGAATGGAGTTTCGACTCCCATAGTGCACTGGCTTGCTCGTGACGTGGATACACATGTATCAAATACGTCTTGCAATGGCCTTCCCAGTGTGCACTAGACAGTGTCTTGGTGAGGTGTGCTTTAACCAACTGAAGAGCCCAATAGCACACCGGAGCGAAACACTGTCATCTTGTTGAGTTATGCCGGAACATTTAGCACTATTTGTGTTTAAATATATTATGGCTCAACGGACAATGCATATTTTCTTAAGAAAATTGTATATTCAATGCCAAGGTAAGGTTATAATTGCTTTGGAATGGAGTTTCGACTCCCATAGTGCACTGGCTTGCTCGTGACGTGGATACACATGTATCAAATACGTCTTGCAATGGCCTTCCCAGTGTGCACTAGACAGTGTCTTGGTGAGGTGTGCTTTAACCAACTGAAGAGCCCAATAGCACACCGGGGCGAAACACTGTCATCTTGTTGAGTTATGCCGGAACATTTAGCACTATTTGTGTTTAAATATATTATGGCTCAACGGACAATGCATATTTTCTTATGAAAATTGTATATTCAATGCCAAGGTAAGGTTATAATTGCTTTGGAATGGAGTTTCGACTCCCATAGTGCACTGGCTTACTCGTGACGTGGATACACATGTATCAAATACGTCTTGCAATGGCCTTCCCAGTGTGCACTAGACAGTGTCTTGGTGAGGTGTGCTTTAACCAACTGAAGAGCCCAATAGCACACCGGGGCGAAACACTGTCATCTTGTTGAGTTATGCCGGAATATTTAGCACTATTTGTGTTTAAATATGCACAACAACTCACCAAAATTTGATCGCTATCGGATGGCTGGTGTATGACGCATAAAAGACGAACAAACAAATTCAGTATTTGTGCCAAAGGGCCTAAATGAAGGGATTGGAGAGGGATGTCCGAAATTGCAAGTAGGTAGTGTTACTCCTCTTGTTCCAAATGGTAAGTATCTACTCGTGCGCTACCAACTGCGAAATGTGAGTCTTTGTTGAAACGATTGGCGCGCCAAAACACATTTGTTCACAATACTCGAGCGCAATCTACTTTATATTGGATTTACTATGCCTATAACCATCCCGGGAGTGGACACAACAGCTCACCAAAGTTTCATCGCAATCGGATTGATGGTATATGAACGCATGTGGGACTTTATTGAAACGAATCGCGCGCCAGCACTCATTTGTTAAAACTACTCGCGGGCTGTCCATTGTAAATTAAAATCTCTATGCCTAAAACCATCCCGGGTGTGTGCACAACAACTCATCAAAATTTGATCGTAATCAGATGAATGGTATATGAACTCATAAAAGACGAACAAACAAACAAACATTCTTTTTTATATATAGGCTATATAAGATTACCGGTACTACATTGTGTTTTCAAAATTGTACACACGTGTATATACCGTACACTTTTACTTACGGTACGTAATTCATGAAACCTTTAAAACAAAACAAACCCAACATGTAACATTTTAGTGTAAAATTTTAAACATCAACACGGTGATCAGGATATGATGATGGCCACCAGAGGGTCGAAAGGCGTAATCCTAAATAAATTGCTACATTTAATAGTGATAATTAACTAATAGGCTACATGCAATTTTTCCCTGGAGTGTATTATCTCTACATCAATATGTAATGTTCTGCACAAAAAATGAACGATTAAGCATTATTCCTTATTACATTCTATGATGCTACATTTATTTCACTAAAAGTGTCAATGGATGATGCAAAAAGTTTTGTATTTCACAGTCCGAAAGAAATAGCAATACATAGTGTACAATACCCAAGGGGTATGTACCCCTTAGAGATCATCCCCCCCATCATCTGTCTAAATCTCATAAAAGGCAACCCTTTAAAAGCCTACCCAATATCCATCAATACTATAAGGGCAGCTGGCTACTCCATAAAGCAGCTCAACCCTTGCGTAATTATGACACACAGCGACATACTACAAACTGGTTCAACTATGCCACAACGCGCTGACAGAACAGAGGCTAAAGGTATAAAAGGTGCCTTAAGTGGGTCACGAGAATCTCTCCATCATCAGTGCTTCGACGAGACAGCCGGAGGCTAACGACAGTGTCAACCGAGGTGAGTCAGTCAGTCAGTGTTCAGAATCCTATTTTTGTAACCTAACACCCACAGTTTGTACTCACATTATAACATCACAAGATCCCTTAAAAGGGACTAACAGTTACTCATTGCTGACCAATAAACACTTGGTCAGTCTCTTACACTTGCATTACTGATCTACACTCTTCTTCACGTCCCCACGTCCTTCCTTACTCCCGTCACAGTCGGACGTGACACACCGTAGTAATAACGCCAACTCAGACGTCCTTGTATTCCTCACAGCGGCTAGCGTGCTCAATTGAAGCGCGTGCCGAACCGCTGACACTAGCAAGGTGATTATATAATAAGTAGCCGGCTGGGCGACTAGTACACCGACCCGCGTGCTAAGGCTACATCCCTTAAACCACATTTACAGTCTTTATAGGAGCGCCCCCTAGTTCCTAGCACATCACAACACACTACACTGGTCAGCTTGCCCTGTCAAGGGGAGCTACCCTTCTTTAGGCACAAACTCATAAATTAGTACAGCAACTCTCCCTTTTAGATCCACCCCCAAATAAGGGATCTAAAACACTGGTGGAGGCGGGGTCCTACGCATAGAGAAAAGGGACTCAACCAACGAGCCCTCGTAGGTAAAACGACCCCTTCCGTACCGCAAAAAGCCAAGCGAATAGTGAGAAAATTTTCCCCCAGACAAAAAGCACCATTTTTTTTTGAGTGCTCCAAACTAGCTACACAGGGGAAATTCTTAACAAACCAACCCCCCAGCCCCATACAGAACCAGAGAGATATAGGAATACACTGGCAAACACGCACAGATTTTTTTTTTCTCTCTATTGTTACTTTAGGCCCATACACTTCAGGCAGAATGGCACCTCATGAAGAGATTGCAAGCCATGAAGGTAATAGGGGTATGCCAATATTAGTAGCATTATTGGTTAGATGCCAAAGGCACATACAGATCAGGCAAACACAAATACGGACACTCAAAACAGAAAATCGGGACAATACAGGGCAAACAGCCATACACTCCGTCAGAGGGTAGGACAGCGCGATTAAGATGCGCACATAAGCACTTGCAAACAGGCCATATGCCTCAATAGGCAGTACACCCAAATTTGGGACGAATACCGTGAACTCCAAACCAACAAGGCCATTTTTGAGTTCATGGTAGGGCCACCAGCCCAGCCGAGAGAGGACATAAGCGTAGATACGCTAACTCGACAATTTGCGAGGATGTCCCTCTCGCCACGTACTGCCACAGAATGGAAGGAGTTCGCCGTGGCCACAGTCAAGAAGACGGCCAGGTTAGGCTCCAACTTACTACAAAATAAACCTAACACAAACACACGTCCTTCAGCTCCGGATCGGAAGGCAATTTTGCCAAGCCGAGGGGAAGAGCCTAGAACAATCCCCTCGGACCGGATGAACGAGAGGGAGTTGAAGCCAGGACCTTCAATCACACATAATACGACAGAGGGACAACAGGAGGTAACCTCGTCATGGGCTGACGACGTAGAGCCTGACCTACCACATATAAAGCCTACATACACTCACACAGATAGGCTAACACAGTGGCAGGAGGCTGCCGTGGCCACGGGCCAGAAAGCGGACAGGCTACACGACACCACATTGGCAGGACAAAAACAGGCACTTAAGTGGCCCTCACCGCCAGTTCAAAGGGCAAATTTGCCAGAACGGAGGCGAACACCGGCATTAGTCCCTCAGGATGCACGGTACACGCACATACAGATTAAACAGGCATTACCATACAATACACGGGGATTAGGAAAGGTATTATTACCCACCCCACAAAACCTCGCAGTCAAACATACATACACTCCCGCAAAATCTGCTAAGATAGCGCCAAGCGCAATAACGCCCTTAAATACAGGTACACTTAGACCTAGAAACACGCGCTACGGTGGAAGTAGGGCAAGGCTTACTTTGCTAGAAATTCCGCCGGAAAACAGCAAAGAAACACCTCAATGGATTTCAGAGGCCTATAATATCGTAACAGGGCAAAACCCTTCACCTTTCTGAGCACTGAAACTCGAAAGACGATAACGACTTTCACCAAGGCCAGAGAAATAAACTAACATCGCTAACACCAAAATTATAGGCCACATAAGTTCTTTCACACGGGGGCGATAGGAAAATGGTCCAACAAGTACATAATCAACATGAGATCGCATATTTTTCTTTCTTATTTTATGTATATACAGTGCAATATAGCCAAATTAGAGGGAACAATTCTAAATCCTTCCGGTTTTTTTTTTTTTTTTTCTTTTTTTTCAACCATGGCATTTTCCTCTCAGGCCATCAATGGTTATTGGGCGAAGTGATTAACGCCATAACGTAAAGTCTCTAATATGCTAAGCCAAGTGGAAGCCAAACAGGCTTCAGGCCGAAAAAGAGATATTTTGAACACAACTTAAGCATAAAATCACAGCATAAAGCTTAAGTGAGTCTTTCTAAGTAGAAATGACTAAACGTTCTATGTTAGGGTTCCACAGTTTGATAGATTCTCCTGTTGCGGGCGAAAGCCGTAAGTGTGGCAAGAATTAAGAATCTCAAACTAGTTTCAAAAAAAAAAATTTTGGGAGGTGTGCTTTAACCAACTAAAAAGCCCAATTGCACACCGGGATGAGACACTGTCATTTTGGTGAGTTACAATTACTTTGATAGGCAGGTTTGACTCCCACAGTGCACTGGCTTTGCTCGTGACGTGGATACAAGGGTATCAGTTACGTCTGGCAATGGCCTTCCTAAGGTGTACTAGACAGTGTCGGTAGATTCCCCTGAGACGTAACCAGATTACGGTAGTACTCACGTTACCAAAATGGTAAATACTACACTCAGGTCCCAATCACCATTTTTTTTCAAACACATAGTGCTCACGACATAATTTTTAGAGACTAACGCCACCTACTATTATTTTCTTTCAATGTGCTCTCTTAATGCAGAGCGGGGCATAAATAATTTTTTTTTTTGTTTCACACATTTAGCCCAAGAAAGAAAAATGGCCAAATAAACTATATATATATTTTATACATAGGTATACATAACACAACACTCGGGGACACAAGTATAGTTAATGGAAGGTTCTTTTGCAGACGGCCAATGCATATGAGATTTCCGAAGTGAAATGCCATGGCCTGTGGTTTGGATTCCAAGTAGAACGGAAATCCCGTGGCACACGATCTCTAGAAATGGTCACGTTAAACCACAAAATTCCCCTCTTGCCTTTTTATAATGCGAAGAGCACTAACAGAAAAGCAGGCTGATTAAGAACACATGTTCGGATACACAGCGTTATCGAAACAAGTAAACAAGCGACCGCGCAAGACATTGCAACCCGACACCCTCATACTCAGCATTAAAGCAGACGTCAGTGATAAACTGCGAGCCTTACAGACGACAGTTCCCAAAGCACACTGCACGGAATCATTCATAGCCAACCTAAGAACCCTATATCTTCAAAATTTACACTACGAGGAGAGGGCAAAAATAAGCAAACTCCTCGCAGGAAGGTATACTAGGGGTTGCGCACAGAAAAACACACAGCCCATTTGCCATAGTGTAGGCGGCACAGAAATGGCCACCAAATCTTTACAGACAACCGGCTTCGAACCCATGTCCACACACAAAAACCTCGTACCGAAAACTAACTAAACAACGGTATTTTCGGTACGAGAAACACAAACAAAATACAGGCAGAATGCCCGCAGAACATGAACAACGCAGACATATAACACAGAGAATTACATAGAACACGGGTTCGAACCCCAGAGAAAATTGCACGCCAGGGAAAAACAAGCAGACGGCCTTCCAATCACACCAAAATTGGCCCATATAACGGCTTAGACAGATAATACTACATTCCTGCGGCCAAATGACAGGCATAAAATTCCAGAAATACACTTGACAGGGAAAATGGACTTTCCAGACAGAGACATATAAATTTCGTAAGACAACGGTCTTACGGAATAATGGCCACACAACGGCAATAGTAGCAGGGCGGATTACCACATCGGGCCGCCAGGAATTTAACACAATGACCACACTGGCATACGTGCAGAAAAACACGCAACAGTGGTTAACCTACATAAAATCCCGGCCTGAAGTTACACACACAAACTGATGACTTGCAGACTTAGCCACTTTGCAACACTGTCGATGACAAAACGCGATTGTGTAGTGGCAGTGACCATGAATAAACAAATGCAGAACAATCATAACACTATACATTTTTCAACACTGCGAAAGCATTTATCAACAAGCAGACGTCACAGACCAAAACTTGTCGCAGGCCCAGAGTAGCACGTTCGTAAAGACGTTGGCAGGCCACGGGCGCTTCCTACCCATACACAATATACACAGTAGGACTTAGCTCTACAGCAGACCAGGCGTCCGCGTGGTGTAGCGGAGCGTAGTCACACACACACACACAAACGCGCTCACCAATCAGGGGCGAACATAGGGACTTTGAGGAAACGGGACCTCCCCTTAACAACTTCTTTTTGCGACCCTAGTCCCGAAACAAATCATTCCAGGCGACTAGGACTTAGCCCTATAACGGACCAGAGTAGGTCGTGAAGCTTCGCTATCCCAAAGCGCGGATAGAAAACCAACATGGACCAAGGGAGGATGTCAAGAGAACATGCTAACAGCGTCCCACTCTACTCCCTTCCCATAACCTTCTCAAGCCTGACATAAACAACGCAAACACATCTACACGACCATAAACAGATACACTACACTACAAAGTATACATAAGGGTTGGTAAACTTCATGTGTTTACAGAAAGGGCATGCTACGCCTTGAGCCCCACCGCTATCACCTGAATGAGAGGGGTGCATCGGCCAACAACAACTAAGCGTAATGCACATCTCCATATGAGAGATGAGGCCATAAGTAATAAATACTAACCATTTTTTTTTAAATTTAAATCATCCCGCATGAGAGGGAAATATATTAGTATTATGCCTCAACCTACACCTATCCATACATGAGTGCAAACGCCTCATATCCAGACGCATGCATGTACATCCCATCCATTCACCAGGGGATATTGATATCAGACCGGCATGGATTTTTATTTTATTTTTTGCAACCCCGGGAATTACCTGCCCCGTTCCACTCACTGTAGGAGCATCCCAGCACAAAAACCGGTTCCAGGCCGCCACTAACGCGGAATTCGGAAGTGCGCAACCTCCTCCTACCCTGCTTTAACCCACTCTACAGATAACTACCCCCAGATCACAATAACAGGGTACCTGACGCCACAGACCCTACTAACACCTCCATCAAGGTTAAAAAAGAGCATTATCGCTGGAGAAGCTGATATAGCACAGGTAGCCTAAAGTAGTCTACGTATGTAGAGGTTTTACCAGCCCACCACACTGGAAGTATTTTACATTTGACACTTTTTACACAGGTTACACCTATAAAAAAAAAAAAAAAAAAAAAAAAAAAAAAAAGGGAATCTGAAACACCCTGGCTGATGATACCGGCGTTAGCCAAAGGTCAAAAGCACAACACTAGGAGCAGAGCTGGGGAAGGCGATGTGGACCCTTACCCCAGTCGGCTCATCAAATTACTGACGACTAGACCAAATAGACGAACCACGTAAGGTCAAAGCATTCGCGGCCTGGTCGGGCAAGCTCTGGAATCCTAGGTGCGCATAAACCGCCCCTGGGAGGAAGGGATGCTAAACCCCCTTTGAGCCACGGTCGTCGAAGCCAAGACCTGCAGGGAGACTTTCTGAGAATGGCGGGAGAAATAGCTCACTCCGCGCCGGCCTCGGGAACTATCCCTAGAGACGACCCCATTATGACTAGACTGCTAGTTAAGTTTAAATTTAAGTAGGCACGGCTTCCATAGCGGGAAGCAAAACTCCTGTGCGTTGGAGCAAAACACACTACGGCGGCCCATAGAGGCAACTTTATATATCAATGCGAAAATGCATACTACGGCGGCCCATAGAGGCAACTTTATATATCAATGCGAAAATGCATACTACGGCGGCCCATAGAGGCAACTTTATATATCAATGCGAAAATGCATACTACGGCGGCCCATAGAGGCAACTTTATATATCAATGCGAAAATGCATACTACGGCGGCCCATAGAGGCAAGTATCACTGCGAAAGCAGGTTGCGACGGCCGATTAAGGCGAAGACAATATTATGCCATTGGACCACACTGTCCAATGCCCACATAAATGACGACGCATCGGGCAGTCAGAGGGCATTAAGAGATGGGGCATTGCGCGCCCCTCACAGGAGCCAAGTGGGCGGCTCACCTACGTCGAATAGGAACAGCACCCGGTTATGAACACGAAAGTTACAGCGGGCGGAACGATTAGCTTAGTGGCACCGTAAGCCGCCCGCGGATAGATTAATCCTAGTAATAGACGTCGACACTAGACTTAAGGGGACGGAATCTAGCGACCCTAGAGACAACCGGTGTTTCTGGGGCTCGTGCGGGTGGTGATCTGGGGATTTAATTGCCCCAGGCGATCGTCCTAGGCCAAATTTAGTTATAGACGGTTGCATTTGACACGCAACCTAGGATTAAGCAAATTTAATGAACACTGTTGCAATTCAGCACAGAATCTTTCGGCAATAGATTAAGGCAACCCTCTCGGCTTAGATGTAGTTTTTTTTATATATACCATAAGTAGAATAAGTAGTATAAGAGAACGCCGTTCGGCGCCTGATGACCCACAAATCCGTCATCAGGGTAAGTCCGATAACTCATGATAAGTTATTATAATGTAGCATAGTCTTACATTTAAGACAATTTTTTTTTTAATCCATATCTTGAGGTAAAATTTCGGCGCCTGGCGGCCCAAATTCGTTGCCAGGGTAAGCCCAATCCTACAACACATTAGGAAATGACGTCACGGCACCATATAGGGTAAGCCCGGCCATATATCGAGTAATAATAACCATGCCATTCTTTTCACAGGTAAAAAGGGGCTTCAGACTGTGGCAACGCTGCCACAGGAAGCGGCATATGGAATAGGGAATTTCAATGTTTTGTTAACCTCTCCATTTTTTTTTTGCAGGCATTGTCACCTAGAATATGACACGTGTAATTATGATTTTGCTGCCAGATAGCAGCAACATGCTATTTAATGCCCCCTTATTGTAGTATTATACCTGTGCATACTAACCTCCAGTTAACATTCATTCTCACTTACACACTCACTACATTTTTTTTTTTTTTACAACTACACGTCAATAATCTGCACAGCGGGAATGATGCCTGTGGGGCATCAAGCTTGCTGGCAGATCTGCCTAAAACAAAAACACTTGAAGCGTCAAAATGAGACGCAGCTTACGGCGATGAGGGCGCAACCGGCATGTGGCGGCGACCCTCATGGCCAAGTGTGCAAGCATTCACCCACAGAGGATGCTTCACAGACTAGGTATTAAGAATACACTGCAAGCGGTACGACCACTCAAACCGTGCCAAGAGGTGGCCGTATAGGATCAGCCGTGATACGGCAAGCGTACGTACAAACAGGTAGCGTGCACGCGAGGATCCAAACAAAAACTAGAATTATAAGGGTTTAGCGCGCTTAAGTAGACATAAGGTCATTGTAGTTCATAATTTTAAAGAGTAAACTACATACATATTCATGCGCCCACGGGCAATTATTCCAATTGAAATTCCTAAATGTCAGCATCGCAACATGATACATTAAACTCTATATATATTTTTGTCTGTTTATCAAGTTCACGTGTACACGATGTCTATATTTTTGTTTTGTTTTGTTTCGTTTGCTAAGGTAACACGTAACCAATGTCTGTGAATTGTTTTTTTTCATTTTTCTCTCTTCTAACTTCCCCATTTGTCAGGGTGTTCCGTTTTTCCCACACAAATAAATACTTTTGAATATTTCCTTTAAATTATACCCTGGAACACCCATTTTCTTTCTATTCTCTCCTATCTTCTTTATTGCAGGGAGCACTTTTTCCCCAAGATAGGGCGGACGACGCAATCATCCGTTCGGCCCTGGGTTTTTCCTCCCTGCACAACTATGTAACCATGTATAACCATGTTTTTTTTCTTTTTTATGCCGACAACGGCAATGGCGATTGTGCCTCAATAGCAATTATTTTCTTTATTCAACGATGTTAATGCACATTTCACCATGCAATGTAAAATTTATATACATATATATCTATGTACACCCCATAACCCTCCCCTCTGAACACGGGCTGACCGCACACCTACACTTCTGCACGACGACACCCGTTCCATACGACGACGCTTACGACGCCACCACCAGAAGAGACGAGGGGGATTCAAAAACTACTACGACAACATCCCAACCCCAAGTGCCCTTCCCGGTCGCGAGGACGCGACCAAATGGAGGAAGAGGCTTGTACAATACCCAAGGGGTATGTACCCCTTAGAGATCATCCCCCCCATCATCTGTCTAAATCTCATAAAAGGCAACCCTTTAAAAGCCTACCCAATATCCATCAATACTATAAGGGCAGCTGGCTACTCCATAAAGCAGCTCAACCCTTGCGTAATTATGACACACAGCGACATACTACAAACTGGTTCAACTATGCCACAACGCGCTGACAGAACAGAGGCTAAAGGTATAAAAGGTGCCTTAAGTGGGTCACGAGAATCTCTCCATCATCAGTGCTTCGACGAGACAGCCGGAGGCTAACGACAGTGTCAACCGAGGTGAGTCAGTCAGTCAGTGTTCAGAATCCTATTTTTGTAACCTAACACCCACAGTTTGTACTCACATTATAACATCACAAGATCCCTTAAAAGGGACTAACAGTTACTCATTGCTGACCAATAAACACTTGGTCAGTCTCTTACACTTGCATTACTGATCTACACTCTTCTTCACGTCCCCACGTCCTTCCTTACTCCCGTCACAGTCGGACGTGACACACCGTAGTAATAACGCCAACTCAGACGTCCTTGTATTCCTCACAGCGGCTAGCGTGCTCAATTGAAGCGCGTGCCGAACCGCTGACACTAGCAAGGTGATTATATAATAAGTAGCCGGCTGGGCGACTAGTACACCGACCCGCGTGCTAAGGCTACATCCCTTAAACCACATTTACAGTCTTTATAGGAGCGCCCCCTAGTTCCTAGCACATCACAACACACTACACTGGTCAGCTTGCCCTGTCAAGGGGAGCTACCCTTCTTTAGGCACAAACTCATAAATTAGTACAGCAACTCTCCCTTTTAGATCCACCCCCAAATAAGGGATCTAAAACAATAGTCATTGTGTACATTTATAGTTCATTTACTCTTGAGCCTTTATTAACCTTGCGTTTTGAGTCCATAATCTCAACTGCAAGCTTCTTTATTATTATTGTTCTACAAATGCTAGATATCAGCAAGTGGAGACTTGTTCAAGAAGACGTGCTGTATGGATGGACATGCAGTTGACATGGCGTGCATTCCGGATCATTAATGCTAAGCTATCATTCCCACCTGATAGCTTAGTCAAGTGGTCCTAAACCCTCTCAATCCACCGTACGGGATTATGATGTAAGACTCAATTAGGTGCGTGTGCCACAACATTTTGAGCGTACTCTAGCATGCCATTGTTCAAGCAATAATTAGTGGTTTGCCTCCTTCAGAAGTTTCATTCTGATCAGTACAATGCTTCACGAAGAATAAGCAGTGCCTGTTTTAAACTGTAATAGACAACTTACTTCGGTGGCTCAATTCTCCCGCTCTCCATGTTCCTTTCCCAGACAACACTGGGGCCTCCAACGTCCATGGTGCCTTTGACAACGACCAATACCATCGCCCCGAACATTATAACAGTCTGGATCACATCTGTCCATACCACTGCCTTCAAGCCACCCTAGAACAAGAAACATTGCTCTGAATATTGCTACTGTCTGAATTCAAACAGGAACCATCGCTCTGAACATTATAATTGTCTGTCCTCTTACCACAGCCTTCAAGCTGTCCTAAAACAAAAACAATCGCCTCGGTAAAGGACGCTACCCGAGGTGCGTCGGGGCATGTTTGGAGCTGGTGAGTAAATCTCTTGTCGGTATGACAAAAAATGACGAGCCTTACAGTAGTCGCATATGATGTGTAACATCTGATATAGAAGAAACCTCGCGTGAAATTGTTGATACACCGGTATTTTATACTATTATTGGCGCACATATTAATCTATTGTAAAAGGGAGTGTTTTACAGATATTGTAGTTTATAATACGGAACTCATTTTATTAGATGATTCGTAGCTTCCACCAGCACTAGCCTAAATAAAGAATACGATATGGAACCGCTCATAACCTTAAATTCCTTATAAACAGGTCCTCTTCATTCACAGACCAACACGAAATTTCATATGGATTATGTTGAAATGAATCATATTGATATGATAAATATCGTTTAAAATGATAATCTGGTAGCAAAAATATCTACACCGTCCGGGATTCGAACCCAAAATCTCTAGATTCACAGTCGTAAGCACTAACCCCACGGCTATTTCGACTACGCAAATGTTGTGCACAAGATGGTGACTTATTTCGACGATCCAATAATACTGCATTACGGAATTAAGTATCATTTATATTTTGCTTGTTTCGATAATGTTCCTGCGTGAAATTGAGTTCAAAATGCTTTATGAATAGGCCCTCTTCTGAGTAAAGAAAATGTATACAGTAATAGTTCATGAAGGCTTGCTCAATTCTCGTATAACCACTACGATTATATTATATTGATGACTGCATTACCGTTATGTGGTTTAATATTTGAATAGCCATTGTGCAGAAACATAATACCGGCAATGCCGACTACTTACAATGTTTGATATTAAGGCATTTACCATTTAAATACTGATACGAAGACTTCGAACATGTACCATGTCATTTGTTTCAATCACTTGACACCAGAGGATGCAAGAAGCTGTCGCAAAGATGCAAAGAACAGATAGTTATTGATTCTGTGATAATACAACAGGCGATATATAATCAAAGCAATCTATATACGGCAAACATAGATTACCAGAAAGCATTTGATTCAGTCCCGCATTCATGGCTGAAAGAAATCCTCCATCTGCATAAGATTAACCCTGCTATAATTCACTTCCTGGAGGTCACGATGGATGATTGGAAAACAGTACTTTATACTAAGACAGACAATGAATGCGTCACATCTGACACAATAAAAATTAAGTGTGGTATCTATCAAGGAGACTCAGTAACCCCATTATGGTTTTGCTTAGCCATCAATCCTCTCTCTAAAATTCTAAAATCCACCGGTTTCGGATTTGACATCAAATACTACAATAGGAAATACAGAATATCCCATTTCCTTTATATGGATGTCCTCAAAGTATATGCACACATTGAAACTCAAATGAATGCCATGCTAAATACAATAGATACATATTCATCAGATGTCCGAATGACACTGGGAGTGAAGAAATGCTAGCATTTGACAATTGTAAGAGGTAAATATGCAACTTCTGAACCACATGAGCTTCGGAAAAGATCTCTAATTGAAGGAACGACTGAAATAGAAACCTACACATATCTGGGATTTGCTCAAATACAATTTTGGATCATAAAAGTATCAAAGATGAGCTCATTGGCAAGTATACCACAAGACTACATCAAGTGCTGCGAACCAATCTCTGTGCAAAGAACAAAATTAAATCTATCAACACATACGCTATACCTACCCTAGTATATTCATTTGGGATTCTTAAATGGTCAGCAACAGAAATAGAAAGCCTGCAGAGAAAAACAAGGACCCTTCTCACTAATTACCGTTTACATCATCCAAACGCCTGCATAGAAAGGGTCACTCTTCCACGAAATATGGGAGGTCAGGGAGTACCGGTACTGGATTTACAAATTTTGCTCCAGAACCAAATTAAAACCCTTAGAAGATATTTCCATCAAAGAAAGGAAAACAACATTCTCCATAAAGCCATTGTACGTGCTGATAAGCACACTGTATTGAACCTTCGTACAACCTCTGATGATCATATCAGCCAGCAACTACACTTACATGAAAAAGAAAAGGCATGGGGAGAAAAGACCCACCATGAAATATACTACCGCAACCTAACCCAAAAGAGTATTGATAAAAACGCATCGTGTATGTGGTTACAAAGTAGTCGACTGTTTGGAGAAACAGAGGGATTCGCAATTGCCATCCAAGATCAAGTCATTGCTACAAAAAAGTATAAGAAATACAACATCAAAGATACCAGTGTAATTTCAGACAAATGCAGGCGATGCGCCATTCATCTCGAGACGATTGACCATGTCACTTCAGGTTGCCCAATACTAGCATCAGTTGAATATACAAGACGGCACAATCAGGTTGCAGGCATCATTCATCAAGCACTCGCACAGAAATATAAACTAACTGAGGAGTATATCCCTTACTACAAGTATCATCCACCATCCCTCCTCGAAAATGAATTGTGTAAAATATATTGGGACACTGGTATTGTAACAGACAAAACAATAGATCACAATCGACCAGACATCATAGTAGTAAATAAGGTTGATGGCACTACATTTATAATAGACATAGCAGTCCCTAACGACACCAATATCGAACAGAAATACTATGAAATAATCACTAAGTATAGACAGCTTGCAGAGGAAATCAAGAGGATCTGGAAGATGAACTGCGTCCGGATAGTGCCTGTAATCTTGTCAGTCAACGGCCTCATACCTCACACACTCCACAAGAGTCTGAAGGAATTGGATCTTCCGCCGACCATCTACAAGAGTATGCAGCATTCTATCCTCTTGTCCACGTGCAATATTGTGCGATCCTTCCAGGCCAGTGAATGAGTGATAATGAACTCTATATTTTGTATATACATGATATGTATGTATTATAGTTTGTATTATAGTTTTTATGTATGGTTGTAAAGCACTTGGTTTTACCCGTGCTTTAGAGTAACCCATGTTTGTAGTGGTGATTGAATAAATAATAATAATAATAATAATAATAATAATAATAATAATATTGATAATATCCACCAAGTGCACTAGTTTACAATGAAATTGCCTGTTACCCACAATTCCTCAGTTGATAGCAAATGCAGCGGTAACGTTTGAAATTGGCACAAATTATGTGTCAAAAAATCCGCTTCCAGGATAAACCCCTATTTATCTATCACAATATATAGTTAAGAGAAGACTTACCACACAGGTGTAGAAGATGCAGACCAGACAGACGATAGGTGTGACCACATGGACGTTGACTCCTGTCACTGGAACAGAAAAAGAATTCTAAGCTCTTTATTTAGGAAGGATCCCAAGATTGGTTTTGTTAGTAGTTGGCCTAGGAAATGAAAATTCAAATGGCCACCATTCTGGTTTTGCTATGATGGCAACAATATAAAAATCCAGGGATTTTCTTCAATTAATTCACGTGTTTAGGAGTTCATAGGGGAAGGGTCATACGCTACACACAAACTGGCTGATACACACACTCACACTGAACCCCGAGTGATTTAATTAGCATATTTCAAGTTTATGAAGGTAGATTAAACGTTTAAGAGATTAAGACGTTTGTAAAGGAAGAATTAAACATGGTGACTGTTCCAGAACAACGAAGAAGAAGAAGAAGAGGAACAAGCAGGAAGAGAGAAGTCTTCATTTATGGGATAAGGGAAGATGAAGATGAAAGTACTAACGAATTACTGACAAAAATACTTACTGTAAGTAATCAGTAACAGCCTGAAAATAAACTGTCGGGACTCTGGGGTGGGCAATGTTATCAGGATGCGTAGAGTTATAGGCAACTGGACCTTCAAAGTGGCATTTGCTTCAGCACTTATAACGCAAAATGCTCTTGGGAGGACCTGGAACTAAAGTTCTTATCAACTTAAAACCCATTTCCAAATTTAAGACATTTCATCAACTTCCATATTCGTTTCACATCAACCTTTGATGGTTTGAAATTGTCGTGATTTGACACACATTAAGGGTGTTTTAGCAATTTAGGCCTATATAAACAATAAGAGCTTTCTAGAGCTTTCTTCATCTGAAGAAAGTCCTTTACACACTCACTACATGAAATAGATATTTTATTCTGAGTGCAAAATGCCAAAGTTTTAAACCAATATTGAAAGAGACCAGTGTAATTTATTGTGCATTGCAAGTGTTTGTAGACTAGCATGAATATTGAAGAACATTTTGGTGATATACGATACCTCTCAGGATTTAGCAGTTCCTGCTATTTCCATCAATTTCATGCAGCCTTTATTATAGTACAGAATATTCTTAAGCGTGGTTATATGTTTGAGTCTTCAGTCCTAAGATACGTTTGAAGTAGCTCTCAGTTTTCCCTGTCCTGAGCTAATCATTTTCTCTATATAGCTATCGCACACTACATTTCAGGTAATCTGCCTAGCCTTTTCCTACAGTTCCTGTCTTACACCATAATAAGCTAAGTTGACTGTTCTTGGGTGAATTGTTATGTGCCCTACCAACCTATGGATTCTTTTCATTAGCACTCGCTAGAAACCTCTCTCCTCCATCACTTGTTTTCTTCCTCTTCATTTGTTATTCTACCCATCTAATCTTCATCATTCTCCAGTAACACTACATTTTAAATGATTTGTGCTGCACCAACAGTTCAATGTTTCACCTTTATGGAGCACTACTCTCCAGGCAAAGGCTTTCAAAGACGAATTCTTAATTTATAAATCTATATTTTATGTCAACAGATATTTTTTCTGTGGGAAATCTTTCGTTACTTCAGAATAACTGCTTAGTTTGCTCCCCAAGTAGCAGGATCCTCCTACTTCTTTTACAATATCACCCGTCAAAACAATATACAGTAAGTAGGGGTTTTTGATTTCTCTTTCACCTGCAGATGTAAGAAGATTGATGCTTGTGACGTGGAAAGGGAAGAGGAACTTGCTGAGGATGAAAGAGATTTGATATTGAAATCAGAATTTGATAGACCTAAGTTGGGACGAATGATCCAGCATAATGTACCGACTGAGTTCCTACGATATATAGCGGATAAAGGACTCATCAGGTTAGTAAGATTTATGATTTTAAGATGAATGTTATCACCCCTATTCCTATGAAAGCAGGAGCTAACAGATGCGAAGATAATCGTGCAATTAACTTTAATCACTCTTCCTTCAAAATATAAGATAAGAATTTCAGTAAACAATTTTAAATTAATTTTAAGAAATAAATTAACTGCGTATCACTGAATTGAGAATATGGTATCCAAAACGGGCATCATGCCAAAGATTCAAATTTTTCTCATTTTCTCTCTGTACTGTACCCGATACCTAGTTGAGGCTATCGGCTACGCCAGCAGACATTAAGCCGTAGTTGAGATTTTTGGAAGAGTTATGAAAAGATAGCGCTCAGATCGAGTCAAGAGGAATGTCAGGATGACGTAGAAGGTCTAGGATTTAGAAGGCGCTGACTGCAGTCAAGCAGATGGAATTATGGATGGAATTATGAAGCTTTATTAAGATCTATATGGAACATGGTATTTAAACATCTCAGAAGAGGAGATATAACATGCATTATATGTGGTAATTATTTGAAGGAAGTCAGATAACCCTTAAGTTATTTTATAACTTAATAGCCGAGATGATCGGGGTTCGAGATTGTATTTGTGACGCAAGACCACAGAGGTGGGGAGAAAGTCACGTGACTGCGCCAGGCAGGTAAGGGTCATTGCAGTCCAGAGGAAGTCAGTCTAGCTCAGAGAGCCAAGCAGTAAATTTCTGTTAGCAAGATAGTCCAGTACAGCGAGCAACGCAGTCGAATTCAGGGAGCGATCTGAGTAGGACATATGCCGAGCGTATGGAAAGGTCGCGCAGCGCACAGCTTTGTCACGGAAAGTGAAAGCGACAGTTTCAACTTCACCCAGCAGCGAACGACAAGTAGGTCAGTGAGCCGGGCGGACACCAGCAGTAGGCCGCGTGAAGACCGGTTATATAACCAGCTGTACGGGCCAGGCAGGCAGAAGAAGGCCGGGGTTTATAACAGTACAGTAAACGAGTTGGAGAACTTTATTCCAAGCTGCATTTTGGAAACGCAGAACAGCATAGTAGAGCGACATGGCGAGGCCAGCTTTAGGCGGAGATTATTATAGCATTGCAGTATGGCCGAGCGGGTTATTTCACATTTTATACGCAAGCAGTATGACAGAAGCTGAACTTTATTACAACATTGAGTTGGAACGTTTATCCAGCATTTGAATTATACAGACAGATAGTTACGAGGTACTGCAACTGTGAACTTCAAATGAACATAGTTTTTCTTAATGACATTACGACTATGCATTTCATAACGCATTCTAAGTAACATTAACGATTATAAGCAAATGAAATGTTTTAAGCAAATGCACTTAGGAACATTAGCTCGTGCATTAATGCAACTCTTTCTTATGAAGTATTATGAATTACCGAGTACGAACACAGCTACAGGGTGTTTCATCAACTTAGACACTCCCATATAAAATTTTATTTTCTGAGACTTTACAGTTATTGGAGATTGAACTTTCAACACTCAAACTGAACATTGTATAGAACAGTGGCGTAACGTAGAAGAGGAATAGGGGGTCTGCTGTTTCTATGAACTTTTCGTGAGGATTTGGACAATATCCGCTATGGATAACCAGAAGTTCATCATGTCGGAGTAAACGCAGACAGAGACGCGATGGCACCACGGAGCGATGGATTCGATTCCTGACGAGGAGGAGGTCTACCAGCTGATTCACTTGGGATTTGAAGGCAATCGTCATTGCGTCGGTGGAATGATATTCACGCCGATCTTTCGAGAAATTCATTGCATAGGGAAAATCGACGATCTTTGAAATTTAATAACAGCTGATTATGAGAAGGTACTGTAAGAGTTATAACTATCTGATACGATTATTTTCATGAATACTGGGCACACATGTATATTTTTCTAATAGGAGTGATACGATTATTTAAGACATGGCTTTGACTTTATATGCTTCAAATTTTTGCTAGAATATGGCGTGACCATATGATATGGCAGGCATCATTATACGAAATTCTCACCATTGGTTGGCTTTATTAAGCAGATGTTTGGTCTTTTAGACATTTTTTCCAGTAAGGATAGTTTTCATGAATAGTTTTATTTTTTGTAACGAGTATTTCAAACTCGTGATCTGCAATTGATTATCTAAATTACTTCGTCAGTTCATTGCATACTAGCGAGTGTGTATTATTCATCAGTAGGGATTTTTTTCATTGGATTGTTTGGAGATATTAAGATGTTATTCACTTTAGTGAATGAATATCGCTTTTATATGACAACTAGAGACTTGTTGATTCCTATCTGGTACATTCACTCATTTTAGTCTTCGAGATGGGGTCTTTCGTAATTATACGATTGTATGGTGGTTACTCATCTTACCCATCGTTCAGGGCACTATCATGTTAGTCGACGGGGCGAGGTCTTTCGTATTTATACGATTGTACGGTGGTTACTCATCTTACTTGCCATTGAGGGACTCATTTTTATCATCCGAGTGTACATGAGATTGTAAGAGAATCAAACAAGGAACTACTAGTCACATATCAGTCGAACTTTTGTTAAATAAAGTAAAGATAAATGTCAGCAGGGTTACATTAGTAATTCTTGTTTGCCAATCCAATATTTTGTTGCTATACTCTTTTGAGGGTACTTTCAGTTTAACAACTGTTACAGCTGATGCTTTTGATGATTTTTATAATTGTGTTTGATACCTTTGAGAAGGATTTAAAGTAATTGAATCTTGTAAGATGAATCATTAATGGTCAGATTTATTTTAAGGCAGATTAATATTGCAGATTTTGATATGAGAGATTATAGTACATTGGTGTTTTTCTGTGATGTGAATTATGAGAATTGTAAGAGAATTTATGCTATTTGAAAGCAGATCTTGATTTACTAAGTTAATATATTTTTCAATTGTTTAAGAAGTTGTCTAGATGTGATCAGATTAATTACAGTTATTGGAGATTGTGCGCGTTGATAGTTTGAAGCCAGTTATATATTTTTTGTAGATCATGCAACATGGTTAAGCGAAGTTTGTGATAGGCATTTTGTGGAAGTTGCCAAGTGATAGTTGCAATGTTGCTAATGTATTTTGAGGCAGACATGAGGTTGTCGAACCCAGTCTAGCGTAATTGTTGAGATTCATGCTGTATGTGCTGAATATTTATGGAGTTTTGTGGAATAATTGTGGTACTCAAATGTGATATTTGAAGAATTGAGGATATATAATGTAGTTGTGGAAGTCAGATCCAACGTGATGTCGTGAAGGCAATAATATTTTTCGGCATGATAATTAAATACGAGATATAACTTGGAAGTAATAAAACTGTAAGACAACGTTCTATAACCCATATTAAACAATTTGTTAGGAAATTAAACAAATAAATAAAGTTGATAATACAAGATTTTCTGAGAATAATAATTAATGAAATAATAATCTGAAAATTAAGCATATTAATGATCTGACCTAATGAAATAAAAATCAGAATGACTAGATGAAATAATAAAAATCTAAATAACCAGAAGAATAAAATTTAAATAAATTGATAAATTAAATTTTGGAATAAATCAATGAATTAAATAAATGGATGAATTAAAGATTGGATAAATAAACTGATTTAAATAAATTAATAGACGATTGGATAGATGATGAATAACTGAATTAGAAGGTGATAATTAATTAAAGAAGCTGATGATTAACGAATTTATATGGAATTAAATAAATTTAATTGAGATATGATTTGAGGAATTGCAACTTGAGTTGAGGAATTAAATAATTTGTATTGATGATTTAAGACGATTTAGTCTTAAAGAGATAATAAGATAAGAGTGTGTGAATAATTAGAAAGCATAATGAAGTAATGATGATAATTTTCATTTAAATGATTTAATGGTGATGAGTTAATGATTCTGACAGGAATATGTTGAATTTTGAGATGAGATTTAATGT
This sequence comes from Meconema thalassinum, assembly GCA_946902985.2. Lineage (NCBI taxonomy): Eukaryota > Metazoa > Arthropoda > Insecta > Orthoptera > Tettigoniidae > Meconema > Meconema thalassinum. The sequence continues at coordinate 244,226,896 of OX336394.1, read as the reverse complement.
GAGAAATATTTAACTTTGATGATGATGATAAGTATGACCAATGAGCAGTAAATTTTCTGTAATTCACGAACAAGCAATTATTAATGACAATGTAAATAGTGTAAATTAATTATTCGATGTTTAGGAGCATTTTACTAACGTGTTCAACATTTAAATTATGCCATGCAAGCCATAAAATTACGTGATGTTTAAAATATGTGATTATAATGTGTATGTTTAGACAGATTAATAACTTTTTCAAATCCACATCCATGATGTTAAATTAAAGAGAAATTAGGTCTCAGGTATCACAAATGTCAGTGACGAAAGACATAGTGCTACAGTGATCCTGAGAACCCAAGAGAACTTTAGAGATTTTTCTGTTGTATGTGGATGAAATATTTTTGATTAGAAAAGAGATGGTTCGATTTTTGGACAATGACAATTTAACGTTGGCATTCGACCATGCTCTCAGGTGGGATGTATATTTAAAATGTCTGTCTGACTATCAAAGTGAAATAAATTTGTTTTTATCTTAGTTTTGATCTGACGATGATGTGATTTTCCTTTTTCTTTCCTTGTCTTGAGTAAGGCTTAACCGGAAATGAGGTGGTTTGCTAGGAATTCAGTTGATGGCGCCCATTTATATTTGCATTTTTCTATTAAACTTAAGCCCGTAACGACCCTAGAGATACTTTGTCTCGTGTTACCCACTGCCTTTTCGATAACTCAGCTGAATTTCCGACACATTCCTTATTTGACTAGAGGTTCATTTAACTCCGCTCTGTCCTGGAACTCCAGGAATGCGATGTAATAGCAGATGGGTCATCGCATCCCCAGGACGAACGGGTACAGCACCTTCAGTACACTTGTATTGAATGTCTGACCAAGTGTCATTCTATATTTTCTTTGTAAGTTAAGTTTTTATTTTTGCCTAACGGAAGTCAGTAATTAGGCTATAATTTCAAAACATGGCATCTTCTCACAAATCTCAACTCATGGAAATGGTGCAGTTCTATATGCGTTCTAGAAAATTAGGTTGTTGGACTTGCAAAATTTCTAAAATTCAATTAAGAAAATTTATTTTAATTCTTACCTTGATTGAATGCGAGTGCTGGTACATATATTACAATAGGTATCCACGTGATCTGAAAGAACATGAAAGTAATATTAGCGAGATAGTAATTTGATGACAGTACAACACTGAGATTTCTTCCATTATTAAAATAATCATATTAAGTGGCAGATGTCCCATCCTTGAAAACATTCTAGGAAATGGCACCCACAAAATTTATAGAGACTAGCGGACCCGTGCGAAAAATCTCGTGTGTTCATAAGTCATACTTTCCCCAATAGGTTTATAATGAGTGACTTAAGGAGAACGGTTGTTATGTTATTATTTCAACCAAATGATTATAGAACACCATTTTCTTTTCAGTTAGAATTCCAAGTTGTACGTTCCCTAACTTAAGAAGGCAATCACTGTAAATTGGATCATCATAACACTCACCGGTTATTCGATATTTATTAAATTATACGATTTGAGTACCCAATCAATTGATTTAGTAATTCTGAAAACCATGGGAAATGAAAGAAGAAAAACCTGTAAAATAATTAATGTTTAATAGTTCTAAGGTTGAAGACGCCGTAACACACGCCGGTTATACGATTTAGAGTACTCAATCCATTGATTTAATGTTTCTGAAAACCATGCGAAATGATCGATATTTATGAAATTAGAATGCAGAAGAAAAACCTGTAAAATAATTAACGTTTAATAATGTTAAGGGTTTAGACGACAACTCATAATTGCAGCATCTTAGAGCATCAGTATTTGCAAATCGCACACTTCTTACAAAAATTGATATTTATGCAATTAGAATGCAATTCGTCATCGATAATTTATGAAATTATACGGTTTGAGTGCACATTCCTTTGATTTACTGTCTCTGAAATCCATGCAGAATGATAAAGGAAAGATCTCAGAATGTTAAAATGACACTAAACAGGCGTCACAGTGGCTAAGATGTGAAGTGGACAGCAATTATGGAGCGTATTTTCCTACAGCAACAGTATCTGAAAATCGCACACTTCGTATACATTATAGACATTTATGAAATTAGAAAGTCTCGCTTGTTCATAAACCACACGTTTCCCAATAGGTTTATAATGAGAGACTTAAGGAGAAAGGTTGTTATGTTTTCATTTCATCCAAATGATTATAGATCACTGTATACATTTCAGATAGAATTCCAAGTTCTACGTTCTCTAACTTAAAGGCAATCACTGAAAATTGGATCATCATAACACACACCAGTTATTCGATATTTATGAAAGCATCTTGGTCAAGATTTCCTGCTTTATCTTGTTGGCTGAGGAGCGTCCTTTCCCCTTATCAGGACAGCCCTCGTTAGAAAACTTCTTCACGCCCCGCTTACAGTAAGGCTTCCTTGTTCCTAAGTGCAACGATCAGCGCTAAACTCCTTTGCACGTTACCTACAGGGGTGCTTTCCTTGTTCTGTCTGTAGCGCTTAACGCTAAACTCCTTTGCACGTTGTCTACAGGGGTGCTTTCGTTTTCCCCAGTGAAGCGTCAGCATGAGAGCGTGCTGTGGCTGGTTTCTTTCTTTGAAATTTATGAAATTAAAATGCAATTCGTCACTGTTGATTCCATTTCTGTGCTGAGTCCATTGATTGAGAGCTTAGGCGTAACATTCACCGGTTATTCGAAAAATTTCAGTCAGAATTGCAAGTTGTACGTTCCCTAACTTAAGAAGGCAATCATTGAAAATTGGATCATCATAACACTCATCGGTTATTCGACATTTATAAAATTATACGATTTGAGTACCCAATCCATTGATTTAGTAATGCATGTGCACTCGTGGCCTCGTCGGTGCATGTGCACTCGCCAGTGCACGTACACTCGTCAGTGCATGTGCACTCGTGGCCTCGTCGGTGCATGTGCACTCGTCAGTGCAAGTGCACTCGTGGCCTCGTCAGTGCATGTGCACTCGTGACCTCGTCGGTATACGTGCACTCGTCAGTGCATGTGCACTCGTCGGTGCATATGCACTCGTGGCCTTGTCGGTGCATGATCACTCGTCAGTGCATGTGCACTCGTCAGTGCACTCGTGGCCTCGTCGGTGCATGGGAAATGATGGAAGAAAAACCTGTAAAAGAATTAATGTTTAATAGTTCTAAGGTTTTAGACGCCGTAACACATGCCGGTTATACGATTTAGAGTACTCAATCCATTGATTTACTGTTTCTGAAAACCATGCGAAATGATCGATATTTATGAAATTAGAATGCAGAAGGAAAACCTGTAAATTAATTAACGTTTAATAATTTTAAGGGTTTAGACGACAACTCATAATTTCAGAATGTTAGAGCAGCAGTATTTGCAAATCGCACACTTCTTACAAAAATTGATATTTATGAAATTAGAATGCAATTCTTCACTGCTAATTTTTGAGGCCTATATGATGATGATGATGATGATGATAGTTTCAAGGTGGTAGACGGCAACTGTAGCATGATACAGCAACAGTATTTGCAAAAAGCACACTTCATACAAAAATCTATATTTATGGAATTAGAATGCAGAAGAAATACCTGTACCCAATCCATTGATTTACTGATTCTGAAAATCAGATAGAAGAAAAACTGTTAGAGAATTAACGTTCAATGTTTTAAGGTTTTAGACGACAACTCAGAATTGCAGAATGTTAGAGCAACAATATTTGCAAAAAGCACTATTCTTACAAAAATCGATTTTTATGGAATTAGAATGCAGAAGAAAATCCTTTATTGCGGCATATTAACAAACGTGGAATATAATAAATCCATTGTTTAGACGGATGAGCTTAAATCATGTTTGTGCTGAGTCCATTGATTGGAAGCATCGCAGTAACACTCGCCGGTTATACGATTTGAGTACATAATCCATTGATTTAGCCTACTGATTCTGAAAACCATGGGATATGACAGAGGAATGAACTGTAAATGAATTAACGTTTAATAGAGAATTGCAGCATGTTAGAGCAACAGTATTTGCAAAAAGCACAATTCTTACAAAAATCGATATTTATGGAATTAAAATGCAGAAAATCCTGTATCGCGGCATATTAACAAACCTAGAATATAATAAATCCATTGTTTAGACGGATGAGCTTAAATCATGTTTGTGCTGAGTCCATTGATTGAAAGCTTAGCAGTAACACGCGCCGGTTATACGATTTGAGTACCCAATCCATTGATTTAGCCTACTGATTCTGAAAACCATGGGATATGATAGAGAAAAGAACTGTAAATAAATTAACGTCTAATAGTTTTAAGGTTTTATACGACGTAACACTCACCGGTTATACGATTAGAGTACTGAATCCATTGATTTACTGTTTCTGAACACCATGCGAAATGATAGAAGAAAAACCGCGAGAGAATTAACGTTCAATAGTTTTAAGGTTTTAGACGACAACTCATAATTACAGCATGATACAGCAACAGTATTTGTAACACTCACTGGTTATACGATTAGAGTACCGTACTCAATCCATTGATTTACTGTTTCTGAAAACTATTCGAAATGATCGATATTAGAATGCAGAAGAAGAACCTGTAAAATAATTAACGTTTAATAGTTTTAAGGGTTTAGACGACGACTCATAATTTCAGAGTGTTAGATCATCACTATTTTGCAAATCGCACACTTCATACAAAAATTTATATTTATGAAATTAGAATGCAATTCGTCATTGATAATTTATGAAATTATACGATTTGAGTACACATTCCTTTGATTTACTATTTCTGAAATCGATGCAAAATGATAAAGGAAAGACCTCAGAATGTTAAAAGGACATTTAAAAAAGGCGTCACAGCGGCCAAAATGTGAAGTGGACACCAATTATGGAGCGTATCTTCCTGCATCAAGCCTCCGTGGCTTAGGCGGCAGCACGCCGGCCTCTCACCGCTGGATCCGTGGTTCAAATCCCGGTCACTCCATGTGAGATCTGTGCTGGACAAAACGGAGGCAGACAGGTTTTTCTCCGGGTACTCCGGTTTTCCCTGTCAAAATTTCATTCCAGCAACACTCTCCACTATCATTTCATTTCATCTGTCATGCATTTAATCATTGCCCCAGAGGAGTGCGTCAGGCCTAGGCAGCCGGCACAGTCCATATCCTCGCCGCTAGATGGGGGCTTCATTCATTCCATTCCTGACCTGGTCGGAGACTGGAAGCAGGCTGTTGATTTTCATTTTTTCATCTTCCTGCAGCAACAGTAACTGCAAATGGCACACTTCGTACAGTTTTTTAAAAGTAATTTTTTAAAGAAATTATAGATATTTATGGAATTAGAGTGCAATGCGTCACTGGTAATGTATATTCTCTTTCATTTGAATGCTCATTTTTCACGATCGGTCTCTTGTGAGCGCCGCAGGAGGGATGCATACTACTGAAATAATATATATGAATGATGATAGATCTGCCATCACAGATAAAACCATTCCAGCTTATACAGATGTCTTTCTTGATAAAATTTAAAAAAATACACGCATTTGATCGACACTGCTGTTCTAAACACACTCAAACCAATATTATTTTGAGTCCGCATGACGGTCTGATTAATGCTGCAAATTATTGATTTCTTAATATACATTTTATATCAGTATTCTTTTGTGTTGGCATTGGTCCGTTCGCAGTAGATGAAGTAGCACTATTTTCATTCAATTTCGCTAATTGGCCAACTAGGGACCACGATAAGCCTAATTTTACATTCTGGCATTTGTTCATTTTTCGCTTGATCCACATTGTCTCCATGTGCTCACTGTGTTTAAGACGACGTTCTTCTGTCCATTTCGCACCAGTTGTCCGTTTTTCGTCCCGGAAAGTCCCAAACGTCCTGATGGCTGCTCTATAAAGATTTCGGTCTTTTGCATCTTCTGCTCGTATCCCCATTTTTTTTTTCAGATCTTTCAGGACGTTAACATACCATGGCATTGTAGTTTTTGGTTTGGAGTCGAATATACTGAAGATACCTTTCGTCCATCGGGTGTCGATTATCCGTCGTATATTATTATTAGTATTATTTTCGGTTTATACAGTACATATAACACATTTCTGGTACTTTACAACATAACTATACGGGCTTTTAACCAAAGTATAGTTACGGAAACAGCAACTTCTGAGCTGGAATTTTGCCACCCATGGACTTCCGAACTATTCTGGTTGTTGATAGAACTACTGCCTTCTGCATTAGTTTGTACAGCCGAGTATCCATATCCAGTTCTTTATTATTATTATTACTATTAATATCACTATTATTCTATAATCTAGGCTTTCAGGATGGAGCCGCGTCGTGTTACGGCAATTTTTTCATAACGTTTCGGCTGTCATTGGAGCAGACCTAATCATGGGTACGTGTTCGTGTATGTACACAAACTAAATGTTGGTTGCCAGTCGGACATGCCTGCTTTATCGCCATCGACGTCAATATTGCGAACGACTCTGATTAACAACAGTAGAGTTGAGAGAACTTACCACTGATATGACGAACGACTCTGATTAACAACAGTAGAGCTGAGAGAACTTACCACTGATATGGTGAACGACTCTGATTAACAACAGTAGAGCAGAGAGAACGTACCACTGATACGGTGAACGACTCTGATCAACAACAGTGGAGCTGAGGGAACTTACCACTGATATAGTGAACGACTCTGATTAACAACAGTAGAACAGAGAGAACGTACCACTGATATGACGAACGACTCTGATTAACAACGGTAGAGCTGAGGGAACTTACCACTGATATAGTGAACGACTCTGATCAACAACAGTGGAGCTGTGATAACTTGCCACTGATATGGTGAACGACTCTGATTAACAACAGTAGAGCTAAGAGAACTTACCACTGATATGGTGAACGACTCGGATCAACAACAATGGAGCTGTGAGAACTTACCACTGATATGGTGAACGACTCTGATTAACAACAATAGAGCAGAGAGAACTTACCACTGATGTGGTGAACGACTCTGATTAACAACAGTAGAGCTGAGAGAACTTACTACTGATATGGTGAACGACTCTGATTAACAACAATAGAGCAGAGAGAACATACTACTGATATGGTGAACGACTCTGATTAACAACAGTGGAGCTGAGTGAACTTACCACTGATATGGCGAACGACTCTGATTAACAACAGTAGAGCAGAGAGAACTTACCACTGATATGGTGAACGACTCTGATTAACAACAGTAGAGCTGAGAGAACTTACCACTGATATTGTGAACGACTCTGATTAACAACAGTGGAGCTGAGTGAACTTACCACTGATATGGCGAACGACTCTGATTAACAACAGTAGAGCTGAGAGAACTTACCACTGATATGGTGAACGACTCTGATCAACTACATTAGAGCTTAGAGAACTTACCACTGATATGGTGAACGACTCTGATTAACAACAGTAGAGCAGATAGAACGTACCACTGATATGGTGAACGACTCTGATTAACAACAGTAGAGCAGAGGGAACTTACCACTGATATGGTGAACGACTCTGATTAACAACAGTAGAGCTGAGAGAACTTACCACTGATATGGTGAACGACTCTGATTATCAACAGTAGACTGAGAGAACTTACCACTGATATGGTGAACGACTCTGATCAACAACAGTAGAGCTAAGAGAACTTACCACTGATATGGCGAACGACTCTGATTAACAACAGTAGAGCTGAGAGAACTTACCACTGATATGGTGAACGACTCTGATTAACAACAACAGAGCTGTGAGAACTTACCACTGATATGGCGAACGACTCTGATCAACAACAGTAGAGCTTAGAGAACTTACCACTGATATGGTGAACGACTCTGATCAACAACAGTAGGGAACTTACCACTGATATGGCGAACGACTCTAATTAACAACAGTAGAGCTAAGAGAACTTACCACTGATATGGCGAACGACTCTGATTAACAACAGTAGAGCAGAGAGAACTTACCACTGATATGGCGAACGACTCTGATTAACAACAGTAGAGCTAAGAGAACTTACCACTGATATGGCGAACGACTCTGATTAACAACAGTAGAGCAGAGAGAACTTACCACTGATATGGCGATTGACTCTGATTAACAACAGTAGAGCAGAGAGAACTTACCACTGATATGGTGAACGACTCTGATTAACAACAGTAGAGCAGAGAGAACTTACCACTGATATGGCGATTGACTCTGATTAACAACAGTAGAGCAGAGAGAACTTACCACTGATATGGCGAACGACTCTGATTAACAACAGTAGAGCAGAGAGAACTTACCACTGATATGGCGAACGACTCTGATTAACAACAGTAGAGCTTAGAGAACTTACCACTGATATGGTGAACGACTCTGATTAACAACAACAGAGCTGTGAGAACTTACCACTGATATGGCGAACGACTCTGATTAACAACAGTAGAGCTTAGAGAACTTACCACTGATATGGCGAACGACTCTGATCAACAACAGTAGAGCAGAGAGAACTTACCACTGATATGGCGAACGACTCTAATTAACAACAGTAGAGCAGAGAGAACTTACCACTGATATGGCGAACGACTCTGATTAACAACAGTAGAGCAGAGAGAACTTACCACTGATATGGCGAACGACTCTAATTAACAACAGTAGAGCAGAGAGAACTTACCACTGATATGGCGAACATCACAGATCCGAAGAGTCGTGCATACTTGTTGAATCTCAATTCCAAATACTGTAAAGGAAATACCAGAAAATTATTTCACTCGCTGTAAACTATATTTTCATCTACGTAACGTAATTCTAAAGGAAAGTTTGAATACTCCTATTGTAATCTGAAAGGTCAAGAAAATTCATTGCATTGTCTATTCTCGCAGTTGAAACTCACCACCAATTATTTAACTAGAGAAAGTTCTTACTCATAACTCTACTTTGAATAAGATACACTTTACACAAGTAGTATTTTACTTTCTGTCTTTAGCTGATGAGGACGATAGGCTACCACATTTCTGAAGGAGGAACCTGAGACGAAGAGCTGAGAGCTGGGAAGTGACAGAGGTCATATATTTTATTGGATGTGATGAAGAAGGCCTTATTAAATTATGGAATACTAATAAGACTAATTAGTGGAAATACCTCGTATGTGGAGGTGAGTTTGAGGTCGTGCAGCACGGGTAGGTAGGCGAATGTCATAGTAATGGCCATTAGAATCACGGCGAACACTATATAGAGGTACTGGGTGCCGTAGAGGTACATCTCAGTGGGCGTTCCTAGCAGTGTGATGCCAGAGATGAAGCTGAAACAACAAGATCATCAGCATTATATAGTACAGAGGTACATCTCAGTGGGTGTTCCTAGCAGTGTGATACCAGAGATGAAGCTGGAACAACAAGTTCATCAGCACTATATAGTACAGAGGTACACCTCAGTGGGCGTCCCTAGCAGTGTGATGCCAGAGATGAAGCTGAAACAACTAGGTAATCAGCTCTATACAGATGTAATGTACTCACCTTGCTATGAGAGACATGGCCACAGGGAAGGTGGCCATCTTCCTTCCACCCACAAGATAGTCGTCTACCGTCACCTGCTTGCTGAAGTATCCATAGTAGATGCCAATAACAGCACATATCATCAGCATGAGAGTGAATACCACGTAGTCAACAATCCCGAACCTCTGGAGGGTGTAACCCAGCTCTTCTACACTCTGGACAGTCATGACGTCAGCAAGTGTAATGCAAGAGTTAGTTGTACTCCTGTATAATTCCCTATCGAGAGTTTAATACCGTCTAATATCAGAAGATGTATGTTGACTAGTACATTACTTTCCAGGTCTTATTTATGTTCTCTCCCAATGGCGTTGAGTTCGCTTCACATCCTCCTATCAGTTCGTCTACGTTATTCCTTCTATTCCCATTACGCATTCTGAAAATCAAAAACATAATCTTCAGTAAAGAACATATGGACTATATTCTCTTAAATTTACTGGTATAGTTCTATCTCTTATCCTTAATTATCCTGTTTAATTTTGTTGAATTAGGATGGCCATGTAAGGAAATAAATTCGTGTAGTTTACTTCCCTGGAACAAGCCTTCGAGACTGACACCACATGAGTTTTACTTTTCCAGGAACTCAAACCAGAATTTAATTTCTTAGCAGAGCTGTGTAACCAAATCGGGCCTTCGAAGTGGCAGCAAGCGATGCTTACCCCTATATCACGAAGCATACTAGGTGGTCAAATATTAATGGCACACAAAGCACTGAGTAAAGTAATGTGCACCACTAGGATCAACATTAAGAACAGAGTAAAATATTCGAAATATGCGTTCATAACCATTTCAAATAACATGCTTTTCAGTTGGTAAACGCGTTTGTACCCAACTTGCAATGCGTATAGTTTCCTAAACCTGAAATGTATTACAACACATTTTTGCTAAATGAGTGCAGTGGCATTTTGCGACGTTGAGTGTGCCAATAGTACAAAGGACCCAGATTAGCATTAATTATTATAATCTGAGCCCTGACGTGTCACAGCTTAAAGGGCCAAATTAATAACAAGATGTTCTGTAAATAACATATAGCCTACTTTTTCCTAAATGCATGGGTATAGTTATAACTAATTGTCCTTTTCAAGCAGTATAATTGAAGGTTGGTTGAAGAGGCTTGTTGAAATGCAACGTGCTATACGAATATTATACGTTGATTGATTGAATGCTCACCAGAATTATATACAGGGTGTCTTTTATGTACCTTTGGAGAATGATAGGTCGTGTAGGGGAGGGTATAGAAGTAATTTGAGATGGGGAACTTGGGGTCGGAGCGGCCTCCTTAACCCCTAAAATAAGGGTTGATTCAGGCCCTCCACCCTGTCAGTTGGGCAACCGACCCAAGCCTCTATTACCTTTATCAATCCTTTAACTCTTGGCAAGATTCATTTCACCATGTGGCGCTGGCGTAATGGATAACGTTGCGGTGCGAAAGGCCGGTAGTCCCGGGTTCGATTCCGGACTTGGGCAAAATCTTTCTTAATGTTATTTGTCGTATTGTAGTCACATGGTACAGTCTGGTGCTACGTCAGGGAAGAGAGTGCAAATACAACAAATAACATTAAAAAAAAAGATTTTGTCCAAGCCCGGAATCGAACCCGGGACTACCAGCCTTTCGCACCGCAACGCTATCCATTACGCCAGCGCGACATGGTGAAATGAATATTACCAAGAGTTAAAGGATTGAGATAGGTAATAGAGGCTTGGGTAGGTTGCCCTACTGACAGGATGGAGGGCCTGAATCAACCCTTATTTTAGGGGTTAAGGAGGCCGAACGACCCCAAGTTCCTCATCTCAAATTACTTCAATACCCGTCCCCTATCATTCTCCAAAGGTACATAAAAGACAACCTGTCTACACACACTAATACAACCATCACAATAACACAGGTTATCAGACAAAATTCAACACTCACCGAAGTACACGGGCCTTATGACCATGATGTGCATGCATCTCAAATTAAACAACAACAACAGCTTCCTACCCAAATCCTTCCTCGTATAAAAGTAGACACACTAGTAAGCCTACAGACGTCACTATGACACAGGTTTTCAGACAACTTCTACACACACCCAAGTACACGGGGCTACAAGACCATGGTGCCGCAAAACCCCTAAAGAATCAACAACAAAAACAAAAAGAACAACAACAATAGACTCTACCGCGGATCAAGATCAACGAATTTTAATCACTGTAGTCGAGTGTTGAAATATGTGGTGTTATAGGTATATAAAAAACAAAAAAAAGTCAACCCCTGGCACTATCCAGCCCATGACGGGCTAAGGACGACCAAGCGACCGCTGCCCAGCCATTTGGCCTGCAGATATTGGGGTGACGCGTGATCAGCGCGTCGGGTCCCCTCGGCCGTTAATCTTGGTATTCGTGATCGGGGCGCTGTCTCACTGTCAGACAGCTACTCAATTGTCCTCACGAGGCTGAGTGCACCCCGTTCCAACCCTCACGTCAGTTTTAAAATCCCTGACGGAGCCGGGGATCGAACCTGGGGCCTCCGGGTGAGAGGCAGGCGCGCTACCCCTACACCACGGGGCCGGCTATAAGTATATACTGTATATAATAATTTCGATTGCAAATATACACTATATATGCTTAACATTATAACGCGTGAGTAGTTATAAATCAATATATACAAAAAAAAAAAGTAAAAATATTTGAACCTGCTGGGATTTAATCCACGAACCTCCAAACTATGAGTCCTGGTCGCTACCACTACGCGACAGATGCCGTATGCTAATACTAGGTTAACAACTGGTTTAGTACAACTCCATGATATTATGCCTTGTAATTAACGATTTCATTAGCGCTTTCTGCCGTTTCTTTAAACCATTTGATACTAAATATGTATTATTTTGTTCAGTACATTCCTAAAAGGATATAAGCATACGAAGTTACGGAAAAAAATATGGATTTACGAGCAAATAGCCGCCATTTCAACCCAACGGGACGGCACGGACAAGCACGACATGGCAGGGTCAGCCTAAACTGTTAGTCACTACTGCGATTACATATTCTATTTTAAATTGCTAATATCCTCCAGTCACCTCCTTGAGTGCAGTTTAAACCTCCCTATATACGATGAGCGTATTTAGTATGGCCAGGCCTTGTTGAATCGTAAGTTACGGTTTGGCTATAATACTTGAAAGATTCATACATCCGCCCGGCTGATGACCTTTTAGTTTGGGCAAAAGACGCTTCCCACATTAAGGTATATTGTTGCAAAATTTGGTGAATATCCGATGATTAGGTTAGTCGTAATTTGATTTAAGCTCAGAACACTTGGGTGGGAACCATTTCTTTTTTGCTATGATGGTGGCGATATACAACATGACTCTGTGTTATCCCTATCGGATGATTAGGTTAGTCGTAATTTGATTTAAGCTCAGAACACTTGGGTGGGCATCATTTCTTTTTTGTTATAATTGTGGCAATATACGTACAACATGACACTGTGTTGTCCCTTGTCATAGTGCTGTACCAAAGGTGGTTCGATTTGGTTCGTTGTGTTTGAATTCATAGGGGAGATCGATTTGCACACATAAACGACCGCAATATTCAAACTATTGGTCTGATGACCTTGTAGTTCGGTCAAAAGATGCTTCTTACTTGAAGGTATGTTGTTGAAAAATTTGGTAGAGATCAGATTATTACGTTAGTCGTAATTTAATTTAAGCCTTGGACTTTTGGGTGTCCGCCATTACGTTTCCGTCAAGATGGTGGCGATATAAAACATAACAATGAGGTGCCCTTTGCTACTGCTACCCCTGTACCAAATTTCGTTCAATTCGGTTTCACCGTATTTGAATTGATAGGGGGGGGGGGGGGCAGACATACCAAATCACACACACACAGACACAATTTTTGGCCCTGTGTAAATATCATAAGTCTACTTTATTTTTTTGCAAAAATCGAAAGTAGGCTGAAAACTACAGTATTATTGCAGAAACAGTGTTAGTGAAGTTATAGTAAAGTAGGCCAACATTCGGAACAAAGACGAGTGCATAAACCACTATACATTGGCAACGTGAACTGTATAGCATGAACTGTATGTGGCCGAATGTTCACGAGCGTGCATAAGTTCAATCCGCCGTGTTTATGAGTACGGTAGGTGATAGGAACATTTGTATCATTATCGGGCTCCTGAGATATACGTCCTCAATAGACAATTTCCGCGAAGCAGGTATCAATGGACCCCCAAATTTATTAGTGAACTAGCAGAAGTACCCGCTCTTCGAACGGTCTTCGGTATTAATAACCCGACGTTATCAATTGAGCTACTGTTGCAATGGTTAGGGGCTTGTCATTCCTTCATAAGTTTATCAGAACGAATTTAGTTTTCTGGGTATATCACAGACACTGATAATTTAAGGGCCTTAAAATGTGATTTTCGGAGACCCTTTATAGACTCCCTAGTTTGGTGTCACACACTGAGAAGCGCAACATACGCCTTGGTCGTCATTCTAGGATAATTTTATTTTCCGCCTATTTTAGCATGATATTTAAAAGTTTTTCCCTATACCCACCCTTCTATGAGAAGTACGGTGAAGAGTTTTATAAATGATTGGTGAATAGACTCATGGTAACAATATCTAATTTTACGATGCTCCAAGCACCCGAACACGAGTTATAGGCGTACAAAAACATAAAGATGTATGAACCACACAGTGTCAAACAAAATCACCTTTACAATGAACCCGTTTGTCGACAAAAATATGATTAGTTAAAATGTGCTCTCAATCTAAATTCACCTAAGGTGTATGTCATACGTTGTTGGCATGTTAAAGAACCCATTTGAATTCAATGACAAAATTACTCTCGGGATTTTCCGCCAAAACCTACCAAAACCCTGGAGAATCCATTTCTCAATATATTTCAAAATTATTAATCCTGATGTGAAAATTATATTGAAAACCTTGTTGACGAAACGCAATATATGTGAAATAAAAATTGACCCTCACAGTTGTGGAAAGTCCCATCCCATGGAAGACCACTTTAATAAATCATAAAGGCTCTTGGTGCATGAAATTTCAGGATTTTTAGCCTCCAATAGCCCAAATTCCCAAAAGCTGCAAAAACCACTATTTCAATTCAGGAATATTTGAAAATAATGTTGCTGTTTGGAGATATAACAGACCTTGTGTACAAAATATAGCACGTGTAAGTCGCCTTTAAACATTCTATGTTACGGTACCCCTTGACCCCCTTAAGCGCATTGATGAATTTTACAGTCTATATTTGTTTCCATGATAACCTTATAGCCATTAGCAAATATTCGCAGAAATTTATTAAATAGAGTGGCATTGCTTCTTACAGAAATAGATGGAAACTTGGATGTCACCTCTTGAGCTACTGTACTGTTGTTATGGTTACCGCCTGCATTAGTTAATTATTTTCTTCTTGTTCTTCTCCTTTCGGATGGGCCAGCTAAGGACCACGACGTTGAACTTTTCAGCTTGGCGAGGGACTTGATGTTTGCCCAATATTCGCGCATTCTTTGGCTATGTTTCTCCTTTCTCTCTATAGTCCAGATGATGCTGGTTTTCTTACAGGGTGGTCTGTCCTGAAAAATCTTCTGTTTAAGTATCTTTCGGAGATGTGATCGGCTTCTAACATCACTTTTCATTATCTTCAGCTCTTGGATGTCCTTGTTAAATTCTGTTAACCACGGTGTCAAGCTCATTCTATTCTCTCAGTAGTTGAGAAGCCG
Source organism: Meconema thalassinum (assembly GCA_946902985.2). NCBI lineage: Eukaryota > Metazoa > Arthropoda > Insecta > Orthoptera > Tettigoniidae > Meconema > Meconema thalassinum. The sequence goes on along the minus strand of OX336394.1, from coordinate 244,211,610 downwards.
GTTGGTTAGTCTTGTTGGGTTCATCGTTTAGACATGTCCGTAGAAAGCCAGACGTCTCTTCCTGGCCACATCTGTGATTTTCTCAGTATATCTATATAGCTCCTGATTTGGTCTTCTTCTGTACTCGTTCTCTAATTATTACTTTATTATATGAAATTACTTTTCAGGGAATATCTCTGAACCGTGGTTTTAGAGCCTTAAAACGTTGTAGATTCCGAGCCACCGAGGGGCTGAAAATGAGTTTTGTCTCGTCCTTGTACGCTATAATAAAATAATAATCATAATAATCATAATGTAATGACATTGGGATAGGGATATAATAGACCTTCAGTACCACACCCGCACGTGTAAATCGCGAGAAAAAATTCAAGCGCACCCCCTGACCCCCGTAAGCGCATTATATACGTATTGATGAATTTTACAGCTTAAGTTCCGTGATAACCTTTTAGGCGTTTGCGAACGTTCACAGTAATGTAATAAATGGAATGGCATTGCGTTTTACAAAAATAGATGGACTCCTGAGATTGTGATGCTACGGTTACCGGCTTGCATTCTTTCATTAGTTTATTAAATGAAATTAGTTTTCTGGGAATATCTCAAAACTGTTGGTTTTAGGACCATAAAATGTGGTTTTCAGGGCCCATAGGGCCTCCGAGTTTTGTTTCTCACACTGAGACGCTGAAAACGAGCTTTGTCTCTTCTTTCTACACCCATTTCCGCATTCATTTTAAGGGGGGTAGGCCCTCTTTTATGAGAGGTATGGAGAAGAGTTACATCAATGATTACTTTCGTGCCTCTGATGGACTTCTGTACCAAATTTTACGTTGATCCACTCAGCCGTTCTCGAGTGATGTGCGTACAAATTTGTACACAGACAAACAGACAGACAAAAATTTGTTTTTGCGCACGCAACCGTCTTAAACCAGTCTGAAACGCGTTAATAACTCAAATTTCGGTAGAAATTCAGAAAAAAACAGACCAACTTTCATTTATATATACATAGAGATAATTAGCGTTAAGTATAAGTTATCAAATACAGTGTTATTTGTTCATCAGACCTACGGGTGAAGCTATAACAAAAGGTCACCGGATCCACTCGAAGCTGATGGTAATCAAGATAGAAGATCAGATGGCAGACCTCTAAATTGCTTCAGGAGGGTGAAAATACCAGTCATAGGAGCTCAGAAGAGTACAATCTTAATAAACTTGCAGTAATCAATTTGTATTACTGGAAAGGGGAAAATTAGTAGTGTATATAGAGAGCTTAGTTATATATATATACTGTATATGATTTTCTGGATCAAAATTAGGTATGATAGATCAGAGTAATATGTGGCTTGAATATTAAATAAGATGGAACCGGATTTATTATAGTATTAAATTGTCAGAATGATTCCGAATTTAGATGAATAATGTAAAAGACGGGCCACATGGTATTGGAGTTACGATAAAAATTTTGAGAACGTGTAATAATAAACGTGGATAATTATCTCTACTTAGTATAAAACAAAGTCCCCGATTCTTGGATGTTACGGGTAAACTCGAGAACCACTGGATGGATTTTGATGCGGTTTTCACAATTCTGTAAAGCACGTGCTACATCTGGTCGCCAGATGATATCATAATATTTCTGTAAAGGATATCTCGAGGATGATTTCTGTAGAAAATAATTTATTTATGATCAAGGGAAGCCGAGCAGTAACGATTTCAGTGGAAAAGTCGAAAAAACCTGGCGTCCGAGCGCTTTGTAAGCTTACGCTGGGCAAACCGTTAAAAATATCAAATACTATGAGTGTAAGATTGTTCAGCATGAAATGTTCTACAAAAAAAAACGGGAGAGCATATGTCTATCTTCAATACATCGCCCACTATAAGTGTTTTTACGTTTTAATTTCTTCCAACCATGTACATTCAACTACTGATGCGACAGTTTACGAGCTATCTAAGGGCGAGTCTATCTTTCCTGTTACAGACTATCTAGCGGGCGAAGCTATTGCCCCAGATACAGCCAGCAGCAAACCGTTGAGTCGTGTTGAGTTAAGACTTCTGAGAAGGATGGTTGTGTTTGGAGTTTCCCTGGAAGTGGAACTCGGGTTTTCTTAATTTCTCCTGTGAAACACAGTCAAGTAAAGATTGGATGGAAGGGCGATTTGAGTTTCATTCACCTCGCCATTCCCTGAAAGTGCAACTCTCATTTCGCCTGTGAACTTTCCGTTCCGCAAATTTCACAGTCAATTTAAGATTGGACGGAAGGTGGATTATAATATATTAAATTATACTGTTTGGCGTATAATCTCTACATAGTATAAAACAAATTCCCTGATTCTTGGATGTTACGGGTAATTTCGAGAACCACTGAATGGATTTTGATGCGATTTTCACAATTTTGTGAAGGATATCTCGAGGAAGGTTTCTGTAGAAAATAATGTATTTGTGACCGAAGGAAGTCAAGCACTAACGATTTCAGTGAAAAGGTCGAAAAAACCTGACGTCCATGCGCCACTGTTAACGACAACTAGGCTTAGCTACTAGACGCCACCGCAGTCGGCTCTTGGCAACGAACGTAGAAACCTAAGAGCGTTGTTTACATTCTTAACCTATCGAATTTAAGTTCACACAGGTGTAATTAGTGGAAGGTTCTTTAACATGCCATAAATCTATGACATGGGACCGCCACCTTTACTTCTCCTCCGAAGGAAGGCATACTGAGGGATTTTAACGCTCTTACAAAATCCGACGGCTTCGGCCGGGTTTGAACCTGCTATCTTGGGCATAGAAGCTCAGCATGCTACTGACTACGCCACCGAAGCCGCCAATTTAAGAATGGCGAGCTGAATGAAACACAAATCCCCTTCCGGTAGCTAAGTAGTAATTAAGGGTTGTAACAATAGAAGGAAGAAGAAAGGGAATATACAGGCGGAAGGCCTACCCAGAAATAAGAAAGAAACAAAACCTTGTCTACTATTCGCCTGGAGTGCACGCCGGATGTGTGGGGGATCTAGGAAACCTCGATCAAGACCATAACATTTTATGACCTGCTAAGTGGAGACGTCCGCTAGTAGATAAATGAACGAACCCAACTGTGACAAGGCAAGCCTGTGGAAAGGAAATGCTTGCAGAACTAAAGGAACTTGACCCAGGAATTAAAGAACCAGGTGAGGTGAAGAACATGTGCTCGATACAAGAATGCACATAATGCATTCTAGAAGTAAAAGCAAATACATTTTAGATTTTTTTCGAAAATTTATTTAAAAAGAAGGAGCCATTTTTGCCCATGTGGATGGCACAGGTATCGAACCCATAATATTTTAAGTAAGGAAAGGAAACAGTTTTTTTAACTGGCAGAAGGGTTAAGTTGAGATCACCCCTGTGTGACGCATAATTGGTGAGGTAATGTTGGAGCAATACATGCAGCTGTGCGTGAGATCATCAGCCCGCTTAGTCACAAGATGCTGGCGCATGAGATTAAAATAGCCCAACGGAATCTTCCATCGAAAAGACAGAGACAGAAAATCTAACAGAAAGTCCATAGTCAGCTGGAAATGGAAAACGCTGCGTGAGAGGTGTGGCCAGGAAATAGGTAAAATAATGGATTTCGGCGTAAAACGTGCAAAAATCTTAAGAAATTTCTCCGCCAATATTAATCATCTTAGAAATTAGAATTTTGAGAGTGATAAAAGTTATTAATTATTGTATAGTATAGAAAGGCAAAGTCAGCATTACGTAGTGGACTTCACTGAACCAGTGGCCAGGGGAGATGGGAAAAACAAACGTACTACCCACGCAAGACAGGAGCTCATTTAAATTTTTATTAATATGTTCTCACGATCGGATTTTGGAAATTTTGGTATATTTGTAACATTTAGATCGTGCGCTTCAAGAAGGTTATTTTTCATAAAGATACTATGGTTAGTTCAGGAGATAGTTTTGGAGAAGAAGCGAAACTGATTTATTTTTATCAGAATAAAATAAATAGGCAGCGATTGCCAGGGAAATTATTCAGTCTTAAGCAGGCGCGGAGACGATGCGCTGGATCGCCATTATTCAGTCTTACGAACCCTAGTGGAGGGGTCGTACTGTCTCACCAGTATCAATTCAGTCTCAGTGAGCGCGGAGGCGCTGGTCGCTGGATCAACCAACAATTAAAGTCAGTCTTCAGAAGTGCGTGACGCTGTTTCACCTCAATAAGAATTCAGTCTTCACCGACCATAGAGGCGCGTCGCTCTGAATCAAACGACAAGTACATTGAGTTTTCCAGAAGTGCCAGAGAGCCTAGGAACTGTTTCACCGTATTATTCAGTATTTAGTGTCCGTTGTGGCGTGGCAAGCTGAATACAAAGTACGAGTCCAGATATACGAAGTTGGACCGAACCCAGGCCAATAACATCACCGTCAGTCTACAAGGGGTACCAAAGAGACCTAACTGCGCTGTTAGTTACGAATTCGAATCCTGGAGACGCCAACGTTATAGACAGTCAATTTAATAGTGGATCCAAGTGGATGCCACATAACGCCGTAAAGAACGAATTCAAAGTCCGACGGACAAGTGAACGTTATACAAGTGTGGAACAATATAAGTAAGAGAATCGTTAAACTCGAATGAGTGATAAACAAACAATCGTATCAGAATTATCCCGTGCTTGGGGAATTCTAGATATTAGGGCGTTATCAATACTACGACCCTAGGAATAAGTGGAAGCAGGATAAATAGAGTACAGCGACTACATAGAGATTGATGCGTGCAAATACGATCAAGTCCGAGTCGGTAACATAAGAAATAACATTGAAAGGAAATACTATCCAAGGCGAACAGCGAAGTGACGGATTCACAAAATACGAAAACTCCGTAGGAGAAATTGGATAGGGGAACGAAGATAGGAGAAACTTTCATGGTGAAAGAAGTAGAAGGGAGAAGTAGGATAGTGTATCGGAACAACATACCTTCTTGAGTGAAATGTAAATAAAACGTGTGAAAAAAGGGAATGAATTATTATATTCAAAATATTTGAAATTAATCTAGGTATGTAAGTTAAAGTGTATAAAGATGTTTCTTTTGTAATAGTGTAATCTTAAAAGAATGAATAGGTTAATGTGCTTAGTGAAATGGAAAGCCATTCAAAGGCAAATATGTGTTGTATATTCAGGAGAAAGAAATGTGAAAAATGTTATTAGTGCAGAAATGAAGTATTAATGCCACAATGCGTGGGCGAAAAGGGAGGATTGATTGGAAACCAGGGGAAGGTGGTTCCAGAGGTCATGTAAGTAAGAGATTTTTATTATGAATTGTTTTGGGGGAGATTTCGTGCGAAATGATTTGATGAGAAAGCTATATAACAGGGATATGTGGAAGAAGGTGAATGTAACTAAGAAGATACGGTTTTCGAATAATAATGCAATTATGAAATGAAAAATCAATATGAGTTAAAGTAAAACTTAAAAGAATTATATCCCAGTGCAAGAATGTCATATGTGACGTAAAGTAACGTTAAATACTTCTAAATCAAGAATAGAATACAAATATTGTCAGAAATGAATTAATTTAATATTCAAGGTAACGAAAGATGGAGGCTGTTATGCTCCAATAACTTCATGAATAAAGAAATTGTTGAATTAATGAATAATGGAAGCCATTAAATTCCTTGATATGATAACGATAATGATAACGTTTTATAATGGATTATTGAACTATTTGAGTTGTAAATGTAAGGTCAAAAATTGTTTATTAAAGGCAAATACAATTTTTGGGACGGAGATCAATTAATTCAGTTGAAATAAATAATCTTACTTTGGATGGCATCACGGAATTACTAATGTAATTGACGGTATGGAGCGCATATATTTTAATTGTCACGCTAGGAATGCTGTGAAAATATGCCAGGAAGAAGTAATTGTGGGGACCAATTGGACGCGGTAATGAATTATTGTGTGTGTTTGCTAAATGCAAATTGTTAAAGGGTGCTAAGTTATATTGTTGTTGACAGCGCAGGGATTAGTGCATACGCCACCTCTAAGACGCTGATATAGGACGAGTGGTCTGATACCATCGTACCTTTTGTATGGTCCTAAGCCCTCAAAATTTGGACGTGTCCAGGAGGCCAGCCAGGGAACGAGCTAGTGTTCCATTACTTCGAAAGCCCCTTATATATTGTTGGTTCTAATGTGTATCTTACCCGCCAATGCGAAAACTCCACAGTTATAGTCTCAACTGAGCCCAATTAATGTAGTATGATGAATTTAATGCATTGCCTTTCCAAGTTAAAGAAGCGATTTGCTGTTAGCAAGCTAGTTGTAAACATCTCGTTCGTGCGAAGAGGCATTGAGTTCCCCTCTACTGTCATACATTTTGCCTGAAGTGTCTTGACTCAAGTGAAAGGGCCACCTCGTTGGGGTAGGTCTATAACGAACCATATGTTTTCTGCGGTTTGCTGTTGTACAAACATTTGAGATGGACCGGTAATTTGTACCGAGATCTTGTTAATTATCTATTCTTGCTAAGTATCATTCGAATCCGCATAAATAATGATTAACGACTATGCAGAGTATTGTGGAAAATACCTTTGTTGATAAAAGGGATAACTATTGTTCCCGAGTATGGTGGAAATATGAAGATAACCTGGGTGTTTATCTAGACTTGATTTGATCAGTAATTTCCAATAACTATGGGCGCACGAGGTCTTCCCGAACAATGCACAAATGGTAGAATAGTTGGAATGAGAGAGATGAACTTTTGAATATCATGCGGACCCAATGAATGGTAATTGTTGTTACAATTGTAAACATTAATTCAGTTTAATAATAATACTCCAATTGAGGGTAATTAATTCGTTTTAATCATGTAATTGTATGTAAAGAATAAACACCGAGCTATTTTGGAGCTCGCTTGTACAATTTAAGCAAATGCTACATGGAAGTGAAAGCTATTTGCCATTTTTGTCAGGTTCATTAGAACTATAAATTAGTGATTTTGTAAGCTATGTTTTATTGATTCCTTGTTCTTCCTAGAACAAGTGTGAAGTTTTTGAGTTTTATGTTTTGTTTTGTAGCGCCTAATTTTGAGTTTAATTAAATAATTTTTATAGTTGGATGTTGATGTTCATTTTGAAGTGTTATCCTATGCTTGACCCGGAATGTGTGAATCATACTGTGGGAGAACATACTATGCCTCGAATGTCCTACTGAGCTAGCAGACTATGATTTGCATATTCATTTTCCAAAAGGGCGCATGGGGGTTTATAAATTATGTGCCTGGATCTAAGCTATTGGAAGCAATAGAAGTCGGTTGTAAGAATAAAAGTAAACTATAATGATAGGCAAGCTTAAAACTTAAACTAAACTGACCGCATTTGGGACCATGAAAGCTCATCCAAGCAGCCCCGTATCAAAACCCCCTTACACATTTCATGGCGCCCAACGTGGGGATGAGTTTTCCGTGGAAAAACCTGAGTTTTGCTTGGAAAAGCCAGAGTTTTTAATTTTGAAAATTATGGTTTTCCTAAATTTTGAATTTTTAGGAAAATCACTTCCATAATAGACTTGATGTTTTAATTAATTGATATACCAGACAGGTACGACTTAGTACACACCCGTATTAAAATAAATATTGAAATGGGACACAACATGAATTTAAGAGATCATCTCGTGCATGACCTAAATGATGAGGCTGGGTAGCCCACCCAATCTCAGAATATTGTATGAATATAGAAGAGGGGAAAGTAGAAGTTGAAGAGACATGTAGGAACGTTTCAGGCATTCAAACAAACAAAGTAAAGGTGGTTGGTAACAAAAACTCTGAGAAGTTAAACAGATTGTTTATAAAATCATTTGGGAGTGATTTATCAGATGTAACAGAAAGTGATAGTAAATGGATGCCAAATACAGGAAAAGAAAATGTTTTAAAACTTGTGCATGATTCTAAAGACAAAGTTACACAAAGGGATAGTAACATGCCTTTAGAGAATAAATAAATTATTGAGCTCACGGAGCTTGAAAATCACTCTAATGCATGCAATGTTCCAAGTAATTCGACTCAGATGGAGTCTGTTCAAAGTAAAAGTGTAAATTAAGAAATTGTAAACGTTCTTCCGGAAACACAGAGTCAGTTACCATCTGAAATAGAGCTTGAAACAAATGATAGTTTAAACACTCAGCATCAGGGAAAGGTAGAAAAGGCTACCTGGAAGTAAAAAGTGGTATGTAATATCTAGCCAAGAGTTAGAAGAGGCATATGCGAAAATCCATAGTATTAAAAAGTTAATGTTGGAAATGAAAAAGGAATTTATGGAACGCATGGTTCAAGAAGAAAAGGTAGAATTAGTTAATTGGGGACAGATGAAAGAGTTCCTTAAGGAAATTCACGAAATGAAGGACCAACTGTGATAAATATGGGAGAAATGGTATAATCTTATGTTTAAACGCAAGCACACAGAGAAGGATAGGAAAAAGTATATGAAGGAACAGAGCAATCATATTAAAGGAAAGCACATTCAGATGCGTGAACTTAGAGCAAGAATATGTCATGACTTCGATTTGATAACGGTTCAGGAATTAGCCGTGATAAGGAAGATTAAACTCTCCGAATACAAAGAAATTCTAAAGGACGCCAAAAAGACGTATATGGAATATATACAGTTGCAGGACCTCAAATCAAAGAAAATAATTATCCAAGTTGAAGGCAACATAGATTCCTGTGAAGAAAGGGAAATTACGGTGCATGAGGAACCCGAAATTTATCCTAAATTAATAGATGAAGTGAAAGAAACAGAAGTCATAGAGACTCAAATGGAAGTAGAAAGGATGATGGAATCCCAAATAGAAAGTGTTATAGAAGTACAAGCAGAAGAAGAATCTGTCTTTGAAGGAGACATAATGTTAATATCACCACAAGAAACATTTGATTTGTTTGAAGAAATAATATCCAGAAATACTCAGGAACTTGAGCAGAATTTAAGGATAAAAGAAGCTCAATGTTTGTAGGAAAATACAGCTATGAAAGGAATGAACATTAACACTTCAAAATCATTTTATAGTTGGAAGGTAAGGAGAAAGAAAGAGAAAGAAAGAATGAAAGAAAGAAACGAAGGACTCGTTTATGGAATGGAATGAAGAAGAGAAGGACTCTTTTCATAAAACAGAGAAATATAGGGTCTGGAAAAGAAGATATAAAAAGTATACTGGGAGAAGAATAAGTATACTAGAGAATCCCAGGTATGAGGAGAAGGCAGATGAAGAAAGAGATAAATCAATAGCCGAAGAAAACAAGGAAAATGCCCGTGTTAGAAAAAATAGAACATAACCAGAGAAAATTAGGAAGATGTGAAAGTAATGAAGAAGAAACGTAGCATTGTTTTCAAGGATTGTTCTATCTACCTGTAACTATTCAACATCTAGAACAAACCAGAATTGATAAAACAATAAACGGGATGAGAAAACATGAAGGAATAATTGGCGAAGCAGCAAGAGCCTTAGTGTATAAGTGGAAAGAGATGGTGAGAGGAAACTCCGACCAAGAAGAAGAGGCAAAAGAGGAAGAAGAAGAAATTGATATGGAAGAAGAAATAGAGGAAGAAGAAGTAGATGAAGAAAACGAAAATCCTTACCAAGAAGCAGACATGGTGGGATATGAAAGTATGGAATTGAAGAATACAATAATATACTATCAAAAAGCTATTGAAAGGTGTATGGGAAATGAAGATGTCCTACTATACTGTTTAAATAGATTAAAGCAATTGCCCATTACAGTCCGACAACTTATAGAAACTGAGGTCTTGGAAACTGTAGAAGGTATTCATGAGCAAGAAGGGGATGTAAACATCCGAGCTCAAGAACTACTTATTAAATGGGAAAATGAAATGATTGAAGAATTAAGGGAAGGAGTAGAAGATTAAATAGCCGAAATTGAAAATATTGTTGAGGAAAATGCGGAAGGAGGACAGGAAGAAATTATAACTGTCAGGGATGTCAGATGGAGGCATAAGGGATAGAGAAAGGTTATCCCCGGAAAAGGAATGCAATATCAAGGCTAGATGAATAAAAAGGAAAGAAACGGGTTAAGCGTGTCCGCACCCATTAGTAGAATGGAAATTTGGAAGAATGGGAAAGAAAAATGTAAATATTGACATGAGAAAGAAAAGGAAGAGAACGATAAAGGACCAATGGGGTAGGAGTAGCTCGTACCCGTTGCGCCTAAAAATTGTAAACAGCAATTAAGAGCTGTAACAATAGAGGGAAGAAGAAGGGGAATATACAGCCGGAAGGCCTACCCAGAAATAAGAAAGAAACAAAACCTTGTCTACTATACGTCTGGAGTGCACGCCGGATGTGTGGGGGATCCAGGAAACTTAGAACAAGAAAGTTTATGACCTGCTAAGTGAAGACGTCCGCTAGTAGATAAATGAACGAACCCAACGGTGACAAGGCAAGCCAGTGGAAAAAGAATGCTTGCAGAACTAAAGGGACTTGACCCAGGAATGAAAGAACCAAGTGACGTGAAGAACATGTGTTCGATACCAGAATGCACATACTGCATTCTAGAAGTAAGGTGAATAAATTTTCGAAATTCTTTCGAAAATTTATGATTTGCGTATTCTTTTTCCATAAGGGCACAATATATAGGGATAATTAGTGTTAAGTATAAGTTATCAAATACAGTGTTATTTGTTCATCAGACCTACGGGTGAAGCTATAACAAAAGGTCACCGGATCCACTCGAAGCTGATGGTAATCAAGATAGAAGATCAGATGGCAGACCTCTAAATTGCTTCAGGTGGGTGAAAATACAAATAATCTTACCAGTCATAGGAGCTCAGAAGAGTACAATCTTAATAAACTTGCAGTAATCAATTTGTAGTACTGGAAAGGGGAAAATTAGTAGTGTATATAGATAGCTTAGTTCAAAATTAGGTATGATAGATCAGAGTAATAGGTGGCTTGAATATTAAATAAGATGGAACCGGATTTATTATAGTATTAAATTGTCAGAATGATTCCGAATTTAGATGAATAATGTAAAAGATGGGCCACATGGTATTGGAGTTACATTAAAAATGTTGAGAGCGTGTAATAATAAACTTAGTATAAAACAAAGTCCCCGATTCTTGGATGTTACGGGTAAACTCGAGAACCACTGGATGGATTTTGATGCGGTTTTCACCATTCTGTAAAGGATATCTCGAGGAAGATTTCTGTAGAATATAATTTTATGACCAAAGGAAATCAAGCACTAACGATTCAATGAAAAGGTCGAAAAAACTGGCGTCCGTACGCATTTTAAGCTTACGCTGGGCAGGAATATAGGTTATCGGACAAGTTCAACATACACCCAACTACACAGGGATGATGGCCAAGATGACCTTAGCCTCTCAAATGAATTAAGAACAACTCAACTTCATTAACTTAATTTCTCTTCTTTCGAGGTTGGCGTCAGGAGGGACAAAAATTGAACTCTTCTCGCCTCGTCCAGATGTCGGCTGGTAAAATGTATTATCTTGTGCCACAATATATTGATGACCAGACATTGGTCCAGTTCCAGTTTCACTACCAGATGGCAGTGTTAATCAGAGCGTAAAAATAGACGCTAGACCCCCAGAATGGCCCCAACTCTAAAGATGGACACCAAGTATATGACGCCATAGATTATTGAGCATTATTATTACAGTAAAAGCCCACTTATTACGCTCTCCCGTTTATTACTCCCTTTTTGTAAGAACCCTGGCCGGTTCGTACATAACATTGCATAATATTATTCTATTTTTACGCTTCTAAATCCTGCCTATAGTGCCTTTTTCATTACCAAAAAAAGAGGAATAAGTACGTATAATTTGTAAAAGGATCACCCTATTCGAGATGTTTTATTATTATTATTATTATTATTATCATTCGTTATAGTTTTACCCTCCAGGGTTGGCTTTTTCCACGGACTAAGTGAGGGATCCCACTCCACTGCCACTGAGGGCAGTATCCTGGAGCGTGAGGCTCTGAGTCGGGGATACAACTGGGGTATGTGATCAGCACTACGCCCAGGTGGCCTCACCTGCAAAGCGAACAGGGGCCTGATGAAGGGATGGCAAGAGTGGGAAAGTTAGGCAAGGAAGTGGGAAGGAGTCGGCCGTGGCTTTACGGTTGGTACTGTGCCCGTTTATCACTTACCAATACCTGTTGAATCACTCGATGAACACTGGATCGAAGAATCTGAAATTTCCCGGATAAAGCCCCCCAGATCCTACCAATAGGTGAAGGAAATATAAAGGGTGCATATCAACTAACCAAGATTGCGCTAAGACAGACCAAAGTGCACACGAAGAAACTAGCTCAAGTCAAAAAGAACGGTACACGAGACTCAAATAAGAATAAAAAGCTTATCTTAGAGAAGTGAGAAAGGGAAAAAAACACATTGGTCTTCTCGACACAACCTTATATGATTATTATGAATAATTACTCTCGGATAAAATTACTATAAATTAAAATGTATTAAAGAGAAATGTGAATCACAGAAGGTATCACCTCACCTTCAAATCGTCAAAATGGCGAACTATATCAAAGGAACACCAAGTGTTGAACGAAGCATCAATTCTAGTTCAACATGGCACGAACTAGTGCTCACAAGATTCAGTAATCCATATTGATATTTCGTCGAAATAACGATCTCTTAATCGTTAGAAAATGTGAATTCAATTCACCAAATTACATATTAAATTACCCTAAGTTATATTTTATGCATCAAACTAATACATACACAGATTTCAAATTGTTTCGTCCTGAAACACGACTTCATAAATATCTTCAACATCCATACGACTCATTATTATGTCAATCCAATATATTAATGTCACTTCCGATATGATTTAGTCAAGTGACTAAGCTCAATTAAGTTTACAATTCAAAATCGTGGTATACGATAATAAAAAATAATGATTCAGAATAAATTACTTGAATGGATTTGTTCTCACGAAATTCCTGGTAACAAACAAACGTCTCCTTGAATTTCATCAAATATGAATTGGAAATAAACTGTCACCACAGCAAATATCTACTTATAGATAGGCATTACCTCAAATTACTCAAAAAATCACTCATTATACGACGACGTAGTCTCAAAAGACATAACTATGTACTCCACGGTCATCCAAATACCTTCGAAGTACTTTACATAAGTATTTTAATCCACCAAGAAAAATTCCTCTAAACTTCAGCTATACTCAATTCAGTCCCTGTACAACACTCTGTACTTCATTCAAATACACATTAAACTTTTAATAATCATCACTCTCATAGTGATCTTAAATCTTCCTGTAGCTTTCAACTTATATTTCGTGGTTACATACGGTATATACAAAAACAGATAATTCCATCTTCAATTATGCTTCAATTATATTTTAACACCTGGCCAAGTTATCGTGAGAAATCTTGATTACATTACCATTCAAGAATTAAACCGTTTCAAAATGTAATAAATATACATTTTCAAACTTGACTTTCTGATAGATTTGAAAATAATGATGTCAATCAGAATTATTCCAATACGCAAAATCTCTAACTCATAGTTCATCTCATCGTCAAACAAATCTAAATGTGTTGAGAAAAAAACTTACTTGGAGTCAAATATCGAAAACACGACGATATTAAAATGCTTGAATCAATTATACGAAAAAGTATGTCTTCCCCTAAATGTTGATCTTCACAACGATTGCAAAATGCAAAATGCTACGTTAACATCGAAGTAAATGCAAGGACAAAAATAAAATCTCTAAGAATAAAATCAAAAGTACATGTTCGTCAAACGAACGAAAAGTAATATAATCTGAGATCATGAATGACTAGAAATTATCAGACTTAAATCCCGTCATCAATTATGCTAACCTCAAAATTGGCAACTGGAAACTACAGAACATTAATGCTCTACTTCTACTAAGAAGATGTCGACTTCTACTTTGTGTAGATTCTTGAAGGCGGCATTACTTGGAACAAATGCCCAAGTCTCGTATCCAAAATATGTTGGAAACCAGTATACAAAATCCACCATCTCGGCCTCGAACCTGGAACAATTCTCCTCACCGTTCCTTCCTGCCTGGGGACTGTACACCACATCCTGTACAGTCTGGGAGCTCGTACTATGCGAATGTAGACACCAACTCTCTTGTAAGACGATCTTAATAGAGTAGAAGTAGCGTGCTTCTGAAGTATTGTCGTGGTTCACCTATGTCTCCTCCATGATTTCGAAAGAATAATATTTCATGGTGAACGTTGTCAGAAATCGTTCTAGAAACATCTTCGGTGTATATGGTTATCACAGTTACTTCACGTAGTCATCACTCTACTTTGCATACTATGTTCCTGTATTCATATTTAAGCTTGCATGGTGATACATTCAGCAAACAATAAGGTTATTCCTCCCAACTGCGATTTGCAATACATCTTCAAGTATGAAGAGTACTCAAGTACCATTCAGATATCAAAGTTCACTTCCAGTTCTCTGTTTAGCATAGATTGCATATAATGTCCACGTATATTCGCTGTACTGCGTAGAAATACTACGTAAATTGTAGCAAGCACATTAAACAAGCTTCTTCTGACGCTTGAAATATTCAAAGTTCTCTTCACGCTATCGTGGAGTAACTCAATCCACTGAAATTTTACAAATCCACTGGACACGCGATTGCAGACAAAAATTCTATGTCCGCATAGTATGACATACGAATTTTCACATTACGAATACCACGCGAGACGATTCTGCTTGTACACTTGTACTACACGCACGGCTTCAGAAATCAGAGTGTCTGTCCAGATTACAATCAGCTCTGATCCTACCCTCTGTCGACTGTCATTTCTTCAGATGACGTCACATGAACTTGACCGTCAATCTGAAAGTTGCTCGGTGCATCACGGGAAGTTCGACTATCCCTTGTCATAGCTAACAGTTGATTTAAACAAACTACGATCGTGTGGAATTACAATCTCCGCTGCTGTATGGGCTGACTCCTTAAAATACATAAATCCCAGATACAAAATACGGTCACAGTACTGTACCCGTAAAAATCAAGGAGGTACTCGCCGGACATCCAAAGCACGGCTGGATTTTAGAATAATGATAGTCCTGGCTAAAGATCTTATAACACTCCCGCCAGCGGGTTCTCTAAGATTATACACAGTAGTCTTACGACGTGTTATGGATGAAACAAACTATCTGTTATGCGGTAGTGTACAACTTACCTACTTTTCTCGGGGCTATGTTGAGGACAGAAAGGACATCCTATCTATTTTAGGCTGTTCCATAACACGCCTCCAGTAATAGATTAATAAAGGAACAGCGAAACAGGACGTATAAAAATATTGTTACGGCTGTGAGTTCGTTTCATCGCTCGCCGCATGAGTCAAAACTGCCCCAGGGCTGGACTGCTCTCCCTCAGTGTATTGCATGCGCGTTACGCAACGGACTGCGAAGTGAAAGGGAAGGTCCAGAATCTTCGTGACACCACCAGCGAAGGAAATATCGAGAAGCCGTGTGTCCTGGACGATTCTAGAATTTATTGAGTCACCAGCCTGCTATATAAGCGGCTTCAACAGTGAGGAGACCGAGTTTTCTGTGGGTGTGTGTTTTTGAGCGAGTGCGACAAAGTGTGGTGACGAAGTGCTGTGCGAGTTACGAAATCCTGTGACATTGTTTCTCCAGCTTGTGGACTGCGAAATAGCCTGCATCAAGTGATCGTAAGTAATTGTGGTCGGTGAACATAAGAGAGAGGGGCAGGTAGTTTCTGTCAAGGCCACCGTACTCATTAGGACGGATTAACTTCTGTGGTCTGTTGACAAGTGGAAGGGCCAAGAGCACTCAAGGAAGAGACTTGTGGAAACTGGAATAAGGCTCTTAATTGCTTGTATTTGCTGACTAGTGTAATTTTCTGGCCACAATAAAGTTAATTATTTCTTTAAGCAGTAACTGGTGTTGTGCTTTGTACCCCCCACCGTAATCCAGTTAACAAAAGTGCCACTAGGGGGTGGCACGTTACAACTGGTGTCAGAAGCCGGATTACGAACTCAAGCACAACACCTGACGGTCCTGGTTTCAAACCCCGAGCAGGTCATTTTCTCTAATTTTCCTGTGAGTGCATGCCCTTTACAAGACAAACAACTAAAATGGAGGAGAAATTGGCAGCATTGCTAGAAAAGTTAAATGGCATGGAAACCAAGATGGAGGACGGCCAGAAGAATTTAACCAAGGAGCTAACTGCCAAATTAGAAGACGGCCAGAAGAAGCTAGAGGACGGCCAGAAGAAGATGGAGGACGGCCAGAAGAAGTTAGCCGAGGACCTAACTGCCAAACTAGAAGACGGCCAGAAGAAGTTAGCCGAGGACCTAACTGCCAAACTAGAAGACGGCCAGAAGAAGATGGAAGACGGTCAAAATAAGCTAGCGGAGGACCTGAAGAAATTAGAACTGGGTCTGCGTGAGGAAGTCACGGCAGTGGAAAAGAAGTTCGACGCCTTACAAGTGGAAGTTGCCGAGCTGCGCCAACGCCCGCTGATGGGGGTGGAGGAGAAATTCAACGCCTTACAAGTGGAAGTTGCCGAGCTGTGCCAACGCCCGCTGATGGGGGTGGAGGAGAAATTCAACGCCTTACAAAAGGAAGTTGCCGAGCTGCGCCAACGCCCACTGACGGGGGTGAAAGAGGAATTCAACGCTCTACGAGAGGAAGTTGCCGAGCTGCGCCAACGCCCGCCCACCGTTACACCGGGAATATCAGGAACGGGACATAGCAGAGTGACGCCCCCAACCTTCGACGGAAAGGTCCCGTGGAGCACCTACTTACGTCAGTTCGAGGCGGCCTGTTCCATAAATAACTGGAACAACACAGAACAGGCTACAGCTCTAATTGTAGCGCTGAGAGGTGACGCCCTTAACGTCCTTCAGGCCATCCCGACTGGATCCCAGGACTACGCTTCCCTGATCGCCCATATGGAGTCCCGATATGGAGATAGCCATCTTCAGCAGGCCTATCAGATGCAGCTCCGGACCCGGGTACAGAAGAACGCGGAAACCCTGCAGGAGTTCGAGATGGACATCGCACGTCTCGTAAGGCTCGCCTACCCAACAGCGCCGGCCGACTTTCTGGAGCAGATAGCGACGCAGACTTTCACCGACGGGTTGCGGGACTCGGACACTCAACAGGCGCTGCGTCTCGCGCGCAATAAGACCCTGGCAGATGCGCTGAGCCACGCACTTGAGTTCGAGACGGCAAAACAGGCATCCAGAATGCACGCGCGGGTGCGTCAAGTGGACGTGGACGAACCAGTAAAAACCAACGAGACCAAGCCCCTGGCCGACGAATTGATGGAAGCGCTAAGCCGTTTCTTCAGGAATCGCAGTACCACCAATAAAAACGTAGCCGAAGGACATCCGGAGAGGCGGCCCGGAAGAGGACTACCGACCTGCTGGACCTGCCGTAAGAGAGGCCACCTGAGCAAGGACTGCGGTGATCGCCGCCGCCAAGGGTTTCCGTCGGGACAGTCAGTCGTAGGGAAACCGCGCGGCCCAGGAAAGCAAGTATCAGCCAACCTTGGGGGGCGAAGGTTGGCTTGTGACAGTCGTCAAGCCCCGGCAGTCCAAGTCCGTGTGACGAAGTTACGGAGGGACAATAGCAGCCTGATGGTCGACGGAGTTATCAACGGAGTGAGCTGGCCCATGCTAATCGACACGGGAGCATCGAGGACCATCGTCAGCCCCACCGTGATCCCGAAGTGGAGAGTGCAACCCACACAAAGGAACCTCCAGCTAATAACCGCGACCGGAGAGACCGCACCGGTACATGGCGAAGCATCACTGGAGTTCGTCATTGGTCGACGGGCGATAAAGCATCCAGTACTTGTGGCTGACGTATCAAATGAAGTGATCATCGGACTGGACTTCCTGGACCAGAACAACATCATCTTGGATCTGAGTACCAACACTCTGCATTTCGGAAGTGAGGAACTTGCTTTGCAACCAGCACACGAGGCCGTCGCCGCACGACGAGTAAGGCTGAGAGAGGACGTCATCGTTCCCGCAAAGGACGGAAGTCAGCGCCGCCGTAATTGTCGACGGAACTGCTGAGGGAGTGGCGGCTGTCATCGAGCCAAAATATGAGGACATCCAGACAAAAGGCTTGCTAGTTGCCAAGACCCTCATCAACACGACGTCTCGGCCGTACGTCCGCCTGTCCAACCTGAACGACTACGACGTTACGGTTCACCGGGACACCAACCTAGGAGTCTGCGAGCCCGTTACCTGGATTGCCCGCATCACCGACACGACGGACGGAAACCTGCAGACGGACAACCGAAGAAGACGCACACTGCCAGGAGAACTACAGAAGCTGTACCAAGGATCCCAGGACCATTTAGACGAGGAACAATCACGCCAACTTCAGGACCTGCTACGCGAATTCCAGGATGTCTTCTCCGTGGGGAGCAAAGACTTCGGCAGGACAAGCTTGGTCCAGCACAGAATCGACGTTGGGGACAGCGCACCGATTAGGGCCCCATTCCGACGTGTCCCGCTCCTCAAGCAAGCCGAAGTCGACCGGATGGTAGAAGAGATGAAGGAGCAAGGGGTGATCGAGCCATCACATAGTCCTTGGAGTTCTCCGGTCGTGCTTGTGAAGAAGAAGGACGGTTCCACCAGGTTCTGCGTGGACTACAGGCGGGTGAACGACGTCACGAAGAAGGACAGCTACCCTCTACCCCGGATCGACGACACGCTGGACACCATATCAGGATCAAGATGGTTCTCCACCTTGGATTTGAAGAGTGGCTACTGGCAGGTGGAGGTCCACCCTAGGGACCGCGAGAAAACGGCGTTCTCTGTAGGCAGCGGGCTCTGGCAGTTCACCGTCATGCCATTCGGTCTGTGCAACGCCCCCGCGACCTTCGAAAGGCTAATGGAGTCCATTCTGAGGGGACTACACTGGAAGACCTGCCTGGTCTACCTAGACGACGTCATCGTTCTGGGGAGGAGCTTCGAGGAGCACTACAGCAACCTGAAGGAGATCTTGTTGAAGCTACGGGCTGCCCAGCTGAAGTTGAGCCCCAAGAAGTGTCAGCTCTTCCAGAAGCGGGTCCAATACCTTGGGCATATCGTCTCCGAGGAAGGGGTGCGCACCGACCCAGAGAAGACCGCAGCTGTGAGGGAATGGCCAGTCCCGAAGGACAAGTCCCAACTACGAAGCTTCCTGGGACTCTGCACTTATTACCGTCGCTTCGTGAGAGGATTCGCAGACATCGCCAAACCTTTACATCGACTGACTGAGAAGGACCAACTCTTCACGTGGACAGCAGAATGCCACGGTGCCTTCGAACAACTCAAGCAAGCTCTGTGCACCGCGCCTATTCTGGCTTACCCCAGACCGGGAACAAGGTTCATCGTCGATACCGATGCCAGTGACTTTGGCATAGGGGGAATCCTGTTGCAAGTAGTGGACGGCGAGGAGAGAGTAGTGGCCTACTTCAGCAAGGCCTTGTCAAAGCCAGAAAGGAACTACTGCGTCACCAGGAAGGAGCTGCTCGCCATCGTGAAGACCATTGAACACTTCCACAAGTACCTGTACGGGCAAGAATTTCTCATCAGGACCGACCATGCATCCCTGCGGTGGCTCCTGAACTTCAAGCAGCCCGAGGGTCAACTCGCGCGGTGGTTAGAGAGGCTTCAACAGTACAACTTTGAGATTCAGCACAGGAAAGGCCAACTGCATTCTAACGCCGACGCCCTGTCACGAAGACCATGCCCCGAAGACTGCACCTTCTGTGCCCGAAGGGAGGAGAACACCGGGATACAGTGCCGAAGGACTACCGTGGAACTACAAGGGAGCTGGAGCCGCGAATCTTTCACGCGGGCGCAAGCAGAAGATGATGACCTGGGTGGAACATTGTGAGTGACTGCAGCCCAAAGTTTAAGTCCTACTGGGCGCAGTGGGACTCGCTGATTGTAATGGATGGCCTCATCTGCCGTTCCTGGGAGAGCACCGACGGGAAGACATCTCGGGAACAAGTCGTCGTTCCAAAGGCTATGACGGAGGAAGTCCTGAAGGAAGTTCATGGAGGATCATCTGGTGGACACCTAGGGATAAAGAAGACCCTGGAGAAGCTGAGAGAGCGGTTCTACTGGATCGGATGCCGAACAGACGTGGAGAACCACTGCGCGAGGTGCCACGATTGCGCAGCCAGCAAGGGCCCAGGACGAAGACGACGGGGTCCACTGAAGACCTACAACGTGGGCGGCCCCATGGAGAGAGTGGCCATCGATGTTGCTGGGCCATTCCCGTTAAGCGAGGCAGGGAACCGCTACATATTAGTCGTCAGCGACTACTGTACCAAATGGCCGGAGGCGTATGCGCTCCCTAACCAAGAAGCCGCGACGATTGCAGAGACCCTGGTGAAGGAATTCGTCAGCCGGTACGGAGTACCCCTGGAGCTGCACTCCGACCAAGGGAGGAACTTCGAGTCGCAGGTGTTCCAGAATCTATGCCAGCTGCTGGGAATCCGGAAGACAAGGACAACGCCACTACACCCTCAGTCCGACGGGATGGTAGAGCGATTCAATCGCACCATCGAGAACCATCTTCGAATAGTCGTCAGCGAGCACCAGAGGGATTGGGACAAACATCTTCCACTATTTCTCCTGGCCTACCGCGCCGCCGTGCATGAAGCCACCGGGTGCACACCAGCCCGGGCCATGTTTGGGAGGGAGCTCCGTCTACCTGTCGATCTTGCCTTTGGCCGACCTGGGGATGATCCGATCCCGGTAAGCCAGTATTGTCAAGAACTGGTCGACCAACTGGAGGACGTGCACGCGTTCGCGAGGAGGAAACTGCGGATCGAGACCGACAGAATGAAGACCCGATACGACCAGCAGACGGATGCCGGCGGATTCCACGAGGACGACCTGGTCTGGCTCTTCAACCCATTACGGAAGAAAGGCCTGTCACCCAAACTGCAGAAGTCCTGGGAGGGCCCGTACCGAGTCGTGAAACGGATCAACGATGTCGTCTACAGGATCCAGCGGAGCCCGAGGGCGAAGATGAAGATCGTGCATCGAGATCGCCTGGCAGCCTACGGAGGGACACAGACGGACCAATGATTGATCGGGACGATCAGCCTTTTAGGAAGGGGGTGGTGTTACGGCTGTGAGTTCGTTTCATCGCTCGCCGCATGAGTCAAAACTGCCCCAGGGCTGGACTGCTCTCCCTCAGTGTATTGCATGCGCGTTACGCAACGGACTGCGAAGTGAAAGGGATGGTCCAGAATCTTCGTGACACCACCAGCGAAGGAAATATCGAGAAGCCGTGTGTCCTGGACGATTCTAGAATTTATTGAGTCACCAGCCTGCTATATAAGCGGCTTCAACAGTGAGGAGACCGAGTTTTCTGTGGGTGTGTGTTTTTGAGCGAGTGCGACAAAGTGTGGTGACGAAGTGCTGTGCGAGTTACGAAATCCTGTGACATTGTTTCTCCAGCTTGTGGACTGCGAAATAGCCTGCAGCAAGTGATCGTAAGTAATTGTGGTCGGTGAACATAAGAGAGAGGGGCAGGTAGTTTCTGTCAAGGCCACCGTACTCATTAGGACGGATTAACTTCTGTGGTCTGTTGACAAGAGGAAGGGCCAAGAGCACTCAAGGAAGAGACTTGTGGAAACTGGAATAAGGCTCTTAATTGCTTGTATTTGCTGACTAGTGTAATTTTCTGGCCACAATAAAGTTAATTATTTCTTTAAGCAGTAACTGGTGTTGTGCTTTGTACCCCCCACCGTAATCCAGTTAACAAAAGTGCCACTAGGGGGTGGCACGTTACAATATAAATGTATTAATTAAAACTAGTTTACAATCTCACACAAAATAACACCCTAAAATAAATATACATTTACGCCACTGACGCTCATTAAAACTCCTTGCACTCATACTAACATAAAGGTAAAGAAAAAGAAAATGATTCTGCCGTATATAACCTTTTTAACACAATTCGAAACATATTACTCGTACTCCATTGAGACTGTCAAATCGTTTAAAATTCCTGACATACTACTGTCGCGTACCTGCCTACAGAGTTGTAACAGGTTATATTATCAATGGACTGGTCGTCAGCTCTCCACACAGATGTGAGAACCGCGATTCAACTGTTTACACTCGGTCACGCCGTGAAACGGGACCTACTTGTCTCCACATGGCCTGGACTCGGCTTGGAGCACACACAATTCGAGACATTGAACTTCGCAGAGGCGACTCGTCTTTCAAACGAAAACAAATTTACATAAACGGCTCTATTTAACCTAATTCTCTTTTAAACTCATTCATACATACAAACAATCATACTTACATTCGATACCGTTGTTCTATACCAACGAAGCATTCATTCACACAATATTAACAATAAAACTCAAACACTCATATCGAAAACATTCGCTCTCTCAAACTACACACATCAAAAAAAGTTTTGCATCACCTCGGTTCCCAGATCTCCGGCATATAGACGTTGACTGTGTATATTGTATCAAAGATACAGTCCCTTTGACTGTTCATAGATGTCACTAAAACTGCTCAAAGATGTAAACAACCATGCATGAGCAGGGCCTATTAGACGGAGGGGGTACGACAGCCGATCAGTTCCAGTCATTCCACCAGGACGAAGGTACGCTGCTCATGTTGTCTGTAGTTCTACCATGCCTAGAAGGTCAATACCGCAGTTCGATCGCGTCCGCATTGTTACTTTGTGTCAAGAAGGGCTCTCAACAAGGGAAGTTTCCAGGCGTCTCAGAGTGAACCAAAGCGATGTTGTTCGGACATGGAGGAGGTACAGAGATACAGGAACTGTCGATGACAGGCCTCGCTCAGGCCGCCCAAGGGCTACTACTGTAGTGGATGACCGCTACTTACGGATTGCCGCTCGGAGGAACCCTGACAGCAATGCCACCATGTTGAATAATGCGTTGCGTTCAGCCACAGGACGTCGTGTTTCAACTCAAACTGTGCGCAATAGGCTGCATGATGCGCAACTTCACTCCCGACGTCCATGGCGAGGTCCAGCTTTGCAACCCCGACACCATGCAGCGCGGTACAGATGGGCCCAACAACATGCTGAATGGACCCCACAGAATTGGCATCACGTTCTCTTCACCGATGAGTGTCGCATATGCCTTCAACCAGACAATCGTCGGAGACGTGTTTGGAGGCACCCTGGTCAGGCTGAACGTCTTAGACACACTGTCCAGCGAGTGCAGCAAGGTGGTGGTTCCCTGATGTTTTGGGGTGGCATTATGTGGGGCCGACGTACGCCACTGGTGGTCATGGAAGGCTCCGAAACGGCTTTACGATACCTGAATGACATCCTCCGACCCATAGTGCACCCATATCGGCAGAATATTGGAGAGGCATTTGTCTTCATGGACGACAATTCTCGACCTCATCGTGCACATCTTGTGAATGCGTTCCTTCAAGATAACGACATCGCTCGACTACAGTGGCCAGCATGTTCGCCAGACATGAACCCTATCGAACATGCCTGGGATATGTTGAAAAGGGCTGTTTATGGACGTCTTGACCCACCAACCACTCTGAGAGATTTACGCCGAATTGTCGTTGAGGAGTGGGACAATTTGGACCAACAGTGTCTTGATGAACTTGTGGATAGTATGCCACGACGAATACAGGCATGCATCAATGCAAGAGGACGTGCTACTGGGTATTAGAGGTAGTGGTGTGTACTGCAATCTGGACCACAAATGCTGAAAGTCTAGCTGTATGATGGTACAACATGCAATGTGTGGGTCTCATGAGCAATAAAACGAGCTGAAATGTTGTTTGTGTTGATCTCTATTCCCTTTGTATTTAAAGGTTCCGGAACTCTTGGAACCGAGGTGATGCAAAACTTTTTTTGATGTGTGTATAATCTAATCCAAAAACATTTAAAATATTATCAATTACTAAAGTTCTAAACTCTCAATATTAACAAAATGAAAAACTTTTTACACTATTTACAGTATCGGCAGTCTATCGCTTTAAAACACACACTTGAGCGATAAGACCGCTTTATTATTAACGCTCCTTCCTTCCATATAGTTTTCATCTACTATATCATTCTTATTTCAGATGCTAAAACCACTTTCATGACATATCAGGTTAAAAGTCTTTATCGGTGTACAAATGATCGATCATTTAAGATAAGTTCCTTGTTAATTACATACAGTATCCAGTTTAATAAAATTAATACGGTAGTAATTTAGAGAACAGGGATATTATATCTTTTCCCATCGTTGTTCTGCCAATAAACGACTCTCGTGTCGTAGATCTGATCACAAATAAAGGAGTCTTCCCTGATTCTACTATAATATAACGATGCTTCTATTATTTACAACCTCAGTACTTCATAACAACGAATACGGAATCTCCCTCGTATTCCAAGCAACTGTATACGACAAAAACCTCCGTATTTTTCTACTGCAAAAAGCACATTATATAAACTCAATTGTTCTCAACAATTGTTCCACTGTACTGTCATACCTTCTTACTAGCATTGATCTTAATGTCGTTTACACTTCACAGCTAATAAATGAACAGCAATATCTGTTCTACATTTCATTGGTCGTTCTCAAACGAATATTGATAGATCTTTAAAGTATTACTAAACGAAGTTACTAGGACATAAAACACAATATTTCTCGACATTTAATAAAAAAAAAATACACAAGTTCTTTCATACTGGTCCTTCCAAAAATATGCACGGTTGGAAAACTGCGTTGACAAATAACGTAGTGTTACATTTATGCATTAATATCATCTCGTGTTATTATATCGCTCAATAAGGATCGCTCACGACCAGAAAAGTTTTTGTCTAACTTTCCTAAGGTCGGATAAATTATCTTTCAATAGATATGTCTCAAATGATTTACATTAACTGAAGAGCAAAGCCTTCCTTCAAATATTGCCTTGTCATCAACTGTACTTATATCATTCTACACAAAGAATGTTCATAAATGGTTAAATTCACGTCGTATTCATAACGAATGTACTTGCTAGATCGACGAATTGTTTATAATATTAGGTGATGTTTCAAATTATATCACACGTAGATTTTTCTCCTAACTATGTATTCTTCTCACAGAATGAATGCCCATATTCATTTATAAAAAATGAATTTACCAAAAATATCAAAGACAAAATGTCTGAAGCCTTGAATAAAATCGAAATCGCCGAATAATAACTTCTTTAAAAATATTCCCAATGGAAAATAAATCTCTCAAACAGCTGACTTCAGTTCAAACACTGAATCATGAAACTTTACAAGTATAGATGATGAATGACTATCATCCTATACAATCCTGATGAATAAAACTTACTAAAACATCGAAGTGACAATACATGAAATAAATATGGAGAATAGTTGTTCACAAATGCCGTCAAACATACTCAAACTATAGGATAATGAAAAACATTTCTACTTTGGTCTCGTGGAAAATTGAAGTTCATTGTCGGGTATTAGAAAATACCCAGCTGGTTCATCATCCAGGTATGATTTGTTGAAATCAAACCCAGTCCACACCATCGGATAAGAGCTGAGACCTCGAGAACGGAAAGATTTCCTTCTCGGCATATTCCTCTCCTCCGGGTATCGAACATGGATTCCCTCTCGAACAGTCATCAGGCCTAGTATCTTCTATATTCCGTCTTCCCGTTGATGAATCTTCAATAGTCGACATCACTCGAAAGCCTTCCATCATCGTTGAGCAAAATATTTTTGATAGCATCATCGTTACAAATCAATTTGTAGGTTGAATGTCGATTCACTATCGTAGATGTTAATGTTCAATTGGTTGGTCAATGAAAGATTATACCTGCTCATAGTTGAGAATAGATGTACATGAAAATACATTAAATGTACTGAATGGAAGTGTACATAATGTATCATGTTGTCTCGGCATTATATGTGTCATGGCGCAGAGTGAGTAACACGACTAAGGATCGGCTCGTGGAAATTGTGTACTTGGCAGGTGTAAACGCAGTGTAGAGAGGAAAAAGAAGTATAGTGTGAATCAATTCAGTATATAAGTTTTAGCTGGTGAGATTATTTCACACTCATCATCCTTTAATTTACATAAATCGTAAAAACTAAAAAGTGAAATGTCTTCTAAGAAGAGCAAGCAGCAGCAACAGCAGCAGCAGAAGCATCAGATAGGTAACGACAGTTCCAGTTCTACCAACTCCATAGAGGAAGTAGTACGGCGTGTGATGGAGGATTCCTTGCAGTCAAAATCATTTGTGGACCTAATTGTAAGTACTGTAGTGGATAAGATCACGGAATGTGTATTAAGTAAACTTGAGGAAACGATCCAATTCAACGTGAATCTTTGTGAGGACCTCAAAGTTCAGATAAAGAAACGGGATAAAGAGATCGAAGATCTCAAATCGGAAAGCAACTCCAAACACGATGAACTGGAGCAATACCAAAGGAGGCAAAATCTCCGTATCTTCGGTGTGCCAGAGCATCCTAACGAGGACACAGATAATTTAGTGCTGAAAGTTGCCGGGGACATTAAGGCAAACATCGCTCTTGCGGACATAGACAGAAGCCATAGGTTAGGCCCCAAGATTGGGACCAAACCCAGGCCAATCATAGTAAAATTGGCGACGTATCGTGCTAGGCCTGAATTGTTTAAAAACAAGAAACAGCTCAAAGGTACCCCGGTGACAATCAGGGAAGATCTCACAGCCACAAGACTAGCGATTTTGAAGGCGGGAATTGCAAGATTTCAGCAATCCAACGTATGGACTTACGATGGCGTAATTTACGTGAAGAAAACAGATGGCAGCAAGCACCGTGTTACAAAGATGTGTGAGTTACCCAAAGCTTAAAGTAAGGCCACTTAACATATAGCAATAGTTTGTTTTAGTAAGCAAAAGTTGGTACACCCTCTAAGATAACCCACACCACAATCTGTCTGTCTCTCTCCCGCATAACTGTTCATTGCATACCTCCCCTGCCGTGTTGCTGGTGCTATTTCAAACTGACCTTTCACTTTCCTCCCCTCAACAGCTGAATTCCACTCCACCTCCCTCCAAGATATCTCACAATAACTTGACCGCTAACACTTAACACTTTTCCTAATTCAATTGTATGAACACATATGCAGATGATTATGTAAAATATCAAATTCGGTCAGAGGTGGGGAAGAGTATAGGTGAGTGTAAATACTTCTTAGATAAACATGAAGATAACAATAGTTTAAAAGTAATCCATTCTAATATTAGAAGTCTTGCAAAACACAAGAATAGCTTAGCCGTTACTCTGAAGGCTTATGAAAATATATTTGATGTTGTGGTCTTAACGGAAACGTGGAAATTAAATAACGCAAATGTTACTAAACATAGCTGCTATAAATCGTACTATAATGAAAGTGAAATAAATCAGAATGATGGAGTAGTCATCCTGATAAAAGATGGATTACAGCATGAAGTTAAGTGTGTAGCATATAAAGATTTCAAATTTATTCGAGTAGTTGTTAATAAAAGCAACAACAAAATAGCAATAACAGGGGTGTACAAACCACCAAAATACAACAAAACATTATTTGTGGAGAATTTAAATAACTATATAAAAACAAATTGTCAGCTAGAAAATGAATTAATAATTGGTGACATGAATATTAATTTATTCGAAAATCAAGATTCAGATGATTATTTAAACCTTCTTAATGAATATGATTTCAGATCTATAATCAATGGTACAACTAGGGAAACTGAAACTAGTAAATCATGCATTGACCACGCATTTCTTAAAAGTAGGCTTTCGAATGAAAATATTCTCTCTATCATCTCGGAAAGCAAAATAACTGATCACAATACAACAATAATCAGCCTAAAATTTAATCAAGTTAGTTGTCAGAAAAATAAACCAAACATTAGGAATTATCAAAGACATAAATTAGATTATGTGGAACTAAAACAGAAGTTAAACAACATCAACTGGGATAATAAACTTGGAGAAGGACATTTGGATACTAAAGTAAATATATTTATTGAAACAATTCAAAGCTGCATCCATGAATCTACTAAACAGTTAAACTCAAAGCGAGTCAAAAGAAAAGAGTGGATAACCCTTGCATTGGTAGAGTCCATAAATACTAGAGATAAATTATACCGCGATTATATGGCAAATAAAGATAATGAAGAATTAAGAGAGAAATATAAAAAATACAGAAACAAATTAAATGAGCTAATAAAATGGGCAAAAATAGATTACTACAGACATTTAGTAAATGCTAGTTCAGGAAATCCCAAAAAGATTTGGGGTATAGTTAATGAGGTAGCTCAGAGAATTAATCAAAAAGAGCAAATTAGTGAAATAAGATATCAGAATGAAATTTACAAAAGTGACACGCAAATTGCGAATAAATTTAATGAATATTTCATAAATAAGACAACCGAGATGTCCAAATATATAAAGAAAAGTGGAAACCCTACACTTAATATAACTAGCAATAAGAGCTCATGCTTCATGGCCCCGGTAAATTCCACTGATTTGAAAAAAATCCTAGGTGACATAAGTGACAGTAAAGCTATGGGAATAGACAATATTTCAGCAAAGGTTATAAATAAAATATAGTATCATTAGAGAAACCGCTTTTAAAACTCATAAATCAATCTTTTACAGAAGGATATTTTCCAAAGCAACTGAAGTCAACAATAGTTAAACCAATCTTAAAATCAGACAATACTATAGATATGGAAAATTATAGACCGATATCTCTGGTTACAATAATAGCAAAAATATTTGAAAAATGTATCAAGAACAATATTTTCCAGTTTTTATTGAAACATGACATTCTATCAGCAAGGCAATATGGATTTATAAAAAGTCGAAGTACTGTGGATGCAATTGCAACACTAACTAAACAAATTCAAGAAAAATTAAATTGCTCCAAACCATCACTAGGGATGTTTTTAGATCTTACTAAAGCTTTCGACACTGTATCACATGATATTCTCCTCCAAAAAATGGAAAAATATGGTATTCGAGGCACAGCTCTTAATATCATTGGAAGTTACCTTACTGACAGATTCCAATATGTAAAAATAAATGACACATTGAGTGCACCGATGCAAGTAAAAAGGGGCATACCACAAGGAACAGTCTTAGGAACACAATTTTTTATTATATACAATAATGACATAGAAAAATCAATAAATAATCAAAAAAATAGTTCAGTCATCACTTATGCAGATGACACCGCTATATTTGTTGAAGGGAATACATGGGAAATAGTCAGGCAAGAAGCAACCGAAGCTTTAAAAGGGATTAAATTATGGCTGGATAATAATGAATTGTTTCTGAATGTAAATAAATCAAAATTTATTATTTTCACATTAAAAAGCAATCAAAATTGCTTCAACGAGCTTACAGTACTTCGGGAAAACTGTAATACAAGCTGCAACTGCATAAAAACCAACCGCACACAAAATATAAAATACCTAGGAATTTATTTTGATGAAGACATGAAGTGGAGATCGCACATTAATTTCATCACAAAGAAAATAAGGAGGACAGTTTATGTATTTCATTGTCTGAAACACATTTTCAATATTAAACTACTGAGAGATATCTACTATGCACTTATTCAGTCTACTCTCACGTATGGAATAATTGCATGGGGAGGAGTTTATCAAACTATTGTAAAAAAAAAAGCTCAAGTAATGCAAAACTTGGTGTTGCGTATCATGTATAAAAAGGAAAGGTTATATCCTACGAATGAATTGTATGCGTAAGCAAACGTCATGAATATAGGACAACTTTACGTGACGGAAGTCTATAAATATATCTATAAAAATAAAAATTCAGTCATTAACATGAGCCACACCTACCAAACAAGAGGTAGAACAGGAAATATGTATGTCCTCTTCAAACCAAATCTATCTATTGCAAAGCGTAATTTTCAATACTTTATTCTTAAATTTTACAATATCCTTCCTAATCCCATAAAAGACCAGTTACATAAATCTACAAAGTTTATACGTAACGCAAAGATATTTGTTCGAGAAAATAAAAATGTCATTAAAGATATATTAAAGTAGCTTAATCTATAAATTAGCATTACCATTGCTACCTAGCTGTTTCACAACGCTTATTTTAATATATACAGTATATGTAATATATTTTTAACATGAACACTTAACGTTATAATTAGGTAAGTAGACCTAATATGCCACCCACAAGGCCTTGCCTTACGTGGTATAGCTTACATGTATTCTTCCCTAACTCGGCTGAATTTGATATTCATCACATAGATCTCAGAATGTACATTTTTAGACCAATACGTTTACTTAGATAATAATCAGAAATAGACTAAAGTTACGATATGATGAAGGTTGTACATATTTAATATAACGGGACTCCAGTGATCAAGAGAGCAAGTGACTTATACAATGTTGTAGTGCAAAGGACAATGTGTATATAGCACACGTGATTTCTTGAACAATGTACGGACGTATGTCCTAATACTTAAAAAGCTATGTGTGTATATATTTTCTTGTATTGCTGGATGTAATATTGATTATTCTTAATAATAATAATAATAATAATAATAATAATAATAATAATAATAAGATGTTATAGATATTCTCAATGTTCCTTAACGTTGTTCCATATTGTTATTCACAACTCTGTCTCAACATATCCCAGTCGCGTAATAGTTTAATCCGTCATCCCACACATATTTAAAATGTCATAAACTAATTTCATATTATAATTGTCTGTAGCCATCATAATGTTCATAAACCAAAAAGTCACAATGTTCATACAATATCACTCTACTCACTTGTTGCTGCAACGTGGACTTGCCTGTGTTAAAGTCGCGCTGCACTAAATGACTTTATCTGCTTTGAGATAGACACTTTTGCTGACAACGCAAAATGTCTTATATCTTAAAATTCTCGATAGATTTTCCTAAATCTTTTTGTGGTGAAGCCTTATCACTTGATTAGTATAATGTATACTCTTAAATATTCACGAAGTCAAACACTTGTTCGCTATTATGTTAAATGTCCACCGCTCAACTTCACTTAGTTTGATGCGGGGCTCTCGAAACTGTTGACCGGTATCACCGCCGTCTCTAGTATCGCGTAGGACCGCGCTCAGTATCGTGTCTACGGGAATGAACTACCCTCCCTAACACGTCTTGTCGCTGCGAAGTCAGGCGAGAGAAGAACACTTCTAGAAGTCGTCGTCCCTTCAGCTCGTCTGAAATTCCGCGCCATTGTTGGTCCCGCACAGCTAGTGGCGCGCACTTGTAATAATGCTTATTACAGTGAAATTCATCGGTTTTGCGTCATTCAAAGTAGTAGTAATATCTTCTTTTAATTTTCTTGAAGTTTTCCATGGAGTAAAATTGTTACATAGGGCTTAAATGGCATAGATAATCACATTAACTAGGTAAAATCCATATCTGCTTCCATAAACCCTCCTCTCATTGGCTGAAAGCATATATCCAATGATATATTTTATATCAACTAACTGGTATTATTTCGCGCTATTTCCTTGTTGCTAGGCACTTTCCAATGATCGAGAATATTCTGGGGCGTCTCTGATCACGTGATGGGTTTCTCCCATGGCCTGCGTTCGCTTACAAAGCTCGCCTTGAGCCAAATTCCAAGATTTATATTGCAATGTTAAACTGTAGCATGGGCTCGAAAAATTTTCATCATGAACCATCCAAATTTCGGGCGCAGTACTGTGCCAGTATTTTGTATAGTATAGGAACACTGACACGTTTGAGAAATATATATGGTATTTTTATGACAGCATTCCAACCTGCAGTCGAGAGCAATAACGAGCTGACGCTCAGTTAGGGGATTGGATAAGCAACCCTGCAACGCATCTCAGACCATGATCGGGAGAGGTACAGTTACTCCACAAGATGGCTGCCGTAGAAGCATGGCATTGATGTACACTATTATAAACCATTACTGAGATTACTGAGGGGATCGACGACTGGGAATTACATTGTAACACAAGAAGAAATGATTTGAAGACATTTAAGGAATTATTAACACACATGTTATGATATCAGATGTTTATCGCAATTATGCTGTGACAACTTCGATTCTTATATCGACTGGACAGAGGGGTGTTCTGGGTAGGATTAGTCCAGCTGGGTGTAGCACAGTTGGGAGAGAGACACTTGATTACCCGCTGTCAAACTTGCTCGTTGGCTCGGCCAAAAGCAACTATTTCGAGTATAACTTGTACTTAGTCCGATTTGTGAAAGTCCGGTACGGTACAGTACGTCTTGGCCTTTTCTAGCAAGACACGGGCGAAATACACATGGGACGAACGCTTAACCCAGTGTTTGGACTTGGTGCAACATGATAGTGACGCGAGTGAACTTTGCGTTCCGCATAGATTTTTCTGTAGCACTATTGCTATCATGAAAAGACTTATATTATATCCATTGGTCATTCGACATTACAACATGAATATTAACACTACATTGAAAGTAATAATATACCAGTTTACTACAAAAAGGGCAATGAATTGCTAGGCACTAAATAGGAATGCAGCACATAAGCAGAGTTGAACATATGGAAATGATCATTGCTGAATAATGAATTTCACTAGCAGAAGGCTATTTAAGAGGAGACTGAAGGCAGTCTTTACATATTGACACTGAGATAATTACCTCTACGATATGGATCTTCAAGTGAGAGAAGAAGTGGCATCTTTCTCTTTTCTACAAATGGACCTTAGTCAGTTTCTGTATGATGAAGATTGTGTTCCGGATAGCTGTTTCAAGTGGAAGGGTGTTGGGTTCGAGTACGAGCAGTCCTGACCAATACTTCACCTACTCAGCGCTATGGACAAGGGTTCGATCTTTACAAGGGATGTATGTTTCAACATGCATTATAAGTTCATCAAGACGACTAAAGGTAGCTGGAAATCCTTTTTATCAGTAGACGGTATGAATCATGTCATATCATTGGAATATTCTTTTTCACAAATTTTTATTCATTAGTTAGAAAATGGATTTGAGGATTAGATCTGACATCTTTGTCATTTCTGTTTGAGGATCTATTTTAGGTTTTGATCCTAATAAGGTTGCACCTACATAGTCATTTCTGTAGTTAATTTTTAATGTAGTGTTATTTTTACAACATTGCTCTTTCTTATTTTTGGCATTAATTCTGAGCATTATAATTAGTTGTGAAGAAGCATATTACAAGAAGATTTAGGACCAAGACTACGATATCATTATATAAGTATAGGAGATAGGAAGAAGATGTCCTACCACGAATACATTAACAATTTTTCTGTATTAATTCTGTTAAACACTGAGCAACGAAACAGGATATTTTCGACAGTTCATTCCGATTTTCAGTTTATATGATTGTATATTTTTCGTCAAGCTTATTATAGACATGGAAGTCCAGTAACATATTTGAAGTGGACAATTGCGGTTTTTGGATTAGGCGATTACAGCCAACATTTTTGCATTATATTTTTGAGTATGGACATTTTTATTAAGATACAGTTCGTTCAGTTTTCGACTTTCATAATTATCTTTAGTAATACTCCTGTTTTGATTCCGTGTGATTCTAATGGATTAGTTACGTATATTCTACTCATACTAGGCATTTCTCCATGATGTAGTCTCATACGAATTTCTTAAGGGGAGATCCCATATTTGAATTTGTTTATGCGAATTCTTTAACAGTGATAAATTTATAATATCTTGTGAGATATATTTGTGAACATTGAGATTTTGAGAATTTATGAATGCTATGATTCGAACATATAATTACGAAATTATTATTACAGTTTTTTTTATGGAAGTAGACTATAACACTTCGACATTTGTGTCAATTATGAACCATGATATTTAGCGATATTTGTATAAACGTTTATGAATTTTTGAGAATGTGTGGAATATTATTAACAGCTATTGAGAGCTACTTTACGTATTGGATAATTTAACTGTTATGTTAATGAAGTATTTTTGAAGCATATTTCCGACTTCGATGGATGATCAGGAATAAATTAAGGTGAATATTAGGAGTCTCGCATGTGGAAAGATTGTCGTATTTGTTACGAATTTTGAGTATTGTGCGAGCTATTGAGCTATCGCTTAATTAAGTTAATGAGGTATAACTAAACGTGAAATATAGTCACGAACATCGTTACTAGAAGGCTAGTAGTTAAATAAACCCACCATTTAAAATATCATATATGCATAAAACAATTTATCTAAATTTGATTGCTAATAATAACATATATATTTTAGTGTGAAGCTATGATCTGAAAAGCATGAAATAATTTGTATAACATGGAAGTAATAAGTGAAATGTTAATTTGAGATAATTGAAGTATTTATTTGAGACAACTCAAATATGGGTTGAAATATTCATTGGAATGACTTTACGTTCGATTACCTTAACTGATCGTCGAATATGACCGATTATGTAAATGAGACAGATTTAAAATACTTGTTAATGTAATGATTGATAGTAATGGCGAAATTTGGCACACGAATTTAATTGTATAACTTTGTAAATATGTTAATATAAAAATCTGTTAGGATATTTGTGTAAAATAACTTGTAATATAATTACTTACGCATAAGAACGTTCACGATTTGAACAATAATAAATGCTGCAATTTCATGCAGTATATTTCAGCCAGATTTAAGGCAACTTGCATATTTATTTATCATATGCTACAGTGGATGATAATCTACCTTTTTTAGTGGATGTAGATCCACACTGCTACGTTTTTCAGTTAATAAACTGGTCATTTAATTTTAAATTCTATAAATGATTTGGTGACTTATATTAGAGACAGAATGTGCTAGGAGAACCAGTGGGTGATTTAGTCAATGCTTAGTCTAACGCCCGAGGTTAATTTTTAGAGTTTTCGAGTTCATTTTGAGCTAGTTTTTCTTTTTGTTCTTTTAACCACTGGCATTGTCTTATCGCATTCTTTTATAATGAGATGTCCTTATCCCAGGTTGATCCTTGTTGGTAGAATTTTGGGGGTTATTTCAGCCGGGTACTTCCAGATTCTACGATCCAGCTTTTCCATTGGATATCAACAGGTAAGACCATGTGAATACGGGTACAGTACCAATCCGGCATATGCCCGAAGACGAAGTGGGAAACCACGGAAAACCACTTCGAGGATGGGTGAGGTGGGAATCGAACCCCCTCCACTCATGTGGAGTAGACCTCGTACCTGTCCTCATACCACTTTTCGAATTTCGTGCCAGAGCCGTGAATCGAACCGCGGACCTCCGGAGTGACAGTTAATCAAGCTGACCACTACGCAATGGAGGTGACATTTATTATTATTATAAGAGAGTAAAATAAATTACAGCACATTACTGAAATACTGTTTACAAATTATTTTCCCACCTCACAAATCATTTCCCGTGTACAGCGCTGTGCCGCTTATTATGCGATTAACTATAGAAACGGGAATAATGAGGTTAGAAATAGACTTATCAAAAAATCATTTCAGTAACAGGAGAAAAATTACGCAGCGGTCAAACTGCTTGTTTCTCGTCCAAGTGGACTCAGTGCAAATCCAGGTTAAGGAAATCTGGAAATGTTTCAAGCTGAGAAATGCTCATCTTGTTATTATGATTATGATTTTCAAACGTTTTCAATGAATATTGTCCAAATTTCTTAGGAGTTTAAAAAAGTATAATATTCGTGTCCCCGCAGTATCGTTATTTTTGATCAAAATACTTCTAAGTTAAAAAATCATAAACTTACTGTTAATTCAAAAATGAATAAGTAAATAAATAAACAAATAATTTAATAAATAACCAATAAATTAATTAGTTAATTAATGACAAATAAATTAATGAATTAATTAATTATGGATTAATTAATAATGATATACATACGAAAATAAGTAAATAAATAAAAGCGTAAATAAGTAAAGGCATAAATGCGTAAATACGTAAATAATTAATTAATTAATTAATTAATTTATTAATATTAAATAAATAAATAAATAAATAAATAATAAATATAAAAATAAATGAATGAATTAATAAATAAATGCATAAACAAATAAATAAATTAATTAAAAAAATACAATACTGATACGTACTAATATTACAGCCAAAGAAAAATACGAGTAATGACCTCAAATATTTTATGTAATAAGGAATGGTACGGTAAATTAATGTTGGACTTGAAACATCCTTTGGCAAAGATTAAAGTAGTCTGAAATTGCTGAAAGCATATATATATATTATGCAACGACCCTATAATGGCTCTAATTAAGACACGAGTATGTTTATAAAATGAGCTTTAGCGAGTTTTATAATTTCCATACGAGTGTCTTAATTACCATTATAGGCGAGTTGCATACGACTGTTTATGTTCGACGATAATTATAACTTTATTACATGTTTTAACATAAATATTCATAAATATCTGTTCAGTAACTAGAATTTTGTGATCGGGTGGTGCGCTAGGTAGCATATCTCCGTGTTCCAAGCTCTCTGGCCGACCGACGCATGCGCACTGTGTGCTTCAATGCCAGATGTGCAGATCGTGAACCAGTATTCAGCAAAATTGTCACCGAAGTCGTTTGAAATCAACGCGCTGAGTAGAAATTGGATTTAGGTATATTAAGGTACAGTGTTATTTCTTGACTCATATTCACCAGTTTATTTACGCGAACATATGGACGGTGCACTTTCGGTAATTTATATAGACATGTTGGATTTTGAGAGCATGCGCGAAGGTATCCTTATCTAATTGGTCAAACAAATGTTTCTTGAGCTGTGATTGGTGGGAGAAACTGTTTCATAATGAATAATAGTGTTATAATGACCATCATTATGATACAGTTTTCAGACACATAATTGTCAGGGTCGAACATAAAAATACTTATAGAATTACGTAAAAATGACCATGATAGCCCGATTCCTTAATGACGTATTAAGTTAATTATAATATACTATTTATTATCTAAAGTCAATATTATTTTGGTACATTGAAACCGTACCGGTTTCGGTCAAATTGTCACCTGCTTCAGCGTGGTATAGGATAAGCAACTGTGTAGTACCATAAGACTTAATCAAATATTTCCCTAATAGAGGACACTACACATATTTTTGTACCAAAAGTTCAGAGTAAAATTTCAAAAAACAGATCTATTACAATAATTTTGTTAATAAAGCATTAAAAAATCTAGAAAAAACAGCGTAGAATTGAAGAGATGTATATTATGTGAAAATATGTACGGTATGTTGAATAAGTTAGGTTTTAAAAATGATGCTTGATGTGTATTTGCCAGGTAGAGAGATATTGAAGAGAGAAACTTTGGAAATATGTGTGACAAAGTTATTATGAAATGTTGAGAAATGCATTTAGGCAACTACACAACCGATACATTTCTTAACAATTCATAATAACTTCGTCACACATATTTCCAAAGTTTCTCTCTACAATATCTCTCTACCTGGCAAATACACATCAACCATCATTTTTATAAGCTAACTTATTCAACATACATATACATCTCTTCAATTCTACTGTGTTTTTTCAAGACATTTGTTTATGCTTTATTAACAAAATTATTGTAACAGATCTGGTTTATTGAAATTTTACTCTGTGAACTTTGGGTACAAAAATATTTATAGTATCCTCTATTAGGGAAATATTTTATTAAGTTGTATGGTACAACACTGTTACTTCTCCTATACCACGCTGAAGCAGGTCACAATTTGACCGACACCGGTACGGTTTTAATGTACTAAATATTGACTTTAGGTAATAAATAGTTTATTTTAATTAAAATACTTGTAAAATCTAACCAGCCAACGGCCTGGCCATTTTGAAACACCGGATCCCATGAGAACTCCGCAGTTCAGCAGCATTGGGCGTGGTTGAACATTGGATGGAATGCCGTTTCAGTGGGACCACGCGCTGTTGGTGGGAAAGGAGGAGCGGAAAAGCCCTGGCCACCCTACCGAAAGTTAACTCAGGCTAAGGATAGCCTCTTCGGAGGCACGGACCTGCCTCCGGGCCGAATACCAATAATAATAATAATAAAAATCTGACTAGTTAAAATATATAAAGGTAAAACTTTAAGACAACTGTAACAGAGTAAAAACACTACAAACATGAATACAAAGGACGACACGGAATTGATCAAGAAGTTTTGAGTCTGTTTATGTGGGACCACCCTGTATCTTAAGTTTTCAAACTATTTCTGTGCTTGCAGAAAGACAATGATCAGTTTCTGGCTTATAGTTCAGGATATACACCAGTTTCAATTGGAAACTAACAATATTTAAATCTAGTTTATCATGCGTGCTTGCGTTCTTCTGGTTCGGAACTAAACGCAGAGTCAGAGAGCAAGCGCCGGCATTTTATACAAGATATTTAAGTTGATTTTTCGAGCATAATTTCGAAGTTCTACCTTATACTATAAGTTATAAGTTCATTTTTTCAATCTTATTACCGAAAACTGCCACTGTTAACCGTTAATAACCACTTAGATATTGCTATGTACAGCCTAGAAATGGTACTAACTCAATTCCCACAACTGGATATTTTCACTTAGACACTCAAACTTGCTAGTTTCTACTTACACCGAGTCAGGAGAAACGCGTACCTGCAGTGGCGTAAGTAACCTGCAAACTGAATTAGTGGTCTGCCTCTTGCTCTCTTTGAGAGTCGCGACTGATAGACCTGACCTTGTCAATCATCACTTAACTCCCACGGCTAATATATGCAGTGGCGGCTCGTCCATTCAACACTAGGGGGAGCTGCAAGTATAATTACGGAATTTTACCTTATTTATAGATGAGCTGCATTCGGCGAGACTTGTAGGTTGAAAATTTGTTCATAACCTTCTCATTGAAATATGGTATATTTCTCATCAAAGTAGCTTCCATTGACAGCATTGCCAGAGCTGCCAGTCTTTCTTCACCCATGGTGCTGCGGAGGTACGTTTCTATCCTCTTCATGGCTGAGAAACACCTTTCTGGTTCACTCGTGGTAGATGGCAGAGTTGCTGCAATGCGAAGAAATTTTACTACTTCTGAATGTGATGACTGAAGATTGTTCGAGATGATGAACTGAAGCAGCTGGATAGCACCAGACAGTGATCTGAATTCTTCTCTGGAGTATAAAACAGATAGTTCAGTTTGTAGTTTTTCTTTGTCAAAAGTAGGAAAAAGTTGTACACACTCATTTAGCTCTTTCTCAGGAAAATATGATTTGAAGGAAGAAACGTTTGATGGCATTACCAGAGTTGACACTTGGAGATGATTTGTAAATTGAAACCGGCTGTTTGCCTGGGTTATGATGACATCACAGACTTCCTTGGCCGCAGACACTCTTGTCGCAGTTTTCTGAACATGGCGTCGTTTGTTTACATTTCCGGTTTCAGAATTTTCATTGGAGTCCAGTATTGTATTTCTCACATCATTAACAGTTTTAACAAAGTTTGAAACATGGCAACGATTTTTTGCTACATCTGCCTGCCGATTTTGAAGTTGATTGTATAAAATATCAACATGAGGCATGATATAATGAAAGAATTTCAGCCAGAAGTTGAACTCTGCATCTTGAAGGTACTTGTACAAAGCCGATGCTTCTCTGATTGTGATGTCACTTGAAGACTCTGATTCCATCAGTAGTTGAAAGCAATCTATTAAAGCATATTTTTTCTCGAATACAGTATTGACTGTTCTCGATTAAAATTCCATATTGTGGCTCCAGCAGCAGGTATCCGTTTAGCCTCACAAGAATCTAAAACAGATACTCTTCGGGGTGATCGGGAAAAGAATGCCGGTATTGAAGACAAATTTGCAAAAAATATTCATGCTTTCGTGTTTTGCTTGGCAAAGTAGTTGGTATGCAAAGCAATGTATAAAATGGGCGTTCGGGTACACTTCCCTAACTCTCGTCTGTACGCCACTGACGGCACCACTCATAACAGACGCGCCATCGTACGTGTGGGCAATGAGTTTATTCTCATCTTTCAGAATAATAGCAAGCTGGGAAAGAATACTTTCTGAAATAGCCTCTGCATTTTGACCAGAAGGATTAAAAAATCCCCAAAACCGTTCTGCAGCGTTACCTTGCGAATCACAGTACCTTAGCACAAGAACAAGCTGAAATCCATCCGACACATCCGTCGTCTCGTCAGCCACGATTGCTACAAATTCAGACTCGGATACCTCTTCCAAAATAGCCTCTCTGCATATCTCCAGCATACACTGCAACATATCTTCCTGGATCATTTTCGATGTTCCTTTGAAACACGGAGCACTCTCTAAATGTGAATTAAAAACAGAGTCTAGTTCACTCGTGTATTTAATTAAATTCATAAATATACCAGGATTCTCGGAGTCTGGTCTCTCGCCATGTCCTCTCAACGCCAGTTCGTTTGACACACAATGAAAATCCACAGCCTGCTTCCAGTCTCCGACCGGGTCAGGAATGGAATGAATGAAGCCCCCATCTAGCGGCGAGGATATGAACTGTGCCGGCTGCCGAGGCCTGACGCACTCCTCTGGGGCAATGATTAAATGAATGACAGATGAAATGAAATGATAGTGGAGAGTGTTGCTGGAATGAAATTTTGACAGGGAAAACCGGAGTACCCGGAGAAAAACCTGCCTGCCTCCGTTTTGTCCAGCACAGATCTCACATGGAGTGACCGGGATTTGAACCACGGACCCAGTGGTGAGAGGCCGGTGTGCTGCCGCCTAAGCCACGGAGGCTCTCGTTTGACACACAAAACTTACAATACAGATTATTATTCTGGATAGTACTTGCCGATTGTTGCTTACTTCATTGTTATGACGCTGTACAGCTTCCTCATATGCCTTACTTAAACCCTGGTGCACATCAACGGAACCTAGAAGAGCTAAGACTAGCACACTGTTCACATGTTTTTCTGATTTTTCATGTTTCTTTGTTTTATCACTAAGTCTCTTCAGATCACGAACTCCTGTATCAACCCACGCACTGTTTGCTCCTTCACTGGCACTTCCAAAAATAAGGCACGGAAAACACAAAAGTGCATTTTGAACTTCGCACCCACACAAACACTCATGTTTACTATACATCTGGATTGAAAATTCTTGTGTACTCTTTGTCACTGCTCTTACCAGTCTGGGAGATTTTCAATTATGGGGTAGGTCTTCCTCGAGCTTTAATATCACACTTTTCATTTAGGGTTAAACTGTTAAGTTTGATAGTCTTTAAAAACTGCACTGAGTTAACAATACTGTACTCATGTTGTTACAAGGCAACTATCGCGATCGGTGGACAACAAATAAGACACATGTGATCATTTAAATTAGCTGCTAGCTGCGAGCGGAGCGAGCGAGCCAGCGGCGTGAGGGCCAGGTACGCGGTGCGACTAAGTTTAAAATTGAATTTCTGTGATTGATTTGAAGTGATATAAATTTTAGTTTAAAATAGAGGTGCCCGCCGAGGCGTCCTCGGAGGCCCCTGTCGTGATTTCAAGTTGATAAGCTTTAAGCTGGCGTAGTGTTTTAAGTTTGTAATATTTAGTATTTTTAAAAGTTAAGTTACGGTACTTCAAGTTATTAATTTATTATACGTTATATAAAGTTGTTATTACAAATTTCCGTCTCGTTCATTCGACAATCGCACACCACATGCCCTCCCGGCCGTGGTGCAACAGCAGCAGTCACTTCAGCTTGATAATAATAATATGAAAGTTTTGAAGTTGT
This sequence comes from Meconema thalassinum, assembly GCA_946902985.2. NCBI lineage: Eukaryota > Metazoa > Arthropoda > Insecta > Orthoptera > Tettigoniidae > Meconema > Meconema thalassinum. Next base: position 244,169,881 of record OX336394.1, on the reverse strand, counting down.
AACTTTAATCTTTAAGGAAGGAAGACAGACCGCTAGTGGGTTGATGTTTGAGAGTATGGAATGATAGATAGACCTGTAGTAGGTTTGTTTGTTTGTTTAAAAATAAAAGTTGATATTAATAAGCCTGGCTAATGATGAATTTAAATGACTTCAATGAGATGAATGAGCTGTGTTTTGAGCTGCTGCGCTGTGAATGGCTGTATTTCAACGAGTTGGCTGGGCGGGTAGCTTTGCTGGGCTGTGGTTGGTAGTTGGTTTTTGGCCTGTAGAGTAATTCCGGATAGTAAATTTGTGGGTTTTTATTGAAAATGTGAAATTTAGAGGTGTAGCTACGCTGTAGAGTAGTTTTGGTTTGCCTAATCTCTTGTGGTTTGGGAGTAAAAGACACAATGGTCTGCAATGTATGCAGACCGCTAGAGCGGGGTTGGCGGGCGCCTTGTAGCGCACACGATCCAAAGCCTTATGGCCATGTCCTGGCAGTCCCAAGAGAGGGACGTGGAATCATACGACATTATCATGTGAAGAACCGGGTGAGTTAGCCGTGGTCGTTACGGCATGACTAATGGCAGTCGCTCACATCTGGGAGGCGAGGAGGTTCGAATCCCCCTGCCGGCAACCTTGAAGATGGTCTTCTGTGGTTTCCCTTCTTCCTTCCAGGCAAATGCCGGGGTTGGTCCCTAACTATAGGCCACAGCTGCTACCTTCCAACTCCTCGCCCTACCCTTCCAACTTTCCTCCCCAACGGTACTTGTATCTCACCCATTGGGTGTCCGTCTCGAAGCAGCTACAAAACTGGCGAGCCGAACATGTCCTCGGACACTCCCGGCACTAAAAAAGCCATACGCTAAAAAAAAATCATGTGAAGAGAAGCATTCAATTATTGCACTATTCCGGAATTGAACCCAATTGAATATGTAATGTTGCTTCGTGTAAATTACGTACGTGTGAAGAACCGGGGGGCTGCAGTCCTGCAGACCACCCACTAAATCCGCCACTGAATATCGCCCCCACTTAACTGAGAGTTGTCGCTAAACAGCGAGTAAAATACAGCTAGTACCTAGTTCCCTGACACAAGTAAAAAACCCTGATGTTCCTAATACCCCTGGCATGATATCAGACTCACTCTGACGGCATCTCAGAACAAAAGCTCTTCCCTAATGAAAGCAATCATTGTCTGTCTGAACGCATCGAGGATCTGTTCAATCTAGGTTCGTTGAAGTACCAACTATTCTGCTACATGTTTTTAAAGTAACATAAATACCTAAATTATGAAGTTAATAATGAAAAAAGTTTAGAAAGGCTAAATCAAATTCTCGAATAGCCTAGTGGACCTGACACGAATTAGGTTTAAGATCCAAGTTCAAACAATGAATATAGTGATATGTTGACTTTCACGGCCAGTGAATTAAAACTCAGCAATTCTTCTAGGTTTGTGCCGTGTCTTGTGTCTTGTGTCTAGCCCGCCGATGAGCCTACCTTGGTGTCCTAGGGGAAACCCCACACAAGACACGGCACAAACCTAGAAGAATTGCTGGGTTTTAATGAATATAGTGTTCTTCTTTGTCTTTTCTAAAAGTGAATGAATTTTATCATTTCAAATGATATTGTCGACTTCATCGTTATGCTTTGGTCTACCGTTATGCGTTACGGTTACATCGTGTATGACGTCATCATGTTGTTCTGTGCATATGCACCGAGTCTGAGTTTACTCCTGGGGTCTGGCGTTATGCGATACGGAGACGGCGAGTGCGTGACGTCATGCAGCAGAGTGCACCTCCCGCTTTCCGTTCCCCGCGCGGGAAGCCTAAGTTAATGGGTAATGGAGTCTGTTGAAAGAGCCTCATGAGCCTTTCTAACATGTGTAGCATTTGTAGCATGCGTCATTTGAAATGATATAAAGTCTACTGTCGACCAACGTATTATGTGTACTCGAGTTTGAAGGTTGTTTGTGACGTAACCAATAGACTTACACAAAATACAATAACATCATCATTTTTGTCGTTTTATTTTACGTGAGTTCATGTAGTTTTGGAATTTTTAGTTTACATTTTAATATTTTTTATCGCAGTTGGAACACAAAACGTGCCCGTTTTTAAGCGTGTTTCAACCATGTGTCACATTTAAGAATTATTATCTCACAAACCCGTCATCAGATCGAATACAAATTTTAACACAATATACATTGGAATGTTGTATAACTGGTTTATTAATTTCAAAATGTTGCGTGTCCAAGAAACAAAGTTGTTATCATTTGTGTAAGGTAACGTTTTCTCGGCTTGGGATGGTTGGAATATGTAGTTCTTGGTCGCGTTGTAATCCTTATACATCAAAAAGTTATGCTGTATGACTTTAAAATACATAAATTAATTCACTTATTTTATATCGGTTTATATTTGAACGGGGAAATACGACCTCGCCTCGCTCGGCAGTGATGGGCTCCATCTCAGCAACGCTGTACAGCTTACCCCGGAGCGGCTGGCTGGTGAATCATGCCTTATTTCCACGAACAAATACAAACCGATATAAAATAAGTGAATTAATTTACGTATTTCACAGTCATACAGCATAACTTCTTGATGTATAAGGATTACAACGCGACCAAGAGCTATATTTTCCAACCACCCCGAGCCGAGAAAAAGTTACCTTACAAAACTGATAGCAACTTTGTTTCTTGGACACACAAAATTTTGAAATTAATAAACCAGTTATACAACTTTCCAATGTATATTGTGTTAAAATTTGCATTCGATCTGATGACGGGATTTTGAGATAATAATTCTTAAATGTGAGGCATGGTTGAAACACGCTTAAAAACGGGCACATTTTGTGTTCCAACTGCGATAAAAATATTAAAATATAAATTAAAAATTTCCTAACCTACATGAACTAACGTAAAATAGAACGATGAAAATGATGATGTTAATGGATTTTATGTAGGTCTATTGGTTACTTCACAAACAACCTTCAAACTCGAGTGCACATAATACTTTGGTCGACAGTAGTCTCTCAGACTGAATGTATCTTTTTTGTAGTGTGTAAACAGTTTAATAAAGGATGACTGGAATAAAGATAATTGATGATAAGTACTTAAGTACTTAAGATCACTGTATTGTTTGAAGTATACTTAAATTTTGTGTTGCCAATATTTTTATGTCTCTGAAGCTAGTGTTCATGAATCGTAACTATGTTACTGGAGTGGGAGTGGTGTAGGTGCTCCTAGTGGAATTGACACGAATTAGGTTTAAGATCCAAGTTCAAAGAATGGATACACTGTAATTAGCTTCTTTGTCTTTTCTAAACGAATCGCGAGAATACTTTAATTAACACAGTTAACTAATTAGTATTTTATAGCCGATATCTCATCAATGTGCGTGTAACTGTCAAAAGTTGTCACCCGATTGCAGCAGGGATAGAAGAGGTGTCACGTCCACCAGGGGCGCGTACAACTCCGTGAGGAGTTAGTGATGTAGTGTGTGTGCCTCTATTACCGCTTTTACGGGGTCGGCAATGCATTAATTAATTCCTGCTTGCCATATACGCCTAAAGTGCTATTCTTTGTTTGAAAAAGGAATATTTATTTTTGGTAGTAAAGCAAATCCAGAAAGTTCAACATTATTTTCACGTTAAAGCTGCTTCATAGGAAATGTTTCATATACAATATAATGCATTTGTTCTTAGAGCTTATTTAAGACCAACTTCTGAAGTAATTTATAAACACATTTTAAATTTTGTAAGGAATAATTAGCAGGTTTGCTTACATATTAAATGGTTTTTAAGAAAGGTGTATGGAAATGTTTGTCCCAGCTATTATTTTAAATTTCTATACATGGTTTAAGGGTTGAAATGCTTTTTCGCTTTGAAGAGGATCGTTTGGTAGACCACCTCATGGTGTAGAGGCTAGCTTCTTGGCTGTCGCCCCAGGGGTCCAGGTTCGATTCCCGGCTCTGCCAAGGAATTTGATTTTGGTCTGAGGAATGGAACGGGGTACGCTCAGCCTCGTGAGGCAAAACTAAAAAGAGGTGGGTTTGATTCCCACCTCAGCCATCCTGGAAGTGGTATTCTGTGGGTGCCCACTTCTACTCTAGGCAAATGCCGGGATGGTCCCTAATTAAGGCCATGGCATTCTCCTTCTCAGTCCTCACCTGAAATACAAATACACACACTAATACAGCCACCACAATAACACATGTTAACAGACAAATTGGGTAAACATACACACTCTTGTACACGGGGCTAAAGGACCAAGCTCCTCAAATGAAGCAACAATAACAAATTAATAATGGGAGAAAGAGGGAGCATCCCGAATTTTTTGCTGATTTCTGAGAACTATTCTACAACGTTTGAACCACTGCCTTTGCTGCACTGAAGATACCAGTTTCAATTTACAGAAACCATGTCTATGATCATCAAAACACGAAACAAGCGACGTCTTCCATTTGAAATATTTTTTTCTTTCAGTTCAGATAAACAATTCAAAATACTTTCGCAGTAAGAAATATAGTATGATTTGGTAACCTTTGTCCGTTGTCAATTATGCAATGTAAAATTGTTTGCGAGTGCGGGGTGAAGCAGAGAACGAGGGGAAGAGGCTACCTCCACTCGGCCTTCCTTTCGTTGCCGTGGCCACCAGCTTACTACTCGGCAAAATATATCGGCCCCTTTCGCGGACGCCACGCTCTCGGCGGCTACATTCCTCTGCCTAACATTCAAGCAAGACCAACTACAATCCTCAGACCTTAAGAAGTCGTCGTGTGGATATCAGAACATAAATACTGTATTTACATTGTTCCACACAAGGGACACAATAATACGTTACCATTTAACCTATTAAACATTCGTTTTTACCGTTTGGAATAGTTGTACGTTGGAAATAGTTGATTTAGTAAAGTAGATAGGCAAGCACCATCTCCCTCTTACGGAATTATCGCGGCACACCATCCCGCAATATAAGTAGACTACATAATTGGCAAGGTACCCATAACACTTTATTACACACATCATAATTAAAAATAACTTGAAGCTGTAAGAATCACAAAAGTATGAATAATGACGGAACACAATGAGTTCACTGTTTGGCACAAGGGAAACATCTTCCTTAACCAATAAAACAGAAGTTCACTGTTAATATACAAGGCAGTGTAGATCATCTGCAGACTGGTAAGGATTTATGGAGACAAATGTTGCTGAGCGTTCAAGATAACGTCAACGGTTTGGTCTAGCCGTAGATGCTCTTTACGTTTTCCCTTTACGTACTTACTGTAAGTTCGACACTACTGAAGTGTACTAAGCTACTTTTACATTGTCACTGACTAGCAAATAATTGCAGTGTATATTCTTGAGACACTTCTATTAATGCTTTAGTCTTAGGTACTTCAACATCTCCAGTAAATGACACAATGTCATCGGTCGACTGAACTATCATCACACAAACGAACCATTCCATAATAAGCGTATTATCACATATTGTACCCTTGAGAACAATAAATATGCAAATCATAGTCGGCTAACTCATTCGGACATTTGAGGTATGGTATATTCTCCCACCAATATGATTCACACATTCAGGATCAAGCACGGGATAGACACATCAAATGAACATCAAATTCAAAATCTAAAAATTATTTAATGAATATAAAAAATTAGGCGCTACAACAATTAAATTGACAATACAATGTTCACACTTGTCTGAAACTTGACAAGGAATCAATAAAACAAAACCATACAATCAATAATAAAGGTTCCAAACGAACCTGACAAAATCAACAAACTTTTCACTTCAATAAAGCAAGTTATTTCAACTTCAAATATGAGCATCTCATGGCTCTAAGATTACTTTTACATAGTTATTCATTTAAAATAAAGCACTTTTTAACCCCCATGTGGAGTTTTTACTTGAGTTGTGCTAATTTGTTTATAACAAATACATTTCTTAAAGTTCACGTGAGTTTCAAAATTTCATCCCTCTCCAAACAAATCTACCAATCAGTGTTGTTGGGGAAAGAATTTGTGCATTTCCTGAGTACTGAAAATTACTGAATGATGCAAGTTAAAAGAGACACCCCACACTCCTTTAATACTTTCATTTTTACTCTGGAACAACATGTATATGGTTATTAACAATAAGGGATTTTACAGTAGTCTTTGAATATTTATTTAAGCTTGTTCGGTTCTCTGAAAGATTTCTGGCAAGAAATAATAACACTAGATCTCGGTACTGATGACCGTCATGTCCCAAGACATTTAACTTCTACTGCATAAGGCGTGTTGTCATCTTGTCATGGTTCTACCACAACAAATTAGTGGCCTCCTTCAGTGCTGTCAAAGTGCTTCACGTTGATTTACGATAGCGAGGGTCGCTCCGCTCACTGCTCAACATAGACTGAATGTCTTTTCTCTGGCCGACAGGCTACTACAAGAATCGTTTCTTTACTCGAAAGCACACACATTAGATCCATTCTTAGTTAAGATTTACGCGGCCATAGTTATCCGCTTGTAAAGGCACAGGTGAACTTATTAATTGTTAGGTATTATCATTGGTGGGTGTCGCATACATATCACAATAATGACGGGCTCTCAACGTAGATGAACCTTAGTTCATAATAATAATAAGTCTGCCCCTAGGTATAATTCAATATAGGGAGGTCTTACCAACTTTGACACAGGAGTGTGACCATTTAACACAAAAACCTCCTTAAATTAACGACTTTTTGAGCAGCTACCTGCCCTGTCCTCATGCGCTTACTAAATATATAGCACCCGTATTCAAATTTGCCTCACTGCAAACACATTCAACTCCGTAGAACCTCGCACAACTCCACCTAACAATCAATTTAAAACCTGGCACGAAATCACAGCAATAATTAGCGTGAAAAGTCAAATAAGCTATCCTAGCTTTGTTACAACAATAATTGTGTGATATTTCGAGTAAGACATTTACTGCTTCTACTTCAATTGAGCTCTGTCTCTTACATTATTATCACTTTGCAAATTTATCTGGAATGAATATTAATTCACTTTACATCACCTTCATCAGAACATTATTGTTCAACAATATTATTATTATTATTATCATTATTCAAAGAACCTTAACGGTTTGCAACATCTTTTGCATTTATTGTTTTAATCCAACAATTATTTTATATGTATTTCTTGCTTTTAAAACGTATGTTACTTCACATTATATCACTTTAAGACGTGATTTCCAAGAATACACTCCATTGAGTATTTATATTGAACATTATTTCAATAGTTAATTCATGAATAATTTATCGTTCAGACAGACCGTACGCTTCATTTTCCACATATTTCATTTCATTATCCCTGTTATTATGAGAACATCTTCTCAGATATTAGTATGCACAAATCCTTCCCTTCCAAAAGCAACACATAATTAAATGGCTGTACTTACATGATTATCCCCGAGCTGCTAGCTCCAGGATCCCAATAAAACCGCCTCATAACCCACATCTTTGGGTTTTAAGCCTCCATAAGAACTTCACTAAACTCACGGTATACACTAATTCTTCTTTAACGTTTAACATTTCTAAAACACTAATATCCTCTCTTAGAGGTATAAAAAACATATTTCTCTTTACACGTTTGTGACACTTTCCTTTCTCCCGAATCCACGAATTGCAGTTACTACCCGTGTTTCCCTAGTTCTGGCTCCTAACTGGATCGTTTGGAACTCTCTTTCTCAGCATTCGCTTGGCTGGTATGGATACTCCTATCCTACTCCGGTTTCCCTATAGTAATCGGCACTTATCAGTTCATAGCCCGATTCTATCTCGTTCAGATTTGCAAGTTCAGATCTTGCATAAAGTCTTTACTGGTACGGTCCTAGAGTCGCTATTACAATAGTTACAATGCGCCCTATCAATGTTTCTCTCTCGTCCACGTTTGGACCTGATTTTATGAATACTACTGTATTCTATTCGTGGCACGATCTGTGAAGTTTTTCATACCATTTCCCATGCAGTACTGTCCTGCTTATAATGTATTTAACTTGACGTCATTTCAGCGCTAAATCCCTTAAGCACAAGTAGATTTAGGCTATTATCCTACGTTATACCTACTACGATTCTTTAACGCACTGGATAAAGTTCGATTTTCACTACTTTTAAAAGTTCTCGTTCACTGTCGTGATAATTCGATGTTTCTTCGATACTGATATAGTACTTGAGGCCTTGCACGCGTCTGTCGGTTGAAGATATTTTCTTGGCCAAAGTTCAATTTTGATTCTGACTATTCGCAGCACGACGATAGTTTATTTTAACAAAACTATGAAGATTCGTTGTATGATGATACTGTATGACCACACTTGGTCTAGCGTAGACTGTATGATTACAACTTTGTGAAGCAGAGCTTCCCGCTAACTGATAACTGACACAGTACATCCGCTCAAGGAGTACTCGTAGATTGTACGTGTAACAGCACTACGTCCCGTAGGACTCTGAATACTGCATGCTTTCCTTTGCACTCAGTGGGTTTATATTTGATCAGGCTACAAATAAACTAGGTTTGTTCCCGCGAAAAATTAATTTCCAAAGTAAGCATCGCACGTTTTCAAAATAATTACTTCCTTGGAGCTCATGATCTGAAGGTCTCAACGATACTAAAGGTTTCGAAAATCGATCGTGGCAAGTTCGATAAAAAAAATTAAAATAGCTCCTGAATTAGGTGGGCGTACGATATCTTTTTCCTCTTCTCCTAGCTGCTGGTTACGTGAATACCCAATGGCGTAGCGCTGACCTATGCACTTCTAAGCTGTTCAATAATTATAAACTTTTATTACTCTCAATTCTTATTTCCAGGATAACTCACATTGCCGGTGTAATCTTGTAATATTAATGCATATTTCTTGCTAATTTCAATAATTTTCCGCTGCTTAGATCCCGCCTACCAAACAGTGTTGGAATTTTCTCGCTGAGTAAGGATTTTCTTAGATGATCTTCCCTCTTTGTCTTCTGAATGGAAATTTTTTCTCGGCGATTACTACCTTTGATGCAAGCATTTTTCGACCAAGTGGCCGATGATCTCATTATGCAGCTGCGTGCTCTGGCTCAACTATTGCGCCATCCTTATGCGTCACGCAGGGGTGATCTCACCTCGCCTTCTTGCTACGTTACAACAGAACTGTAATCTTCCCAAGTTTTCCAACTATTCCTAACTAAAAGATCATGAATTCGAATCTTGTGCACTCCACAAGGGCACAATATCTACATACGATTGCAGTACATTAACGAAAAATCGACTTTACAGACACACGGAAGACACTACAATTTACAGATGAACAATAGTTTATCCCAACTTTCATCAAACGAAGCTAATCTAAGCTAATATTTTATCCCAGCAACGAATGAAAAAAAAAACAATATGCCGGGGCTTCAGCATACGCCATTTTCAAACTTTCGATGCCTGCATTAAGGTCTGAGTATCGTAGTTGGTCTTGATTCAAGTGAGCTCTCAACAATACTCTGTTGGAGAGTAATATACTAGTTATACTTCACCTGTATAGTACACAAAATTACTGGGGGAAGCAAATGGAAAAGGGAAGCTCAATAAAGCCTGTTACTGTTTATTGTTTAATTTTAACATACAATTTGAATTTGTACAGAATCATAGAAAATACTTGGGGGAATATCTCTCTTTGGAGCGGTCATATCTGTTGAGTACTACTTGAAAATGAGAACGCAGGCCCGTTTAGTAAGTTAAGTTAGGTTCTCACTATTCCTCACAGGTGGCTCTGAGATCACCTGCGAGATCACAGTCATCATCTATATATTTAAAACAGTCTATATATTTAAAACAGTAAGGTGATTTTTGTTATCACGAGATAGAGAGAACGACAGAACCAATTTACTTCGTAGAGCACTCTAACGAAAGCTCTTGGCCTGTAGATTTGCAGAGTGTCTCTAAAATAAACAAATATATTACGGTATATTTTTAAATAAATATAGAAAATAGCAGAATTCTTGACCCTCGCGCATGCGCAAAATCCGCCTGGGCTCATGACAAAATGGCGGTGAGAAGTCCATTAAAATGTAAGTTATTTAATAAGCTTGCATGTAATTGAAAACATACATTAACCAAGTTCTGACAATAAAATATAATAACAGTATGAACGTATACCAATGTGCAACATTGATTTATTTGGATAATGAAATGGATTATTTCCTTCAGACAGCTGCTTTTGATGATAATGAACGGCTGCGTCTGCTTTAATACAAGAGTGAGCGAGTAGCTATGTGGTTAAGGCGACAGACTGTGGTTCACAGGTTCCAAGGTTCGATCCCAGCCCTCGCCGATATATATATATTTTTTTTTTACCACTGAAATATTGTTTAATCAAGGAGTATTAGTAAGGTTTTATGTCTGTTAAAGATACATATTTCTACATTCCCTCTCGGTATATTTTTGAATTAATATAGAAAATAGCAGAATTCTAGCGCCTCACGCATGCGCACAATCCGCGTGAGGTAATGACAAAATGGCGGTGAGAAGTTCATTAAAATGTAAGTTATTTAATAAGCTTCCATGTAATTGAAAACATACATTAACCAAGTTCTGACAATAAAATATAATAACAGTATGAACGTATACGAATGTGCAACATTGATTTATTTGGATAATGAAATGGATTATTTCCTTTAGACAGCAGCTTTTTAGGATAATGAATGGCTGCGTATGCCACTAAACGAGAATGCGTGAGTAGCTATGTGGTTTAGGCGGCTGACTGTGGTTCCAAGGTTCAACGGTTCGATTCCAGCCCTCGCCGATATATATATTTTTTACCACTAAAATATTGTTTAATCAAGGAGTATTAGTAAGGTTTTATGTCTGTAAAAGATACATATTTCTACATTCCCTCTCAATACGTTTTATTTCCGTTTTACCATTGCATTACAGCATTTGATCAAAAGAGCAAACTGTTGTCCTCAGTACGCCGTTTAAATATCTGCAATCAGTTCCTATAACTGACAACAGATGGCAGTACATCGCCCATATAGTTCCAGTAACTGACAGCAGATAGCAGCACCATTGCATCGGTGTATTTAAAACCCAAGACTTGGCACGTTTTCACGTGATGGAGAATTATAAAGGAGGGGAATATTTAAGAAGGGAAATTTTGAGGAACATTAACCGACAGTTGAATGTGTAGGCTATGTTGTTTATGTACCTTAATATTGCAATTTCTTCCCAATGCTTCGGTGGTCAAGTTATTAGCGTCCTAGACTAAAAGTTATAATTATGCATCGTCGATATACTCTTAAATTATTAAAGAAAAAAGTAGTTTTCCAGGCACTCGCGCGTGTCCACAATTGCTTTCGCCATAAGAGACACTTGGCAAACATAATTCGTTTGAGGGGCTCCGACATCGTGGTCACTCAGCCCCGTGTACTTGGGTGTGTATGTGTGAAATTTTCTCTCATAACCTGTGTTATTGTGATGGCTGCATTACTGTGTGTATTTGTAATTAAGGTGGTAAATGGCAAGGAGACGGCCAAGGCCTTAAGTTAGGAACCATCCCGGTATTTGCCTTAAGTGGAAGTGGGAAACCACGGAAAACCACATCCAAGATTGTCGAGGTGGGAATTAAACCTTCCTCTTCTTAGTTATACCTCAAGAGACTGAATGTGCCCCGTTTTTGCCCTCAGACCAGAATTCAATTTCTTGGCAGAGCAGGAAATGTAACCCGGGTCTCCGGGGCGATAGACAAGAATAGGTGGGGCTCCATGTGTTAATACGATGTTTGACATGCACGGGACATATAATTCATAAACTGCCTACATTAGGGTGACTGCCGAAGTGAGTATTGAGTATAGTCCTATGGTCGTTCCAGTAGTTGGCGAAGTGATTTATGTTCCCCTGCAAAATGTACTGTCATAACCTATAACAGGTGATGGAAATTGCTTATTTAGAGCAGTTTCGTACTGTTTATAACAAAATGAAGAACGTCATTCTGAGCTGCGTTTTCAAGCTATCGCAAAAAATTTCGCTGGCAGGAACAATTATAAGGAATTTATTTTAAGCGATCAGTCTCATCGCATTCTCCTCACCAACCATCTTGAGTATGAAAGTCTCTGGACGGTCATGTTGAACTTAGTTGTATAAGACAATTGTTTAATGATTATTTGTTTAGAGTACTGAGTCTAACTACGCAGTTGATTTCGGCAATGGAAGTATTATTTGCCATTTAATATTTAGCGGTTCCGTTATTGCAGGACACTATAGTGTTATCGAATAATACGAAGCCACATTTAAAATCCAATATAAATAGGCCATTTCAGAAACAATTCCAGATATTATGCAGTACAGTGTACTGTAAGGTCTTTGACGATCAAATGTAAACATTATTCTACATTGTATTTCTCTTGCGTAAAATCTATGCGTGGTTACTTTGGTCTTTACTGTTGTGAGGGTAAAATTGATCTGCTGGAATATAAAATATTTGCCAAGCTGCAACAATGTAATGATATTAATTTAAAAGTCATTGAACTTATATCCAGTAGTTCAAACACATACATGAGCGTTAACAGATTGGATACTGAAGATGAAAGCCAGCTACTTCATTTCCCTATTATTGAATTTTTCAATTCCTTGGAAATAAGTGATTCGCCTCCACATACTCCAAACGTTTGAGCCATAGTTATGCTCCTTAGAAATCTGAACGTTTCCCAAGGACTCATATATGGTAATATATTAATTGTAAGAAATATGTAAGAAATTGCTTGGATTCGGATATAATAGGTGCAGTAATATTAGGCAGAGAGCTCAAATCCTACGACTTGATTTAACACCTTCCGATAAAACACTTGCAGGTACAGTACATTTTCTTTTAATAGGCAACAATGTCCTATTCGCTCGGCCTACTTTATCACAATCAATCAAGCTCAAGGAGAAACTCTTGAACGTATTGGGCTATTTACCTCATCACGTTTTAAGTCATGACCAGCAGGATAGTGAAGGTACAAAAAAGGTCCTGTATGGGATGGTAAAGAATAAGAGGCGGAAGGATCCTACGGATTATGTTAGAATGGTGAACAAAAGGGGACAAAGGATAGAAAATAGGGAAGAACTGAAGAAAATGTGGAAAGAATATTTTGAAGAACTCCTGAACCCAAATGGAAACCACGGCGAGGAAGAAGAAATCGGGGAAGAGGTACAGTAGATGAACTGCAAACAGAAAAGGACTTAACATGGAAAGAAGTGGAAGATGCAGTGAGGAAGATGTAAGGAGGGAAGGCACCGGGTGTGGATGAGTTGAGTGTGGAGATGGTGAGAGCAGCAGGAGAGGTGGGGATACAATGGTTGTACCGGGTGATGAAGGCAGCATGGAAGGAAAGGAAGACCCCAGAAGACTGGAAAAAGGGAATAATTGTCCCGATCTTCAAGAAAGGTAGTAGAACAGAATGCAGAAACTATCGGGGAATAACACTGATGAGTCATTGTGCAAAGATGTTTGAGAAAGTTTTGGAAAGGAGAATTAGGACAAGGATAGAAGGAGGGATGAGGGAAGAACAACATGGTTTCAGAGCAGGAAGGTCCACAGTGGATTTGATTTTTGCTGTAAGTCAGTTACAAGAACAGCACTATGAGTATGGAACAGATCTACTGATGGCCTTCCTGGACATTGAGAAAGCATATGACAGTGTATGCAGAAACAAAGTATGGAAGTCCCTGGAGGATAGAGGAGTAGAAAAATGGACTATAAGGAGGATAAAGGAGATGTACAAGGGAAGCGTGAGCTGTGTGAAAGTGGGAGGAGAGAGATCGGACTGGGTGGAACAGAGAAACGGCCTGAAACAAAGAAGTGCACTGCCACCGTTACTTTTCATTGTGGTGATGGATGACATAATGACCCGAGCGGCACAAGTAATTGGGGAAGGAAAGATGAAAGCAATGGTGTTTGCGGATGATTTGATGATTTGTGGAAACAAGGAGGAGGAGGTACAGGAACAGTTGGACGTGTGGGAAGGAATAATACAAGGATATGGGATGAAATTTAGCATAAATAAGAGTGAGATGGTGATCACAACAAGGAAGAAGGAAAGGACCACAACGGGAATAACAATTGGTGGGGAACAGCTGAAGAAAGTGGAAAGTTTCAAGTATCTGGGAAGCCTGATACAAGAGAATGGAAGAAACGGTAGAGAAATAAATGAGCGGGGAAGACAGGCAGAAGCATTCCGGAGGAGTGTGAGAAGCATGTTATGGAGCAGGGATGTCCCTCAGAACAGCAAGTTGATCATATATCGTACTATGTCCCTATCCTGACGTATGCCTCGGAGACCTGGGTTATGAAAGAAAGGGAGAAGAGCAAAATACAGGCCAGTGAGATGAGGTTCTTGAGAAGCAGTATTGGAGCTACAATGAGGGACAGAATAAGAAATGAGAGGACCAGAGAATTAATGAAGGAGGAACCATTACAGGATGGTATAGAGAAATCTAGACTTAGATGGTATGGACATGTAAAACGAATGGAGGAGAAGAGGATACCCAGGAGGATACACGAGACGAAGTGGAAAGGAAAGAGACCAAGAGGGAGACCGAGAGACAGGTGGCTGAAGGGGGTGGAAGAGAGCGTGAAGAAGAGAGTAGAAGACTGGACAAGGGTGGAGGCTGAGAGATGGTGGGAAGACAGAAGACGTTGGAGAGGCTTGTGTTCCAAACAGACCCGGCCAGTGGCTGGAAACTGTGCAAGATGATGATGACCTCATCACGTTTTCAGTCATGACCAGCAATATGTTGCAATGCTGAGAGTGCTATCTTTTGACGCCCTTAAAGTTGCAATAGTGCTAAAAAGTAATCGTACAAAGAATGTAACTTATATAAGAAGCTTCTTCAGTAAATTTGTTTTCCATTGTCCGTCATGTTTTGACGGGTTTCATCTAGTATATATTATTTCAGTAGTATGCGGCGCTCACAAGAGACCGATCGTGAAAAATGAGCATTCAATCGAAAGATTATATACATTACCAATGACGCATTGCATTCTAATTTCATAAATATCTATAATTTCTTTAAAAATTTACTTAAAAAAACTGTACGAAGTGTGCGATTTGCAGTTACTGTTGCTGCAGGAAGATACGCTCCATAATTAGTGTCCACTTCACATTTTGGCCACTGTGACGCCTTTTTTTAAATGTCATTTTAACATTCTGAGGTCTTTCTTTATCATTTTGCATCGATTTCAGAAATAGTAAATCAAAGGAATGTGTACTCAAATAGTATAATTTCATAAATTATCAGTGACGAATTGCATTCTAATTTCATAAATATCAATTTTTGTAAGAAGTGTGCAATTTGCAAATACTGATGCTCTAACACTCTGAAATTATGAGTTGTCGTCTAAACCCTTAAAACTATTAAACGTTAATTATTTTACAGGTTTTTCTTCCTCATTCTAATATCGATCATTTCGAATAGTTTTCAGAAACAGTAAATCAATGGATTGAGTACGGTACTCTAATCGTATAACCAGTGAGTGTTACTAATACTGTTGCTGTATCATGCTGTAATTATGAGTTGTAGTCTAAAACCATAAAACTATTGAACGTTAAATCTCTTACGGTTTTTCTTCTATCATTTCGCATGGAGTGGTGTTCAGAAACAGTAAATCAATGGATTCAGTACTCTAATCGTATAACCGGTGAGTGTTACTGTGCCCGTTTAGACCGGAGTCCGCACGACCACATATGCATTTTACCAATAATCAGTCAGCACGAGAGTCAAAATATCCCGGAGCGCCAGATGGGTTAAAGCAAATCTCAAAAACGACATCAAATTAAAAAAAATGCTTTGCTGATTTTTGGCTCAATGCAACAATAAGGATAGAAGGAGATTTAATTGGGAGAAACACATCTGGTAAAATTATCTCAGTTTATTTAAAGTTAAAATCTGACTGCAAGAATGCTCAAAGCAGCATCATCCATGTGTGGCGATCCACACTCTTATTTACACACAATATACAGAAATTTTCCAAACACATTTGACAATCTTTTTGGAAACACAAGTCCGATTAATAGTCCTGTGGACTGTGTTCCAAAATTATTAATATTTAATTCCAGTTCAAAATTAATTGTCTATACTGGAAATAACTTAGATCACTGTTTGACTATTTACATGATATTAACACTCGTAGAATAAATGTTTATAGAATTCTTAAACTTTCACTTGTTTTCCAGTTTCAAAAATATATCGTCGAAAATATTATCATCATAGAAGCAACACAAATTATTAACACATATTAATAACATCTGAAAAGTATTTGACCATTGAGCATAGCATCGAAGAACTGTGCGAAGCACAACAACATTATTGTTCTTCTGACATTAAACATTCGAGAAGTGACTCGATTATGAACTTCAAGTTCCAAACAAAATACATGATTTCTGAATCATCAACTTGATCAATAAATGGTTTAACCATTCAACTATTAGATTATCCACTTGGAAACATTATTATCAAAATATTTATATTCATGGCCATTTTTAGCAATTTTCACAACTTGCAATTCTTCGACAGAATGCGGAAATTAGAATTGTAGTTTTATAATGAATTCATTTAGTTCATGGCACTAGGATTGAAAATATCCTTCAAATTATTCGTGGTTAAAGAATTATTTTTAATTGGCAGTGGCCCATTCTACTATTTGTGTAAGAACACAATATTACAACAACAACGGCAAAGGTCTTCCTCTGAAGAAGAATAAACTACTATCATGACAAATCCGGGTTCTAGCAAAATCAAAGTCTAAATGGAATTCGTAAACAAGGTTGAAATAAGAACTGATGGTTTCAAGAAATAACCTTCGGGTTATTCATACGACGAAATGTGTGGCTCCAATACTCCTACTATAAACCTGATCCATCGAACCTGCTATTTGATTGATGCTCGAAAAAACCTTCATTCCTGCGACTTAACATGCGCACCTGGGAATGGCATTTCAACTACTCCACACACATAAATTATCTTCCCAAAATTTATACAATAAATCAAGCCTCTGCTTGTTATCAACACTGGAAGATTAATAAACTGACAAGTTTATTTTATTTTACCATTCAGTTCAACCCGTGAATTTACCATACTTATGAAAATCTTTACTTCACTTTCGAGTGTATTTACGTCATGATTTTATATAAATACAAAAATATCCTATTTGATACAAATATCATTTGCTTCCCGTTTCATGCCTCTCCGTGTTATCTGAAAAATATACTTTGCTCATTGCAAATATCAACTGTTCAACCAGAACTGACATGTTGGTTGAATGCGGGCTTGCGCTAACCACTCTCCTTCGGAAAATCTCCTGTTCCAGACTAGAAATGATTAAACTACTTCATAGGCTCTTTCTCAATACATATGATTATTAGAAAATATAATATCCAAGAATTATTTAGAAAAATTATGAAAATTATTATTATTATTATTAGTGGATTATTATTATTATTATTATTTGTATTATTTCAAATATGTTTGATTATCATCTCATTATGTGAGAATCCACATGTTCGAACCTTCGAATATGGAAAAAATATCCATTCCTCAACAAAAATAAATTTAACTTTTACAGTTACATCGGCTGATTACCGTGATTTCCCAAAAATATGAAAAATTTAAATAAATGCTCGAAATGCTCGGTCATCGATCCTAAACTGTTCTGAGTGTTGCAAATGCTCAGAATAACTCTAACAAGTCTTGCGTAAATCATTGCAAGAAAAAAATGTGTTGGTCATCTGCAGAAAAATAGTTTGTTCCAATTAGCTAGGCATAATATAATTCAAATGTGGCTTACATTTCTTGATGGTCTTGAAGCGTAGTAAACCTGGTCTGTACCAGATTTATCCGTAGACATGCCCTATCGGACAAGCACGTATAATCCTTGTATCGGCCGCCATTGTAGACCCACAATTCGTCTAGTCAGACATAGTGGTAGTATCTTTCGACGTTTGAATAAACTGTTGTTCCATTTTGATATGGGCTTCTATCAAAGCCATAACAGTTTGTTGAAATAGGGTCAGATCTAAGTGATCTCTTCTTAGATATGTCAGTTGTAACATAACTCACTGTAATCTCATCAGTACAAGAAAAACATTGACAGTCTAAGCAATTAACGGCTGTTCTGAAGATCGTTCCCTGGGCATGGTTTGTATATCACCATCTGCCATGCGCTAGACAACTTGCAGTTTCCCTTGCGTAGACTAATGAACGCCACCGTTATAGACTAGTCTTCAGTGTACTGACAGATCGAAGTGGTCAACTAGTTACAAAATATGAAAACTGACTTGAAATGGATTTAAACATCCAAGTATTAAGTTACTACTGGACTGTGACAAAATACTATTTTCTAGACAAAGTCTAGCATATGTCCTTTTAGAAATATAAATATTTCCACCAATGTCTGTAGAAATACAATCACCTCAGTGATTCTCCTCACCAGAAACTTACTAAGTTCCAACTCGTTTGCGCAGCACTTCTCGTGACTATCACGATTTGAAAAGAACTTCTGCGTAGATTCGGCAACCATGTGCCTTGGCTCAGCGTAGACGCAACTTGCTTGCCAAGTGCTTGTGTTAGAATGAGCTAACCATGCCTCCTCCAGCTGGCTTTTATTCAAAACGGTCAGGGTCACGCGTCATCACCTGATATCTAGAAATCCTCATATCTCTTGAATCCCTGGTCCGATTTACTTGATACTAATTGCATGCTCTTTCATTTGGCCGTGCCAGTAATCTGATCCCAGTCTCAAGTCTCTGCTCCATAGTTAACTATTTAATCAATAAATAGCCTCCACCTCTGCTATTACTCGCTACGTCACTTGACATCCAACTATCGGTAATTTTCTTCGAAATGCTTCTCGAAGCAATGTAGCGCGATATTCAAATATCTGAACTTTCAAAAGCGGCTACAGCCTTTCCCTTGATATCTAGGTGTCTGAAACTTGGAATACCCATTCCTAGAGTTGGGCACATCACGTCGTCTAAAACCTTAAAACTATTAAACGTTAATTCATTTACAGTTCTTTACTCTATAATACCCCATGGTTTTCAGAATCAGTAGACTAAATCAATGGATTGGGTACTCAAATCGTATAACCGGCGAGTGTTACTGCTAAGCTTTCAATCAATGGACTCAGCACAAACATGATTTAAGCTCATCCTTCTAAACAATGGATTTATTATATTCCAGGTTTGTTAATATGCCGCGCTACAGGATTTTTTCTGCATTCCAATTCCATAAATATCGATTTTTGTAAGAATTGTTCTTTTTGCAAATACTGTTGCTCTAACATGCTGCAATTCTGAGTTGTCTTCTAAAACCTTATAACATTGAACGTTAATTCTCTAACAGTTCTTCTTCTATCTGATTTTCAGAATCAGTAAATCAATGGATTGGGTACAGTTTTTTCTTCTGCATGCTAATTCCATAAATATATTTTTTTGTAAGAAGTGTGCTTTTTGCAAATACTGTTGCTGTATCATGCTACAGTTGCCGTCTACAACCTGAAACTATCATCATCTTCATCGTAATCATCATCATAAAGGCCTCGAAAATTAGCAGTGAGGAATTGCATTCTAATTTCATAAATATCAATTTTTGTAAGAAGTATGCGATTTGCAAATACTGATGCTCTAACATTCTGAAATTATGACTTGTCGTCTAAACCCTTAAAACTATTAAACGTTTATTATTTTACAGGAGTAGGGGGCTACTAGGAGTTCTAAACAGTGACACGAGCCACTCGGCTACGCTGAACTCTCATGTATATTTCATGAAACCATGGGCATGCGACATATCGTTGGACTCGGGCTGACGTCCTCTTTCCTATGGACCATGTATTATATTTTTCAAAAAAAAAATGAAATTTTTCGTTTTAGAAAATAGGCGATAGTTTGAAACCCAAACATGATAGACTGTAGTGCTATCGTTCAAACGAACGGTCTCTATGTCATTTATTCTCTATAATAAAACTTTTTATATGATTTTTGGAAAACACTCGAATTTTGAAATTCCTATATTTTGGAAAGTAAAGAGTTCTCAAAAAAGTTTGTTTGACATAAATGAAAGGTCCCTATGCCCTCTACCCCCAAAATAAATGTCAAGTCTCTGGGGGTAAATATTTGTGTTTTGTAAGTAGGGCCTTGATGAGAGAGCTGTCTCACTTAGCAAGTTGTGAGCCCCTGCGACCTTGGAATGGAAGGAGCCATGCTAGGAGGGCGTGCTTGGATTCGTATTTTTTCGTCTCGTTGCGTTCTTTACGGGAATGTAGGTGTCGAAAAGGTGAAAATCTGGAAACATGTTTTTCTTTTTTGTTATATCTCGCGAACCAATCATGCTAGAGGCGTGTACGAGGGGTCCAAGGACTCGAGGTGACGTCCTCATTGCTATGGACCACTCGTTATAATTTTAAAAAAAATTGGAAACTCGATTTTGGGGTAAACAAATGTTTTTTGTGATTTTTGCTGATATACCTCGAACCAATAAGGCTAGAGACTTGTACGAGGTGTCATCTTTTCCCCTAGCGTTGTCCTCTTGCCGACGATGTTTCGTGTTGAGCAGGAATGAAAAACCATGGTGAGGTAAAACCGTGATTTTAGACTTTTTGATCTATCTCGCAAACTCATAACGCTACAGACGTGTACGAGGTGTCCTAGGACTCGTGCTAACGCCCCCTTTTTGAAACTATTTTTGAAATTTTGACAAAGGGCCTAACGCCATACATGTAGAAAAAACTTTTTTTCTTTATCTGTTTATAATGTTCTTGAAGCGTGGTTGTTGAGAGAGACGATACTGCTGGGTGTGTGAGTTTTAACGAGCCTGTCGCCACTCATGGTAGTGGTATTTCAATAGAACAATGAATATTTTGGCAGGACTGTGGAACGGTTTACGACGGTTCGTTTTCCAATATTTGTTATGGCAAATGTATGAACGCTAATATTTGAAAATGTGTGAAGCATGCTAAGATATTTTTTTTACCCCCGAAGAGAGCCTTTAGCGGGTAAACGATGATGAGAACTTGGTTCTATGTTGGTCGAAGCGAGTACAGAAAACAAACTTGCTGAAGAGGGGGACAGACTAGCAGGAGGTGAATGCCATTTGAGCTTATTGGAATGCGCTGATCAGACCTGACAGCAGGTGCAATGGAAAATGACAAAGACGCGGAGGACGCTTGAAGGTGAAATAATCTGACAACCGTGGTGGCAGGGAAGAGCGAAATGCATGTGAACACGTGTGAAACCACATGTAGGCTAAACAAGTTACATCCTGTCTTGCTTCGTACGTGACAAAATGCAAGTTGACGTGAAATTTGACCTGGCACAGGTGTTCATTTTGGACGTTAGCTGTCCACGTGTGCGATAACAGAATGTTCAAGCGTGAGAAAAAAATGATCATACATGCAACGTAACATATATAAAGACACGTCGTTATCATTTCCACTCTCACTTATGTGACTAACTTTGAACACGCTGCGTTCCGTGAAACACATGGTCTTGTTTAACAGTTTTGGTGTTGGTGGAAAATACTTAACCTTGTTGTGGGGTAGGTATTTATTTATATATATTTATTCATTTATATGTTTATTGATTTATATATATTTACAAGCAAATATTTATTAATTGTTGAAGTTATAAATAAATGTTTATTTATTTGTTTGCAGAGGACGTGAATAGCCTACCTGTTGTGTGTCTGTGGGAAAGATATTAAAGAAACAGAAAGACGGACAGCTAGAGACGGAAACCATTACCAGACTAGCCCACGAGACGGGAATAAAGCAAAGCATTACAAGTCAAGGTGAGATTTGTTTTTTTTATATATAACCTGTTTGATTTTGTTTTGTTTATGAAATACATAAACTATATGGAATTGATATACTTATGGAGGTTTATTTTATTTCTTTTTAGATATTTGGTGAAAAAAACTCTACTGCTTTAGCCACAACAGCTGAAAACCAAGTGGCTTTAGAGTGGAAGCATTGTCAAGCAGTCTACAACTGAAAACTCAGGTGAGAGTGTTCTTTCAAAATAATGTCTTTTACTGCTGCGGATACGTTAACTTGGGAACCCCAAAACAGTTGTTTCAAATCGCGTATGTGCTCTGGCCGCGTGGTCAATGTTAGAAAAAGTTTGATTCCCAAAGAATTTTTAAAATCTTGTTTTGAAATTTTTAAAATTGAAATTTGTACAGCGCAAAGGTTACATACGGCTTTAAAGGAGAATACAGAACTGGTGTGCGATTTCATATATAAAAAGAAGGACACGGAACATAAAGAGACATTTTATATTTGCGGTAAAATGCAAGAGCTATTCATAGCCCATAATTTGGATCAGTGGTATGAAACCCACGTGGTCAGTGCCTTGCTATCAACATTTGATAAACTGCAACAAGGACCCAGTGGTTTAGCGTTAGACAAAATTCATCATCTACAAATCAACATTTGTCATTTCAACCCGCTGAATGCTGGGTCTAGTTATATTAAAACACCACCAGCAATAAAATCGAAAAAGGCTGGGGTGAATATAAAGAATCATGACAATGATTGCTTCTTGTGGTGTGTGGCTGGATGTTTGCAGCCAGTAAAACATAATGGTTGTTGGCCAGGAATGTACAGGGCCAAGTTTGATGAATTGAAACAAACGTTAAATTTAACTAGAATGTCGTTCCCTATGGACTTAAACGAGATCCGTAGGTTTGAACAAGACAACCATGACTTTTCGTTCATGGTGTATTGCCTTGATGGTGATGAGATTGTGGGTCCTCTTTATGAAACAAAAGAACCGAAACGACATCACATTCATCTTTTATATCTGTCTTACGGAGAAGTGAATCACTATTGCCTCATTAAAAGCCTGAGTAGATTGCTAAGCAGCCAAATGTCCAAAGCACATGGTAAAAAGCATATTTGTGACCGTTGTCTCCAATACTTTTGGACGCCTACTTCTTTGGAACGTCATAGGGTAGATTGCGTTTCTTAGGAAGCGGTGAGACTGATATTGTCACAAGGGGACAAGGCTGTGTTAAAGTTTAAGGACATTCATAAGCGTCACACTGTTCCCTATGTGGTATATGCAAATTTCGAAGCACTCACTACACCCATGGCGGGAAGTGAACCAGATCCCACCATCAGCTCAACCACACCCATTCAAAAGAACCCTTTGCCATAGGATTTAATGTGGTGTGTGCCTATGACCCCACACAATCCGTTTACAAATACCGTGAGGGGCCAGATTGTGCCAGATGGTTTTTGGATTAACTTGTCAAGTTGGCCGACCATGTACAGGGATTACTGGACCACCCAGTACCCATGAGCCTAACTCAAGAACAGCAGCAGCAGTATGAGCATGCCACGACATGCCATATTTGCGAAAAGCCACTGATCAGTGCTGAAGACACCGTTCGTGATCACTCGCACTTTACGGGAGTATTTCGTGGAGCTGCGCATGGTAAATGCAATTTGAACTTTCCAGCTCCTCGTTTCGTCAGTGTCTTTTTCCACAATCTGGCAAATTATGACATTCAGTTTTTGATTCGTGAATTGGATCATGTCAACAAGGGTTCGTTTACCATTATCCCCCAAAACCATGAGCGTTTTACAGCCCTGACCTGGAGGTTGGGCGACTTTAGCATTCGATTTTTGGATTCCTTTAAATTTATGGCAGCCTCGCTAGACAGCCTTGTGAATGGCTTGAATGAGGAGGATTTAAAAATACTAGAATCCATTTTAATGATCCTGAGCAATTTCAATTGTGCATTCGGAAAGGTATATTCCCGTATGATTTCTGCAACAGCTGGGACGTGTTAAAGCAAAGAAAACTACCACCACAAGAGAAATTTTACTCGAAACTAACACGTAGTACCGTTTCCGATGAAGACTATGCACATGCATGTCAAGTTTGGCGAGTGTTTGACATGAAGACGCTAAGTGAATATGCTATGCATTACCTAAAACTGAATGTATTGCTGCTCACTGATGTATTTGAAAAATTCCGTAACTTGTGTCAACACATTTACGGTCTTGACCCGGCTCACTATTATACGAGTCCTGGGCTCTCGTTTGATGCCGCTTTGAAATACACTTAAGTGGAATTGAATTAACTCACTGATGTAGACATGGTTCTATTTTTTGAAAAGGGCATTCGTGGCGGCTTTGTGTCGCTTAACCAACGCCATGTCGAAGCGAACAATGTCCACATGCCTGATTATTCACCGGACAAACCAGAATCGTACTTAATGTACTATGAAGTGAATAATTTGTACGGTTACGCCATGAGTCAGCCTTTTCCCTATGGGAAGTTTGCTTGGCTGACAGACAAACAAGTGTCAGAATTTGATGTGAACATGGCTAGCCAAGAAACAGGCAGTGGATATGTGCTAGAAGTGGATATTGAATATCCCTCATCCTTGTATGATGAACATGCCGATTTCCCATTCTGCCTTGAGCAAATGGTTCCCCCTGACAGTAAAGTGAACATTGAAAAACTCATGGGCACACTTTACAACAAAAATCGGTATGTGCTACATATCCAAATGTTGGTGCAATGCCTCGCCCAAGGCTTGGTGTTGAAGAAAATCCACAGGGGTATTTCTTTTGCTCAAAAAGCATGGCTTGAGCCATACATGCGACTCAACACAGAGCACCGACAAATGGCAACACAGCAGTTTGAAATTATATTTTTTATATGGCAAGTCCATGGAGAATGTCCGCAAATACCGTGAAATTAAATTGGTCAATGTCTGGAAGGGGCGGTGGGGAGCCCGTCAGTACATTGCCAAGCCCAATTTTAAATCGATCAACATTATCGATGAGGATTTGGCTACTATTGTATTGAGTAAGACCAGCGTGACCATGGATAAGCCTATTTACTTGGACCAAGTCATTTTAGACTATTCCAAATCGGTCATGTATCGATTCCACTATGAGTTTGCCAAACGCCATTTTGAGGAAGTCTCTGTTGTATATGGATACGGTCTCATTCATTTACCACATTCGCCACTGCAACCCCTATGACGATATGGGGCAGCATAGAGACTGGTTCGACACCTCTTCGTATAGCGCTGACAATGTGTTTCAGCTGCCCATAAAAAACAAGAAGGTAATGGGCGTTTTAAAAGATGAATGCGGTGATTCCATTATGACGGAATTCGTAGGGTTGGCTTCGAAAATGTATGCTTATCGCACACTAGACTGTATGGAAGCCAAGAGAGTAAAAGGTGTAGGTAGAGCAGTGGTAAAATCGCTACGTGTAGACGATTACTTAGCGGTTTTACGCACTGGCAAAGCGATGTCTCATACACAGTGCAGGATACAATCCAGCAACCATCATTTGTATTTTGTGGAACAGAGGAACCGCACCCTTGCCTTCATGGATAACAACGTGTGTGGGCTGATGACTTGCTCACCAGCCTGCCCTGGGGTTATGACCGTAAGGAGGAGGGGGAGTGATTTTTCTGTTTGTTCGTTTAGGGACATGGCTCTTTTTGTAACACGTAGATTTAGTATTTTGTAAATATTGGTTTTATGTCATTGTAAATAGTAGATTTTGTAAAATAGTGGCAACCCACTTGGAACTTTTGCTCTTTAAATAAAGTTCTATGCAACCTTATTTTTAAAAAAAGATTGGTAAATAGTTTGATTTTTTTAAGCTGTACAAAGTTGAGTTTTTTTGTAAATATGAAATAAGTAATACTTTTAGTAACTTTTTTCTTTTTTTTGAAATGGTAAAATGTTAAATGTATAATAAAAAGTTCTGTTGGGATGAGTGTGCATGTCGAGAATGTGCTTTTGGGAATAAATAAAGTGGTTGTGGTTGTTCCGAAAGACAGGTGTGAATGTATGAGTAGAGAGAGAGAAAGCTGGTGTGTATGTATGACCAGAGCAAACACGGTGAGGTAGGGTGGGTGGGGAGGGGGAAATTGCCACTTATATACTCATTTTGTTTTGTCAATAGTTTTTTTTTTCATTCAAATGTAGCGGTCAATAGACATTATTTTTGTAAAAACAGTATTACCTGCTGTAGTCGTAGACCTCGACGTTTCCACAATCACATAAACACATTGAAGCATCATCATGGTCAAGCACTCGCATCAACATCATTGACAAATCTCAACTTTCAACATACATCAAATGGAAAAATGTCAAAACAGCAAAATGGAAAATTCATGTTTCGATATCACCAAAATCGCAAAACTTAAAACGGACATTTTTAAAAACTGGAAATGGCCATGTGTAAAATATGAAAAATCAAAAACTTCAAAAGGACATTGTTTAAAAAGTGTCATCAACAAAATGGAAAATCCATATAATCAAAATCACAAAACTTGAAACGAACATTTTTAAAAACTGTAAATTGCAATTTGGCAAAATGGCAAGGTGTGAATTCATCATGTGTGAAATGTAAAAATGAAAAATCATCCATCAACATCATGATTTTTAAATAAAGAAAAACAAAACATCGTGCTCTGGTAAACCTTTGTTTTTATTTCATAGTCATAGTGAATTGACAAAAGAAAAATAGAATACAAACAACTCCCAATTCCTCAATGTTTATGTCCATGCATCATCAACTTTCCTTTCATAGCACTCATGATAATGAGGGCTGCCATCTTTTCACCCACTGAGGCATCACAGGATGTGAAATGTTGTTTAGCTTTCTTCAATAACAATTTATCTGCAACATGTCTCAAACCAGGATGAATATGGCGGTAAGAAAGTTCATGTTCTTTGCATGCTTGATCCAAAAGATTAATGGGTACATCACCACGCTGCAAACGTTTTTCGAGATGAGTTCCAGGGCCACAAAAACGATAACCTGGAAGATGGATTTCGAAAGGTAAGTATTCAATAACTTTGTCAATGACGCCATTGCCAGTACAGGTTTGGCATATCCTTTTCCATCGATGGTAAAAAGGTTTGGTCTTCCTCCTCCTCTGTGGACGATGTTTGTGTTTGTTGTTGTTGTTGCTTTTTCTCGCCATGACACCCGTGGAATGATTCAACAAAGTCTTTACATGGACTTTTATGACCGTGATACAGTTTCACTAGCTGACAAATCGCGCACTGACGCATAGAGGGTATTTTTGCCATGGCCACTTGCTTATGATGATCGTAATCCGTACAGGGTTGCAATTCACTCAACACAGGGTCTTGAGTCCATGATTTTGGTACATGTTGCCAGATTTCTTTCACCGCGTTGGCTACTACATAATAAATGAACGACTTGTGGAGCGCCAAGAGTTCCTCTTTGGTAAAACTGTCTAGTTTCTTTTTACACACAAAGAACTTGCCGATGGCTTTGTCCGTAGCATTGCCTTTCTCCATGGTATCACGTGCTGTAGATATTTACACGTCGCTTGTAGAAATCTCACTGGCGTCATTCGCAGGTAAATCTTGAGTTATAATTTTGTTCAAGAACTCCCAACAGGCATGGGTGGTTAACCAATAAAATGCCACACATGGGCTAGGGCTGTATGGGTAATATTGCCACAAGAACAAGTATCCATGAGCGTTTGCAGGGATGGGCTGCCTAACTCCATAAGGTCGATACAATGACAGTAAGACGCCAAAAATGGTTGCAACCATTGACGTTTTTCAGTACCTTTCACAAATACCACATTGGCCGAGGACAAGTGTGCTTTCATGACCACGTCCAAATATTTATAGGAAATGGTTCCTTGATTCCAGTCTAGTTGCCTATGATTTTCAATCCACTGGGTTTGTTTACGATCTTTTTCACACAACAAATCAAAAGCATGGGGCGGTTTAAATAGCAAATGCGTAGCTTGCGATATCCAAAAGGTGGTACAATCGATTATGGCCACTTGCTTAAATATAAATTTGTTGTCACCAATTTTAAACCCTTGGCAATCCACAATGAGTGTGCGCAACATGTTGACGCTTGCCTGGACCAAGTTCAAATGACGACTGACTGACGATCGGCCACTAAAGTGTATCCATAACATGGACTTACCTACTATGCTAGTTTGAAAAATAATGAGATTAGGGTAGGACAGGGGGACATGAAAAAATAAGAATTTAAGAATTACATCATTTTATTATCATAACACGTCTTACAGGCTTTTGTCATTTTGGGATAGGGATGATACCAACTGATACAACAATATAGTCTCTTGTGTTTGTAACGTCCATAACACCGATGATGTCCCAATGTCTCTAAACAAGGCGTTTGTGATGGTGAGCTGCTCACCGAAGCACCATGGACACCATACGGTCCACACGTATCGTAACTTGTTTTCTTTTTCATCACCCAGAGGCACGAGTGAGGGACAGCTTGAATGACAGGGTATATTTCCCACCTCCATTCTGCACAGGTAGGGGCAGGCAGGTGACCAGCGCTGATGTTCCTGCATGGGTTCATCGCTCTCTTGCCATTGGTCTATAATGATGAGGCAAAAGGCACATTTTACTTCATCTCTTGCTTTTAAATAGTAGAATCCAGCGGCCGCCAAGGCTTGAGGGTTTATGAAAGGCACTGGCCATGTTGCAAAAGTCTTGAAACGTTGTTCCTCAGAGTTTAAATTCATGGATGTAACGTCTCTTGATGCTTTAAAGCAAGACATGACTGAGCGGCTTGACGTGGGTTGACCTGTTATTTATACACTCGTCACTTGGTTGGACAATGGATAATAGTTGACTTGTTTGTGATGAATAATCAAACAGTATGCCGTGGTATTGGCTGGTACATTGTCATGCATTTCAAAATCTAGTCGAATGTCAATATTGGATGGCTTGACAGACTCTTCCAGCTAAGAACAGTCAAAGACAATCAGTGGTGCTCTTGCCTTAAACGCTTGGGGGTAGCAGCATGGGACCGATCTCTTTTTGATAATACGACCATCGAAATTTAGAAAACAAGTCGTACAGGGGGCCAAACTTATTTTTGGAAAAATCCAAATCGAGTCCTTCATAGGGAAACACAGCACCGTTGAGGAAAAGATTTCTCAATTGCATATGATCAAATTGCGTGGCATCTTTGGTTTGTTGATACTTGCGATTCGTTTGGAAACCCACGATCAGGTAGAGAGATCTCTCTGTATAGCGGGCTGTTTTTACAGACCAACTGTGTGTGTTGATGGTGGGCAATAGCGGGTACTCATGAGTGCCCAGCTTCTAAATTCCATGGGTAGAGGCATATCTCTCTTTACCATCTTGAGTATGTCCAGTTTTTTGCTATCGTCAAGGGTCACATGGGGCACTTTCCATAGCAAGGGTTGTAGTTGAATATTTGAATCAATGGGGGCATTGTCAGCTCCCTTGATTGCATTATTATCACTCCTGTCTCTCATCAAACAAAGCACTTGCCTTGCGTTGACCACAATGCGCTGGTGGTCTTCGGCAAAGCCTAAAATCAGTTTAAGAGGTAAATATCCAGTAAAGGTGCCATCGGAGTGTACCATCCAGTCATTGGTCGAGTCAGGGCACCAACCCGCCATGCAAAGTGTTTTAGCTTCTTCCTCACTATAAGAGGGGTAGAGTTTCATGACATTGGAAATACCCACATTTCGTGTGCTATCCACCACGATATCGTTAATGACATACCGCACTTCAGAAAACAGAAAGGCCAAATCATGGTTGGCTAATTTGGATGTGGTGGGTGTAGAGCCATCGGCTTTGGTGTGCCGACCTTCAATCTGAATGACACTTTCATGCGGTAGGCTGTAAATATCATGGTTGTTGATAACAAATTGAATTTCATCATTGTTAATGAGTCCAGGTGTTTGAGCTTGATAAGAATGGAGATCAATTCTTACCACTCCTGGTTGCTCCTAGATGCGGTTCGCTACCTCTAGGATAGAATTCTTCATGGGGGTTGACGTGGTAACCCAAATGCTGT
The DNA here is from genome assembly GCA_946902985.2 of Meconema thalassinum. NCBI lineage: Eukaryota > Metazoa > Arthropoda > Insecta > Orthoptera > Tettigoniidae > Meconema > Meconema thalassinum. Next base: position 244,140,029 of record OX336394.1, on the reverse strand, counting down.
AAAATCTGCTTGTCTTGAGATGTTAACGTGAATTCACGTGGCAAACAACTAACACCATTCCTAGATGGTGTTGTTGCTATATACACCAACTTCATAGTGGCTTTAGCACCAACTTGTAAGTCACTGGTGTGGTAGAATCTAGATCAATGAGTTGTTGATCTCTATTGATCAGTCTTAATGTTATATTACTAATACTATCGACGGCCACAGAATGAAAAAGCACCACTGGAGGGTTTTCACGAATAATATACCCATTGGGCGATGTCACAATAAAGTCATAAAGCGAATGCGATGGTTCTTGATTGGCGTACACTTGGTTAATAATATTACACGTCACCGACACATGATGGTCCTCAATGAATTTCACTTCATGGTCCGATTCATGTTTTTTGTTGGGCTCCAACACGCGTGGTTTAAATCCTAATAATGGACCAATGGAATCGGGGCGTGTTTTAAAGTCAATGTTGAAAGTAGAGAAAATACTGCAGCGATGAGTGTTGGTATTTCCTACAAGTTCAAACTTGCAAGTTCCATCGAGAAATGACTTTAAACCATATTCATTGATCAACACCACATAAATGTGTTCATAAATGTCATCGATCGTGTATCCACCAGAGTACAGGGTGAGCACAGAATCATCATAGTAAAACTTGTTGTTCACATTTTCACGTATGTTGTATATTCGATTGTACGTTTCAAGAGAAACAAGTCCCAAACCATAGGATTTTTCACTCAATTCAATGGGCGGGTAAAAGTCTAGGCTGACTTCGGGTCCACGTCCATGCAGTGTAAACGTTTAACTTTCTGCCGACAAACTGGTGGCGTTTTTGCTTATGCTGCGTCTTATATAAAAAAATAAACACAAACGTCCACACTGTTGGCTGTTAAACGTTTGCTCACCTTTCACATTATAATATATCTTGATACTGTTTCCAAAATAGGCCACTAGTTCCATGGGCGGGGGCAAATTCCCAAAACTGTCATAGTACCATACGATGGATCCCTCTTTGACATAAGCTACATAATGCGTTCCTGGTCCTCGGTGATCATCCAAATTGACAACAGCACATTCCTGTTTCCAGGGTCGTGGGGGTAATTGGTTTCGCATAAACACACCTCAAAAATGAGAAAGCTTTAGTTGTTTAGCACTTGTTGATGCGTCAAGGCATGTCTTGCTATGGCTGAGGTTATTTTTGTTTTAATATTTCGAAGTTGTGAAATCCCAAATCCTTGTTGATAAAAGGCTGGCTTTAAATTGGCGTTTCTAGCCCCCATGGCAATCGCTTCCATTGATTCATTGTGTCGCTGACTTTCTTTGATTTGTTGCTTGCCCTGCTGCGCGGCTTTAATGGTTTTCGCCACTGCACTGGCACCGCCCAAAAGTGAACCCAGAGCATCCAAACCAGCAACTAATGCAGGTAAAAATCCCGCTCGTTTGGGGACGGGAATCACTCGCCCGTGTTTTGAACCCTGTCGCTGACGTTTTGGAATAACACGTATCTGTGCTGCTCGAAGAGCTTTCCTTATGGTCAATACATTATTTTTTCTTTTTTTCTTTCGCAAGTGCTTGTCCACGAATGTCTTAAGCCCAGGCTTTGCCAAGGACAGAGTCCTTTATTCAGTCTTTCTCACCACATACCTTTGTTTCACCATGATGATAATGACCAACAACCTTTCACAAGAAAGTTTAAGTCACAACTAACGTCAGATTGTTATTTCATGGCTGTATATTCCAATTCCACATAAAGTGGGAAATGGTTTATGGTTTTTCCCGCTTGCTTTTCATCCCATGTCAACATGAGATGAAAGGATAATTCGTCACCTGCATTGACCATTTCGTGGTTATGGACCAACATCCTATGACCATTTATCTTTATTTGTAAATGGTTCTCATCAGGTATGGCATATTTGATGTGAATGGTTCCATCATAGTGTAATCGATAGTGGCTTAAACCCGAAGCAAGCACATAGGTCAAGTGCTGATCATGGACTGGCGGTAAATGGTTTCTGTCATTCACAGGTTTTTCATTTGTAAGATACACTGAAAATACAAATGGGATCCATTTATAAAGCCTTTTCATTTCATAGGTCACGTAACGCTTGGTACAGACATCGTCTTCGTCTTGTCATAAAACTCATACACTTTGTTATCCACATACTTTTTTGTAGTAACGTCTGTAGACACTTGAGGATGTTTTACATGGGTTAACCGCTTTCCCTTAAAGTCATAATCTCCCTGTTTTGTGCGTGGCACTACAGACCTATCCATATAGTGTTTATTAGCAGGATCTGTTTCTTGTTTAGGATCATGTATGGGGACAGACCTAGCTTTGGCCATCAACGCACGTCCAAAGACATCCATCGTCTATCTGTAGTACCAGTCTACTGTTTCTATCACAAGGCTCGGTGTCCTGTTTATAGACAGCCTGCTAACTTGGCTAAGCCTTAGTTGATATGAAGATTATTAAGCAGCAAGAGTCATTCCCCGTGGGAGACGTGGTTTCCCATCTCTGTCCCACATCACGTGAACAACGCCATGGTTCACTGTTTCCATCTTCCATTCGCTTCATCATTGTGGGGCCTTCCGGCTGGAAAGACCAATCTTTTGTTAACGCTAATCACAGCGCCCAATGGTCTGGGTTTTCAAAATATTTATATTTTTGCAAAATCTCTCTACCAACCCCTCTATGTGTTTCTGGATCAAGTCATGTCTGGAATACAAAAAGGGAATATGGGTTATTTCACATTTTCCATGCAGGAAAATGTGATTTCACCAGATGAGGTATAGCATGATTCACTCATGATTTTCGATGATGTATCCACTGAACGTCAAGGCATCATTCAAAGCTATTTCAGCATGGGTCGTCACAAACATATCGATTGCTTCTATCTTCGACAAACGTATTCTAAAATGTCTAAACAGTTGATTCGTGACGTTTTATTTCGCCAGGACGAGAGGAACAGTCGTCACATTTATAATGAACATGTGAATCTGGATATGACCTTTCAAATGTTTACAGAATTGTGTGGCAAGTGCTGGAACACACAACGTCATGCCTGTTTAGTGATTGACAAACAAAGTGAACTCAACCAAGGACGGTATCGCTTAGGGTTTGATCATTTTGTTGCTATTTAAGGCCCTGGCTCATTCCCTCTCAAGTCATTTGTCAAGACACCATGGTGTTAGCAGAGAGTCAATTGAAAAAGCATATTATTAAAGCAAAAAATACTATTCGCCAAAAGTTTCGTCAATTGAAACGATCACGGGCAGATCATGCTTTGTTTATTCAACAACATTTAGCACCTCCGCTAAAAGCCATGTTGAAACCCTCTTTCAAGCCATCTGAAACGCTACCCACCGTTTCACAAGCCACGCAGACGCTGCACGGAGACCCTGAGGAAGAGGAACAGGAACAGGAACAGAAAGATTTGACTAGTGTTAGCGAAGTTGAGGATGACGAGGAACAAGTGTTTACGCCTCAAAAAAAGGTCGCACCCCTTGCAGAGTTTTTAAGAAAAAAGGAATCCATGGCCATGGTCGAAACACCTTGCCCTTCCAGAGCGTCTCCGTTTTCACAAGTCTTGGCCACCCCTCAACATATAGCTCAACTGAAAACCATTTTAATAAAATATTATGGATCAACACTGGAACCCCGTCTCACTGATCTATTTATTGGAAACACAGATACCACGTATGGTGTTCGCTATGAGGATGATAGTTTTAAAATTGGGGATTCATCCATTAAATTTGCTCGTACTAAAGCTGTCATTAAGAACATCAATTATAAATTAACGCTAGGACTGTTAAAGCTGCTCTTTTCTCGAACCCCCTCCTTCCATAATTATACGTCAGAGGACCTTGGCAAATATAAATCCATTTTATTGGACACCCATACCCACAAAAGACTGTATGATCCAGCTCAACAAGTGAATGCCAATATATCTCAAAAATATAAAACCATCATTGCAAAAATGTTTCCCACCAGTCAAAGTGGTCGTCGTAAAGCATCCGCTTCGGGAGTGCATTTAAACCATTAAAACCCCTTGTGGATGTTACCTACTGGCACAATCCCAATAAACTCGTCCAGCGGCTAGAGTTGTTGCAAGCTTCACGTCAAGCTGGACATACCGGTCACGATTGGGAAATTCAAGAAATTGAACAAGAACTTCGAAATGCCAAAATTATTGTTTAAGCGCTCACCCATTAAAATGGGTATTGCTCACGAGTTGCATCGCCCAGCTAGGCGTCACTATCCACGACTCAAGGTGATATCACGAGGTGTGGATGAACTTTGGCAGGCTGACTTGGTTGAAATGATACCCTATGCTGGCGTTAACGATGGTGTACACTATATGTTGACCGTCATTGATGTCTATTCCAAAATGGCCTTTGTTGAACCTGTGAGTCGCAAGTCTGGTCCACTAGTTACCAAGGCCTTTCAACATATTATTCAACACTCCAAACGCCAACCTCAGTTGCTACAAACTGACCAGGGGAAAGAATTTTTCAACAAGGATTTCTCCAGTTTTCTCAGATCTAAGGATATTCACCATTACACCACGTACAGCAATCTCAAAGCCAGTGTGGTCGAGCGGTTCAACCGAACATTGAAAATCCATATGTGGAAAGCGTTTACCGCTCAGGGCACGTATCGCTGGTTGGATATGTTACCAGAGCTAGTATCACTTTACAACGACACTAAACATAGAACGATTGGGACCAAACCACGGCTCGTGACTAAGAATATTCAGCGATTGGATAAACTGTTTAACCCCATAAAAATAGCCGATCCTAAACGTCACTGACTGAAAATTGGGGATTTTGTTCGTGTGAGCAAATTTAATTCCGCCTTCAATAAGGGCTACACATCTCTGTGGGGGACTGAACTATTTCGAATTCGTCAAGTCAACTTGGACAGTCCAGTCACCTATTTACTCGAGGACCTCAACCATCAACCCATAAAAGGTAGATTTTATCTCCATGATCTTCAGAAAACAGCATTTCCAAAGCATTATCGTGTGGAAAAAGTGTTGAAACAAAAAGGAAATAAACTATATGTCAAATGGTTAGGGTTTAACTCTACGTTTAATTCTTGGATCAATAAATTACATGTTGTGTAAACCTGTGCACATTTTTATTCACACATGCTGTACACCACCTATAGCTCTGTGTGTACAGTCCTCAGCTCCACATAGTTCTTTCTCTTTCCACCTGTGTTCTCTCTTACATTACCCATCCCCCTCTCCCCCTTCACCTCCCACCACTGCTGTTCGCAGCTATTGCCTATCTATTGGTTGTGACATCATTCCCACAAGTTGCATCATACTTTTTATTGATTCAGCGATTCCCACGCTTTGAACATTCTGTTATCGTGCACGTGGACAGCTAACGTCCAAGGTGAACACGTGTGTTGGATCATATTACACGTCAACTTGCATTTTGTCACGTACGAAGCAAACAGGATGTAACTTGTTTAGCCCCCATTTCATCTCACACGTGTTAATATGCATTTCGCTCTTTCCTGCCACCACGGTTGTCAGATTATTTAACCTTGAAGAGTCATCCGCGTCTTTGTCATTTTCCATTGCACCTGTTGTCAAGTCAGATCAGCGCATTCCAATAAGCTCAAATGACATTCACCTCCTGCTCGTCTGCTCCTCGGCAAGTTTGTTTCCTGTACTCGCTTCGACCAACATAGAACCAAGTTCTCATCACCGTTTACACGTTAAAGGCTCTCTTCGGGGGGTAAAAAAATCTTAGCAGCTTCACACATTTTCAAATATTAGCCTCTATCCATCTGCCATAGGAAAGATCAGAAAAACGAACCCTTGCTCTGTCATAAACCGATCCGCCGAAATATCGATTGTTCTATTAAGCATGGGCATTCTGGTTAGAGATAGGTTCGTTGAAACACACACACACACACCCCAGCAGTATCGTCTCTCTCAACAACCACTCTTCCTGAACATTATAAACAGGTAAAGAAAAAAAAGTTTTTCTACATGTATGGCGTTAGGCCCTTTGTCAAAATTTCAAAAATAGTTTCAAAAAGGGGGCGTTAGCCCGAGTCCTAGGACACCTCGTACACGTATATAGCGTTACGGGTTTGCGAGATAGAGCAAAATGTCTAAAATCACAGTTTTACAACAACATGGTTTTTCATTCCTACTCAACACGAAACATCCTCGGCTAGAGGACAACGCTAGGAAAAAAATTACACCTCGTACAAGTCTCTAGCCTTATTGGTTCGTGAAATATCAGCAAAAATCACAAAAAACACTTGTTTAACCCAGAATCGAGTTTCCAATTAAGAAAAACTATAACGAGTCGTCCATAGCAATAAGAACGTCACCCTGAGTCCTTGGACCCCTCGTACACACCTCTAGCATGATTGGTTCGCGAGGTATAACAAAAAGTCTAAAATCACGTTTTTACCAAAAAAAAAAACATGTTTCCAGATTTTCACCTTTTCGACACCTACATTCCCGTAAAGAGTGCAATGACACGAAAAAAACGAATCCAAGCACGCCCTCCTAGCATGACTCCTTCCATTCCAAGGTCGCAGGGGCTCACAACTTGGTAAGTGTGCGAGCTCTCTCATCATGACACTACTTACAAAACACAAATATTTACCCTAGAGACTTGACATTTATTTTGGGGGTAGAGGGCATCGGGACCTTTCATTTATGTCAAACAAACTTTTTTGTAAACTCTTTAGTTTCCAAAATATAGGAATTTCAAAATTCGAGTGTTTTCCAAAAAACATAAAAAATAAAAAAGTTTTATTATAGAAAATAAAGGACATAGAGACCGTTCGTTTGAACCATGGCACAATATTCTATCATGTTTGATTTTCAAACTATCGCCTATTTTCGAAAACGAAATTCTTTTTTTTTTTTGTAAAATATAATACATGGTCCATAGGAAAGAGGACGTCAGCCCGAGTCCAACGATATGTCGCATGCCCATGGTTTCATGAAATATACATGAGAGTTCAGCGATGCCGAGTGACTCGTGTCACTATTTAGAACTCCTAGCAGCCCCCTACTTACATGTTTTTCTTCTGCATTCTAATTTCATGAATATCGATAATTTCGCATGGTTTTCTGAAACAGTAAAAGAATGGATTGAGTACTCTAAATCGTATAACCGGCATGTGTTACGGCGTCTAAAACCTCAGAACTATTAAACATTAAGTCTTTTACAGGTTTTTCTTCCATCATATCCCATGGTTTTCAGAATCACTAAATCAATGGATTGGGTACTCAAATCGTATAATTTCATAAATATCGAATAACCGATGAGTGTTATGATGATCCAATTTTCAGTGATTGCCTTCTTAAGTTAGGGAACGTACAACTTGGAATTCTAACTGAAATGAAAATGGTGTTCTATAATCATTTGGTTGAAATAATAACATAACAGCCTTTTTCCTTAAGCCACTCATTATAAACCTATTGGGGAAAATATGACTTATGAACATACGAGATTTTTCGCACGGGTCCGCTAGTCGTAAGATATTCATGAAGTCCCGCCCACTGCTCTCTCTTTCTAAGCACCGCCGTCTGCTCTGATCTAACGTCTCCCCACTGCACTCCAAACGGCGAACATGAAGGAGTTCTAAAATTCTCCACGCAGCGCTAGTAGGTTGATACTCTAGAGATTACTTCGGCACAATGTAAGATCGGTATTTAAATTAAGTATACATACCAGTCTGCATATTCCATAGGCATGACAATATTATGGGGTCGTAGTGAAAATGCTCTAACTACTGTAAGTAATACAAACAATCAACGCATCAGCACCAACACTTAGTAAACACCACTGCACTTCTCACATTGCACAACTCATGTAACAAACAACAAATGTGTCCGATATTAAAATTAATGACGGTAGCGGAATTACGCGCCTGGACAGGCTCACAATCGGTTCAACCTAGCAGCGCTACTCTCGGAAAGATCGTCAAGTAGGGGATGTTCGGTGTTTAGCACACAACTCGCGCTGAATGAGAAGGCGTTAGAGCATAGCAAATGTCAAGTCTTATTACTCAACAGTTGAGTTGTTACCATTGCAGGAAGTACAAATAAATATTGATACCGGTAATACAGTATAGATATTTATTCCACCAAGTGTCTTCTTGATGTTTATGTTCGTGAGTACAACAATCGCAATATTATCTACAGCGCATGTTCTTTGCACACGTTTGGTGTGTTTCACGAATTCAACACTAATGTTCTGATTTTCCCAGCGTTTTGAACAAAATGTTACCGATGTCATTAAAGGGACCGTTTGTTTTAAAGTGGTTAAATTAGATTTTATTTTATTACTTAGTTTAATTACGCACACATTAAGCTTTGTGCTTCAATGAAGGAGTATCTGGCAAAAAGCAAGTGTCAAAGCTGTTAGATATTGAACCGAGTATGAACACACAATCAATCAGCCCTCAAAGCTATAGACCACCAGCGAGAGATCGAGGTTGAGAAACGAACCAACGTTACTCGGCAATATGTCATAAGGCATCGTTGTTGTTGTTTGAGTCTTCAGTCTTTTGACTGGTTTGATGCAGCTCTCCATGCCTCCCTGTCCTGAGCTAATCGTTTCATCTCTACATAGCTACCACACCCTACATCCGAGGCAATCTGTTTAACATATTCTAACCTTGGTCTACCTCTACAGTTCTTGTCCTCGACCCTTCCTTCCATAACTAATCTTGCTATTCCTGGGTGTCTTAGTATGTGTCCTACCAATCTCTTCTCTTCATTAGCAGTCGCCAGAAACATCTCTCCTCTCCCACTCGTCTTAATACCTCTTTGTTTGTAACCCTATCGACCCATCTGATCTTCATCATTCTCCTGTAACACCAAATTTCAAATGCTTCAATTCTCCTCTTTTCTGCTGCACCAATAGTCCAAGTTTCACTTCCATAGAGCGCCACGCTCCAGACAAAGGCTTTCAAAAATGGCTTCCTAATACTTAAATCTATATTCGATGTCAACAGATTCCTTTTTTGTTGAAATGCTTTCCTTGCCTGAGCCAACCTACTTTTTATATCCTCTTTGCTTCGTCCATCACTGGTTATTTTGCTTCCTAAGTAACAGAAGTCTCCTACTTCCTTCAGCTTTTCACCTGCCAATTTGATGTCCATAGAGGTTTCTGATTTATTTCGGCTGCGTTCTAGTATTTTTGTTTTACATTTACCGTATTAATTTTCATCATGTATTCTTTCCGTAAGACGGAGTCCATACCATTCAAAACTCATTCAAATCCTCAGGCTTGTCGGCCAAGATGACGATGTCATCAGCAAATCTCAGAGTTGAAATTATTTCTCCTTGAATCTTCACTCCCACTTTAATTTTTTCTCTAATTTCCTTCATTGCTTGTTCAATGTAAAGATTGAAAAGTATGGGTGATAAGTTGCAGCCTTGCCTAACACCTTTCTGAATATCAGCCATCAGTGGAAGGCATCAGTGGAACTTTAAGTGGATGAGCGAAGATGCCAATTATGCAGATGATCCAGATTCTGGGGTAGGATTGTTCTTATTCTGAAGTCAATGCAGTATTTTCATGTGTATAACATTTAAATTGAAGTTACCATAAAAGTTTTTTTTAGGAACATTTCTTGAAATGTATAACCTTGAAAATTAAAAAAAATCTTCACATACTCAATGAATGAAAGTGATGCAAATTTAGGTCAATATGTAGTGGAAATACTTGTGTGAAGGGTATTGGATTTTTTTCTTCAAATAAATGCACCAACTACTCATCTGAAGACCTACAACGTGGGCGGCCCCATGGAGAGAGTGGCCATCGATGTTGCTGGGCCATTCCCGTTAAGCGAGGCAGGGAACCGCTACATATTAGTCGTCAGCGACTACTGTACCAAATGGCCGGAGGCGTATGCGCTCCCTAACCAAGAAGCCGCGACGATTGCAGAGACCCTGGTGAAGGAATTCGTCAGCCGGTACGGAGTACCCCTGGAGCTGCACTCCGACCAAGGGAGGAACTTCGAGTCGCAGGTGTTCCAGAATCTATGCCAGCTGCTGGGAATCCGGAAGACAAGGACAACGCCACTACACCCTCAGTCCGACGGGATGGTAGAGCGATTCAATCGCACCATCGAGAACCATCTTCGAATAGTCGTCAGCGAGCACCAGAGGGATTGGGACAAACATCTTCCACTATTTCTCCTGGCCTACCGCGCCGCCGTGCATGAAGCCACCGGGTGCACACCAGCCCGGGCCATGTTTGGGAGGGAGCTCCGTCTACCTGTCGATCTTGCCTTTGGCCGACCTGGGGATGATCCGATCCCGGTAAGCCAGTATTGTCAAGAACTGGTCGACCAACTGGAGGACGTGCACGCGTTCGCGAGGAGGAAACTGCGGATCGAGACCGACAGAATGAAGACCCGATACGACCAGCAGACGGAAGCCGGCGGATTCCACGAGGACGACCTGGTCTGGCTCTTCAACCCATTACGGAAGAAAGGCCTGTCACCCAAACTGCAGAAGTCCTGGGAGGGCCCGTACCGAGTCGTGAAACGGATCAACGATGTCGTCTACAGGATCCAGCGGAGCCCGAGGGCGAAGATGAAGATCGTGCATCGAGATCGCCTGGCAGCCTACGGAGGGACACAGACGGACCAATGATTGATCGGGACGATCAGCCTTTTAGGAAGGGGGTGGTGTTACGGCTGTGAGTTCGTTTCATCGCTCACCGCATGAGTCAAAACTGCCCCAGGGCTGGACTGCTCTCCCTCAGTGTATTGCATGCGCGTTACGCAACGGACTGCGAAGTGAAAGGGATGGTCCAGAATCTTCGTGACACCACCAGCGAAGGAAATATCGAGAAGCCGTGTGTCCTGGACGATTCTAGAATTTATTGAGTCACCAGCCTGCTATATAAGCGGCTTCAACAGTGAGGAGACCGAGTTTTCTGTGGGTGTGTGTTTTTGAGCGAGTGCGACAAAGTGTGGTGACGAAGTGCTGTGCGAGTTACGAAATCCTGTGACATTGTTTCTCCAGCTTGTGGACTGCGAAATAGCCTGCAGCAAGTGATCGTAAGTAATTGTGGTCGGTGAACATAAGAGAGAGGGGCAGGTAGTTTCTGTCAAGGCCACCGTACTCATTAGGACGGATTAACTTCTGTGGTCTGTTGACAAGAGGAAGGGCCAAGAGCACTCAAGGAAGAGACTTGTGGAAACTGGAATAAGGCTCTTAATTGCTTGTATTTGCTGACTAGTGTAATTTTCTGGCCACAATAAAGTTAATTATTTCTTTAAGCAGTAACTGGTGTTGTGCTTTGTACCCCCCACCGTAATCCAGTTAACAAAAGTGCCACTAGGGGGTGGCACGTTACAATATAAATGTATTAATTAAAACTAGTTTACAATCTCACACAAAATAACACCCTAAAATAAATATACATTTACGCCACTGACGCTCATTAAAACTCCTTGCACTCATACTAACATAAAGGTAAAGAAAAAGAAAATGATTCTGCCGTATATAACCTTTTTAACACAATTCGAAACATATTACTCGTACTCCATTGAGACTGTCAAATCGTTTAAAATTCCTGACATACTACTGTCGCGTACCTGCCTACAGAGTTGTAACAGGTTATATTATCAATGGACTGGTCGTCAGCTCTCCACACAGATGTGAGAACCGCGATTCAACTGTTTACACTCGGTCACGCCGTGAAACGGGACCTACTTGTCTCCACATGGCCTGGACTCGGCTTGGAGCACACACAATTCGAGACATTGAACTTCGCAGAGGCGACTCGTCTTTCAAACGAAAACAAATTTACATAAACGGCTCTATTTAACCTAATTCTCTTTTAAACTCATTCATACATACAAACAATCATACTTACATTCGATACCGTTGTTCTATACCAACGAAGCATTCATTCACACAATATTAACAATAAAACTCAAACACTCATATCGAAAACATTCGCTCTCTCAAACTACACACATCAAAAAAAGTTTTGCATCACCTCGGTTCCCAGATCTCCGGCATATAGACGTTGACTGTGTATATTGTATCAAAGATACAGTCCCTTTGACTGTTCATAGATGTCACTAAAACTGCTCAAAGATGTAAACAACCATGCATGAGCAGGGCCTATTAGACGGAGGGGGTACGACAGCCGATCAGTTCCAGTCATTCCACCAGGACGAAGGTACGCTGCTCATGTTGTCTGTAGTTCTACCATGCCTAGAAGGTCAATACCGCAGTTCGATCGCGTCCGCATTGTTACTTTGTGTCAAGAAGGGCTCTCAACAAGGGAAGTTTCCAGGCGTCTCAGAGTGAACCAAAGCGATGTTGTTCGGACATGGAGGAGGTACAGAGATACAGGAACTGTCGATGACAGGCCTCGCTCAGGCCGCCCAAGGGCTACTACTGTAGTGGATGACCGCTACTTACGGATTGCCGCTCGGAGGAACCCTGACAGCAATGCCACCATGTTGAATAATGCGTTGCGTTCAGCCACAGGACGTCGTGTTTCAACTCAAACTGTGCGCAATAGGCTGCATGATGCGCAACTTCACTCCCGACGTCCATGGCGAGGTCCAGCTTTGCAACCCCGACACCATGCAGCGCGGTACAGATGGGCCCAACAACATGCTGAATGGACCCCACAGAATTGGCATCACGTTCTCTTCACCGATGAGTGTCGCATATGCCTTCAACCAGACAATCGTCGGAGACGTGTTTGGAGGCACCCTGGTCAGGCTGAACGTCTTAGACACACTGTCCAGCGAGTGCAGCAAGGTGGTGGTTCCCTGATGTTTTGGGGTGGCATTATGTGGGGCCGACGTACGCCACTGGTGGTCATGGAAGGCTCCGAAACGGCTTTACGATACCTGAATGACATCCTCCGACCCATAGTGCACCCATATCGGCAGAATATTGGAGAGGCATTTGTCTTCATGGACGACAATTCTCGACCTCATCGTGCACATCTTGTGAATGCGTTCCTTCAAGATAACGACATCGCTCGACTACAGTGGCCAGCATGTTCGCCAGACATGAACCCTATCGAACATGCCTGGGATATGTTGAAAAGGGCTGTTTATGGACGTCTTGACCCACCAACCACTCTGAGAGATTTACGCCGAATTGTCGTTGAGGAGTGGGACAATTTGGACCAACAGTGTCTTGATGAACTTGTGGATAGTATGCCACGACGAATACAGGCATGCATCAATGCAAGAGGACGTGCTACTGGGTATTAGAGGTAGTGGTGTGTACTGCAATCTGGACCACAAATGCTGAAAGTCTAGCTGTATGATGGTACAACATGCAATGTGTGGGTCTCATGAGCAATAAAACGAGCTGAAATGTTGTTTGTGTTGATCTCTATTCCCTTTGTATTTAAAGGTTCCGGAACTCTTGGAACCGAGGTGATGCAAAACTTTTTTTGATGTGTGTATAATCTAATCCAAAAACATTTAAAATATTATCAATTACTAAAGTTCTAAACTCTCAATATTAACAAAATGAAAAACTTTTTACACTATTTACAGTATCGGCAGTCTATCGCTTTAAAACACACACTTGAGCGATAAGACCGCTTTATTATTAACGCTCCTTCCTTCCATATAGTTTTCATCTACTATATCATTCTTATTTCAGATGCTAAAACCACTTTCATGACATATCAGGTTAAAAGTCTTTATCGGTGTACAAATGATCGATCATTTAAGATAAGTTCCTTGTTAATTACATACAGTATCCAGTTTAATAAAATTAATACGGTAGTAATTTAGAGAACAGGGATATTATATCTTTTCCCATCGTTGTTCTGCCAATAAACGACTCTCGTGTCGTAGATCTGATCACAAATAAAGGAGTCTTCCCTGATTCTACTATAATATAACGATGCTTCTATTATTTACAACCTCAGTACTTCATAACAACGAATACGGAATCTCCCTCGTATTCCAAGCAACTGTATACGACAAAAACCTCCGTATTTTTCTACTGCAAAAAGCACATTATATAAACTCAATTGTTCTCAACAATTGTTCCACTGTACTGTCATACCTTCTTACTAGCATTGATCTTAATGTCGTTTACACTTCACAGCTAATAAATGAACAGCAATATCTGTTCTACATTTCATTGGTCGTTCTCAAACGAATATTGATAGATCTTTAAAGTATTACTAAACGAAGTTACTAGGACATAAAACACAATATTTCTCGACATTTAATAAAAAAAAAATACACAAGTTCTTTCATACTGGTCCTTCCAAAAATATGCACGGTTGGAAAACTGCGTTGACAAATAACGTAGTGTTACATTTATGCATTAATATCATCTCGTGTTATTATATCGCTCAATAAGGATCGCTCACGACCAGAAAAGTTTTTGTCTAACTTTCCTAAGGTCGGATAAATTATCTTTCAATAGATATGTCTCAAATGATTTACATTAACTGAAGAGCAAAGCCTTCCTTCAAATATTGCCTTGTCATCAACTGTACTTATATCATTCTACACAAAGAATGTTCATAAATGGTTAAATTCACGTCGTATTCATAACGAATGTACTTGCTAGATCGACGAATTGTTTATAATATTAGGTGATGTTTCAAATTATATCACACGTAGATTTTTCTCCTAACTATGTATTCTTCTCACAGAATGAATGCCCATATTCATTTATAAAAAATGAATTTACCAAAAATATCAAAGACAAAATGTCTGAAGCCTTGAATAAAATCGAAATCGCCGAATAATAACTTCTTTAAAAATATTCCCAATGGAAAATAAATCTCTCAAACAGCTGACTTCAGTTCAAACACTGAATCATGAAACTTTACAAGTATAGATGATGAATGACTATCATCCTATACAATCCTGATGAATAAAACTTACTAAAACATCGAAGTGACAATACATGAAATAAATATGGAGAATAGTTGTTCACAAATGCCGTCAAACATACTCAAACTATAGGATAATGAAAAACATTTCTACTTTGGTCTCGTGGAAAATTGAAGTTCATTGTCGGGTATTAGAAAATACCCAGCTGGTTCATCATCCAGGTATGATTTGTTGAAATCAAACCCAGTCCACACCATCGGATAAGAGCTGAGACCTCGAGAACGGAAAGATTTCCTTCTCGGCATATTCCTCTCCTCCGGGTATCGAACATGGATTCCCTCTCGAACAGTCATCAGGCCTAGTATCTTCTATATTCCGTCTTCCCGTTGATGAATCTTCAATAGTCGACATCACTCGAAAGCCTTCCATCATCGTTGAGCAAAATATTTTTGATAGCATCATCGTTACAAATCAATTTGTAGGTTGAATGTCGATTCACTATCGTAGATGTTAATGTTCAATTGGTTGGTCAATGAAAGATTATACCTGCTCATAGTTGAGAATAGATGTACATGAAAATACATTAAATGTACTGAATGGAAGTGTACATAATGTATCATGTTGTCTCGGCATTATATGTGTCATGGCGCAGAGTGAGTAACACGACTAAGGATCGGCTCGTGGAAATTGTGTACTTGGCAGGTGTAAACGCAGTGTAGAGAGGAAAAAGAAGTATAGTGTGAATCAATTCAGTATATAAGTTTTAGCTGGTGAGATTATTTCACACTCATCATCCTTTAATTTACATAAATCGTAAAAACTAAAAAGTGAAATGTCTTCTAAGAAGAGCAAGCAGCAGCAACAGCAGCAGCAGAAGCATCAGATAGGTAACGACAGTTCCAGTTCTACCAACTCCATAGAGGAAGTAGTACGGCGTGTGATGGAGGATTCCTTGCAGTCAAAATCATTTGTGGACCTAATTGTAAGTACTGTAGTGGATAAGATCACGGAATGTGTATTAAGTAAACTTGAGGAAACGATCCAATTCAACGTGAATCTTTGTGAGGACCTCAAAGTTCAGATAAAGAAACGGGATAAAGAGATCGAAGATCTCAAATCGGAAAGCAACTCCAAACACGATGAACTGGAGCAATACCAAAGGAGGCAAAATCTCCGTATCTTCGGTGTGCCAGAGCATCCTAACGAGGACACAGATAATTTAGTGCTGAAAGTTGCCGGGGACATTAAGGCAAACATCGCTCTTGCGGACATAGACAGAAGCCATAGGTTAGGCCCCAAGATTGGGACCAAACCCAGGCCAATCATAGTAAAATTGGCGACGTATCGTGCTAGGCCTGAATTGTTTAAAAACAAGAAACAGCTCAAAGGTACCCCGGTGACAATCAGGGAAGATCTCACAGCCACAAGACTAGCGATTTTGAAGGCGGGAATTGCAAGATTTCAGCAATCCAACGTATGGACTTACGATGGCGTAATTTACGTGAAGAAAACAGATGGCAGCAAGCACCGTGTTACAAAGATGTGTGAGTTACCCAAAGCTTAAAGTAAGGCCACTTAACATATAGCAATAGTTTGTTTTAGTAAGCAAAAGTTGGTACACCCTCTAAGATAACCCACACCACAATCTGTCTGTCTCTCTCCCGCATAACTGTTCATTGCATACCTCCCCTGCCGTGTTGCTGGTGCTATTTCAAACTGACCTTTCACTTTCCTCCCCTCAACAGCTGAATTCCACTCCACCTCCCTCCAAGATATCTCACAATAACTTGACCGCTAACACTTAACACTTTTCCTAATTCAATTGTATGAACACATATGCAGATGATTATGTAAAATATCAAATTCGGTCAGAGGTGGGGAAGAGTATAGGTGAGTGTAAATACTTCTTAGATAAACATGAAGATAACAATAGTTTAAAAGTAATCCATTCTAATATTAGAAGTCTTGCAAAACACAAGAATAGCTTAGCCGTTACTCTGAAGGCTTATGAAAATATATTTGATGTTGTGGTCTTAACGGAAACGTGGAAATTAAATAACGCAAATGTTACTAAACATAGCTGCTATAAATCGTACTATAATGAAAGTGAAATAAATCAGAATGATGGAGTAGTCATCCTGATAAAAGATGGATTACAGCATGAAGTTAAGTGTGTAGCATATAAAGATTTCAAATTTATTCGAGTAGTTGTTAATAAAAGCAACAACAAAATAGCAATAACAGGGGTGTACAAACCACCAAAATACAACAAAACATTATTTGTGGAGAATTTAAATAACTATATAAAAACAAATTGTCAGCTAGAAAATGAATTAATAATTGGTGACATGAATATTAATTTATTCGAAAATCAAGATTCAGATGATTATTTAAACCTTCTTAATGAATATGATTTCAGATCTATAATCAATGGTACAACTAGGGAAACTGAAACTAGTAAATCATGCATTGACCACGCATTTCTTAAAAGTAGGCTTTCGAATGAAAATATTCTCTCTATCATCTCGGAAAGCAAAATAACTGATCACAATACAACAATAATCAGCCTAAAATTTAATCAAGTTAGTTGTCAGAAAAATAAACCAAACATTAGGAATTATCAAAGACATAAATTAGATTATGTGGAACTAAAACAGAAGTTAAACAACATCAACTGGGATAATAAACTTGGAGAAGGACATTTGGATACTAAAGTAAATATATTTATTGAAACAATTCAAAGCTGCATCCATGAATCTACTAAACAGTTAAACTCAAAGCGAGTCAAAAGAAAAGAGTGGATAACCCTTGCATTGGTAGAGTCCATAAATACTAGAGATAAATTATACCGCGATTATATGGCAAATAAAGATAATGAAGAATTAAGAGAGAAATATAAAAAATACAGAAACAAATTAAATGAGCTAATAAAATGGGCAAAAATAGATTACTACAGACATTTAGTAAATGCTAGTTCAGGAAATCCCAAAAAGATTTGGGG
Source organism: Meconema thalassinum (assembly GCA_946902985.2). NCBI lineage: Eukaryota > Metazoa > Arthropoda > Insecta > Orthoptera > Tettigoniidae > Meconema > Meconema thalassinum. The sequence continues at coordinate 244,122,185 of OX336394.1, read as the reverse complement.
TATAGTTAATGAGGTAGCTCAGAGAATTAATCAAAAAGAGCAAATTAGTGAAATAAGATATCAGAATGAAATTTACAAAAGTGACACGCAAATTGCGAATAAATTTAATGAATATTTCATAAATAAGACAACCGAGATGTCCAAATATATAAAGAAAAGTGGAAACCCTACACTTAATATAACTAGCAATAAGAGCTCATGCTTCATGGCCCCGGTAAATTCCACTGATTTGAAAAAAATCCTAGGTGACATAAGTGACAGTAAAGCTATGGGAATAGACAATATTTCAGCAAAGGTTATAAATAAAATATAGTATCATTAGAGAAACCGCTTTTAAAACTCATAAATCAATCTTTTACAGAAGGATATTTTCCAAAGCAACTGAAGTCAACAATAGTTAAACCAATCTTAAAATCAGACAATACTATAGATATGGAAAATTATAGACCGATATCTCTGGTTACAATAATAGCAAAAATATTTGAAAAATGTATCAAGAACAATATTTTCCAGTTTTTATTGAAACATGACATTCTATCAGCAAGGCAATATGGATTTATAAAAAGTCGAAGTACTGTGGATGCAATTGCAACACTAACTAAACAAATTCAAGAAAAATTAAATTGCTCCAAACCATCACTAGGGATGTTTTTAGATCTTACTAAAGCTTTCGACACTGTATCACATGATATTCTCCTCCAAAAAATGGAAAAATATGGTATTCGAGGCACAGCTCTTAATATCATTGGAAGTTACCTTACTGACAGATTCCAATATGTAAAAATAAATGACACATTGAGTGCACCGATGCAAGTAAAAAGGGGCATACCACAAGGAACAGTCTTAGGAACACAATTTTTTATTATATACAATAATGACATAGAAAAATCAATAAATAATCAAAAAAATAGTTCAGTCATCACTTATGCAGATGACACCGCTATATTTGTTGAAGGGAATACATGGGAAATAGTCAGGCAAGAAGCAACCGAAGCTTTAAAAGGGATTAAATTATGGCTGGATAATAATGAATTGTTTCTGAATGTAAATAAATCAAAATTTATTATTTTCACATTAAAAAGCAATCAAAATTGCTTCAACGAGCTTACAGTACTTCGGGAAAACTGTAATACAAGCTGCAACTGCATAAAAACCAACCGCACACAAAATATAAAATACCTAGGAATTTATTTTGATGAAGACATGAAGTGGAGATCGCACATTAATTTCATCACAAAGAAAATAAGGAGGACAGTTTATGTATTTCATTGTCTGAAACACATTTTCAATATTAAACTACTGAGAGATATCTACTATGCACTTATTCAGTCTACTCTCACGTATGGAATAATTGCATGGGGAGGAGTTTATCAAACTATTGTAAAAAAAAAAGCTCAAGTAATGCAAAACTTGGTGTTGCGTATCATGTATAAAAAGGAAAGGTTATATCCTACGAATGAATTGTATGCGTAAGCAAACGTCATGAATATAGGACAACTTTACGTGACGGAAGTCTATAAATATATCTATAAAAATAAAAATTCAGTCATTAACATGAGCCACACCTACCAAACAAGAGGTAGAACAGGAAATATGTATGTCCTCTTCAAACCAAATCTATCTATTGCAAAGCGTAATTTTCAATACTTTATTCTTAAATTTTACAATATCCTTCCTAATCCCATAAAAGACCAGTTACATAAATCTACAAAGTTTATACGTAACGCAAAGATATTTGTTCGAGAAAATAAAAATGTCATTAAAGATATATTAAAGTAGCTTAATCTATAAATTAGCATTACCATTGCTACCTAGCTGTTTCACAACGCTTATTTTAATATATACAGTATATGTAATATATTTTTAACATGAACACTTAACGTTATAATTAGGTAAGTAGACCTAATATGCCACCCACAAGGCCTTGCCTTACGTGGTATAGCTTACATGTATTCTTCCCTAACTCGGCTGAATTTGATATTCATCACATAGATCTCAGAATGTACATTTTTAGACCAATACGTTTACTTAGATAATAATCAGAAATAGACTAAAGTTACGATATGATGAAGGTTGTACATATTTAATATAACGGGACTCCAGTGATCAAGAGAGCAAGTGACTTATACAATGTTGTAGTGCAAAGGACAATGTGTATATAGCACACGTGATTTCTTGAACAATGTACGGACGTATGTCCTAATACTTAAAAAGCTATGTGTGTATATATTTTCTTGTATTGCTGGATGTAATATTGATTATTCTTAATAATAATAATAATAATAATAATAATAATAATAATAATAATAATAAGATGTTATAGATATTCTCAATGTTCCTTAACGTTGTTCCATATTGTTATTCACAACTCTGTCTCAACATATCCCAGTCGCGTAATAGTTTAATCCGTCATCCCACACATATTTAAAATGTCATAAACTAATTTCATATTATAATTGTCTGTAGCCATCATAATGTTCATAAACCAAAAAGTCACAATGTTCATACAATATCACTCTACTCACTTGTTGCTGCAACGTGGACTTGCCTGTGTTAAAGTCGCGCTGCACTAAATGACTTTATCTGCTTTGAGATAGACACTTTTGCTGACAACGCAAAATGTCTTATATCTTAAAATTCTCGATAGATTTTCCTAAATCTTTTTGTGGTGAAGCCTTATCACTTGATTAGTATAATGTATACTCTTAAATATTCACGAAGTCAAACACTTGTTCGCTATTATGTTAAATGTCCACCGCTCAACTTCACTTAGTTTGATGCGGGGCTCTCGAAACTGTTGACCGGTATCACCGCCGTCTCTAGTATCGCGTAGGACCGCGCTCAGTATCGTGTCTACGGGAATGAACTACCCTCCCTAACACGTCTTGTCGCTGCGAAGTCAGGCGAGAGAAGAACACTTCTAGAAGTCGTCGTCCCTTCAGCTCGTCTGAAATTCCGCGCCATTGTTGGTCCAGCACAGCTAGTGGCGCGCACTTGTAATAATGCTTATTACAGTGAAATTCATCGGTTTTGCGTCATTCAAAGTAGTAGTAATATCTTCTTTTAATTTTCTTGAAGTTTTCCATGGAGTAAAATTGTTACATAGGGCTTAAATGGCATAGATAATCACATTAACTAGGTAAAATCCATATCTGCTTCCATAAACCCTCCTCTCATTGGCTGAAAGCATATATCCAATGATATATTTTATATCAACTAACTGGTATTATTTCGCGCTATTTCCTTGTTGCTAGGCACTTTCCAATGATCGAGAATATTCTGGGGCGTCTCTGATCACGTGATGGGTTTCTCCCATGGCCTGCGTTCGCTTACAAAGCTCGCCTTGAGCCAAATTCCAAGATTTATATTGCAATGTTAAACTGTAGCATGGGCTCGAAAAATTTTCATCATGAACCATCCAAATTTCGGGCGCAGTACTGTGCCAGTATTTTGTATAGTATAGGAACACTGACACGTTTGAGAAATATATATGGTATTTTTATGACAGCATTCCAACCTGCAGTCGAGAGCAATAACGAGCTGACGCTCAGTTAGGGGATTGGATAAGCAACCCTGCAACGCATCTCAGACCATGATCGGGAGAGGTACAGTTACTCCACAAGATGGCTGCCGTAGAAGCATGGCATTGATGTACACTATTATAAACCATTACTGAGATTACTGAGGGGATCGACGACTGGGAATTACATTGTAACACAAGAAGAAATGATTTGAAGACATTTAAGGAATTATTAACACACATGTTATGATATCAGATGTTTATCGCAATTATGCTGTGACAACTTCGATTCTTATATCGACTGGACAGAGGGGTGTTCTGGGTAGGATTAGTCCAGCTGGGTGTAGCACAGTTGGGAGAGAGACACTTGATTACCCGCTGTCAAACTTGCTCGTTGGCTCGGCCAAAAGCAACTATTTCGAGTATAACTTGTACTTAGTCCGATTTGTGAAAGTCCGGTACGGTACAGTACGTCTTGGCCTTTTCTAGCAAGACACGGGCGAAATACACATGGGACGAACGCTTAACCCAGTGTTTGGACTTGGTGCAACATGATAGTGACGCGAGTGAACTTTGCGTTCCGCATAGATTTTTCTGTAGCACTATTGCTATCATGAAAAGACTTATATTATATCCATTGGTCATTCGACATTACAACATGAATATTAACACTACATTGAAAGTAATAATATACCAGTTTACTACAAAAAGGGCAATGAATTGCTAGGCACTAAATAGGAATGCAGCACATAAGCAGAGTTGAACATATGGAAATGATCATTGCTGAATAATGAATTTCACTAGCAGAAGGCTATTTAAGAGGAGACTGAAGGCAGTCTTTACATATTGACACTGAGATAATTACCTCTACGATATGGATCTTCAAGTGAGAGAAGAAGTGGCATCTTTCTCTTTTCTACAAATGGACCTTAGTCAGTTTCTGTATGATGAAGATTGTGTTCCGGATAGCTGTTTCAAGTGGAAGGGTGTTGGGTTCGAGTACGAGCAGTCCTGACCAATACTTCACCTACTCAGCGCTATGGACAAGGGTTCGATCTTTACAAGGGATGTATGTTTCAACATGCATTATAAGTTCATCAAGACGACTAAAGGTAGCTGGAAATCCTTTTTATCAGTAGACGGTATGAATCATGTCATATCATTGGAATATTCTTTTTCACAAATTTTTATTCATTAGTTAGAAAATGGATTTGAGGATTAGATCTGACATCTTTGTCATTTCTGTTTGAGGATCTATTTTAGGTTTTGATCCTAATAAGGTTGCACCTACATAGTCATTTCTGTAGTTAATTTTTAATGTAGTGTTATTTTTACAACATTGCTCTTTCTTATTTTTGGCATTAATTCTGAGCATTATAATTAGTTGTGAAGAAGCATATTACAAGAAGATTTAGGACCAAGACTACGATATCATTATATAAGTATAGGAGATAGGAAGAAGATGTCCTACCACGAATACATTAACAATTTTTCTGTATTAATTCTGTTAAACACTGAGCAACGAAACAGGATATTTTCGACAGTTCATTCCGATTTTCAGTTTATATGATTGTATATTTTTCGTCAAGCTTATTATAGACATGGAAGTCCAGTAACATATTTGAAGTGGACAATTGCGGTTTTTGGATTAGGCGATTACAGCCAACATTTTTGCATTATATTTTTGAGTATGGACATTTTTATTAAGATACAGTTCGTTCAGTTTTCGACTTTCATAATTATCTTTAGTAATACTCCTGTTTTGATTCCGTGTGATTCTAATGGATTAGTTACGTATATTCTACTCATACTAGGCATTTCTCCATGATGTAGTCTCATACGAATTTCTTAAGGGGAGATCCCATATTTGAATTTGTTTATGCGAATTCTTTAACAGTGATAAATTTATAATATCTTGTGAGATATATTTGTGAACATTGAGATTTTGAGAATTTATGAATGCTATGATTCGAACATATAATTACGAAATTATTATTACAGTTTTTTTTATGGAAGTAGACTATAACACTTCGACATTTGTGTCAATTATGAACCATGATATTTAGCGATATTTGTATAAACGTTTATGAATTTTTGAGAATGTGTGGAATATTATTAACAGCTATTGAGAGCTACTTTACGTATTGGATAATTTAACTGTTATGTTAATGAAGTATTTTTGAAGCATATTTCCGACTTCGATGGATGATCAGGAATAAATTAAGGTGAATATTAGGAGTCTCGCATGTGGAAAGATTGTCGTATTTGTTACGAATTTTGAGTATTGTGCGAGCTATTGAGCTATCGCTTAATTAAGTTAATGAGGTATAACTAAACGTGAAATATAGTCACGAACATCGTTACTAGAAGGCTAGTAGTTAAATAAACCCACCATTTAAAATATCATATATGCATAAAACAATTTATCTAAATTTGATTGCTAATAATAACATATATATTTTAGTGTGAAGCTATGATCTGAAAAGCATGAAATAATTTGTATAACATGGAAGTAATAAGTGAAATGTTAATTTGAGATAATTGAAGTATTTATTTGAGACAACTCAAATATGGGTTGAAATATTCATTGGAATGACTTTACGTTCGATTACCTTAACTGATCGTCGAATATGACCGATTATGTAAATGAGACAGATTTAAAATACTTGTTAATGTAATGATTGATAGTAATGGCGAAATTTGGCACACGAATTTAATTGTATAACTTTGTAAATATGTTAATATAAAAATCTGTTAGGATATTTGTGTAAAATAACTTGTAATATAATTACTTACGCATAAGAACGTTCACGATTTGAACAATAATAAATGCTGCAATTTCATGCAGTATATTTCAGCCAGATTTAAGGCAACTTGCATATTTATTTATCATATGCTACAGTGGATGATAATCTACCTTTTTTAGTGGATGTAGATCCACACTGCTACGTTTTTCAGTTAATAAACTGGTCATTTAATTTTAAATTCTATAAATGATTTGGTGACTTATATTAGAGACAGAATGTGCTAGGAGAACCAGTGGGTGATTTAGTCAATGCTTAGTCTAACGCCCGAGGTTAATTTTTAGAGTTTTCGAGTTCATTTTGAGCTAGTTTTTCTTTTTGTTCTTTTAACCACTGGCATTGTCTTATCGCATTCTTTTATAATGAGATGTCCTTATCCCAGGTTGATCCTTGTTGGTAGAATTTTGGGGGTTATTTCAGCCGGGTACTTCCAGATTCTACGATCCAGCTTTTCCATTGGATATCAACAGGTAAGACCATGTGAATACGGGTACAGTACCAATCCGGCATATGCCCGAAGACGAAGTGGGAAACCACGGAAAACCACTTCGAGGATGGGTGAGGTGGGAATCGAACCCCCTCCACTCATGTGGAGTAGACCTCGTACCTGTCCTCATACCACTTTTCGAATTTCGTGCCAGAGCCGTGAATCGAACCGCGGACCTCCGGAGTGACAGTTAATCAAGCTGACCACTACGCAATGGAGGTGACATTTATTATTATTATAAGAGAGTAAAATAAATTACAGCACATTACTGAAATACTGTTTACAAATTATTTTCCCACCTCACAAATCATTTCCCGTGTACAGCGCTGTGCCGCTTATTATGCGATTAACTATAGAAACGGGAATAATGAGGTTAGAAATAGACTTATCAAAAAATCATTTCAGTAACAGGAGAAAAATTACGCAGCGGTCAAACTGCTTGTTTCTCGTCCAAGTGGACTCAGTGCAAATCCAGGTTAAGGAAATCTGGAAATGTTTCAAGCTGAGAAATGCTCATCTTGTTATTATGATTATGATTTTCAAACGTTTTCAATGAATATTGTCCAAATTTCTTAGGAGTTTAAAAAAGTATAATATTCGTGTCCCCGCAGTATCGTTATTTTTGATCAAAATACTTCTAAGTTAAAAAATCATAAACTTACTGTTAATTCAAAAATGAATAAGTAAATAAATAAACAAATAATTTAATAAATAACCAATAAATTAATTAGTTAATTAATGACAAATAAATTAATGAATTAATTAATTATGGATTAATTAATAATGATATACATACGAAAATAAGTAAATAAATAAAAGCGTAAATAAGTAAAGGCATAAATGCGTAAATACGTAAATAATTAATTAATTAATTAATTAATTTATTAATATTAAATAAATAAATAAATAAATAAATAATAAATATAAAAATAAATGAATGAATTAATAAATAAATGCATAAACAAATAAATAAATTAATTAAAAAAATACAATACTGATACGTACTAATATTACAGCCAAAGAAAAATACGAGTAATGACCTCAAATATTTTATGTAATAAGGAATGGTACGGTAAATTAATGTTGGACTTGAAACATCCTTTGGCAAAGATTAAAGTAGTCTGAAATTGCTGAAAGCATATATATATATTATGCAACGACCCTATAATGGCTCTAATTAAGACACGAGTATGTTTATAAAATGAGCTTTAGCGAGTTTTATAATTTCCATACGAGTGTCTTAATTACCATTATAGGCGAGTTGCATACGACTGTTTATGTTCGACGATAATTATAACTTTATTACATGTTTTAACATAAATATTCATAAATATCTGTTCAGTAACTAGAATTTTGTGATCGGGTGGTGCGCTAGGTAGCATATCTCCGTGTTCCAAGCTCTCTGGCCGACCGACGCATGCGCACTGTGTGCTTCAATGCCAGATGTGCAGATCGTGAACCAGTATTCAGCAAAATTGTCACCGAAGTCGTTTGAAATCAACGCGCTGAGTAGAAATTGGATTTAGGTATATTAAGGTACAGTGTTATTTCTTGACTCATATTCACCAGTTTATTTACGCGAACATATGGACGGTGCACTTTCGGTAATTTATATAGACATGTTGGATTTTGAGAGCATGCGCGAAGGTATCCTTATCTAATTGGTCAAACAAATGTTTCTTGAGCTGTGATTGGTGGGAGAAACTGTTTCATAATGAATAATAGTGTTATAATGACCATCATTATGATACAGTTTTCAGACACATAATTGTCAGGGTCGAACATAAAAATACTTATAGAATTACGTAAAAATGACCATGATAGCCCGATTCCTTAATGACGTATTAAGTTAATTATAATATACTATTTATTATCTAAAGTCAATATTATTTTGGTACATTGAAACCGTACCGGTTTCGGTCAAATTGTCACCTGCTTCAGCGTGGTATAGGATAAGCAACTGTGTAGTACCATAAGACTTAATCAAATATTTCCCTAATAGAGGACACTACACATATTTTTGTACCAAAAGTTCAGAGTAAAATTTCAAAAAACAGATCTATTACAATAATTTTGTTAATAAAGCATTAAAAAATCTAGAAAAAACAGCGTAGAATTGAAGAGATGTATATTATGTGAAAATATGTACGGTATGTTGAATAAGTTAGGTTTTAAAAATGATGCTTGATGTGTATTTGCCAGGTAGAGAGATATTGAAGAGAGAAACTTTGGAAATATGTGTGACAAAGTTATTATGAAATGTTGAGAAATGCATTTAGGCAACTACACAACCGATACATTTCTTAACAATTCATAATAACTTCGTCACACATATTTCCAAAGTTTCTCTCTACAATATCTCTCTACCTGGCAAATACACATCAACCATCATTTTTATAAGCTAACTTATTCAACATACATATACATCTCTTCAATTCTACTGTGTTTTTTCAAGACATTTGTTTATGCTTTATTAACAAAATTATTGTAACAGATCTGGTTTATTGAAATTTTACTCTGTGAACTTTGGGTACAAAAATATTTATAGTATCCTCTATTAGGGAAATATTTTATTAAGTTGTATGGTACAACACTGTTACTTCTCCTATACCACGCTGAAGCAGGTCACAATTTGACCGACACCGGTACGGTTTTAATGTACTAAATATTGACTTTAGGTAATAAATAGTTTATTTTAATTAAAATACTTGTAAAATCTAACCAGCCAACGGCCTGGCCATTTTGAAACACCGGATCCCATGAGAACTCCGCAGTTCAGCAGCATTGGGCGTGGTTGAACATTGGATGGAATGCCGTTTCAGTGGGACCACGCGCTGTTGGTGGGAAAGGAGGAGCGGAAAAGCCCTGGCCACCCTACCGAAAGTTAACTCAGGCTAAGGATAGCCTCTTCGGAGGCACGGACCTGCCTCCGGGCCGAATACCAATAATAATAATAATAAAAATCTGACTAGTTAAAATATATAAAGGTAAAACTTTAAGACAACTGTAACAGAGTAAAAACACTACAAACATGAATACAAAGGACGACACGGAATTGATCAAGAAGTTTTGAGTCTGTTTATGTGGGACCACCCTGTATCTTAAGTTTTCAAACTATTTCTGTGCTTGCAGAAAGACAATGATCAGTTTCTGGCTTATAGTTCAGGATATACACCAGTTTCAATTGGAAACTAACAATATTTAAATCTAGTTTATCATGCGTGCTTGCGTTCTTCTGGTTCGGAACTAAACGCAGAGTCAGAGAGCAAGCGCCGGCATTTTATACAAGATATTTAAGTTGATTTTTCGAGCATAATTTCGAAGTTCTACCTTATACTATAAGTTATAAGTTCATTTTTTCAATCTTATTACCGAAAACTGCCACTGTTAACCGTTAATAACCACTTAGATATTGCTATGTACAGCCTAGAAATGGTACTAACTCAATTCCCACAACTGGATATTTTCACTTAGACACTCAAACTTGCTAGTTTCTACTTACACCGAGTCAGGAGAAACGCGTACCTGCAGTGGCGTAAGTAACCTGCAAACTGAATTAGTGGTCTGCCTCTTGCTCTCTTTGAGAGTCGCGACTGATAGACCTGACCTTGTCAATCATCACTTAACTCCCACGGCTAATATATGCAGTGGCGGCTCGTCCATTCAACACTAGGGGGAGCTGCAAGTATAATTACGGAATTTTACCTTATTTATAGATGAGCTGCATTCGGCGAGACTTGTAGGTTGAAAATTTGTTCATAACCTTCTCATTGAAATATGGTATATTTCTCATCAAAGTAGCTTCCATTGACAGCATTGCCAGAGCTGCCAGTCTTTCTTCACCCATGGTGCTGCGGAGGTACGTTTCTATCCTCTTCATGGCTGAGAAACACCTTTCTGGTTCACTCGTGGTAGATGGCAGAGTTGCTGCAATGCGAAGAAATTTTACTACTTCTGAATGTGATGACTGAAGATTGTTCGAGATGATGAACTGAAGCAGCTGGATAGCACCAGACAGTGATCTGAATTCTTCTCTGGAGTATAAAACAGATAGTTCAGTTTGTAGTTTTTCTTTGTCAAAAGTAGGAAAAAGTTGTACACACTCATTTAGCTCTTTCTCAGGAAAATATGATTTGAAGGAAGAAACGTTTGATGGCATTACCAGAGTTGACACTTGGAGATGATTTGTAAATTGAAACCGGCTGTTTGCCTGGGTTATGATGACATCACAGACTTCCTTGGCCGCAGACACTCTTGTCGCAGTTTTCTGAACATGGCGTCGTTTGTTTACATTTCCGGTTTCAGAATTTTCATTGGAGTCCAGTATTGTATTTCTCACATCATTAACAGTTTTAACAAAGTTTGAAACATGGCAACGATTTTTTGCTACATCTGCCTGCCGATTTTGAAGTTGATTGTATAAAATATCAACATGAGGCATGATATAATGAAAGAATTTCAGCCAGAAGTTGAACTCTGCATCTTGAAGGTACTTGTACAAAGCCGATGCTTCTCTGATTGTGATGTCACTTGAAGACTCTGATTCCATCAGTAGTTGAAAGCAATCTATTAAAGCATATTTTTTCTCGAATACAGTATTGACTGTTCTCGATTAAAATTCCATATTGTGGCTCCAGCAGCAGGTATCCGTTTAGCCTCACAAGAATCTAAAACAGATACTCTTCGGGGTGATCGGGAAAAGAATGCCGGTATTGAAGACAAATTTGCAAAAAATATTCATGCTTTCGTGTTTTGCTTGGCAAAGTAGTTGGTATGCAAAGCAATGTATAAAATGGGCGTTCGGGTACACTTCCCTAACTCTCGTCTGTACGCCACTGACGGCACCACTCATAACAGACGCGCCATCGTACGTGTGGGCAATGAGTTTATTCTCATCTTTCAGAATAATAGCAAGCTGGGAAAGAATACTTTCTGAAATAGCCTCTGCATTTTGACCAGAAGGATTAAAAAATCCCCAAAACCGTTCTGCAGCGTTACCTTGCGAATCACAGTACCTTAGCACAAGAACAAGCTGAAATCCATCCGACACATCCGTCGTCTCGTCAGCCACGATTGCTACAAATTCAGACTCGGATACCTCTTCCAAAATAGCCTCTCTGCATATCTCCAGCATACACTGCAACATATCTTCCTGGATCATTTTCGATGTTCCTTTGAAACACGGAGCACTCTCTAAATGTGAATTAAAAACAGAGTCTAGTTCACTCGTGTATTTAATTAAATTCATAAATATACCAGGATTCTCGGAGTCTGGTCTCTCGCCATGTCCTCTCAACGCCAGTTCGTTTGACACACAATGAAAATCCACAGCCTGCTTCCAGTCTCCGACCGGGTCAGGAATGGAATGAATGAAGCCCCCATCTAGCGGCGAGGATATGAACTGTGCCGGCTGCCGAGGCCTGACGCACTCCTCTGGGGCAATGATTAAATGAATGACAGATGAAATGAAATGATAGTGGAGAGTGTTGCTGGAATGAAATTTTGACAGGGAAAACCGGAGTACCCGGAGAAAAACCTGCCTGCCTCCGTTTTGTCCAGCACAGATCTCACATGGAGTGACCGGGATTTGAACCACGGACCCAGTGGTGAGAGGCCGGTGTGCTGCCGCCTAAGCCACGGAGGCTCTCGTTTGACACACAAAACTTACAATACAGATTATTATTCTGGATAGTACTTGCCGATTGTTGCTTACTTCATTGTTATGACGCTGTACAGCTTCCTCATATGCCTTACTTAAACCCTGGTGCACATCAACGGAACCTAGAAGAGCTAAGACTAGCACACTGTTCACATGTTTTTCTGATTTTTCATGTTTCTTTGTTTTATCACTAAGTCTCTTCAGATCACGAACTCCTGTATCAACCCACGCACTGTTTGCTCCTTCACTGGCACTTCCAAAAATAAGGCACGGAAAACACAAAAGTGCATTTTGAACTTCGCACCCACACAAACACTCATGTTTACTATACATCTGGATTGAAAATTCTTGTGTACTCTTTGTCACTGCTCTTACCAGTCTGGGAGATTTTCAATTATGGGGTAGGTCTTCCTCGAGCTTTAATATCACACTTTTCATTTAGGGTTAAACTGTTAAGTTTGATAGTCTTTAAAAACTGCACTGAGTTAACAATACTGTACTCATGTTGTTACAAGGCAACTATCGCGATCGGTGGACAACAAATAAGACACATGTGATCATTTAAATTAGCTGCTAGCTGCGAGCGGAGCGAGCGAGCCAGCGGCGTGAGGGCCAGGTACGCGGTGCGACTAAGTTTAAAATTGAATTTCTGTGATTGATTTGAAGTGATATAAATTTTAGTTTAAAATAGAGGTGCCCGCCGAGGCGTCCTCGGAGGCCCCTGTCGTGATTTCAAGTTGATAAGCTTTAAGCTGGCGTAGTGTTTTAAGTTTGTAATATTTAGTATTTTTAAAAGTTAAGTTACGGTACTTCAAGTTATTAATTTATTATACGTTATATAAAGTTGTTATTACAAATTTCCGTCTCGTTCATTCGACAATCGCACACCACATGCCCTCCCGGCCGTGGTGCAACAGCAGCAGTCACTTCAGCTTGATAATAATAATATGAAAGTTTTGAAGTTGTAACTTTAATCTTTAAGGAAGGAAGACAGACCGCTAGTGGGTTGATGTTTGAGAGTATGGAATGATAGATAGACCTGTAGTAGGTTTGTTTGTTTGTTTAAAAATAAAAGTTGATATTAATAAGCCTGGCTAATGATGAATTTAAATGACTTCAATGAGATGAATGAGCTGTGTTTTGAGCTGCTGCGCTGTGAATGGCTGTATTTCAACGAGTTGGCTGGGCGGGTAGCTTTGCTGGGCTGTGGTTGGTAGTTGGTTTTTGGCCTGTAGAGTAATTCCGGATAGTAAATTTGTGGGTTTTTATTGAAAATGTGAAATTTAGAGGTGTAGCTACGCTGTAGAGTAGTTTTGGTTTGCCTAATCTCTTGTGGTTTGGGAGTAAAAGACACAATGGTCTGCAATGTATGCAGACCGCTAGAGCGGGGTTGGCGGGCGCCTTGTAGCGCACACGATCCAAAGCCTTATGGCCATGTCCTGGCAGTCCCAAGAGAGGGACGTGGAATCATACGACATTATCATGTGAAGAACCGGGTGAGTTAGCCGTGGTCGTTACGGCATGACTAATGGCAGTCGCTCACATCTGGGAGGCGAGGAGGTTCGAATCCCCCTGCCGGCAACCTTGAAGATGGTCTTCTGTGGTTTCCCTTCTTCCTTCCAGGCAAATGCCGGGGTTGGTCCCTAACTATAGGCCACAGCTGCTACCTTCCAACTCCTCGCCCTACCCTTCCAACTTTCCTCCCCAACGGTACTTGTATCTCACCCATTGGGTGTCCGTCTCGAAGCAGCTACAAAACTGGCGAGCCGAACATGTCCTCGGACACTCCCGGCACTAAAAAAGCCATACGCTAAAAAAAAATCATGTGAAGAGAAGCATTCAATTATTGCACTATTCCGGAATTGAACCCAATTGAATATGTAATGTTGCTTCGTGTAAATTACGTACGTGTGAAGAACCGGGGGGCTGCAGTCCTGCAGACCACCCACTAAATCCGCCACTGAATATCGCCCCCACTTAACTGAGAGTTGTCGCTAAACAGCGAGTAAAATACAGCTAGTACCTAGTTCCCTGACACAAGTAAAAAACCCTGATGTTCCTAATACCCCTGGCATGATATCAGACTCACTCTGACGGCATCTCAGAACAAAAGCTCTTCCCTAATGAAAGCAATCATTGTCTGTCTGAACGCATCGAGGATCTGTTCAATCTAGGTTCGTTGAAGTACCAACTATTCTGCTACATGTTTTTAAAGTAACATAAATACCTAAATTATGAAGTTAATAATGAAAAAAGTTTAGAAAGGCTAAATCAAATTCTCGAATAGCCTAGTGGACCTGACACGAATTAGGTTTAAGATCCAAGTTCAAACAATGAATATAGTGATATGTTGACTTTCACGGCCAGTGAATTAAAACTCAGCAATTCTTCTAGGTTTGTGCCGTGTCTTGTGTCTTGTGTCTAGCCCGCCGATGAGCCTACCTTGGTGTCCTAGGGGAAACCCCACACAAGACACGGCACAAACCTAGAAGAATTGCTGAGTTTTAATGAATATAGTGTTCTTCTTTGTCTTTTCTAAAAGTGAATGAATTTTATCATTTCAAATGATATTGTCGACTTCATCGTTATGCTTTGGTCTACCGTTATGCGTTACGGTTACATCGTGTATGACGTCATCATGTTGTTCTGTGCATATGCACCGAGTCTGAGTTTACTCCTGGGGTCTGGCGTTATGCGATACGGAGACGGCGAGTGCGTGACGTCATGCAGCAGAGTGCACCTCCCGCTTTCCGTTCCCCGCGCGGGAAGCCTAAGTTAATGGGTAATGGAGTCTGTTGAAAGAGCCTCATGAGCCTTTCTAACATGTGTAGCATTTGTAGCATGCGTCATTTGAAATGATATAAAGTCTAGTCTCTCAGACTGAATGTATCTTTTTTGTAGAGTGTAAACAGTTTAATAAAGGATGACTGGAATAAAGATAATTGATGAGAAGTACTTAAGATCACTGTATTGTTTGAAGTATACTTAAATTTTGTGTTGCCAATATTTTTATATCTCTGAAGCTAGTGTTCATGAATCGTAACTATGTTACTGGAGTGGGAGTGGTGTAGGTGCTCCTAGTGGACTTGACACGAATTAGGTTTAAGACCCAAGTTCAAAGAATGGATACACTGTAATTAGCTTCTTTGTCTTTTCTAAATGAATCGCGAGAATACTTTAATTAACACAGTTAACTAATTAGTATTTTATAGCCGATATCTAATCAATGTGCGTGTAACTGTCAAAAGTGTCACCCGATTGCAGCAGGGATCGAAGAGGTGTCACGTCCACCAGGAGCGCCTACAACTCCGTGAGGAGTTAGTGATGTAGTGTGTGTGCCTCTATTACAGCTTTTACAGGGTCGGCAATGCATTAATTAATTCCTGCTTGCCATATACGCCTAAAGTGCTATTCTTTGTTTGAAAAAGGAATATTTATTTTTGGTAGTAAAGCAAATCCAGAACGTTCAACATTATTTTCACGTTAAAGCTGCTTCATACAAAATGTTTCATATACAATATAATGCATTTGTTCTTAGAGCTTATTTAAGACCAACTTCTGAAGTAATTTATAAACACATTTTATATTTTGTAAGGAATAATTAGCAGGTTTGCTTATATTAAATGGTTTTTAAGGAAGGTGTATGGAAATATTTGTCCCAGCTATTACTTTAAATTTCTATACATGGTTTAAGGGTTGAAATGCTTTTTCGCGTTGAAGAGGATTGTTTGGTAGACCACCTCATGGTGTAGAGGCTAGCTTCTTGGCTGTCGCCCCAGGGGTCCAGGTTCGATTCCCGGCTCTGCCAAGGAATTTGATTTTGGTCTGAGGTTTGGAACGGGGTACGCTCAGCCTCGTGAGGCAAAACTAAGAAGAGGTGGGTTTGATTCCCACCTCAGCCATCCTGGAAGTGGTATTCTGTGGGTGCCCACTTCTACTCTAGGCAAATGCCGGGATGGTCCCTAATTAAGGCCATGGCATTCTCCTTCCCAGTCCTCACCTGAAATACAAATACACACACTAATACAGCCACCACAATAACACATGTTAACAGACAAATTGGGTATACATACACACTCTTGTACACGGGGCTAAAGGACCAAGCTCCTCAAATGAAGCAACAATAACAAATTAATGATGGGAGAAAGAGGGAGCATCCCACATTTTTTTGCTGATTTCTGAGAACTATTCTACAACGTTTGAACCACTGCCTTTGCTGCACTGAAGATACCAGTTTCAATTTACAGAAACCATGTCTATGATCATCAAAACACGAAACAGGCGACGTCTTCCATTTGAATTTTTTTTCTTTCAGTTCAGATAAACAATTCAAAATACTTTCGCAGTAAGAAATATAGTATGATTTGGTAACCTTTGTCCGTTGTCAATTATGCAATGTAAAATTGTTTGCGAGTGCGGGGTGAAGCAGAGAACGAGGGGAAGAGGCTACCTACACTCGGCCTTCCTTTCGTTGCCGTGGCCACCAGCTTACTACTCGGCAAAATATATCGGCCCCTTTCGCGGACGCCACGTTCTCGGCGGCTATATTCCTCTGCCTAGCATTCAAGCAAGACCAACTACAATCCTCAGACCTTAATGTAGAAAAAACATGGCGACGATAGTTGCCCTCCCAATAGCTAATATCATGTCATCGGGCGTGTCACAGTTCGAGTAAATTATTATTGTACCTCACCTAAGAGCATACAAGATATCACAAGACGAGACTAGGTTTCGAAGAAATATGCATCAATAATTTAGACTACCTGAATTAATTTATCTACATAGTGCTGACCTTGAATTATAGGTTTCTTCGTCTTCACCCAAGGGGCAGGTACAATAGTCTCACTCTTTTTGTGGTTGAATAAGAAGCTATTTGGCGAGTTATCAGGATTTGTATTTAAGTTCAGTAATTTTTGGTAAATATTATTAGCAAGAAATCACAGATTCCGAAGTAGGAGAGAAGAAAGTACCCGGTTACTTCCCAGCACATGAAGAGTATTTGTGTACACAATCGGAATGAGAATAGTTGCCTGAAATAATCAAACCAACGCCATATAGATACAACTCAAATAAGACCTCTCATGGAATTGTCTAAAATCTCGGGTAAAATATCACACCGAATTAGTTAATTAAAACATGCAAAGAAGTCGTCGTGTGGATATCAGAACATAATTACTATATTTACATTACTACACACAAGGGACACAATAATACGTTACCATTTAACCTATTAAACATTCGTTTTTACCGTTTGGAATAGTTGTACGTTGGAAATAGTTGATTTAGTAAAGTAGATAGGCAAGCACCATCTCCCTCTTACGGAATTATCGCGGCACACCATCTCGCAATATAAGTAGCCTACATAATTGGCAAAGTACCCATAACACTTTATTACACACATCATAATTAAAAATAACTTGAAGCTGTAAGAATCACAAAAGTATGAATAATGACGGAACACAATGAGTTCACTGTTTGGCACAGGGGAAACATCTTCTTTAACCAATAAACCATTTAACCTATTAAACATTCGTTTTTACCGTTTGGAATAGTTGTACGTTGGAAATAGTTGATTTAGTAAAGTAGATAGGCAAGCACCTTCTCCCTCTTACGGAATTATCGCGGCACATCATCTCGCAATATAAGTAGCCTACATAATTGGCAAGGTACCCATAACACTTTATTACACACATCATAATTAAAAATAACTTGAAGCTGTAAAAATCACAAAAGTATGAATAATGGCGGAACACAATGAGTTCACTGTTTGGCACAGGGGAAACATCTTCCTTAACCAATAAAACAGAAGTTCACTGTTAGTATACAAGGCAGTGTAGATCATCTGCAGACTGGTAAGGATTTATGGAGACATATGTTGCTGAGCGTTCAAGATAACGTCAACGGTTTGGTCTAGCCGTAGATGCTCTTTGCGTTTTCCCTTTACGTACTTACTGTAAGTTCGACACTACTGAAGTGTACTAAGCTACTATTATATTGTCACTGACTAGCAAATCATTGCAGTGTATATTCTTGAGACACTTCTATTAATGCTTTAGTCTTAGGTACTTCAACATCTCCAGTAAATGACACAATGTCATCGGTCGACTGAACTACCATCACACAAACGAACCATTCCATAATAAGCGTATTATCACATATTGTACCCTTGAGAACAATAAATATGCAAATCATAGTCCGCTAACTCATTCGGACATTCGAGGCATGGTATATTCTCCCACCAATATGATTCACACATTCAGGATCAAGCATGGGATAGACACTTCAAATGAACATCAAATTCAAAATCTAAAAATTATTTAATGAATATCAAAAATTAGGCGCTACAACAATTAAATTGACAATACAATGTTCACACTTGTCTGAAACTAGACAAAGAATCAATGATACAAATCCATACAATCAATAATAAAGGTTCCAAACGAACCTGACAAAATCAACAAACTTCTCACTTCCATAAAGCAAGTTATTTCAACTTCAAATATGAGCATCTCATGGCTCTAAGAATACTTTTACATAGTTATTCATTTAAAATAAAGCACTTTTTAACCCCTATGTGGAGTTTTTACTTGAGTTGTGCTAATTTGTTTATAACAAATAAATATCTTGAAGTTCACGTGAGTTTCAAAATTTCATCCCTCTCCAAACAAATCTACCAATCAGTGTAGTTGGGGAAAGAATTTGTGCATTTCCTGAGTACTGAAAATTACTGAATGATGCAAGCTAAAAGAGTCACCCCACACTCCTTTAATACTTTCATTTTTACTCTGGAACAACATTTATATGGTTATTAACAATAAGGGATTTTACAGTAGTCTTTGAATATTTATGTAAGCTTATACGGTTCTCTGAACGATTTCTGGCAAGACATAATAACACTAGAACTCGGTACTGATAACCAACATGTCCCAAGACATTTAACTTCTACTGCATAAGGCGTGTTGTCATCTTGTCATGGACCTACCACAACCAATTAGTGGCCTCATTCAGTGCTGTCCAAGTGCTTCACGTTGATTTACGATAGCGAGTGTCGCTCCGCTCAGTGTTCAACATAGACTGAATGTCTTTTCTCTGGCCGACAGGCTACTACAAGAATCGTTTCTTTACTCGAAAGCACACACATTAGATCCATTCTTAATTAAGATTTACGCGGCCATAGTTATCCGCTTGTAAAGGCACAGGTGAACGTATTAATTGTTAGGTATTATCATTGGTGGGTGTCGCATACATATCACAATAATGACGGGCTCTCAACGTAGATGAACCTTAGTTCATAATAATAATAAGTCTGTCCCCTAGGTATAATTCAATATAGGGAGTTCTTACCAACTTTGACACAGGAGTGTGACCATTTAATACAAAAACCTCCTTAAATTAACGACTTTTTGAGCAGCTACCTGCCCTGTCCTCATGCGCTTACAAAATATATAGCACCCGTATTCAAATTTGCCTCACTGCAAACACATTCAACTCCGTAGAACCTCGCACAACTCCACCTAACAATCACTTTAAAACCTGGCAAGAAATCACAGCAATAATTAGCGTGAAAAGTCAAATAAGCTATCCTAGCTTTGTTACAACAATAATTGTGTGATATTTCGAGTAAGACATTTACTGCTTCTACTTCAATTGAGCTCTGTCTCTTACATTATTAGCACTTTGCAAATTTATCTGGGATGAATATTAATTCACTTTGACATCACCTTCATCAGAACATTATTGTTCAACAATAATTATTATTATTATTATTCATCGAACCTTAACGGTTTCCAACATCTTTTACATTTATTGTTTTAATCCAACAATTATTTTATATGTATTTCTTGCTTTTAAAACGTATGTTACTTCACATCATATCACTTTAAGAAGTGATTTCCAAGAATAGACTCCATTGAGTATTTATATTGAACATTATTTCAATAGTTAATTCATGAATAATTTATCGTTCAGACAGACCGTACGCTTCATTTTCCACATATTTCATTTCATTATCCCTGTTATTATGAGAACATCTTCTCAGATATTAGTATGCACAAATCCTTCCCTTCCAAAAGCAACACATAATTAAATGGCTGTACTTACATGATTATCCCCGAGCTGCTAGCTCCAGGTTCCCAATAAATCCGCCTCATAACCCACATCTTTGGGTTTTAAGCCTCCATAAAAACTTCACTAAACTCACGGTATACACTAATTCTTCTTTAACTTTTAACATTTCTAAAACACTAATATCCTCTATTAGAGGTATAAAAAACACATTTCTCTTTACACGTTTGTGACACTTTCCTTTCCCCCGAATCCAAGAATTGCAGTTACTACCCGTGTTTCCCTAGTTCTGGCTCCTAACTGGATCGATTGGAACTCTCTTTCTCAGCATTCGCTGGACTGGTATGGATACTCCTATCCTACTCCGGTTTCCCTATAGTAATCGGCACTTATCAGTTCATAGCACGATTCTATCTCGTTCAGATTTGCAAGTTCAGATCTTGCATAAAGTCTTTACTGGTACGGTCCTAGAGTCGCTATTACAATAGTTACAATGCGCTCTATCAATGTTTCTCTCTCGTCCACGTTTGGACCTGATTTTATGAATACTACTGTATTCTATTCGTGGCATGATCTGTGAAGTTTTTCATACCTTTTCCCATGCAGTACTGTCCTGCTTATAATGTATTTAACTTGACGTCACTTCAGCGCTAAATCCCTTAATCACAAGTAGATTTAGGCTATTATCCTACGTTAGACCTACTACGATTCTTTAACGCACTGGATAAAGTTCGATTTTCACTACTTTTAAAAGTTCTCGTTCACTGTCGGGAAAATTCGATGTTTCTTCGATACTGATATAGTACTTGAGGCCTTGCACGCGTCTGTCGGTTGAAGATATTTTCTTGGCCTATAATATTATACTTTGCCAAAGTTCAATTTTGATTCTGACTATTCGCAGCACGACGATAGTTTATTTTAACAAAACTATGAAGATTCGTTGTATGATGATACTGTATGACCACACTTGGTCTAGCGTAGACTGTATGATTACAACTTTGTGAAGCAGCGCTTCCCTCTAACTGATAACTGACGCAGTACCTCCGCTCAAGGAGTACTCGTAGATTGTACGTGAAACAGCACTACGTCCCGTAGGACTCTGAATACTGCATGCTTTCCTTTGCGCTCAGTGGGTTTATATTTGATCTGGCTACAAATAAACTAGGTTTGTTCCCGCGAAAAATTAATTTCCAAAGTAAGCATCGCACGTTTTCAAAATAATTACTTCCTTGGAGCTCATGATCTGAAGGTCTCAACGATACTAAATATTTCGAAAATCGATCGTGGCAAGTTCGATAAAAAAAATAGCTCCTGAATTAGGTGGGCGTACGATTTCTTTTTCCTCTTTTCCTAGCTGCTGGTTACGTGAATACCCATGGCGTAGTGCTGACCTATGCACTTCTAAGCTGTTCAATAATTATAAACTTTTATTACTCTACAATTCTTATTTCCAGGATAACTAACATTGCCGGTGTAATCTTGTAATATTAATGCATATTTCTTGCTAATTTCAATAATTTTCCGCTGTTTAGGTCCCGCCTACCATACAGTGTTGGAATTTTCTCGCTGAGTAAGGATTTTCTTAGATGATCTTCCCTCTTTGTCTTCTGAATGGAAAATTTTTCTCGGCGATTACAACCTTTGATGCAAGCATTTTTCGACCAAGCGGCCGATGATCTCATTATGCAGCTGCGTGCTCTGGCTCAACTATTATCGCCATCCTTATGCGTCACGCAGGGGTGATCTCACCTCGCCTTCTTGCTACGTTACAACAGAACTTTAGTCTTTCCAAGTTTTCCAACTTTTCCAAACTAAAAGATCATGAATTCGAATCTTGTGCACTCCACAAGGGCACAATATCTACATACGATTGCAGTACATTAACGAAAAATCGACTTTACAGACACACGGAAGACACTACAATTTACAGATGAACAATAGTTTATCCCAACTTTCATCAAACGAAGCTAATCTAAGCTAATATTTTATCCCAGCAACGAATGAAAAACAAACAATATGCCGGGGCTTCAGCATACGCCATTTTCAAACTTCCGATGCCTGCATTAAGGTCTGAGTATTGTAGTTGGTCTTGATTCAAGTGAGCTCCCAACAATACTCTGTTGGAGAGTAATATACACACATCAAAAAAAGTTTTGCATCACCTCGGTTCCCAGATCTCCGGCATATAGACGTTGACTGTGTATATTGTATCCAAGATACAGTCCCTTTGACTGTTCATAGATGTCACTAAAACTGCTCAAAGATGTAAACAACCATGCATGAGCAGGGCCTATTAGACGGAGGGGGTACGACAGCCGATCAGTTCCAGTCATTCCACCAGGACGAAGGTACGCTGCTCATGTTGTCTGTAGTTCTACCATGCCTAGAAGGTCAATACCGCAGTTCGATCGCGTCCGCATTGTTACTTTGTGTCAAGAAGGGCTCTCAACAAGGGAAGTTTCCAGGCGTCTCAGAGTGAACCAAAGCGATGTTGTTCGGACATGGAGGAGGTACAGAGATACAGGAACTGTCGATGACAGGCCTCGCTCAGGCCGCCCAAGGGCTACTACTGTAGTGGATGACCGCTACTTACGGATTGCCGCTCGGAGGAACCCTGACAGCAATGCCACCATGTTGAATAATGCGTTTCGTTCAGCCACAGGACGTCGTGTTTCAACTCAAACTGTGCGCAATAGGCTGCATGATGCGCAACTTCACTCCCGACGTCCATGGCGAGGTCCAGCTTTGCAACCCCGACACCATGCAGCGCGGTACAGATGGGCCCAACAACATGCTGAATGGACCCCACAGAATTGGCATCACGTTCTCTTCACCGATGAGTGTCGCATATGCCTTCAACCAGACAATCGTCGGAGACGTGTTTGGAGGCACCCTGGTCAGGCTGAACGTCTTAGACACACTGTCCAGCGAGTGCAGCAAGGTGGTGGTTCCCTGATGTTTTGGGGTGGCATTATGTGGGGCCGACGTACGCCACTGGTGGTCATGGAAGGCTCCGAAACGGCTTTACGATACCTGAATGACATCCTCCGACCCATAGTGCACCCATATCGGCAGAATATTGGAGAGGCATTTGTCTTCATGGACGACAATTCTCGACCTCATCGTGCACATCTTGTGAATGCGTTCCTTCAAGATAACGACATCGCTCGACTACAGTGGCCAGCATGTTCGCCAGGCATGAACCCTATCGAACATGCCTGGGATATGTTGAAAAGGGCTGTTTATGGACGTCTTGACCCACCAACCACTCTGAGAGATTTACGCCGAATTGTCGTTGAGGAGTGGGACAATTTGGACCAACAGTGTCTTGATGAACTTGTGGATAGTATGCCACGACGAATACAGGCATGCATCAATGCAAGAGGACGTGCTACTGGGTATTAGAGGTAGTGGTGTGTACTGCAATCTGGACCACAAATGCTGAAAGTCTAGCTGTATGATGGTACAACATGCAATGTGTGGGTCTCATGAGCAATAAAACGAGCTGAAATGTTGTTTGTGTTGATCTCTATTCCCTTTGTATTTAAAGGTTCCGGAACTCTTGGAACCGAGGTGATGCAAAACTTTTTTTGATGTGTGTAATAGTTATACTTTACCTGTATAGTACACAAAATTACTGAGGGAAGCAAATGGAAAAGGGAAACTCAATAAAGCCTGTTACTGTTTATTGTTTATTTTTAACATACAATTTGAATTTGTACAGAATCATAGAAATTACTTGGGGGAATATCTCTCCTTGGAGCGGTCATATCTGTTGAGTACTACTTGAAAATGAGAACGCAGGCCCGTTTAGTAAGTAAAGTTAGGTTCTCCCTATTCCTCACAGGTGGCTCTGAGATCACCTGCGAGATCACAGTCATCATATATATTATTTCAGTAGTATGCATCCCTCCTGCGGCGCTCACAAGAGACCGATCGTGAAAAATGAGCATTCAATCGAAAGATTATATACATTACCAATGACGCATTGCATTCTAATTTCATAAATATCTATAATTTCTTTAAAAATTTACTTAAAAAAACTGTACGAAGTGTGCGATTTGCAGTTGCTGTTGCTGCAGGAAGATACGCTCCATAATTAGTGTCCACTTCACATTTTGGCCACTGTGACGCCTTTTTTTTAGCCTATTTTCAATTTTGAAAAAATAGGCTTATGAGATCACCTTTTGTCCGCGTGTGTGTGTGCGTGTGCGTGTGTGTGTGTGTGTGTGTGTGTGTGTGTCTAATAAAATCTAAACTGCTGGAGCGATTTCAATGAAACTCGGTAAGTTCATAGCACTATTCCCGGCGACCTCGACCGTGCCCTTCAAATTTTGTTACGTCTCACCAATCCAACATGGCGGCTGTGCGAAATATTTCACTAGCATTCAATACCTCCGAAACCATCACAGATATCGCCCTGAAATTGTGTACGGTGATAAAGGGCACTACTAGAAGTTCACCTATGAGACTTTCAAAAACCTGGAGTCTACAAAACCAACATGGCGGTCAAGCGAATTTGAGACTTTTAAATAGACATTTCTCGCGATTTAACTATCCAAACGTAATGAAACTTGGTGCAGCAAATGTTTAAACACATTTTAATGCACTGGAGTCTAATTTAGTTCAATTGTTTACATAACCTCAAAATGGCGGCTGTGCGAAATATTTCACTGACATTCTATATCTCCGAAACTATTACAGATATCATCATGCAATTTTGTACGGTGATAAAAGGTACTGATACTAGTTGACCTATGTATATTTCATAAACCTGTAAAGTACAAAACGAACATGGCGACCAAGCGAATTTGAAATATTTTAATAGACTTTTCTCGTGATTTAACTCTCTGAGCGCAGTGAAATGAGGTGCAGTAAATGATTTTGCAGATTTTAATGCACTGCCATCTAATTTCATTCAATTGTTTACATAACCTCAAGATGGCGGCTGTGCGAAATTTTAAAATTAAGTTTTTATTCTTGTGTCGTAATCATGCGATCGAAGTGAAAGTTTGAATAATGAAGCTAGGCAATAATTGTCCTTGAATGGTACATAACTCTATGGCCTATACATATAACAATCCTAAATGGCGAGCTTCCGAAATGTTTAGACGGTTCTCAATATCTATGAATCTTTTACAGCAGCTAAACGGATTTTTTTAATGTTCATAGAGACTATGAACATATGTTCACCTATAGGACTTTCAGTAACCTGGTGAGCACAAATCCAACATGGCGGCGACGCGAAGTATAAATATTTAAATGGACGTTTCTCGCGAATTAACTATCCGAGTGCCGTGAAACGTTGCACGTTAAATGCTTATACAAATGTTGATCCACTGGCATGTAATTTATTTCAATTGTTTGCATAATCACAAGATGGCTGGTGTGCGTACTTTTAAAATCTCGTTTTTACTTCTTGTGTTCTAATCATGCGATTGAAGTTCGAATACCACACGTACACAATAATCTTATGTAATAGGACAAAAATAAAAATCCATCCTGGCGACCATTTGAAATATTAAGACGGTTCTCAATATCTAAGAATCTGTTACAGCAACTAAACTGAAATTGTGTATGTTGATAGAGACAATTAACATGAGCAGGATATATGAAAATAAGCAGTATAGTTCTTCACGGAACTACTTGTTAAATGTCATTTTAACATTCTGAGGTCTTTCTTTATCATTTTGCATCGATTTCAGAAATAGTAAATCAAAGGAATGTGTACTCAAATAGTATAATTTCATAAATTAGCAGTGACGAATTGCATTCTAATTTCATAAATATCAATTTTTGTAAGAAGGGTGCAATTTGCAAATACTGATGCTCTAACACTCTGAAATTATGAGTTGTCGTCTAAACCCTTAAACCTATTAAACGTTAATTATTTTACAGGTTTTTCTTCTTCATTCTAATATCGATCATTTCGAATAGTTTTCAGAAACAGTAAATCAATGGATTCAGTACGGTACTCTAATCGTATAATCGGTGAGTGTTACAAATACTGTTGCTGTATCATGCTGTAATTATGAGTTGTCGTGTAAAACCATAAAACTATTGAACGTTAATTCTCTTACGGTTTTTCTTCTATCATTTCGCATGGAGTGGTGTTCAGAAACAGTAAATCAATGGATTCAGTACTCTAATCGTATAACCGGTGAGTGTTACGTCGTCTAAAACCTTAAAACTATTAAACGTTAATTCATGTACAGTTCTTTCCTCTATCATATCCCATGGTTTTCAGAATCAGTAGACTAAATCAATGGATTGGGTACTCAAATCGTATAACCGGCGAGTGTTACTGCTAAGCTTTCAATCAATGGACTCAGCACAAACATGATTTAAGCTCATCCGTCTAAAAAATGGATTTATTATATTCCAGGTTTGTTAATATGCCGCGCTACAGGATTTTTTCTGCATTCCAATTCCATAAATATCGATTTTTGTAAGAATTTTGCTTTTTGCAAATACTGTTGCTCTAACATGCTGCAATTCTGAGTTGTCGTCTAAAACATTAAAACATTGAACGTTAATTCTCTAACAGTTCTTCTTCTATCTAATTTTCAGAATCAGTAAATCAATGGATTGGGTACAGGTTTTTCTTCTGCATGCTAATTCCATAAATATAGTTTTTTGTAAGAAGTGTGCTTTTTGCAAATACTGTTGCTGTATCATGCTACAGTTGCCGTCTACAACCTTGAAACTATCATCATCTTCATCATCATCATCATCATATAGGCCTCAAAAATTAGCAGTGAGGAATTGCATTCTAATTTCATAAATATCAATTTTTGTAAGAAGTATGCGATTTGCAAATACTGATCCTCTAACATTCTGAAATTATGACTTGTCGTCTAAACCCTTAAAACTATTGAACGTTAATTATTTTACAGGAGTAGGGGGCTACTAGGAGTTCTAAATAGTGACACGAGCCACTCGGCTACGCTGAACTCTCATGTATATTTCATGAAACCATGGGCATGCGACATATCGTTGGACTCGGGCTGACGTCCTCTTTCCTATGGACCATGTATTATATTTTTCAAAAACAAATTGAAATTTTTCGTTTTCAAAAAAAGGCGATAGTTTGAAACCCAAACATGATAGAATGTTGTGCTATCGTTCAAACGAACGGTCTCTATGTCTTTTATTTTCTATAATAAAACTTTTTTATTTTTTATGTTTTTTGGAAAACAATCGAATTTTGAAATTCCTATAGTTTGGAAACTAAAGAGTTTACAAAAAAGTTTGTTTGACATAAATAAAAGGTCACTATGCCCTCTACCCCCAAAATAAATGTCAAGTCTCTGGGGTAAATATTTGTGTTTTGTAAGTAGCGCCATGATGAGAGAGCTGTCTCAATTAGCAAGTTGTGAGCCCCTGCGACCTTGCAATGGAAGGAGTCATGCTAGGAGGGCGTGCTTGGATTCGTATTTTTTCGTCTCGTTGCGTTCTTTACGGGAATGTAGGTGTCGAAAAGGTGAAAATCTAGAAACATTTTTTTTTGAGGGGGGTGGGGGCAAAAACGTGATTTTAGACTTTTTGTTATATCTCGCGAACCAATCATGCTAGAGGCGTGTACGAGGTGTCCTAGCACTCGGGCTGACGTCCTCATTGCTATGGACCACTCGTTATAATTTTTAAATAATTGGAAACTCGATTTTGGGGTAAACAAGTTTTTTTGTGATTTTTGCTGATATTCCTCGAACCAATAAGGCTAGAGACTTGTACGAGGTGTCATTTTTTCCCCTAGCGTTGTCCTCTTGCCGAGGATGTTCGTGTTGAGCAGGAATGAAAAACCATGTTGAGGTAAAACCGTGATTTTAGACTTTTTGATCTATCTCGCAAACCCATAACGCTACAGACGTGTACGAGGTGTCCTAGGACTCGGGCTAACGCCCCCTTTTTGAAACTATTTTTGAAATTTTGACAAAGGGTCTAACGCCATACATGTAGAAAAAACTTTTTTTTTCTTTACCTGTTTATAATGTTATTGAAGCGTGGTTGTTGAGAGAGACGATACTGCTGGATGTGTGTGTTTTAACGAGCCTGTCGCCACTCATGGTAGTGGTATTTCAATAGAACAATGAATATTTTGGCAGGACTGCGGAACGGTTTACGACGGTTCGTTTTCCGATATTTGTTATGGCGAATGTATGAACGCTAATATTTGAAAATGTGTGAAGCATGCTAAGATATTTTTTTTTACCCCCGAAGAGAGCCTTTAGCGGGTAAACGATGATGATAACTTGGTTCTAAGTTGGTTTAAGCGAGTACAGAAAACAAACTTGCTGGAGAGGGGGACAGACTAGCAGGAGGTGAATGTTATTTGAACTTATTGGAATGCGCTGATCAGACCTGACAGCAGGTGCACTGGAAAATGACAAAGACGCGGAGGACGCTTGAAGGTGAAATAATCTGACAACCGTGGTGGCAGGGAAGAGCGAAATGCATGTGAACACGTGTGAAACCACATGTAGGCTAAACAAGTTACATCCTGTCTTGCTTCGTACGTGACAAAATGCTAGTTGACGTGAAAGTTGACCTAGCACAGGTGTTCATTTTGGACGTTAGCTGTCCACGTGTGCGATAACAGAATGTTCAAGCGTGAGAAAAAAATGATTATACATGCAACGTAACATATATAAAGACACGTCGTTATCATTTCCACTCTCACTTATGTGACTAACTTTGAACACGCTGCGTTGCGTGAAACACATGGTCTTGTTTAACAGTTTTGGTGTTGGTGGAAAATACTTAACCTTGTTGTGGGGTAGGTATTTATTTATATATATTTATTCATTTATATGTTTATTGATTTATATATATTTACAAGCAATTATTTATTAATTGTTGAAGTTATAAATAAATGTTTATTTATTTGTTTGCAGATAACGTGTATAGCCTACCTGTTGTGTGTCTGTGGGAAAGATATTAAAGAAACAGAAAGACGGACAGCTAGAGACGGAAACTATTACCAGACTAGCCCACGAGACGGGAATAAAGCAAAGCATTACAAGTCAAGGTGAGATTTGGTTTTTTTTTTAATATATAACCTGTTTGATTTTGTTTTGTTTATGAAATGCATAAACAATATGGAATTGATATACTTATGGTGGTTTATTTTATTTCTTTTTAGATATTTGGAGAAAAAAACTCTACTGCTTTAGCCACAACAGCTGAAAACCAAGTGGCTTTAGAGTGGAACCATTGTCATGCAGTCTACAACTGAAAACTCAGGTGAGAGTGTTCTTTCAAAATAATGTCTTTTACTGCTGCGGATACGTTAACTTGGGAACCCCTAAACAGTTGTTTCAAATCGCGTGTGTGCTCTGGCCGCGTGGTCAATGTTAGAAAAAGTTTGATTCCCAAGGAATTTTTAAAATCTTGCTTTGAAATTTTTAAAATTGAAATTTGTACAGCGCAAAGGTTGCATACGGCTTTAAAGGAGAATACAGAACTGGTGTGTGATTTCATATATAAAAAGAAGGACATGGAACATAAAGAGACATTTTATATTTGCAGTAAAATGCAAGAGCTATTCATAGCCCATAATTTGGATCAGTGGTATGAAACCCACGTGGTCAGTGCCTTGCTATCAACATTTGATAAACTGCAACAAGGACCCAGTGGTTTAGCGTTCGACAAAATTCATCATCTACAAATCAACATTTGTCATTTCAAACCGCTGAATGCTGGGTCTAGTTATATTAAAACACCACCAGCAATAAAATCGAAAAAGGCTGGGGTGAATATAAAGAATCATGACAATGATTGCTTCCTGTGGTGTGTGGCTGGATGTTTGCAGCCAGTACAACATAATGGTTGTTGGCCAGGAATGTACAGGGCCAAGTTTGATGAATTGAAACAAACGTTAAATTTAACTAGAATGTCGTTCCCTATGGACTTAAACGAGATCCATAGGTTTGAACAAGAAACCCATGACTTTTCGTTCATGGTGTATTGCCTTGATGGTGATGAGATTGTGGGTCCTCTTTATGCAACAAAAGAACCGAAACGACATCACATTCATCTTTTATATCTGTCTTACGGAGAAGTGAATCACTATTGCCTCATTAAAAGCCTGAGTAGATTGCTAAGCAGCCAAATGTCCAAAGCACATGGTAAAAAGCATATTTGTGACCGTTGTCTCCAATACTTTTGGACGCCTAATTCTTTGGAACGTCATAGGGTAGATTGCGTTTCTCAGGAAGCGGTGAGACTGATATTGTCACAAGGGGACAAGGCTGTGTTAAAGTTTAAGGACATTCATAAGCGTGACACTGGTATATGCAGATTTCGAAGCACTCACTACACCCATGGTGGGAAGTGAACCAGATCCCACCATCAGCTCAACCACACCCATTCAAAAACATGAACCCTTTGCCATAGGATTTAATGTGGTGTGTGCCTATGACCCCACACAATCCGTTTACAAATACCGTGAGGGGCCAGATTGTGCCAGATGGTTTTTGGATGAACTTGTCAAGTTGGCCGACCATGTACAGGGATTACTGGACCACCCAGTACCCATGAGCCTAACTCAAGAACAGCAGCAGCAGTATGAGCATGCCACGACATGCCATATTTGCGAAAAGCCACTGATCAGTGCTGAAGACACCGTTCGTGATCACTCGCACTTTACGGGAGTATTTCGTGGAGTTGCGCATGGTAAATGCAATTTGAACTTTCCAGCTCCTCGTTTCATCAGTGGCTTTTTCCACATTCTGGCAAATTATGACATTCAGTTTTTGATTCGTGAATTGGGTCATGTCAACAAGGGCTCGTTTACCATTGTCCCCCAAAACCATGAGCGTTTTACAGTCCTGACATGGAGGTTGGGCGACTTTAGCATTCGATTTTTGGATTCCTTTAAGTTTATGGCATCCTCGCTAGACAGCCTTGTGAATGGCTTGAATGAGGAGGAATTAAAAATACTAGAATCCATTTTAATGATCCTGAGCAATTTCAATTGTGCATTCGGAAAGGTATATTCCCGTATGATTTCTGCAACAGCTGGGACGTGTTAAAGCAAAGAAAACTCCCACCACAAGAGAAATTTTACTCGAAACTAACACGTAGTACCGTTTCCGATGAAGACTATGCACATGTATGTCAAGTTTGGCGAGTGTTTGACATGAAGACGCTAAGTGTATATGCTATGCATTACCTAAAACTGAATGTATTGCTGCTCACTGATGTGTTTGAAAAATTCCGTAACTTGTGTCAACACATTTACGGTCTTGACCCGGCTCACTATTATACGAGTCCTGGGCTCTCGTTTGATGCCACTTTGAAATACACTTAAGTGGAATTGGATTTACTCACTGATGTAGACATGGTTCTATTTTTTGAAAAGGGCATTCGTGGCGGCTTTGTGTCGCTTAACCAACGCCATGTCGAAGCGAACAATGTCCACATGCCTGATTATTCACCGGACAAACCAGAATCGTACTTAATGTACTATGAAGTGAATAATTTGTACGGTTACGCCATGAGTCAGCCTTTGCCCCATGGGAAGTTTGCTTGGCTGACAGACAAACAAGTGTCAGAATTTGATGTGAACATGGCTAGCCAAGAAACAGGCCGTGGATATGTGCTATAAGTGGATATTGAATATCCCTCATCCTTGTATGATGAACATGCCGATTTCCCATTCTGCCTTGAGCAAATGGTTCTCCGTGACAGTAAAGTGAACATTGAAAAACTCATGGGCACACTTTACAACAAAAATCGGTATGTGCTACATATCCAAATGTTGGTGCAATGCCTCGCCCAAGGCTTGGTGTTGAAGAAAATCCACAGGGGTATTTCCTTTGCTCAAAAAGCATGGCTTGAGCCATACATGCGACTCAACACAGAGCACCGACAAATGGCAACATAGCAGTTTGAAATTATATTTTTTAAATTAATGAACAACTGCATCTATGGCTAGTCCATGGAGAATGTCCGCAAATACCGTGAAATTAAATTGGTCAATGTCTGGAAGGGGCGGTGGGGAGCCCGGCGGTACATTGCCAAGCCAAATTTTAAATCGATCAACATTATCGATGAGGATTTGGCTACTATTGTATTGAGTAAGACCAGCGTGACCATGGATAAGCCTATTTACTTGTGCCAAGTCATTTTAGACTATTCCAAATCGGTCATGTATCGATTCCACTATGAGGAAGTCTCTCTGTTGTATATGGATACGGACTCATTCATTTACCACATTCGCCACTGCAACCCCTATGACGTCATGAGGCAGCATAGAGACTGGTTCGACACCTCTTCGTATAGCGCTGACAACGTGTTTCAGCTGCCCATAAAAAACAAGAAGGTAATGGGCGTTTTAAAAGATGAATGCGGTGATTCCATTATGACGGAATTCGTAGGGTTGGCTTCGAAAATGTATGCTTATCGCACACTAGACTGTATGGAAGCCAAGAGAGCAAAAGGTGTAGGTAGGGCAGTGGTAAAATCGCTACGTGTAGACGATTACTTAGCGGTTTTACGCACTGGCAAAGCGATGTCTCATACACAGTGCAGGATACAATCCAGCAACCATCATTTGTATCTTGTGGAACAGAGAAAACGCACCCTCGCCTTCATGGATAACAGACGTGTGTGGGCTGATGACTTACTCACCAGCCTTCCCTGGGGTTATGACCGTAAGGAGGAGGAGGAGTGATTTTTCTGTTTGTTCGTTTAGGGACATGGCTCTTTTTGTAACACGTAAATTGGTAAATAGTTTGATTTTTTAAGCTGTACAAAGTTGAGTTTTTTTTGTAAATATGAAATAAGTAATATTTTTAGTAACTTTCTTCTTTTTTTTTTTTAAATGGTAAAATGTTAAATGTATAATAAAAAGTTCTGTTGGGATTAAATTAATACTAAATGAGTGTGCATGTCGAGAATGTGCTTTTGGGAATAAATAAAGTGGTTGTGGTTGTTCCGAAAGACAGGTGTGAATGTATGAGTAGAGAGAGAGAAAGCTGGTGTGTCTGTATGACCAGAGCAAACACGGTGAGGTAGGGTGAGTGGGGAGGGGGAAATTGCCACTTATATACTCATTTTGTTTTGTCAATTTTTTTTTTCATTGAAATGTAGCGGTCAATAGACATTATTTTTGTAAAAACAGTATAACCTGCAGTAGTCGTAGACCTCGACGTTTCCACAATCACATAAACACATTGAAGCATCATCATGGTCAAGCACTCGCATCAACATCATTGACAAATCTCAACTTTCAACATACATCAAATGGAAAAATGTCAAAACAGCAAAATGGAAAATCCATGTTTCGATATCACCAAAAACGCTAAACTTAAAACGGACATTTTTAAAAACTGGAAATGGCCATGTGTAAAATATGAAAAATCAAAAACTTCAAAAGGACATTGTTTAAAAAGTGTCATCAACAAAATGGAAAATCCATATAATCAAAATCACAAAACTTGAATCGAACATTTTTTAAAACTGTAAATTGCAAATTGTCAAAATGGCAATGTGTGAATTCATCATGTGTGAAATGTAAAAATGAAAAATCATCCATCAACATCATGATTTTTTAAATAAAGAAAAACAAAACATCGTGCTCTGGTAAACCTTTGTTTTTATTTCATAGTCATAGTGAATTGACAAAAGAAAAATAGAATACAAACAACTCCCAATTCCTCAATGTTTATGTCCATGCATCATCAACTTTCCTTTCATAGCACTCATGACAATCAGGGCTGCCATCCTTTCACCCACTGAGGCATCACAGGATGCGAAATGTTTATTTGCTTTTTTCAATAACAATTTATCTGCCACATGTCTTAAACCAGGATGAATATGCGGTAAGAAAGTTCATGTTCTTTGCATGCTTGATCCAAAAGATTAATGGGTACATCACCACGCTGCAAACGTTTTCCGAGATGAGTTCCAGGGCCACAAAAACGATAACCTGGAAGATGGATTTCGAAAGGTAAGTATTCAATCACTTTGTCAATGACGCCATTGCCAGTACAGGTCGGGCATATCCTTTTCCATCGATGGTAAAAAGGTTTGGTCTTCCTCCTCCTCTGTGGACGATGTTTGTGTTTGTTGTTGTTGTTGCTATTTCTCGCCATGACACCCGTGGAATAATTCAACAAATTCTTTACATGGACTTTTATGACCGTGATACAGTTTCACTAGCTGACAAATCGCGCACTGACGCATAGAGGGTATTTTTGCCATGGCCACTTGCTTATGATGATCGTAATCCGTACAGGGTTGCAATTCACTCAACACAGGGTCTTGAGTCCATGATTTTGGTACATGTTGCCAGATTTCTTTCACCGCGTTGGCTGCTACATAATAAATGAACGACTTGTGGAGCGCCAAGAGTTCCTCTTTGGTAAGACTGTCTAGTTTCTTTTTACACACAAAGAACTTGCCGATGGCTTTGTCCGTAGCATTGCCTTTCTCCATGGTATCACGTGCTGTAGATGTTTACACGTCGCTTGTAGAAATCTCACTGGCGTCATTCGCAGGTAAATCTTGAGTTATAATTTTGTTCAACAACTCCCAACAGGCATGGGTGGTTAACCAATAAAAGAGATGCCACACATGGGCTAGGGCTGTATGGGTAATATTGCCACAAGAACAAGTATCCATGAGCGTTTGCAGGGATGGGCTGCCTAACTCCATGAGGTCGATACATTGACAGTAAGACGCCAAAAATGGTAGCAACCATTGACGTTTTTCAGTACCTTTCACAAATACCACATTGGCCGAGGACAAGTGTGCTTTCATGACCACGTCCAAATATTTATAGGAAATGGTTCCTTGATTCCAGTCTAGTTGCCTATGATTTTCAATCCACTGGGTTTGTTTACGATCTTTTTCACACAACAAATCAAAAGCATGGGGCGGTTTAAATAGCAAATGCGTTGCTTGCGATATCCAAAAGGTGGTACAATCGATTATGGCCACTTGCTTAAATATAAATTTGTTGTCACCTATTTTAAACCCTTGGCAATCCACAATGAGTGTGCGCAACATGTTGCCACATGCCTGGACCAAGTTCAAATGACGACTGACTGACGATCGGCCACTAAAGTGTATCCATAACATGGACTTACCTACCATGCTAGTTTGAAAAAAAAAATAGGTTAGGGTAGGACAGGGGGACATGAAAAAATAAGAATTTAAGAATTACATCATTTTATTATCATAACACGTCTTACAGGCTTTTGTCATTTTGGGATAGGGATGATACCAACTGATACAACAATATAGTCTCTTATGTTTGTAACGTCCATAACACCGATGATGTCCCAATGTCTCTAAACTAGACGTTTTTGATGGTGAGCTGCTCACCGAAGCACCATGGACACCATACGGTCCACACGTATCGTAACTTGTACTTGTTTTTCATCACCCAGAGGCACGAGTGAGGGATAGCTTGAATGACAGGGTATATTTCCCACCTCCATTCTGCACAGGTAGGGGCAGGCAGGTGACCAGCGCTGATGTTCCTGCATGGGTTCATCGCTCTCTTGCCATTGGTCTATAATGATGAGGCAAAAGGCACATATTACTTCATCTCTTGTTTTTAAATAGTAGAATCCAGCGGCCGCCAAGGCTTGAGGGATTATGAAAGGCACTGGCCATGTTGCAAAAGTCTTGAAACGTTGTTCCTCAGAGTTTAAATTCATGGATGTAACGTCTCTTGATGCTTTAAAGCAAGACATGACTGAGCGGCTTGACGTGGGTTGACCTGTTATTTATACACTCGTCACTTGGTTGGACAATGGATAATAGTTGACTTGTTTGTGATGAATAATCAAACAGTATGCCGTGGTATTGGTTGGTACATTGTCATGCGTTTCAAAATCTAGTCGAATGTCAATATTGGATGGCTTGACAGACTCTTCCAGGTAAGAACAGTCAAAGACAATCAGAGGTGCTCTTGCCTTAAACGCTTGGGGTAGCAGCATGGGGCCGTTCTCTTTTTGATAATACGACCATCGAAATTTAGAAAACAAGTCGTACAGGGGGCCAAACTTTTTTTTTGGAAAAATCCAAATCCAGTCCTTCATAGGGAAACACAGCTCCGTTGAGGAAAAGACGTGCATTTCTCAATTGCAGGTGATCAAATTGCGTGGCATCTTTGGTTTGTTGATACTTGCGATTCGTTTGAAAACCCACGATCAGGTCGAGAGATCTCTCCGTATAGCGGGCTGTTTTTACAGACCAACTGTGTGTGTTGGTGGTGGGCAATAGCGGGTACTCATGGAGTGCCCAGCTTCTAAATTCCATGGGTAGAGGCAAGTCAAGATGGCGGCCAGCAGGTGTGTAGCAGTTAGAGTGCTCCAACTTTTCCTCGTGTTCTACCTAGTAAAAAGCTCAGTGGGTGCCTCGAAAAAGATCCTCGATCATTCTTTAACAATTGAAGACTCGTGTGTGAACTCGGACCTGAAGGAACACCTCATGGTAGTTTGTAAACTCAATTTATCTTCTCTCACATGGTGTGGAAGCGAGGGGCTGATAGTCACGGCAGCAGGCAGAGGGCGCCCAGCACTGCGCGGGGTTGCCAGACCGCCCGCTACATTATTACATCTCGTGGTGCTGTCTGTGGCTCTCAGTGGAGATGTGGAGATGAACCCAGGGCCGAATAAGGTGTGTATAATTTGTGATTCGAAGGGTCGTGTGAATCAGTTATTTGTGACATGTACATCTTGCCACTCTCAAGCGCACAGAACTTGTGCAAAAATCAGTGCTTCAAAACACAAAATAATCACCTCTGGGAAACAATCGTGGCTGTGTTGGAACTGTTCTTTACCTCAGTTCTCTAACTCATTTTTTAATACATCGACACAGAGTGCAAATAGTGTAGATAGTGACGTAACACCCTCGGATAGCAAAGCATTGTCCATTTTTTCCTTCAATGCTCGAAGTGTAACATGTCCCTCCAAACAACCGGACCTGCGTTCTTGTCTCACAGCACTTAATCCGTCAATTGTGTGTTCAGGGGAGACATGGCTGAAAAAATCCACTAACGACCCAGAAATATTTCCGGTAACATACACCATGTTCCGCAAAGATCGAACCTGGACATCAGGGGGAGGGGTACTAATAGCCATGAAACCAGAGTTAAGGCCTGTTCGCCAACGGGAGCTTGAAACTGATGCTGAGGCTGTGTGGGTGGAATTCACGTGTGCGATCAATACATTTCTAATAGGCTCTGTATACCGTGCTCCAAATTCAACTCGGCACATCAATGATGAACTTTTGGAGTCCCTCCGTCGTGTATAATACATCCAGCACAAATACAAGGCCATTTACATAACAGGCGATTTTAATTTAGAAATAGACTGGCAAAACTCTCCTCCCACTCCCAAGGATCCCATTGCTAATGAATTCATTACCGCATTCTACGATTTATTCCTTGACCAATTAATAACCGAAGCAACTCGAATCACACAAACTACTCGCTCCACAATAGACCTATTCCTAACAAGCCTTCCTTCCTCCGTACAGAAAGCTGAAGTCATACCCGGTTTCAGTGATCACGCAGCCATCTTTACCACATTGCATTACAACAAACCACGCAGCAAGAGCACAGTGAGGACAGTATACAATTACAAAAAGGAGACTGGAAATTGCTATCATCTTTATTCCTCAAACACCTTCCCACCCCATGTATTCTGGACACCAGCGACATCAACTCAGTGTGGCACGCCTGGCGAAATTGTTTCTTTGAATGTGTGGATATAGCTATACCGAAAATAACCATTAGTGGGAAGAAAAATTCTCCATGGGTGACGAAGGAAGTCATTAAAATGATTAGGAAAAGGAACGTTTTATACAAGAAATGGAAAAGTTGCTCAACTGACATCATGTGGGAAAAATACAAGAACATCAGGAACCAAACAAAGAAATTAATTCCCGAAACATACGACAATTATATTCACAAAATAAGCAGCACCAGTGAAATGTGGAAATTTTTGTCCAGAAGACGCGGCACCGCTGCGCCAGCCTCATTTCACTGTAACGGTACATTCCTCAGTGCACCCCAAGATATTGCAACAGCGTTCAGTGACAGTTTCAAGCAGAACTTTTCTAAGCCGGATATGACCACGAACCTGCTTCTGCCAAGGTCATCACTTCCACCCCTCCCACTCTCCAACCTGTACTTCACAACAACTGAGGTGCTTCAGAGCCTACGGAAGATTAGACCACATGCGGCGACCGGCCCAGATGATGTTCCCGGACGGATCCTGCTGCAGTGTGCGGAAGCATTAGCGCCCTCTCTGAGTGCGTTATTCAACCTGTCTATCAACCAAGGTTCTGTGCCGTGTGGGTGGAAATGTGCTAACGTGGTGCCAATCTATAAGCAAGGTGACAGAGAAGATGTTGCAAATTACAGACCGGTGTGTCTAACATCTATAATTTGTAAATGTATGGAGCGGCTAGTAGCAAACAGTGTGCTGGAATTCCTACGGGAGAACAATCTGCTCGACCCAAATCAGCACGGTTTTCTTCCGGGTCGTTCTTGCACTACTCTATTGACAAAAGTCATTGATGAGTTTCAGTTCTACTTGAATCAGCCAGAAGTGAAACAAGTGGACTGTATTGCACTGGATTGGGCTAAGGTCTTCGATCAAGTGTCTCATGAAAGACTTTTGTTAAAGCTACAGCAGCTTAACATACGGGGTAGCTTACTTGCATGGGTGAGGTCATTCCTAGAGGGTCGAACACAGTGTGTGGTGTACGGAGGAGCTCGATCGCAGGCTGCTCAAGTTACCTCTGGAGTGATTCAGGGCTCTGTGATCGGACCTCTTCTCTTCACTATATATGTGCTCGATCTTCCTGACTGTGTCACCTCATCAATGACACTATATGCAGATGACACCGTGCTATACAGGGGCATTAAATGTGAAGAAGATTCCCTCTGTCTTAAATCAGATCTGGACAACTTATCGCTGTGGTGTTCTGTGAATAATTTAAATATAAATGTACAAAAATGTAAATACATAAGAATAACCAGGTCACAAAAACCCATTGAGAATGAATACAAAATTATGAACAGTGTCATCCCACAGTGCACAAACTTAAAGCTATTAGGGGTAACAATCTCCGACACCCTGAATTGGAACATGCAAAGTGAAGAGGCAAGATGTAAGGCCACCAAAGTTCTGGGTTTCTTGTACAGAAACATGAGAGGTTGTAAACCT
This sequence comes from Meconema thalassinum, assembly GCA_946902985.2. Classification (NCBI taxonomy): domain Eukaryota; kingdom Metazoa; phylum Arthropoda; class Insecta; order Orthoptera; family Tettigoniidae; genus Meconema; species Meconema thalassinum. Next base: position 244,082,458 of record OX336394.1, on the reverse strand, counting down.
AGAGCCTTCAGGATGGCTTACACATGCATGGTCCGTCCGATATTAACGTACGGCTTACCTGCTTGGCATCCCACTACAGCGGAAAACATGAACAAGCTCCAGCGTGTACAGCGCCGCGCAGAAAGGCTAATAGCTCGTTATTCCCCTTCCCCTTTGTCAAAATTTCCATCTATAGAGGCAACAGCCAAACAAATTGATCTAATTTTTCTTAAAAAATCCCTTACAGGTTCCATTAATATTGACCCTTTTTGCCGACTGTCATTGGCATATCGCTCAGTTCGGAGAGGACGAGGTGTAACCCTCGTTCCGCCTTCGCACGTAGCAATGCTTACCTGACAGGTTTCTACGGCCGCTCAGCGCGGTTATGGAACACGCTGCCAGGGGATGCCAAGATCTTGCCTCTTAGGAAATTCAAGCCGTACGTAAAAAAGTACATTGTATAAATAAACGTATGTATGAGTGATTGATTGTCTCGCTGAATGAATGAGTATCTGAATGGAATGAATGTATGTATCGCGTGATCGAGGTTATGAAAGTGCGTGCGTGAGAGAGTGAGTGAACAGGAAAATGTACTATGTCAATATTCTAAATATGTAAATACTGCAAATATCTTTGTAAAACTTGTAAATATTGTTAAAACAAATGTAGATGTAAGCTGTGCCTGTGAAGCATGAAATATGTATGTGGGGCTTGCCCTTTTTCACTAGGCCTTCCATACTTCGTGTACGATTTATGGTAAATAAATAATAATAATAATAATAATAATAATAATCTCTCTTTACAATCTTGAGTATGTCCAGTTTTTTGCTATCGTCAAGGGTCACATGGGGCACTTTCCATAGCAAGCGTTCTAGTTGAATTTTTGAATCAATGGGGGCATTGTTAGCTCCCTTGAGTGCATTATTATCACTCCTGTCTCTCATCAAACAAAGCACTTGCCTTGCGTTGACCACAATGCGCTGGTGGTCTTCGGCAAAGCCTAAAATCAGTTTAAGAGGTAAATATCCAGTAAAGGTCCCATCGGTGTGTACCACTCAGTCATTGGTCGAGTCAGGGCACCAACCCGCCATGCAAAGTGTTTTAGCTTCTTCCTCACTATAAGAGGGGTATAGTTTCATGACATTGGAAATACCCACATTTCGTGTGCTATCCACCACGATATCGTTAATGACATACCGCACTTCAGAAAACATAAAGGCCAAACCATGGTTGGCCAACTTGGATGTGGTGGGTGTAGAGCCATCGGCTTTGGTGAGCCGACCTTCAAACTGAATGACACTTTCATGCGGTAGGGTGTAAATATCATGGTTGTTGATAACAAATTGAATTTCATCATTGTTAATGAGTCCAGGTGTTTGAGCTTGATAAGAATGGAGATCAATTCTTACCACTCCTGGTTGCCCCTAGATGCGGTTCGCTACCTCTAGGATAGAATTCTTCATGGGGGTTGACGTGGTAACCCAAATGCTGTAAAATCTGCTTGGCTTGAGATGTTAACGTGAATTCACGTGGCAAACAACTAACACCATTCCTAGATGGTGTTGTTTCTTTATACACCAACTTCATAGTGGCTTTAGCACCATCTTGTAAGTCACTGGTGTGGTAGAATCTAGATCAATGAGTTGTTGATCTCTATTGATCAGTCTTAATGTTATATTACTAATACTATCGACGGCCACAGAATGGAAAAGCACCACTGGAGGGTTTTCACGAATAATATACCCATTGGGCGATGTCACAATAAAGTCATAAAGCGAATGCGATGGTTCTTGATTGGTGTACACTTGGTTAATAATATTACACGTCACCGACACATGATGGTCCTCAATGAATTTCACTTTATGGTCCGATTCATGTTTTTTGTTGGGCTCCAACACGCGTGGTTTAAATCCTAATAATGGACCAATGGAATCGGGGCGTGTTTTAAAGTCAATGTTGAAAGTAGAGAAAATACTGCAGCGATGAGTGTTGGTATTTCCTACAAGTTCAAACTTGCGCGTTCCATCGAGAAATGACTTTAAACCATATTCATTGATCAACACCACATAAATGTGTTCATAAATGTCATTGATCGTGTATCCACCAGAGTTCAGGTTGAGCACAGAATCATCATAGTAAAACTTGTTGTTCACATTTTCACGTATGATGTATATTCGATTGTACGTTTCAAGAGAAACAAGTCCCAAACCGTAGGATTTTTCACTCAATTCGATGGGCGGGTAAAAGTCTAGGATGACTTCGGGTCCACGTCCATGCAGTGTAAACGTTTTACTTTCTGCCGACAAACTGGTGGCGTTTTTGCTTATGCTTCGTCTTATATAAAAAAAACCACAAACGTCCACACTGTTGGCTGTTAAACGTTTGCTCACGTTTCACATTATAATATATCTTGATCATGTTTCCAAAATAGGCCACTAGTTCCATGGGGGGGTGGGCAAATTCCCAAAATTGTCAAAGTACCATACGATGGATCCCTCTTTGACATAAGCTACATAATGCGTTCCTGGTCCTCGGTGATCATCCAAATTGACAACAGCACATTCCTGTTTCCAGGGTCGTGGGTGTAATTGGTTTCGCATAAACACACCTCGAAAATGAGAAAGCATCAGTTGTTTAGCATAGCTTTCCACTTGTTGATGCGTCAGGTCATGTCTTGCTATGGCTGAGGTTATTTTTGTTTTAATATTTCGAAGTTGTGAAATCCCAAATCCATGTTGATAAAAGGCTGGCTTTAAATTGGCGTTTCTAGCCCCCATAGCAATCGCTTCCATTGTTTCATTGTGTCGCTGACTTTCTTTGAGTTGTTGCTTGCCCTGCTGCGCGGCTTTAATGGTTTTCGCCACTGCACTGGCACCGCCCAAAAGTGAACCCAGAGCAGCCAAACCAGCAACTAATGCAGGTAAAAATCCCGCTCGTTTGGGGACGGGAATCACTCGCCCTTGTTTTGAACCCTGTCGCTGACGCTTTGGAATAACACGTATCTGTGCTGCTCGAAGAGCTTTCCTAATGGTCAATACATTATCTTTTCTTTTTTTCTTTCGCAAGGGCTTGTCCACGAATGTCTTAAGCCCAGGCTTTGCCAAGTACAGAGTCCTTTTTTTAGTCTTTCTCACCACATACCTTTGTTTCACCATGATGATAATGACCAACAACCTTTCACAAGAAAGTTTAAGTCACAACTAACGTCAGATTGTTATTTCATGGCTGTATATTCCAATTCCACATAAAGTGGGAAATCGTTTATGGTTTTTCCCGCGTGCTTTTCATCCCATGTCAACATGAGATGAAAGGATAATTCGTCACCTGCATTGACCATTTCGTGGTTATGGACCAACATCCTATGACCATTTATCTTTATTTGTAAATGGTTCTCATCAGGCATGGCATATTTGGTGTGAATGGTTCCATCATAGTGTAATCGATAGTGGCTTAAACCCGAAGCAAGCACATAGGTCAAGTGCTGATCATGGACTAGCGGTAGATGGTTTCTTTCATTCAAAGGTTTTTCATTTGTCAGATACACTAAAAATACAGATGGGATAAATTTATAAAGCCTTTTCATTTCATAGGTCACGTAACGCTTGGTACAGACATCGCCTTCGTCTTGTGGGTGTTCCACGTGAATAATCCGATGGTGATTAGCGCTATAGCCATTCACCGTAAGCTGGGGCACTTTGTCATAAAACTCATACACTTTGTTATCCACATACTTTTTTGTAGTAACGTCTGTAGACACTTGAGGATGTTTTACATGGGTTAACCGCTTTCCCTTAAAGTCATAATCTCCCTGTTTTGTGCTTGGCACAACAGACCTATCCATATAGTGTTTATTAGCAGGATCTGTTTCTTGTTTAGGATCATGTATGGGGACAGACCTAGCTTTGGCCATCAACGCACGTCCAAAGACATCCATCGTCAACCTGTAGTACCAGTCTACTGTTTCTATCACAAGGCTCGGTGTCCTGTATATAGACAGCCTGCTAACCTGGCTAAGCCTTAGTTGATATGAAGATTATTAAGCAGCAAGAGTCATTCCCCGTGGAGGACATGGTTTCCCATCTCTGTCCCACATCACGTGAACAACGCCATGGTTCACTGTTTCCATCTTCCATTCGCTGCATCATTGTGGGGCCTTCCGGCTGGAAAGACCAATCTTTTGCTAACGCTAATCACAGCGCCCAATGGTCTGGGTTTTCAAAATATTTATATTTTTGCAAAATCTCTCTACCAACCCCTCTATGTGTTTCTGGATCAAGTCATGTCTGGATTACAAAAAGAGAATATGGGTTATTTCACATTTTCCATGCAGGAAAATGTGATTTCACCGGATGAGGTATAGCATGATTCACTCATGATTTTCGATGATGTATCCACTGAACATCAAGGCATCATTCAAAGCTATTTCAGCATGGGTCGTCACAAACATATCGATTGCTTCTATCTTGGACAAACGTATTCTAAAATGTCTAAACAGTTGATTCGTGACAATGCCAATGTCATTGTTTATTTTGCCAGGACGAGAGGAACAGTCGTCACATTTATAATGAACATGTGAATCCGGATATGACCTTTCAAATGTTTACAGAATTGTGTGCCAAGTGCTGGAACACTCAACGTCATGCCTGTTTAGTGATTGACAAACAAAGTGAACTCAACCAAGGACGGTATCGCTTAGGGTTTGATCATTTTGTTGCTATTTAAAGCCCTGGCTCATTCCCTCTCAAGTCATTTGTCAAGACACCATGGCGTTAGCAGAGAGTCAATTGAAAAAGCATATTAGTAAAGCAAAAAATACTATTCGCCAAAAGTTTCGTCAATTGAAACGATCACGGGCAGATCATGCTTTGTTTATTCAACAACATTTAGCACCTCCGCTAAAAGCCATGTTGAAACCCACTTTCAAGCCATCTGAAACGCTACCCACCGTTTCACAAGCCACGCAGACGCTGCACGGGGACCCTGAGGAAGAGGAACACTAACAGGAACAGAAAGATTTGACTAGTGTTAGCGAAGTTGAGGATGACGAGGAACAAGTGTTTACGCCTCAAAATAAGGTCGCACCCTTTGCAGAGTTTTTAAGAAAAAAGGAATCCTTGGCCATGGTCGAAACACCTTGCCCTTCCAGAGCGTCTCCGTTTTCACAAGTCTTGGCCACCCCTCAACATAGAGCTCAACTGAAAACCATTTTAATAAAATATTATGGATCAACACTGGAACCCTGTCTCACTGATCTATTTATTGGGAACACAGATACCACGTATGGAGTTCGCTATGAGGTTGATAGTTTTAAAATTGGGGACTTATCCATTAAATTTGCTCGTACTAAAACTGTCATTAAGAACATCAATTATAAATTAACGCCAGGACTGTTAAAGCTGCTCTTTTCTAGAACCCTCTCCTTCCATAATTATACGTCAGAGGACCTTGGCAAATATAAATCCATTTTATTGGACACCCATGCCCACAAAAGACTGTATGATCCAGCTCAACAAGTGAATGCCAATATATCTCAAAAATATAAAACAGTCATTGCAAAAATGTTTCCCACCAGTCAAAGTGGTCGTCGTAAAGCATCCGCTTCGGGAGTGACATTTAAACCATTAAAACCCCTTGTGGATGTTACCTACTGGCACAATCCCAATAAGTTCGTCCAGTGGCTAGAGTTGTTGCAAGCTTCACGTCAAGCTGGACATACCGGTCACGATTGGGAAATTCAAGAAATTGAACAAGAACTTCGAAATGCCAAAATTATTGTTTAAGCCCTCACCCATTAAAATGGGTATTGCTCACGAGTTGCATCGCCCAGCTAGGCGTCACTATCCACGACTCAAGGTGATTTCACGAGGTGTGGATGAACTTTGGCAGGCTGACTTGGTTGAAATGATACCTTATGCTAGCGTTAACGACGGTGTACGCTATATGTTGACCGTCATTGATGTCTATTCCAAAATGGCCTTTGTTGAACCTGTGCGTCGCAAGTCTGGCCCACTAGTTACCAAGGCCTTTCAACATATTATTCAACACTCCAAACGTCAACCTCAGCTGCTACAAACTGACCAGGGGAAAGAATTTTTCAACAAGGATTTCTCCAGTTTTCTCAAATCTAAGGATATTCACCATTACACCACCTACAGCAATCTCAAAGCCAGTGTGGTCGAGCGGTTCAACCGAACATTGAAAACCCATATGTGGAAAGCGTTTACCGCTCAGGGCAGTTATCGCTGGATGGACATGTTACCTGAGCTAGTAACACGTTACAATGACACCAAACATAGAACGATTGGGACCAAGCCACGCCTCGTGACTAAAAATATTCAGCGATTGGATAAACTGTTTAACCCCATAAAATCAGCCGATCCTAAACGTCACCGACTGAAAATTGGGGATTTTGTTCGTGTGAGCAAATTTAAGTCTGCCTTCAATAAGGGCTACACGCCTAAGTGGGGGACTGAACTATTTCGAATTCGTCAAGTCAACTTGGACACTCCAGTCACCTATTTACTCGAGGACCTCAACCACCAACCCATGAAAGGTAGATTTTATCTCCATGAACTTCAGAAAACAGCATTTCCTAAGCATTATCTTGTGGAAAAAGTGTTGAAACAAAAAGGAAATAAACTCTATGTCAAATGGTTAGGATTTAACTCTACGTTTAATTCTTGGATCAATAAATTACACGTTGTGTGAACCTGTGCACTTTTTATTTAATCACACATGTTGTACACCACCTATAGCTCTGTGTGTACAGTCCTCAGCTCCACATAGTTCTTTCTCTTTCCACCTGTGTTCTCTCTTACATTACCCATCCCCCTCTCCCCCTTCACCTCCCACCACTGCTGTTCGCAGCTCTTGCCTATCCATTGGTTGTGACATCATTCCCACAAGTTGCATCATACTTTTTATTGATTCAGCGATTCCCACGCTTTGAACATTCTGTTATCGTGCACGTGGACAGCTAACGTCCAAGGTGAACACGTGTGTTGGATCATATTACACGTCAACTTGCATTTTGTCACGTACGAAGCAAACAGGATGTAACTTGTTTAGCCCCCATTTCATCTCACACGTGTTCATATGCATTTCGCTCTTTCCTGCCACCACGGTTGTCAGATTATTTAACCTTGAAGCGTCATCCGCGTCTTTGTCATTTTCCATTGCACCTGTTGTCAAGTCAGATCAGCGCATTCCAATAAGCTCAAATGACATTCACCTCCTGGTCGTCTGCTCCTCGGCAAGTTTGTTTTCTGTACTCGCTTCGACCAACATAGAACCAAGTTCTCATCACCGTTTACACGTTAAAGGCTCTCATCGGGGGGTAAAAAAAAATCTTAGCAGCTTCACACATGTTCAAATATTAGCCTCTATCCATCTGCCATAGGAAAGATCAGAAAAACGAACCCTTGCTTTGTCATAAACCGATCCGCCGAAATATCGATTGTTCTATTAAGCATGGTCATTGTGGTTAGAGATAGGTTCGTTGAAACACACACACACCCAGCAGTATCGTCTCTCTCAACAACCACTCTTCCTGAACATTATAAACAGGTAAAGAAAAAAGTTTTTTCTACATGTATGGCGTTAGGCCCTTTGTCAAAATTTCAAAAATAGTTTCAAAAAGGGGGCGTTAGCCCGAGTCCTAGGACACCTCGTACACGTATATAGCGTTACGGGTTTGCGAGATAGAGCAAAAAGTCTAAAATCACAGTTTTACCTCAACATGGTTTTTCATTCCTGCTCAACACGAAACATCCTCGGCAAGAGTACAACGCTAGGAAAAGAATTACACCTCGTTCAAGTCTCTAGCCTTATTGGTTCGTGAAATGTCAGCAAAAATCACAAAAAACACTTGTTTACCCAGAAATCGAGTTTCCAAATTTAAAAAAAACTATAACGAGTGGTCCATAGCAATAAGGACGTCACCCTGAGTCCTTGGACCCCTCGTACACGCCTCTAGCATGATTGGTTCGCGAGATATAACAAAAAGTCTTAATCACTTTTTTACCCAAAAAAAACATGTTTCCAGATTTTCACCTTTTTGACACCTACATTCCCGTAAAGAGCGCAACGAGACGAAAAAAACGAATCCAAGCACGCTCTCCTAGCATGACTCCTTCCATTCCAAGGTCGCAGGGGCTCACAACTTGCTAAGTGAGACAGCTCTCTCATCATGACACTACTTACAAAACACAAATATTTACCCGAGAGACTTGACATTCATTTTGGGGGGTAGAGGGCATAGGGACTTTTCATTTATGTCAAACAAACTTTTTTGTAAACTCTTTAGTTTCCAAAATATAGGAATTTCAAAATTCGAGTGTTTTCCAAAAAACATAACATATAAAAAAGTTTTATTATAGAAAATAAAGGACATAGAGACCGTTCGTTTGAACCATGGCACAATATTCTATCATGTTTGATTTTCAAACTATCGCCTATTTTCGAAAACGAAAAATTTCAATTTTTTTTTGGTAAAATATAATACATGGTCCATAGGAAAGAGGACGTCAGCCCGAGTCCAACGATATGTCGCATGCCCATGGTTTCATGAAATATACATGAGAGTTCAGCGATGCCGAGTGACTCGTGTCACTATTTAGAACTCCTAGCAGCCCCCTACTTACATGTTTTTCTTCTGCATTCTAATTTCATGAATATCGATCATTTCGCATGGTTTTCTGAAACAGTAAAAGAATGGATTGAGTACTCTAAATCGTATATCCGGCAAGTGTTACGGCGTCTAAAACCTCAGAACTATTAAACATTAAGTCTTTTTCAGGTTTTTCTTCCATCATATCCCATGGTTTTCAGAATCACTAAATCAATGGATTGGGTACTCACATCGTATAATTTCATAAATATCGAATAACCGATGAGTGTTATGATGATCCAATTTTCTGTGATTGCCTTCTTAAGTTAGGGAACGTACAACTTGCAATTCTGACTGAAATTTTTCGAATAACCGGTGAGTGTTACGGCTAAGCTCTCAATCAATGGACACAGCACAGAAATGGAATCAACAGTGGCGAATTGCATTTTAATTTCATAAATATCATAGAAAGAAACCAGCCACAGCACGCTCTTATGCTGACGCTCCATTCGGGAAAGCGAAAGCACCCCTGTAGGCAACGTGCAAAGGAATTTAGCGTTGAGCGCTACACACAGAACAAGGAAAGCACCCCTGTAGGTAACGTGCAAAGGAGTTAAGCGTTGATCGTTGCACTTAGGAACAAGGAAGCCTCACTGTAAGCGGGGCGTGAAGAAGTTTTCTAACGAGGGCTGTCCTGATAATTAAGAAGGACGCTCCTCAGCCAACAAGATAAAGCAGGAAATCTTGACCAAGATGCTTTCATAAATATCGAATAACTGGTATGTGTTATGATGATCCAATTTTCAGTGATTGCCTTTAAGTTAGAGAACGTAGAACTTGGAATTCTAACTGAAATGTATACAGTGTTCTATAATCATTTGGATGAAATGAAAACATAACATCCTTTCTCTTAAGTCTCTCATTATAAACCTATTGGGAAAAGTGTGGTTTATGAACAAGCGAGACTTTCTAATCTCATAAATGTCTATAATTAATACGAAGTGTGGGATTTTGAGATACTGTTGCTGTAGGAAAATACGCTCCATAATTGCTGTCCACTTCTCATCTTAGCTGCTGTGACGCCTGTTTAGTGTCATTTTAACATTCTGAGATCATTCCTTTAACATTCTGCATGGATTTCAGAGACAGTAAATCAAAGGAATGTGTACTCAAATCGCATAATTCCATAAACTAGCGGTGACGAATTGCATTCTAATTACATAAATATATTTTTTGCAAGAAGTGTGCGATTTGCAAATACCGATGCTCTAATATGCTGCAATTATGAGTTGTCGTCTAAACCGTTAAAACTATTAAACGTTAATTATTTTACAGGTTTTTCTTCTGCATTCTAATTTCATAAATATCGATCATTTCGCATGGTTTTCAGAAACAGTAAATCAATGGATTGAGTACTCTAAATCGTATAACTGGCGTGTCTTAAACCTTAGAACTATTAAACATTAATTCTTTTACAGGTTTTTCTTCTTTTATTTCCCATGGTTTTCAGAATTACTAAATCAATGGAGTGGGTACTCAAATCGTATAATTTCATAAATATCGAATAACCGATGAGTGTTATGATGATCCAATTTTCTGTGATTGCCTTCTTAAGTTAGGGAACGTACAACTTGGAATTCGAACTGAAATGAAAATGGTGTTCTATAATCATTTGGTTGAAATAATAACATAACAACCTTTTTCCTTAAGTCACTCATTATAAACCTATTGGGGAAAATATGACTTATGAACATACGAGATTTTTCGCACGGGTCCGCTAGTCGTAAGATATTCATGAAGTCCCGCCCACTACTGTCTCTTTCTAAGCACCGCCGTCTGTCCTGATCTAACGCCTCCCCCCTTCACTCCAAACAGCGAACACGCAGGAGTTCTAAAATTCTCCACGCAGCGCTAGTAGGTTGATACTCCAGAGATTACGTCGGCACAACGTCTCCCCACTGCACTCCAAACAGCGAACACGCAGGAGTACTAAAATTCTCCACGCAGCGCTAGTAGGTTGATACTCCAGAGATTACTTCGGCACAATGTAAGATTGGTATTTAAATTAAGTATACATACCAGTCTGCATATTCCATAGGCATGACAAAATTATGGGGTCGTAGTGAAAATGCTCTAACTACTGTAAGTAATACTAACAATCAACGCATCAGCACCAACACTTAGTTAACACCACTGCACTTCTCACATTGCACAACTCATGTAACAAACAACAAATGTGTCCAATATTAAAATTAATGACGTTAGCGGAATTACGCGCCTGGACAGGCTCACAATCGGTTCAACCTAGCAGCGCTACTCTCGGGAAGATAGTCAAGTAGGGGATGTTCGGTGTTTAGCACACAACTCGCGCTGAATGAGAAGGCATTAGAGCATAGAAAATGTCAAGTCTTATTACTCAACAGTTGTGTTGTTACCATTGCAGGAAGTAAAAATAAATATTGATACCGGTAATACAGTTTAGATATTTATTCCACCAAGTGTCTTCTTGATGTTTATGTTCGTGAGTACAACAATCGCAATATTATCTACAGCGCATGTTCTTTGCACACGTTTGTTGTGTTTCACGAATTCAACACTAATGTTCTAATTTTCCCAGCGTTTTGAACAAAATGTTACCGAAGTCATTAAATGGACCGTGTGTTTTAAAGTGGTAAAATTAGATTTTTATTTTATTACTTAGTTTAATTACGCACACATTAAGCTTTGTGCTTCAATGAAGGAGTATCTGGCAAAAAGCAAGTGTCAAAGCTGTTAGATATTGAACCGAGTGTGAACACACAATCAGCCCTCAAAGCTATAGACCACCAGCGAGTGATCGAGGTTGAGAAACGAACCAACGTTACTCGGCAATATGTCATAAGGCATCGTTGTTGCTGTTTGAGTCTTCAGTCTTTTGACTGGTTTGATGCAGCCCTCCATACCTCCCTGTCCTGAGCTAATCGTTTCATCTCTACATAGCTACCACACCCTACATCCGAGGCAATCTGTTTAACATATTCTAACCTTGGTCTACCCCTACAGTTCTTGTCCTCGACCCTTCCTTCCATACCTAAGCTTGCTATTCCTGGGTGTCTTAGTATGTGTCCTACTAACCTATCTCTTCTCTTCATTAGCAGTCGCCAGAAACATCTCTCCTCTCCCACTCGTCTTAATACCTCTTCGTTTGTAACCCTAACGACCCATCTGATCTTCATCATTCTCCTGTAACACCACATTTCAAATGCTTCAATTCTCCTCTTTTCTGCTGCACCAATAGTCCAAGTTTCACTTCCATAGAGCGCCACGCTCCAGACAAAGGCTTTCAAAAATGACTTCCTAATACCTAAATCTATATTCGACGTCAACAGATTCCTTTTTTGTAGAAATGCTTTCCTTGCCTGAGCCAACCTACTTTTTATATCATCTTTGCTTCGTCCTTCACTGGTTATTTTTCTTCCTAAGTAACAGAAGTCTCCTACTTCCTTCAGCTTTTCACCAGCCAATTTGATGTCCATAGAGGTTTCTGATTTATTTCGGCTGCATTCTAGTATTTTTGGTTTACAATTATTAATTTTCATCATGTATTCTTTCCGTAAGACGGAGTCCATACCATTCAAAAACTCATTCAAATCCTCAGGCTTGTCGGCCAAGATGACGATGTCATCAGCAAATCTCAAAGTTGAAATTATTTATCCTTGAATCTTCACTCCCACTTTAATTTTTTCTCTAATTTCCTTCATTGCTTGTTCAATGTAAAGATTGAACAGTATGGGTGATAAGTTGCAGCCTTGCCTAACACCTTTCTGAATATCAGCCATCAGTGGAAGGCATCAGTGGAACTTTAAGTGGATGAGCGAAGAAGCCAATTATGCAGATGATCCAGATTCTGGGGTAGGATTGTTCTTATTCTGAAGTCAATGCAGTATTTTCATGTGTATAACTTTTAAATTGAAGTTACCATAAAAGTTTTATTCTTTTATTTTTAGGTACATTTCTTGAAATGTATCACCTTGAAAATTTAAAAAAATACTTCACATACTCAATGAATGAAAGTGATGCAAATTTAGGTCAATATGTAGTGTAAATACTTGTGTGAAGGGCATTGGATTTTTTTTTTCAAATAAATGCACCAACTACTCATTTATTTTATTTCTCAGACCTCATAAGTACAAATGTACTAAATATGCATGGTATTGGTTGGTTGGTTCTTAAGTTTAGGGGCTGCGACAACGCGGTCATGTAGCCCCGTGTACTTTGGGTGTGTGTAGAATCTGTCTGATAACCGGTGTTAATTGTGATGACTGTAATAGTGTGTGTTATCTGTTTTTTAATTTAAGTACTGCAACTTAGAATTTTTCAAATAGGTCCTACTTTTGCCGCCAAGCGCCACCGTCAACGACTACTAGGCCAAGTTCAGAACTTAGCTACTAGACGCCACCACAGTCAGCTCTTGGCAACGAACGTTGAAACCTAAGAGCGTTATTTACATTCTTAACCTATCCAATTTAGCTTCACACAGGTGCAATTAGCGGAAGGTTCTTTAACATGCCATAAATCTGACATGGGACCGCCGGCTTTACTTCTCCTCCGAAGGAAGGCATACTGAGGAATTTTAACGCTCTTAAAAAATCCGACGGCTTCGGCCGGGTTTGAACCCGCTATCTTGGGCATAGAAGCTCAGCATGCTACCGACTACGCCACCGAAGCCCCTATTGCATGGTATTGTTTAACATGAAATAGCCTACATCCATGAATATTTTAAAGATAATGTAACGGTTATTTGATCTACAGGGTGTGCTTAACTTGGTTTACTTTTAGCATTGGATTAAATGGAACATTCATTACCTACAAGGTCTCCTTAAGAAGAAGACATTGGTGTAAATGCAGTGTTTATGCATAGAACACTATACTAAAAGCCCAGAACCTACTTGGAGTCGAGGTGGGAAGCTAAAGAAAATCTTCTCTAAAATGGCCACGTGTTTCTCTTCTCAGCTGTCTTCACGAGGCTGAGTGCACTCCGTTACAATCCACATGAACTTATTTCTGTTGCGCATCTAGGACACATTCAGCTTCAAAAATAGAATGCTGTCTTTGCCTAGTTCCACGACAGATCGATAGCCATCAGTTTGAAGTCAATGTTTCCCGGCCACGTAATCATATGTCTTTCTCTGTAGGTTCCAGTCAATGACTTCGCGTGGAATAAAATGTAGTCCCCTCATCTGTCTATGTCCATTTCCATAGTCACTTTCATTCCTTGATATGGAGATCGATTCTTCTTGTCCCGGTCTTTCCCATAGCTCTTCATTGGACATAGAGTATGATCAATGTACTCCGAGTGATATATTAATGAACGTATGTTTGCTTATTTATTTTGAGAGTGTCTTTCCACGGTTCACACCCGTAGGAAGGTACTCATTTAGCATTTGACTCGAATATACAGAGCTTAACCCTTAGAAGAATCTTTCATGTTTTCCGAATTTGTCTTACCTGGTAAAAAGCTCCTTTGGCTTTATTAAGTCGGTGACGGTTATCTTCGTCTTCTTCTTGATCATGTGTCCTATTCTTCCTAGGTAACAGACACTGTCCCTATTCTAAGTCAGCGAATCTAGTACTCAGTTTCAATAGAAAGGTCTTGAGTCATGGCTTATTTTATTATTAGACTACTTAATTTAAGTACTCCATAGCAAAGATGGGAATCCAACCCGGACCTTCTGGGTTTGACTGTATTATTCTTACCTCTAGGCCATCCAAATTTCTGGTATGTTCTTTCTTTCTTAAAATAATTGAGATTTCCCCGTCGTACTTTTAAAGGTTTATATTCAAATAGTAGTACTGGAGGAAACCGTTTTTGTTCAAGACTCTATCACAGGGATCTAAAAGCATTGCCCTGCTTATAAGAACTTGGATTTCATAGTAAACCAAGGGTATGATACACGAAGACTTGACCTGCACTCGATCATTCATAAAAATTTGAGGCACTGTATTCATAATAAACTCAACATTTCCATAAATTTTAAAACCAACAATATTTTATTTTGAGACCAAGAGCTGTGAACTAAATCTTCACTTCTCATCTTTAAGGCCGTTGTCGGTGGATTGATTGGCGATCACTCGCAGCTCCACGGGCTGAAAACAGAGGAACACTATTCATTAATAAGCTCATGACCATCAAAGTTTCGAAAGCGTTTAGTATTTACCGGATGTATCACCTAAGAGTCATCAAGAGCTTTTTATCCGGGTTTCTGAAAATACTTCCTATTATGTTTTAAAATGTGTAGACTTACAAATAAAGAAAATCTGCAACTTGTTTGTGAAAACATGTTCATGATGGACAAACGAAAGGGTGTCTTGCCTAAACTATTTTAGCAACGTTCTAAGGCATAACAGCTTCTATGAGACGCCATGTAGGGGAGGATCCCCTGGAAGAGACCAAGAATGGATACTTATACATTTGCAGCCCAATTACTCGCCGGCTCCGTGGTGTTGGGGTAGCGCGCCTGCCTCTCACCCGGAGGCCCCGGGATGGATCCCCGGCTCCGTCAGGGATTTTAAAACTGACGTGAGGGTTGGAACGGAGTGCACTCACAATTGAGTAGCTGTCTGACAGTGAGACAGTGCCCCGGTCACGAAAACCAAGATTAACGGCCGAGGGGACCCGACGCGCTGACCATGCGTCACCCCAAAATCTGCAGGCCAATTGGCTGGGCAGCGGTCGCTTGGTAGGCCTAGGCCCTTAGGTTAGTTAGCCCAATTACTCACAGGTCTGCGATGACCTACGATGGAGCATAAAAGCTCGAGACCAATCAAAGAATTTTATTAGCAGTGCTAACATGTCTATAAACTGCAGAACTAAAAGTAGTAGTATTAGTAGTAGTAATAGTAGTAAATGCACAGTCAGCCCAAAAGCAATGCTTATCGGCTATATCTTGTGACGTCTCCTTTCTGTCTCCCATTTCATATTAAATTAAAATTTTATTTTAGCCAAAATGCATCGTATTAGTTTATTGCAATACTATTAAAAGATATTCATTGACGGTGGCCAAGCATCAAGAGCAACTATTTTAACATTTCAAATACCGTAGCTTATAAAAGTCTATGCGCAGTGCAGCGAAACTAAAGTAGGAAGACCAACCTCACAAAGTTGAAACAGTGGCTATCCGATGGTTCAAGAACAAAGGGGCTAACATCTATCGTCAGAGAATTGAAGCACTGGTAGAACGTTCAGACCGTTGTTTACAGAGTAGATTTTATGTAAAATGATTAACTGAACATTTTCCTGTGTTTTGACCTAAGTTGTTTCAGGAAATATCTGTTTCTTACCTCAATCATTTGTATACAGGGTGGAAGATACGTTAGTAGAGTTACCAATAGTCGCATGTTAGGAATGAAACGCTACTAATGTTTCCTAATATTCCACTACAAACTGAATTCACAAGTATTAATTTTCATCAATACTGTATTATATATTCAGACTCCAGTTCTTGTATTTTGATACCATCTCTTTACAAATAATCACTGGAAAATTATCAATGTAATATTATCTACAGATACCAAAGCCAATAATAATAATAGTAATATTAACCTGAAAGTAAATGGTAATTTGGTTACAAATTCAACTGAAGTCTGTACAATTTTCAATGAACATTTCACAAGTATTGGAAAGGCACTTGCCGATAAAATTCCTATCAACGATTGCACCAAATCAGTAACAGGACCTGTCAACACTATTTTTCTTGAGCCCACAGATGAAATTGAAGTCTCACGAATAATTAATGATCTTGAAAAAAGTAGTAGTTTGGATGTTTCTGGCTTAAATAAAAACATAATTAAGACCCTGTCTCATCAGTTAGTACCGTATATCACAAAATTAATAAATAAATCTTTGGGCGAAGGGAAAATTCCTAAGAAGTTAAAAATGGCCCGAGTAGTACCAATCTATAAGGGATCAGATAAACATGATGTTAATAATTATAGACCTATCTCAATACTTCCTGTTATTTCTAAAATATTAGAAAAGGTAGTGAAGGACCGGCTACTAAAATTTCTTCTTCGTAACCATTATTTCTATAAGCATCAGTATGGATTCATTCCCAACTCTAGCACAAACAATGCAGTGGAAGATACTATTGTTAGACTTCAAGAGGCTCTAGATTCAGGATTGCTTGCATCAGGTTTATTTATAGATTTAAAAAAGGCTTTCGACACTGTGGATCACTCTCTCCTAATTCATAAATTAGAATCAGCTGGTGCGAGAGGAACTGCAATTCACTGGTTTGTAGATTTCCTTAAGGACAGGGAACAATTTGTTAGTTGCATGAATGCTGAGATTAGTTGCCAAACAATTACTATTGGGGTGCCACAGGGATCTGTTTTAGGCCCAATATTATTTTTAATATTTATCAACGACATTGGTAGACTAAATTTAAACGGTAAGATATCCCTAATTGCTGATGATACCAATGTATTCTATGTTGGAAAGTCTGTACATGAACTCGAACAGAAAATGCAGGAAGATGCACATCAGATTCTATCATGGATGCATGAAAACCGTCTAACAGTTAACTTAACTAAAACTAACTATATTGTCTTTCGCAAGCCTTCCTTTATCATACCTTTAGACATGCGATTATACTTCCATGACCAATGTCTACCCCGAGTTAAATCTACCAAATATTTGGGATTAGTCATTGACAAGCCACTCTCTTGGGATGATCGTGTCAAAGCTATTGGTGGAAAAATAATTCCAGCTATAGGAGTTCTAAGCCGAGTAAAATACAAAGTTTCTCTAGCACTGTTGAAGTCTACATATCATGCACTTATTGAAAGTCACATTGCATACATGATTCACATTTGGGATTGTTGCAGCAAAGGATGATTATTCAATAAAATTAATATATTACGTAAAAGGGCTTTGAAAATACTTTTCAATCTTTCCATGTTAACACCTACAATTCAATTGTACAAACAATGTTATGTCCTATCACTAAATTGTCTCCGTCAAAGAGCCTCAGTAATAATGATATATAAATTTAAACATAAAATAACCAATTCAAATATTATACTCACAACCAATTCAGATACTCACTCACACATCACCAGAAATGCAAGCAATATCCACTATCTTCTATATAAATAAAAATGAATTGCCGATGGTTAGTCTCGCTAAAACTCGAGAACGGCTGGTCGATTTGGCTAATTTTGGTCTTGAATTATTTGTGGAAGTCCAGAGAAGGTTTAAAAGGTGAATAAATATGAAAGTTGTAGCGCACGAGTAGATTCAACAAATGAGTGACGGCACGCGAATCGCTTAAACAAAGTCCCGTATGCGTTCATATACCATTCATCCGATTGCTATTAAACTTTGGTTGTATTGTTGTGCACACTCCAGGAAAGGTTTCTGACTTAGTAAATCCTTTTTACAATAGGTAGCGCACGAGTAGATTCAACAAATGAGTTAAAAATGCCATATGCGTTCATATACCATTCATGCGATTGCAATGAAATATGGAGAAATGCTGTTTCCACTACCGCAAATTTTCTGATTTAGTAAATCCATTTTACAATTGGTAGCGCACGAGTATATTCTTTTAAAGAGTGACAACACAGGAATAGTTTCAACCAAGTCCCGTATGCGTTCATATACCATTCATTTCATTGCGATGAAACTTTGGTGAGCTTTTGAGCACGCTCCCATAATTTTTTGAGATAGTAAATCAATTTTACAATAGTTTAGAGGTGGTTAACGGAAAAAGAAAAAATATTGGGAATCCAAAAGCACTTCTACAAACAAAGTTACAACGCCAGCTGTACCCAATTTGGCTAATTTTGGTCTTGAATTATTTGTGGAAGTCCAGAGAAGGTTTAAAAGGTGAATAAATATGAAAGTTGTTAACTATCTTTCAGATTACTTTTATGTAGATTGATAAATCTTAAGTTTTGTCACAAATTAAATTTCTGAACGCAACCATAATATTTAACATTTGACAATCAACTGGAAATTTCTTTACTTCGGTGATCCTTTGTGATAGTGACATTTCAGGTTATGTGCTCTTTTTTTTGTTGATCTTTTGTGATAGTGACAATTTACTGCTAAGTGCGCGAGAACTATTCTCACTTTGATTAATTACAATTTACGATGCCGATGAGAAGACGACCTAACTTAGGTCGTCGCAGTCAATCAAATGTGCGAAGAGCTACCTCACGTGCTAACCACACTGATGACCAGAGAGAGACAGATCAAGAAAATAGTCGTATTGCTATGTCAGAATTGTGTTCTTTAGTGAGTGACAATGAAGTAGATAGGCTTAGAATGCAACGAGTTCGTGCACATCAAACACAACAACAGCGAGCACTACATAATGAAATTGAGCGATTCCGCAGACGCAATGCTCCTGTGATTCTGGAACGAGCTGCATTCCACAATGATCCGGCAATAGATTATTGTGCCGACAAATCGGTAACAATTTGGGAAATGACAATAATTTGCAAATAATGTAAGGCGTTAAAATACTATGGTGAATCTACTGGATTATGTTGTGCTGGAGGCAAAGTAAAATTGCCAAATGGTCCCACCACCAGATCCTTTACGCTCTTTAGTTTCTAGGATTGGAAATGATTCTAAGCACTTCTTGGCCAACATTCAGAAATATAACAGCTGTTTCTAGATGACTTCGTTTGGCGCTACACATATTATACAGGACAATTTCAGGCCCACTTTCAAGGTATTATACCATTATTATTTATTTATCGTTTGGCAATACAAGATTTCAGAGTAAGTTACAAAGAAAATCACTTTAGAATCTACTGTATATTATTTTTACTGTTTACACTATTATTACAGTCTCAGGTCTAATGAGTCTATCCATTGGACCACGTCAGGTGTCGCCAACAGGAAGTCGATCCAGTCCCCTCCATATGCCCTCAGAGGACAGTCAGTTGTAATGTGTTGGATGGTTTGATTAGGAGCACCACAATCACACTGAGGAGACAAAATTTTTCCCCATTTGAACAAAGTTCCAATGCATACTCCGTGGTTTGTCCGAATCCTATTGAGAGTTGCCCAGGCCCTCCTAGGCAGATCGGAACCTGGAGTGGATGTTCTTGTAGGGTCCAGGAAGGAGCTCGACTCAGGACAAGCTTTTAGTGTCCATTCACTAATCCACTGCATGCTGGAATCAAAATGGTTTCTTACAAGCCTCTGGGCATGACAAATGGGTGGCTTCCTGGATTTGAGCCTGTTCATTTGAAGAGAGGGGATGTCTTCATGAATAGGTAGTGTAGGGTGATCCATGATCTTGTAGTACTCCCGTAGCAAGGCAACTTCTCTACGAAGGTGGGGTGGAAGAATATTGCTGAGGGCTGGAAGCCAATATGCTGGTGTAGTTCTTATACAACCAGTGATTAGTCTCATGGTGTTGTTCAACTGGGTGTCAACGAGTTTGACATGTGGGCTATTGAGCCAAACTGGGGCGCAGTATTCAGCCACAGAGAAGGCTAGACCTAAGGCAGAGCATCTTGTAGTAGAGGCAGAAGCTCCCCAAGATGTTCCACATAGCTTTAGCAATATATTGTTGCGGCTTCTAATTTTAGCTGCTGTGCTCTGGAGGTGTTGCTTGTAAGAGAGTGTTGGTCCAGTATTACTCCTAAGTACTTTGGGAACTTGTTATATTTCAAAATCTTCCCCTCAAATTTTACATTGAGTTGGGTATTAGCCAATATGTTGCTCAGGTGGAAACAAGATACCTCAGTTTTTGTAGCACTGGGTTGGAGCCTCCATTTGTGGAAATATCTTCCAAGTTTAGCCAAATCATCTTCAAGTACATTTTCCAAATCTTCCATATTTTGGTGTCTAGTGGCCAATGCTATGTCATCAGCATAACAAAACTTTCTTGAGTTTGTTTCTGGTAGATCCGATAAGTACAGATTGAAGAGGAGAGGAGCCAGTACTGAACCCTGTGGGAGGCCATTAGTTAGCTTCTTTCGTTTGCTGATTTTTGATCCCAAGACAACCTGGAAATGTCTGTTGTTAATCATATTGTCAATAAGCTGGGCCATAGATTTACTGGAAATCACTTTTAGGAATTTACACAGTAGACCTTGTCTCCAAACTGTAGCATACGCAGCAGTTAAATCTAAGAAGGCAACGGCTGTTTTCTGGTGAAGTTGGAAACCAGCTTCTATGTGAGATGTAAGAGCGAGGACTTGATCACTGCAACTTCGATTTTTCTGGAAACCAGCTTGCTCAATGGGGATGTGTTGGGTGATACTGGGGCTGATTCTGTTCAAAATCAGTCTTTCAAGAAGCTTATAGGTGCAGCTAAGTAGGGCTATAGGTCGATAGCTCTGAGGCAAATCTTTTGGTTTCCCAGGTTTTAAGATGGCAATTATTTTGGATTTCTTGAACTGCTTTGGGAGTATTCCTGTTCGGAGAATATCAGAGAAGAAACGAGCCAGCCATTTTTTTTTTTGCATTGTTTCCCATATGTATGAGGAACTCTGGATGGATACCATCAAAGCCTGGTGCTTTTCTAGCTTTCATGTCCTTCAAGGCAATGTTGATTTCTTCATGAGTGAAGGGTCCAGAGAATGCAGAATGAGTTGGTGAAGAGGCTTTGAGTTGTTTTAATTTTCTTTTCACCAGTCTTGTGTGATTTACATCCTGAGTGATTCTGGAAGTTGAGACAATGTGCTTAGCAATCTCATCTGGTGTAATGTTATATTTCTCTTTTATTATTGGTGTGCTACCCCCAAGTTTCCGCAGTAAGCTCCAAGCTTTTCCACTGGAGTGACGAAAATCCATCTCTTCAACAGTCTTGGACCATTTTTCCCTGCGTGCCGCATCTAAGCTTCCTAACAGTCCTCCGCTACTTCACGGTCTCCATTTCTTAGATATTCATTGTAGAGTGTATCACTCTGCTGATTCCATCCTGGAACATACTCTTTTCTGAAACCTCTTGGAACGTATTTCTTTGCCACAGAAATAACCAGGCCAACAAACCTTTGATAGCAACTGCTTTTTGCCGGAATAAACCTGATGCATTTATCTAAGTCGGTTAAGAACTTCTCCCAATCTGCCTTCAGGAAGTTCCAGCGGGGATGAGGAAATGATCTAATTAAGTGGATAGATAGCCCTACTTCTATAAGTACTGGTCTATGTTGGCTTCGTGGAAAGTCAGCTAGTACTCTTCTTGTTGTAGGTAGGAATTGGCCCTTGTTGTCACTAGAGACAAAACATAGATCTGGTTTATGTTCATTCTTCCAAGCAGCAGATCTGAATGTCCCTCGATCTTTTGCATCAAAGATAAGATGTAGGTTGAGTTCATCAGCCCAATCAGAAAGAGCAACACCGCAGTCATTATTCTTGACGTATTTCCAATATTTTTTTATAATATTCAAGTTTGTATTAAAATATATATAAAGAAATAATTATTGGACAAATCTTTAAAAATTACAGATACAAGGACAAATTTATCACTTACGGGGGGCACTGTTACCACTACCTGATGCAGATCATCAATTTTTACAAATTTATTTTATGGGCAATTCAGATGCGGAAGTTGATAAGCGTTGTGCTCACAATCCAACAGTAAAGAGAACCATTGTCCAAGAATTACAAATGTTTCTTCATCAGAACAATAATTTAGTAAACATGTTCAAAATAGCATTGGATCGGATGCCATCTGACAGCCATAATATTGTCATTCGAGCTGACAAAACACCTGCCGGTGAACACACAAGGAGGTTTAATTCACCTACCATTGACGAAGTGGCTGTTGTAATTGTAGGAGAAAATTTACAATCTAGAGATATTGTGCTTCATCGTCGGAATAATGATTTAAAACGTGTATCTGAAACACACAGGACTTATGATGCGTTACAATATCCTTTGATCTTCTGGCAGGGGGAAGATGGATACCATTTTAATATCAAAATGGTAAATCAAGTAACAGGTAACTAGATTGAACAAGATTAAATAATATTTTTAAATTCAATTCATCTAAGTAACAAATTAAAAATGTGTCATTTTTGATTGCAGGTGCTGAAACCAACAAAAAAGTTAGTGCTATGAATTTCTATTCATACAGACTCATGATCCGTGAAGGTGAAATAAATCATATTTTGATGTGTCGACGACTTTTTCATCAGTTTGCCGTTGACATGTATGTCAAAATCGAGACTGAACGATTGGCATACATCCGTTTGAACCAACGACAGCTTCGATTAGAGGAATACATTCATCTCCGCGATGCTATAAATGCCGATGGCAATGTGAATAATGTGGGAAGAATGACAATTTTGCCAGCTACTTACATAGGAAGCCTGCGCCACATGCACGAATATGCTCAGAATGCTATGTCATATGTTAGGCATTATGGCCGCCCAGACTTATTTGTTACATTCACCCGTAACTTACAATGGTCCGATATCAGGAGGGAATTGCTCATAGCCAAACACCAGTTGATTGACATGACATCACTGCCAGAGTTATTAAACAAAAATTAAAATCTCTCATGAATTTCTTCATAAAGCATCGCGTGTATGGCCAAGTCCGTTGTTGGATGTACTCTGTAGAATGGCAAAAGCGTGGTCTGCCACATGCGCACATTTTAGTCTGGTTAGTGGACAAAATAAGGCCAAATGAGATTGATTCCATAATCTCAGCTGAAATTCCTGATGAAACAGTTGACCCAAAATTGCACGCAGTAGTTACCAAACACATGATACATGGACCTTGCGGAGTTTTCAACTACAATTTACCCTGTATGGTCGACGGCAAGTGTTCCAAGCGATACCCAAGAGACCTGATTGCTGAAACCATAACGGGAAATGCTGGATCGTCGGCCATCAGTTGCGGACAATGGGCGATCGGTAGTTGTGAAGGTAAGAGGACAAAATGTTGATGTAGACAATCGTTGGATTGTGCCATACTCGCCAATATTGTCCAAAGCTTTTGAGACTCACATCAATGTGGAATATTGTAACTCTGTGAAGTCGATAAAGTACTTATGTAAATATGTTAACAAAGGTAGCGATATGGCCGTCTTCGCTGTAACCAATGCAAATGACGAAGTATCACAGTACCAGATGGGTCGCTATGTAAGTAGCAACGAAGGAATTTGGCGTATCTTTTCATTTGCGATCCATGAAAGACACCCTACAGTAGTCCATTTGGCAGTCCATTTAGAAAATGGTTAACGAGTTTATTTTAATGAATCGAACGCGGCAGACAGAGTGGCACGTCCACCGTCAACAACATTAACAAGTTTCTTCAAAGTCTGTCAAACTGATGATTTTGCTCGCACTTTGCTGTATGCTGACATGCCACGCTATTACACATGGAATGC
This sequence comes from Meconema thalassinum, assembly GCA_946902985.2. Taxonomy (NCBI): domain Eukaryota; kingdom Metazoa; phylum Arthropoda; class Insecta; order Orthoptera; family Tettigoniidae; genus Meconema; species Meconema thalassinum. The sequence goes on along the minus strand of OX336394.1, from coordinate 244,058,527 downwards.
ATCATCGAAATCGTTTCAGCGTCGAAAACAAGGAACAGCACCTGAAGGACATCCAAATGTATTTGATTCAGACGCTCTGGGTCGCATCTACACAGTACATCCAAATAACGATGAATGTTATTATTTGCAGTTGTTGGTGGTGAATGTTCGTGGTCCGACATCGTTTAAACAACTGAGAACAGTTAATGGACAGCTGTGTGCGACTTACCGTGAGGCATGTCAACCATTACATTTACTCGAGAACGATTCGCACTGGGATGATACGCTCAAGGATTCCGTAATATCTTCATCGCCGCATCAAATTCTTACATTGTTAGCGATTATCATATCGACATGTTTACCCTCGAATCCAAAAGATTTGTGGGTTAAGTATAGAGATGACATGTCTGAGGATGTTTTGCATCGTGTGCGCCGTCAAAGTTTGAATCCTACACTACAAATGACTGCAGAAATTTACAATGAGACATTGATCATGATAGAAGATATGTGTTTATTGATGGCAAATAAAGTATTGTCGTGTTTGGGAATGACGACACCCAATCGTCGTATACACGATGCATTAAACCACGAGTTGCAAAGAGAACAACAGTACGACATTGAAGCATTGGCCGAAACAGTTCGTACAAATGTTCCACAATTAAATCAACAACAAAGAATTGCGTACGACACTTTGATAGAAGATGTGAACGGTGGATCTGGTGGAATTTATTTCCTTGATGCTCCCGGAGGAACCGGAAAAACGTTCTTAATTTCATTGCTTTTGGCGAGGATTAAATCGCGAAATGATGTAGCTCTAGCGTTGGCTTCATCTGGAATTGCTGCGACTCTGCTAGAAGGCGGGCAAACTGCACATTCTGCATTGAAATTACCATTAAACATGCAAATCAACGAAACACCAATTGGCAACATCGCCAAAAATTGCGCAATGGCCAAGATCCTACAGGTATGCAAATTGATTGTTTGGGATGAATGCACAATTGCCCATAAGAGGTCACTGGAGGCACTGGACAGAATGTTGAAAGATCTTCGAGACAACCGAAATATGTTTGGTGGGGCCATGATTCTGTTGTCAGGTGATTTTCGTCAGACTCTTCCAGTTATTCCCTGATCAACTGTTGCTGATGAACTAAACCCATGCCTAAAATCATCTAATTTGTGGCGGTACGTAAAGACACTCCAATTAACAACTAATATGCGAGTATTTTTGCAACAAGATGAAACTGCAAATGTGTTTGCGAAGCAGTTGTCAGACATTGGAAATAATAAAGTCGCAGTGGACACCTCGACCGGATTCATCACCTTACCCACAGATTTCTGTCACATCACAGACTCAAAAGAGGAGCTTATTCAGCGTGTTTTCCCAGATATAGCAAAACAGTTCAATAACCATAATTGGCTGGGTGAACAAGCAATATTGGCGGCGAAAAATAAAGATGTCGAGGATCTCAGTGCGACCATTCAGAATTTTCTTCCGGGGCAGTTGGTTTCCTTCAAATCAGTCGACACCGTTATGAACCACGATGACGTAGTCAACTATCCCACGGAGTTTTTAAATTCACTGGAATTGCCTGGATTACCACCTCACAATTTACAGTTAAAAGTAGGAACAGTTGTCATCATGCTGCGTAACATTAATCAACCTCGACTGTGCAATGGAAAAAGACTGGCCGTGAAAAAGGTGATGAATAACGTCATTGAGGCAACAATCATAAAAGGAAAATTCAAAGGAGAGGATGTCTTGATCCCGCGTATACCGATGATTCCAACGGATTTACCATTCGATTTTAAACGTTGACAATTTCCAGTACGTCTGGCCTTTGCGATGACCATACATAAATCACAAGGCCAGTCGTTGGAAGTTTGCGGAATCAACTTGGAGTTTCCCTGTTTCGCGCATGGACAATTATACGTCACGTGTTCGCGCGTCGGAAAACCGTCATCTTTGTTTATTTACGCACCACAAAACAAAACAAAAAATATAGTTTATCAGAAAGCTTTAAATTGATTAACAGACTGTATCATAACTGTGTGTGTCTGTCAATATCAAATTGAAACCTTATAAATAGCCAGTATTTCAGGAAAACTCTGTTTTGTAAGTAAGCAACATCATGTGTAATTAATCGAGAATAATAATAAAACTTCATTCATACCGAGCATATTTTTTATTAATTATGGATTACTTTTGTTTGTTTTAAGTTTATTTTATACAAAAGTTTAGGTATTTTATTTATCGATTGAGGCAGTACGAAGTCTGCCGGGTCAGCTAGTAATGGAATAAATACCAGCAGGTTTGTAATTAATTCACTATGGCATTACTCATCATTTATGCATAATACACTGCCTGATGGCCTGAAAAATATCTTCTCACTGAGAACTTTCAGGAAAGAACTGTTTAAATTCTTAATGAATTCAACAATGTAACTTACAATTGCATGTAATTACTAAAATACCATTGTTACCTTGATGTACTGCACTATCACGAGCCTCGGCTCAGGTGCCCCTTATGAGATAATAATAAATAAATTAAAAAAAAACTCCACCAAGTTTAGATGGCTGTGGCTGGTCATACACTGTATTTCACAAACTATCTAAGCAAGGATATCGTAATAGCTCAGTACTCCATTATGCAAGTAATGGAATTTCTCCGTGCATAGTTTAATGGAGGGGGGCACACCTTTCAGATTCAAACAATTTCATTTTTTCATAAATTATTTGAATGACTGATGTTTTATCTTTCATTTGGTGAAAACAAAATGAAAATAACTTCAATACTTCCATAGATATGCCCGGGAATGTTAGTTGCTGTCTCTTTAAACTCTACCCTTAGGTAAGTTTGAAGCTTTTGTCCCGAAAACTTATTCTCACACAGCGTTTGCATGATAACTCAAACACTATTCAAGACATCTCAATGAAATTGTGCATGATTGTGTATTGTATTGTACCCGAATCGCGGAATGCCTCCGTGATATCGTGACATAATTTGAAAGTAAGAAGCAGAGTTTGAATAGCGCACTACGCGTCTTCTAGAACAAATTGAAGATCATATTGAGTGTCTGTGACGCGCACCTCGACCAACATACAGCATGATTACAATTATCCTCTGAACTACGATTTCGAGATTTGAAAAGTAGCACACGTTTCTGGCAGTGGATTTTGCCGAAGTTTAAGCTATCTCTGAAGAAAATCCGTTCGCTAGAAGCCGAGATATGATGATGGAAAGTTTCAGAAAATTATCGCTGTGGCGTAAGGAGTCAATGACGCGAGAGCCCTGAGCGGTATAAAAGAGCCCGATTTTCTGCTAAGAGCATGTATTACTTTCAAGCAGTCGCTTGAGTAACATCGCGGCTACTTTGCAAATCTATCACGCTACAAGATTGTTATTATCATCGAAGGGGAACTTAGTCCTTGTGACTATGGTTCATGACTTTGTAAATTCAGCGAACGAAGCACTTGCACTTTTCACGAGTTACCTACCATAAGTGGAACATAGCCTACGATTTGGTCCCATCTGTTTTACAGATTGTGGTATCCAATACACCAGTTATTAGGAGATTAGAGGGAGCTATCTACCCAGTAGATATGTCTTGAGCTATCCTCATTACCCAACCACAGGTTAGCCTTCGTTGCGAGACAAGCATTGCTTTGCGAGCTTGTTGCAGAGCATATCTGTTTACTCGCTTAGGTTTGATTATACTAGGAATTCTACGTTATCCACTTATTTAAGAATGTCAGACTATACTCGATGGAATTCAAGCTGCTAAAGTTAACACTGTCATACATGGTTAAACGCAGAACAGTTAAATCACACAGTTTACGGATGAACTTTTATGAAGTGAACGCATCGTGTTAAAAAACAAAGAACATTCCTTTTTAATTGTTAATAAATTGAGATATTTTAGGAAATTGTGCTATTTTCGTTGTTCCTTCTTCCTACCTTGCTTGCATATTGCCGATATCATCGAAGCCAGCTTTTACTTAGTTTTCGCCCAGATAGACCTTGAGATAGCTGATATCTCGTGCTGAACTGATTTCGGGCATTTGCAAAATGGGGCCGTTGGACTCTGATCTAAACGGGCTCAGTACTAATATGAAAAACATACACAAAAATATTTTGTGTATCAAGCAAACTTTCCATTTAAGAGAATATTTTTACCCAACAAAAGTTTAACAAGTAGTTCCGTGACGAACTAAAGAGCCTACTTTTCTTAAAATTTAAGATTCAAGCGAAAGATTAATCTATATGGATCTATCTAGAATAATGACGAAATTAAGTTGGTAATATCGAAATTTCTAATTAGTTCGAAATACTGTATATCTGGCATAATGTAGCCTAATAGAGCACTACAGTTGGCAGCCCTAGTGACTGGATATATTCTTAGTTCCATCTCTTAAGGTACAGAATACAAAATTTGGTTGAAGTCCAATGGGTAGCATGGACGTTAAATGCAGTTAAACATTGGATCTAACAGCGCGCGTAAAATCATGTTGGCAACAATGTCATGCATGTATTGGTCAGAAATAATCTGAAATAATATGATCTATTGTTGTGCCAATTTTGAATGAAATCCATTTGTTAGTATATAAGTTTCATGCATTTTAAAATTGGACCTATCAGCAGGCTTAGAATCATGTTGGCAGCACTGGCGTAGGCCTATATTAGTTACTCCAAATTAATATAGAATGTCAGGTAATATACGTGTGCATAGTTTAAAGCTGTCGGCTTGCATACTTTCTGATATATTGGTATTTGGATAAAATAAATTAAGAGCATTTTTTAACAGTTGGCAGCCCTGGTGGCTCTTCAGAATACGCTCAGTCATATCTGGTCATGTACACATACAACATACAAAATTTGGTTGAATTCCAATTGATAGTGTAGAAGTTATATGCATTTAAAAATTGGACCTATCAGCAGGCTTAAAATCATTTTGGCAACACTGCCATGTATGGCCTCCTGGAAATAAAAATGAAATATTATAATCTATACGTGTGCCAATTTTGAAATAACTCCCATTCATACCTTCCAAGATATCCAACATGGAGCTCAAATTTCAATTGCGATTTTTCAGCAGTTGGTAGCACTGACATCAATTTCAAATATGGCCGTGAGATATTTAGGTATAGATCTTTACTCCTACCAAATTTGGTTTGATTGCTCCAGCCGTTTAGGAGTTGATAGGGGGGGGGACACACACACAGCTAGACAGACATACAGAAGGACAGACAGACAAACAGACAGACACACATTTGCCCGATCTCATAAGACTACTTTTTCCTCATTTTTGCAAAATGTGAAAAGTAGGCTAAAAATACAGTATATATATTTAGAGTATGAATATGAAAGAAAACATTTTTCCTGAATATGTGTATCAATTATTTTGATGTATGTTGTAGCCGTGAATGTTATCAACAGCTCAAAAAACATTCGTGTAAATATTTTAAATTGTGGGGTACTTATCATGTAAACGCTGTCCAACTGTACAAAAAACAAAGTTTGGTGGTATTATAAGGCATGACTACAAGCATATTATAAAGTGAGTTTTGGGAATAATAATGAGTAAACTGTGTTTAATAATCCTGCGAAGTTTTATTTCTTTGCAACATATAGTTTATAAGATATAATCTATTTAACTTATTTGAAATTGTCATGCGAAATATGTACCTCCCCCCTTAATGCGTTGCCACTACAATATTTAAAGCACACAATTCTACGTGGGCATTTTACACGATACATACGGTTTGTTACTGCGATGAAACATCGTTAAGAAGAAACTAAGTTCACAGGACTGTCTCGAAAACGTTCACGCTACAGGCACGTATCTAAATATGTGTCATTCGATATACTCGTAACGTTATATTAATATGTTTTCTTTAATTCAATAGGTATCTTAAGACACCTGCAGATGAGATTGTTTGTTGTCCTCACCTTGTATCCTTTAGCCAAAGCTGCATCTGATGAGGAGGTCTTTATCTTCTGTTGCGGCATGAACCTCCTGATGATAGGACTCACTAGACGATGGTCTGTTTCTCGCAGATCATTGGGCCCTGTGATGAAACTCACCACCAGTCCTACCACCACCGACACCACACATCCCAGTAGTGTGTACCATAAGTAGGAGATCCGGAACAGCACGAAAACTTCACTGCACAAACAGATTTACATTACTGGAGGTATAATAAGCAAGGAACGTCGGTGGTGTGTATTTCTACCCCTTATAATTCCCGATTTTATGGATTCTTGGGTGAAGTGAGATGAGTTTCTATATGGCAGATGGTCCTTGAGGTCGTATTCCCTGACGTGAAAGCGTCTGTGAATTTAACGGCAACACTTATCACTTGCAATGGGGTAGTGTGTTCTGTTGGCACGTATGTTAGAAAATGGAAGGTGTAGTTTGTGGTACATTTCGAATCATAATTTGAGAGATTACAAACACATTATTACCCCCTCGTCATCTACAGATGACATCTTCCAACCACCCTCGGGCAGTATCATCACAAAGTAAACGACGAGTACACCAACAATCGACACCATCCACACCATAAGACCCTATGAAACAAAATCGAAGGATCTGAAATAACATTAAAGTTATGGAGAATCAATTACGTTATTATCCATTATCTTTCAAAATCCAAATCAAAACTTTTAAAGTCATCATCTATTTACTCAAATGATTTAAATTTTATTGTAACTTTCAGACAAGTTAACTTCCTCTATTATTTCAGAAAATCAGCAGTGCATTATCTAAAATTTGTCATCATCTCATTCCACTTAATAATTTTGTTTATACGTGGCTCCGAAAAACACTCCGCGACACGTACTTCATTCACGCCACGAACTTCGTTTCACCCGAACTGTCTATTCCGACCTTGGTTAAACATCATTTCATTTCAATCAAGTTGGCACTTTCGAGATCAATTTGGACTTGGATAACCCAGACTGTTGTCACTTTAAGTTTTCGTAAGTAAGTCAATATTCTCTTTGTTAGCCGGTCGTAATTCAGTCTCATAATGTGGCCGTAGAATCTCAGTCGTCGCTTGCGGAAATCTGACTCGATGTTAGAGTATCTCTCTGTGATTGTGTGTGATTGCAGACGATATCCATCATCTGTGAGTTTAGGGCCCAATATTTTACGGATGATTTTTCTCTCAGCCTTCTTGATGTTCTCAAGATCCCCTTTGTAGTTGAGGTTTAGTGTCTCGCTGGCGTTAAGTGTCTCAGGTTTGATGACAGTCGTGTAGTGTTGAATTTTGGTGTTGATGCTCATGCATTTCTTGTTGTAAATATTTGCGATTTTTCCGTATGCTTTCCGCAATTTAAGTTCACGAGATTTAAGTTCTTTCCATACTTGTGGGTTCAATAATTTCACCCAAATACTTGAATTGATTAACCCTGTTTATCATACCGTACTCTGTGAGTAAATTTTGTGCTTGAATGTGTTTTGTCGATATAAACTCGGTCTTTGTGAAGGAAATTTGTAGTCCGACCTTTTCAGCACACTCTTTTAAGACCTCAATCTGAAGAATTGCCGTTCGTTCATCGGCGGAGAGGATTGCAAGATCATCTGCGAAAGCGAAGCATGTCACGTCGATATTATCCGTTTGCCTTCCTAGCATGACGGGCTTCCAGGTATTCCGACTCCTCAGTTTATTTCTCCATTCTTTGATGACCTTCTCTAGGACGATATTAAAGAGTAGAGGGGAGAGCCCATTACCCTGCCATACACCTGTCCCGATGAGGAAAGGTTCAGATACTTCACCAAGGAACTTGACTTTGGAAGTTGTTTCAGATAGGGTCTGTTGGATGAGGCGTCGTGTTTTCGGGTCGAGCGTGTATTCTTCGAGTATATTAAAGAGGGATTGGCGGTCGACAGAGTCATAAGCTTTCTGAAAATCGACGAATATGCAAATGGTTGGGAGATTTCGTAAAGCTCAAAATTTCAGTGTGGACTTGAGGTTGAAAATTTGTTCAGTACTTGATCTGTTTGGTCTGAACCCTGCCAGGTATTCACCAATGAGAGGCTCGAGCTGTTCTTGTGTGCGTTGTAGGAGGCAAGCAGAGAAGACTTTGTAAGGTACAGAAAGGAGGGATATCCCTCTATAGTTATTCACATCCAATCTGTCTCCTTTTTTGTAGAGTGGGTGTATGAGTGCGCATTTCCAATCATCTGGGAGTTTTTTTTTACTTCGCCAGACTTCTGGAATGATCTGTGTAATTTCCTGCAGTGATCGCGGTCCAAGATTTTTCAGCAGTTTCGCGACAATTCCGTCTTCTCTTGCTGTCTTTACATTCTTGAGTTTTTTGATATGGCGAGTGATTTCTTCTTGTGTTGGTGGATCAGCGTCTGGCTTGACGTGTTCTGGGGTCGTATGCAAGAAACGTTCAGGTGGTTCGGGACAGTTAAGGAGCCCAGAAAAGTAGCGAGCAAATTCATCGCAATTTTCACGATTAGTAAGTGCCAGTTTTCCATCCTGTTTCCTGAAGGTTGAATTTGGCGGTGCATAACCCTTAATATTATTCCCGAAGGTCCTGTAGAAATTCCGACTATCGGAGTTTCTGAAATCATTCTCCATGGACTTAAGTTGCTCAATGATATAATCACGCTTGACTTTCCTGATAGTCTTGTTTGTCTGTTTGCGGATGTCGAGGAAGTGTTCCAGGGTTCCTGGTGATCTATTGCTGTTGTATTTTTGGAATGCGATTCGGCGATTGGCAATGGCTTGATCACACTCAGAATTCCACCATGGATGTTTTGTCTTTCTTTTTAGCAGGATCAGTGCTTTAGCTTGTCCGATAATTTTGCTACGAAAGTCGTTCCAGTTATTCGCCGGTTCCTTTTCCCATTCCTCTACAATATTTATTTCTTGAATCATACCTAAATCGAATTTCGGGATATGTGGTTTGTGACGGTGAACTCTCTTTGGGGTGAACTTTACTTCGATTCTTGTAAGATAGTGATCCGAGTCGATATTCGCGTCTTGTCGGACTTGAACGTCGTGAATGGTTCTATAGTGGGCGTAGGAAATGGCGACGTGATCAATCTGATACTCACCGATATGTTGGATCGGAGATCGCCATGTTTTCTGTTTATGCAGTGATTTTCTAAAGTGCGTGGACATAATTTTAAGATTGAATTGGTGACAGATGTCAAACAGACGCGTGCCGTTAGTGTTCGTATTTTGGTGTGCGGAATATTTACCGACGAATTTTCGATAGATTTTCTCTTTGCCAAGTTGAGCATTGAAATTTCCCATGAGGATTTTAACGTCGTCGCGGGAAATCTTGCACATGATGTTCTCAAGTTTGTTCCAGAATTTTTCAACCGTTTCAGGGTTCTTGTTATTGTCAACATTGGTGGGGGCATGAGCATTGATGAGTGTGTAATTTTTGTTGGCGCATTTGATGCGCATGGTCATGAGCCGACTATTAAAGGGTGTAATTTCCCTGAAGGAGGTGATAATAGATCTGTGTACAAGAAAAGCAATACCGAAAATTGGTGCGCCCCTTGCGACTCTTTGTTGCGTTTTGCTTTTAAAGATGCGGTAGTTTCCATAGTCCATGGTGTCGTTGCCTGTCATTCGTGTTTCTTGAAGAGCAAGGATGAGAATTTTTTGTCGGTCAATTTCCTGTGTGAGGTCATGTAATTTCCCTGTTTGGATCAATGTATCTATATATTTAAAACAGTAAGGTGATTTTTGTTATCACGAGATTGAGAGAACGACAGAACCAATTTACTTCGTAGAGCACTCTAACGAAAGCTCTTGACCTCTAGATTTGCAGAGTGTCTCTAAAATAAACAAATATATTACGGTATATTTTTGAATTAATATAGAAAATAGCAGAATTCTTTTCCCTCACGCATGCGCACAATCCGCCTGGGGTCATGACAAAATGGCGGTGAGAAGTCCATTATAATGTAAGTTATTTAATAAGCTTCCATGTAATTGAAAACATACATTAACCATGTTTTGACAATAAATTATAATAACAGTATGAACGTATACGAATGTGCAACATTGATTTATTTGGATAATGAAATGGATTATTTCCTTCAGACAGCGGCTTTTGAAGATAATGAACGGCTGCGTCAGCTGCTGAACAAGAGTGCGCGGTTAGCTATGTGGTTAAGGCGACTGACTGTGGTTCCAAGGTTCACCAGTTCGATCCGAGCCTTCGCCGATATATTATTTTTTTACCACTGAAATATTGTTTAATCAAGGAGTATTAGTAAGGTTTTATGTCTGTTAAAGATACATATTTCTACATTCCCTCTCAATACGTTTTATTTCCGTTTTACCATTGCATTACAGCATGTGATCAAAAGAGCAAACTGTTGTCCTCAGTACGCCGTTTAAATATCTGCAATCAGTTCCTATAACTGACAACAGATGGCAATATATCGCCCATATAGTTCCAGTAACTGACAGCAGATGGCAGCACCATTGCATCGATATATTTAAAACCCAAGACATGGCACGTTTTTACGTGATGGAGAATTATAAAGGAGGGAATATTTAAGAAGGGAAATTTTGAGGAACATTAACCGACAGTTGAATGTGTAGGCTATGTTGTTTATGTACCTTAATATTGCAATTTCTTCCCAATGCTTCGGTGGTCAAGTTATTAGCGTCCTAGACTAAAAGTTATAATTATGCATCGTCGATATGCTCTTAAATTATTAAAGAAAAAAGTAGTTTTCAAGGCACTCGCGCGTGTCCACAATTGCTTTCGCCATAAGAGACACTTGGCAAACATAATTCGTTTGAAGGGCTCCGACATCGTGGTCACTCAGCCCCGTGTACTTTGGTGTGTATGTGTAAAATGTTCTCTGATAACGTGCGTTATTGTGATGGCTACATTAATGTGTGTATTTGTAATTAAGGTGGGGAATGGCAAGGAGATGGCCGAGGCCTTAAGTTAGGAACCATCCCGGTATTTGCCTTGAGTGGAAGTGGGAAACCACGGAAAACCACATCCAAGATTGTCGAGGTGGGTATCAAACCTTCCTCTTCTTAGTTATACCTCAAGAGACTGAATGTGCCCCGTTTTTGCCCTCAGGCCAGAATTAAATTTCTTGGCTGAGCAGGAAATGTATTCCGGGTCTCCGGGGCAATAGCCAAGAATGGGAGGGCTTCCATGTGTTAATACGATTTTTGACATGCACGGGACATAGAATTCTAAAACTGCCTCCATTAGGGTGACTGCCGAAGTGAGTATTGAGTATAGGCCTATGCTCATTCCAGTAGTTGGCGAAGTGATTCTATGTTCCCCTGCAAAATGTACTGCCATAACCTATAACAGGTGATGGAAATTGCTTATTTAGAGCAGTTTTGTACTGTTTATATCAAAATGAAGAACGTCATTCTGAGCTGCGTTTTCAAGCTATTGCAAAAAATTTCGCTGGCAGGAACAATTATAAGGAATTTATTTTAAGCGATCAGTCTCATCGCTTTCTTCTCACCAACCAACTTGAGTATCAAAGTCTCTGGACGGTCATGTTGAACTTCATTGTATAAGACAATTGTTTAATGATTATTTGTTTAGAGTACTGAGTCTAACTACGCAGTTGATTTCGGCAATGGAAGTATTATTTCCCATTTAATATTTAGCGGCTCCGTTATTGCAGGACACTATAGTGTTATCGAATAATACGAAGCCACATTTAAAATCCAATATAAATAGGCCATTTCAGAAACAATTCCAGATATTATGCAGTACAGTGTACTGTAAGGTCTTTGACGATCAAATGTAAACATTGTTCTACATTGTATTTCTCTTGCGTAAAATATATGCGTGGTTACTTTGGTCTTTACTGTTGTGAGGGTAAAATTGATCTGCTGGAATATAAAATATTTGCCAAGCTGCAACAATGTAATGATATTAATTTAAAAGTCATTGAACTTATATCCAGTAGTTCAAACACAAACATCAGCGTTAACAGATTGGATACTGAAGATGAAAGCCAGCTACTTCATTTCCCTATTATTGAATTTTTCAATTCCTTGGAATTAAGTGATTCGCCTCCACATACTCCGAACGTTTGAGCCATAGTTATGCTCCTTAGAAATCTGAACGTTTCCCAAGGACTCATATATGGTAATATATTAATTGTAAGAAATATGTAAGAAATTGCTTGGATTCGGATATAATAGGTGCAGTAATATTAGGCAGAGAGCTCAAATCCTACGACTTGATTTAACACCTTCCGATAAAACACTTGCAGGTACAGTACATTTTCTTTTAATAGGCAACAATGTCCTATTCGATCGGCCTACTTTATCACAATCAATCAAGATCAAGGAGAAACTCTTGAACGTATTGGGCTATTTACCTCATCACGTTTTAAGTCATGACCAGCAGGATAGTGAAGGTACAAAAAAGGTCCTGTATGGGATGGTAAAGAATAAGAGGCGGAAAGATCCTACGGATTATGTTAGAATGGTGAACAAAATGGGACAAGGGATAGAAAATAGGGAAGAACTGAAGAAAATGTGGAAATAATATTTTGAAGAACTCCTGAACCCAAATGGAAACCACGGCGAGGAAGAAGAAATCGGGGAAGAGGTACAGTAGATGAACTGCAAACAGAAAAGGACTTAACATGGAAAGAAGTGGAAGATGCATTGAGGAAGATGTAAGGAGGGAAGGCACCGGGTGTGGATGAGTTGAGTGTGGAGATGGTGAGAGCAGCAGGAGAGGTGGGGATACAATGGTTGTACCGAGTGATGAAGGCAGCATGGAAGGAAAGGAAGACCCCAGAGGACTGGAAAAAGGGAATAATTGTCCCGATCTTCAAGAAAGGTAGTAGAACAGAATGCAGAAACTATCGGGGAATAACACTGATGAGTCATTGTGCAAAGATGTTTGAGAAAGTTTTCGAAAGGAGAATTAGGACAAGGATAGAAAGAGGGATGAGGGAAGAACAACATGGCTTCAGAGCAGGAAGGTCCACAGTGGATTTGATTTTTGCTGTAAGGCAGTTACAAGAACAGCACTATGAGTATGGAACAGATCTACTGATGGCCTTCCTGGACATTGAGAAAGCATATGACAGTGTATGCAGAAACAAAGTATGGAAGTCCCTGGAGGATAGGGGAGTAGAAAAATGGACTATAAGGAGGATAAAGGAGATGTACAAGGGAAGCGTGAGCTGTGTGAAAGTGGGAGGAGAGAGATCGGACTGGGTGGAACAGAGAAACGGTCTGAAACAAAAAAGTGCACTGTCACCGTTACTTTTCATTGTGGTGATGGATGACATAATGACCCGAGTGGCACAAGTAATTGGGGGAAGGAAAGATGAAAGCAATGGTGTTTGCGAATGATTTGATGATTTGTGGAAACAAGGAGGAGGAGGTACAGGAACAGTTGGACGTGTGGGAAGGAATAATACAAGGATAAGGGATGAAATTTAGCATAAATAAGAGTGAGATGGTGATCACAACAAGGAAGAAGGAAAGGACCACAACGGGAATAACAATAGGTGGGGAACAGCTGAAGAAAGTGGAGAGTTTCAAGTATCTGGGAAGCCTGATACAAGAGAATGGAAGAAACTGTAGAGAAATAAATGAGCGGGGGAGACAGGCAGAAGCAATCCGGAGGAGTGTGAGAAGCATGTTATGGAACAGGGATGTCCCTCAGAACAGCAAGTAGATCATATATCGTACTATGTCCCTATCCTGACGTATGCCTCGGAGACCTGGGTTATGAAAGGAAGGGAGAAGAGCAAAATACAGGCCGGTGAGATGAGGTTCTTGAGAAGCAGTATTGGAGCTACAAAGAGGGACAGAATAAGAAATGAGAGGACCAGAGAATTAATGAAGGAGGAACCATTACAGGATGGTATAGAGAAATCTAGACTTAGATGGTATGGACATGTAAAACGAATGGAGGAGAAGAGGATACCCAGGAGGATACACGAGACGAACTGGGAAGGAAAGAGACCAAGAGGGAGACCGAGAGACAGGTGGCTGGAGGGGGTGGACGAAAGCGTGAAGAAGAGTGGAGAAGACTGGACAAGGGTGGAGGCTGAGAGATGGTGGGAAGACAGAAGACGTTGGAGAGGCTTGTGTTCCAAACAGACCCGGCCAGTGACTGGAAACTGTGCAAGATGATGATGACCTCATCACGTTTTCAGTCATGACCAGCAATATGTTGCAATGCTGAGAGTGCTATCTTTTGACGCCCTTAAAGTTGCAATAGTGCTAAAAAGTAATCGTACAAAGAATGTAACTTATATAAGAAGCTTCTTCAGTAAATTTGTTTTCCATTGTCCGTCATGTTTTGACGGGTTTCATCTAGTTATTATTATTATTATTATTATTATTATTATTATTATTATTATTATTATTATTATCTATATATTTAAAACAGTAAGGTGATTTTTGTTATCACGAGATTGAGAGAACGACAGAACCAATTTACTTCGTAGAGCACTCTAACGAAAGCTCTTGACCTCTAGATTTGCAGAGTGTCTCTAAAATAAACAAATATATTACGGTATATTTTTGAATTAATATAGAAAATAGCAGAATTCTTTTCCCTCACGCATGCGCACAATCCGCCTGGGGTCATGACAAAATGGCGGTGAGAAGTCCATTATAATGTAAGTTATTTAATAAGCTTCCATGTAATTGAAAACATACATTAACCAAGTTTTGACAATAAATTATAATAACAGTATGAACGTATACGAATGTGCAACATTGATTTATTTGGATAATGAAATGGATTATTTCCTTCAGACAGCGGCTTTTGAAGATAATGAACGGCTGCGTCAGCTGCTGAACAAGAGTGCGCGGTTAGCTATGTGGTTAAGGCGACTGACTGTGGTTCCAAGGTTCACCAGTTCGATCCGAGCCTTCGCCGATATATTATTTTTTTACCACTGAAATATTGTTTAATCAAGGAGTATTAGTAAGGTTTTATGTCTGTTAAAGATACATATTTCTACATTCCCTCTCAATACGTTTTATTTCCGTTTTACCATTGCATTACAGCATGTGATCAAAAGAGCAAACTGTTGTCCTCAGTACGCCGTTTAAATATCTGCAATCAGTTCCTATAACTGACAACAGATGGCAATATATCGCCCATATAGTTCCAGTAACTGACAGCAGATGGCAGCACCATTGCATCGATATATTTAAAACCCAAGACATGGCACGTTTTTACGTGATGGAGAATTATAAAGGAGGGAATATTTAAGAAGGGAAATTTTGAGGAACATTAACCGACAGTTGAATGTGTAGGCTATGTTGTTTATGTACCTTAATATTGCAATTTCTTCCCAATGCTTCGGTGGTCAAGTTATTAGCGTCCTAGACTAAAAGTTATAATTATGCATCGTCGATATGCTCTTAAATTATTAAAGAAAAAAGTAGTTTTCAAGGCACTCGCGCGTGTCCACAATTGCTTTCGCCATAAGAGACACTTGGCAAACATAATTCGTTTGAAGGGCTCCGACATCGTGGTCACTCAGCCCCGTGTACTTTGGTGTGTATGTGTAAAATGTTCTCTGATAACGTGCGTTATTGTGATGGCTACATTAATGTGTGTATTTGTAATTAAGGTGGGGAATGGCAAGGAGATGGCCGAGGCCTTAAGTTAGGAACCATCCCGGTATTTGCCTTGAGTGGAAGTGGGAAACCACGGAAAACCACATCCAAGATTGTCGAGGTGGGTATCAAACCTTCCTCTTCTTAGTTATACCTCAAGAGACTGAATGTGCCCCGTTTTTGCCCTCAGGCCAGAATTAAATTTCTTGGCTGAGCAGGAAATGTATTCCGGGTCTCCGGGGCAATAGCCAAGAATGGGAGGGCTTCCATGTGTTAATACGATTTTTGACATGCACGGGACATAGAATTCTAAAACTGCCTCCATTAGGGTGACTGCCGAAGTGAGTATTGAGTATAGGCCTATGCTCATTCCAGTAGTTGGCGAAGTGATTCTATGTTCCCCTGCAAAATGTACTGCCATAACCTATAACAGGTGATGGAAATTGCTTATTTAGAGCAGTTTTGTACTGTTTATATCAAAATGAAGAACGTCATTCTGAGCTGCGTTTTCAAGCTATTGCAAAAAATTTCGCTGGCAGGAACAATTATAAGGAATTTATTTTAAGCGATCAGTCTCATCGCTTTCTTCTCACCAACCAACTTGAGTATCAAAGTCTCTGGACGGTCATGTTGAACTTCATTGTATAAGACAATTGTTTAATGATTATTTGTTTAGAGTACTGAGTCTAACTACGCAGTTGATTTCGGCAATGGAAGTATTATTTCCCATTTAATATTTAGCGGCTCCGTTATTGCAGGACACTATAGTGTTATCGAATAATACGAAGCCACATTTAAAATCCAATATAAATAGGCCATTTCAGAAACAATTCCAGATATTATGCAGTACAGTGTACTGTAAGGTCTTTGACGATCAAATGTAAACATTGTTCTACATTGTATTTCTCTTGCGTAAAATATATGCGTGGTTACTTTGGTCTTTACTGTTGTGAGGGTAAAATTGATCTGCTGGAATATAAAATATTTGCCAAGCTGCAACAATGTAATGATATTAATTTAAAAGTCATTGAACTTATATCCAGTAGTTCAAACACAAACATCAGCGTTAACAGATTGGATACTGAAGATGAAAGCCAGCTACTTCATTTCCCTATTATTGAATTTTTCAATTCCTTGGAATTAAGTGATTCGCCTCCACATACTCCGAACGTTTGAGCCATAGTTATGCTCCTTAGAAATCTGAACGTTTCCCAAGGACTCATATATGGTAATATATTAATTGTAAGAAATATGTAAGAAATTGCTTGGATTCGGATATAATAGGTGCAGTAATATTAGGCAGAGAGCTCAAATCCTACGACTTGATTTAACACCTTCCGATAAAACACTTGCAGGTACAGTACATTTTCTTTTAATAGGCAACAATGTCCTATTCGATCGGCCTACTTTATCACAATCAATCAAGATCAAGGAGAAACTCTTGAACGTATTGGGCTATTTACCTCATCACGTTTTAAGTCATGACCAGCAGGATAGTGAAGGTACAAAAAAGGTCCTGTATGGGATGGTAAAGAATAAGAGGCGGAAAGATCCTACGGATTATGTTAGAATGGTGAACAAAATGGGACAAGGGATAGAAAATAGGGAAGAACTGAAGAAAATGTGGAAAGAATATTTTGAAGAACTCCTGAACCCAAATGGAAACCACGGCGAGGAAGAAGAAATCGGGGAAGAGGTACAGTAGATGAACTGCAAACAGAAAAGGACTTAACATGGAAAGAAGTGGAAGATGCATTGAGGAAGATGTAAGGAGGGAAGGCACCGGGTGTGGATGAGTTGAGTGTGGAGATGGTGAGAGCAGCAGGAGAGGTGGGGATACAATGGTTGTACCGAGTGATGAAGGCAGCATGGAAGGAAAGGAAGACCCCAGAGGACTGGAAAAAGGGAATAATTGTCCCGATCTTCAAGAAAGGTAGTAGAACAGAATGCAGAAACTATCGGGGAATAACACTGATGAGTCATTGTGCAAAGATGTTTGAGAAAGTTTTCGAAAGGAGAATTAGGACAAGGATAGAAAGAGGGATGAGGGAAGAACAACATGGCTTCAGAGCAGGAAGGTCCACAGTGGATTTGATTTTTGCTGTAAGGCAGTTACAAGAACAGCACTATGAGTATGGAACAGATCTACTGATGGCCTTCCTGGACATTGAGAAAGCATATGACAGTGTATGCAGAAACAAAGTATGGAAGTCCCTGGAGGATAGGGGAGTAGAAAAATGGACTATAAGGAGGATAAAGGAGATGTACAAGGGAAGCGTGAGCTGTGTGAAAGTGGGAGGAGAGAGATCGGACTGGGTGGAACAGAGAAACGGTCTGAAACAAAAAAGTGCACTGTCACCGTTACTTTTCATTGTGGTGATGGATGACATAATGACCCGAGTGGCACAAGTAATTGGGGGAAGGAAAGATGAAAGCAATGGTGTTTGCGAATGATTTGATGATTTGTGGAAACAAGGAGGAGGAGGTACAGGAACAGTTGGACGTGTGGGAAGGAATAATACAAGGATAAGGGATGAAATTTAGCATAAATAAGAGTGAGATGGTGATCACAACAAGGAAGAAGGAAAGGACCACAACGGGAATAACAATAGGTGGGGAACAGCTGAAGAAAGTGGAGAGTTTCAAGTATCTGGGAAGCCTGATACAAGAGAATGGAAGAAACTGTAGAGAAATAAATGAGCGGGGGAGACAGGCAGAAGCAATCCGGAGGAGTGTGAGAAGCATGTTATGGAACAGGGATGTCCCTCAGAACAGCAAGTAGATCATATATCGTACTATGTCCCTATCCTGACGTATGCCTCGGAGACCTGGGTTATGAAAGGAAGGGAGAAGAGCAAAATACAGGCCGGTGAGATGAGGTTCTTGAGAAGCAGTATTGGAGCTACAAAGAGGGACAGAATAAGAAATGAGAGGACCAGAGAATTAATGAAGGAGGAACCATTACAGGATGGTATAGAGAAATCTAGACTTAGATGGTATGGACATGTAAAACGAATGGAGGAGAAGAGGATACCCAGGAGGATACACGAGACGAACTGGGAAGGAAAGAGACCAAGAGGGAGACCGAGAGACAGGTGGCTGGAGGGGGTGGACGAAAGCGTGAAGAAGAGTGGAGAAGACTGGACAAGGGTGGAGGCTGAGAGATGGTGGGAAGACAGAAGACGTTGGAGAGGCTTGTGTTCCAAACAGACCCGGCCAGTGACTGGAAACTGTGCAAGATGATGATGACCTCATCACGTTTTCAGTCATGACCAGCAATATGTTGCAATGCTGAGAGTGCTATCTTTTGACGCCCTTAAAGTTGCAATAGTGCTAAAAAGTAATCGTACAAAGAATGTAACTTATATAAGAAGCTTCTTCAGTAAATTTGTTTTCCATTGTCCGTCATGTTTTGACGGGTTTCATCTAGTTATTATTATTATTATTATTATTGTTTCCGGAGAGGCCTGCTATGGACCACGCGCCAATTTCAATTCTTCACTCTTTGTTGTTTTCTCTTCCGTTCTTCCCATTATTTCCTCATTCTTAGACTATGCCACCTCTTTCTGTTCTCATACCACTTCGCCCTAGGTTTCCTTTCCAATCTTCCCTGGAATCCATCCATACTTAACACCTTCTTTCGAAAAATATCTCTGTCCGCAGTGTCTTCTCTT
Organism: Meconema thalassinum; assembly: GCA_946902985.2. Classification (NCBI taxonomy): domain Eukaryota; kingdom Metazoa; phylum Arthropoda; class Insecta; order Orthoptera; family Tettigoniidae; genus Meconema; species Meconema thalassinum. The sequence goes on along the minus strand of OX336394.1, from coordinate 244,039,301 downwards.
ATATTGTTTCTTTCAAAATCTTTCTTTACCTCTTGATTCCAGCTAGTCGTTGACCTTTTCTCTTAAAGGAACTTGAATATCCTTTTTGTTAATCTGGAATCATCCATTCTGTAAATCACTTTATCACATAGCTTACTGTGTGATACTACAATCAATTGTATTGTCAATCATTAATTACTTCACGCGAGATAATTATAATTTAGTCTTTATACTTTACATTGCTTGATTGGTTCCTTAGTTTACGGGCTGCAACAACGCCGTCATGTAGCCCCGCGTACTTTGGGTGTGTGTAGAATTTGTCTGATAACCGGTGTTAATTGTGATGACTGTATTAGTGTGTGTTATCTGTGATTCAGGTAAAAGAACTGCAGACGATTAATTTATTCAAGAAGTTCCTACTTTTCCTACCAAATACTACCTTCCACGACACCTAGCTGTGGACGTGGCTACTAAATGACATCGCAGTCAGCACCTGGCGGCGAACGTTGGAACTAATACAGCGTTATCAAACTAACCTACACATTTTAGCTTCCACAAGTGTAGTTAGTGAAAGGTTCTTTTTCATGCCATAAATCTATGACATGGGACCGCCGGCTTTACTTCCCCTCCGAAGGAAGGCAGACTGAGGGATTTTAACGCTCTTAAAAATCCGTCGACTTCGGCCGGGTTTGAACCCGCGATCTTGGGCATAGAAGCTCAGCATGCTACCAACTACGCCTCCGAAGCCGCAGATGACCTTGCTGTTCCACCCATTAAAGCAACATTAACTAACTATGCTTTACATTTTACTGTTTGTAATTGGCACTTAATCATAAAATTTACTGTGCGATACTGTTATTACTGATAACTTATTGCATTCCTGGGCAACATGTTACAAGTTTCCCCAGGCACGCGAACGAGCTATAACAATACCTTGTAATTTATTTCGCATTGCATTTGTACGCTGTTCAGGGAGTAGAGTATCACAGGTTTCCCCTGTGATCTATCGACTGATGATTAGCCCTCAATTTCTCCGTATTAATTTATTCCTTGTAAAATAGTCCATGTTAGAGGAAAAAATGCTAACACCTGTGATAAGCACCGATAACTCGTCATTTTGGTTCATGTCACCACAAAGCAGATTTTTCTCAGGTCACGTAAGTTCGATCACGGGTATAATTTTAATTTGATTAGCGTCCTTTTCATTAGTGAAATAGCCAAGGGATTACCTTAGCTAAACTGAGCTGATTGATTGATCTCTGAAGCGTATAGGTTTCCGAAATATCTTGGTGTTACCTAGGATCGGACTTTATCCTTCAAGCAACATCTTTTGAACTTGTCGAAGAAACTGAAAACCCGAAACAATATTATTCAGAAGCTAACTGGTTCTACTTGGGGATCTGCTGCGAACATCCTGCGCTCTTCAGCCTCAGCACTGGTTTTCTCTACTGCCGACTATTGTGCTCCAGTGTGGCTTAATAACCCGTATACGAAGTATATTGACCCACAATTGAATACCAGCTTGCGTCTTATATCTGCACCATCAGACCAACTCCAATCCACTGGCTCCCACTGTTGTCTGGTATAATGCCACCTGACTTACGAAGATCCAGTGCTCTTGTTCGAGAGTACAACAAGATCTGCAAGAATCATCTGCTACCTGTTCTAGGCGACATACCAGCTCTTAGTCTCTAAAGATTGAAATCACGACTTCCATCTCTTTGTGATGCTGCTCTGAAGACATCCACCAACTTCGATGCCTTGAAGGAATGGAAAGGCCGCTGGAATAACTCCACTGACTTGCCCCTACATAACATCTTCAGAGGGGAAAAATTGCTAACGTATTCCAACTACCGCGTGCAACTTGGTCCAGACTGAACAGGATCAGGACAGGTCATGGAAGGTGCAGGGATTCTCTCTATAAGTGGAACTTTGTACCATCTCTAGAATGTAATTGTGGAGCCCCTCGCCAGACCATTCCCCACATTTTAAGCGAGTGTCAACTATGGGCTTATCCAGGTAGATTGGAAGACTTTCTATCACAAACAGCGGAGGCACTGCAGTGGGTTCAAAAGTTGGACATTCAGCTATAACTGATAACACTAATGCCTGAAGTGAATCAATGTTCTTTTTGTTATTGTGTATATATTGTATATATTATGTATATAATTTCCTTGCCAAACGCTAATAATAATAATGAAGCGTATTAACATGACCTTTAATGTTAATGCGTAGTTTTGCTGTAAGTTATTTATAAGAAACTTCCTTCATGTGATAATTAGCCTAACTTATTGTTGTTGTTGATTTTTTTTTTCACTTTTCAATGATATGTTTTTGCTAATCCGTAATAATAGATTTCCCAGATAATCGATTTAGTAGGCGTGTCATGTATTGGCCTCTCACTGAAACTATAGGTTTCCTTATCTCACAGAAATAGAGATATCATTGTCTCGGGCACACTCCGGTGAATCCCTTCCGTTATTTGCGCATCGAGCATGTATTAATTTTGCCAAAATATCATTCATGTGACCAATACAAAGTTCAAAACGGTCACAATAGATAGAAACAATCCACAGCCTGCTTCCAGTCTCCGACCGGGTCAGGAATGGAATGAATGAAGCCCCTATCTAGCGGCGAGGATATGAACTGTGCCGGCTGCCGAGGTCTGACGCACTCCCCTGGGGCAATGATTTAATGAATGATAGATGAAATGATAGTGGAGAGTGTTGCTGGAATGAAATTGTTACAGGGAAAACCGGAGTACCCGGAGAAAAACCTGTCTGCCTCCGTTTTGTCCAGCACAGATCTCACATGGAGTGACCGGGATTTGAGCCACGGACCCAGCGGTGAGAGGCCGGCGCGCTGCCGCCTAAGCCACGGAGGCTTTCGGTCACAATAGATAGAGATTTAATAATTTGATTTGCTTCTTGCTCAAGTTATTTGTACGTTGACAAGTATTATTAATAATTATACCATCTCCATCTCTGCAGCAGGGAGTGCCTGGTCTGGAAGTATATCCCAACCATCAGTAATAGAAGACTTCGTTCTCGGCATCCCTCTCTGGAAACTGCCAAGTTGTTAGGTGACAACGATTTTACCATCTGAGAATGCTGGAGACATACATGGCAGTCCTACGTTCTGACGGAACAATTCCAGATGCCGTGTGTATCGTCCAAATCACCTGGGTTTGACTTGCCTCGTATGATCTGATCGGTGCTAAATCGAATAAGAACATACACCGGCCGATGTGCCGATTCTCTGCACAGGTGGAAGAAAGTATCTTCTCCGGGATGTGTTTAAGGCGCTGAAAAACCGACTGGTCACCATATAGATCAAGAGTGTTCTCTGAACTATTCCTGGCAATCCAACGGAGTTCCTGGTAATGACGGAGAGATCTATAGACTACATTCCTAGCCTTGGTATCAGTTCATTTTGCAATTTAAAGCTAACTCTAGCTGCTGTGACCAAGTATTAGCTCTTACATCCTTCATAGAAGCAGGATATCAAATGAAGCTGAAAACATCTGTAGCATTCGTTGATCTTACTGCTGCCTTTGGCACTGTGTGGAGGGAAGACCTTGTCTACAAATTTCTTCGTATCATACCCTGCAAAACGATGGCTCAACTGGTTAACAACATGTTAAGTGATCGGAAGTTCCAAGTAATCACTGGAAGCAAGATAAGCAAGGAGAGGTAGCTAAAAAACGGATTGCCCCAAGGATCAGTTCTCTCACCATTATTGTTCATCTTATATACCTCTCTGACCTCCCTGACACTTCATCCAGAAAATTCTGCTATGCCGACGACTTGGCTCTAGCCGTATAAGATCAGGCAATGGTGACGACTGAAGAGATTCTTACCAAAGACTTGTCTATACTGGAAAAATACTTCAAAGTCTGGAGACTTCAACCCAGTGTGAGTAAAACAGAAGTGCCTTGCTTCCGTTTAAATAATCGTTTGGCGAGCGTGAAACTGAATGTAAGTTTCGGAGGCAGAATTCTTCGTCATAATTGGAACCCAAAATACCTTGGCGTCATCTTAGACCGTACACTAACCTTCAAACAACACCTCCTGAACTTAGCACAAAAGGTGAGAACTCGAAACAATATCCTCCATTAACTATGTGGAACTACCTGGGGATCTTCAGCAACCACCTTGCGATCTTCAGCCTTGGGTTTGCTGTATTGAAGTGCTGAGTATTGTGCACCTGTTTGGCTAAATAGTCATAACACAAGGCTTGTTGACAGTCAACTTAATGCGCATCATATCTGGCGCAATCACATCTACACCAGTTCATTGGCTTGTACTGCTAACCGGTATAATGCCACCTGATCTACGCCGATCCAATGCCTTTATGAAGGAATTCAACAAGATCTCCAGGAATCCTAGTCTACCCGTGCATAATGACCTGCCATTTTTGAATCTCAACTGACTAACACGCCATCCAACTCGGTGTGATGCTGCTGACATGGATGCTTTAAAATCTCTTGATGAATGGAAAGGTCGGTGGGAAGCAGCAACAGATATGCGCCTGCATACCTTCTTCTCAGGTCCCAGATTTCCAAGTGGATTCCACCTATCACGCAAAACCTGGACTACCCTGAACAAATCAGAACAGGAAATGGTGCATAGACGCTCTCCACAAGTGGAAAAAGCTACCAAATCCGGACTGTGATTACGGAGCTCCACACCAGACTATTCGAGCTTATCACGGTGATGAAGCGGTCTTTCTGTTGGTAACTCCAGATGCTGTAAGCTGGATTGAAAATCTAGATATTCAGTTGTGAAGCACAAATTACTTTGTTTCTCTTCTGTAAATATGTATATATACCGTATATATTACTGATAATGTCTGTATAAGCCATACGCTAAATAATAAGTGAAGTAGCCATACGCTAAATAATAAATAATAATCATTCACATAATTCTCCTCATAAACGAAGTTCGGGATGGTATAGGGCTTCAAACCTACCCCGGAATAATAATCTATTCCATCCATCCATCCATCCATCCATCAATGAAAACTGCATCCATGTCAACCCAGATATTTGTGAGTTTATAGGTAACATACAGACAAACTCTTTATAGCATTCGGTCATGTCCATAATAACAGTTAGCCTACCTGTTGTCTGGAACTGAAGGAATGGGCAGTGTCACGTTTGGAGGGAGGAAATTGTAGGAGCATCCTTCCACGGTCAACGGCTTGATCTGGTAGGCGATGCGACCTGTAGCAATTGCTGCCTGGGCTCCTAGGATGATCCAAGCCATGAATCCAATACTAACAATACCACCCGCCATCATTCCCTGGAGGCGAAAAATTGCTTCAATTAGGAACTTGGGATATAAACAGTATGCCACGATCCTTTACTGGAATGGGGCGCTGCAAGTCTGAAGATCGAAGATTCGAATCCTGACACACACAGTGGCCATCTTCCCAGATTATTCCCACTTCCTTCAGGAAATTATTGACTTGCCCCTCTATTTCAAGCAACTTGGCACCTACTCCAAACCTGAGCCATAATGATCACTCTTACGTAAACGTTCTCGACCAATTAAACCCATAATGAAGCTTTGGGGCTATTAGCTCGAATTGAAATTTGAAATAACGGACGTGTATCGGGACAACGGCTCCTACCATTGTCAAGGTTAGAAAGAAAGATGATGATGATGATGATAATTGTCGTTTTAAGGGGCCTAACATCTAGGTTATCGGCCCCATAGAAAGAAAGAGTCAATAATGGCACATAGCCTTCTTCTTCATCATCACCATACTCATCTTCTTCTTCAATTCGATCTGGGCCACTGTGGACCATGGAGTAACAACTACGGGATCTTGGCTAATCTTTCCATGGGCTCCCCCAGGAGGGAGGGACGGGAGCAAGGACGTCCCCCCCCCCCCCCCCGCTCATCCCCCTGGAATCCCGAGAATATATTCATTGTCCATTGTTACACCGTTTATTTCATGATTTGAAGTTACTGATAGTAAACTGATTTAGATGTAGGGATAATTCCACAGTTTTATTTAACTTAGTAATTTTGGATTATTTGAAATATGGTATCTCCAGTTATTTAGAAAATCGGCTAATTGGATTAACATTACCATTTTAATGAACTGCTTGATTTTTATTTTTTTCGATACCCAGTGATACAACTACTATTTACCTGTTTTTAAGAAATGAACATTATGACGATGATTCCCAAAAAAGCGAACTTCTATGGACAAAATCTCGAAACTAAAATAACTATTCCTCCGATTCATACCATAAGGATAATGTTCCCAACGGTTTCAGAGCATCCAAATAATGAATATTACGAAACCAGTAGTAGGAAATTAAACGGAAATTGCGTGGTGTGGGGATAGGGATTGAAATGAAAAATATTAGTTGCCCCCCCCCCCCCCCTCCCATGGAAAAAGTTATGTGGGCGCCTATGAATCTTTCCCCTCCACTGGCTTTGATCTTCTGCAAATACAGCTTTATTTGGTGGCTCATTTCTTCCCTCTTTCCTCTGAAAAGACGATCTTTGAAGATATTTTATCTCTTTCTCCTCAGAAAACTCTGAAGTCTGAAACTAATTGTCGAAAGTGGTTCCTGTCATGAACGTCTTTCTGACTGATATTCTCTCATATCTACATATTTCTATAAAACACCTGGGAACAAACGTTTTCCCTTCGAAATGTGCAAGGAATTTTCGAGTCAGTCTTCCTTAATAAAAAAAGGGGGGATTTAGGCAGGAAGCCATGTCGAAACAAATAGCAACTCCACGACCTCCCGAAGCCAAGAAAAAGATGGTAACATAACTATGGAGGGCAACCATGATCTGTACAAGGGATAACCATCACCTCTATTCAAGTTGTTTGATTATTTCTATCGCCTTGACACACGTCGGTTATTTCAATTTTAAACTCCACCTCTTTACCCCAAACTGCATTATGGGTAATGCAGGGTCATTGAAGAAGTTTGCAGCAATTCCAAAAAATCATATCTCCCGTTGTAAGTGAGATAAATTAATAATTCGACCGGAAAACTAATCAGGAACTTATCGAGTTTTAGTTTTAGATGTGACTGTACTCATCCCGTGACCTTCAGCTGATGCGCAGAATGAGTGCGCCACAGGAAGCTGCCTTGCCGTTCCTATTCAATGGCCTCTTAGAACCCCCGATTTGACACCCCTAGACCTTTTTTATGGGGATACGTAAAAAAACATTTTATTCCGTGAAACGGTGAGAGATCTGCAACATTTAAGACAACGCATCACCGCTGCTGTTGCTAAAATCACGCCTGAGATGATCTAGCGCACTTGGTCCAAAATCGACTATCGACTGGATGTTTGCAGAGCAACCAAGGGAGCGCACATAGAAACATTATCAGGTATGAGAAAAAAAAACCACTTCTTGAGTTGGTGAATTTAACAAAATTACTCGCTTTAATATTTCGAATATTTCCTGTGCTATGATTTTTAGCCTACTTTTCACATTTTGCAAAAATGAGTAAAAAGTAGACTTATGAGATCGGGCAAATGTGTGTCTGTCTGTCCTTCTGTCTGTCTGTCTGTCTGTCTGTCTGTCTGTCTGTCCTTCTGTCTGTCTGGCGGTGTGTGTGTGTCCCCCTATCAACTCCTATACGGCTGGAGCAATCGAAACAAAATCGCAATTGAAATTTGAGCTCCATTTTGGATATCTTGGAAGGTATGAATGGGAGCTATTTCAAAATTAGCACACGTATAGATAATAATATTGCAGTCTAATTTCCAGGAGGCCATACATGTCAGTGTTGACAAAATGATTATAAGCCTGCTGATAGGTCCAATTTTCAAATGCATATAACTTCTACACTATCAATTGGAATTCAACCAAATTTCGTGTGTGCTATGTGTACCATAACAGATATGACTATGCCGATTCTTAAGAGTAACCAGGGCTGCCAACTGTTAATAAATGCTGTCTCTATTTTTGTTACCCTAATATGAATATATCAGAAAGTATGCAAGCCAATAGCTCTAAACTTTGCACCCGTATAATACCTGGCATTCTAGATTAATTAGGAGTAACTAATATAGGCCTACGCCAGTGCTGCCAACATGATTCTAAGCCTGCTGATAGGTCCAATTTTAAAATGCATGTAACTTCTATACTAACTAATGCATGTCATTCAAAATTGGCAAAACAATAGATCAGATTATTTCAGATTATTTCTGACCAATACATGTATGTCATTGTTGCCAACATGATTTTACGCGCGCTGTTAGATCCAATGTTTAACTGCATGTAACGTCCATGCTATCCATTGGATTTCAACCAAATTTTGTATTCTGTACCTTAAGAGATGGAACTAAGTATATATTCAGTCACCAGGGCTGCCAACTGTAGTTCTCTTCTAGGCTACATTATGCCAGTTATACAGTATTTCGAACTAATTAGAAATGTCGATATTACCAACTTAATTTCTTCATTATTCTAGATAGATCCATATAGATTAATCATTGGCATGAATCTTAAATTTTATGAAAAGTAGGCTCTTTAGTTTGTCACGGAACTTGTTGTTTGAAATTGCTGCAACCTTTCTCAAGACCCTGTATTTACAGTTTCACACCACAGAAACACACGTTATCGGATTTCTCACACATGTGAGTAAAACTAGTATCTAGGGTTGTGGTAGCTGCCTCAGTCTTGAATTAAGGTACCATTTCGTTATCAGGAGTAACTGAGTAGAAGAATGGAGAAACACTTTTGTCAGAATTAGAGTTGTCAGGGTCGGGATTCGAAGCGCAGATCTTTAAACTTTCAGCCACCCCTATTGAGACAGTGGAGCGTGATTCGACGTGCTCAGTTATCCTGCTGAAGTAAGAATAGATGAGGGAAAGGAACCGTACCTTGACAGTAACCCATGGCAGAAAGAAACCCATGCTGAATATACCAAGAGAAGCTCCATTGGTGATCGCTCCAAGGGACATAGACAGCTGCAAGCAAACAATAATACTTCAGAAAGTACACATTAGGAGACGGTGTTAGTGATAGCAGCTGCTCAAGAACGAATACAGTACCACTCTAATAACCAGCTAAGTTCTTTAATCCATTCCAAGTTACACAAACTAACACCATTAGTGATTATCACACTCAATAGCCACTAACTACTTCATAACAACAACAAAATAACACAAAACTAACAATCTTGACAAGTTGCACAAGTTTACAATAAACTTCAGTATAGTACATTATGCAACGAGCCTATAATGCCTATAATTAAGACACGAATATTTTTATAAAACGAGCGTATGCGAGTTTTATAATTTCCATACGAGTGTCTTAATTATCATTATAGACGAGTTGCATACGACTGTTTATGTTCGACGATAATTATAACTTTATTATATGTTTTAACATAAATATTCATAAATATCTGTTCAGTCACTACAGTAGAATGTTGTGATCGGGTGCTGCGGTGAGTAGTATAACTCACTTGTCCAAGCTCTCTGGACAACCGACGCATGCGCTCTGTGTGCTTCAATACCATATGTTCAGATTGCGCACCAGTTTACAGTAAAACTGTCACTGAAGTCGTGTCAAAACCACGCACTGTGTAGAAATTGGTTTTGGGGATATTAAAGTACCGGTACAGTGCTATTTCTTGTCTCATATTCGCCAGTTTATTTACGCGAACATATGGACGGTGCGTATTCCATGTCGGTAATTTATTATAGTTTGATGTTGTGTTTATGTCCAACATGTTGGATTTTGAGTGCATGCGCGAAGGTATCGTTACCTAATTGGTCAATGAACGAGCTCTGATTGGCTGGAGAAACTGTATCATAATGAAAAACGGTGTTATAATGACCATCATTATGATACAGTTTTCTAACACATAATAGTGAGGGTCGAACATAAAATACCTTAACCCATACATATGTATAGCGGCTTCGGTGGCGTAGTTGGTAGAGATCGGGCCATTTAGGAAGAAGGCTGGTGAAGGAAAATGTGCGAGTGAGAAAGCTGAACCGTGGGAGTGAGAACGCTGACTTCCTCTCCTCGCTCGGTGTTGAGGCGACGTACAGTCGACCAGAAATTTTTGTCATAGCGGACGTGTAACTCCGTAGATTTTCAGTTAGTGGAATTCCCTTCCAGCTGTAAATTACAGACATACCTAGCCGAAATTTATTTATTTAGAAGCTTTACAGATGGTAGATAGATTAAGGAGTTAGAACATAATTTAACCACTTATTCTAGTAACTGTCAAAATATTTGTCTTGTATCAATTTGCATAGCCAATGGTTTAAATTATAATTAGATATAGAATTAACTTTACGACGCTGTAGATGTATAGTGTATAATATGGTTCGGCATAACAGCAGGCTTCGGGAGTCAATAATAATAATAATATTAATAATAATAATAATAATAATTACTTTTGTTACTAGGCGAGAAAGCATCGTTAGACTATATGAACGTATGTTTCTAGCTCCTTAATGCCAATCCTTCTTGTAAAAGAAGAAAATAATGTGACTTAACGATATAATGGTAGTATGTACCTGTACGCTTGTTAGTGTGAGGTTGTTTTTCAGCGATACCCTAATGATGGAAGGATTCGTTTGACACTGGTATTGGATCCTTTGAATTCTAAGTCTTTCTCCATTTTCGCACGAATTCTCGGAACTGTAGGCAAACATTTTTCAACTAAATAAAAATTGTTAATAATACGCCGTACGACACCTTCGTCAAAGTCGTCCAGTCCGGTAACAGTCTTTGTGCGCTTTCGTTTTTTGTTTGGTGTTTCAAACATACTATCCAAAGGTTTACCTAATTCTATCGCTTTTCTCTTTTCGCCTTTAATCTGTGCCACAGAACTTTCTGACACTCCAACAGCTACTGCTACTATTTCCTGCACTTTCTTACAATCTATCACGAACTTTTCTTCCAATGCCTCCCTTTCCATAAAATGCATAACGTTCGAGATTGCTGCACGAGTCTGACTCTTTAGCACCTTAAGTGCAGGTTACGTTTGACGCCTTCCATACTGTCACAGACAGGCCTAACGTGCACCAAAAACCCCAGTTTCACCTCGGGAAATTAGATAGGCAGAGCGCACGTCTAAACAGCTGAGTATAAACTTATGCACTGAAGTGTCCTTGCAACACGAGCTCTGGAAGGCGGGACTACGCTGCGCTAGATCGTGATAAATGCGCATGCGCAGCCAAACTCCTTCCTAGCTGGTCGGATCTTTAGCATGCTGAGTTTCTATGCCCAAGATCGCGGGTTCAAACCCGGCCGAAGTCGTCGGATTTTTTTAGAACGTTAAAAATCCCTCAGTATGCCTTCCTTCGGAAGGGAAGTAAAGCCGGCGGTCCCATGTCATAGATTTATGGCATGTTAAAGAACCTCCCACTAATTACACCTGTGTGAAATTAAATTATATATAGGTTAGACATTTTACTAACGTTCTTAGGTTCCTACGTTCGTCGTCAAGAGCCGACTGCGGTGGCATCTGGAAACTAAGTTCTGAACTAGTTAGTCGTTGATGGTGGCGTTTGGCGGCAAAAGTAGTAACTACTTGGAAAAATTGAATGTCTGCAGTCCTTACTTGAATTAAAACAGATACACACACTCATACAGTCATCACAATTAACACCGGTTATCAGACAGATTCTGCACACACCCAAAGTACACGGGGCTACATGACCGCGTTGTCGCAGCCCCGAAACTAAGGAACCAACCAACCAATATATATATAGAGTACTTGTTGATGATTATTTATGGATTTTGCGACATCGCGATCATGTTGCCCCATGTACTTGGGTGTGTGTAGAATTTGTCTGATAACCTGTTTTACTGCGATGTTTATACTAGTGTGTGCATATTTTGCCTACTTCTCGCATTTTGTAAAAATGAGGAAAAGTAGACTTATGAGATCGATCCGAGAAAATGTGTGTCTGTCTGTTCTTCTGTCTGTCTGGCTGTGTGCGTGTCCCCTCCCCTCCTCCTATCAACTTCTAAACGGCTGTAGCAATCGAACCCTCATTTGGTATGAGTAAAGATCTCTATCTGAATATCTCAATGCCATATTTGAAAATGATGTCAGTGCTACCAACTGCTGAAAACTCGCAAATGAAATTTCAGCTCCATGTTGTATATCTTGGAAGGTATGCATGGGAGCTATACCAAAATTGGCACACATATAGTGTACCCAATCAGAGATAGGTACAAATCGAACACATGATTATTCGGTAAAAAGGAAGGAAGTCATAGCGAGCCAAGAAAGAAATTTTACAGAGAGTGGACTCTGGAGCCAGTCTAAGAAAGAGCAGATGGTATATTAAAAGCCAACAGGAACTATAAATTCTCATTAACTTTGACAGTTTCTAATACAACGTAAACACTGGGAGCTATTAACGAGGGCTGCAGATGAAGAAATTGAGGGAGTAAAGGGCTCTTAACATTCCTCAGACACAGCATCTTTGGAAGGATTGATGGCCAGTGAAGTGCCTCATCCTGAGGGGACTATTTCTTAAAATTAATGATAATTACACCTCTTGAGGGTGGCCCCAGACAGTGCAATCTTGCATTTAATCGAGTACAGAGAAAGGGGAATCCCCCGTCTTAGAGTCAGGAATTGATTGAGAACAATTTTGCTAGCCAAAAACACGAGATTATGAAGCCAGAATCATAGGTTTCCAGGGGAAACGGGATTTTCCTGTGTGTTTAAAGTCTATAATATATGCAGGGATAAAAACTGCTGATGTAGATGACATCATTGTGAAGCCCGCGGACCAATCCGTGGAGGAATTAAGCAAACTAACTGGCCCCTGAATGAGAATAAAAACGTTTTTAATTAATTAAAAATCAACGGACGAACGAATTTTAATCCGCCAAGGAGGGATGAAACATTTAGGATGAAAGGTAATTGGAGCATGGAATCAAAAATCGAGCTCAAGAAGTCATTGAGGGACTACGTTTTGTGTCAAACTAAATCTAAGGGCTCCAAGCAAAGCCAAATTCAGTTCATCTTGAACCTCGAAGGGGAGGTCACGTTACACAACAGAGTTCGTCTTGAAGCGCCTCGGTGCAGGCACATCACGTCACGTTACGGGACGACACGCCACGTTAACAGTCATCAGCTCGATCTTGAGACTCAGAGGAGTCATGTTACGTTATAATACCAGTTCATCTACGGACTTGAGAAATAATCACTCCTACGATAAATTCAGTTACAACAGTCATTAGTGAACTTTAAGTTCAGAGAAACACTAGATCGAGATCAAGTTATAGAAGTCATAGGGACTCAAATAAGAAGTTACGCCACGTCTAGTAAAGACGATTCACAGACAATAGACCCAAGAGGGATCACATGAACAGTTATTGCGTTAGCTAAGTAAGAGAATTCTACCAAGATAGAACGTAGGAGAGTGTTGGTTCGAAACCAAAGTAAACGTACTCAAGGAAGTATTCGTCGAGGAAACAAAACGATAGACAGTCTAAGGACCTCGAATGGAGGCCAAACTTATAGAGAATACAAGGTGCTATAGACAGCGATAGAAGGATAGAGTGACGGCGAAGTTAACAAACAATTTATCGCCTAATTAAGCAGAAGAGTTGATCATAGCTACGTGTAAATAAACATTACAGCAGAGGCTAAAAACCGAGAGTTTTTGAGAAGTAGGAGAGACTTTGAAGGAGTAGGACACACGTTCGATGCAGGGAGACGGGAGTAGCATCAGGGAAATCGTCAGCGGCCGAGAAAAATGTCGCCAGAAGCTGAGATACGATACGTGTGAGAAAAAGAGAATGTGTAAATAGATATATCAGTGTATATCCCAGTGAAATAAGGGATCATTTTATGTGTTTTTATATAAAGTGAAAAATGTTATGAGAAATGTATCAGTGTAAGTTAAGTGTTAAGAACATGAAGATTATAGGAAATAATGTCAATATGTGTTGTTAGAACAAAAATCAAGATGGGCGAACCCATTCATAAGTATGGTCATCGGCCAAGCCAGCATATGGGGTAAGTGATAAAAATGCATTACATTTATGTTGTATCAGGCACTAATTAATGAATTGAGTAATTATTCAAATGTATGGTAATGTTAACCAGGAATATAGTTTTGTTAATTGTGAAAGATATAATGCATTGTGCAAAGGTCAAGTAATTGGAACCCGTAATGATAAATGATGGATAATTAATGAAATCTGAGAAGAGAAATCGAATATAACTGCACCACTGGCAGGTGTGTTTGCCAAGTAAATGATTTAAAGCAGCGGTGAAATTAGTACCAGAATTAATGTAATAATAATAATAATAATTGCTGAGTTTTTATAGTCCACAAATTTTTAAATAATGAGTTGCACTCCATAATGATAATTGAAGTAATAATAATAATAATAATAATAATGTCGCCTCCGTAGCGTAGCGGTCAACATAGTTAGCTGCCGTCCCGGAGGTCCTGGGTTCGATTCCCGGCTCTGCCACGAAATTTGAAAAGTGGCATGAGGACTGGAACGGGGTCTACTCAGCCTCGGGTGGCCCAAATGAGTAGAGGGGGTTCGATTCCCACCTCAGCCATCCTCGAAGTGGTTTTACGTGGTTTCCCACTTCGTCTTCGGGCAAATGCCGGGATGGTACTGTCCCCGTTTACCTGGATAGTAGGCTGTCAGATATCCGCCCCCTCAATCGGATTGCCAACTATCAATCGCACCGGCACAGTTACATCAATGAAAATGGCACTGACAGATACTATCGAGATAAGAGCACAGAAGTTCACAGGAAATCATTGTGGAACACACCAAAATAGACGGGGGTTCATACTTACCGTTACTTACCTCTTAATTATCTCGGGGTTTGAGTTGACAACAGGATCACTAAAGTCTGTTCACACAATAACCTCCACCATGACATTTAAAAATGAACCAAAACGAAGACGAGAACTTTGAACTGTACAAAAGCTTTATTTCTAATAAAGGGTATGATTTTACTAACACAACAAAATCAACGTGGCTATCAGTAGCCCAAGTCAATCTGACTACGTCTTCCTGTAGGACTTGCAAAAATTATCATACAACATGATATAGAACATTTTAGCTCTCAAGAGCTCCAAATAACGTAATATTCATAACACTATTGGATTGGAAAAGGACGTCAGGGTGTGACATATATAGAGCATTTGGTTTCCTTTTAATAAACATGAGAATGGTATTTATAGTCGCAAGGCCAGAGTGTGTACGACCTCACTCTGATAACCAGATGTTGGCACAGCTGCGGGCTACCCTCCAGCCTGTTGCATACTGGTCAAATGCACTCCCTTCTCACATGCTATGTTACGTAAGAATACAGCTTGTTCTCTCAAACTTTTAAATGTCTACAAGACAACTCACATTATATTTACGCAAATCTTTCAAGTACTTTGCTCACATCCTATTGGATCATTATGTTAATTTCTTAAACTTGTTAACTTCACATCCAATTGTTTAATTAGCTCTTAAATGTTTATAACAAAATCACATAAATTATTTATAACAATAAGAAATTGTTTATAATATTTGTCAAAGACAATAAAAATATTATAAGCACGCCTTTAACATCACTCTCGTTCCACATTATTTTCAAAAATATTTACAGCAATTATTTACAATATTAACATTTTAAATTGTTTAAATTATTAATTTAAGAAATACATTAACCACATGTTCATTCGGTTGGTAATTTTCATAATCGTGTTTAATATAATCGACCAATGAAGGTTAGTTATACATGTTAATGTCACAATCTGGTTTAATAAAGGTTTTAATAATGATTTGTGACGGCAACCTTCATTCAAAAACTTATCTCAAATTCTTTCAAAACTCGTGTTAATTATAACAGTAATTCACTTGATTAATTTTCAACGAACTATGACAATCTTACTCCAGCGGAAAATCCTTCGCTAACAAGTTAATGCACAATCTGCATTAAAAATATGCCCAAAATCATCATATATTAATCTATATGGCATTAAAAACTTCCACATAACTTACAAAACTTCCACAAATAATTCTTTAACATTTATTCCTGTGGGAACCTCCTTCATATTCAAGGGCATTATACCTCAGCGACTTTCAACACACGCTGCACTAGCGATTATACATTTATAGTTCCACTTAAAAATTTTTATAATCATTAATTGTTTCAAAACTGTTTTCTTTAACCTTCGTGGATTTCATTCATGAACCGAAATGAAGTCAAAACTTGCCAATCACAAACAAATTTAATAGTGAATACGCTTATATACGCCTGTCTGGTCTATCAAAATTTAAGATTAACATCCTAAAAAAAATTGTAGTATAAAAATACTATCTCCAAATAAAGTGCGACTAAAATGCAAAGTAGTCGAATAGAATCCAATTAGACTGGGGAATGCAAACATCGTTATATAATTCTCTAATTGAGAAAAACTCCTAACAAAAGTTCTTGACTTTAATGCATTCAATAATTCATTATTAAAGTTAATCTTTCACAAAAGTGTCTATGATGCAATGTTCATTCATAACTGACGATAAATGTCTGTGTTGCAATCAATTCAAATAATGACTAGTATTTCCAAGATCGTCGACAACGTAAGAGATTTTAACGCTCTAAAATCATTTAAATGTTCTTCCTTCTTGATGATGACAGAAAATTGTTCAAAGTAATTAAACTGGGGTAGAATTACTTTAATAAAATGACACGCTGTCTGAATTTAAATCTGCCATAAAAATCATTAACTTACAGTCAAATCGTGACTACCAAAAATATTAATTACTGAAAATTCTAAATATCAGTCTCAACTGATTCAAAATCATTAACTATGCCCATGACATAACAATGTCTTAATAAATCGTCGAAAAAGGCATAACTCATCAAGGTAAACTGAGAATAAGAATCTCAACAAGAAAATAGGGCAAAATACATGAGGATAAAAATATGGGAAAAATGGTTGCTCAAACATCATTAATAATCTCAAATACAATAAACGTTCACGACTACCTTATCTGCCGATTGACGTTCCAGAGGAAAATTCCCCAAAGAAGACTGCTGATGGATCCATTTCACCACGTTAAAGCTGAGCTCCATCCTCGAAATAGGAAATAGCACCCTCGGAGAATCGAACTGCTTCCTTCTCCGGAAATCGCTCTGCTCCTCGAAGACGAATAGACATCCTTCCGGCAATAATCTTCTTTGTGAGTCGGGACACCCCTGACCTCTCTTGAAAAATTCCCTGAAGTTCCAGTAGACAATCGTCATGAAGTTTTGTAGAAATTTCCGAAGAAATTATTCATATTCAGAGTATGAAATTGTTTCTATGGCTGTTCGATGGTATTCAGCCTTTAATTACGAAACATGGGTGTAGATGGTATTCACCGCATGTTCGCTTGTGTGGAATAGCAATTAGCGAAGTTCCATGTCGCTATCTTACTCCGTTGAAATATGTCCCAAATGCATTAAGCCCTTTAGCCTTCCATCTGCTCTTCGGTTGTAGTGTCAGAAGAACAAACTGCCGTATTCAATTGCTCCATTATACTGTATCGTTCTGTAACCAAGCAATCTGAAGTCTTTCTATTCCACTCGCAGCGTCAGCCGTTGCGTTGATTCTGGCTATACAAAAGTGCTTCTCTTGTGGCGAGATAATCACTTTTGTCAGTCGTATAAAACTGCTAATATCTTTTAAACTAATCGGTCGAAATTGTTCAGCTTTTCTCTATTACTTTATGAAGCACAGCACAATACAATTAGCTTATCGGTGACCGCTAACTGTTCGAAGCTAAACTTGTAGAAGCTTTCTAAGGTCCGTTTCAACTTCACCTAGTTTGACTTGGATCTCGTTAATATAGTGGCCTCGCCACGCGTTATAAAGACGATTCTTTTCACTGCT
The DNA here is from genome assembly GCA_946902985.2 of Meconema thalassinum. Taxonomy (NCBI): domain Eukaryota; kingdom Metazoa; phylum Arthropoda; class Insecta; order Orthoptera; family Tettigoniidae; genus Meconema; species Meconema thalassinum. The sequence continues at coordinate 244,021,449 of OX336394.1, read as the reverse complement.
GTTCACTTCGACGTCTCACTATAATGAATGTATAAGAAAAGAACTTTCACAAATAGACTTCGATGATCTGAGAATGCGATCTCAGAATGATCAGAGAACGAAAGAGACTCCTCTCTTCTGCGCAAGCCCTTTTATTAACTTCACGAGGGGCGTTTCCATCCCTTCCAAAGCGTGATACTGCGTCATCGCTAAAAGTTCCAACTTCGTTAATACAAGACGGATTTTCAAAATTCAAAAACTGAAAATAAATTTCACCAAAATTCCAAATCAATGCTTCTACTGCAAATGGATTTCCACAATTCTGCATTCCAAAAGTAATAAAAATACCATAGTTTCAGCAATCTCCGTCTTCCTTTAAACTATCGTTGATTGGTTCAAGCCTCTCCTCCAATAGCATAGTTTCTTCCTCAGCAGAATTCCTCGTTTCCTGCGACTGCGTCGTAAATCTTGGAACATTCTCGACTAAATGCTGACGTCACTGAGAATCTCAGCTCAAGTAGCCTGCTGGTATAACATTTACGTCATCCGTGCTTACGTCATGACTACCCACGTCATAACTATGACAGTCATAACTTTCCTTATAATTTCAAATATAGCCACCGTGGTCTCTATATAATTCAATTACGGGGGCATTCTCCTCTCACCACGTTTTAAAAACAGTTGCAAATTGTTTTTAAACTCAATGTTACAAGTATCTCAACTCTCTTGAACACGAAATTGAATTATTACTGGCTTACTCTAGGATAGTATCTTTTTAAATTTCCAGCATTGAACTTGCCGTAAACGACATTATTCTCATCATCGTAGAGTTCATAACAGTTATTTCCATAAGCGTTCGTAATCTTAAACGGCCCCAGGTACACTAATCCAAATTTGGGGTATATTTTCTTGGACATATCAGCCTTGACAGGTCTGCGTAATAATACAAGATTTCCAACTTGAAAGGGTGTACCAAAACGTTTTCCAGCTACTCTTTTCAATCGTTTCTCTGCTGCTTTCTGGAGTTGTTCCTTTGCCTTGTCAATCCTCTGCTCCCTTCCTATGTCGGGATCTCTCGGGATGTGGTTGAAAAGATTATCCCACGGCCTTTCTGGGTTTCTTCCTAGATGAAGTCGCATTGGCACTTCTCCTGTGCTCTCCTGCACTGTAGAGTTCAGACATTCCTCAATAAGGGGTACAAATCTCACCCAACCAGAATGATCATTTGGACAGAAAATTCGACAGAATTTCGAAAATTCAGCCATATATCTTTCTGAGGAATTCGATTCAGGGTAACGCACGCTTGAAAATAAGTGCTTAATGCCAAGCCTTTCCATATCCGCTGCAAATTCCACGGACGTAAACTGCGTTCCATGATCTGACAGTAGATATTCCGGTATACCAGCTTTAGGAAATACAGCATTTTCCAGTCTGCTTACTACGTTCCTCGTGTTAGCTTTCTGCATGGGACTCATTGTAACAAATTTTGAGAAAACATCCACGGTCACCAACAAGTATTGGTTACCCTGGTATCCCTTCGGACAGGGGCCAAATATATCCGTCGCCATAAGTTCGTTTGGCTTAGAAGGAATCATCGCCTTCGGTTTTCCCTTTAATAAAGCAGAAGCATACTTTGCTCTTTGACATTTGTCACAGGATCGAATGACCTTGGCAATGCTGGAACGCATGTTAGTCCAGATAAATCTCTCTTTAAGTGTATTAAGAGTTTTATCTAAACCGGCATGTCCAGTTGCATGATGAGCTACCCACACTAAATTGACAATAAGTTTAGGTGGCACGACTATTCGGAGTTTTGTATGCGCAGGGTCAGCATACTTGCATACGATGTCTCCACTCAAGACAAAGTGTCGTGAATTTCTCCGTGTAGCTTCATAGTCAACATCCGTATTGTCCATGTAACCCTTGAGGAACCTGTACATTTTCCTTATTGGAGCGTGTCTCTTCTGTGACACACCGATTCGGGCTAACCTCCTAACGGTTTCTTCATCTTCTTGCTCCAATTGTACATGGTGTATCTGCACATTTTTAATAGGGTTACGTGATAGAGCATCAGCCAGTAAGTTATCTTTCCCAGGCTGGTGGACGATAGTAGCGTTAAACTGTTGGGTGAACAAAGCCCAACGTGTCAGTCTATCACTCGACATGTCAGTTTGCAACATAAACTGTAGTGCTTTATGGTCAGTAATAATGATGACCTTATGTCCCAGCAGGATTTTCTTCCAGGCTTGTAAAGCTGTCACAAAAGCTAACGCTTCAAGCTCTGTCGTGAAGTAGTTTTCCTCGTGCTTTTTCAACTTCCGACTAGTGAACGCAATGTAGTGCTTGTTGCCTGCCTCGTCTTTCTGGTATAAGACTGCACTAATGCCTATTCTTGATGCATCAGACTCAATATAGAACACCTTCTCAAAGTCTGGGTACTCCAGTTTCACATTATTTTTGAGCATCTCTTTTGCTTTCTCAAAAGCCTCGTCTGCAGCGGTACTCCATTTCCATCTGTTGTTCTTCTTGAGTAAGTCATACAGAGGAGCCATAATTTCCGAGTATCTTGGACAGTGGCTGCTAATAAATTGGCATGCACCTACAAATTCTCTGACTTGTTTTACCTTAGTTGGCTTTGGAAATCTCGTGATCGCATCTACTTTTTTCATGTTTGGATGATATCCATCTTTATCAATAGTATGCCCCAAGTAATTTATCTCTTTCTTCAAGAATTGACATTTTCCAAAGTTCATCTTAATATTGGCCTCCCTTAAGTTCTCGAACAACTTTCTCAAGTGCACTAAATGTTCTGCGGCGCTGGGTGAAGATACGATTAAATCGTCAATGTAGCAGATTACATTTTCTTTCACTTCGTCAGTGAGCTTACTATCAAGTGCTCGAATAAGTGCTGGTCCACTGTTAACCATTCCAAAAGGCATTCTGGCAAAGACCCATGACGTCTGGTCAAATAGGAATCCCGTGTACTGCATACTATCCTCTTCTAATTGAACTTGATAAAATGAAGACGTCAAGTCAAGAACGCTGAAACATGCTCTTCCTTTGAATTTCCGAAGCAGATCTCTAATCTTGGGTGGTCTGTCATTTTCTGGAAGAATCTTCAAGTTGATGGTCCTGGCATCGAGACAAAGACGTATCTGACCATTACTTTTCTTCACTACTGTGATGAGGTTTATATAAGACGACGCCTGTTTTCTAATAATCCCGTCTACCTCCATTTTTCTGATTAACCCTCGTACTTCTTGATAGTATTTCTCAGGAATGGGGTATATTCTTTTCTGGTAAGGGGTTTCATCTGTCAGCCTTATCTTGTACTTATAATCCTTAATCAATCCAGGCTTTTCGTCGAAAATATCTTGGAATTCCTTTATCAGATCCTCAAATTCCCCCTGAATTTCTTCAAATCCTTCAGTTTTTCTACTGGGTATTTCTTCTAAGTTTTCCACTTCATTAATTATTGTATTCAAAATTTCTTCCCTAAGGTCTATTTCCAGACTGTTTTTCACGTCCTGTTCTTCTATCTCTTCTGTGATCATGTACCCATCATTAAAGCTAATACTTCTGTTCTTCATGTCAATAATAGCTCCGACCTTCGATATAAAATCGATTCCAAGCACCATATCAAAATTGATCTTGCTCACCACAATGAAGATCTGTTCATAATTCCATCCATTGATCTCAAAGTTCAATAACACTTGAATCTTGCACTTCACTGCCTTATCTTGGAATATCCCTCTCACTTTGACGGTAGAAACAGGTAGAACTGTCATGTTCTCTCCTCTTAGCAGACTTTGATAACATTCCTCTGAAATGATGGAAATAATAGCACCAGTATCCATCAGGGCTTTGTACTGCTGTCCATCTATTCGTACAGCAATAATAGGTAATGCACATGGTCTTTCCTCTTTAACAATACCCCTCTCTTCTAGTAAATCTTCATCGGTAACTTCGTATATCTCATTAATCGTAATCAGGTGTGGTGTGGCAATGTATTTACAGGTTCTCACTGACGTTGAGAAATCGGCGTTTTTTTTTTGTGTTACCGACCTCAAAATTCTGCTGGCTCGTAGAAGGCCCAGGATCGATTACAACATCCTGCCTTTTCTTTTGATTGTCAGCTTCTTTATCCCTTAATTCTTTTAAGTATTGCTGGCTTTCCTTCTCTCTTTGCTGATACTGATCGGGTGTCATAACCTGACCTTGAGTATTCTGGTTTCTATTTTGGTTTTGGTTATTCCTATTATAGTTACGGTTATACCCATTATTGTTGTAATATCTGCCTCTTCCATTGTAGTTTCCTCGGTTGTAGTTCCAACCTCTTCTCTGTTGATACGGTCGGTAACCTTGTGATCTGTAATTTCTAAACTGATTATTCCTGTGAGGACCTACATTGTCAGTTTTCTCCTCCTCTGGCTTGTCAGTTTGTTGGACTTGGTCCATATATACCGTATTGATTTCTTTAAATTCCTGCCTTTGACCTTTCTGGACTACGTTAGGCATTGGACTTGTGTAGTCTAACCTTCTTAGTAATTCATCCATGCTGGATAAATCCCTGATGTTGGACGAAATTATAAGTCTTCTCACCTCAACTGGCAGCATACGAGAAATCGCATCAATAAGTTGCTCCGTGGACAATGGGGGTTGCAAAAATCTCAAGCGGGACAACTGACTCGTAAAGAAATCAGCGTACCTCGTTGGAAGAGTACCTGAGTATTTTCTTGAATACACCTCCGCTCTTAACGAATTCTGCGCTTCTATGGACCAAAATCGTTTGATTAATGCCTCTGCAAACTCGTCAAAGTTACTGAATGTGTATCTAAATGCGCGAAACCATTCAAGGGGTCCTCCAATCAGATATCTCTCTACTATCTTCATCTCTCTCTCTCTCTCTGGGAATGTGAGCTTCGATGAAATAATCTTTGAGATTCCTTACATACTCTATAGGTGTCAAACTATCAGTGTTACTGAATTTTTGTGGTTTGTCTTCGAAATTCCTAATGACCGTCACGTTCCTCGGATATGAATCCGGATAGTTTTTCCCACTATCTCGATAGTTCCACTCAGGTTCCATATTCCTCTCGTCATCCTCCTCTCTGAATCTGGATACACGTTCTTCAGGAGTCACGTCTCTCTCTTCTGGATCTAGGTTACATCTTCTGGTATAATTCCTATTCAATTCGCAAGCTAAGCCTTCTGTATCCTTGTCGGTGATTTCTGTTAAGACTTTCTTGATTATCTCTTCTTTGTAGTCCTGTATTAAACTAGCCACTCCTAACTTCAAATTTTTCAGTTTACTCGTCGTTTCATTTACATCCGAGACAACTTTATGCATCTGTTCCTCTAATGTAGATCTTAAAGTTTGCATATCCTGATCTAGTTGTGTTCTATCGTCAACTTGTTTTTCGGATAACGAATTTATCCTGACGCTTAAATCTTTCCTAATCTGTACTACTTCATTGTTAATTTCTATCTGCGTACTGGCAAGTTTTCTTTCAATCCTTTCCTGAATTTGGGTTACATGTTCCCCACTTGACTTATTCCACTCGTCTTTCCATACCGCTACGTTTGCTGTTAACATTTCGGCTATGTCTACTTCGATATCCTCTTTTAATACTCTATTGTGGTCTAATACCTGGGTTCTCATGACCTCTACATCATACTTCAACTCTGCTAAAGACGTTGTTGTTCTAACTGATTCATCAACTAGTCTAGTCGCTAATGCAGTTATATTACGCGTACAAAGAGTTTTTGAGTTTTCGATTTCTTCCCTGACTTTATTTACATCAGTTTGGACTTTAGTCATATCTACGAAAACTGTGTTGACCTCTACCTGAATCTTAGTTATGTCACTTTGCACCTCAGTTATATCCGCACGAATGTTATTAATATCTACCTGAACATTGGATACATCAGTTCTAGCTTTTTGAATTTCTTTTTGGACTTCCTCGACCTTGTCTTGGACAGTCGCTACATCATTTTTGACAACAACTACTTCGGCTCTAGCACAAGAAATATCCCCTCGGACATTAGCTACATCTAGATTTAACATTGTAAGGTCTTTCTGTACCTTAGATACATCAAATTTAACATCATCAACACTTTTATGCACAATAGACACATCTTTATGGACATTAGACACGTCTGTGCGCATGTCCGTTACAGTATTCTCAATTCCTAGGGTATTAATCTGTAAACGCGACATATTATCCTCCAAATTAGCAGCGCTAGTTTGGATACCCTTCAAACTTTCACCCATACTAGCTTTCAAATTACTAGCATTCTCCTCCATTCTTGCATTTAAATTACTAGCATTCTCCTCCATTCTTGCATTTAAATTACTAGCATTCTCCTCCATTCGACTAGTATTCCTAGCTTCCATCTCCTTTATACTTTCATTCAACATCTGCTTCATACTTCTATTCATGTTAGCAGACATCTCCCTCGCACTTTCATTCATGCTAGCTTTCAATTCTTCTAACATCAACCTCATACTTTCATCTGCCATTACAATATTATTCAAAAATGGACTGCTGTAGGGACATACATCAATAGAGCAAAATAACAACATTTGAGCAACATTTTTCACCATATATAATTTTGATCAATTTTCTGTCTTAAATCTAACTTATAACTACCTTATAATTAATCTTCGAAGATACTTCATGTTGAAACAAACTCAAGCACATGTTCAAATTTCTCTGGCTCATTTTAAAATATCCTAACACAAATAATTTACATTTACAATCCAAATAATTTAATTTTATCTTTAATATGACTGAAATGTCATAAGCCGGTCAAATAAAATAAGATTCCAGATTATAGGCGATTTTTCTAAGTTTCCAGCCTATTTAACCTTTCTCAAGTTGTATAAGATCTGATCTTTTCTGAGTGTAATTTTCCTAACACAATACAACATTTAATTCCTATATAATCACACTCTTAAATTCTACAATTGGCCTAGACATCTAACAAAGAATCAACCTCTTTATTTGAGTCTAATCGAACCCTACGTTTTAGGTTTGCCACTCTTTCTGGCGTTCAACCTGGTAATCCAGTTTTGTCGAATCGAGCCCCAACGGTTTAGGTGCGCCAATCTTTCTGTCCCCGTTTACCTGGATAGTAGGCTGTCAGATATCCGCCCCCTCAATCGGATTGCCAAATATCAATCGCACCGGCACAGTTACATCAATGAAAATGGCACTGACAGATACTATCGAGATAAGAGCACAGAAGTTCACAGGAAATCATTGTGGAACACACCAAAATAGACGGGGGTTCATACTTACCGTTACTTACCTCTTAATTATCTCGGGGTTTGAGTTGACAACAGGATCACTAAAGTCTGTTCACACAATAACCTCCACCATGACATTTAAAAATGAACCAAAACGAAGACGAGAACTTTGAACTGTACAAAAGCTTTATTTCTAATAAAGGGTATGATTTTACTAACACAACAAAATCAACGTGGCTATCAGTAGCCCAAGTCAATCTGACTACGTCTTCCTGTAGGACTTGCAAAAATTATCATACAACATGATATAGAACATTTTAGCTCTCAAGAGCTCCAAATAACGTAATATTCATAACACTATTGGATTGGAAAAGGACGTCAGGGTGTGACATATATAGAGCATTTGGTTTCCTTTTAATAAACATGAGAATGGTATTTATAGTCGCAAGGCCAGAGTGTGTACGACCTCACTCTGATAACCAGATGTTGGCACAGCTGCGGGCTACCCTCCAGCCTGTTGCATACTGGTCAAATGCACTCCCTTCTCACATGCTATGTTACGTAAGAATACAGCTTGTTCTCTCAAACTTTTAAATGTCTACAAGACAACTCACATTATATTTACGCAAATCTTTCAAGTACTTTGCTCACATCCTATTGGATCATTATGTTAATTTCTTAAACTTGTTAACTTCACATCCAATTGTTTAATTAGCTCTTAAATGTTTATAACAAAATCACATAAATTATTTATAACAATAAGAAATTGTTTATAATATTTGTCAAAGACAATAAAAATATTATAAGCACGCCTTTAACATCACTCTCGTTCCACATTATTTTCAAAAATATTTACAGCAATTATTTACAATATTAACATTTTAAATTGTTTAAATTATTAATTTAAGAAATACATTAACCACATGTTCATTCGGTTGGTAATTTTCATAATCGTGTTTAATATAATCGACCAATGAAGGTTAGTTATACATGTTAATGTCACAATCTGGTTTAATAAAGGTTTTAATAATGATTTGTGACGGCAACCTTCATTCAAAAACTTATCTCAAATTCTTTCAAAACTCGTGTTAATTATAACAGTAATTCACTTGATTAATTTTCAACGAACTATGACAATCTTACTCCAGCGGAAAATCCTTCGCTAACAAGTTAATGCACAATCTGCATTAAAAATATGCCCAAAATCATCATATATTAATCTATATGGCATTAAAAACTTCCACATAACTTACAAAACTTCCACAAATAATTCTTTAACATTTATTCCTGTGGGAACCTCCTTCATATTCAAGGGCATTATACCTCAGCGACTTTCAACACACGCTGCACTAGCGATTATACATTTATAGTTCCACTTAAAAATTTTTATAATCATTAATTGTTTCAAAACTGTTTTCTTTAACCTTCGTGGATTTCATTCATGAACCGAAATGAAGTCAAAACTTGCCAATCACAAACAAATTTAATAGTGAATACGCTTATATACGCCTGTCTGGTCTATCAAAATTTAAGATTAACATCCTAAAAAAAATTGTAGTATAAAAATACTATCTCCAAATAAAGTGCGACTAAAATGCAAAGTAGTCGAATAGAATCCAATTAGACTGGGGAATGCAAACATCGTTATATAATTCTCTAATTGAGAAAAACTCCTAACAAAAGTTCTTGACTTTAATGCATTCAATAATTCATTATTAAAGTTAATCTTTCACAAAAGTGTCTATGATGCAATGTTCATTCATAACTGACGATAAATGTCTGTGTTGCAATCAATTCAAATAATGACTAGTATTTCCAAGATCGTCGACAACGTAAGAGATTTTAACGCTCTAAAATCATTTAAATGTTCTTCCTTCTTGATGATGACAGAAAATTGTTCAAAGTAATTAAACTGGGGTAGAATTACTTTAATAAAATGACACGCTGTCTGAATTTAAATCTGCCATAAAAATCATTAACTTACAGTCAAATCGTGACTACCAAAAATATTAATTACTGAAAATTCTAAATATCAGTCTCAACTGATTCAAAATCATTAACTATGCCCATGACATAACAATGTCTTAATAAATCGTCGAAAAAGGCATAACTCATCAAGGTAAACTGAGAATAAGAATCTCAACAAGAAAATAGGGCAAAATACATGAGGATAAAAATATGGGAAAAATGGTTGCTCAAACATCATTAATAATCTCAAATACAATAAACGTTCACGACTACCTTATCTGCCGATTGACGTTCCAGAGGAAAATTCCCCAAAGAAGACTGCTGATGGATCCATTTCACCACGTTAAAGCTGAGCTCCATCCTCGAAATAGGAAATAGCACCCTCGGAGAATCGAACTGCTTCCTTCTCCGGAAATCGCTCTGCTCCTCGAAGACGAATAGACATCCTTCCGGCAATAATCTTCTTTGTGAGTCGGGACACCCCTGACCTCTCTTGAAAAATTCCCTGAAGTTCCAGTAGACAATCGTCATGAAGTTTTGTAGAAATTTCCGAAGAAATTATTCATATTCAGAGTATGAAATTGTTTCTATGGCTGTTCGATGGTATTCAGCCTTTAATTACGAAACATGGGTGTAGATGGTATTCACCGCATGTTCGCTTGTGTGGAATAGCAATTAGCGAAGTTCCATGTCGCTATCTTACTCCGTTGAAATATGTCCCAAATGCATTAAGCCCTTTAGCCTTCCATCTGCTCTTCGGTTGTAGTGTCAGAAGAACAAACTGCCGTATTCAATTGCTCCATTATACTGTATCGTTCTGTAACCAAGCAATCTGAAGTCTTTCTATTCCACTCGCAGCGTCAGCCGTTGCGTTGATTCTGGCTATACAAAAGTGCTTCTCTTGTGGCGAGATAATCACTTTTGTCAGTCGTATAAAACTGCTGATATCTTTTAAACTAATCGGTCGAAATTGTTCAGCTTTTCTCTATTACTTTATGAAGCACAGCACAATACAATTAGCTTATCGGTGACCGCTAACTGTTCGAAGCTAAACTTGTAGAAGCTTTCTAAGGTCCGTTTCAACTTCACCTAGTTTGACTTGGATCTCGTTAATATAGTGGCCTCGCCACGCGTTATAAAGACGATTCTTTTCACTGCTGTTCACTTCGACGTCTCACTATAATGAATGTATAAGAAAAGAACTTTCACAAATAGACTTCGATGATCTGAGAATGCGATCTCAGAATGATCAGAGAACGAAAGAGACTCCTCTCTTCTGCGCAAGCCCTTTTATTAACTTCACGAGGGGCGTTTCCATCCCTTCCAAAGCGTGATACTGCGTCATCGCTAAAAGTTCCAACTTCGTTAATACAAGACGGATTTTCAAAATTCAAAAACTGAAAATAAATTTCACCAAAATTCCAAATCAATGCTTCTACTGCAAATGGATTTCCACAATTCTGCATTCCAAAAGTAATAAAAATACCATAGTTTCAGCAATCTCCGTCTTCCTTTAAACTATCGTTGATTGGTTCAAGCCTCTCCTCCAATAGCATAGTTTCTTCCTCAGCAGAATTCCTCGTTTCCTGCGACTGCGTCGTAAATCTTGGAACATTCTCGACTAAATGCTGACGTCACTGAGAATCTCAGCTCAAGTAGCCTGCTGGTATAACATTTACGTCATCCGTGCTTACGTCATGACTACCCACGTCATAACTATGACAGTCATAACTTTCCTTATAATTTCAAATATAGCCACCGTGGTCTCTATATAATTCAATTACGGGGGCAGTACCTACTGTAAGGCCACGGCCGCCTCCTTCCCTCTTCCTAGCCTATCTTCCATCCCTTCCCCTCCCTCATGAGGCCCCTGTTCGCTTTGCAGGTGAGGCCGCCTGGGCGAAGTGCTGATCACACCTCCCCAGTTGTATCCATCCCGACCAGATGTTCCAAGTTCCAGGACACTGCCCATAGAGGCGGTAGTGGTGAGTTCCCTCGCTGAGTCCGTGGGAACCACCAACCTAGAGGGTAAATTGGCTAAATAAAAATAAAATAATAATAATAATAATAATTATAATGAGCAACAATTGAAAGGATTAAATAATTGAATGGTCTTTGGATACCTTAAATAGTTAATGAAAGTGATAATGGTTTTTGTAGACCTTAAATGTTGAAGTGATTAAAGTAAATGGTGGTTTTGAACACCTTGGTAATGTAATTGTGAGATTAATAGGCTGTTATGCCATGATGAAGGGAAAATGACGATAGGAGGACCAGTAAACAAACCGCGATGTAAAGTAAAGTTGATTGTTTGAGGATAATTAAATGTGTGATGGGAATCCAAGCAAATATAGTATTGCCATAAATGGGCCCAATGAGTAATGAGGATAATGAAGTTAGCATCAAGCTAGGAATGTATACGTGTTCTATAATCTGCATTATTCGGGAGATTTGAAGTAATAAGTCGGATCATCGTGTTGTATTTGTGTAGCACCCATTGGGAGGCTAGAGTCTCGCCTAAATAGCTTATGGTATATGTGTGTGTATTGTTGTAATTGCATTGTAAAACTGACTGGGAAGGAATAAGATCTTCAGGGCGGCGTTGCCAAGTTTGACATGTAAGTCTGGGGTAGTACGGTGGTTTCTACGATATACGGACAACAGGGGACACGGAAGTGCCGTGTCCGAGCCGAGCCGCGTATGACCAATCCCAAGTGCCAGCATTGCTTATCTCTGGCAAATAATGAAGTTGTTGTAATCGCAGTGTAAGACGGGATGGGTACGATCGTGAATCTCCATACCCGCATTGCTAGTATTGTATGTGCGTCGTTGTCATCTCCGCAGTTATATGCACAGTTATATGGGAACACATAATAATGTTATGACAAAATGAGGAAGCAGTATAATTTGCAGTGATTAAAGCTTGGATGTCCATAGAGGAAGGGGAGAGATGTAAACAGTAGTAGTCGCGAGGGAGCGAGTAAATGAATGGTCTAGACAGAGGTTTGTTGGGTCGTAGATTTTAAACTAACAGGTTGAAGAGTAGGAGAGGTAAATGACCGACCTTGTGCCGCACGTAGGAAGGGACTCGAGGGACGCCGCACAATGAGTGCTTCGTGAATAGACTTTTAAAGAATCAGGCGCGTATTAGTAATTATGAGCTGCAAATATATATGTTTGATGGAAAAGTGCTACAGTAATATAAAATAGATAATTGTATTGCTGGGATTTAGACGAGTGTCCCAGCTAAAATTTGAATAAATTCTATAATATTTGACGAAATGGTCAAAGTAATATTGTTGATAAAATAATCGATTTCTACCACAAAAGATAAAGAGAACAAAACGGGTAAAAGAATATATTGAATTTGGACTTAGATGGAAATAAATCCACTAAGAAGTAATAAACAATAGTGCGTGATACAACATAATAAACAACCTTGTGGCATGAGAAAGAGAAGTGATGGGAGTTGGGTTCGATCCATGACATGTGAAATTTTATGTATTGTATTATAAGGAAGGAATACCTAAGGCTTGAATGGAAGGAAAGTAGTTCAGTTTAAAGAAACTAAATAAAGTGTGAAATAAATGAAAATAAGTGAAACAAAGCCCTGAAGGGAATCAAAGTGTAATAAATGTCCTACAAGCCTTAGATGAAATTTGAAAGTCTGATAGGCACGCTCGATATCGAAATGAGTAGTAATTTCCAGTTAAAGGAATATTAATGATTGTAAGAGAGGGAATGTGTGCAAGATAATTTTTGAAATGATTTTATGTTTTGTTGAAGGAAGTTGATTTTATTAGATTGATTGATTGACTGATTGGAGTGATTCCAAGTATGTTTTGTTCAATTTTTGATTTTATTTTGTTTTGGGTGCTTCCCTAAAGATAATAAATTCATGTTAACGAAAGATGTGAGTATTTTATGTAGACTTGTTGACCTAAAAGTGCTTCCATATCTGCATGTACGCTCATACGGTGGGATGAACGTAACACCCCCGAATGCCGTGAATTTAGTCTGGGTTATGACCAAACATTCTCCGTCTATAGACGGGTACAATAGATAATAATATTTCAGTTTAATTTCCAGGAGACCATACATGATAGTGTTGCCAAAATGATTCTAAGCCTGCTGATAGGTCCAATTTTTAAATGCATATAACTTCTACACTATCAATTGGATTTCAACAAAATTTCATATCTACTATTTGAAAATAGACAGATATAACTGAGCGTAATCTTAATAGCCATCATGGCTGCCAACTGTTAATAAATGCACTCTCTATTGTTTTTATCCAAATACGAATATATTAGAAAGTATGCAAGCCGACTGCTTTAAACTATGCACACGTATAGTACCTGATATTCTAGATTAATTTGGAGTAACTAATGGACCTCAGTTCTACCAACAAGATTCTAAACCTGCTGATAGGACCAATTGTAAATATATGTAACCTCTATACTATCAATTGGATCAATTTCGTATGTGCTTTGTGTACTATATCAGATATGACTATGCGTATTCTTAAGAGCAACCAGGGCTGCCAACTGTTAATAAATGCTGCCTCAACATCAATATATCAGAAAGTATTCAAGCCAATAGCTCTAAACTTTGCACACGTATAGTACCAGGCATTCTAGATTGATTTGGAGTAACTAATATACGTCAGTGCTTCCAACATGATTCTAAGCCTGCTGATTGGTCCAATTTTATAATACATGGAACTTCTATACAAATAAATGGATTTCATCCAAAATTGGCACAACAATAGATCATAATAGTTCAGATTATTTCTGACCAACACATGCATGGCATTGTTGCCAGCATGATTTTACGCGCGCAGATAGGTCCAATGTCTAACTGCATGCAACGTCCATGCTCTCCATTGGACTCCAACCAAATTTTGTATTCTGTACCTTAAGAGATAGAACTAAGAATATATTCAGTCACCAGGGCTGCCAACTGTAGTGCTATATTAGGCTACATTATGCCAGTTATATTTCGAACTAATTAGAAATTTCAATATTACCAACTCAATTTCGTCATTTTTCTAATTAGGTCCATATAGATTAATCATTGGAATGAATCTTCGAGAAAAGTAGGCTCTTTAGTTCGTCACGGGACTTCTTGTTTATAATTGAGGTAGGATTTGGGTAGGAAGTTAGGAAGCATCCCGGCATTTGCATGGGGTAGAAGTGGGAAACCACGGACAACCACTTCCTGGATAGATGAGGTAGGAATTGTACCCACTTCTTCTCAGTTTTGCCTCAGCCTCCTGGAAGTAGTATTCCGTGGTTTCCCCCTTCTACTCCAGGATAATGCCGAGATGATACCTATCTTAAGGCCAATGCCGTTTCCTATCCAATCTTCACCTGAATTAGAAATACATACACCACAATAACACAGGTTATCAGCCATTTTTTCTTTTTATTTATTTATTTACTTATGTATGTATTAATTAATTAATTAATTCAATTAATTATTTATACACACCCAAGTACAAGGGGATAAATGACAACGGTGTCCAAGACCTTCAACTGAAATAGCAAACAATGTATTTCTCAATTTTCAAACTTATTTCATTTTGATATTTGTTAACCTTTGTAAATTACAGCCCTGCAAGTCGAGGAAGTACCGTATATATAATAAAGAATAAAATTCAATTAGTAATGTTGGTTTCAAAATAATTCCTACATTTCGTTTTCTATCTTTCATGGCTCTTCTTCCTTAGAGGTTCCTCAATTGCCATTTCTTCGGTTGTAGGTCGTTTATTTTCTCCCCCTTTTTACTTCATTGTTTTTCATTTCCTCTTCGATTATGTGGGCTTATGTTAGTATTTAACAGTGCGTAGTTAGTAGTAATGATTCCCATGTCATAATAAATATTCCTTATCATTACGCTCTGATGTTCTATATCTTCGGCCCGTTTAAAAGAAATATGACGTGTATCTCACCTGCAGCACGGAACCTAACTTCTCCACCACGAACACCAGGGCCACACACACGAAGCCGAAGATGACGACCACAGACTTCATCAGGATGTTCGTTTGTCTATCGGTCAGGGGCTTGGAGAAGAAGGGTTTGTAAAAGTCCTCCAGCACCACAGCTGCCATTGAATTCATGGCAGTCGACATCGAGCTGGAAACACAAGTGGAATGAGTGCATTATGCGGCAAAGTATTGTTCAGAACATAACTATACAGTGTTAAGTCTCTTTAGACGGTGGTGTGAGGCACTAGGTTCGATTCCCGGCCAAGGAATTTGTACTGCTCGGGTCCAATCTCTGTAAACTTGCGGGGTGTGGGGAAGGAAGAGAAGGGCCTGTCAACAGCCCCCCGTGATATCTGGTATTCCTTTCTATTCAAATACTGCTAACATAACGCCGTTGCTCAAATCACTGTGGTGTTGCGAATGAGTGAGTGAGTCACCGACTAATTTATTTGGTTCTGTTACTACGTACGTACCGGGAAACCCCATCATTCGACACCATCACTACAGGTCGGACGTTAGTTTTAGACGAGTGAAAAATCCTAATGGAAGCCTGGAGGCGAGTTACTACAGTACCTGTGTTGTTGCCACCTGCCCCATGCGGTCAGATGATGGATATAACTATCGCACGCTACTGCTGAAGTACAGTCATTAGCAAATATAATGGTGTTCTGTTCGAAACTATGTAACGTATACTTCCGCGTCACACAATACTTCGACGTGGACTGTACCTTTCTACACGGTGGTGTCGTCACATGCTCAAGTCTGGTATTTGATTACATCAGACAGGTGGTGACAACTCTGAAGCGAGAGAGCGATAGAGTGACTGTGTACAGGCTCACCCGAAAGCTTCAAGGTCAAGGGCAATCGTCTAAAACAAACGTCCGGCTTTTTTTCTTTTTCTTTTTGTACTCATAGTCAGCGATCCACATTCCTCTCAGGTTCACGCAGCTTGGACCCGAGCAGTATTTTTAAAGGGAAGTAAAAATCTATGACACTTTCAAGATACGATTGCCAGTGGTCGCGGTGGGAACTATTCTGTGTTTACACTGTCACGCTGACATCCTGCTTGGTTGACAGGTGCAGTTGCGCGAGTAGGATATCACTCAGCTCCAGTAGCCTCAATCATCGTTCAACTGTCTGTTGTGACATGAACTCCTGTGACACGATTTCCCTTCCTAAGTGAAACAATTTTAGATAACACACCGTTCTTAATTCA
The DNA here is from genome assembly GCA_946902985.2 of Meconema thalassinum. Classification (NCBI taxonomy): domain Eukaryota; kingdom Metazoa; phylum Arthropoda; class Insecta; order Orthoptera; family Tettigoniidae; genus Meconema; species Meconema thalassinum. The sequence goes on along the minus strand of OX336394.1, from coordinate 244,005,045 downwards.
TCCATCATTATTCAGTTTTTCCGTTCGCATTCACAATTTAACTTCCGTCTAACACAAGTAGCACGCGCAATGCTGCTTGACTTATGTACAGTCAGCAATCCATCACCGGTGCAATAAACAACAAACGCTAGCGCAGCCACGTTCAGCGGCAATCAAAGGTTGAAAGGCTAAATAGTAGCCGTACAATCACTGGCTAACATATTGACAGCACGTCAATCAAATTGTAGCAAATATCCACAGCCTACCTTGATGTCAATCATACATAAATTTCAAGATTATTAATCTATGTTTTGTGCGATCTTTACTTCTTGTACATTATGCAGTTTTCAATTCGGTCCATAAATATTGTCATGTTCGTTTGGCTAATTCAGCCTGAAGATGGACTCTTGTTACCGACCACAAACATGGCCGCTTGTTCTGTGCATTGTAAATTGCATGTTCTTAGGGTTCTGATGCTCAGTTGCTCAGTCATTGCTTTTGCAATACATCTTGTTACCTCTTCGTACATTAAACTGTTTTATGTTGATAGGCTGTGCTGAAGAATAATAAAAGCGGTCGTATTTTTTGATAATGTGGAGTTGAATTCTCGTTTATCGCAATCACTTCACAACATTTGGCGCTGCGGACAGGATATTGTAATTAACGACCAATTGTTATTCTGAACACAGTAATCAGTTTAATTCAAGACATCATGCCAATTGAAATAGAGAAGAGATCACGTACGATTATAAGAAGATCCTTCAATAAGATATACAGAGAACTCGAAGAGTTACTAGTCGGAGGAGCAGAGTTAAATCGTGAGCAAATACGTACACATATGGGTGTGCTCGAGTTACGTTTTCAGGAATTGCAAGGTAAGGACGCAATTATTTATGAACATATGATCAATGATGGTGCTTTGCCCGAGAAAGAGCTCGAGTCTAAGATGGATAGAGGGGAAGAATACGTTATGAAGTATTTTAAGATGAAACGTAAAGTCAATAAGATAGATGAAGATGAGGTTAGGTCTACCCAGTCGAACCCAACGGTCAGAACTTCATCCCATGTAAATGCTTCAAGTTGTCCTTATAAACTCCCCCAGTTCAAACTTAAGGAATTCAATGGGGAGTTGAAAGTTTGGTTACCGTTTTGGTCCCAGTTTAAAAAGACTGACAGTGATCCTAATATGGACCCGAGTGATAAATTGCAGTATCTAGTCATGGCCACAGTTCCCAACTCTGTTCCTAGAGAAGTTGTTGAGAGTTACCCTGGTACAGCTGAGATGTATCCAGAGGTGATAAAAGCACGTAAAGATCGTTTTGGAAGGGAAGACTTGTTGACTGAATTTTATATTAGGGAACTTTTGAAAATCATCTTGCAGAACACGATTTCCATCAAGAAGATGCCTTTATCTGTTCTGTACGATACGTTGCAGTGTCACCTTCGAAATCTTCATACGCTAGGTGTAACATCAGAAAAATTTGGCCCCATACCTTTTCCTTTAGTATCCTCATGTCTACCAGAGGATATTTTGAAGGTGTGGGAGAGGAGTAGTACCCGTTTCTCGCAGAGATCGAATAATCATGAGTCGTCCTCGAAAGATGTCTTAGAGAATCTTATACAGTTCCTCAGGGTGGAGGTTGAAGGGGAACAGAAAGTAACTCTTGCTCTGTCTCGGTTCGACTTATCAGTGACCTCAAATAATAAAGTCAATGAAAAGAAAAGGGGATCAAAGCAACCTGTTCACACTAGTGAATATATTCCTACGGCTGCTGGGTTAATTACTATTGCTAAGGGAGGATCTGAGTGCATCTTCTGCTCATCCAACCACAGAGCGCAGAATTGTATAAAGGCCCAGGCTATGACTATGGCAGAAAGACGTCACATTTTAGACAGTAAGAGGGCTTGTTTTTGTTGTCTTAGACAACTGGGGCGAAACGCTGGCAACTGTTTTGAGCTAGCCGGACCATTGTATCAAATTTCTTTGTGAATTTGTTAATTAGACAAAGTCATCAAGCTATAAGGTGCAAAAGTCGACCAAAGTGTATTGTTTGTGGCAAGTCACATTTTGTGATTGTTTGTGATACCCTACCTCAGGTGCTTGATAGACCTGGTTTTAGGGAGGGAAATACAAACACTCAGAATAGTCCTACAGGGTCTAAACTACAGCATGATGAAGCACTCACAAGTCTATCAAACAGTTGTAACGTTCAGATGCAAGCGCTTGTAGTCAATGTAAGAAGTGACAATGGTAATCGTCCAGCTAGAGCATTGATAGACACCGCTTCTCAACGTTCATATATTCTGTCGAGCACAGCGACAGAAATGGGCTGCCAATCGAAAGGCAAGGAAATAATCCAGCATTCACTTTTTGGGGGTACTAGTGCGGGTGTGGTCCAGCACAATGTTTTCAGCGTTCTTCTCTCAAGTTCATACAATAAGTATAGATGTAATTTTCACGCATTAGATCAAAGAAGAATATGTGGTAATATTTCTCCTGTCAAACCAGGACCATGGATTCACGAGCTTGCTAAGCAAAATATCAGACTCGGTGATTTGCAATGTTTAGGGCCTATAAAAATTTTAATTGGAGCTGACATCGCTGGTAAGATTCTCACTGGAGGTAGGAGAATGCTCACTTGTGGGTTAGTAGCGATGGAGACCAAACTAGGGTGGACATTAATGGGAAGGATTCTAGCACAACATCATTCCAAAGATAACCTTGCCATGGTTGTAACAAACATGTTTGTTAAGAATGCTGCGTTATCAGATCTGTGAACACTAGAAACCCTTGGAATCGCAGGTCCTTCTGAAAAGTAGAATAAGATGGAACTTCAGGCCGAAGTTCAGCAACATTTCATTGAGACTGTGACTATCACAGACTAAGGGTGCTACGAAGTTCACTTACCCTGGAGTACAGGCCATCCAACTCTGCCTGACAACTACGACTTAGCTCTGAAGAGGACGATTCCACAGTGAAGAAATTGAAAGTCGAGGGATTGTTTGAAGCTTACCAACATGTTTTGGATGAATGGATTTCAGAAGGAGTCATCGAGGAAGTGCCTCTCCAAGATATGAATTTGCCAGGGCATTACCTACCCCATTGACATGTGGTGAAGCCGAACAGTATGACACCTGTACGTTCAGTCTTTGATGCCTCTGCACGGAATGGGAAGAACCCAAGCCTTAATCATTGCTTAGAGAAGGGACCAAATCTGATTGAGAAGATACCTGCTGTCCTCGCTCGGTTTCGTCTCAAGAAGATAGGAGTAGTTGGGGACATCCGGCGTGCCTTCCTCCAAATCAGTTTATATCCTAATGGCCGTAATTTCCTGCGGTTTTTATGGATAACGGAAGGAGGCACCCTTAAGGTCTACAGACACTGTCGTGTTGTATTTGGGGTTTCTGCCAGCCCTTTTCTCTTAGAAGCATGCCTGAATCCTCACTTTGAGACCACATTAACCCGTTGTAAGGAAGGAATTTTAAAGGGGCCCATTTCGTTGGTTGAGGAACTCGCTCGTAGATTTTATGTTGATAATTGTGTGTCGAGCATGAATTATGAAGAGGAAGCACAGAAATTCATCAATTTGGCTACTTCAGTCATGCGTGAACGACAATTTGAACTAAGGGGGTGGGAGGTGGCTTCCCCTGTACACATTTCCGTACCTGTCAATGTTTTAGGGCTTTCCTGGGATCCGTCTGCAGACACACTGGAGATAAATATGGCTAGTCTTTCTTCTTTAGATACAGAGCGGGTCACTAAGGAAACCATGCTGAGTGCTGCTCATAGAATATTTGACCCCATAAGTGTTACATGTAGTGTCACACTAGTACCCAAACTTCTATTGCAGCATACTTGGAAAAGCGGTATTAGCTGGGATCAAGAAGTTGATGCAGAGATACAGTCCCAGTTCTTATGTTGGATGAAGAGTGTACCCGATCTCAAACAAATTTGGATCCCTCGATGGTTACCTGGATGCAATGAGCGAGACACATGGACATTGCACATTTTCTCAGATGCATGCCAATCATCTTATGCAGCAGTGGCATTCCTGCGTGTGGAACTGGAAGGGATTGTCAGGGTCCAACTTGTGACAGCTAAAGCAAGAGTGTCTCCTATCAACAAACCCAACAAGAAGACTATATATACCAAGACTTGAACTATTGGCTGCTTCAATTGCAGCAAGAATGTACACTATCATTGTTGAGGACTTTGATATGGCAAAAGTTGAGACTATCTTTTGGACGGATGCAACTACAGTGCTGGCCTGGGTTAAACGTGAGGAGCCATGGGATGTTTTTGTTTCTAATAGGGTGAAGGAGATTAGGGAACTAACAGGCAATTGTGAATGGAGACATGTTCCTGGACACATGAACCCAGCAGATCTTCCATCGAGAGGTTGCACAGCTAAGAAATTATTGGAATCTCGTTGGTGGGAGGGACCAAACTGGCTCAGAGAATCTCCCAGACACTGGCCTAAAGTAGATCCTACGCATGATGAAGAAGAGATCGCGGGAGAAAGAAAGAAAAGTATTGTATCTTCTATGGTATGTGAGTATGGAAATAAAGACTGGTATTACAAGTATTTCTCACACTACAAGAAAATTGTCCGTTTAGTAGAATGGATTCTACGTTTTGGAATGAATAGCAAGAGGTCTGAGCGGATTCATGAGGATCTAACTGCTGATGAGTATAAATTAGCAGAGAACAAAGTTATATTTCTGATACAAGAAGAAACTTTTGTAGGAGTTTTTGATCCAAGGCTGTCCAATTTCCTCCCTTTTATTGATGACAATGGGGTCATTAGATTAACGACAAAAATCTCGATCAAGAGGGTTACCAATGAATTTCGTCATCCAGCTGTCCTTCCAAACCACGACCACCCCGTTGTCAGACATATGATCATGGATGTACATCAGGAGGGCTGTCACGCAGGAGTACAAATGATCATGTCAATACTGAGAGAAGGATTTTAGATTCTGGGAGGCAGGCGAACTGTGAGAGCAGTTGTAAATTCATGTGTTCGATCCAAGAAGATTGAAACAATACCTACTCCACTTCCAGAAGAAAGAGTGCGCAATGCAAAGGTATTTTAGATAATGGGAGTGGACATGGCCGGTCCATTATACCTAAAAGCAGGAAACGATGAACATAAGAAGGCATGGATTTGTCTATTCACGTGTGATGTGTATAGGGCTGTGCACTTAGAACTTGTGTCTTCGCTTTCCGCGGATAGTTTTCTACTAGCATTCAGAAGATTCATGAGTCGAGAGGGAGACCTCACACAGTATACAGTGATAATGGCACCAACTTCCTCGGAGCGGACAATGCACTACGGAAACTTGATTGGGCCATTATTCAAGAGTACAGTTCAGTAAGAAAAATTGTATGGAAACTTAATCCACCAGCTGCTCCATGGTGGGATGGTTGGAGGGAGCGCTTGGTTGCTGTTGTTAAGAATCTTTTGCGAAGAGTGCTAGGCCGTGCTTCTGTAGATTATGAAGAGGTACAGACCATCTTATGTGATTGTGAAAGCATCATCAATTCTCGTCCACTAACATACGTCTCGCAAGACCCCATGGATTTGACCCCTCTTACACCCAGCATGTTCTTACAAGACGTTGAAGACGTAGGAGTTCCAGACTTTGACTTGGTAGAGGCTACTGATTTCAATCGCCGATTGCAGTACCGAAACAAGTTAAGGCAAAATCTGCGTGAACGTTTTCGTTCATAGTATTTGGGTCAAGTACGCTTGCTAGTTAATAAGAACACAGTGAGAGAGATTTCTGCGGGAGAAATTGTGTTAATTGGGAGCGACAATAAGAAAAGACTCGAATGGCCCTTAGCTCGAGTCACTTAATTTATTAAGGGAAAGGATGGACGTGTAAGAGTTGTCCGTGTTATAACTTCTACTGGAGAACTGGTACGTCCTGTTCAGTGGATCTATCCCCTGGGGCTAGAGTTGAAGCCAGAGAATGACAGTCAGGTCATCGGAGGACGACTACGAGAAGTTGCAAGAGAATCAGCCACAAACTTGGGTGTGCCAAAGAAGACGAAATCTGTAATTCCAACCGATGCAATTAACGAGTCAGTGAACAAACCATTGGCTACACAAAGTGGTAGGCTGGTAAAAAAAAACAGACTGTATCTGTAAATCTAGACAGTCTTTATATAATAATTCATTTATGTTGTGTATGTTTTCTTTAGTGTAAATTTTGTAAGTTAATTTGAAGACTGATTTAGAATGTATTTAGGTGGGAAGATGTCATGTTTGTTTTGCTAATTCAGCCTGAAGATGGACTCTTGTTACCGAGCAGAAACATGGCCGCTTGTTCTATGCATTATAAGTAAATTGCATGTTCTTAGGGTTCTGATACTCAGTTGCTCAGTCATTGTTTTTGCAATACATGTTGTTACCTCTTCGTACATTAAACTGTTTTATGTTGATAGGCTGTGCTGAAGAATAATAAAAGCGGTCGTATTTTTTGATAATGCGGAGTTGAATTCTCGTTTATCGCTAACACTTCACAACAAATATCATTAGGCCTACTTTAGTTAGCATTCCAGCCACTCTATCGCAAGGGCGTGTGTGTTCCTTCTCGAACATTCCTTGAGCGTGACGTAACTGGTGCGTTCCTATTGCGTGACATAACTGATCTATGCAACAACCACTCGCTATCCTTGGTCGACTCTTGGTTGGTTAGTTCCTTAGTTTAGGGGATGCGACAACGCGGTCATGTAGCCCCGTGTACTTTGGGTGTGTGTAGAATCTGTCTGACAACCGGTGTTAATTGTGATGGCTGTATTATTAGTGTGTGGTATCTGTTTCTTAATTCAAGTAAGGACTGCAGACTTTTAATTTCAAGTAGTTCCTACTTTTGCTACCAAATGCTACCATCCACAACACCTAGCTTGCGGACTTGGCTACTAGATGGCATCGCAGTCAGCACCTTGTGGCGAACGTTGGAACGTATAGAGCGTTATCAATTCTAGCCTACAAATTTTGGCTTCATACACGTCTGTTAGTAGAAGGTTCTTTTTCATGCCATAAATCTATGACATAGGACCACCGGCTTTACTTCCCCTCCGAAGGAAGACATACTGAGGAATTTTAACGCTCTTAAAAAATCCGATGACTTCGGCTGGGTTTGAACCCGCGACCTTGGGCATAGAAGCTCAGCATGCTACAAACTAAGCCTCCAAAGCCGCCTGGTCGACTCTAGCTGGGCGTATTCCGTGTCAAATTAATCAATATTTATTTGACAGCAGACAAGACCATCATAACCATAGGATACACGCCATGACAATAAAGAAAGAGCAAGGCATCGGATGACAATTTAGCACACGCGTTTCAGTTTACGAATGTTTAATTTTACTATTAATGAAAATCTATGATCTCTGTAATTTATTATTGAACAGTAAATTAATCTATACAGGGCTTTTCCTCACAACATTATATAAATGCTTAAAGATGGGTTCATTACAGAAAATTATGGAAAAGAGGTGTTATTTCGTGAAATGGTGAAAAAGCTGTGTTGATGACAGGGGCGGCTGGCTCTAACGGGCCAGTGGGCCAGGGCCCTCCTTACCATTAACCTACATTAGTAATTCATTTTTTAATCCTTAACGCCCGAAATACTGGCCGAGTTGTGCGCTGCTCACTATGAAAATGTACCAGCATGTTTGAATAACGCGCTACATATCTTGTCACGTAATTCGCCTTGCTGCGGGCTATTCGGGGCCCAGGCCTTACCGGGCCCAAGACTCTATTGAACTACAAACAAGGATAGGTCTATTGCGCGTGCGCGCAGACGCTCTTCAAACGTCGGCTATGGGCCCAGAGATTGCGAGCCAACGGTTACAAGGAGGAATAACAATTGGAGCAGTTGTATGAGCTCTGGAGAGAACGTTGGAATACAGCGGGAATGCTGAACTGCTACGTTCAACTCGAACTTACAACATCTATGGCCATACCCTGCCCCTTTCCCCTTTCCTCTCTTTCTTTCGATGCTGTTTGAAATGATTCGCAAGACGACCACTAGATGGCAAACAGGACACCACCCTGGTGTCATTAGTTCCAAGGCTACGTAAAACGAAAACGAATGGAAGAATACTTTAAATGGTGCAGTGACAAAATCATTCATACCTACTGTCGACCAAAGTATTATGTGCACTCGAGTTTGAAGGTTATTTGTGAAGTAACCAATAGACCTACATAAAATCCAATAACATCATCATTTTCGTCGTTCTACTTTACGTTAGTTCATGTAGGTTTGGAATTTTTAATTTATATTTTTGTTTCGAAGTTGGAACACAAAAAGTGCACTTTTTAAGCGTGTTTCAACCATGCGTCACATTTAAGATTTATTATCACAAAAGCCCGTCATCAGATCGAATCCAAATTTTAACACAATATACATAGGAGTGTTGTATAACTGGTTTATTAATTTCAAAATTTTGTGTGTCCAAGGAACAAAGTTGTTATCATTTTTGTAAGGTAACTTTTTCTCGGCTCGGGGTGGTTGGAAAATGTAGTTCTTGGTCGCGTTGGAATCCTTATACATCGAAAGGTTATGCTGTATGACTGTGAAATACGTAAATTAATTCACTTATTTTATATCAGTTTGTATTTGTAGGGGGAAATAAGACATGGTTCACCAGCTAGACGCTCCGGTAAAAGCTGTACGGCGTTGCCGAAATGGAGCCCATCACGCATCTCAGCAACGCTGTACAGCTTTTCCCGGAATGCTAGCTGGTGAACCATGTGTTATTTCCCCCTACAAATACAAACCGATATAAAATAAGTGAATTAATTTACGTATTTCACAGTCATACAGCATAACATTTTGATTTATAAGGATTCCAACGCGATCAAAAACTACATTTTCCAACCACCCCAAGCCGAGAAAAAATTACCTTACAAAAATGATAACAACTTTGTTTCTTGGACACACACAATTTTGAAATTAATAAACCAGTTATATATCATTCCAGTGTATATTGTGTTAAAATTTGGATTCGATCTGATGACAGGTTTTTGAGATAATAAATCTTAAACGTGACGCATGGTTGAAACGCGCTTAAAAACGTGCACTTTTTGTGTTCCAACTGCGATAAAAAATATTGAAATATATATTAAACATTCCAAACCTACATGAACTAACCTAAAATAGAACGACGAAAATGATGATGTTATTGGATTTTATGTAGGTCTATTGGTTACTTCACAAACGTCCTTCAAACACGAGTGCACATACTACTTTGGTCGACAGTAGTGTCAAGGATAGGTTAAAAATAAACTTCCCATTAACTAGCAATGTAACTACTTTTTAACAGGACATGGTAAGATAAATTAGTATTATTTTCGTTTCAAATTAAAAGACAGTCCATTGTGTGCATGTGGTAATGAAGAACAAACAGTTGATCATTTATTATTTATATGCGTGAAACTGGAAAAAGAAAGACAGTTGTTTAAGGAGAATATGGTAAATGAACATGGAAAATGGACGTTCGAAAAAATTAAGCTAATGAAGCATTATATAATTAATTTTATATTTTAATTTAATAGATTTAGAAAGAATGTCAAGTAGTTGAACAGATTCTTAATATTGGTGTAGCTCATAAAAACAATAAGTTAATAGATTTAGACAGTTCCTTGAACAATATATCACCAAACAAATAGCCATAGAACAATAATGAATAATACATAAGTAAATGTATGTTATTAAAATTGTAAACATTTTGTAAACATAGCATGTAGTATTACTTTCATTATAATGGAACATGCTGTTAAAAATAAATAAATAAATTAATAAATAAATACTTTTATGTAAAGAGGTCTCTTTTGGAGTTCTGTGACAAGTGTTACCAATTAATTATTATTTTTCATCTAGGTGTAGAGTTTTTGACAAATGTCTTAGTGATAGGCTATTATAAATTTGGAATTAAATAGCGATTTAGAGGTTCATTTAAATTGTATTAAATGTAGAACATAACATTTTCTCTAATGAGACACAATTTAATGGATGTTGGCAAACACCTAGCGTGCTAGCTAGTAATTTATACTGTGCATGATAATTTATTTTGTGTACCTCCCAAGCTCTAAGACCACCAGCCGCCGCTGGTTGATGAGGTTATTGTGTTAAATGTTATGGATTATACGCCCCTTTTAACTATTATGACTTTAAAGCAGCATCGATGCTGAAATATTGCTCTGAAGGGGATTTAAAAGAGCCAGTTAACCTACTGACACCCCTGTCATTGCATTTTAAGTACCCTCAAATGCTAATCGATTGCTCTGTGATAATCAATTGTGTAACATGGTGATGCTATGGTAGGATCCCCTTGGAAGAGTTGTTGGTAGAAGCCTCTGGGGGTATAACATCAACGGCAGCAGCTGCTATCCGATCTGAGCAGTGCAACGTGCTAAAACCAAGAAAAACACCCATGATCACGCCATGCGTATTATCTACCACCGAGGAACGTCTAACAAGGGACGCGAATCTCCCGATCACGCTGTATCCTATCTTTGGCTACATGATGGTGATATCATAAAGAAGATATCTATGATGATATTTCAGCCAAAAATTCACTTGACCCATCTCCAGAAAGGGAGAAATTGTACACATTTAAATATAATAATATAATAGCCAATCACTCGTTCTCGAGTAAGATTGTCTTCTAAAGGTGAGTACTTAGATGACTATACAGCCCAATCCTGGAAACACAAACTCTCCCACAGTAGCGACACACGTTGTTCGGAGCAGCCACTGGCTCTTGTGGGTTGATCCTCCTATAAACCTCACGCTCTTTCCTCGCATTGTACTTGTCAACCTCACGGCTTCGTCGATGTTGTTCGAATCATAGTGGACCTTGGTGGATGAAGGGACGCCATACCTGACGAGTTGATGCTGTAGTATCCCATTTATCCGTGTTAATTTGACATTTGTTTAAATTGTATTTTTAGGACGTCTTTGAAGCGTTTCCGTTGCCCTCCTTGCTTTCTCTGTCCAATCCCCAACTGGAAGTACATGATTTGTTTTGGAAGACGTCGTTCAGGCATGCGAACAACATGTCCTGCCCATCGAAGCTGATGCTTTAATATCATAGCCTCAATGCTGGTAGTATTCGCTTCCTCCAGGACACTGATGTTGGTACGTCGGTCCTGCCACTTAACTCCAAGAATTCTCCTTATGCAACGCTGATGGTACTTTTCCAAACACTTTAAGTGCCTTCTGTAGGTAGTCCAGGTTTCGCAACCATAGAGCAGAGAAGGTATTACAACAGCTTGGTATACATGCAATTTGGTTGGAGTACTGATTTCATGGTTGTCAAACACCCTTTTTCGTAGACGCCCAAACGCTGCACTGGCACATTTAAGGTGATATTGGATTTCAGCATTTAAATACAATCGCGAGATATGGCGCAGTCCAGGCTTGCTGCGTCCACATATCCTTTACAACCAATCACAATACAACAACCATTGAGTCTATCGTCATATGGTTCTTCCTGGCGGGAGTGCTTTAAACAGTTCGATTGGTAGGAGAGGATATGGTAATTCGTCGCGTACATTCACTCGGTCTGAACTACGCATTTAAGTTCAGAGAGAATTATACATATTTTTATAGATTTACCAATATATGCTATATTTCAGTGAGATCGTGGGACTCATGTACACGATGATTCCTTGTAAGACTGGGAATTGAGTCGTTGTTGGTGGCGTGGACCATTTGTGACGCAATTCGAAAGCACGCATGTCCACATTAAAGAAGGCTCAGATTCAAGTCCCGATGGCAGTTCCATTTTCAAGTCCTATTCTATAGTTGTTATTTAAAGAGGAGCTATTATCTTAAGTAGGCCGAACAAATTAGATTTAAAAAAAGTGTTTTGATGAATTAATTTCCAGAAAGCTGGAAATCGTTTTAATACCTTCGTTTGGTCCTAACAGCGTTTAATCCGAGTTTGCACCATAACAAGAGGTGTGCATAACTTCTGGGACCCATATAACCTAGAAATTTTTCCTCTTTTTTCAGTGTTTTGCTTGTAGCTCAAGAACGGTACGTCGGCTGGAAAATAGCAATCAGTTCAATATTACAGAAGGTTAAATTCTGCGTCGAATGAACATCTAAAACTTGAAATTTGGTTGCCACCAGCCGCAACCAAAAGTTCATAACTGGGAAATTTCTCATGTAGGTGCAAACTTACATTTTGCGACTTTCCAAGACCACATATCTTCGGATTAGGTTATCCTATTGAACTCTGAAATCGTGAAAATAAAATTAGCTGTTTCATACAAATGTGTTATACCTACTCGACCAAAATGTACGAATGAGCTGATTTTTCATCAGAAGGTCTGACAAGTTTTGGTCTGGTGTATTCACTGATCAGACGATTGAGCAGGTGGTAATGAGGTCTCTGAAAGCCCAAGGTGGGCTGTCTCATTGACGAGGCATAACGGACAGTACTCTGGTGACTTTGGTTGCCACAATACCTACCATCATCATGGAAATTGCGGTACAAGTGGAATACATTTGTGGCGTGACGTATGGTACTTCTGAGCAGCACATCGACGCTAGGTTTTCAAGGGTACAGAGGGACGATGCAGACGTTGCGATTCTTCTTGACTGGTTTTCATCTCACTATCCCATCCCAATTGGACAATTTGTGATGTCCATTAGCACAGGAGTAACTAGCGATATGAAAATTGACTGCCATGAAGCGTTTGAAAAAGGGATTCGTTGTATTGCTAAGATTATTGGCAACGACTTCAATAATGTCAAGTTTCAACGAAAAAACAGAGTGGTTTCTCTTAAAGCTTTCAACACGAAAGTCAGGATTCACGGCGAAGATATACTAGTAAATCCAGTTACACTTTTCCGACGCATAACACTTCTTAAAAAGTCTGACGAACAGTTCAAACATTATTATTTGTTTGATTTAGTTCCTTATCCCCTTTCTCTCTTTGTTGAAACAGGAATGCGAGAAACAAAGAAATCTGTGTTCTACAATTTATTTTCACCATTTGCTGATCCACCAGCTCTTGCAGGAAGTGCCATTGTAATTGATGGAGGGTTCCTTCTACATCGAGTGGTTTGGTAATCCAAGGAAACATTTTCAACAATTCTCTCCTAATATGTTGATAAAGTTAGGCAATACTACAACCCTGCCAGTACATTTATCGTTTTCGATGGTGACCCTGATGATGCATCAGTAAAGAGTAAAAAATCAGCTGAGCGTTTTCGCCGTAAAGGCAAGCACTTTTATTCTAACGTAGTGTTCACTGAAACGATGACTGCCACCATGCCGAAAGAACAATTCCTGTCCAACGACAGCAACAAAGAACGGCTTATCTCCATGCTGCGTGAGAAATTAGTACAGCAGGGGTTTGAATTGAGGCAAGCTCTTGAGGATGCTGATACTCTCATCATCAATACCGCCATTCAAGAGGCACATAACTTTGAGACGGTCATAATAATCGGAGAGGACACCGATCTATTTATCCTATTAACCGCCAAAGCACCAAATTCAAACATTTACGTCATGAAACCTGGAAAGGGGACCTCTCAGAACACGTTCTACTCTCCGAGGTACTTCAAATTCTCGTCTGATGTCAAACAGAACCTTATGTTCCTACATGCAATCAGTGGGTGTGATACAAACTCTGCATTCTATCGCCAAGTGAAGTTGAAGTTTGTCAAACTCCTTGAAAACAACACGGCTTTACAGGAGGCTGTCAAGGTTTTCCACCATGCAGATGCTGATCCTGAGGACCTCATTTCAGCAGGTCAACTATTCCTGGCGGCCCTATATTCACCTAAGGCCGATGAGACCTCCTTGGACAAAATCCGCCACGAGATATTCTCAAAATCCCTCATAAAGCCAACTTTCAATCTGGCCTCTCTACCACCAACAAACGCAGCCGCCGCCCAACATATTCTGCGTGTCTACCACCAAATCCAGGGCTGGTATGATAGACCAAAGGAACCTCTCAGCTGGGGTTGGAAGAGGACGGACCATGGCATGCTCCCCCACCATGAACACCAAGGATCCAGGTCGAGCTGAAATCCTCAACACTGTGTTCTGCGGATGTAAGAAGGGGTGTGCAGGGAGTTGAAGCTGCCGGAAAGTTGGTATGAAATGTTCAACAATTTGCCTCAACTGCCACGGCCAGTCCTGCTCGAATTCAGTACCATTCAAAGGATGTGTCCCAAATGCCGATCGCTGCAGAAACTGGAATAGGTGAGAACAGTCCCTTTCAAGATGATCTCGATGAACAGTGGCTCGACATGCCAACCCAGCTTGAAAGATTTGTAGATGAAGGGCCATCGACATCTAAGAAAATGCGAGCATGAATGCTGCCTTATTTTCTGCTGCATGACTATTGATTTCTATAACATGTTTCTATTCATATTTTATCAATGTATGTCAATTTTAAATGTTCCTATTACTTCATTAATTAATATTAATAATGGTTACTAATTAAATAATGTCAATATACAACTTTATTCTGATTAAAATGTTTTTCATTCGTACTACTCCGAATCACTACTCAGAGTGTGTACATTTATATAACTAGTTTTCTGATTTGTGTATGTCTTAGAAATTTGAATTGAAATGTCCTTGGTAGTGATCAGAGTAGGTAGATTGATTTTTCTTACATCATTATGTCATAACATGTACATGCCTTTTTTTCGGAAGAGTCGCTATTTTTAGCCAACTTTTCACATTTTGCAAAAATGAGGATAAAGTAGTCTTATGAGATCGGGCAAATGTGTGTCTGTCTGTCTGTCCTTCTGTCTGTCTGACTGTCTGCCTGTCTGTCTGACTGTCTGTCTGTCTGTCTGTCTGTCTGGCTGTGTGTGTGTCCCCCCTATCAACTCCTATACGGCTGCAGAAATCGAAACAAACTTTGGTAGGAGTAAAGATCTATACCTGAATATATCACGGCCCTATTTTAAAATGATGTCAGTGCTACCAACTGCTGAAAAATCGCAATTGAAATTTGAGCTCCATGTTGGATATCTTGGAAGGTATGAATAGGAGCTATTTTAAAATTGGCACACGTATAGATAATAATATTGCAGTTTAATTTCCAGGAGGCCATACATCGCAGTGTTGCCAAAATGAATATAAGCCTGCGGATAGGTCCAAATTTTAAATGCATATAACTTCTACACTATCAATTGGATTTCAACCAAATTTCGTATGTGCTATGTGTACATAAACAGATATGACTGAACGTATTCTTAAGATCCAGCAGGGCTGCCAACTGTTAATAAATGCTCTCAATTTATTTTATCCAAATACCAATATATCAGAAAGTATGCAAGTCGACAGCTTTAAACTATGCACACGTATAGTACCTGTCATTCTATATTAATTTGGAGTAACTTATATTCGTCAGTGCTACCAACATGATTCTAAGCCTGCTGAGAGGTCCAACTTTAAATACATGTAACTTCTATATTATCATTTGGATTTCAACCAAATTTCGTGTGTGCTATTTCTACCATGACAGATATGTATGTGCCGATTCTTAAGAGTAATCAGGGCTGCCAACTGTTAATAAATACTGTCTCTATTTTTGTTACCCTAATATCAATATATCAGAAAGTATGCAAGCCAATAGCTCTAAACTTTGCACACGTATAGTACCTGGCATTCTAAATTAATTTGGAGTAACTAATATACGTCAGTGCTGCCAACATGATTCTAAGCCTGCTGATAGGTCCAATTTTAAAATGCATGTAACTTCTATACTAACTAATGGATTTCATTCAAAATTGACACAACATTATGCTACATTATGCAGGTATACAGTATTTCGAACTAATTAGAAATTTCGATATTACCAACTTAATTTCGTCATTATTCTAGACTAGCGGACCCGTGCAAGAAATCTCGCACGTTCATAAACCACACTTTCCCCAATAGGTTTATAATGAGACACTTAAGGAGAAAGGTTATGTTTTTATATCAACCAAATTATTATAGAACACTATTTACATTTCAGGATAAAGGAAATACCTCAGAATGTTAATATGACATGAAACAGGCGTCACAGCGGCCCGTGGACAGCAATATTTGGAGCGTATTTTCCTACATCAACGGTGTTTGCAAATCGCACACTTCGTACAATTTTTAATGTCATTTTTTAAAGAAATTATAGATATTTATGAAATTATAGTACAATAAGTCACTACTAATGTCTATTCTCTTTCATTTGAATGCTCATTTGTCACAATCGGTCGCTTGTGAGCGCCACAGAAGGGATGCATACTACTGAAATAATATATATGATAGATCCATATAGATTAATCATTGGCATGAATCTTAAATTTTAAGAAAAGTAGACTCTTTAGTTCGTCACGGAACTTCTTGTTGGAATTGAATTAAATATTATTATAGTTGTGACTAAATTAGTTAACTAGTCATTTGAAATTAAAAGGACTTATCAAAATTGTCTATATAACGTGAAATTTTACTCTCTACAACTCTTCAAGTTTTATTCTATGGGTTTTTCAACAGGATAATCTGTTTCAAAGATATGTGGTCTTGGAAAGTCGCAAAATGTGTTTGCACCTAAATGAGAAGTTTTCCCAGTTTTGAACCTTTGATTTCAGCTATGCCACTGAACCAAATTTGAAGTTTTAGATGTTCATTCGGCGCAGAATGTAACCCTCTTTAATATTGAACTGATTTAATATTTTCCGTCCGACGTACCATTTTCGAGCTACAAGCAAACAGCTGAAAAAAGAGGGAAAATGTCAAGGTTATTTGGGTCCCAAAAGTTATGCACACCCCTTGGGATGGTGCAAACTCGGATTACACGCATTTAGGACCAAACGAAGGTATTAAAAGGATTTACAGCTTTCTGGAAATTAATTCCTCGAAAAATTGTAATTTGACTGGGCTAAAGTCACTTGCATTACAACAAATTTGTAGATTCCAAACACTGTACCTGAGGGCAGCACTGAACACGCCCGCCACGAAGCAGCCTGGAAGACCGGGGATGTTTCCAAGTGTCCTCATAACCAACAGAGGGAGCAGCTGGTCCTTGGCTTTAGCGAGCTGCAGACATACCATCAGCATTAGTACACTCAAAGTATCAATCATTATGATTGGCAAGAGGAGAGAGAGAAATGATCAATAGAGTCTGTAGTATCCACCATTAGCGATAGGTGAGAAGCTGGTCCCAAATTCGTTAATTGGTATACCTATGTTTCGTTTTATGCTAAGTAATATGAATGATTGTTTTTGTTTCATGCAAATCTAATTCATTTTCTTAAAGACAGTATCGTATTTCATAGTAAAGATACCAGACAAGGTTTAAATATTAAATATTTTATATAAGTTACTGTATATATTTATATTCAATTTCATTCCTGGGTAAATTTCCTAGATTTATTCGATTACTATTAATTGATAATACGTTGCATTTGCAGTTTACGATGTCATGAGGGCCTGATGCGCGGCCTTCGTAAAGTGGAGGCCTTACTTTGTGACGTCACACGTTGCGAATTCTCGAGCCCTCGCGCACACTTCAAGTCAAACCAGACCGCCGACAATCCCGAAACCAACACGATTACTTCACAGAATATGGCAGAGAAATGGAATAGAAAAGCTTTAGATTCTAAGAATGCAAAGAAATACTTTCTCGTCTTTCGTCTTTCCTTTTCTTGATGAAAAGCAAATGTTGGAATTGATCCCTATTTATTTTAGTGGTAAATAATTCTGCATCCAGGCACACTAGACGTTCGTCCCAATTTATAGGAAGGAACCTACGTTGCACTAACAAAATAAATAAGTTAGGAGAAATGCAGTGCACAGTGGTTTTAAAATCAACAAATAGGAATATAAATGTACGGAAATATAAGGCACTATGGCGTGAAAAATTACATGGTTGAGAAACAATTTAGCTACTCTTGAAGTATAAATAGTAGAGTAAATTAAAACTCTCCGTGATTCTCATGCTGAAAACTAGACAAGGTTGGGTTTTGAGATAGAACTGCGTATGCTATCAAATATCGCGTTCTTGCAATACGTGAAATAGGTTAATAATTACAGATTAAACACGAATATCAAAGAAGAAATGTTGAGTTACTTGTAAATGTTATACAAATCGTACCATTTCTTCACGATCACATTTTCTTACTTAAATGCATAATATAGCAATGTAACGATCAGACAGCAACTGCTTGTAACATTCTCACATACAACATATTTAACTGACCACAACTTAACCCCAGTTTGGTCCAAGAGATGTAAGAAGATGGCTTTGAAATGTGCAAATCGTACCTTTTGTAGGCCTGCTATTTATTGGGGTCTTTACTGTCGCCAAGTTTTACTTATACTTTCTTTTAGTAGACACTTGCCTTTGAGATATCAGAGAAAGGCCAACCCTCTATTTCTAATTTTACAGGTTGAACACTTAAAAATAAAAACAAAACCCGAAATAATAAAGAAAATAATAACGGAAGATTTATTGCCGATGAGAATCAAATCGAGACTCGCGAACAATTAACTCACTGCCAACGTTGGCCATGATTTAACATGATGACCTGAGTGTGTGCAACGTAGCTGATAGGCCTTTCAAATAACCCGGGATTCTCTCATATATTGTAAATATCTTCACCCACATAATCATATACAGATTTAAAGCCAGAGTGTAAGGGATCTGATGATGATCGCTTGACGATCGAAACTGGACATCCAAGTGAACTTATTAATCTCATTTAATTTAATTTTCGGGTTTAGAGCGTAACACCTGTTACAATTGGGTATAATCATGTAGAATGACTGTAAAGCATTTAAATTCTGTAGAGTAAGGTGCCAGAACTTGAGATAACTATTTCTATCAAATCTGCTGCTAATTTTGAAGTACAGTAATTGGGCGTTATGTTTCTTTTTACAACCACCAAGTATGTGTAAATTATTCCATTGGACACGCATACATATCACATTTTCCACAATAATTTCCATCTTCGCAAGTAATACGGTTCCTTTCCGTGCAATATAAGAATTTTTTTGGTGTGTGTTGGCAGAATTGCCGGAATGCAACATAGCCTCGTTGTTTGAGTCTTCCAGTGGCGTACCCCCCAGAGACATTAGTTTACATGACTCCTTATATTGTCCCATCTATCACCTGGAAAATGCTTTGAATTGCTGACAGTGAGGCTTCTTTAGGCTACTCCTTTGTAATATATTTTTAATGTGAACACGTTCTTCACGTGGTAAATGACCTCCACTCAACTCGCAACGAGACTTCTCCAGCTTTGGCGCTAGCTACTGGTTATGGTCTGGGGTAAACACCCTTAAACTACATGTTAAACGGAGCAAGAGGGGCAGATGACCTCGCTGTTCTTCCACTTAAAGCAATAATAACTAACTGCACTAGGCGAAATATCAAAATTGTCGTTTTACTGTTAAAGTGTGCGATTGGTAACTATCGTAACGCAGCTTCGTGCTGCTTTAAACGTGCATAACTGTGAACTTCCAGATCGTGAGTCGCACTTTTTTTCCGAGTTTATTTGTAATGCGTAATGGATCGATTTATTATTTAAAAAAACAAGAGTAGATGTTGCATGCAACACTGCCATTGCAAGTAGTTCATCTTTAAGAATTGAAAATGAACTTGAAGAATTATCGGCTACTACCAAGCCGGCTACCGACCAAATACATCGAACAGACTTAGGAGGTTATGCTGGCCAACAGGTGTGTTTACAATATGATTCATGATAATCGCTATTTCTGTAACTGATTTTCATTTCGATGCTTTACCTATTATGTTATACCGGTATTTGTATGGCCTTGGCCTACGTATGTGTCGGTACATGTTAATTATTTCAATGTTGTGATTTACTTTTTTCTTTAGATTGATGATTATCTGAAAAATGAACTGTTGGAAAATGCCTGGACACCTGGAAGCAATTTTAATTTCCCTTTATCGGGTCCAAGGAATCTGAAATTTCAGTTGAACTGGTTATCAGAGTGGAAATGGCTAGTTTATTCTCCTTCAAAGAACGGAGCCTTTTGTAAATATTGTTCGTTGCTTTGCACCGTTATTGGGAAACAATCTTCATCGCCAGGTAAACTAGTGAAATTTCCTTACATGAACTGGAAAAATGCGAAGGAGGATTTCAAAAAACACCAAGAAACCAAGTATCATATGGCATGTACGGAAAAGGCTGCGAACTTTCTCGCCATATACAAAGGTAAAAAACCTGTTGTTGACGTAAGCTTGGATAGGGGTGTTCAATCCAATTTATTATGCAACAGGGAGAAACTCCTACCAATAATTAAATCTGTGATTTTCCTGGCTCGAATGGGCATTGCTTTCCGTGGTCACAGGGATTCGGGACCTGTAAATTTAGATGAGCCTCTCAAGAAAGGGGAGGGAAATTTCAGGTCTCTTCTCAAGTTTCGAGCAGAAACTGGTGATACAACACTAAAGGAACATTTGATGACAGCATCCTTAAATGCAACATACGTAAGCCCACGGATTCAGAATGAAATTATTTCATCTTTGAATGACATTATATTGAAAAGGTTAGTTGATCAGGTGAAAAAAGCTAAATACTTTTCTGTTCTTGCTGACGAGACCACAGACATCAGCGGTGTGCAGCAAATGTCACTATGTGTCCGTTTCGTTCAAGATAATTCCGTACATCAGGAGTTTCTGCAATTTATTGCTATCAATGATGCGTCTGGGTTAGGCCTTGCGAATAGCAAATTGTCTGGTTTGAAAAGTGTGGGACTGGATGCAGAATATCTCGTAGGCCAATGTTATGATGGAGCTAGTGCCATGAGTGGATCCTACAGGGGTGCTCAGGCCATTGTACGAAAACTGTTTCCCAAAGCCCAGTATGTTCACTGTAGTGCTCACTGTTTGAACCTGGCCATTTCTGAAGGGTGTAGTGTTCAGAGATTAGGAACTGTATGGGTACAATTGAAAGAGCTTATGCCTTTTTTAGTACTTCACCAAAGAGGCAGGCTGTGTTGACAAATGAAGTTGAAAGTATGGAAGAGAAACCCCGAGTGAGTAAACTCAAGAAGTTATGTGCAACGAGATGGATTGAAAAGCACGAGTCTGTTCGTTCATTCATTGAACTTATGAAACCGTTATTGTTGGCATTAGAAACAAGTAGTTCCGTGAAGAACTATACAGCCTATTTTCATATATCCTACTCATGTTGATTGCCACTATCAACATAACAAAATTTCAGTTTAATTGCTGTAACAGATTCGTAGATATTGAGAACCGTCTAAATATTTCAGATTGTCGCCAGGTTGGATTTTTATTTTTGTACTATTACATTAAGATTATTGTGTACGTGTGGTATTCAAACTTCAATCGCATGATTAGAACACAAGAAGTAAAAACGAGATTTTAAAATTACGCACAGCAACCATCTTGTGATTATGCAAACAATTGAAATAAATTAGATGCCAGTGGATCAACATTTGTATAAGCATTTAACGCGCAACGTTTCACGGCACTCGGATAGTTAATTCGCTAGAAACGTCCATTTACATATTTATACTTCGCATCGCCGCCATGTTGGATTTGTGCTCACCAGGTTTCTGAAGTCCTATAGGTGAACATATGTTCATAGTCTCTATGAACATTAAAAAAATCAGTTTGGTTGCTGTAAAAGATTCATATATATTGAGAACCGTCTAAATATTTCGGAAGCTCGCTATTTAGGATTGTTATATGTATAGGCCATAGAGTTATGTACCATTCGAGGACAATTATTGCCTAGGTTCATTATTCAAACTTTCACCTCGATCGCATGATTACGACACAAGAAATACAAACTTAATTTTAAAATTTCGCACAGCCGCCATCTTGAGGTTATGTAAACAATTGAATTAAATTAGATGGCAGTGCATTACAATCTGCAAAATCATTTACTGTACCACATTTCACTGCGCTTAGAGAGTTAAATCACGAGAAAAGTCTATTAAAATATTTCAAATTCGCTTGGTCGCCATGTTCGTTATGTAATTTAGAGGGTTATGAAATATACATAGGTTAACTTGTATCAGTACCCTTTATCACCGTACAAAATTGCAGGGTGATATCTGCAATAGTTTCGGAGATATAGAATGTCAGTGAAATATTTCGCACAGCCGCCATTTTGAGGTTATGTAAACAATTGAACTAAATTAGGCTCCAGTGCATTACAATGTGTATAAACATTTGCTGAACCAAGTTTTATTACGTTTGGATAGTTAAATCGCGAGAAAAGTCTATTTAAAAGTCTCAACTTCGCTTGACTGCCATGTTGGTTTTGTAGACACCAGGTTTTTGAAAGTCTCATAGGTGAACTTCTAGTAGTGCCCTTTATCACCGTACACAATTTCAGGGCGATATCGGTAATAGTTTCGGAGATATTGAATGCTAGTGAAATATTTCGCACAGCCGCCATGTTGGATTGGTGAGACGTAACAAAATTTGAAGGGCACGGTCGAGGTCGCCGGGAACTTACCGAGTTTCATTGAAATCGCTCCAGCCGTTTAGATTTTATTAGGGAGACACCAACACACACCTCAGACACACACACACACACACATGCGCACACACACACGGACAAAAGGTGATCTCATAAGCCAATTTTTCAAAATTGAAAATAGGCTAAAAATAGCAGCATGGATTGATAAGAAGGCAGCTACAGATGCGCAACTTCTTCTGTGCGCTATCAGCAAATTTGAGTTCTTGATAAGTGTATTTGTCATTCATGAAGCATTTCAAATCACACTTCCTCTCAGCAAATACCTTCAAACTGAAAATATGGATCTCAGTCAAACAATCAACGCCTCCATGAATGTTAAAAGGTCTCTTGAAAAAATGAGGGCAGATGCAGACGCAAGGTTTTTGTGTGCATATAATTCGGTTTTAGAGTTCTGCAAAGAATTTGGAGTGCCTGTAGTTCAGCCTCGAACTGTTGTTCGACAAACGATGAGGAACAACGTTTCATCTAAAGATCCGGAAGAATATTATAGGCGGATTATTTTCATCCCATTTCTTGAAGAAACTATTTCATCACTTGATGATAAATTTGTCTCCCATAATGAAACTCTTCAGCCATTGCAAACGCTAGTTACCACAACTGAAGACGAACTATCCATCCAAAGCATAGCTGAAGTAGAAAATGTCGCTGAATTTTATGGACTTCCCCTTAATATTAGAGGCGAGCTACTTCTCTGGAAACAAACTCTGAAATCTATTGAAAAGAAGCCCAAGAGTGCTATAGATGCTTTGTCAATATGCAATAAGAACATGTTTCCAGTTGTGTATAACCTGCTTGTCATCATGGCTACCTTACCTGTCACAACCTGCTCGTGTGAAAGATCGTTTTCGTCCTTAAAATTCTTGAAGAACTATTTAAGGAATTCAACTAGTGAAGAACGCCTTAATGGATTAGCTTTGATGTTCATTCATGATACTGTTGATGTTTCAATTGAGGAAGTACTGAATGACTTGTCTGTCAAACCTAGAAGGCTTGATATACGATTGAAGTAGACTTGTCTAAGTCCTTCAACAAATTCCAGGGCAAATATCTACTTAATCAGATCCTTTGGTTTAGCCCGATTGACAATTTAGACATTTCTTTTTGTCCGTATGTATCTAGTGCAATATCTATATTGGGCTAAACTCTTTTCCGAATTTTTTATTAATCTTTTATGTTTTCAATTGTGTTTGTAACATTGTTTAAAGTGCTGAAAAATATAGTTAAAATAGTTTTCATTCAAAGAGAATCATCATATATATATTCTTTCATTAGTATAGATCCCTCCTGTGGCGCTCACAAGCGACCGATCGTGCCAAATGAGCATTCAAATGAAAGAGAATAGACATTAGAAGTGACGAATTGCACTCTAATTTCATAAATATCAATAATTTCTTAAAAAAAAGACTTTAAAAAAATGTACGAAGTGTGAGATTTGTCGATACTGTTGCTGTAGGAAAATATGCTCCGTAATTGCTGTCCACTTCACATTTTGGACGCTGTGACACCTGTTTTGTGTCATTTTAATATTATGAGGTCTTTCCTTTATCATTTTGCATGGATTTCAGAAACAGTAAGTCAAAGGAATGAGTAGCCTACTCAAATCGTATAGTTTCAAAAATATCGAATAACTGGTGAGTGTTACAGCTAAGATAAATCAATGGACTCAGCACACAAATGACATTAGCAGTGACGAATTCCATTCTAATTTCATAAATATCAATTTTGGTTAGAAGTGTGCGATTTGCAAATACTGGAGCTCTAACATGCTGCAATTAATTCTCTCTGTTACGGCTGTGAGTTTGTGTTGTCGCTCGCTCGCTGTGTTGTCGCTTGCGACTCGCGTGCAATAAGACCCTGGCAGATGCGCTGAGCCACGCACTTGAGTTCGAGACGGCAAAGCAGGTATCTAGAATGCGCGCGCGGGTGCGTCAGGTGGACGTCGACGAACCAGCCAAAGCCGACAAGACCAAGTCCCTGGCCGATGAACTGATGGAGGCGCTAGGCCGGTTCTTCAAGAGTCGCAGTACCACCAACAAAAACGCATCCGAAGGACATCCGGAGAGGCGGCCCGGTAGAGGACTACCGACCTGCAGGACCTGCCGTAAGAGAGACCACCTGAGCAAGGACTGCGGTGATCGCCGCCGCCAAGGGTTTCCGTCGGGACAGTCAGTCGTAGGGAAACCGCGCGGCCCAGGAAAGCAAGTATCAGCCAGCCTTGGGGGGCAAAGGTTGGCTTGTGACAGTCGTCAAGCCCCGGCAGTCCAAGTCCGTGTGACGAAGTTACGGAGGGACAATAGCAGCCTGATGGTCGACGGAGTCATCAACGGAGTGAGCTGGCCCATGCTAATCGACACGGGAGCATCGAGGACCATCGTCAGCCCCACCGTGATCCCGAAGTGGAGAGTGCAACCCACACAAAGGAACCTCCAGCTAATAACCGCAACCGGAGAGACCGCACCGGTACATGGCGAAGCATCACTGGAGTTCGTCATTGGTCGACGGGCGATAAAGCATCCAGTGCTTGTGGCTGACGTATCAAATGAAGTGATCATCGGACGGGACTTACTGGACCAGAACAACATCATCTTGGATCTGAGTACCAACACTCTGCACTTCGGAAGGGACGAACTTGCTTTGCGACCAGCACACGAGGCCATCGCCGCACGACGAGTAAGGCTGAGAGAGGACGTCATCGTTCCCGCAAAGGACGGAAGTCAGCGCTGTCGTAATTGTCGACGGAACAGCTGAGGGAGTGGCGGCTGTCATCGAGCCAAAATATGAGGACATCCATACAAAAGGATTGCTAGTTGCCAAGACTCTCATCAACACGACGTCTCGGCCGTACGACCGCCTGTCCAACCTGAACGACTACGATATTACGGTTCACCGGGACACCAACCTAGGAGTCTGCGAGCCCGTTACCTGGATCGCCCGCATCACAGACACGACGGACGGACACCTGCAGACGCACAACCGAAGAAGACGCGCCCTGCCAGAAGAACTACAGAAGCTGTATCAAGGATCCCAGGACCATTTAGACGAGAAGCAATCACGCCAACTTCAGGACCTGCTACGCGAATTCCAGGATGTCTTCTCCGTGGGGAGCAAAGACTTCGGTAGGACAAGCTTGGTCCAGCACAGAATCGACGTTGGGGACAGCACACCGATTAGGGCCCCATTCCGACGTGTCCCGCTCGCCAAGCAAGCCGAAGTCCACCGGATGGTAGAAGAGATGAAGGAGCAGGGGGTGATCGAGCCATCACATAGTCCTTGGAGTTCTCCGGTCGTGCTAGTGAAGAAGAAGGATGGTTCCACCAGGTTCTGCGTAGACTACAGGCGGGTGAACGACGTCACGAAGATGGACAGCTACCCTCTATCCCGGATCGACGACACGCTGGAAACCATATCAGGATCAAGATGGTTCTCCACCTTGGATTTGAAGAGTGGCTACTGACAGGTGGAAGTCCACCCTAAGGACCACGAGAAAACGACGTTCTCTGTGGGCAGCGGGCTCTGGCAGTTCACCGTCATGCCATTCGGTCTGTGCAACGCCCCTGCGACCTTCGAAAGGCTAATGGAGTCCATTCTGAGGGGACTACACTGGAAGACCTGCCTGGTCTACCTAGACGACGTCATCGTTCTGGGAAAAAGTTTCGAGGAGCACTACAGCAACCTGAAGGAGATCTTGATGAAGCTACGGGCTGCCCAGCTAAAGTTGAGCCCCAAGAAGTGTCAGCTCTTCCAGAAGCAGGTCCAGTACCTTGGGCATATTGTCTCCGAGGAAGGGGTGCGCACCGACCCAGAGAAGACCGCAGCTGTGAGGGAGTGGCCAGTTCCGAAGGACAAGTCCCAACTACGAAGCTTCCTGGGACTCTGCACTTAATACCGTCGCTTCGTGAGAGGATTCGCCGACATCGCCAAACCTTTACATCGAATGACTGAGAAGGACCAACTCTTCACGTGGACAGCAGAATGCCACAGTGCCTTCGAACAACTCTAGCAGGCTCTGTGCACTGCGCCTATTCTGGCCTACCCCAGACCTGGAACAAGGTTCATCGTCGATACCGATGCCAGCGACTTTGGCATAGGGGGGATCCTGTCGCAAGTAGTGGACGGCGAGGAGAGAGTAGTGGCCTACTTCAGCAAGGCCCTGTCAAAGCCAGAAAGGAACTACTGCGTCACCAGAAAGGAGCTGCTCGCCATCGTGAAGACCATTGAACACTTCCACAAGTACCTGTACGGGCAAGAATTTCTCATCAGGACCGACCATGCATCCCTGCGGTGGCTCCTGAACTTCAAGCAGCCCGAGGGTCAACTCGCGCGGTGGTTAGAGAGGCTTCAACAGTACAACTTTGAGATTCAGCACAGGAAAGGCCAACTGCATTCTAACGCCGACGCCATGTCACGAAGACCGTGCCCCGAAAACTGCACCTTCTGTGCCCAAAGGGAGGAGAACACCGGGATACAGTGCCGACGGACTACTGTGGAACTTCAAGGGAACTGGAGCCGCGAATCTTTCACGCGGGCACAAGCAGAAGATGATGACCTGGGGATGATAGCCGAATGGAAGAGGGCCTGTGTCCCCAGACCCGGGTGGAACATTGTGAGTGACTGCAGCCCAAAGTTTAAGTCCTACTGGGCGCAGTGGGACTCGCTGATTGTAAGGGTTGGCCTCATCTGCCGCGCCTGGGAGAGCACCGACGGGAAGATATCTCGGGAACAAGTCGTCGTTCCAAAGGCTATGACGGATGAAGTCTTGAAGGAAGTCCATGGAGGATCATCTGGTGGACACCTAGGGATAAAGAAGACCCTGGAGAAGCTGAGACAGCGGTTCTACTGGATCGGATGCCGAACCGACGTGGAGAACCACTGCGCGAGGTGCCACGATTGTGCAGCCAGCAAGGGCCCAGGACGAAGACGGCGGGGTCCACTGAAGACCTACAACGTGGGCGGCCCCATGGAGAGAGTGGCCATCGATGTTGCTGGGCCATTCCCGTCAAGCGAGGCAGGGAACCGCTACATATTGGTCGTCAGCGACTACTTCACCAAATGGCCGGAGGCGTATGCGCTCCCTAACCAAGAAGCCGCGACGATCGCAGAGACCCTGGTGAAGGAATTCGTGCGCCGGTACGGAGTACCCCTGGAGCTGCACTCCGACCAAGGGAGGAACTTCGAGTCGCAGGTGTTCCAGAATCTATGCCAGCTGCTGGGAATCCGGAAGACACGGACAACGCCGCTACACCCTCAGTCCGACAGGATGGTAGAGCGATTCAATCGCACCATCGAGAACCATCTCCGAATAGTCGTCAGCGAGCACCAGAGGGATTGGGACAAGCATCTTCCACTATTTCTCCTGGCATACCGCGCCGCCGTGCATGAAGCCACCGGGTGCACACCAGCCCGGGCCATGTTTGGGAGGGAGCTCCGTCTACCTGTCGATCTTGCCTTCGGCCGACCTGGGAATGATCCGGTCCCGGTAAGCCAGTATTGTCAAGAACTTGTCGACCAACTGGAGGACGTGCACGCGTTCGCGAGGAGGAAACTGCGGATCGAGACCGACCGAATGAAGACCCGATACGACCAGCAGGCGGATGCCGGCGGATTCCACGAGGACGACCTGGTCTGGCTCTTCAACCCATTACGGAAGAAAGGCCTGTCACCCAAACTGCAGAAGTCCTGGGAGGGCCCGTACCGAGTCGTGAAAAGGATCAACGATGTCGTCTACAGGATCCAGCGGAGCCCGAGGGCGAAGATGAAGATCGTGCATCGAGATCGCCTGGCAGCCTACGGGGGGACACAGACGGACCAATGATTGATCGGGACGATCAGCCTTTTAGGAAGGGGGTGGTGTTACGGCTGTGAGTTTGTGTTGTCGCTCGCCGAATGAGTCACAGCTCCCCCGGGCTGTGTGTGCTCTGCCTCAGTGTATTACGTGCGCGTTACGCAACGGGCTGCGAAGTGAAATGGATGGTCCAGAATATTCGTGACCCCGCCAGTGAAGGAAATGTCGAGAAGCCGTGTGTCCTGGACGATTCTAGAATTCATTGAGTCACCAGCCTGCTATATAAGCGGCTTCAACAGTAAGGGGCCGAGCTTTCTGTGGGTGTGTGTTTCTGAGCTAGTGCGTGTTTTCCTGAGCGACAGAAGTGTGGTGACGAAGTGCCGTGCGAGTTACGAAATCCAGTGACATTGTTTCTCCCAGCTTGTGAACAGCCTGCAGCAAGTGATCGTAAGTAACTGTAGTCGGTGTACAAAAGGGAGAGGAGCAGGTAGTTTCTGTCAAGGCCACCGTACTCATTAGGACGGATTAACTTCTGCGGTCTGTTGACAAGTGAAAGGGCCAAGAGCGCTCAAGGAAGAGACTTGAGGAAACTGGAGTAAGGTTCCAATTGCTTGTATTTGCTGATGAGTAGTGTAATTTTCTGGCCGCAATAAAGTTAATTATTTCTTTAAAGAAACAAACTGTGTTGTGCTTCGACCCATCGTAATCCAGTTAACAAAAGTGCCACTAGGGGGGCGGCACGTAACATCTCGTTATAAACCCATCGGGGAAGGGTGGTTTATGAACATGCGAGATTTCTCGCTTGGGTCCGGTAGTGTTTATTTAACTGAGTTGTTGCTTTTTATGAATTATATTCGAATTATCATTTTTATTATAGGACATTACTATGAATGAACCCCCCCCCCCCCCCCCAGAAGGAAACTCTGCGTACGCCACTGGAGTCTTCATTATATTGACTGATTTGATGCAGCCCTCCATGCCTGCCTGTCCTGAGCTAATCTTTTCATCTCTACAAAGCTACCACACCCTACATCCGAAGCAATCTGTTAAACATATTATAACCATGGTCTACCCCAACAGTTCTTATCCTCGACCCTTCCTTCCATAACTAAGCTTGCTATTCCTGGGCGTCTTAGTATGTGTCCTACCAACCTATCTCTTCTCTTCATTAGCAGTCACCGGAAACATCTCTCCTCTCCCACTCGTTTTAATACCTTTTCTGCAGCACCAACAGTCAATTTTCACTTCCATAGAGTGCCACGCTCCAGACAAAGGCTTTCAAAGATGACTTCCTAATACCTAAATCTATATTCGATGTCAACAGATTCCTTTTCTGAAGAAATGCTTTCCTTGCCTGAGCCTACCTACCTTTTATATCCTCTTTGCTTCGTCCATCACTGGTTATGTTGCTTCCTAAGTAACAGATGTCTCCTACTTCCTTTAGCTTTCCCCCTGCCAATTTGATGTCCATAGGGGTTTCTGATTTATTTCGGCTGCATTCCAACATTTTTGTTTTACATTTATTAATTTTCATCATGAATTCTTTCCTCAAGACGGAGTCCATACCATTCAAATATTCGTTCAAATTCTCTGGCGTGTCATCAGCAAATCTAAGACTTGAAATTATTTCTCCTTGAATCTTCACTCCCACTTTAAATTTTTCTCCTATATCCTTCATTGCTTGTTCAATGTGAAGATTGAAAAGTATGGGCGGTAAGTTGCAGCCTTGCCTTACACCTTTCTGAATACCAGCTTCTCTCTCATGTCCCTTCAGCTCGAATGACTGCTGTCTGGTTTCAGTATAGATTCTAGATCACCCTCTTATCCGTGTACTTTATTCCAATCGTTTTCAAAATGTCAAACAATTTAGCCCTATCAACGTCAACAAAAGCCTTTCCTAAGTCTACAAATGCCATGAATGTCCTCTAATCTTTCCTCATTCTACCTTCCAAAATCATCCTAAAACTTAGTACAGCTTCCCTTGTTCCTACATTTCTCCTGAAACCAAACCGGTCTTCACCCAAGTCCGTTTCTATCTGGCTTTCCATCCTCTTGTAAATTATTCTAGACAGGATCTTTGAAGCATGAGTAATCAAGCCGATTGTTCGGTAATCTTCACATCTGTCAGCTCGTACTTTCTTTGGTATAGGGATGATAACATTCTTCTTGAAATCAGAGGGTACCTCACCTGTCTCATAAATCCTACACACCAAGTGAAATAACCTGACCAGACCATCATCACCTATGCAGCATACCAACTCAATCGGTATATCATCTATGCCTGGTGCTTTGTTCTTGATTAAGGCTTCCAATGCTCTGTCAAATTCTGATCCCAATATTAAATTTCCTTTCGTATCCTCATCAATTTCCTCATCCCGTTCCATTACATGATTCCCAATCCCCTTTCCCTGATACAAACACTCTATGTAAGCCTTCCATTACTCAACCTATCTGTTAGAGGCTTTCAATCTGCGTCTTTAATATTACAGCACTTAGTCTTCTTTTCCCCAAAAGTATTCTTAATCTTTCGATAAGCTGTATCTACTTTTCCTAATTTCAGACAATTTTCTATACCTGCACATTTCTCTTTCAACCATTCTTCTTTCGCTTCATTGCAATTCGTGTTAACCTCATTTCTCAGACGTCTGTATTCTGCTTTACCCGTTTCTTCTCTTACTTTCTTGTTTATCCGTCTTTCATCCATTATTTCTAGACCGGGTTCGATTCCCGATCAATGCATGTGAGATTTTCGAATTAAAATGCCATATCCTGTGGTTCGTATTCCACGTAAAAAGGAGGTCCCGTTGCTCATGATCGCATGATTAACGGTCACCTAAAACTAAAAGCTTCCTTTCTTTTCCTTCCATGAATTCTAGTACATCCTGAGTGATCCACGGTTTTCTTCCTATTCTTTCTTACCAACCAATGTTTTCCTCTGCGGATTTTGTTGTTTCATTCTTCAAAAGTGCCTATTCGTCTGCAATTGAAGTTTGTTTAGGGTTTTTCATTAGTTCTTCCTTTATACTCTTCATGAATCTTTCGTTTACATCCTTCTCTTTCATTCTGTCTATTGCCTACCTTTTTGGTTTTTGACTTTTCTTCAGTTTCTTCAACTTTAATCTGCATTTCATAACAACCAGATTGTGGTCAGAGTTTATGTCAGCACCGGGATATGTTTTGCAATCCAAAATCTGGTTTCGAAATCTCTGCTTGACCATAATGAAGTCGATTTGGTAACGCCTTGTATATCCTGGTCTCATCCATGTGTATATTTTTCTATTGCGGTTATTGAATAAAGTGTTAGCTAAGACAGTAGGAAATATAAGCCGATCCTGGCGCAGTGGATAATGGGCAAGATGGCCGCCACGCGCAACAGCCCTATGTTATTCTTATGGAGGGGTCAGTCATAGCTGGCGCAGTGACTAATGGGCAAGATGGCTGCCCCGCCATGAGACCGTGAATAACGTCACAAGGGGAGTTCGACCGTGTAATCGCTAAATGGAATATTTATTATTATTATAATTATTATTATTAAGTAATTATTGATTGATAGCTTGCCACGGTGGGTGAGCGGTTATCGTGTCAGACTACCAACCCCCAAGCTTACAGGTTCGCTCTTGGTCGTGGTAGGTGATTTTTGAAAGGCAGCAAAAATTAAGACACGCATGTCATACAATGTTGGCATGTAAAAGAACCCAGGGAGAGGTCGGCTCTGTAGTTGCTAAATGGAATATTTATTATTATTATTATTATTATTATTATTATTATTAATATTATTATTATTATTATTATTATTAGGTAATTATTGATTGATCATGTACAATCAAGACCAGCCTTATATTGCCCCACTTTATGGTGTAGTGGCTAGCATTTTTAGCTGTTACTGTGGAGGCTCGGGTTCGAGTCCTGGCTCTGTCAAGAAATTTAATTATAGGCTGAGGGTTGGAATGGGGTACACTCAACCTTGTGAGGCAAAACTGACAGGAGTTGGCTTTTGATTCATACCGCAGCCATTCTGCCTAGCCCAACTTCACGTAACCTAACCTAACCTAACCTAACCTTACCTAACCTAACCAGATCCCACCTTACCTAACCTAACCTAACTTTAAAGTCAGAATGTACAATACATTTATTGTTTTTTATACCCTCATAAATTAGATATAGAGAATGTCCACCACGATTTAGATCCTCGAGCACACTTTTCTGACATATATCATTAAAACGTGTAGAAAGGAATGTCTGAAAATTTTCACTAACACATAGTACACGTTCACTATACATTGTGTCACTTTTTGAATGTTAATGATACGGAAAAGAGTATGCATTGGTAATTCAGTGAGCTTTTTTCTCTCTAATCAACAGTTCTACCCCCATAGCGTTGTGAATATTTATTGTAGTAGAATATAAAGAAACAACAAAAAATCATATCTTTTACAGTTTAGCTATAAGTGACCAGAACCACTATAACATTTTATTCTAATAAGGAGATTTCCATAATGATAAGAAAAAAAATGCATACCATATTGATGGATTGTGTAAGTAAACGTCTTTTGCTGCATGAAGCCACTACTAAACTGATACTCATACAACGGACAAGTGAGTTCATGTTTCGCTGACGTAATCGTATGTTCCCACTCACTTCCTGTGTGTTGCACGCGCCCTAGTGGTTAAATTTGAAACTAGATGAGATGATTTGCTGACGTAATCGTATGTTCCCCTGCACGCACACGCAGGCCCCTGTAGACGGATCCTTGTGGACGAGTCCATGTGGACGGGTCCCTGTGGACGGGTCATTGTTGACGGGTCCTTGTTGACGGATCCTTGTGGACGAGCCCCTGTGGAAGGGTCCTTGTTGACGGGTCCTTTTTGACTAATCCCTTTAGACCGGTCCCTTTGGACTGGTCCCTAATGCTATTATGAAATTAAACGTTGTTCCACATGAAACGCAAGCGAAGAGCCGATCGCTACTATGAATTAACATGTTTTTGTTTTTTGTTTTTACACATGTGCACTTGGGTTTTTTGTAAGAGGGCGGGCTTTTTGATTACAGATTTATAGATGAGTTATTTTTTTATTACCAAAAGATCCAAAACTAATAGGTCATTAGCTTTTTAATATTTCATGAACCAATAAGGCTAGGGACTTGTATGAGAGGTCGTTGGACTTGAGGTGACATTCTGTTTTTGAATGTATTATTTATTTTTTGTCAAAAGGGCTTAACTACACTTTTGTTAATATCTCGCTAACTAATAATCAGAGAGGGTTAAGTGAGGTGTCATGGGACTCAGAATGGTTAACCCTTTTCCATGGCCAAGGAATTTACCCAAAATACCCAATACATTAAGGTCATTGACCTGAGATTTTATAAACTAATAATTGGATACGAACATGTGAGATGTTTACCATGTGTGATGAAACATAGCTAGGTAGAGAAAGAATTAGTGTAGGCTACATGTATGGTGACTGACAAGTCTTTTACCATTGAAACTTGTTTTCAGATCAAACTGCAGTATAGAGAGAGTATAGGTTGCAGGTATGGGTTAATAAATGAGAAACGGTGTACGCAAACTCTGATTTATCAATAATTAAGAGTAGACTATCTTTAATTGATTGGTTAAAGATGATAGCTAAAACACAAAAATGCTCAGTGGTCACCGAGACAAAATGGTCGCTATACACAACAAGCTTTAAATACTTGAGGCTAATAATCTATACACACACACACTCGCTTGTTGTAAACTAAACTGTGTTGCTGTCAGTGCTCAGACAGTAGGCAGATGACAAAATGCATTGCTAACAGAAATATAATCATTTCCCGTTGTCTAATGTTACCAGCTATCCATATTTTTTGTGTTGCAGTGGAAAGCTCTTTTAGCTCTTGTACTGGTGGTCTTAACTCGATTTCCAGGTCTGAGGCCTAGAACAAGTTGAACTTAGAAACAAGGGCATAGTGGTGCAGTGGTTAAGCTGTTAGCCTTTCACCAGGGGTTCGATTTCAGGTTAATATGCATGTAATAAACATATTAAACAAAAACAAAACAGAGATAACGTTTAAAACTGATTACATTTGTGTCTTTTCAAATTATTACTTGGATTACAAATACAAAGGTAAACTAGGTTTGATATACAGTTAATGCTGTCTATCACACACTAGACTGTAAGAAAGCCAAAAGAGCAAAAGGCGTAGGTAGAGCAGTGGTAAAATTGCTATATGTAGAGAACTACCTGGCAAAGCTATATCGCATATACAGTGCAGGATACAATCCGGCAATCAAATTTGTATCTTGTGGAACAGAGAAATGCACTTACGTGAGAAAATGTAAGTTCATGTGTAATATGACCTAACACAAAAATGTTCACCTGTGCACATGCATGATAAGAGCTAACAAGTCACATTCTGTTTAGTTCGTATGTAACGTTAGGTTAGGGCTACGAGGCACATGCCATTTGAGAGCAGGCCAAGGGATCTAACTTGGTGGATGGATGTGTTCTAACGAGTCATTTGTAGTTGAAAGAGAATAATACATGTTCTTAAGATGTTAAAACTGTTCAGATGGCACGTGCAGTAAGACATCTTGTTATATTTCCTGTGTCATATTACAGACATGGCAGAGAGCGCGCAGATCTGTTGCTATGACTAACGCTGCAGTAATTTGAAATCCCACGTGTTCATCAAGACAATGGGTGATGATCATGCAAAGTTAGTAATTATTGGATATTACACAGGTGTTCCTTCCGGTGTCATGTTGCTGACATGCCAGAGAGCGCACACTGCTGTTGCTATGACTGACGCTGTAGTAATTTGAAACCTCAGCTGTTGATCAAGACAATGGGTGATGATCATGCAAAGTCAGCAGTAATTGGATACCACACATCAACATGGACTAAATCATAAACGTGTCGTCATAACCTGCAGAAACCTCATTTAAAGATTTTAGATTTTACATTTTAAATTTAAGATTTTTTGATTTTTAGATTTTACTTTTTTACATTTTCCTAAAAGAGTAAACTACAAGGTCACATACTAACCTCATTAAACCTAACGTTACCAAACCTAACTTAAGCTAATCCAAAGGCTAATGCACATACACAAAGTATATAAGGTACATGCAACTATCCTTATGCTGGTCTTACAGGTTACTGTACAACATGATCATTACCCCAAACGGTTTTTTTTTTACTTTTGTTGTTTACACATATGTCAATTTTCCAATTTCCCATTTTCAGTTTTTTATGTCAGTTTTTAGTTTTTCAATTTCATAATATGGAAAACATGGATTTTGCATTTTGTTGTTTACACATTTATTAATTTCTCAATTTCCCTTTTTCAGTTCTTAAAATGTCAGTTTGAAGTTTTTTCAATTTCATGATATAGAAACATGGCTTTTCCAATTTGTTGTTTTCACATTTATCAATTTGCCAAATTCACATTTGCAGTTTTTTAAATTTTCAGTTAAATGTTTTTTGTTATATTTGTTAATATGGAAACATGGATGTTTTACAATTTGTGGCTTACATGTCATGCAACTATCCTTATGCTAGTCTTATAGGTTACTATACAACATGACCACTACCCCCACCGGATTGTTTTTTCATTTGTTGTTTACATATATGTCAATTTTCCAACTTCCCATTTTCAGTTTTTTTAATGACAGTTTTAAGTTCTTTAATTTCATAATAAATAAACATGGATTTCACATTTTGTTGTTTACACATTTCACAATTTCCCATTTACAGTTCTTAAAATGTCAGTTTATGTTTTTTTTTCAATTTGTGTCTTACATGCTCATTTTGCATTAGGAGTGGAGAAAGGTGGGTAGTAATTAAAAATGTGAAAGCAATGTCCATTGTTGACGAGTCAACAATGGAAATTAATTTCTCAATTTCCCATTTTCAGTTCTTAAAATGTCAGTTTAAAGTTTTTCAATTTCATGATATAGAAACATGGATTTTCCAATTTCTTGTTTTCACATTTATCAATTTACCAAATTCACATTTGCAGTTTTTTAAATTTTCAGTTTAATGTTTTTTGTTCTATTTGTTAATATGGAAACATGGATGTTTTACAATTTGTGTTTTACATGTCATGCAACTATCCTTATGCTAGTCTTATAGGTTACTATACAACATGATCACTAACCCCACCGGATTTTTTTTTCATTTGTTGTTTACACATATGTCAATTTTCCAATTTCCCATTTTCAGTTCTTTTAATGTCAGTTTTATGTTCTTTAATTTCATAATATAGAAACATGGATTTCACATTTTGTTGTTTACACATTTATCAATTTCAAAATTTCCCATTTACAGTTCTTAAAATGTCAGTTTAAAGTTTTTCAATTTCATGATATAGAAACATGGATATTCCAATTTGTTGTTTTCACATTGGTCACTTTACCAAATTCCCATTTACAGTTTTTAAAATTTCAGTTTAATGTTTTTTTTTCTATTTGTCAATATGGAAACATGGATTTTTTCAATTTGTTTTTACATGCTCATTTTGCATTAGGAGTGGAGAAAGGTGGGTAGTAATTAAAAAAATGTGCAAGCAATGCCCATTGTTGACAGGTCATTGTTGACGAGTCCTTTTCATATAACAGACAAGTGAGTTCATGTTTCACATGCATTACCTAAAATGTAATACCATGCAAGTGTTTAACATTTTACAAATTAGCTTATGTATTAGTTTATGTGGGGGGTCTTATGTTGGGCATTTTGTGTTGGCTTATTTTACAAGTTATTTTGTCAATGCATTTAGTGGATTTTTCTCCTTGTCTTGGAAAGTATATCAGTCCATTTTATCACAAAATAATGCTTACTGCCATGTTTGTAAGCAACAACAACAACACATTAAACTTTCAAAAAATATAAAGTACTCTAAGGAACTCTCAATTCGTACTCTTACCTCTACCCTTGCCTAGTCAAGAACATTATTTTCTTTCAAACAAAAAGGTGAATGGGGAAAGTAGACTATATGTTTAAACTAAAAAAAATCATATAAAGTCATATGTTAACTCTAACACCTACCAATCGCGCCTACTAATAATTGCGTCTACTACCAATTGCGCCTACTACCAATCGCGCCTACTACTAATCGCGCCTACTATCAATCACGCCTACTGTCAATTGAACCTACTATCAATCGCGCCTACTATCAATAGTGCCTACTAGCAATTACGCCCACTACCAATCGCGCCTACTGTCAATTGCGCCTAATATCAATCTCGCCTACTACCAATCGCGCCTACTATCAATCGCGCCTACTATCAATAGCGCCTACTATCAATTACGTCCACTACCAATCGCGCCTACTATCAATCGCGTCTACTAGTAATTGTGTGTACTACCAATTGCGCCTACTTCCCATCGCACCTACTACTAATCGCGCCTACTATCAATCGCGCCTACTGTCAATTGAACCTACTATCAATAGCGCCTATTATTAATTACGTCCAATTGACTGTAGGCGCGATTGATAATAGGCGCGATTAGTAGAAGGTGCGATTGCTAGTAGGCTCAATTGGTAGTAGACGCAATTACTAGTAGACGCAATTACTAGTAGGCGCTATTGATAGTAGGCGCGATTGATAGTAGGTTCAATTGACAGTAAGCATGATTGATAGTAGGCACGATTAGTAGTAGGTGCGATTGGTAGTAGGCGCAATTGGTAGTAGACGCAATTACTAGTAGGCGTGATTGGTAGTAGGCGCAATTGATAGAAGGCGCAATTCACAGTAGGCGCGATTGGTAGTGGGTGTAATTGCTAGTAGGCGCTATTGATAGTAGGTGCAATTGACAGTAGGAGAAATTATGGTGCAATTGATAGCAGGCGCTATTAGTAGACGCGATTGATAGTAGGCGCGATTGGTAGTGGACGTAATTGATTGTAGGCGCTATTGATAGTAGGTGCGATTGATAGTAGGCGCGATTGATAGTAGACGTGATTGGTAGTAGGCGCGATTGATATAAGGCGCTATTAGTGGACGCGATTGATAGTAGGCGCGATTGGTAGTGGACGTAATTGATAGTAGGTGCTATTGATAGTAGGCGCGATTGATATTAGGCGCAATAAGTCATATATAGACTCAAACCAATGGCTTTTATGTCCTTAATTGTTAGAACAAAACATGGATTTTTGACATTTTTTCAAAAAAAATGTTCATTTTAAAACATTGGCTATATTTTGCAAACTATGAAATTTCCAAAAAAAAAAGTGTTTGACATAAATGACATGTATTTACCCCCTCTACCCAAAAATCCAAGTCCTAGGTCTCTGGGACAAAATCCAAAAAGGTTCAATTTTGAAAGTAGACAATATTTTGAAAACTAATTTTTCTAAAAAGTCATATATAGACTCAAACACATTTTCTCTAAGTCCTTTAACGTTAGAACAAAACTTGACACATTTTCAATTTTTCCAAAAAAAGGTCAATTTTCAAAATTGCCTACCTATTTTGGAAACTAAAGAATTTTACAAAAAAGTTTGTTTAACGTAAATGAAAGACCTTTACCCCAAAAATAAATTGTAGGTGCCTAGGACAAAAACTGTGCAGTAGTGTGTTTTAGACAGTTCTAAATCCACCTCCACCTCCCCACCTCACAAGATGGCGGCCGTAGCTTAACTTAACCTAGCTTAACCTAACAAGATGGCGGCCGTAGCTTTACTTAACCTAGCCTAACCTAACAAGATGGTGGCCGTAGATTAACTTAACCTAACCTGACCTACGAGGTGTGATCAAAAAGTTCCGAAAATGTGGCTGCGACTTAACCAAACCTAGCCTAGCCTAACCTAACCTAACCTACAAGAGGTGTTCAAAAAGTTTCAAAATGGCGGCCGTAGCTTTACTTAACCTAACCTAACCTAACTTAACCTAAACCTACGAGGTGTGATCAAAAAAAATTCAAAATAGTGGTCATAGCTTAACTGAACCTAGCCTAACCTAACCTAACCTAAACCTACGAGGTGTGATCATAAAGTCCCAAGATGGCGGTCGTAGCTTAACTCAACCTAACCTAACCCTACGAGGTGTGATCAAAAAGTTCCAAAATGGCTGCCATAGCTTAACTTTACCTTTGACTGATCCCTGTTGATTGACCCCTTTTGATTGATCTCTGTTGATGTATCCCTTTGGACCGGTCCCTGTTGACTAGCCCCCTTTGGACGGGTCCTTTTTGAAGGGGGTCATTTGTTTACGGGTCTCGGAGGACGGGTCCTTGTTGACGGGTCCCTGTGGGCGGTCCTTTGGACTGATCCCTATGGACTGGCCCATGCATTTTATCCAAATTACGTCAAAGGGACCCGCCCACAGGGACCCGTCAACAAGGACCCGTCCTCCGGGACCCGTAAAAAAATGACCCCCTTCAAAAAGGACCCGTCCAAAGGGGGCTAGTCAACAGGGACCAGTCCAAAGGGATACATCAGCAGAGATCAATCAAAAGGGGTCAATCAACAGGGATCAGTCAAAGGTAAAGTTAAGCTATGGCAGCCATTTTGGAACTTTTTGATCACACCTCGTAGGGTTAGGTTAGGTTGAGTTAAGCTACGACCGCCATTTTGGGACTTTATGATCACACCTCGTAGGTTTAGGTTAGGTTAGGTTAGGCTAGGTTCAGTTAAGCTATGACCACTATTTTGAAATTTCTTTGATCACGCCTCGTAGGTTTAGGTTAAGTTAGGTTAGGTTAGGTTAAGTAAAGCTACGGCCGCCATTTTGAAACTTTTTGAACACACCTTGTAGGTTAGGTTAGGCTAGGCTAGGTTTGGTTAAGTCGCAGCCACATTTTCGGAACTTTTTGATCACACCTCGTAGGTCAGGTTAGGTTAAGTTAATCTATGGCCGCCATCTTGTTAGGTTAGGCTAGGTTAAGTAAACCTACGGCCGCCATCTTGTTAGGTTAAGCTAGGTTAAGTTAAGCTACGGCCGCCATCTTGTGAGGTGGGGAGGTGGAGGTGGATTTAAAACTGTCCAAAACACACTACTGCACAGTTTTTGTCCTAGGCACCTACAATTTATTTTTGGGGTAGAGGGGGTAAAGGTCTTTCATTTACGTTAAACAAACTTTTTTGTAAAATTCTTTAGTTTCCAAAATAGCTAGGCAATTTTAAAATTTGACCTTTTTTTGGAAAAATTGAAAATGTGTTAAGTTTTGTTCCAACGTTAAAGGACTTAGAGAAAATGTGTTTGAGTCTATATATGACTTTTTAGAATAATTAGTTTTCAAAATATTGTCTACTTTCCAAATTGAACTTTTTGGATTTTGTCCCAGAGACCTAGTACTTGGATTTTTGGGTAGAGGGGTTAAATACATGTCATTTATGTCAAACACTTTGTTTTGTAAATTTCATAGTCTGCAAAATATAGCCAATGTTTTAAAATGAACATTTTTTTTGGAAAAAATGTAAAAAATTCCATGTTTTGTTCTAACAATTAAGGACATAAAAGCCATTGGTTTGAGTCTATATATGACTTATTGCGCCTAATATCAATCGCGCCTACTATCAATTGCGCCTACTATCAATAGCACCTAGTATCAATTACGTCCACTACCAATCGCGCCTACTATCAATCGCGTCTACTAATAGCACCTGCTATCAATCGCGCCTACTACCAATCACGTCTACTTTCAATCGCGCCTACTATCAATCGCACCTACTATCAATAGCGCCTACAATCAATTACGTCCACTACCAATCGCGCCTACTATCAATCGCGTCTACTAATAGCGCCTGCTATCAATTGCACCATAATTTCTCCTACTGTCAATTGCACCTACTATCAATAGCGCCTGCAGCCTCCGTGGCTTAGGCGGCAGCACGCCTGCCTCTCACCGCTGGGTCCGTGGTTCAAATCCCGGTCACTCCATGTGAGATCTGTGCTGGACAGAACGGAGGCAGACAGGTTTTTCTCCGGGTACTCCGGTTTTCCCTGTCAAAA
This sequence comes from Meconema thalassinum, assembly GCA_946902985.2. Classification (NCBI taxonomy): domain Eukaryota; kingdom Metazoa; phylum Arthropoda; class Insecta; order Orthoptera; family Tettigoniidae; genus Meconema; species Meconema thalassinum. The sequence continues at coordinate 243,963,831 of OX336394.1, read as the reverse complement.
TTTCATTCCAGCAACACTCTCCACTATCATTTCATTTCATCTGTCATTCATTTAATCATCGCCCCAGAGGAGTGCGTCAGGCCTCGGCAGCCGGCACAGTTCATATCCTCGCCGCTAGATGGGGGCTTCATTCATTCCATTCCTGACCCGGTCGGAGACTGGAAGCAGGCTGTGGATTTTCATCAATAGCGCCTACTAGCAATTACACCCACTACCAATCGCGCCTACTGTGAATTGCGCCAAACTATCAATTGCGCCTACTACCAATCACGCCTACTAGTAATTGCGTCTATTAACAATTGCGCCTACTACCAATCGCACCTACTACTAATCGCGCCTACTATCAATCACGCTTACTGTCAATTGAACCTACTATCAATCGCGCCTACTATCAATAGCGCCTACTAGTAATTGCGTCTACTACCAATTGAGCCTACTACCAATCGCGCCTTCTACTAATCGCGCCTACTATCAATCGCGCCTACAGTCAATTGGACGTAATTAATAATAGGCGCTATTGATAGTAGGTTCAATTGACAGTAGGCGCGATTGATAGTAGGCGCGATTAGTAGTAGGCGCGATTGGTAGTAGGCGCAATTGGTAGTACACACAATTACTAGTAGACGCGATTGATAGTAGGCGCGATTGGTAGTGGACGTAATTGATAGTAGGCGCTATTGATAGTAGGTGCGATTGATAGTAGGCGCGATTGATAGTAGGCGCGATTGGTATTAGGCGCAATTGACAGTAGGCGCGATTGATAGTGGGCGTAATTGCTAGTAGGCGCTATTGATAATAGGCGCGATTAATAGTAGGTTCAATTGACCGTAGGCGTGATTGATAGTAGGCGCGATTAGTAGTAGGCGCGATTGGTAGTAGGCGCAATTGGTAGTAGACGCAATTACTAGTAGGCGCGATTGGTAGGTGTTAGAGTTAACATATGACTTTATATGATTTTTCTTTAGTTTAAACATATAGTCTACTTTCCCCATTCACCTTTTTGTTTGAAAGAAAATAATGTTCTTGACTAGGCAAGGGGTAGAGGTAAGAGTACGAATTGAGAGTACCTTAGAGTACTTTATATTTTTTGAAAGTTTAATGTGTTGTTGTTGTTGCTTACAAACATGGCAGTAAGCATTATGTTGTGATAAAATGGACTGATATACTTTCCAAGACCAAGAGAAAAATCCACTAAATGCATTGACAAAATAACTTGTAAAATAAGCCAACACAAAATGCCCAACATAAGACCCCCACATAAACTAATACATAAGCTAATTTGTAAAATGTTAAACACTTGCATGGTATTACATTTTAGGTAATGCATGTGAAACATGAACTCACTTGTCTGTTATATGAAAAGGACTCGTCAACAATGACCTGTCAACAATGGGCATTGCTTGCACATTTTTTTAATTACTACCCACCTTTCTCCACTCCTAATGCAAAATGAGCATGTAAAAAACAAATTGAAAAAATCCATGTTTCCATATTGACAAATAGAAAAAAACATTAAACTGAAATTTTGAAAACTGTAAATGGGAATTTGGTAAAGTGACCAATGTGAAAACAACAAATTGGAATATCCATGTTTCTATATCATGAAATTGAAAAACTTTAAACTGACATTTTAAGAACTGTAAATGGGATATTGTGAAATTGATAAATGTGTAAACAACAAAATGTGAAATCCATGTTTCTATATTATGAAATTAAAGAACATAAAACTGACATTAAAAAAACTGAAAATGGGAAATTGGAAAATTGACATATGTGTAAACAACAAATGAAAAAAAAATCCGGTGGGGGTAGTGATCATGTTGTATAGTAACCTATAAGACTAGCATAAGGATAGTTGCATGACATGTAAAACACAAATTGTAAAACATCCATGTTTCCATATTAACAAATAGAACAAAAAATTAAACTGAAAATTTAAAAAACTGCAAATGTGAATTTGGTAAATTGATAAATGTGAAAACAACAAATTGGAAAATCCATGTTTCTATATCATGAAATTGAAAAACATTAAACTGACATTTTAAGAACTGTAAATGGGAAATTGTGAAATTAATAAATGTTTAAACACCAAAATGAAAAATCCATGTTTTCCATATTATGAAATTGAAAAACTAAAAACTGACATTTAAAATAAACTGAAAATGTGTGCCCTTCCAGCAAGAAATATGCAAATCACAGTATGCCAGCAATGCTCAAATCGGGATTTTCGGGGTTTTGGTACGTTCTCCCACTCTGTGACTTACACATTTTGGATTAAATAGAGGATACACTTCCAAAAATAAAAACAAAATCAACTCCTATTTAAAACATTTAATTAACAAAAATTTGGCGCTACAAACAAATAAACTATTGACCCAATCCTTGTACTTGTTCAAAGTGAACAAGGAATATGTAAAAATCAAACAAATATATAATTAAAATACATGGTTTCCTTCAAACCAACAATTCATAATTATTTTCACTTCCATAAAGTATCTATCTTAAAGTTCAACATAATCACGAGCTCCAATGGCTCGATACTTTCCAAATATAACGGTGTCTTTCTTTCATACACCTCAATAACTATTTTATGAGTTTCTTATCATCAAACAAATATATAATCATATTTAAAGTACATGTTACTTCTTTACTTAAATGTTTGGGCATTCAACATGTTCTCAACATTACCATCTCTCTCAAGATTCACAAATTCACTACAGTGATCGGGAAAATACTTGTGTACTCCAGAGTTACAAAAGATTACTTGACAAAGTCAAAAACTATGATTACTCCCGGAATCTAGTTATCTTCATTGAACTCATGGAATCCTACATCCATACAACATTACATTAGGGATTTTATTTATTTATTTATTTGTCTTATAAGACCATTATCACATAAGAAAGCTACGATCTGAACTGGCAAGTGGTACTTTCAACTACAAGGACCTCGGTTCAAATCCAGGGTCATTAACAACTTTTAAACACTCACGGTGTAGTATTACTTCTCTCAGACGGTCCTTTTCGACCTAGCACACTTACAATAACAAGGGTAGGACCGTAATCACTTGGGCGAGATTTATGGCTAAGAGGGGAACCTCCCGCCTTGCCCATGCTTGGCCGCTATACTCAATGCTTTTAAAACAGATCTTTCTTTTCTTCAGTTCTCTGGGGAGACCTGGCGTTTCTTTCATACACTTTCAACAACATTATTAGGTTCATAAACCACTTTCGTCACCTTGGCATTTATTAATTATGAAGGTTCATCATTGATTGGTAAGAGTAATTCACATACAACGACGAATACTTAGGGGCTTCAACTAGACGAGTCTAGGTTCGACTCTCTTAACATGCCTCGGGAACCATTCCCATACTGGAGGACTTACACAAATGCGACTTAGGGTCGGCCGTGGCCTATATTACCTGCGCTCATAATACCATACATTTGCTCCCTATTACAACACAACATAACACACATGGCCTCGTGATCTACGTCACTATTGGAGGACTTTTAATATGGCTCAATTACCGCAATCAATTATCCCTCATAAGTAATTTACCAAGTACCTTTATATTCTACGCATTCCTAGCGTGACAATTTACTTTAATGCGCTACAATGCGCTATACATTATTTTAAGGCCTAGCGTCTTCCAAAGAACTGATAGATTCAACATCAACAATTGATCCATATCTCAATTTTTATATTAATCCTTCCCTTGACAATAATCGCTATATTTTAAGAACATGCATTAACACCATGTCTTTATACTTTTATTAAGGCTCAAACGCTCTTACTTTCATATCATTCAATTTAATCTTTATTTATATTTCTTTTATATTAGTATTATTATTAGTACGCTTGCTTTTATAACATTCGTCAAATACACTGACATTTTATTCCATACATTTCCTCTACAGGATTTATTCTTTGCACATAATTATTTATAATTTCTCAAAGTTTATTTGTTCAGATCGCGCTCTTATTCTGTTATTTGTTATTTAGAAAACATCCCTCTACCTCAAACTCCGGTGGATTGTACACAAACACTTCCCCAACACCAAAACATAATGAAAATATTTACTCACATGTTATAGGTCGGTCCCTGACCTTCCTTCTCTTGCGATGTGTCATTTTTGCCCACTATTTTGTAATTACACCATCTTGTACAGATTCATTTCATGTACTGAAATATCTTGACACACATTTAATTCGAATACATTTAACACTGATAACATTTTTAAATACACTGGTGTATTCGTTTATAATACACGATAAAAACACTGAAAAATATTACTTCTTAACACAAATTATATATATTTACACTTCACAGATTCCAATCACGAAGGCTGCTATTAAGCCTATCACACGTGACTTCTTGACCTCCCGTCTCCAAGGGTGAAATTTAGTAAATGTCGGCTTCCTATCTTGCCAGAATGTGAATGTCTCGAACCATCTACTTCCTCCCTGGAGTAGCACTCCTTCAAATCCCGTTCCTGACGATCTGCTATTATTATTTAACTCGAACGGCTCCTTTTTAGACCCTATTGGTTGGTCTAGCGAAAATCTGTTCTGTCCACGGTCCCCCAGATAACCTATCTGTGACCTATTGATTTCTAGCAACTAATACTCCTCGTAACTTAGTGCCTTTTATAGTTCGTATGTTTTCTTGAAACAATGTCTAGAGTTTCCTTCTCCTTTCCGCTTATTCGGTTCTCGAATTCCTATCTTTCCAGACTACTTTGCGAACCTTATTCTGTCCGTCCCTACTCGGGTTCTTTAAAGTTGATAGAATGTTTATCTCGCTGTTACGGTACTTCAATCCGTTATGATACTTTTGGTCGTTTAATTTAAGACCTATCGCCCTTGGTTCTAAGTTCGCAGCCTGCTTTGACTGTAATTACTGAACTTTTCTCTGTAAACTTTATACTGTAGGAACTAAATCCTGTAACTAGGATTTTCCTAATTCTCCACACGGCGATACTGTAATAATACTTCTTGGCTATTCCTTACGGATGCACGTTGGTTATTGATACCGCGACGCCCTTGGCTGTCGGATAATGTCTATACGATGTGATACAGCGTTTCCCCCTCAAGGAAAGCTTGTAGACTGTCTTCGGTGTGATGTAGCTTCACGTCCCCTGGACGGAATAATACTGCATGATTGGGCTGGCTTGGCCTGGACTTTTATACTATTTAGTCAAAAAAAGATAAAATCCTAGTCCTTTTCGTGACCAACTTTTAAAATAATTGTCGCACATTTATAAAAATTATATCTCCAGAAAGCTCGTTTTCTAAAGGTCAAATGACCTCATTGCACAAGAAAATCGATCGTGCATTTCTGAGATATTAAATAATTTTTAGTCTTCAGCTGTGTGGGTGTTGCAGTTGATTTTTTTATTCCCCACTCCTCGGGTCTCAGTAAATCCCCGATGACGTATGCTACGTTTGCACTTCTCTCCTGGCCAATTTTAAAAGCTTTTTCTCCACACAAAAATCTCTAATCCGAAATCATTCACAATACTGTATTTATTTACTTACTTTTATTCTTCCAAATGGGTTAAATTTAATTATTCTTCTTCTGGCACAGTTGCGCTGTTGCCGTTTTAATGCAACGTAAGAGCGATTTCAGAAACATGCTCTCTCTCGTACGCCTGGAACTTTCCACTGCTTCTATTTATATTCGTGACCGGCTCCTTATCCATGAGTCAGGCATGATCTCATTTCCTGGCCACCTGGGTTCAACTTCTTACACAACGTGATGCTAGCATCCTTGCCTGAAAATTTTCTATGTTCCATTTAAAACTGTATATTTCTTTCCTTCCTTTCACAAATATACATGGATTCGACCCCCATTGAGCCGATGGTACATGGGTTCAAATGGGAAATTTGAAAATTGACATATGTGTAAACAACAAAATGGAAAAAAAATCCGTTTGGGGTAGTGATCATGTTGTACAGTAACCTGTAAGACTAGCATAAGGATAGTTGCATGTACCTTATATACTTTGTGTATGTGCATTAGCCTTTGGATTAGCTTAAGTTAGGTTTGGTAAAGTTAGGTTTAATGAGGTTAGGTATATGACCTTGTAGTTTACTCTTATAGGAAAATGTAAAAAAAGTAAAATCTAAAAATCAAAAAATCTTAAATTTAAAATGTAAAATCTAAAATCTTTAAATGAGGTTTCTGCAGGTTATGACAACACGTTTATGATTTAGTCCATGTTGATGTGTGGTATCCAATTACTGCTGACTTTGCATGATCATCACCCATTGTCTTGATCAACAGCTGAGGTTTCAAATTACTACAGCGTCAGTCATAGCAACAGCAGTGTGCGCTCTCTGGCATGTCAGCAACATGACACCGGAAGGAACACCTGTGTAATATCCAATAATTACTAACTTTGCATGATCATCACCCATTGTCTTGATGAACATGTGGGGTTTCAAATTACTGCAGCGTTAGTCATAGCAACAGATCTGCGCGCTCTCTGCCATGTCTGTAATATGACAAAGGAAATATAACAAGACGTCTTACTGCACGTGCCATCTGAACAGTTTTAACATCTTAAGAACATGTATTATTCTCTTTCAACTACAAATGACTCGTTAGAACACATCCATCCACCAAGTTAGATCCCTTGGCCTGCTCTCAAATGGCATGTGCCTCGTAGCCCTAACCTAACGTTACATACGAACTAAACAGAATGTGACTTGTTAGCTCTTATCATGCATGTGCACAGGTGAACACTTGTGTGTTAGGTCATATTACACATGAACTTACATTTTCTCACGTAAGTGCATTTCTCTGTTTCACAAGATACAAATTTGATTGCTGGATTGTATTCTGCACTGTTTATGCGATATAGCTTTGCCAGGTAGTTCTCTACATGTACCAATTTTACCACTGCTCTACCTACGCCTTTTGCTCTTTTGGCTTTCTTACAGTCTAGTGTGTGATAGACAGCATTAACTGTATATCAAACCCAGTTTACCTTTGTATTTGTAATCCAAGTAATCATTTGAAAAGACACAAATGTAATCAGTTTTAAACGTTATCTCTGTTTTGTTTTTGTTTAATATGTTTATTACATGCATATTAACATGAAATCGAACCCCTGGTGAAAGGCTAACAGCTTAACCACTGCACCACTATGCCCTTGTTTCTAAGTTCAACTTGTTCTAGGCCTCAGACCTGGAAATCGAGTTAAGACCACCAGTACAAGAGCTAAAAGAGCTTTCCACTGCAACACAAAAGAATATGGATAGCTGGTAACATTAGACAACGGGAAATGATTATATTTCTGTTAGCAATGCATTTTGTAATCTGCCTACTGTCTGAGCACTGACAGCAACACAGTTTAGTTTACAACAAGCGAGTGTGTGTGTGTATAGATTATTAGCCTCAAGTATTTAAAGCTTGTTGTGTATAGCGACCATTTTGTCTCGGTGACCACTGAGCATTTTTGTGTTTTAGCTATCATCTTTAACCAATCAATTAAAGATAGTCTACTCTTAATTATTGATAAATCAGAGTTTGCGTACACCGTTTCTCATTTATTAACCCATACCTGCAACCTATACTCTCTCTATACTGCAGTTTGATCTGAAAACAAGTTTCAATGGTAAAAGACTTGTCAGTCACCATACATGTAGCCTACACTAATTCTTTCTCTACCTAGCTATGTTTCATCACACATGGTAAACATCTCACATGTTCGTATCCAATTATTAGTTTATAAAATCTCAGGTCAATGACCTTAATGTATTGGGTATTTTGGGTAAATTCCTTGGCCATGGAAAAGGGTTAACCATCCTGAGTCCCATGACACCTCACTTAACCCTCTCTGATTATTAGTTAGCGAGATATTAACAAAAGTGTAGTTAAGCCCTTTTGACAAAAAATAAATAATACATTCAAAAACAGAATGTCACCTCAAGTCCAACGACCTCTCATACAAGTCCCTAGCCCTATTGGTTCATGAAATATTAAAAAGCTAATGACCTATTAGTTTTGGAACTTTTGGTAATAAAAAAAAATAACTCATCTATAAATCTGTAATCAAAAAGCCCGCCCTCTTACAAAAACCCCAAGTGCACATGTGTAAAAACAAAAAACAAAAACATGTTAATTCATAGTAGCGATCGGCTCTTCGCTTGCGTTTCATGTGGAACAACGTTTAATTTCATAATAGCATTAGGGACCAGTCCAAAGGGACCGGTCTAAAGGGATTAGTCAAAAAGGACCCGTCAACAAGGACCCTTCCACAGGGGCTTGTCCACAAGGATCCGTCAACAAGGACCCGTCAACAATGACCCGTCCACAGGGACCCGTCCACATGGACTCGTCCAAATGGACTCGTCCACAAGGATCCGTCTACAGGGGCCTGCGTGTGCGTGCAGGGGAACATACGATTACGTCAGCAAATCATCTCATCTAGTTTCAAATTTAGCCACTAGGGCGCGTGCAACACACAGGAAGTGAGTGGGAACATACGATTACGTCAGCGAAACATGAACTCACTTGTCCGTTGTATGAGTATCAGTTTAGTAGTGGCTTCATGCAGCAAAAGACGTTTACTTACACAATCCATCAATATGGTATGCATTTTTTTTCTTATCATTATGGAAATCTCCTTATTAGAATAAAATGTTATAGTGGTTCTGGTCACTTATAGCTAAACTGTAAAAGATATGATTTTTTGTTGTTTCTTTATATTCTACTACAATAAATATTCACAACGCTATGGGGGTAGAACTGTTGATTAGAGAGAAAAAACCTCACTGAATTACCAATGCATACTCTTTTCCGTATCATTAACATTCAAAAAGTGACACAATGTATAGTGAACGTGTACTATGTGTTAGTGAAAATTTTCAGACATTCCTTTCTACACGATTTAATGATATATGTCAGAAAAGTGTGCTCGGATCTAAATCGTGGTGGACATTCTCTATATCTAATTTATTATGGTATAAAAAACAATAAATGTATTGTACATTCTGACTTTAAAGTTAGGTTAGGTTAGGTTAGGTAAGGTGGGATCTGGTTAGGTTAGGTAAGGTTAGGTTAGGTTAGGTTAGGTGAAGATGGGTTAGGCAGAATGGCTGCGGTATGAATCAAAAGCCAGCTCCTGTCAGTTTTGCCTCACAAGGTTGAGTGTACCCCATTCCAACCCTCAGCCTAGAATTAAATTTCTTGACAGAGCCAGGACTCGAACCCGAGCCTCCACAGTAACAGCTAAAAATAAGGCTGGTCTTGATTGTACATGATCAATCAATAATTACCTAATAATAATAATAATAATAATAATATTAAATAATAATAATAATAATAATAATAATAATAAATATTCCATTTAGCAACTACATAGCCGACCTCTCCCTGGGTTCTTTTACATGCCAACATTGTATGACATGCGTGTCTTAATTTTTGCCGCCTTTCAAAAATCACTTACCACGACCAAGAGCGAACCTGTAAGCTTGGGGGTTGGTAGTCCGACACGATAACCACTCACCCACCGTGGCAAGCTATCAATCAATAATTACTTAATAATAATAATAATAATTATTATTATTATTATTATAAATATTCCATTTAGCGACTACACGGTCGAACTCCCCTTGTGACGTCATTCACGGTCTCATGGCGGGGCAGCCATCTTGCCCATTAGTCACTGCGCCAGCTATGACTGACCCCTCCATAAGAATAACATAGGGCTGTTGCGCGTGGCGGCCATCTTGCCCATTAGCCACTGCGCCAGTATCGGCTTATATTACCTACTTAAGACATACTCATGCTCGGTGTAGAATTCCATCAGCCTGCTTCCTCGATCATTCCTTTCACCTAATCCGAAATCTCACACTATTTTCCCTTCTCTTCCTACCACAGCATTCCAATCTCCCATTACTATAACATTTTCGTCACCCTTGACATACCTCAGAATTTCATCTATTTCTTCGTAGACCTTTTCTACATCTTCATCGTCAGCTTGACTGGTAGGCATATAGACTTGTACCACTGTGGTGCACGTAGGTTTTGTATTGATTTTAGCTACAACATTCCGTTCACTATTTTCCTCATAATATTCCACCCGCTGTCCCAGTTTCCTACTTAATATGGGACCTACCCCCACATAGCCCCTGTTTGATTTAGTGCCAATGACCCTATAGTCTCCTGACCAATAGTCCCGTTCTTCCTGCCAGCGCATTTCACTAATCCCAAACAATTCTAACCTCAACCTATCCATTTCCCTTTCTAAGTTTTCTAACCTTGCACTGCCTAGCAGACTTCTAAGATTCCACGCCCCGATCCGTAGAACGTCAGATTTCCTCTTTCTCACTTCTGTGATGTTAACCCCCTCTCGAGTAGTCCCCACCCGGAGATCCGAACGGGGGACAAGTTTACCTCCGGATTGGAATTTTACAAGAGAGGAGGCCATCATCACATGTAATTATGCATAGAGAGGTGCATATCCTCGGAAATAGCATTACGGATGTAGTTTCCCGTTGCCTTCAGCCGTGCAGCAGAACGCAGTGTTGCTATTAGTTGGCTAATATTATCAATATCTTAACCGTCTATAGCCTCAAGCGGTGCTATTTCTTGGTGGCAATTTTATGTACAAAAGTGGACGATCTAATAGTTACGTGATCATTTGAGGACATGACACACTGCTAGGTTCTTCTGCAATAAACTTTCATCAAATATATGTTGCCCTTATGTATTATTTTAGTACACTTTTCTCTTATTTTGCCGTTTTGAACTACGTGTAGTGGAGTGATATTAGTTCTAGGAACACAGAACATGACAACATACCCTCCTATGCTATCAACGTTAAGTTTGCCTTTCAGTTCACAACACAGTACCCTCTGTGTGTATACTAACGACCCGTTACAGACTTCAAATGTTCCGTCAATTGTTTAAAATTACCTTAGTGGTGAGCGGGTCACAATCATAGTAAGTGGCGTATATCAGCAGCCCGCTGTAGCCACACAAAGCGATGATTGCCAAGGTGCCCAGCACGAAGATCCACACAGCCCTGCAATAAGAGTCATGGAGCATTACAAATCGGAAAACAATTTATTCTTGATTCTTTCAAGAAAATAATATCCCGGCCGTTCAATTCGTGCGTCTTATAGTTAGGGGATATTTCAATAAAAAGCCAGAAAGTCACAAATTATTAAATATATTAATCTACATTAATCTGATTCAAAATTCAACCTGGATTGAATCAGAAGGTTATAAGCAAATGCGAAATTTAAAATGAAGATATTTCTTTATCTATTTATTTATTTATTCATTTAATTATTTCTTTATGTTTTTATTTTATTTACTTTACTTCTTTATTATCTTTATTTACTGTTATTTCACCTAAGGAAAACAGGTCATTTTATATATAAGGTGAGTTCAAAAAGTAACGAGCCGGAGGCTGTAATGCGCAAACCGGTGACGACATCGGCTAATCGTGGCGTGTGTAACGATGTGTGGTTCCGACCAGAGAGTGGAGGGTCACAGCCCGTCGCTAGAGGGCACGCGTGCACGTCACGTGACGATACAAAGCGAGCAGCAGCATGCCTCAATCGTCCAACGCTGCCAGTCGCATTGCAAACAGTGACATGGAGGCGTTAAACGAAGAGCAAAGAGGTGTTGTTCGGTTTCTGACAGCGAAAAGAGTAGGGGGAACGGACATTCATCGCCGAATGTCACAAGTGTACGGCGAACACTGCATGTCCCTTGCAAGGGTCAAGGTGTGGCACAAGCGCTTCAGGGAAGGACGGGTGTCGTTAGCCGATGATGCCTGGTCTGAGGCACCCCCCTGCATTACCGATGACAACGTCCAGCTGGTTGATGCACTCATTACCCAGGACCGCCGAGTGACAATGAACGCCATAGACGCCGTGGTCGGATTGAGCGTCGGAAGTGTGCACACCATCATGAAGGAATGACTGCACTTGCGGAAAGTGTGTACCCAATGGGTGCCCCACACTCTTCAACCACACCAGGAAGCATGTCGAATGGCCTACTGTCTTGGTCTTGGTTGGGCGATTGATGCATGCTGCTGATCGCTTTGTATCGTCACGTGATGTGCACGCGTGCCCTCTAGCGACGGGCTGTGACCTTCCACGCTCTGGTCAGAACCACACCTCGTTACACACGCCACGATTAGCCAATGTCGCCACCGGTTTGCGCATTACAGCCTCCGGCTCGTTACTTCTTGAACGCACCTTATACAAGCGATCTCTAGGTATAGAATTTTAATCTATCTTACCGGTGCCGCTGATGAATACTCGACTCAAACATATCTCATGCAACTGCTGACGAAACACAATGCTTCCCTGTTTTTTCGTTGTAATAAAACAAATAATGTTACGCCACTGATGACATTATTGCCTGAAGTTACATAAATACTGTGTCAAATTACAAAACAGAAGAATACTTTCAGTTAGGCCATTCTTTTTCTCCATCTGCAGAGGCATTTTTATTGTGCTGAAAAATGTCGGGGTTTTTATGCCACAAAGAACTTGTTGTTAGAACGTTTACCCTAAAATTTGAAATCTTACATCAACGTAGATGTCACATAGCCTAAATTGATTCTGTGGTTATCGAGAAATAACCGTTTATATTTACGTGGCTTCCCTCAAAAAATTCGTCTGTTTTCTGAAATTATGTTGTATTGTTGTAATTTGAGGCAATAGCAACAGGTAACAATATTTGCTCCGTTATAGTGAAGGAATCACGTTTATTTAAACGTGTCGAAAATCATATTGAAAAGTAGAATAAATTACATTGAATTGCAATTGGCCACATAAACATATAGACTATACATCATCTATATATTTAAAACACTAAGCTGATTTTTGTTACCGCGAGATTGAGGGAACGGTAGAACCGATTCACTTCGTAGAGCAATCTGTCGAAAGCTGTAGGCCTGTAGATTTGCAGAGTGTCTTTAAAATAAACAAATATGTTACCACATATTTTTAAATTTATAAACAAAACTGCAAAATTATTGGCTCAAGCGCATGCGCAGAATCATCTTGGTTAATGACAGACATGGCGGATGTCCACCGCGTTTTAATGCAATAGTTATTTATAAGAATTATAATAAAGGAGGGGAATATTGATTATGAAGTTTCCACGATATAAACAGGAATAGAATATTATAAAAAACGGGAAATGGAGAAGAACTTATACGGACTGTTGAGAGTGAATGTTGTTTAAGTAACTTAATATTGCACTCTTCTACCAGTGATTCGGTAGCTCAGACGGTAGCATTCAAAAGTCTTAATTTATGCATCGCGCAATGGAAGCAGTTCGAATCCCACCTCCGACATATATTTTAATTTCTCAATTATTCTTTCTGGCTATTGGTAATACATTGTATTAACATATTTTACTTTTATTATTCCCGTAAAGTAAGGAATTCTCCACGATTTACTTTGCCATATACTTATAAATTATTAAATAAAAGATGGCCACAATCGCTTTCGCCATGAGAGACAATTGACGAACATAATTCATTTGTTGGACTCAGCCATCGTGGTCACTCAGCCCCGTCTACTTTGGTGTGTGTCAAATTTTCTCTCATAACCTGTGTTATTGTGATGGCAGTACTGATGTGTGCATTTGTAATTAAAGTGGGGAATGGGAAATCGGCGACCGAGGCTTTAAGTTAGGAACTATCCCGGTATTTACCTGCAGTGGAAGTGGCAAACCACGGAAAACCACATCCCAGATTGTTGAGATGGGAATCGAACCTTGCCCTACTTAGTTTTGCCTCAGGAGTGCGCCCCGTTCCAGCCCTCAGACCAGAATTACACCTGCAGTGGAGGTGGCAAACCACGGAAAACCAAATCCCAGATTGTTGAGATGGGAATCGAACCTTGCCCTTCTTAGTTTTGCCTCAAGAGTGCGCCCCGTTCCAGCCCTCAGACCAGAATTACAGTTCTAGAGAAATGACGGATAAAGGATTCACCGTATCGTAGTGTGATCTTTGTTTTTGAGAATTAAAAAGAGGGGATTGAAGAACTTCAACAAGCGTTTGAGTTCGTTTGTTGTTTAAGTAACTTAATATTGGTTTTGAAGTCTGTTGACTGGGTGGCTCAGGGGTAACATTGCGGACCCAGGAATGTATTTTGCATAGTCAAAGGAATCTCACCTCAGACATGTATTTTTATTTCCTAATTATTCTTTCTGGCTATTGGTAATTCATTGTCTTGACATATTTTACTTTTATTATTCCCGTACAGAAAGGAATTCTCCACGATTTACATTGCCATATACTTTTAAATTATTAAATAAAAGATGGCCACAATCGCTTTCGCCATGAGAGACAATTGACGAATATAATTCATTTGATGGACTCAGACATCGTGGTCACTCAGCCCCGTCTACTTTGGTGTGTGTCAAAAATTTCTCTCATAACCTGTGTTATTGTGATGGCAGTACTGATGTGTGCATTTGTAATTAAAGTGGGGAATGGGAAATCGGCGACCGAGGCTTTAAGTTAGGAACTATCCCGGTATTTACCTGCAGTGGAAGTGGCAAACCACGGAAAACCACATCCCAGATTGTTGAGATGGGAATCGAACCTTGCCCTACTTAGTTTTGCCTCAAGAGTGCGCCCCGTTCCAGCCCTCAGACCAGAATTACACCTGCAGTGGAGGTGGCAAACCACGGAAAACCAAATCCCAGATTGTTGAGATGGGAATCGAACCTTGCCCTTCTTAGTTTTGCCTCAAGAGTGCGCCCCGTTCCAGCCCTCAGACCAGAATTACAGTTCTAGAGAAATGACGGATAAAGGATTCACCGTATCGTAGTGTGATCTTTGTTTTTGAGAATTAAAAAGAGGGGATTGAAGAACTTCAACAAGCGTTTGAGTTCGTTTGTTGTTTAAGTAACTTAATATTGGTTTTGAAGTCTGTTGACTGGGTGGCTCAGGGGTAACATTGCGGACCCAGGAATGTATTTTGCATAGTCAAAGGAATCTCACCTCAGACATGTATTTTTATTTCCTAATTATTCTTTCTGGCTATTGGTAATTCATTGTCTTGACATATTTTACTTTTATTATTCCCGTACAGAAAGGAATTCTCCACGATTTACATTGCCATATACTTTTAAATTATTAAATAAAAGATGGCCACAATCGCTTTCGCCATGAGAGACAATTGACGAATATAATTCATTTGATGGACTCAGACATCGTGGTCACTCAGCCCCGTCTACTTTGGTGTATGTGTGTGTGTGTGTGTACAATTTTCTCTGATAACCTGTGTTATTGTGATGGCTGTACTGATGTGTGCATTTGTAATTCAAGTGGGGAATGGGGAATTGACGACCGAGGCTTTAAGTTACGAACTATTCCGGTATTTACCTGCAGTGGACGTGGAAAACCACGGAAAACCACATCCCAGATTGTTGAGATAGGAATCTAACCTTGCTCTCCTGAGTTTTGCCTCAAGAGTGCGCCCCGTTCCAGCCCTCAGACCAGAAGTAAATTTCTTGGCAAACCAGGGATCGAACCTGGAATCCGGGGCGATAGCTCAGAATGTAGCCTTCAGATTGGGCTTCCCTGTGTTAATACCATTTTTGACAAGCACTCCCTCCATTACGGTGGCTGTCGAAGTGAGTCTATGCTCATTCCAGTAGTTGGCGAAATATGCTCCCTTGCTTAATTTACTGTCATGGAAATGCAAAGGATTGTACCTACATCAGGTGATGGAAATTGCTTATTTAGAGCAGTTTCGTACTGTTTATTCCAAAATGCAGGACGTTATCCTGAGCTGCGTTTGCAAGCAAATTGCAAAAATTGTTGCTGGCATGAATAATTATAAGGATTTTATTATTGGCGATCAGTATCATCGCATTTTCATCAGCAACAAACTTGAGAATGAAATTATCTGAACTTCATTGTATACGTGAATATTATTGTTTATTGATGATTTGTTTAGAGTACATAACAATGAGTCTAACCACGCTGTTGATTTTGGCAATAGAAGTATTATTTGCCATTTAATATTTGGTGGCTGCGTTGATGCAGGCCACTATAGTGTTATTGAATATGACGTTAATTTGGAGAGAAATGCTGCAATAAATATACCCATTTGACGAAAAAGAACATTAGCCACAAAATAGTGGGAAATTGTAGAAAATACGAAGCCACTTTTAAAATCTAATATAGAAATGCCATTTCAGAAACAATTCCAGATATTATGCCGTACAGTGTATGGTCCTTGACGAACAAATGTAAACATTGTTCTGCACTGTATTTCTGTAGCGAGAAATCTACGCCTGGTTACTTTGACCTTTGGTGTTGTAATGGCAAACTTAATCTTCCTAAATATAAAATATTTGACAGACTGCAACAATTTTTCACTGGAAATGATATCTCAAGGAATTTAAGAGAGAACTTCGTTAATGTATATTCCAAAATTATAAGCGACGGTTCCTGCGGCCAGTTGTATATATTAGACTCCTCAGAATTCTTGAATTCCTTGGAATTAAGTGATTTGCTTCCACATACTCCAAACGATTGACCCATAGATATGCTCCTGAGAAATCTGAAGTTTCCTAAGTGCATCTAAATGCTACCATATTAATTATAAGAAATATGTACAAAAATTGCTTGAATTTGGAAATAATAAGTGCAGTTAAAATTAGGCGGAGAGATCTAACCCATCGACTTGATTCCATATTAATTATATGTAATATGCTGGAAAATGCTTGGATTTGGAAATAAGTGCAGTTAAAAATAGGCAGAAAGGTCTAATCCTTCGACTTGATTTAACACCACCGGATAAAACAATCATTTTCTTTTAAGAGGCAACATTTTCCGATTCGCTTGGCATACTTTATCACAATCAATAAAGCTCAAGGGGGAACTCTGGAACGTATAGGTCTCAATTTGCCTCATCAAGTTTTCAATCATGGCCAGCAGTATGTTGCAATGTCTAGAGTGCCCTTAAAGTTTCAATAGTGCCAAAAAATAATTGTACAAAGAACGTATATAATAAAATTCTTCAGTAAATATTTTCTTATTGGCCGTCATGTATTGACGGGTTTCAACTAGTATATATTATTTCAGTAGTATAGATCCCTCCTGCGGCGCTCACAAGCGACCGATCGTGACAAATGAGCATTCAAATGAAAGAGAATATACATTAGAGGTGACGAATTGCGCTCTAATTTCATATCTATAATTTCTTTAAAAAATTGTACGAAGTGTGCGATTTGCAGATACTGTTGCTGTAGGAAAATACGCTCCATAATTGCTGTCCACTTCACATTTTGGCTGCTGTGACGCCTGTTTCATGTCATTTTAACATTCTGAGATCTTTCCTTTATCATTTTGCATGGATTTCAGAAACATTAAATATAAGGAATGAGTACTCAAATCGTATACTTTCATAAAAATCGAATAACCGGCGAGTGTTATGATGATCCAATTTTCAGTGTTTGCCTTCTTAAATTAGGGAATGTAGAACTTGGAATTCTAACTGAAATGTAAATAGTGCTCTATATTCATTTGGTTGGAATAAAAACATAACAATCAAAGCCTCCGTGGCTTAGGCGGCAGCACGCCGGCCTCTCACCGCTGGGTCCGTGGTTCAGATCCCGGTCACTCCATGTGAGATCTGTGCTGGACAAAACGGAGGCAGACAGGTTTTTCAACGGGTACTCCGGTTTTCCCTGTCAAAATTTCATTCCAGCAACACTCTCCAATATCATTTCATTTCATCTGTCATTTATTTAATCATTGCCCCCGAGGAGTGCGTCAGGCCTCGGCAGCCGGCCCAGTTCATATCCTCGCCGCTAGATGGGGGCTTCATTCATTCCATTCCTGACCCGGTCGGAGACTGGAAGCAGGATGTGGATTTACATTTTTCAAGAACATAACAACCTTTCTCCTTAAGTGTCTCATTATAAACCTATTGGGGAAAGTGTGGTTTATGAACATGCGAGATTTCTCGCACGGATCCGCTAGTACATTTTTAATTCGAGACGGTTTTGCCTTTCAGAGTCCAGTCTGCAAGCCTCTGTTAACAAACAAGTCGCCCCCATGATCCCATATTAGCAGTTAGCATTGCGACCACCTCTGCTTGTATGTTCCTCATCTTGAAATCGTTCAACACTGAATCCAACCATCGCCCCCTTCATCTACCTCTGCTTCACTTACCCTCTACAGCCGAACGCATTAACCTCTTACGTAATCTCTCCTCCCCCATTCTCTTGACATAACCCCACCATCTGAGCCGGCACATACGAACAGCTTCTAGCGTGTTCATTTCTTAGCCTTCATCTCATCAATACCAGTACGCTCCTGCCATTGTTCCCATCTATTTGTCCCAGTAATCATTCGTACTGCCTGCCTCTCACCCGGAGGCCCCGGGTTCGATTCCCGCCTCCGTCAGGGATTTTAGAAACTGACGTGAGGGCTGGAACGGGGTGCACTCAGCCTTGTGAGGACAAATTAGTAGCTGTCTGGCAGTGAGGCAGCGCCCCGATCACGAAAACCGAGATTAACGGCCGAGGGTATCCGATGCGCTGATCACGCGTCATCCTAATATCTGCAGGCCAAATGGAAGGGCAGCGGTCGCTTGATAGGCCTAGGCCCTTCACGGGCTGTAGTGCCAGGGGTTGTTTTTATTATTATTAATCATTCGTGCTACCCTCATATCAGTTACTTCGAGCTTATATATCAAATATCCTGAATCTACCCAGCTCTCAGCGGGTGAGTTGGCCGTGGTCGTTACGGCATGATCGATGGCTGTCACTCACATCCGGGAGGCGAGGAGGTTCGAATCCCTCCGCCGGTAACCGTGAAGATGGTCTTCTGTGGTTTCCCATCTTCCTTCCTGGCAAATGCCGGGGTGGATCCCTAACTATAGGCTACAGCCGCTACCTTCCAACTCCTCGTCCTTACATTCCTACTTTCCTTCCCAACGATGCTTGTAGCTCACCCATTGGGTGTCCGTCTCGAAGCAGCTACCAAACTGGCGAGCCGAACATGTCCTCGGACACTCCCGGCATTAAAAGCCATACGCTTAAAAAAAAAGCTCTCACTTTCATACTGCAAGGTAGGTATAAATACTGAGCGATGTAGATGGAGTTTCGTCTCTACACTAACTTCTTTCTTGTGGAATAGGCCTACTATAGATCGCAACTGAAAACTCACTACATTGGCTTTCTTGCTCCTTGACTCTACCTATTTTAAATCCTATATTACCAGCCCAATTGCTTAAATTGGTCCATCTGCTCCTACCTGACATTTTATTTTCTTGTGTTTCTTCCCCACCGACATCACCAATTAGGTATTAGTTGGTGGCTTCGATGGCGTAGTTGGTAGCATGCTAGGCTTCTATGCCCAAGATCGCGGGTTCAAATCTGGCCGAAGTCGTCGGATTTTTTAAGAGCGTTAAAATCCCTCAGTATGCCTTCCTTCGGAGGGGAAGTAAAGCTGGCGGTCCCATGTCACAGATTTAGGACATGTTAAAGAACCTTCCACTAATTACACCTGTGTGAAGCTAAATTGTATAGGTTAAGAATGTAAACAACGCTCTTAGGTTCCTACGTTCGTTGCCAAGAGTCGACTGCGTTGGCGTCTGGTAGCTAAGTTCTGAACTAGTAGTCGTTGACGGTGGCGTTTGGCAGCAAAAGTAGGAACTATTTGAAAAATTCAAACGTCTGCAGTCCTTACTTGAATTAAAAAACAGATAACACACACTAATATAGTCATCACAATTAACACCGGCTATAAGACAAATTCTACACACACCCAAAGTACACGGGGCTACATAACCGCGTTGTCGCAGCCCCTAATCTTAAGAACCAACCAACCGGTATTAGTTGCATTGTCTGTATGAACTAATAAATACGTACACACATTTCAATTATAGATCCCGGCGACTAGGTCTGCACTTGACCTTGAGAGGTCAGTGGTATAAGGGGGATGTGGAGCGGTGCGGGGATCGTGCCAAATAGGCTACTTCCCTACCTAATAACATTGACGCGCGCGACAGTAACGTGTTCCCTCGGACATAGCCTACTAAGTCTAAGGGCCGGGTTCACCATGGTTCGTTAAAATGTTACAAACCAATTAAGGCCGTTGACGGACGATTACCGAAATGTTGTGGTTCACCAAACTTTAACAATCCATTAGCTTCCCTAACAAGCCGTCAAAACTAATTGCTCTGTCAGCATGGAATTAACGACTTGACGGTCGATTTACGTAGCAATCAAATCCAAAATGGCATGCGGCGAAAGCTGGAATAGTCGTGCATTAAACTTTATTCTCAACGATGACGATGTTTTTGAAGACATGCTAGAATTTCTTCGACCACTAACTTATAAATAACGAAGGAATTACTTAAATGAATGCGACGACATGGAATTTATTATGAGATTTCGGTTGTCAAAACCTTCTGAGTTGATGAATGTTCTACAGATGACAGAACCTAACCTGGAATTCCCGTCTGATAAGTAAGATAGCCTAGACCTATGTACCATTCCTTATTTATGTGTAATATCGTGTGATTCATTACGGTGTAGCACATGTAGATAATTTAATAAAAGACTACCTAGATGTCACAACATCAGTACTCTTATTTATTAGCCTATTTTCAATTTTGAAAAAATAGGCTTATGAGATCACCTTTTGTCCGTGTGTGTGTGCGTGTGTGTGTGTGATTCGTGTGTGTGTCCCCCCCCCCCCCCCCTTAATAAAATCTAAACGGCAGGAGAGATTTCAATGAAACTCGGAAAGTTCATAGCACTATTCCCGGCGACCTCGACCGTGCCCTTCAAATTTTGTTACGACTCACCAATCCAACATGGCGGCTGTGCGAAATATTTCACCAGCATTCAATATCTCCGAAACTATTACCGATATTACCCTAACATTTTCTATGGTGATAGAGGGAACTACTATAAGTTCACTTATGTGACTTTTGAAAACCTGGTAACTACAAAACCAACATGGCGGCCAAGCGAATTTGAGACTTTTAGATAGACGTTTCTCGCGATTTGACCAACCAAACGCAATGAAACTTGGTACAGTATATGTTTATATACATTGTAATGCACCGACATCTAACTTCGTTCAATTGTTTACATAATCACAAGATGGCGGATGTGCGAAATATTTCACTGGCATTCTATATCTCTGAAACTATTAGCGGTATCTCCCTAAAATTTTGTACGGAGATAAAGGGCACTACTGGAAGTCCATCTATAAGATTTTCAAAAACCGGTTAACTACAAAACGAACATGGCGGCCAAGCGAATTTGAACATTTTAAATAGACCTTTCTCGCGATTTAATGTTCCAAGCGCACTGAAACCTGGTACAGGAAATATTTATACACATTGTAATCCACTGGTATCTAATTTAGTTCAATTGTTTACATAACCTCAAGATGGCGGCAGTGCGAATTTTAAAATTGAGTTTTTATTTCTTGTGATGTAGTCATGCGATCGAAGTGAAAGTTTGAATAATGAACCTACGCAATAATTTTCCTTTAATGGTACATGACTCTATGGCCTATACATTTAACAATCCAACATGGCGACCATCCGAAATATTTAGACGATACTGAATATCTACGAATCTATTTTAGCAATCAAACTGCATTTTTTTAATGTTCATAGGGGCTATGAACTTAAGTTCACCTATAGGACTTTAAATAACCTGGTGATCACAAATCCAACATGGCGGTGACGCTAATTATAAATATTCACATGGACGTTTCTCGCAGTTTAACCATCCGCGTGCAGTGAAACTTGGTACAGTAAATCTTTATCCGAATGTTAATCCACTGGCATCTAATTTATTTCAATTGTTTCCATAACCTCAAGATGGCAGCTGTGAATTTTTTTTAAATCTCCTTGTTTTTTCTTGTGTCCAAACTATGCGATTGAAGTTTGAATACTACACGTTCACAATAATCTGCATGTAACAGTACATAACTCTAGGACCTACATATATAAAATCCAACATGGCGACCATCCGAAATATTTAGTCGGTTCTCAATATCTACGAATCTATTACAGCAATCAAACTGAAATTGTGTATGTTGATAGTGGCAATTAACAAAAGTAGGATATATGAAAATAGGCTGCATAGGTCTTCACGGAACTACTTGTTTTTACGTGTAATGAATTACGTTATAAAACATCCTAGTTAATTTAATTTAATCAAAGACTACCTAAACGTTACAGCATCAGTCCTCTTATATTCAACGATTTCACGATGCCCATCCACCGAGTAAATAAGGGTGGATAATTATGTTTCTTTCATTTAACGAATATTTCACAGTCCCCGGCTCGTCTTGTTCTTTTCCTCATCAGCCATGTTTGTTTTTAACCAAGGAGCATGTAACTTTTAAGCCTTTTCAGTTAACGGCCTGCTCGATTACACCAAAGAATAAACAAATACCGCCACAATCATCGTCTTTCAAAGAGTTTTGTACAGCCCTTAAACATAACGCTTCGTTTGCTAATGCCAATCGGCGAATGTGCTGGTGAAACGCCAACGAGCTTAATGCCGGTGTTAAAGTTAACAACACATTTACTGACGGTCTGTTAACGCTGCGTTGGTGAACCCGACCCTAAGCCAGTGCCGCTTAGCGTGGCAAATGTTTTACGCTGGGGGATGGTCAAGTGCAGAGCTACCTGCCGGTAACAGTAATCATGTACTATATTTCACATTGTCACCTCACAGGCTTCATGAGTTGCAGTCTTCTGTTTGTCTATGGAAAATGTTGTTGGTCACAAGTTGTAGACGAGGGCATGGCCCATATTTTGCTCTTCACCACATTTACATTTATAGGCTAAAACTATTTTATCCAGTTAGAACGTGACCTGCCAACTCCGACGCGTAGCTTGTTGAATGATTTCCATGTCGACAAATTTTCCTTAAGACCAGAAGAGACGCTTTTAGTAGGTCTCCTCCCAGGCGCGGATCTAGAGTTTTGTTTGGGGGGGGGGGGGGTCACAGAATCGAAATTGTTAAGAAAAATGGTATCACTAACAACGCAATCACAAAATAACCAAACGTACAAAACCAGACCAATTTTTTTGCAAGCTTCATGGATAGAAATTTGATGCGTTTAGCACACCAAAAAAATTCGTACAAATTTCAACGGCGTGTTTTGCGACTTTTACATCGAGCTTCGAGAAAAGTATCAAGGTACGGTACATTACAGTTTCGGCAAGTCGAGTTGGTACCGACAAAAGGAGAAAGTCACAATTAAATTGCCAACCAAGCTTGCAGTTTGGACGTCGGCAAAATTTTTTGGTGCGAAAGAAAGCCCCAAATTCCTATCCGTGCATTGCTGCACATTCATCGTGACATCACTATAGACATCGATTTGGTAATCACAAGGTTTGATAAACAAAATAGACGAGTTGATTTTGTGATATAAATAATCGTTTTTATATAACAGGTATGAAGTTGTAAATATGTACAGTTAAAACAGAACATAATAATTGCAATAAAGATATTTTCAGTATTGAATAAAATGAAAAAAACTGTTTTTCAGTTAAAATTCGTTAAGTTTTATTTGTCTGGTTATTGTGTTTTCGTTTTTTGAGTTTGCAAAAAAATTTGGTCACCGTCTGGGGGGGGTCATGACCCCCGTGACCCCCCCCCCCCTTGAATCCGCGCCTGTCCTCCATTCCAAAAAGCATAGATCGGACATGAGATTCATGAGTAGTTTGGTAAAATATGACCGTTTTAGTAGGCCTACAGTGTTAGTAAACTGTACAATTAAGACCTCTTGGATAGAAGATGGTTTGTTAGTACAGGGTCATTATCTATGAGCGCCCTATAAACACGGCAAGCTAAGCCGGCTGTGACTGGCGCGTACACGGTTCAGCCGGTGGTGGCACGCACTTTCCACACTTTTACCAAACATCTTCAATAATGTGTACTTACAGAGCACATAGGCGATGCTGAAAACGTCCCCCTTCTCTTGTAAGACACACTTGACATCTTCTGATGAACGAATGTCTGTAAACTCTTTTATTTTTTACGGAGCCTGTTCCCTTGAATCGTTTAGCGAGCCTCCTAATTGTACTGGCGTTAGGCACAGGTCTTCCTGGAAACTTGATTCGAAATTTTCGTCTCGTTTCAGAACAAGATTTTCTGCTTCTCATATACGAATTATGGATATACACACGTTCGCGCAATGTGAATTGGTGTCTGTACCAAACGTCAGATCAAGTCCTGACGAAAATATGGTTGGTTGGTTCCTTAGTTTAGGGGCTGCGACAACGCGGTCATGTAGCCCCGTGTACTTTGGGTGTGTGTAGAATCTGTCTGATAACCGGTGTTAAATGTGATGACTCTATTAGTGTGTGTATCTGTTTTTTAATTCAAGTACCGACTGCAACTTTGAATTTTTCAAATAGTTCCTAGTTTTGCCGCCAAACGCCACCGTCAACGACTACTAGGCCTAGTTCAGAACTAGACTACTAGACGCCACCGTAGTCGGCTCTTGGCAACGAACGTAGAAACCTAAGAGCGTTGTTTACATTCCTAACCTATACAATTTTGCTTCACACAGGTGTAATTAGTGGAAGGTTCTTTAACATGCCATAAATCTATGACATGGGACCGACGGCTTTACTTCCCCTCCCAAGGAAGGCATTCTGAGGGATTTTTAACGCTCTTAAAAAATCCGACGGCTTTGGCCGGGTTTGAACCCGCTATCTTTGGCATAGAAGCTCAGCATGCTACCAACTACGCCACAAAGAGGAAAATATCTCTTCGCGCATCTCCTCTCTCTGTCCCCTGTTGTGTTTCCAGCATGGAAACTAGTCCATTTTGTCATCCCTCAGCATTTAAAATCATTTGTCTTCACATTTTACTCAACTTCTCTCCACTTTTATTACCTTTGAAGTATTTTATTGGTGATTCAAGCTTTACAGCTGTGTTGCCAACCTTTGAGACTGATTCGCCATAAAATCGAATTACTCGGGTGCTCTTTTGCCGCTCAAACAAGGATTATATACAACAAAATGTAATACAGGGTTTCTTTTATGTACCATTGGAGAATGATAGGTCGTGTAGGGGCGGGTATAGAAGTAATTTGAGATAGGGAACTTGGGGTCGGAGCGGCCTCCTTACCCCCTAAAATAAGGGTTGATTCGGGCCCTCCACCCTGTAAGTTAGGCAACCGACACAAGCCTTTATTACCTTTCTCTATCCTATATCTCTTGGCAAGATTCATTGGGCAAGCCCGGAATCGAACCCGGGACTACCGGCCTTTCGCACCGCGACACTACCCATTACGCCAGCGCCAAATTGTGATATGAATCTTGCCAAGAGTTAAAGGATTGAGGAAGGAAATAAAGGCTTGGGTCGGTTGCCTAACTTACAGGGTGGAGGGCCTGGATCAACCCTTATTTTAAGGGTTAAGGAGGCCTCTCCGACCCCAAGTTCCCTATCTCAAATTACTTCTATACCCGTCCCCTACACGACCTATCATTCTCCAAAGGTACATAAAAGACACCCTGTATAATATCAAATTCGTGCTGAATTACACAGCGTATCGTAAAAAAATACCACTAAAACTACATTCACACAAACAATTCATCACATGAAAAGCAAAGTTGGTAAAGCTACTAATTAACGAGACAATGAAAAATGCATTCATAGATGTTTATAAAGGAAATTCTGAAAAGTAATATATAGCCAGCTTATGCATGCACTGGAACATCTTGTACACCAATAACAAGCAGAACAAATGGGAACTATTTCATGACGCGTTAGCCTCTCCACAGACAAAATCATTAAAGGCACCGCTTAGGTCTTGAGGTGACTAGAAGTATAGTTGGTTGGTTGGTTCCTTAGTTTAGGGGCTGTGACAACGCGGTCATGTAGCCCCGTGTACTTTGGGTGTGTGTAGAATCTCTATGATAACCGGTGTTAATTGTGATGACTGTATTAGTGTGTGTGTCTGTTTTTTTATTCAAGTATGGACTGCAACTTTGAATTTTTCAAATAGTTCCTACTTTTGCCGCCAAACGCCACCGTCAACGACTACTAGGCTTAGTTCAGAACTTAGCTACTAGACGCCACGGCGGTCGGCTCCTGGCAACGAACGTAGCAACCCAAGAGCGTTGTTTACATTCTTAACCTATACAATTTAGTTTCACACAGGTGTGATTAGTGGAAAGTTCTTTAACATGCAATAAATCTATGACATGGGACCGCCGGCTTTACTTCCCCGCCGAAGGAAGGCATACTGAGGGATTTTTAACGCTCTTAAAAATCGACTATATGTACAGGCATAACCAACAATCACAGTAATCACAATACTCACTAAACGTGCAACACTTAACGTCTAAGCTTTGCAGATACACGTCCATATGAATGACAAAACACGTGTGAACTAACGATATGAGTAAGCGGAGCGCGCCAACCACCGGCTGAACTGCGTACGCTCGCCCGAGATCTGCGCCAGCCACAGCCGGCTTAGCTTGCCGTGCTTATCGGGCGCATATAGATAATGACCCTGTACTTTACTCGTATGAATAACATCAACAAGGACGTTAATGGGGCAGATGGCCTCAATGTTCTGTCCCTCATAACAATAAACAAGATGTTCAGTATAGAACATATAGCCTACTTTCTCCTAAATGCATGGTTATTGTTATAACTCGTTGTCCTTTTCAAGGAGTATAATTGAATGTTGGTTGTAGTAGCTTGTTGAAATATAACGGGATATGCTGATATTAGTCTAAACATGAATATGAGGTGCCCTTTGCTAGTGCTACCTCTGTAAACAATTTCATTCAGTTCGGTTTCACCGTGTTGAATTGATATGGGGAATCGATTTGCACACATACTTGGCCGCTATCTGCAGACTATTGGGCTGACGATCTAGTAGTTTGGTCAAAATATGCTTCCCACATAAAGGTATGTTGTTGCAACATATGGTAGAGATCAGATTATTAGGTTGGTCGTAATTTGATTTAAGCTTTTAACATTTGGGTAGCCACCATTACGTTTTCGTCAAGATGGTGGTGATATAAAACATGACACTGAGGTATCCTTTGCTAGTGCTACCTCTGTACCAAATTTCGTTCAATTCGGTTTCACCGTGTTTGAATTGTTAGGGGGAATCGATTTGCACACATACATGGCCGCCATCGGCAAACTAATGGGCTGATAACCTTGTAGTTTAGTCAAAAGATGCTCGTCATACAAATATATGTTTTTGCAAAATTTGGTAGAGATCGGATGATTAGTTAGTTTGTTATTGTTGTTTTAAGGGGCGGAACTACGAGGTCATCTGCCCCAATCGGATCGTAATTTGATTTAAGCTTTGAACATTTGGGTGGCCGCCATTATTTTTCCTTCATGATGGCAGCGATATAAAACATGACACATAGGTGCCCTTCGCTAGTTCTACCTCTGTACCAAATTTCGTTCAATTCGGTTTCACCGTGTTCGAATTGATAGGGTGGGGACAGACATTCAGAGTGCACACACTCACACACACACACACACAGACTCACAATCACACACACACACACAGACAGACACACAATTTTTGGCCCTGTGTAGATCTCATAAGTCTACTTTCATTTTTTGCAAAAATCAAAAGTAGGCTAATACCACCACCGTCAAGGATATTAATAAATCTCATACTTACTTTATGGCTTCGCGTAGGCTCGGAAGCGACAGATATCGCTGTGACATTATCTGGGTGATACCTCCATTATACACCCAATGGACGAAGCCTCCAATGACCATAATGACGAGGGTATGTCGCTCAAAGGGATCCAAACTGAGACTGTCAACAAAATATTAGGAACACTTACATTCTGGCGGTGCGAAGAGTGGGCAAACTCAGGTAGCGTTGGATCATATTCTGGTTCACTGCATTTGTCTGCAGCCAGAAACCAAAACCTCCCACAGACACTGACCAAAAAGTGTGACGGATCGTCGCATCCGGGTTGAAACTGTCAAAACACGAAAACTAGTAAAAATCAGGAAAATGTTAAAAAAAACACCAGTGATTTCAAAATCGGAATCAAAAAAGAAAACATTCAAGAGAACAAACCTTGAACAAAAATGCCCTCAGTAAATGAAAAGAAGGCAGGGTTTTCAAAATCAGACGTTTTCTTTGAAAGTTGGGGATTTTCAATATGAGTAGAATTATTTTATTCAGGTATGAACATTGGGGAAGCTTGGCAATGCTGTACTTTGGAACGATACTCGAGCACCCACCGATTGGTGTCCGTGGAAGTGTGTCGGAGGCTCAGAATAAAAGTACAGTGTCAATAAAATGATTTCAATTACATATTTTTTCTTTAAAAATTTGGTGTGGTCGACTGTTAGAATCGGAATGCCGGTGGTGTTTTGCATAAAAATACGTCGGAATACTTATGGAACACCACGCACCCATGCGTCGGCTTCTAAGCGTGCTGGTTTGACATGTCTCATTCCCAGTCTGTAGCAAATATGTACATTTAGTATACTCGCTAAAAGACAGCATCCAAATAGTATTTTATATTGAATGACGTTCAGTTACGTTCACCATATTTTATTGCGGGTTATTACATTTTAAAAATATTTGTGTACCTAGGTAGAAACAAAAAAATATATATATATATCACATCACATCATGTACCAATTTGTCACAACATTAAGAAGATAGGCTACTTATATCAACATACATAATAGAGTGCTGGTGATTCACAGCGTACATAATCTGAAAGAGAATAATTTCATAATGTTCACTTGGACTATAGAAAAATGGTCTTATTACGGTACTAGAGCTTGGCCAATTTGAAAAATGCAATATGGCGCCTGAGTGAATTTCAAAATTATTTATTTTAAATTTCATGTATTCTAATTCTAACGTGGCCACGCCCAGACAGGTTTCTATTTCAATTCTCAGATGAAGACACTGAGATTGGAATTCATGCATCCCTCAGAGGTGACAGTGAGTTTACAGACGACACTAAAGCCACATGGGTGCCATAGTCGTAAACTGGCTTAGAATGTAAAAATTAACAAATTTGTGAGTGGTTTTGCCTAGGAACACCAAGCTGGCTCATCAGCGGGCTCTTTGTATCCGCGCCCCACACAAGATACGACATTCACCTAGAAAAAGGGCCGTGAAAGCCAACATACCATCTTTTTGACTTAGAATTCAATTACTACTGTAGGCTATAGCTTCGTAATTACCAAAGTTCTTCAAAGGTAAATACGTAACTATAGAGACAGGGCCTCAAAGAACACTAGATATATCTCTATTTGCTAAACCTTTGCTATTGTACTGTTGAACTTTAGGAAAAAGGTGTATTTCCCTATTGAGCAGCATCTGAGCCGAGTTATGGCCTAAAGTCAATTAACTTATAGCTGCTAAGTGAATCTAAATTATGTAATAAAGTTAGACTAGCTGAAGTTAGACGCTACACGAGCAACACCTGGAAAATAAATATTAAATATTAGATATTAGATATTAGATATTACATATTAGATATTATATATTAAATATTAAATAAATAATAGTTAATTAATAATTAATAATAAATAAGGATTAAGGATTAAGGATTAATGATTAATGATTAATGATAAATAACATATAATAAATAAATAATAAACAATAAATAAATAAATAAGGGCAATCATAGGATTAGTCGAAGTGTGGGACAGGACAGGATACAGATCTAAAGTTGCAAGTGTGAAGGATCCCCCCGAAAAAAGACTCGCTCTTTCAGTGGAAGAACGATTGCGAAGGAGCCGACGAATGAAAGATCTCTGGCAGGAATCTAAACAACAAGGCAGAAACACCTTGAAGAAGATGAAGACCTGAATAATGGTTGTGTATTTGTAGTCCATAGATGGCTGTATCAAAATAAAATGAATAAAAATTAGTAAATACATGAATAAATAAATTAAAAAATCAAAATAAAAAATTAATAAAATAAATAAATATAAAATAAATGAACCTAAAAACAAATAAATAAATTAAATAAATAAAGAAATTACAAACAAATAAAGAAAATAAACAATAAATAAAATAATATGGTATATTGGCTTTCACGGCCGGTGAATTAAAACTCAGCAATTCTTCTAGGTTTGTGCCGTGTCTTGTGTGGGGTTTCGCCTAGGACACCAAGCTGGCTCATCGGCGGGCTCTTGGTGTCCCCGCCCGGACCCCCACATGAGTGACGAATTGCGCGCCACCTCCCTTTATATTAGGTGCAACTGCACCACTTGACTGCGGCCGTGAAAGCCAATATACCATCTTTTTGGAAGCCTTCATAGGGAGGTTAAGGCTGCTTGAGCTTTTAGTTCTCGCAGTCAAATTCGAAATTGTTATTTTAAGAATGCGAGTGATCTAAGCCTATATGGTTACCAAGGCAACATGGCTCTCAAATTGGGCCATTAGTAGGAATTACATCAAATGTTGCCTCATATTAATAATAATAATAAATAATTATTATTGTTATAATTTGTTAATTTGGAAACATTAAAAGGTACCCTACTGATATGGAAGAGATATGTACGAAAATATCGAGTACACCACTTCAAATTTAAGCGTATTGATAAAAATATTTCATTTGGAAAAGACCTATAATAATAATATTAATAATTAACAATCTTAAAATAAGGCATTACTGTACACTGCAGTGGTAAAACCAGAATGCCTATATGCGAGTAAATTTCTAGTATTAAATTAAAAATTAGAAAATCTTGAAGTACTAGAAGGGAGAGTTATGAGAAAATCTTAGGCCCAGTGAAAACAAAAGGAGCACCGAATTCAGATCTAATGATGAAATGTACATGACTATAGAAAGCAAAACAGAAACGATAAGAAAAAGGAGATCGATATTTTTGGACATAGTTAAAGAATGGATGATTCCAGATTAACAAAAAGGATATTCAAGTATATTTGGGAGAAAAGGTCAAAAACGACTAGCTGAATTCAAGAGGTAAAGAAAGATTTAGAAAAAATAATATAAGAAAAGGCAAGTAGGAAGGAGGGGAAGATGATTGTAGTTTTACGTGACCGTGAATCTTGTGATTATGAGCAGCGGGACCATTGCATTTCACTTCGAAAAACTCACCCATGCATTGACCGGGAATAGAACCCAGTTCACCTTGGTGAGAGGCAGCTTGACCGCTGCGCCACCATGCCCTAATAATATCGAAGAAGACGACACTGTGGACAGAGATACTTTTCGAAAGAAGGTTTTAAGCATGGAAGGATTCCAGGGAAGATTGGAAAGGAAACCTGGGGGGAAGTGGTCTGAGGACAGAAACAAGCAGTATAGTCTAAGAATGAAGAAATATTGGGAAGAACTGAAGAGAAAACAACAAAGAGTGAAGAATTGAAATTGGCGCGTGGTCCATAGCAGGCCTCACCGGAGACAATAATAATAATAATAATAATAATAATAATGACATAGCCACACAAAATTCTCGGTCCATTAAGAACTACTGAGTTTTGGAAATTAAGACGTAACGAAGAAATATATCGGAACATTGAAAACATGACGGAGACAATAAAGAAGAGGCGATTGTTATTTTTCGGACATTTATATAGAACTAGCAGAAGTACCCGTTCTTCGAACGGTGTTCGATGTTAACACCAGACATTATCAATTGAGCTACTGTTGCAATGGTTAGTGGTTTGTCATTTCTTCATAAGTTTATCAGAACGAAGTTCGTTTTCTGGGAATATCAGCCACACTGTTAATTTAAGGGCCTTAAAATGAGGTTTTCGGAGACCCTTTATAGACTTCCGAATTTTGTGTCTCACATGGAGAAGCGCAACGTATTCTTTGGTCGTCCTTCTAGGATAATTTATATATTTCGCCTATTTTGGCATGTATTTTGAGAAGTTTTCCCCTATATCCACCCTTCTACTGTATGAAAAGTACGGTGAAGAGTTTTATAAATGATTGGTGTATTGACTCTCATGGTTACCATACCTAATTTTACGATGCACCAAGCATCCGAACACGAATTATAGGCGTACATAAAGATACACAGAAAGACAGACAATTCTATTGTCTACAACATACCACCCAGTTATCCAAATAGGGGTATATCTACCACACAGTAGGCTATCAAACATAATCACCCGTATGTCGAAAAACCCATATATCGACAAAAAGTAATAATAATTTAAAATAAGTTTAGTTAAAATATGCTCTCAAACTAAATTCACCTAACGTGTACTTCCTGTCATGAAATAGAATTGAAAGTCTTATAGACGAAACGCAATACACGTCACATAAAAACTAACCCTCTATGTTGTGTTAGGTCCCCATTCACAGGAAGACCCCTTTCATAAATTATAAAGGCTTGTGGTTCATGAAAATTCGGGTTCTTTAGCCTCAAATGGCCCAAATTCCTAAAAGCCGCAAAAATGCTGTTTCAATTCAGGAATTTCTGAAAATAATGTTGCTGTTTGGAGATAGAATAGACCTTTTGTACTACAATATGCCACACGTGAAAATTGCGTGAAAAAATTCTAGGTTACGCCTTGACCCCCTTAACTGCATTGATGAATTATACAGTCTAAGTTGTTTCCGTGATAACCTTATAGCCATTTGCAAACTTTCACAGAAATGCAATAAATGGAGTGACATTGCTTCTTACAGAAATAGATGGAAAGTTGGATGTCACACCTTAAGATAATGTTGTCATGGTTACCGACTTGCATTCCTTCATTAGTTTGTTAAATTAAATTAGTTTTCTGGGAATATCTCAGAAACTGTTGGTTTAAGAGCCTTATAATGTAGTGTTTGAGGACCCTTTAGGGGCCACGAGTTTTTTTCTGGCACCGAGGGGCTTTGTCTCGTCGTTGTACGCCATAATATAATAATAATAATAATAATAATAATAATAATAATAATAATAATAATAATAATATAATGTAGGGATAGGAATATAATAGACCTGCCGTACCTCACCCGCAGGTGTAAATCGCGTGAAAAAAAATAGAGTACCCCTTGACCCCCTTAAGCGCATTATACGTATTGATGAATTTTATAGCTTAATTTGGTTCCGTGATAACCTTTTAGCCGTTTGCAAACTTTCTCACTAATGTAACTAATGGAATTGCATTGCGTCTTTCAGCAATAGATGGATCTCTGCTATTCTGTTGCCATAGTTACCGGCTTGCATTCGTTCATTAGTTTATTAAATGAAATTAGTATTCTGGCAATATCTCAAAAACGGCTGGTTTTAGGGCCGTAAAATGTGGTTTCGAGTTTTGTCTCTCACATTGAGGGGCTGAAAATTAGCCTTGTCTCGTCCTTCTACGCCTATTTCAGCATGTATTTTAAGGGGGTAGGCCCCCTTTTAGAGAGGTACGGAGAAGAGTTACATCAATGATTAGTGTCGTGCCTCTGATGGATATCTGTACCAAATTTAAGGTTGATACACCTAGCCGTTCTCGAATTATAAGGGAACAAAGTTGTCCACAGACAAACAAACAAACAAACAAACAGACAGACAGAGAGACAGACAGACAAAACAATTATTTTCGCGCGCATACATATTCAAACAGTCTGAAACGCGTAAATAACTCAAATTTCCGTGGAAATTTAGAGAAAAACAGGAAAATATTCATTTTTATATAGAGAGAGATAGACTGCACCGCTCGGTGTTGACCGTGTTTTATTGCACAAATTTAGGTTTTACTCGCTAACCGTTGGCGATACACGAAAAGTGATAAGGACCTTTCGGATAGGAAATTAAATTTTAAAGCTCAAATGTGCCATCGAAAGTTAGCTATTTCTTAGCGTTCTCTGTTTATTTGTATTGGAAATATGAAATTTTGAAACCAAAGGGTGTAGTGACGTCACAAATGTGGGTTTAACTCGCTAACCGTTGGCGATAAACGAAAAGTGATAAGGACATTTCGGATAGGAAATTAAATTTTAAAGATTAAATGTGCCATGAAAAGTTAGCTATTTCTTAGCGTTCTCTGTTAATTTGTATTGGAAATATGAAATTTTGAAACCAAAGGGTGTAGTGACGTCACTAAAATGGTCGCCATTTTTAAATAGTGCAAAATATCGAAATCAAAAGTAGCCTATGTGTAACTCTGGTAAACCAGCTACATCCAAGCAAAATTTCATCTAAATCGGACCAGTGGTTCTTGCGTGATTGAGTAACAGACACACAGAGACACACCATCTCATTTTTATATATTAGTATGATGAATGATAACAGGGTTAACCAAACAGATTTTTAGCCTATTTTCAATTTTGAAAAAATAGGCTTATGAGATCACCTTTTGTCCGTGTGTGTGTGCGTGTGTGTGTGCGTGTGCGTGTGTGTGTGTGTGTGTGTGTGTGTGTGTGTGTGTGTGTGAGGCGTGTGTGTGTGTCCCCCCCTAATAAAATATAAACGGCTGGAGCGATTTCAATGAAACTCGGTAAGTTCATAGCACTATTCCCGGCGACCTCGACTGTGCCCTTCAAATTTTGTTACGTCTCACCAATCCAACATGGCGGCTGTGCGAAATATTTCACTAGCATTCAATATCTCCGAAACTATTACCGATATCGCCCTGAAATTGTGTACGGTGATAAAGGGCACTACTAGAAGTTCACCTATGAGACTTTCAAAAACCTGGTGACTACAAAAACTACATGGCGGTCAAGCGAAGTTGAGACTTTTAAATAGACATTTCTCGCGATTTAACTATCCAAACGTAATAAAACTTGGTACAGCAAATGTTTGTACACATTGTAATGCACTGGAGTCTAATTTAGTTCAATTGTTTACATAACCTCAAAATGGCGGCTGTGCGAAATATTTCACTGACATTCTATATCTCCGAAACTATTACAGATATCATCATGCAATTTTGTACGGTGATAAAGGGTACTGATACAAGTTTACCTATGTATATTTCATAAACCTGTAAAGTACAAAACGAACATGGCGACCAAGCGAATTTGAAATATTTTAATAAACTTTTCTCGTGATTTAACTCTCTGAGCGCAGTGAAATGTGGTACAGTAAATGATTTTGCAAATTGTAATGCACTGCCATCTAATTTAATTCAATTGTTTACATAACCTCAAGATGGCGGCTGTGCGAAATTTTAAAATTAAGTTTTCATTCTTGTGTCGTAATCATGCGATCGAAGTGAAAGTTTGAATAATGAAGCTAGGCAATAATTGTCCTTGAATGGTACATAACTCTATGGCCTATACATATAACAATCCTAAATGGCGAGCTTCCGAAATATTTTGACGGTTCTCAATATCTATGAATCTTTTGCAGCAACCAAACTGATTTTTTATGTTCCTAGAGACTATGAACATATGTTCACCTATAGGACTTTCAGTAACCTGGTAAGCACAAATCCAACATGGCGGCGACGCGAAGTATAAATATTTAAATTGACGTTTCTCGCGAATTAACTATCCGAGTGCCGTGAAACGTTGCACGTTAAATGCTTATACAAATGTTGATCCACTGGCATGTAATTTATTTCAATTGTTTGCATAATCACAAGATGGCTGGTGTGCGTACTTTTAAAATCTCGTTTTTACTTCTTGTGTTCCAATCATGCGATTGAAGTTTGAATACCACACGTACACAATAATCTTAATGTAATAGTACAAAAATAAAAATCCATCCTGGCGACCATATGAAATATTTAGACGGTTCACAATATCTACGAATCTGTTACAGCAATTAAACTGAAATTTTGTATGTTGATAGAGACAATTAACATGAGCAGGATATATGAAAATAGGCTGTATAGTTCTTCACGGAACTACTTGTTAAATATCTTTGGAAAAAGATATCGACAACAGCCTGGTTTCAAGAAGTAAAGAGAGATTTAGAAAGAAACAATGTAACAGAATTGATGCACTAGAGAGAGAAATTTTCAAAAAAAAAGTATTGGGAATGGAAGGACTCCAAGGAAGGCAATATAAGAAAACAGGCTCATAATGGTCGGAAGAGAGAAAGAAAGCGAAAAGATGAAGGAGCACTGGAGGAAGAAGAAAGAACAACAAAGGACTAAACATTGAAATTGGTTCGTGGTCCTCAGAAGACCCTAACGGAGAAAGAAGTAAGAAGATTAACATATCCATGATTCGGTGTTGCTCAGTGTTTCTCAGTGTGGCAGTGGAACTTACAATCCTTTTGACTGAACTCTACCGAAACATTGTTTGCCTCCTTCAGGAGGTTCATTCCGATCACTTCAGCGTCTTTACAAAGGACATGCAGTGCATGTTTCAAATTGTAATAGGCTACTAACTTCGGTGACTCAATTCTCCCGCTCTCCATGTTCCTTTCCCAGACAACACTGGCACCTCCAATGTCCATGGTGCCTTTGACGACGACCAGCACGATTGCTCCGAACATTATAATAGTCTGGATCACATCAGTCCATACCACTGCCTTCAAGCCACCCTAGAACAAGAACCATACCTCTGAATGATATAATAGTCTTGAACACGTCAGTCCATACTACTGCCTCCAAGCCACCCTAGAACAAGAACCATAGCTGTAAACATTATAATTTATAACTGCATATCCTTACCACACCCTTTAATAATGCCATCTGATTTACGCAGATCCACCGCTCTTATCAAGGAATTCACAACAATCTTAAGCAATCCTGATCTACCTGTACATGAAGATCTACCCACTCTTAAACTAAACAGATTACGTTCACGCCATCCAGCTCTACGTAACGCCTCTGATATGGTTGCTAGAGGCTACGGCCCAACTACAGAGTGGAAATGACAGTGGGAAGCAGCAACGGATATGCACCTACACAGTATGTTCTCGGGCGCCAAACTTACAAGTAAATTCCAACTAACACGTAAAACATGGACTGCCATGAATAGAATAAGAACAGGCCATTGTAGGCTCAGAGACATGCTGTTGAAATGGAGCAAGTTGCCGAGTCGAATGTGAAACGCGGGCGTACAAAGGCAACCAAGAGGATTTCTTGATGGCAACTCCAGAATCTATGATATTGACATTGTAAGGTGTCTTTTCTTGTTATGTAAATACGTATATAATTTATTTCTGTATATAATTTGATTGTATGGGCCATACGCGAAACAAAACCCTTCAAGCTGGCCTAGAACAAGAACCATAGCTCAGAACATTATAACTGTCTACTCAAACATCGCCATAAAGGCAACGTAGAACAAGATCCATCACTTTGAACATTATCACTGTTTGTTCATACCTTACCTTCAACATACAGTAGGCCTACCTAAAACAGGAACTATCGCTCAGAACATTATAATTGTCTGTTCTTACCTGATCCTTCAAGCTACTTTAAAACAAAAACTATCGCTCAGAACATTAAGGGGGTCGGTACAGCTGAACAGCTTCAAAAGTTAACAATTTTAATATTCTTTTTATCTCCGATTCTACCATATGTAAACTAATGATTAATAATGTTATTGGTTTTACGTTCCTTTTAACTACTGCAGCTTTTAGAGACGCCGGGATGCCGAAATTTTGCCCCAAAGGGGTTCTTTATCGAGCCAGTAAATCTACTGACACGGCTCCCTCGCATTTTCGCATCCTCAAATGCCAACTGACTGCACCAGATTCGATCCTGCAAACTTGGGGAACAGCAGCAAAGAACATTACCACTGAGTCACGTAGCCTGTGAAACATTTTACCTGAAAACTACCTCTTGTGTAGAGTACATCTGATTTTTTAGCCTACTTTTCACATTTTGCAAAAATGAGGAAAAAGTACACTTATGAGATCGGGCAAATGTGTGTCTGTCTGTCTGTCTGTCCTTATGTCTGTCTGCCTGTCTGTCTGTCCTTCTGTCTGTCTGTCTGGATGTGTGTGTGTCCCCCCTATCAACTCCTAAACGGCTGCAGCAATCGAAACAAAATTTGGTAGGAATAAAGATCTATACCTGAATATCTCACGGCCATATTTGAAAATGATGTCAGTGCTACCAACTGCTGAAAAATCGCAATTGAAATTTGAGCTCCATGTTGGATATGTTGGAAGGTATGAATGGGAGCTATTTCAAAATTGGCATACCTATAGATAATAATATTGCAGTTTAATTTCCAGGAGGCCATACATCGCAGTGTTGCCAAAATGATTATAAGCCTGCTGATATGTCCAAATTTTAAATGCATATAACTTCTACACTATCAATTGGATTTCAACCAAATTTGGTATGTGCTATGTGTACATAAACAGATATGACTGAACGTATTCTTAAGATCCACCAGGGCAGCCAACTGTTAATAATTGCTCTCAATTTATTTTATCCAAATACCAATATATCAGAAAGTATGCAAGCCGACAGCTTTAAACTATGCACACGCATAGTACCTGACATTCTATATTAATTTGGAGTAACTTATATACGTCAGTGCACCAACATGATTCTAAGCCTGCTGAGAGGTCCAAATTTAAATAGATGTAACTTCTATACTATCATTTGGATTTCAACCAAATTTCGTGTGTGCTATGTGTACCATAACATATATGTCTATGCCTGCCAACTGTTAATAAATACTGTCTTTATTTTTGTTACCCTAATATCAATACATCAGAAAGTATGCAAGCCAATAGCTCTAAACTTTGCACACGTATAGTACCTGGCATTCAAGATTAATTTGGAGTAACTAATATACGTCAGTGCTGCCAATATGATTCTAAGCCTGCTGCTAGGTCCAATTTTAAAATGCATGTAACTTATATACTAACTAATGGATTTCATTCAAAATTGACACAACAATAGATCATATTATTTCAGATTATTTCTGACCAATACATGTATGTCATTGTTGCCAACATGATTTTACGCGCGCTGTTAGATCCAATGTTTAACTGCATGTAACGTCCATGCTATCCATTGGACTTCAATCAAATTTTGTATTCTGTACCTTAAGAGATGGAACTAAGAATATATTCAGTCACCAGAGCTGCTAACTGTAGTTCTCTATTAGGCTACATTATGCCCAGGTATACAGTATTTCGAACTAATTGGAAATGTCGATGTTACCAACTTAATTTCGTCATTTTTCTAGATAGATCCATATAGATTAATCATTGGCACGAATCTTAAATTTTCAGAAAAGTAGGCTCTTTAGTTCGTCACGGAACTTCTTGTTTTTTTTTTTTTTACCAGAACTGTTAAACATACAAAAAAAAGTTGGGGACTGTTAATTTGTCGGGTTTCACCGTTTCCCTGATAAGTCAAATATTTATTAACCTATTTTTGCTCTGTTTGTTGGAGGTTCCTTCGTAAGGTACCAGCTACAATACTGACCTAATTCAGAACTCTGTTATTAAATTTAGTAGGTATTCTTAATAATTTGATAAATTAACATAACATAATAACATAATTTTTTTCTCGTAGAAATATTTTCCTTTACAAACAACCATTCAACCAAGGCTCGCGATTTTCGACAGTTTTGTAGACCCTATCGCTAGGAACACGTTAAAAAGAATGCAGTGTAACACGCCTTAAACTTTAGAAGGTACAAAGGAAACAGATTTTCAATACAATTTTGAGAAAATGAACGACAATGTTAAGGGACTCCTTAACTATCCTGTGCATTACCGAGCTTTTAAAATCATAACCCCTAAACTAATGCAGATAATTTAAAATTATTTCACCAAAATGAGCAAGAAGGGTAGAGTTATATTTTAAAAGGCAATTTGAAGAACGGAACTTTTCACCGTGTCAACTGCCTGTTGACATCACAACAGATAACCGATAACCTAGATGTTAGGCCCCTTAAACAACAATTATCATCATCATCATCATCACAACCTTTAAGTCACCCTAAATCAAGAATCCACATTCCAAACATTTTTAACTGTCTGTCTATACCATATCACTTCAAGCTATAGCCCACCTCATCTCCCCTCCACAATATACCTCGCTTAGAGAAGAAGCTCCGAGCCGACCAGCAGGAAGATTGACCTGGAGAGGAGAACATTGTAAATTGGTACTGTATGTCAAAAATTGAAATAATCCGTGCTTTTTGAGCGTTGCATATTATATTATATGTGCTTAATAATATTATTTTCTCAATATCTAATAAGATAAATTCACCTTAGTCGACCGTGATCTCTTAGAAGATACCGTCCCAGCATTTGCTTGGAGTTGAAAATGTGAAACCACTGAAAACCAAAATGTGAAACCACTGAAAATCATTTCGAGGACGACTGACGCACAGTGTTTAGTCCAATACAAGCTAGTTGAACAAAATTACCTTTCGATATTTTTGCATTTATATCGATCTGTAGGGAAGGTTATAAGAATATAACTTAAAAGCATTTTTAAAAATTAAAATAGTGCACTTTACTATAAACTGAATTAAAAAGGCTTGCAAAAAAAATATTCATAGTCAAGAAACGATCCTTTGACTTTCCCCACAGCAATCCATTTGGTAGCACATTTTGACGAATAGCTGGCCAAACTGGCCAACCTAATTTTGTTTTCTCTTGCAGAGTCCTCAGAAATTAAAGTCTAAAAAAACTTGAAATGATGAACGTTTCTATCGTCCTATCAGTGTTTTATCCATTCTTTCAAATACTCAATTTTTGAAATATAGTGAAGTTCCGAAAATAAAAAATAATTGTACTCAAGTGTGCTGGCTGTAGCACGTAGGAATGGTGCAGCTAGGAAAAGAGCAGGCACGTAAACTCTGACTCAGTCTGCCTGTTTAGTGATCCATTGTAATTTCCCATGGCTCCAATTATGTATCCCACGTCCCACATGAATAGGACATCAGATTATTAAATTTTGGCCTGAATGATGATTACATTGATTTATTATGAAATGTTGACCTACCTATTGTAATGGACACTTAAGATCTGTTAAATTAAATCATCATACTATTATTCTCTTTGATTTGTGTCTATTTATTTCAAGTTATTGACCTTCAGGAAATGAAAACGACAGACACCCATTTTATTTTAATTTCGACCGCGAAGTCCAATCATTCAGCTATTCTAGTAGCGTGCCGTTTCAATGAATTGTGATGTTCATGTATATTATTAACTTTTAATTGCATGTAGGCACATCTGTGTGTGCTATTAAGTATGGTAATAACCTGTTTCGTAACTGTCGTAAGCCAGGATGCTTGAATTAATGTATGTTTATGTATTTTTGTTCGATTAGAAATAATATGCAGTTGTATACCGGTAAGCCCGTAAATGGACTTATCGTCATAAATAAGGTGAAACAGCGCATTGCGACAAAATGAGGAACCAGAAACTGATTTCCCTGTCTAGACGTGATTGTCAAGGCTTTATGAAAAGGAGTAAAGCGACGGATCGAGTCGGCTGTGCATAACTTCAGCTAGTTCCGAACGCTGCCACTGCAATCGTTACCATTTAGGGGCAGGTCTAAAATCCATCCAACTCTTAGGAATTACTTTAGCCTATTTGTTTGCATTATTTTAACCCATATTAATCCATTATTAATAATAATAATATTAATTTAAAAAACGTTGAATATCCTCTATTCTACAACGTACTCACCGATAAGCACAAGCCCATAGTTGGCAGAGAATGCGGTGGTAACGTTTGAAACTAGCAGATATTATGTGACAAGAAAATATTACACTAGGACGATACTCCTGACGAGTCATCAGTTTATCTATCACCATGATAGAGTTAAAAGAATACTTGCCACACAGGTGTAGAAGATGCAGACCAGACAGACAACAGGAGTGACCACATGGACGTTGACGCCAGTCACTAGAACAGAGAAAAAAGAGACTTCCTCCAGTGGATAAGGAACATAAAGACAGGATTTTTACATATGAATTCACACAGTGCCGCAGACGCGCTGTTAACACACGTGACGTCAAACTATATTTATTACCATTTGTATTTTGCTGCTTAAATAAGTATAGATATTAGCAAACAGAATACGAAAACAGATGTAAGATTTGTTAATGTACTTACCCTATGGAATAATCTGTAAATCATATTAGCTCAGGATCATTTTATGGGTAGATGACTTCGCTCTTTCCACTCCTTAAAAGAACAATAACTAGCTAACAACCTCAAGACCCGACAACTCAAGTCATCTACCGTATTTTTCATATATTAAAGAGTTTTTTTTTTCAATTAATTTACTTGGATTCCATGTGGGTACTATTTTCAACTCTCGACACAAACAACTCAAATCATTGTTCTCATTAGCTTTAATCGTGAGTTAAAACAGATTGCATCACGTCTCAGCTGGCGGATTGTC
This sequence comes from Meconema thalassinum, assembly GCA_946902985.2. Taxonomy (NCBI): domain Eukaryota; kingdom Metazoa; phylum Arthropoda; class Insecta; order Orthoptera; family Tettigoniidae; genus Meconema; species Meconema thalassinum. Next base: position 243,921,612 of record OX336394.1, on the reverse strand, counting down.
CATCCTTATTCGGACGTACAGTATATTCCAAAGACTACGTAGCCTATATACTTTCCTTTCCTCTTTATTATCCTCACTCTAAACTCGCATGCCTGCCTGCAAGGAAATTTAGAAGAAGAGCAGCCATAAAACTCCTACCAGAACCTGTCTTTACATTACCCTGCACTGTAGTCCGAGCGAGAAAGGTTTTAAACCTACTGTACTGGCAGTTCTTCATAGAGTTGTTTAGGGGCTCAAATAACTTGTTTTTTCATTTTAGGGACTTGGAACATCAGACCGTCTAGTTGGGTGTGTGTTGATTTTGTCTGATGATCTGTATTGCTGTAATGACTGTAGTAATTTGTGTAACTGTATTAGGGACAGGGATGGGATAGAGGCCTCGGGACTTAAAGTGCTATCCCGCTTTTTACCTGGAGGGATTGTGGTAAAACCGGGGAAATACACAATCAGGATTACCACTGTCAGCGCCGGGATTTGAACCTCCTGACTTGCTGCAGCTGCCCTTGAGACCCCGGGACACGATTTAACGGCTCAAATAACAAGCACATTTATGTAGGTTGGTTTGTTGGTTCCTTAGTTTAGGGGCTGCGACAACGCGGTCATGTAGCCCCGTGTACTTTGGGTGTGTGTAGAATCTGTCTGATAACCGGTGTTACTTGTGGTGTCTGTATTAGTGTGTATTATCTGTTTTTAATTCAAGGACTGCAGACAATGGATTTCAAGTAGTTCCTACTTTTGCTGCCAAACGCCACCATCAACGACTACTAGTTCAGAACTTGGCTACTAGAAGCCACCGAAGTCGGCTCCTGGCGACGAACGTAGGAACCTTATGAGCGTTGTTTAACCTATAAATTAATTTAGCTTCACACAAGTGTAATTAGTGGAAAGTTTTTTAACATGCCATAAATCTATGAAATGAGACCGCGAGCTTTGCTTCCCCTCCGAAGGAAGGCATACTGAGGAATTTTTAACGCTTTTAAAAATCCGACGACTTCGGCCGGGTTTGAACCCGCGATATTGGGCATAGAAGCTCAGCATGCTACCAACTACGCCACCGAAGCTGCCCACATTTATGTAATAGATGCATATAGTGCAGAACTGCTGTTCCACGGTTAACTAACTATTTTAACTTATTTATGTTCGACCCTAACTATTATGTGTCAGAAAACTGTATCATAATGAGGCTCATTATAACACTATTTTTCATTATGAAACAGTTTCTCCCACCAATCAGAGCTCAAGAAACAGTTGTGTGACCAATTAGATAAGGATACCTTCGCGCATGCGCTCAAAATCCAACATGTCTATATAAATTACCGAAAGTGCACCGTCCAAATATTCGCGTAAATAAACTGGTGAATATGAGACAAGAAATAGCACTGTACCTTAATATCCCCAAAACCAATTTCTACACAGCGCGTGGTTTTGAAACGACTTCGGTGACAGTTTTACTGAATACCGGTGCACAATCTGAACATATGGTATTGAGCACACAGAGCGCATGCGTCGGTTGTCCAGAGAGCTTGGAAAACAGAGATATACTACCCACCGCAGCACCCGATCACAACATTCTAGTGACTGAACAGATATTTATGAATATTTATGTTAAAACATATAATAAAGTTTTAATTATCGTCGAAAATAAACAGTCGTATGCAACTCGCCTATAATGGTAATTAAGACAATCGTATGGAAATTATAAAACTCGCATACGCTCGTTTTATAAAAATACTCGTGTTTTAATTATAGCCATTATAGGCTCATTGCATAATGTACTATAAGATACCAGATCAGAAACACTGTCAGGTTAACGTTCTCTACAAAATATGCGTATAACCAGAGCATTTTGTATTTGTTATTTCTAGCAGAAGAGTTACCGAAACTCATAAAATAAAGGTTGACAAGTAAGATTCTTCGATGCATTGCCTTTTTTTAAACAGTTATACCAACAAAACAAGCAAAGTGAATGGACGTGTAGTGCAGTGTATGGAGCTGCGGGAATCGCTATTCTATAGTACCGGGTGATCATCGGCTGCTGGTAGGCTAGAGACAAATGCGATATCGGAGCAGGAAAAGTGCTAGTGGAAATTATCACTAAGACAGGTCGAAACCTATCTTGGTGGACGCAATCGTTGTATTATACAGTAAGAGGACACGTGTGGAAAATCAGACGCCAGATTGAACTGCAAGGCTCCGAAATCATGTGGCGAATCTCTCATAACTTATAAATTAATGGCTAGTAGAGAGTACCGTACATGTTGGAAGTGACAGCCCTGACGGCCCAGGCACTCAAGGCCGGTGGGAAGGAGCCCACGCTCCAGTCAGCATATACTCCCCGCCACGCGACTATTCCGAGTGTTGCATGGATGTCCAGCTCCATCGGCCGTCATATCTGAGTACCAGGATGCCAGGTATGATTTTGGAGCTATGCAGTTCAATCTGGCGGCTGATTTTCCGCACGTTGTCCTCTTATAGCACAACGACTGCGTCCACAAAGTTTCAACACAAGTTTCGACCTGTCTTACCTGATACTTTCCTTGTTAGCAAGTGGGGATTATGGTGACTTTGATGGCAGTGGTTGTTGTAACTGTGCTATTGATGATTGAAGGTGTCGAATAGAAGCCAGGGTTTGGTTAGTGAGGATAGATGGAAATTTAAAAAAGAACATCTCAAACACAGCAGATCCAAGACCTTCTTCGGGAGCAGTAACAAGATGTTGAGGAGACTAAGCAGAGTGTAAAGGAGGGAATGAGGATGGTGACAGAGAGGCTGGCGCAGAACAACGAAGAAGTAGAGAAACTAAGAAATAAGTGGTGCTATGAGATAAGAGTTAGCGAATTTAAATGGCAAGTCCAAAGGAGCAAGCAGTAAAGGAAAAAGTCATCATTTTTATGGAATAAGGGAAGATGAAAATGAGAGTGCCAATGGATTACTGTCTAATCTTGGTGATTAAGGATGGCTTAAAAATAAACTGCGGGGGGGGGGGGTCTCTTGATGTGGGTAGTGTTAAGGGCAAGTGTCAAGGGTCTTAATTTTTTCAATATTATTTTTACTGTAAATTCTCTTGAACAGCCAGTAACCAAAACATTGTTTTTACTAATTCAAAAACCTATCCAAACTAAACACACTTCATCAAATTCCTCATTCTTTTCATATCGCCAAATGGTGCCTTAATATATCCGTGATTTAACAAACTTGGTTGAATCCAAGATTCTTTAGGAAAGTCTAACAATTTACACAAACACAGGCGTTTATGAGCGACTAGAGTGGTAGGGACCACCTCGTGGTGTGGCGGCTAGCACTCTTGGCTGTCGCCTCACAGGACCGGGTTCGATTCCCGGCTTTGCCAAGAGATTTAATTCTGATCTGACGGCTGGAACTGAGTACACTCATCCTTGTGAGGCAAAACTGAGAAGATGTGGGTTCGATATCCTCCTTAGACATCTTGAAAGTGGGTTTCCGTGGTTTTATAAACCAATATAGTACAATATATTTCCGTCAATCAATACCAAACAAATTATGTTAAACTGTATTAACACTCACATTCGTTGGACATGTTTCGGGGCCATGCTGCTACCTTCTTCAGCCACTTCATCTCTTCAATGTCATCGTGCGTTCTCAAAGATATCTCATTATAAAAGATGCTCACACACACACACATTAAAATCAATAAAAACAATCTTAAAAAACACTATACTAAAAATACACATACGTATAAACTTATACTACTATATCGAAACTCAGCATGTCTATCACCATGTCCATGTAAAAAAACAATTCCTCTTCTACGTTGAAGTTGGTCCAATCGACTGTTTTGGCTTTAAGTATCAATCACTGTACATATTACGGAGTGACCAGTCCTTTAAATTATAGTGCTTGATACAAAAATGGAACATGAACCGGTCAATGCGGTAATTTACGGACCACTGAGAAGATGATAATAATAATAATAAAAATGTTATTGGTTTTACGTCCCTTTTACTACTCTGGCTTTTAGATACGCCGGGGCGCCGGAATTTTGCCCTGAATGGTGATCTTTAACGTGCCAGTAAATCTACTGACACGACTCCCTCGCATTTGCGCACCCTCAAATGCCAGCTGACTGCGCCAGGATACGAACCTGCAACCTTGGGCTCAGCAAGCGAGAACGTTACCGCTGAGCCACGCAGCCAATCAGCTGAGGAGATGAAGTGGCTGAAGAAGGGAGCAGCATGGCCCCGAAAAATGTCCCACGAATTTGAGTGTTAATACAGTTTAACATAATTTGTTTGGTATTGATTGACGGAAATATATTGTACTATATAGGTTTATAATTTCTTGTCAATACGGACCATGGCGGAATCTAAAGTAGAAGGAATTTCCGTGGTTTCCCACTCCTACTGTAGGCAAATGCCGAGATGCTTCCTTAAGGCACGGGCGCCTCCTTCCCAATCCTCACCTGAGTTACAAATACACATACTAATACAGCCATCACAATAATATAAGTTATCAAACAAAATGTATTCACACACCCGGGGCTGAATGACCACGATGTCCAAGCACCTCAAATGAATCAACAACAACGACAAATGTGGGGGACTCTCGATGTGGACAATGTTATCAGGATGGGTAGTGTTAAGGGCAAGTTATAAATAGATACATTTGAAAAAAAACTTTTATCAGGTATAAATCTGTGAGAAATTACTAGAATTCTTTCATGTTTCGTATTTTTTCCCTAACAGTCCAACAGGCTACATAAACCCCACACTCGCGTGAAGTCTTTGAAATTACCAGCCGCACTAGCTGGAGAAACGTCAGATATGAAGCATATAACATGACCTAACCATCCGAAAGCTGCTTTGAAGAATTCAGTAACTGTTATTTCACGAAATAATATCTTCTTAAGCATTTAATCGTTCCTTTCTAACTCCACTCCTGGTTATGGCACAGTTCTATTAGTGTCCTACAAACTGAGGTCTATTGGGCTTGTGTGATTTCTACAATTAGCGCTTCAATTAACAATATGTATTTTAATTCTTACCTTGATTGAATGCGAGTGCTGGTACATATATTACTATAGGTATCCACGTGATCTGAAACAACAATAGACTCAATTAGTGCGATATTATTTGGATGGCAGAAGCACCTTTAGTAGTACATTAAATATTTCTTTTCACATCCCAACTGCCCATGCAAACCACACACGCGTGTCTCATCGAACCATTGTTACAAATCTTTCAATGACAGCTATTAATTGACACGTCATTTATTATTATTTGTAATATTAAATTAATAGTGGTTCACGGTATAGTCACGTCCTACAGTGTGTCCACAAAGTGTGTCCACAAAGTGTGTCCCCGTAGCGCGTGTCTCACCTTGCGGGGCGTGTTGGTTTGGCACTACATTCATGTTATGTTGTTACAATTGCAAGGAAAACAATTACATTAAATTAAGTAATGCAATTATATATACGGTACTCCTCACTATCACAATATGCTCCGTAAAATCTCCACCAGCACGGAAAACCTCTTCCACTAATAACACACGCTCTTCAGTAGTAAGCATTCCCACTAGACACAGCTTGCATAAGAACTTGACAAGAACACAACTTACAGCGTCAACACTGTCACTAACAGGCACTCACTGTCGCAATAACGTAAAGGTATTCCCCACCCTATCACTCCTGTTGAAGGCCAACAGGCAACAAGTGCATGCTTATGCCAACCGTTGCGGTGAGACTTTGAGTATACAGCAACATGAATATGCTGCCAACCTAACACGTTCCGCAGCGTAGCTCGCCGCTGCGGAGTGACTTTGCGGGTGCTCTGTAGCTCGTGAACCATGGGCAACGGCTGAGTGGCCTAGTAAGTAGTTCTGACAGTCGGAATACCCGTTACTATAGAATAGGAGCGGGCATCTTGGACTTAATCTGAGTAGTGGCCCTACTTGCCCTCCGGCAGCTAGGACTACCCAACTCTCTTCTTTGTTCCCTGAAGTGAAACTCAGGGGCCCTGTTTAAGTAAGGCTAGCAATCTGCTTCACTTGTACCCCCTAAACAAGCTTACAATGTCACGAGAAAGCCTCCTGTGGGAGTGATGGAGTCCCATTCTCAACTGACAGATCAGGGACCCCTTGGAAACGAGCAAGCAAACAAAATGGTATTCAACGGGGTGTTATTAATATCGATAAGGGTTATGGAAGGAAGAAAGTATAGTTAGGTGAGTCAGCATGTAGGATGAGATTGGATATTCTAGGGATTAATGAAGTTCAGATAAAGGGAGGCAGAGAGGAGGAAGTAGAAGATTACAAGGGACACCTGTAGAACGAGGCAAGGCCAATTGGGGAGTAGGGCGGTATGTCAAGAGAACCTTATAACGTAACTTAGTACTGCGACGTACGTAAATGAAGGATTAATGTGGATAGATTTGGAAATGCCAGGAAGTCGGATCGGGATTGTTTCAGTGTACGCTCCATGTGAAGAGCCGTATAAGGACGAAGTACATATATTTTATAACGCTCTGAGTGATGTCGTAAGGAGAGTTAACAATCAAGAACGTGTTTCATAGTTGTACCTTCCTTTCATCTATCGGTACAGCCTTGCGCGGAGAAGCAAAACGTTATCCGCATCCGGCTCGCATCCGCACGACTGTTACCCGCATCCGGCCCGTAACCACACGACTGTTATCCGCATCCTGCCCACGTCTGCACGACTGTTATCCGCATCCACCCCGTAACCGCACGACTGTTACCCGCATCCGCCCTGTAACCGCACGACTGTTATCCGCATCCTGCCCACGTCCGCACGACTGTTATCCGCATCCTGCCCACGTCCGCACGACTGTTATCCGCATCCGCCCAGTAACCGCACGACTGTTATCCGCATCCTGCCCACGTCCGCACGACTGTTATCCGCATCCTGCCCACGTCCACACGACTGTTATCCGCATCCTGCCCACGTCCGCACGACTGTTATGCGCATCCGCCCAGTAACCGCACGACTGTTATCCGCATCCTGCCCACGTCCGCACGACTGTTATCCACATCCGCCCCGTAACCGCACGACTGTTATCCGCATCCTGCCCACGTCCACACGACTGTTATCCGCATCCTGCCCACGTCCGCACGACTGTTATGCGCATCCGCCCAGTAACCGCACGACTGTTATCCGCATCCTGCCCACGTCCGCACGACTGTTATCCGCATCCTGCCCACGTCCGCACGACTGTTATCCGCATCCGCCCAGTAACCGCACGACTGTTATCCGCATCCTGCCCACGTCCGCACGACTGTTATCCGCATCCTGCCCACGTCCGCACGACTGTTATCCGCATCCTGCCCACGTCCGCACGACTGTTATCCGCATCCTGCCCACGTCCGCACGACTGTTATCCGCATCCGCCCAGTAACCGCACGACTGTTATCCGCATCCTGCCCACGTCCGCACGACTGTTATCCGCATCCTGCCCACGTCCGCACGACTGTTATCCGCATCCTGCCCACGTCCGCACGACTGTTATCCGCATCCGCACGTTTGTTATTCCATAACCACTGATATTACAATATTTATAATTTATTAATAAAGTATTGTTATGGCTGCGCAGTTGCTTCATCACCTCCTCGCGTGATTCACAGTCCGCCCCAGGGTACCCCCTGCCTCTGTATTAACCAGCGATTTGCGCAACAAGAAGACAGGCAGTATCAAAGAGACCGGTTCGAACCTTCGCGGCCCACCCGGTAATGGAATTCTCGAGTAACCGTGAATCCTGGTCTGCTCTGGGAACATCCATTGAGTCACCAGCCCCGCTATATAAAGCGACCTAGCCAGCGAGGGAATGGACTGTGTTTTTGAGCGAGTGTGTTTCACTGTGTGACAGAGGTTATTGTGGCGAAGTGCTGTGTGAATTGCGAAACCCAGTGGACTGTTCCCTAGCCTGCGGACAGTGAAGCAGTGTGTGGTATTCAAGCATTTAGTGGTGAGTGCCAAACTATCGTAAATAACTGTAGCTTGTGTACTCAAGGAAGTGTTGCAGATATTACTACCGAGGCCACCGGTCTCATTAGTGAGGGATTAACTGCGTGAGCGAGTGGAAGAGGAGAGAGTGCTCCATAAGGGAGAAACTTGAGTAAGACGAGAAAGACAGCTAATTGTTTCTATTTACTTATTGTGTGGTGTAACTTTCTGACCTGCAATAAAGCTAATATCTCTTTAAAGGACCATTTGCGTTGTGCTTTACCTACTTTGATCCAATTAACGAACTTGCTACTAGGGGTAGCACGTATCAGTATTAAAGAAACGCATATATACATTTGAGGAGAAAGTCGTTCCCCTAGGCTATGTGTGAATCGCAAGACAATGTTGACTGAGTTTTGTCCCTCTGAGTAACGCCCAGGGCCGTATTTCTAATTAGGCTAAGTAGGCTGCAGCCTAGAGCGGCAAATTTTCAGGGGGTGGCAGTTTGGCAATTTATTCAAAAGTTAAAATGAAGTATTTCAGACGTTAATAATATTTTCCGTACGAATTTAAGAATACAAGTAACTGAAAAATATGTGTTAGTCCTTGTACACTTCTTCCTGCCTTAGAAGAACTAGTATTTCTGAAATACGGTTAAACTTACTTTCATTAAGTTACTTTGTATTGAGGCAAAACAACAAAAACACTTTCATATGAGGACATTATTAACGAGTTTGCCATTAAGAAATCTCGTAAGAAAGCTATGCAAATTTGAACACGAAGATTACGTGGGGTGAGTTGTTTTAGAGAAGTTTGTATATTTTTCAACAAATAAACCAGTGATTAACTACAGTTTGTGTAATTTCACTTCACCGTGTAGGACAACTTAATTCAAATCGAACACAGCTCTTCAATTACGCAAAAGATAGTCATTAGCATTAAAATATAGAAATATGTGTAAAATAGTGATCACTGATCTCCAAGAACAAATTAATTAATTAAGTTCGCAACCCATTTCATTTTTAATGAATCTTAAAATAAGTTTAAAAAAACAAGTAGGGAACTAATTTCATTATAACATTTATTATGTAAGCCATTACATTTTTAGTTTTATCTAAACTAAATGAACTTCATGTTTAAAACAGATGAAAATGCCAATGAACTCTATCCTTTTGTTGTATAAAACAAATGTATTAAGCAAATATGAACTATTTAGGGGGCAGTAAATGGACTTAAGCCTATAGGCGGCATACTCTTAAATCCGGCCCTGGTAACACCATAACAGCGGGTGGCTAATTACATCACTTACTTAGTCGTCGGATATACCCACGTAGGCAAGCGCAGGTATAAAGGATTTTTTAGGCAAAAGTCGACAATACCGTAGTTGAGAGTATTTCTATGACTGGCTTCTCTCACTTCTCTATTATTCTCATACAATCCAAACGAAAGCAAATACGGAAATAACAAGAAACGTGAAAGACGCAGATCTTTGCAAAAACTAAAAATATTTAAAAAAAATCCAATTCAACATTGTATTCTAAAAATATCCGAAAATTTAACCCCGCGCAAGGGCTTTACCTATCGGATATTGTAGCAGTTACTCCCGATGACCCTATATCAACAGTGTACCTACGGTCTCACTCTATATTGTACGACTTTGATCAGCAAAGGAAGAGCTCGAAAAACTTACCACTGCTATGAAGAACATGATGGATCCGAAGAGACGCGCATGCTTGTTAAACCTTAGCTCCAGATACTGCAAACAAAAACACCATAAAATTATTGAATACACTGCGATCCATGCTTTCATTTACAAATACACTCTACAGGCTACGGAATTTTAACTTCATGTTTGAATGTTTTAATCTGCAATGACCTAGTCTCCACAACAGAACATAAAAATTGAAAGCATTCACTAAAAAAATTATATTTATTCCGTACACTCAGCCTCGTGAGGCTAAACTAAGAAAATGAGAGTTCGATTTCCGTTGATTCCCGACTTCTACTCCAGGGATGGTTCCTAAATTAAGACCACGGTCACCTCCTACCCGATCATATCCGTCAATTTAGAAATACACACATTAGTAGACTACACCTCCTCCAGGCAAATGCGGGGATTGTTCCTAACTTAAGACCAGGGCTACCTCCTACCCAATCATATCCACCAATGTATAAATACACACATTAGTACTGAGCCCAGAGACCAATGTGTCAGAAATTAACAATTGACAGCCTGAAATCGAGAATAACATCTAGGAAGCGCCGAGGGTCGACGTAGACCTGCAGCAAGGCCACACATTAGCCAGAAAACGAACCAGAATGTAAGAGTTCAGAAGACTGTTATGTGAGAAAACTTGACTTGCAAATTAATGTAATTAAACACTTCAAAATGGTTATAAAATATTCCAAAAATTATTCTACAATTTTTCGAGTACTTGGAAGACTTCATGGCAATCAGGAGTGCAGGTTGGAAATTAACAACAATTATTTTGAGTAACACTCCGACCCCAGGACGGAGGAAGTGAGACTACGATGATTCACACTCTTAGCTTAGATATCCTGTGGGCTAGACGTGTTTTGGCAACCGTCGCAATTTGAATTTACTGGAATCTTGCTGAGAAAATAGAGTGAATTGAATGTATAGTGCAACGTTTCACGAGATAACACCGTGAGAGACGATTGAACAATTATTTTGAATAATTCGTGAAAATTGAAATTCTTCGTAATATTGTGATGGCAAAATTTTACACGCCACATCGCATAAAGCACATGGTTGATAGAAAATAAAAAAGTTCCAGGTCCCTTGTTTGGAAATGATTTCAACGACGATGGGCCCACGATTCGAATTTTTGCACATAGTTAAATTCTTTAAGCATTTTTGTCCATTTGTTTTAATCATCATGACGATGTAAAAAAATAACAAATTCTCATTGAGAGAACAAACCATAGACTGTTTTATGAGAATTATTAGTGTGTTTGACTGAAGAAGGCTCATAGAGCCGAAACATGTATCAAAGTGTATAAGGACATCGAGTGATAAAAGAAGTTTTGTATTGTAAAGTGTATATTTGTGTAACATCTCATAATCAATACGGGAAAATTTAGAATAAAGACTAAAACCATAGGTGCTGCTCACTAAAGTATAATCTTATTATATAATACGCTAAGGTGTATAGTTCACAAAACTCAAGCTTCTAAGCCAGAGGGAGTTAGAAGGTGCAGTTTGTACCAAAATCTTCCAAATCGTCTCGATAGTACAGGAACAATCTTGCATTTCTTGAAAAGTCAACGTAAATATATTCATTTGTTTATAAAGTGCTTTTTAACAAATAAACATGACAATAGTCCCTGGCAGAACTGCGTCGCGTCCAGCCCGCATAGCACTAGGGCCGGGCGGGTAGTCTGTACACGTGGGGCGCACATCTTGTTTTAAAGCACTTTATAAACAAATAGTTATATTTCCGTTGACTTTTAAAGAAATGCAAGATATTTCCCGTACTATTGAGACGATTTGGAAGAATTTGGTACAAACCGCATATTCTAACTCCCTCTGGTTTAGGAGCTTGAGTTTTGTGAAACTTACACCTTAGCATATTTTACATTGTCTATAGATAAGACTAGTAGAGACCTCGTATGTGGATGTGAGCTTGAGGTCGTGCAGCACAGGCAGAAAGGCATAGGTCATCGCGATGGCCATCAGAAACACGCCGAACACTATATAGAGGTACTGGGTGCCATAGAGGTACATCTCAGTGGGCGTTCCTAGCAGCGTGATTCCAGAGATGAAGCTGAAACAACAAGGTCATCAGCACAATATAGTACATAGGTACATCTCAGTGGGCGTTCTTAGCAGCGTGATGCCAGAGATGAAGCTGGAACAACAAGGTCGTCAGCACAATATAGTACAGAGGTACATCTCAGTGGGCGTTCCTAGCAGCGTGATGCCAGAGATGAAGCTAAAACAACAAGATCATCAGCACGATATAATCCAGAGGTAAATCTCAGTGGGCGTTCCTAGCAGTGTGATGCCAGAGATGAAGCTGAAACAACAAGGTCATCGGCACGGTATAATACAGAGGTACATCTCAGTGGGCGTTCCTAGCAGTGTGATGCCAGAGATGAAGCTGAAACAACAAGGTCATCAGCACTATATAGTACAGTGGTACATCTCAGTGGGCGTTCCTAGCAGCGTGATGCCAGAGATGAAGCTGAAACAACAAGGTCATCAGAACTATAGAGTACAGAGGTACATCTCAGTGGGCGTTCCCAGTAATGTGATTTCAGAGATGATGCTGAAACTACAAGGTCATCAGCACTATATAGTACAGAGGTACATCTCAATGGGCGTTCCTAGCAGCGCGATGCTAGAGATGAAGGTGGAGCAACCAGGTCATCACCACTATATAGTATGGAGGTGCTGGGTGCCGTAAAGGGACATCTCAGTGTGTATTCCTAGCAGCGAGATGCCAGAAATTAAGCTGAAACATCAAGGTCATCAGCACATCACTAACAGTGTGATACCCGAGATAAACTTGAAACAACAATGTCATCAGCCCTTAACAATACAGTATATAGGTACTGTACTCACCTGGCTATGAGCGACATGGACACAGGAAAGGTTCCCATATTCCTTCCACCCACAAGATAGTCGTCTGCTGTCACCTGCTTGCTGAAGTATCCATAGTAGATGCCAATAACAGCACATATCATCAGCATGAGAGTGAATACCACGTAGTCAGCGATCCCGAACCTCTGGAGGGTGTAACCCAGCTCTTCTACACTCTGGACAGTCATGACGTCAGCAAGTGTAATTCACAGCGTGTTGTACTGTAATATTTCTCACCGAAGAGGTTTGATATCAGAGGATGTATATTGACTAGTTTCTCAGTCTTTCTTAAATTCTCTCCCAATGGCGTTGAGTTCGCTTTACATCCTCCTTTCAGCTGATCTACGTTTCTCCATTTAGTCTATTTGAGCATTCTGAAAATTAAAATAATATTAATGTTGTATGCACGAGAACAGTAGACGGCAAGAATTGTAGAGGAAGACCCAGACTGGAGTACATGAGTCAAATACTGCAAGATATGGGTTGTGGCTCATACTGGGAACTGAAGAGGAAGACTGAGAGACGGGAAGAATGGCGAGCTGCTGCCAACCAGCCTCACGGCTGTTAACCACAGAGAGACAGAGATGCACGAGAACAAAATAATATTTTCATTTGAGACTGTTTTGTCTTTCAGGCAAAGTGGATATAAAATGTAGGTTGACTAAGGCAGAAATGCATTTCTACATAAAAGAAAACTGTTGACATTAAAGAAAATAGATTTAGGTATTAGAACGTAATTTTAGAAAGCCTTTGACTGGAGCGTGGTGCTCTATGGAAGCGAAACCTGGGCCGTTAGCACAGCAGAAAAGAGGAAGCATTTAAAATGTGATGTTACAGAAGATTGATGCAGATCAGATGGAGTAACAATTAAGACGAGTGGGCGAGGTGAGATGTTTCTGGTGACTGCTAATGAAGGGAAGAGATAGGTTGGTAGGACACATCTACTAAGACACCCAGAAATAGCAAACTTAGTTATGGACGGAAGGGTTGAGAACAGCAACAGTAGAGGTAGACCAATGTTAGAATATGTTGAACAGATTGCCTCGGATTTAAGATGTAAGTTATTACTTCCATCTCCTTCCCCAATTGATCACCTCGTGGTTTAGTGGCTAGAGTTCTTGGCTGACATCCCGGAGGTCCAGGTTCGAGATATAGGGTTGAAAGGACGGGGAGGCACGGAGGGCTACATCCATCCAGTCCAAAGACTGAAGACTCAAACACCACCACCACCAACAAAAACAATAGTGATATTCACAAGAGAACGATAGCCTCCCCAACCAGGGATTCCCAATGGAACAGCTTGCTCAACAAATCACAAGAATAACTTAAATAAACCCTAGGTAACTAAGATTATTATTTAACCTTGTTGGTGTATGGCTATCATTTAATTCTGAACTATCCTACATTGAGTACAAATTGTGGTTAATGTTATTCAAACATGATCACAGAATCAACTAAGTTATTCCACCTGAAACTTTCATGATATGCAGGATTGCTAAAGTATAAATGTAAAGATTAAAATAGTCTCAAAATTGCTGAAATTATAATAAGATACCTGTAGCGACAGGTACGTGCTACGCTCGCTAACGCGCAGCCTCTGGGCCAAGCTAACTGTGGACTCGGTAGACGTGGGTTCGAACCCCACCGTCAGACGTCCATGAAATGGTTATCCCAGGTTTTCCATTTTCAACTCCAGACAAATGCCGCGACGGTACCTTCTAATAGGCCACGGCCGCTTCCTTCCATCTCCTTCCCCAATTGAGCACTTTGTGGTGTAGTGACTAGAGTTCTTGGCTGTCACTCCGGAGATCCGGGTTCGATTGCCAGCTCTGCCAAGAAATTTTAATTTTGGCGTGAGTGTTGGAACGGGGTACACTCAGCCTCGTGAGGCAAAAGTGAGAAGAGGAGGGTTCGATTCCCAGCTCAGCCATCCTGGAGGTGCTTTTCGTGGTTTCCCCCACTTTTACTCCAGGCAAATGCTGGGATAGTTCCTAACTTAAGGTCACGGCCGCCTCCTTTCCAATCCTATCCCCAATTTACAATATTACACACACTAGTACAGCTATCATAATGACATACAGGGCGGCCACAAAGTCCCGTTACCCCCCTCTTATAACCAATAGAAACCCCGAAACCTAGTTAAATAAGTTATAGGCCTACGCCATTTCTAAGAGAGGTTTTCTTAGGAATATACGGCATTACGAGACCCATCCATCGCCCTGGAAGAACTGCGACAATGTAGAAGCACATGAAGAAAGACTTATAGGCTTGCGCCCATATCGGCCTACGCTCGTCCAGGAATCATCGGATGGAGGCATGTGAGGCACTTCTTCAGATGTTCGACACAATACCAAAACGAGGCAAAGTGCTCATTGCCGGCTCCACTTGCCTGGCCACCACGAAGCCCAGACCATACCACATGTGATAATGCGCTATGGGGGGTTCATAAAGGGTATCGTTTCACAAAACGGATACAATACCAGGATGAACTGAAAGATGCTGTGAGACAAGCTTTCACTAAAGTCACACCAGCAATGCTCCGAAGAATGTCGCACAGAACTTGGCGCCGTATTATCCTTTGCCATCAAAATGATGGTGCACATACTGATGTTTTGGACTAGTAATGCCGTATATTCCTAAGAAAACCACTCTTAGAAATGGTGTATAACTTATTTAACTAGGTTTAGGGGTTTCTATTGGTTATAAGAGGGGGGGTAACGGGATTTTGTGGCCACCCTGTATGTTATCACACAAATGACACAGACAAATATACTGGGCTATATGACCGCGATGTCGCAGCACCTAAAATAAGCAACCACAACCACTTTGCCCAGTATCATTCAACTCAATTCATATTATCTCCCATTAACTCTTCTCATGACGTTGGCGTCAGGAAGGACATCTGTACGTAAAAACCACCCACCAAATATACTTTCATGCCATATTATCATTGACCCCGTTATAAATTGGAACAATAAGGGGTAGACACACACACAATTTACCTGTAAAATCTAACTAACACTAGAAAGTTAAACACCATGTTAACCATAACCAAAAAGCTAGTCTACAAATATATGATATAAACGATGACACAGAATATATGAGTTACTTTGTTTGTGTGGACTACCCTGTATGAAAAGCATTACATTAATCGCTAAGGATAAGAAACAACGGTTCCAAGTGAAACTCAAACAAAAGCGTACGATCCACATCTCTGCCGAAGAAAGGGAAGCAAGATCTCAAAGGATGAGGCAATACTGGGCCCAAAGGAAAGCTCAAAACAATAAGAAGTGATTGATTTCATGTACCCCAAAGTTGGGTGAAACAAATAAAGAAGAAGAATGCTCAAGAGTTTGTGTGTTTAAACGCGCTGATCTCTGGAACTACCAGTCGGAGTCGAAAAATTAATTTTGTATATGATAACCAGATTCAAGAGAAATAGTTTAGGCTATGTTAAATTTCAGACAGACCACTCCATTCCCTACATTTAGGCCCTTTGGCACAAATCCACACCGCTTCACCGATCTGAACCAAATTTCACATACTTACCCTTTGGAACGCGACGAGTGACACTGTCTGCTTGAAATTTCGGACAGATCACTCCTTCCCCTGCATTTAGGTCCTTCGGCACAAATCTACACCGCGATGTAACCATCTGAACGCAGTGAAATATGGTAGAGTAAATATTTATACACATTCTAATGCACTGGCATCTAATTTAATTCAATTTTTCACATAACAAGAACATGGCAGCTGTGCGCAATTGGAAAATTACGTTTTTATTTCTTGTGTATTAATCCTGCGATCGGAGTGAACGTTTGAATAATGATCCTACGCAAAAATCGTCATCTAAATCTAAGGCCTACATATATCAAAATCAAACATGGGTACCGTCGGAAATATCTATTTGGTTCTCAATATCTACGAATCTATCACAGCAATCAAACTGAAATTTTGTATGTTGATAGAGGCAATTAACATAAGTAGGATATATGAAAATAGGCTGTATAGTTCTTCACGGAACTAATTGTTTGCTTGTGTGGACCACTCTGTATCTTAACCTTGCAAAATATTTATATGGGTGCATAGGAAAAGCATCAGGTCCCGGATCAAATTTAGAAGTTATACCAATTTAAAATGTGATCTGAAGAATAAATCCAGGCTATTTCATCATGCGCACTTGCGTGCTTCTGGTTCAAAAATGAACGCAGTCAGAATGCATGCGCTGATATATAAAATTAAGATATTTTAAGTTGAAGTTTATAGCATATTTTTGAAATTGTAGGTTGTGGGTTCTAAGTTCATTTTATTTTCTACATGATATATAATCTTGTATACTTGCACCAAACTTCCTGCTTTAACAAATCATTTGTTGTCACGGGTTCAAGACTGTGAAATTCCCTACCAGTCAATGTCAGGAATGTGACCTCACTGAAGAAATTCAAAACAGTATGCCACGACCACCTGATGAGTAGCCTACTGTTGACTGACTTGTATGAATGAGTGTGTCATTGGAATTGAAATAATTATTAATGTAAATTTGTGTTTTGTTTCCGCAAACTCTAATGTAAAATATGTTAATGTTCCTACGTGCTAAATTAACAGCACAGTATGTGCTTAAGCGTAAGAGAAGGCCGAGTGCCCTAACATTGCCACTCAATAGACAATAAATAATAATAATAATAATAAACTACCCCCCGTGAATTGCTATTAACTAGTGGAGTGCAGGCAGTGACCAAGTTAACTGCTCTCACGAGGACCGCGCAAGACTCAACCAAATAAGTAGCCTGTACAATACCACCTGAATTGACTATTTACAACAACCACATATTCACTCCAAACAAGCAAATTCCGGAGGTCAATCACCACTTCCAGTATCTCAACAAAACATCACATAGACCACAACTAACAAATATTGACAAGTTGCATTATCTTAACTAATACTGCAACTAAATAAGTGTATATATTGTAAATGTTTTCAACCAGACTTTCAGACATAGATTTTATAGCCTAAGTGTAATGGATCTGATGATGATCGCTTGACGATCGAAACTGGTCATCCAAGTGTATTTATTAATCTCGTATATTTTTTCAGGATGCGAATAACCCATCTCATTTGGGTACAATCGTGTGCACCGACTGAAAAGCATCAAACTTTTGTTTGCTCTAAACTACATGGATGCAGGTGCATACAGCCAAGAAATGATACTAACTCAATACCCAACAACTGGACCTTTTTCATTTAGACACTCAAACTTACTAGTTTCTACTTACACCGAGTCAGGAGAAACGCGTACCTGCAGTGGCGTAAGAAACCTGCAAACTGAATTGGTGGTCTCCCTCTTGCTCTCTTTGTGAGTAGCGACTGATAGACCTGACCTTGGCAATCATCAGTTAACTCCCAAGGCTAATATATCACCCCCACTTAACAGAGATTTGTCGCCAAACAGCGAGTAAAATACAGCTAGTAGGCCTAGCTCGTCTCCTGACACAAGTAAACAGTCCTGACGTTACTAATACGCCTGGCGTGATATCAGACTCACTCTGGTGCAATCATAGAACAAACCTCTTCCGTATTTAAGGCAACCATTGTCTGTCTGACACTTGGAGGTCGAAAACTGCTCAAACTAGACCAGTTTCCCCACCTATTTGTGCTACAATGTTATAATTTCCACAAATGCTTCAATTATAAATACAATAATGGAAAACAGAGGTGGCTTCAGAGGCGTAATTGGTAGCATGCTGAACTTCTATGTCCAAGATCGCGGGTTCAAACCCGGCCGAAGTCGTCGGATTTTTTAACAGCGTTATAAATCCTTCAGTATGCCTTCCTTCGGAGGGGAAGTAAAGCCGGCGGTCCCATGTCATAGATTTATGGCATGTAAAAGAACCTTACGGAAAGAATTAATGATGAAAATTAATAAACGTAAAACAAAAATACTGGAATGCAGCCGAAATAAATCAGAAACCTCTATGGAGATCAAATTGGCAGGTGAAAAGCTGAAGGAAGTAGGAGACTTCTGTTACTTAGGAAGCAGAATAACCAGTGATGGACGAAGCAAAGAGGATATAAAAAGTAGGTTGGCTCAGGCAAAGAAAGCACTTCTACAAAAAAGGAATCTGCTGACATCGAATATAGATTTAGGTATTAGGAAGTCATTTTTGAAAGCCTTTATCTGGAGCGTGGCGCTCTATGGAAGTGAAACTTGGACTATTGGTGCAGCAGAAAAGAGGAGAATTGAAGCATTTGAAATGTGGTGTTACAGGAGAATGATGAAGATCAGATGGGTAGATAGGGTTACAAACAAAGAGGTATTAAGACGAGTGGGAGAGGAGAGATGTTTCTGGCGACTGTTAATGAAGAGAAGAGATAGGTTGGTAGGACACATACTAAGACACCCAGGAATAGCAAGTTTAGTTATGGAAGGAAGGGTCGAGGACAAAAACTGTAGGGGTAGGCCAAAGTTAGAATATGTTAAACAGATTGCCTCGGATGTAGGGTGTCGGAGCTATGTAGAGATGAAACGATTAGCTCAGGACAGGGAGGCATGGAGAGCTGCATCAAACCAGTCAAAAGACTGAAGACTCAAACAACAACAACAAAAGAACCATCCACTAATTACACTTGAGTGAAAGTATTATAGGTTATATTTGACTAAAGCTCTTAATTTCCAACGTTCGTCGCAAGAAGCCGACTGCGGTGGCATCTAGTAACCAAGTTCATAACTAGTTGTCGTTGACGGTAGCGTTTGGTAGCAAAAGTAGAAACTACTTGACAATTGAATGTCTGCAGCCCTTACTTGAATTAAAAACAGATAACAGACACTAATAGAGCTATCACAATTAACACCGGTTATCAGACAGATTCTACACACACCCAAAGTACACGGGGCTACATGACCACGTTGTCGCAGCCCTTAAACTGAGGCACCAACCGACCAATGGAAAACAGTTTAGAAAAGTTAAATCGTATTCTGGAAAGTGATAGCGTATTATTACTGACCACGTACTTAATTAGTGATATAATGTGTGTGACTACCTCTTACTATTCCCATTTCTACGGTGTCGGAAATAAAATACGATGGATTTGTACGTAGTGAATGATTTTTACGGCTGGGTACCCTTCCTGGCAGCAACCTCATGACAGGAGTTGGTTGGTTCCTCAGTTTAGGGGCTGCGACAACGCTGTCAAGTAGCCCCGTGTTCTTTGGGTGTGTGTAGAATCTGTCTGATAACTGGAGTTAATTGTGATGGCTGTATTAGTGTGTGTTATCTGTTTCTAATTCAAGTAAGGACAGCAGGCATTCAATTATCAAGTAGTTCCTACTTTTGCTACCAAACGCCACCGTCAACGACAACTAGTTCTGATCTTGGTTACTAGATGCCACCGAAGTCGGTTCCTGGTGACAAACGTTGGTACCTAAGAGCGTTATTCAAATCTAACCTATAATTTAGCCACACACGAGTGTAATTAGTGGAAGGTTCCTTTACATGCCATAAATCTATGACATGGGGCCGCCGGCCTTACCCCCTCCCCTCCCCTCCCCTCCCCCCCTCCTTTCCCCCCGAAGGAAGGCATGCTGAGAGGAGTTGGAAAGTACACTTCTTGTAGTGATAGAAGCCATTTTTCAGTGTTACCTAGCTCTATTAAAGAAAGCTTTCCAGTCGTTCCTCACAAATTGTGCCCAATTAGGCTACATTTGGCAAGAAACAAGTATGTATATACTGTAACCTGAAAGAAATATTACATAAGATATTTATCACAAAATAACACTCGTTTATGTACAAAAATGGGGTAAGGTACTTAATTGGATGACATGTTTCGATCGTCAAGCGATCATCTTCAGATCATGTTCACTTAGGTTTAATTAATGTACGATGTTTGTGAATTACACTTATAATTATATAGCCTACAATGTTTAGATTAACGTGTCAATCTTATTTACAGATGTTATTGCTCACTTCCATAGTTGTTGCATTATTAATTATTAATGTATTTTAAGTATGTTAACCTGTGTTCTATTGAATTATTATTGTGACTAAATTCAGGAATGATGTTGTCATCACTATTTTGTTATTTATGTTCTAAATCCTATTTAAACTGGCGGCCTATTGTAATGTGGTTGTCTTGTCAACGTGGCGATTACACAAATGGTACCGTACACTAAAGTGGATTAATACGTAAAGTAAAGCCAACTCCGTACAGGCCATGAAGGCCCTGGGAGTAGTGGAAGGTAGAGGCATCCACTTTTTTGAGACATCGGCACTGGATGGCATGGAGATGGCAGCTCCATGCCCAGCCGTCTTAGCTCCCAGGAATTACCCTGGTACTCATTTCTGGTGTAGGCTGAGTGAACCCCAAGGCTATTTGAGTATCCGAAAGTGGTAGTTGTGTTTCTAAAATCCACTACCTGGGTTAGGATCGAACCCACTCCCTTTCAGTTAGTGGCTCAGTGCCTCTACCGACTGCGCACGCACCCCACAAAAGTGGAATAAGATTATGTAAACTTAGCTGGTATTTGAAACCTGAGTCCTATGTGGCGCCCGCTCTCGTTCACTAATAATAATAATAATAATAATAATAATAATAATAATAATAATAATAATAATAATAATAATAATAATAATATCGTATGGCCTCGGGTGTCGGGTGCGAGCTTTGTAATTTGACACCCAGAGGGTAGCGTGCATGTCGAATTTCGTTGTTCCTTGAATCACTATGAAAGTCAAGGAGGTTAGATATAGCGCTTCTAGTAGAGAAATGAGGAACTTTGTGTTGGCGGAAACTCCCGAGATTAATTTTGCCATTATGAATTCTAACAGGTTCTTTGACATGCCAACATCATATGACATGCGTGTCGTATTTTTATCGCTTTTCAAAAATCACTTACCACGGCCAGAAGCGAACCTGCAATCTTGGGGTTAGTAGACCGACACGCTATCACTCACCCACCGTGGCAAGCTTCGCGTTCACTGTTCACCTCTGAGGGAAATCCCGTAATTATGTTAAATTTTGCATTATGCTATGACCACGAAAACCAACATAGTAAATGATAAATAAGAAGTTTTTTTCAGCCAATAGACTGTTTTGCACCTCCGAAGAGGTGATCCTGAGCCGGAGTAGGTTGACCAGCTACTTTCCGCTTCCCCCTTCCCTTCCCCCAACAACAGCCTGTGGTCTTCCAGAACCGGACACCCATCCACGTTCGGACCACGCCCAGTGTTGATTAACTTCCGAGAACTCATGTGATCTGGTGTTTCAACATGGCCATGCCGTTGTCTAAAGAGTGGCTTATCGACAAGGGATGTAGACGGCGCGATTTGAATCCCTGGTTGTGTCAAGGGATCACTAACCAAGCGTCCTGAGCCGGAGTTTATGTGTGGTAGGATGGCCATATTAATCTGTAACCGGGAAAGTTCCTTTCCACTTCTCCTCTTGCCATAGCATCTGGCAGCTTCCCATTGATCACTAGACTGAGACACCTCGTAACAGACCATACCAAGACTTGTAATTTCTTATATTACTCTTTCAAAATGCCAGCGTTCGAGATAGGAACTATTCTTAGTTTATTTCTGTCAAGCTGTCAGCCTGTCTGGTTGACAGGAACAGTTGCGTGAGTAGGATATGACTCAGCTCCAGTAATCTCTGTCATCATTCAACTGTCCTTGGTGACATGAGCTCCTGTGATGCGATTAAAATTCATAAATGAAACAATATTAAAAAACAACCATTCGTATTTCACCCATCATAATTAATTTTCCCGTTCACAGTGCACAATATAACTTCTAACACAAGTAGCGTGTGCAATGCTCCATGATCACTGTTTATATGCCATGCTATAAACAACAAACGCTGGTGCAGCCAAGTTCAGCGGCAATCAAATCTTGAAAGGCTAATATTAGATACAGCTTGAAATTACACATATCAATACACGTTTAATATCACAAAATTCAATTAAGAATGATTGTACAGTATATGTTTTGCACCATCGATTATACAATTAATAATAACAAATATACTACGCACAATGTGCAAAATATGTACATTAAATATGGCACAAAAATCAGAGCAAAATTGAGTCAGATAGACCGCTCTCTTCTTACACTCCATTACGGCTTCGGTGGCGTAGTCGGTAGCATGCTGAACTGCTGTGCCCAAGATAGCGGGTTCAAACCCGGCCGAAGTCGTCGGATTTTTTAAGAGCGTTAAAAATCCTTCAGTATGCCTTCCTTCGGAGGGGAAGTAAAGCTGGCGGTCCCATGTCATAGATTTATGGCATGTAAAAAATCCTTTCACAGCCTAAACTTGTGTAAAGCAAAATTGTTAGGTTAGATTTCGTCGGAACGCTCTATCAAAGTTCCAACGTTCACCACTAGGTATCATTGATATATGGTGGCGAAAGTTGGAACTACTTGAAATTGAACGGAACTTGTAGCTCACCCTTTAGGGTGTCCGCTGGAAGCAGCTACAGACTCAGGCGAGCCGAACATGTCCCCGGACGCTCCCGGCACCAAAAGCCATACGATAAATAAATAAATAAATAAATAGAAAACACTTGATATGTAGCCTATCGCACTGTTCTCCACACAAAACACATGTACACTCATAGCTAGCCTGGTGAAAGAGTTTCCTGGTACAAATACGATGATGGAATCCGTGCATCGCAAAGCGCGTCATCAGGTGTCCCAGCTCGTATTCTTTTTTCATCCAATCTTTGTTGATCATTGTGTAGATTATTTCTTCGATCGAGTCCGTTTTTCCTCGTAGCTCTTGTAACAGTTCTTCGTATGCTGGAGTGTGCTGCAGATGCATTTGCAGTCTTAGGTCTTCTACTAAAAAGGTTTCCCGGGCTAAGACTTAAATCATCATAAAGTATTATTAACTGCTTGCCATGGTGGGTGAGTGGTTATAGTGTCGGACTACCAACCCCAAGATTGCAGGTTCGCCCCTGGCCATGGTAAGTGATTTTTTTAAGGCGACAAAAATCACGATACTCATGTCATACGTTGTTGGCATGTTAAAGAACCCATTTGAATTCAGTAGGCCGTGTTCAATGGCAAAATTAATATCGGGATTTTCCGCCAACACAAAGTTCCTCCATTCTCTACTTGAAAGCGCTGTAGTGGTAAGGAGTTTAGATATCTAACCTCCTTGACTTTCATAGCGTTCAAAGGAACGACGAAATTCGACATGCAAGCTACCCTCTGGGTGTCAATTAACAAAGCTTGCACCAGGCACCCGAGGCCATACGATATTATTTATTATTATTAACTTATATGTAAGGTTCGATTCCCGGTCAATGCATGTGAGATTTACGAAGTGAAATGCCATGTCGTGTGGTTCGGAATCCAAGTAAAAAGGAGGTCCCGTGGCTCATGATCGTGAGATTAACGGTCACGTTAAACTACAAGCTTCCTTTTAACTTTTATTTAAGAATGAAATTAAACCTAATAAAACAATTAAGATGATGATGATGATGATGATGATGATGATGATGATAATTGTTGTTTTAAGGGGCCTGGGTTATAGGCCCCTGATGGTTTGGGTGATAGTGAAGAAAATGAAATAAACGTCTATAACTAATGCTGACTACTAACTTACGCGCTAGAAAGAGAAGGAACGGGCAAAAAAATGGAAGAAGGGAAATAAACGACAGAGAAAATATAGCCTCAACCCTCGAAGAATGAGTGCTGAGGAACTTGAAAAGAAGTAGGCCCATGAAAAACAGATAGCAAAGGGAAAGAAAAAGAGCGAGAGAGTCCGCCCTAAAGCCAAGAGAAGAAGGGAGAAACCGGATCCAGTTCAGGAATTTCTCAGGGTTGCCAACTCCCGAACTCACCAGCCGTGGGCCCTTGGGGGTGTAGCATTATCAAGGCTGCACCATACGTGGTGGGGTTCACACACCCTGCCCGCCTTGAGCAGAGGGCAGGAGATACCATAAAGAGAAAAGAAGAGGTCTGACCACTCAAGGAATGAGGGGATGAGGAAAGATGAGACAAGGGCCAATTGAGGCGGGAAATTGAAAGACTCCCTAAGCCTCGGATACCCTAATACCGTCTTGGTCAGAATAATTATAATAATAATGTTATTGGTTTTACGTCCCTTTTTAACCAATGCGACTTTTAGAGACGCCGGGGTGTCGGAATTTTGCCCCGAAGGGGATCCTTAACGTGCCAGTAAATCTACTGAAACGGCTTTGCCAGTAAATATACTGACACGGCTCCCTCGCAATTGCGCACCCTCGGGCTGATAGTCTGTATGCACTCTTTTGTATATAATTTTTCCATTGTTAGTTCAGAAGTAACATGTGTATTAAAATTGGACCTATCAGCAGGCTTAGAGTCGTGTTGGCAGCACTGACATATTCATTTATCCAAATTAATCTAGAATGCCAACTACTATACGTGTGCAAATTTTAAAGCTGTTGGATTACATACTTTCTGATATATTAATATTAGAGTAAAAAACAGAGACAACATTTATTAACAGTTGGCAGCCCTGGTTGCTCTTAAGAATAATCATAGTCATATATGTTATGGTACACATAGCACATACGAAATTTGGTTGAAATCCAATTGATAGTATGGAAGTATGTATTTAAAAATTGGTCTTATCAGCAGGCTTAGAATCATGTTGGTAGCTCCGACGTACATAAGTTACTATAAATTAGTGTAGAATGGCAGGTATTATACGTGTGTAAAGTGTATTGCTGTCAGCCTGCATGCTTTCTGATATATTGGTATTTGGATAAGAAAATACAGAGAGAGCACGTATTAACAGTTGGCAGCCCTGGTGGCTTTTAAGAATATACTCAGTCATATCTGTTTATGTACACATAGCACATACGAAATTTAGTTGAAATCCAATTGATAGTGTAGAAGTTATATGCATTTTAATATTGGACCTAGCAGCAGGCTTGGAATCATTTTGGTAACACTGCCTCCTGGAAATTAAACTGAAATAGTAGTATCTATATGTGTGCCAATTTTGGAATAGCCCAACCTTCGAAGATATCCAACATGGAGCTCAAATTTCAATTGCGGTTTTTCAGCAGTTGGTAGCACTGACATCATTTTCAAATATGGGCTTGAGATATTCAGGTATAGATCTTTACTCCTACCAAATTTGGATTCGATTGCTGCAGCCGTTTAGGAGTTTATTTATTTATTTAGCGTTTGGAATCACATTGCACAAATACAATTATAGTCCATATACACATGTGTTCTATTAGACTGTGGTGTGTGTGTGTGTCTGGTAGCAGTTGCATTGTTTATTAGTTATAGTTCATTGTTTCAGTAGACTGTGATGTGTGAGGGTGCATGTGAGTGTGCCTGGTGACAGACTGTTTTAGTGGTAGTATTTGTTGTTGGTGGAACTTAAGTTTTTTGTTTGTAGAATTTTGGTATTTAATTGTTAGTACGGTAGAAGGTTAGTATTTTTGTTAGTAGAATTGCTCTTTACTTATTCTGAAAGGGAGTAGCAGCCTTTCAGAATAAATCAATTCTTTACTAGTCTTATAGACGGTTAAGATATTGATAATATAAGCCAAATAATGGCTACACTGCGTCCTGCTGCACGGCTGAAAGCAACGGGAAACTACAGCCGTATGCTATTCCCGAGGATATGCACCTCTCTATGCATAATTACATGTGATGATGGCCTCCTCCCTTGTAAAATTTCAATCCGGAGGTAAACTAGTCCCCCGTTCGGATCTCCGGGTGGGGACTACTCGAGAGGGGGTTAACATCACAGAAGTGACAAAGAGGAAATCTGACATTCTACGGATCGGAGCGTGGAATGTTAGAAGTCTGCTAGGAAGTGGAAGGTTAGAAAACTTAGAAAGGGAAATGGATAGGCTGAGGTTGGATTTGGTTGGGATTAGTGAAATGCGCTGGCAGGAAGAACAGGAATTTTGGTCAGGAGACTATAGGGTCATTAGCACTAAATCAAACAATGGCCAAGCAGGGGTTGGCCTCATATTGAGTAGGAAACTTGGACAGCGGGTGGAATATTATGAGCAATATAGTGAACGGATTATTGTAGCAAAAATCAATACTAAACCTACCTGCACCACAGTGGTACAAGTCTATATGCCTACCAGTCAAGCTGATGATGAGGATGTTGAAAAGGTCTACGAAGAAATAGACGAAATTCTGAGGTATATCAAGGGTGATGAAAATGTTATAGTAATGGGAGATTGGAATGCTGTGGTAGGAAAAGGGAGAGAAGGGAAGATAGTAGGAGATTTCGGATTAGGTGAAAGGAATGATCGAGGAAGCAGGCTGGTAGAATTCTGCACCGAGCATGAGTTGGTGATAGCTAACACCTTATTCAATAACCACAATAGAAGAATATACACATGGATGAGACCAGGAGATACAGGGCGTTACCAAATCGACTTCATTATGGTCAAGCAGAGGTTTCGAAACCAGATTTTGGATTGTAAAACATATCCTGGTGCTGACATAAACTCTGATCACAATCTGGTTGTAATGAAATGTAGATTAAAGTTGAAGAAACTGAAGAAAAGTCAAAAGCCAAAAAGGTGGGCAATAGACAGACTGAAAGAGAAGGATGTAAACGAAAGGTTCAAGAAGAGTATAAAGGAAGAACTAATGAAAAACCCTAAACAAACTTCAATTACAGACGAATGGGCACTTTTGAAGAATGAAATAACAAAATCCGCAGAAGAAAACATTGGTAGGAAAGAAAGAATAGGTAGAAAACCGTGGATCACTCAGGATATACTAGAATTGATGGATGAAAGGCGGAAACACAAGAATCTAAGAGATGAAAAGGGGAAAGCAGAATACAGACGTCTGAGAAATGAGGTTAACAAGAAGTGCAAGGAAGCGAAAGAAGAATGGTTGAAAGAGAAATGTGCAGGTATAGAAAATTGTCTGAAATTAGGAAAAGTAGACACAGCTTATCGAAGGATTAAGAATACTTTTGGGGAAAAGAAGACTAAGTGCTGTAATATTAAGGACACAAATGGAAAGCCTCTAACAGATAGGGAAGAAAAGGTTGAGAGATGGAAAGCTTACATAGAGAGTTTGTATAAGGGAAAGGAGATTGAGAATCATGTAATGGAAAGGGAGGAGGAAATTGATGAGGATGCGAAAGGAGATTTAATATTGAGATCAGAATTTGATAGAGCTTTGGAAGACTTAAGCAGGAACAAAGCACCAGGCATAGATGATATACCGATTGAGTTGCTACGCTGCATAGGAGATGAAGGTCTGATCAGGTTATTTCACTTGGTGTGTAGGATTTATGAGACAGGTGAGGTACCCCCTGATTTCAAGAAGAATGTAATCATCCCTATACCAAAGAAAGTGGGAGCTGACAGATGTGAAGATTACCGTACAATCAGCTTGATTACTCATGCTTCAAAGATCCTGTCTAGAATAATTTACAAGAGGATTGAAAGCCAGATAGAAACGGAGTTGGGTGAAGACCAGTTTGGTTTCAGGAGAAATGTAGGAACAAGGGAAGCTGTACTAAGTCTTAGGCTGATTTTGGAAGGTAGAATAAGGAAAGATAAGAGAACGTTCATGGCTTTTGTAGACTTAGAAAAGGCTTTTCATAACGTTGATTGGACTAAATTGTTTGACATTTTGAAATCGATTGGAATAAAGTACAGGGATAGGAGGGTGATATACAATCTGTACAGAAACCAGACAGCAGTCATTCGAGTTGAAGGACATGAGAGAGAAGCTGGTATTCAGAAAGGTGTAAGGCAAGGCTGTAACTTATCACCCATACTTTTCAATCTTTACATTGAACAAGCAATGAAGGAAATTAGAGAAAAATTTAAAATGGGAGTGAAGATTCAAGGAGAAATAATTTCAACTCTGAGATTTGCTGATGACATCGTCATCTTGGCCGACAAGCCTGAGTATTTGAATGAGTTTTTGAATGGTTTGGACTCCGTCTTACGGAAAGAATTCATGATGAAAATAAATAAATGTAAAACAAAAATACTGGAATGCAGCCAAAATAAATCAGAAACCTCTATGGAGATCAAATTGGCAGGTGAAAAGCTGAAGGAAGTAGGAGACTTCTGTTACTTAGGAAGCAGAATAACCAGTGATGGACGAAGCAAAGAGGATATTAAAAGTAGGTTGTCTCAGGCAAAGAAAGCATTTCTACAAAAAAGGAATCTGCTGACATCGAATATAGATTTAGGTATTAGGAAGTCATTTTTGAAAGCCTTTGTCTGGAGCGTGGCGCTCTATGGAAGTGAAACTTGGACTATTGGTGCAGCAGAAAAGAGGAGAATTGAAGCATTTGAAATGTGGTGTTACAGGAGAATGATGAAGATCAGATGGGTAGATAGGGTTACAAACAAAGAGGTATTAAGACGAGTGGGAGAGGAGAGATGTTTCTGGCGACTGCTAATGAAGAGAAGAGATAGGTTGGTAGGACACATACTAAGACACCCAGGAATAGCAAGCTTAGTTATGGAAGGAAGGGTCGAGGACAAAAACTGTAGGGGTAGACCAAGGTTAGAATATGTTAAACAGATTGCCTCGGATGTAGGGTGTTGGAGCTATGTAGAGATGAAACGATTAGCTCAGGACAGGGAGGCATGGAGAGCTGCATCAAACCAGTCAAAAGACTGAAGACTCAAACAACAACATACACATTTACATAATAATCTATACACGACATCTTCATGGGTGTTTACAGCGTTATTAATGCAAAGAAGGTATGCATTTTCTATACTGCTCCGTACATATGTTGCCACCCAATTAACCTTAGCCTATCATACGTAGCACCTAGGAGATCGAAACCAGGTATTTTACCTCTTGAGGGGAATTGGTTCACATTCTCAAAATGATGTTCTTGAACCGCAAGTACATCAACTCTGTTATCTTCCAAGATCTTACGTAAAAGATGGCATTTGGCTTTACTAATGCCTTCGATGTTCAGTTGATACAATCTAATATTTGGACTCAAGATTTCTGTATAGATGGTCATGAAAAGGTCCGTTTAGGAGTTGATGGGGGGGGGGGGGAGGGGGGACGACGACGACACACACAGAGACAGACTGAAGGACAGACAGACAGAGAGACATTTGCCCGGATCGATCTCATAAGTCTACTTTTTCCTCATTTTTGCAAAATGTGAAAAGTAGGCTAATAATCAAACAACGCCTGAGGATATTGTACTGCCCCCGTAAATTGAATTATATTGAGACCACGTTGGCTGTATTGGCAAATATGAATACAGTTATGGCTGTCATAGTTGTGACGTGGATATTCATGACGTAGGCACGGATGACGCAGACTTCATGCAAGTAGGCTGGTTGAGCTGAGATTCTTGGTGACGTCATGATTTTGTTCGAGAAATATCTGCGATTTACGACGCAGTCACAGGGAAACATGGAATTGTGCTAAGGAAGAAGTTACGCGATTGGAGGAAAGGCTCGAACCAATGAATGATAGTTTGGAGGGAGACGGAGATTACTGAAACTACCATATTTAATTACTTTTGGAATGCAGAATTGTGGAAATCCATTTTCAGTTATGGCATTGATTTGGAATTTTGAAGAAATTAATTTTGAGTTTTTGAAATTTGAAAATCCGTCAAGGATAGCCAAAGTTAGAACTTCTAGCGATGACGGAGGAACAAGCTATGGAAGGGATGGATACGCCCCTTAAGAAGTTGATAAAAGGTCTTGCACAGCAGAGAGGAGCTCTCATATCGCATATATATTTCTCTTGTCTCATAGTCGTTTTCGAGTGATTCAGTGAAGCAAGTCGTTATTAGCGCGTGGTAAAGCCCACCGCATCGAACGAGCACGGAGCAGTGCAGCAGTTCCATTTTACGGTTTTTGAAACTAGGCGAAGTTGAAACGCACACATAAACGAGTCTACAAGATAATCTATCAAGAGTCGACTAATGCCTATATGCTAATTCTATTGTGCATTACAGTATTAAAGTGTGTAGGAAAGTTGAACATTTTCACGATTATAATTTGGAAGATATTGGCATTTTAAGACTGCAGACAAAAGTGATTTTCTCGCCACCTGAGAAGCACTTTTATAACACCACATTCTACGCTACGGCTGACACGTGTATTGCAACCGTGATACTACATATTGCATTTGGTGATACAACGCTGCATTCTACTATGGAACAATATAATCTGGCAGTTCTTTCAACTATTATCATAACAGAAGTGGAGATGGAAGGCTAAATCTTTAATGCAATTGGGACATATATCAATGGAGTGAAATAGCAGCATGGAACTTCGCTAATCGTCTTTCTACAAAAGCGAGCATGTAGTGAACATCCAACTACACTCATGCATCGTAGTCCAACGCTGAATTATATCAAATGGCAGTGGAAATATCTTCATACTCTACAATTATGAAAATTTCTGCAGAAATAATTGCAATAAACTTCATGGCGAATTTCTACCAGAACTTCAGGGAACTATCAAGAGAGGCCAGGGTAGACCCGGCTCACAAAGAAGAGTTTTGCCAGAAGGATGTCTATCGTCTACACGGAGCAGTGCAATTTCCGGAGGAGGAAGCAGTTCTATTCTCCGAGGGCGCTGGTTCCAGGTTCGAGGTCGGAGCACATCTTTACGTTGGTGAAATGGAACCATCAGCAGTCTTCTTTGGAAGATTTTCCTCTAGAACTTCAATCAACAGATAAGGTAGTCGTGAACGTTTCTTGTTTTATTTGAGCCATTTAGCGATATCTGAGCAACCATTTTTACCATATTTTCTGTCCCATATATTTTGCCCCATATTCTTGCTTGATATTTCTGTACTCAGTACACTTTGATGATTTATGCCTTTTTCGACGATTTATTGAGACATTATTATATCATTGGCATAGTTAAATAATTTTGGATCAGTTGAGACTGATATTAAATATTCTTTCAATAATTTGCATATTTTTGTAGTCACGATTTGACTGTAAAGTTAACGATTTTCTATGGCAAATTTGAATTCAGACAGCGTGTCATTTTTAAAGTAATTCTATTCAGTAAATTACTTTGACCAATTTTCTGTCATCCTCAAGAAAGAAGAATAATTAAAAGATTTTAGAGCGTTAAAATCTATTACTGTATCGACGATCTTGGAAATACTAGTCGTTTTATGAACATGATTGCAACATAGACATTTATCGTCAGTTCTGAAATACCATTGCATTATAGACAATTTTATGAAATATGAATTTTGATTACGATTTATTGAATACACTATAGTAATGAACATTTGATAGGAGTTTTTCTCAATTCTAGATTGGAACAATAGTGTTTGCATTCCACAATCTAATTGTATTCTATTCGATTATTTATGCAGTTTAGATGAACTTTGATTGAAGATAGTATTTTTATACTGCAACACTTTGAAGATATTAATCTCAATTTTGATAGACCAGGGAGGCGTGTATAATCGTATTTGCTATTAAATTTATTTGTGATTGGCAAATTTTTACTTCATATCGATTCATGAATGAAACCCACGAAGGGTAAATATAATAACAGTTTTGACACAATTAATGAATATAAGAATTTTTAAAGTGGAACTATGGATGTATAATCGTTAGTTCAGTGGACGTGTAAAAGTCGCTGATGAATAATGCCCTTGAATAAGTGAAGGAGATTCCCACAGTAATATTAATGAAGTTAATGAATTTGTAAGTGGAGGTTTTGTATGTATTGTGGAAGATTTTGATGCCATATATATTGAGATATATGATGAATTCTGGGCCTATTTTGTGTAATTTTGTACGTTTTGAGCGAGGTATTTTTCCGCTGAGTGTATTGTCCAGGTCCTTTGAAAATTAATCATGTGAAGTTACTGTTAAAATTAACAAGAGTGTTTAAATAATTTGAGATAACGATTTTGAATGGAGGTTACCGTCACAAATAATAATGATAATTATTAAACCTTATTAAACCTGAATCTAACATTTAAATATAACTAACCTTCATTGGTCGATTATATCACCACGATTTAAGTAATTATCAACCGGATAAACGTGTGGTTTAATGTATTTCTAAAATAAATAATATTAATATTGTAAATAATTATGTAAATATCTTTAATAATAATTGAAAACGAAAGGGATTAATAGAGGCGTGTATAAATTTTTCAATTGTCGTTTGACAATATTATAAACAATTTAAATTGTTATAAATAATTAACGAGCATTTGTTATAAACATTTAGCGTTTTTGTTATACTCTAAACAACGCTAGTTAAACAATTGGATTAACAATTAAACAAGATTTGGGATTATTAGAGTAATCCATTAATATGTGAATGGAGCATTTGAAAGATTTGCGTGATAATATTTGAGCTGAAACGTGAACATTTAAAGTGTTTTGAGAAGGAGCTAGGCTCTGATGTAACTAGCTTATGCTAACGTTGGCTGGACAGGTGGGTCCATTTGACGATGCGAGCATGCGACATGGTGTAGGGTGTATCGCAGCTGGCCAGACAACTGAATGATAGAGGCCAAGGTCGCCTACATAGCAGCCTTGCAGTTATAAATAAAGTGTGATGTTTATTAAAAGGAAAACAATTGCTATATGTCTCGTCCCAACTCCCTTATCCATTCCAAGTGTATTATTATTATTACGTTCTTTAGAGCTAGAAAGCTGAAATTTTGTATGCAAAGTCTACAAGTCCTATAGGAGGACATGATTACATTGACAATGGCTTCTGATTGCCACGTTTATTTTGTTGTTCAATTTTGTTAATATTATTCCTTTATGTGAAATAAATTATTGTACAGTTTAAAGTTTCTTGTTTCCGTTTTGGTTCATTTTAAATATCGTGGTGGAGGTTATTGTGAGGGCATACTTTTAAGTGATCCAGTTGGCAACCCATACCCGAGATTAATTTGAATAGGTAAGTAAAGGTAAGTATGAACCCCCGTATATTTTGGTGTGTTCCACAATAATTTCTTGTTAACTACTGTGCTCTAATCTCGGTAGTATCTGTCAGTGCCATTTTCATTGATGTAGCTGTGCCGGTGCGATTGATTATTGGCAATCCGATTGAGGGGGCGGATATCTGACAGCCTACTATCCGGATTATCGGGGACAGTACCAAGGAACACATTAAAGAAAGAATTATGTGGCGGCTTCGGTGGCGTAGTTGGTAGCATGCTGGGCTTCTATGCCCCAAGATCACTGGTTCAAACCCGGTCGAATTCTTCGGAGTTTCTTAAGAACGTTAAAAATCCTTCAGTATGCCTTCCTTCGGAGGGTAAGTAAAGCTGGCGGGCCCATGTCATACATTTATGGCCTTAAACTTGTGTGAAGCAAAGTTTGTAAGTTAGGTTTGATTAATGCTCTTAAATTCCAACGTTCGTCACCAGGCACTGGTTGAGATGGCATCTAGTAGTAGCCAAATTCACAGCTAGGTGTCGTGATTGGTAGCATTTGCGACAGTAGGAACTACGTGAAATTATTCTGCAGTCCTTACTCTAATTAATGACAGATAACACACACTAATACAGCCATCACAATTAACACCGGTTATCAGAGATTCTACACACACCCAAAGCACACGGGGCTTCAAGACCGCGTTGTCGCAGTCCCTAAACTAAGGAACCAACCAGCCATGTCGAAAAATGTCAATACGGAATATTATCTGGATTTCAGATCAGGTGCAAAGCTGGGAATCGAGCCCGGGACCAGTAGGATGGCAGCCAATAATGCTAGCCATTGCGTCACGAGCAGATAATAAAGGAATGCAAATTACGCTAGATCGGGCTCCAAGATGGCAGGGCAGAGCAGGGGCGACTCTCAAGGCAGGATGATTGCACTCCATCACTCTGATGTCAGTTGTCAAGGTAACTTATCCACTTACGTGTGTCAAACCAATTTGCTGACATTCGCTTCTTAAAGGTGACCTCCAAAACGGGACTAACAAGAGTGGCTACGTGGCACAGCGGTAAGGTAGCGGGGTCGAAACCTGGCGCAGTCAGTAAGAATTTAAGTGTGCTTAAAACGCAAGAGATCTATGTCGTTCGATTTAATTGTACCCGACGGCGTAGACGAGCGTACCACGACCGCATTGGGGAGCTTCAGATAATCCTGAGGTCAAAGGTTCGAATCCGGGCGCTGGCAATGGATGTCAAGAGTGTGATTTTTGTCGGGTCTTTCCACACTCTCTCCAGGCAAATCCTGTGATAGGGCACCTATCCCAAATACAGCTTCACACACAAACAGTTACCGACACTAAAACACAGAGGTTATCAGACAAGTTTAACATACACCCAAGTACACGGTGTTAAGACCAATATGTCCTCAGCCACTAAAATGAATTGACAAAAACAACAGACAGATTTACTGCTACTGCAAAGAACCACCTTCAGTGTAAAAATCCGACATCTCGGTGACTCGAAAGCCACACCACATAATAGGGACATTAAACCTACTGTATAAAATTACTATGATTATACCGGCCGAGGTGGCCGTGTGTGTTAACGCGCTAGCTCGTGGCTCGTTGGCGTCGGGAGTGTATTAGCAGAAAATAATAGGCTATATAATAATAAAGCTGGTGAGATTCAATAATATTTCTACAAATTGTTTACTGTCTAAAATATTTAACAAGTAGTTCTGCGAAGAACTAAATAGCCTATTTTCAAATATCCTACTGGTCTTACTTAGGCCACGATAAATGAAAACAAGATTTAAAAAAAATGCATAGCCATTTTTAAGTTCTCATATAATTCCATTAAATTAGACGTCAGTATATTAAGGCGTATATGAAGATATAGCCTACCGTGTCAAGTTTCACAGGACTCATTCATTCATTCATTTATTTGCAATGGGGGCTGTGTCCCCCGGTGGCAATTTGGATATACATAACAAATAAATAATTATACATAACAATTCAATACCGTAACAATTATGCAACAATTAATCTGGAGTATTTACACAAATAGTCAGTCTTTTCTTAAACACACCTATATGTTTGGGAAAAGGCTCTAAGACTGCGGCAGGTAGAGAGTTCCAATTATCAATGGCACGGTTTACAAAAGAATATTTACCATAATTTGTTCGCTGTGGTCGGCCCTTAACTTTCAAAGGATGATCGCTCCTACCCATGCAAGTGGGCTTTCCCAATCGTTTGCTAAGCTCACCCCATGCTGGTTGATTTGTATACGTGTTGTACATAGCGCAGAGTCTAGATTTCATCCTCCTAGCCTCCAGTGATTCCCACCCAAGTTTCTTTAACATACGGCTCACACTGCTCCTGGGATTAAAGTCACTGAGCACAAATCTAGCGGCCTTTCTTTGTACCATTTCCAACTCATTGATAAGCCCTACTTGATATGGATCCCAAACCGCCTAGGCATATTCCAGAATAGGTCTTACAAGTGACAAATAGCCTAATTCTTTAGCAGAGGTACTACTTCCTTTTAATACCCTCATTACAAAGTGCAGGGATTTGTAAGCATTTGAAACTACACATCCTACATGACTACTCCATTTCATATCATTCCTTACGTGAACGCCCAAAGATTTGCAAGAATCTTCTTCTACAAGTATTTCCGAGCCAATGTTATATTGAAAATCCTGCCTTCGCACTTTCCCTATTTTTAAGAGACTACATTTTCTTGTGTTTATTTTCATTTTATTTACAATCGCCCACTTATAGACCAGGTTCAGGTCCTCTTGAAACACTGCATTGTCTTGTGAGTCATGTATCTTTCGATATATTACACAATCATCCGCAAACAATCGACAGTCACTGTGAATCCCATTTGGTAAGTCATTTATAAACGCCAAAAATAACAAAGTTCCGATTTCGCTGCCCTGAGGGATACCCGACGTTACGGTAATTTCTTCCGAGAATATGCCTTCGACTTTCACTTTCTGGGAACGACCCGTCAAAAATTCTTGGATCCATAAAATTACTCTTCTATCAATCTTCCTCGAAGCTAATTTATGGAGTAGCATGTCATGCGGCACGACATCAAATGCCTTCGCAAAATCTATAACCACGGCGTCGACTGAAACTCCATGGTCTAACGATTCGCTAATGTCTTGAAAAAGTGATAGCATCTGACTCTCGCATGAGTAACCTTTCCGAAATCCATGTTGCCTATCATTAAACCATGATAATGTTTCCCACTGTTCCCTCAAGTAGACGCAAATGAGATGCTCCATCTGTTTACAAACGATGGACGTAAGGCTAACCGGCCTGTAGTTGCCCAATTCAAGTCTGCTCCCTCCCTTAAATATTGGCACTACCGTAGCTTTTTTCCAGTCATCGGGGATTTGCGCATTGTTTATGGACACATTAAACATCACCTCCAAGTATCGTGCCACGGCCCTACCTCCTAGTTTATGTACTTCACTAACAATATTATCAGGACCCTTTGATACATTGAAACGTAGTTTTTGTATTAGTTTTACAATTGCTGACTGGTTTATTTGGAACAGGGGAGCCCCTGATTCGTCGTTAAGGTTCAACACACAGCTATTGGATTTATTGAACACACTACCATAAAAGACATTTAATTCATTAGCAATGGCCTGTTTCTCAGTAATTAATTTACCGTCACCGGACATTATCATCGACAAATTATTTGAATTTCCCTTTCTTCTCCTAACATAACTGTAATTTTTTTTCCACCCATCACCTCCCGAACCAAGTAAACCTTGCATATAACTGTCATGAGCAGCCCTCTTTTTTAAGACGAGCTCTCTTGATAAGGACTTAAATTTCAACAAATACTTGTCACTATCATGTCTTTTATTGTATAATTTCCTAATTTTCCGTTTTAGACCTAATTTCTCGTGTGTAATACTCAGGATCTGGGTTTTGCTTCAGCAATTTGAATGGGACAAATTTATCAACAGCGCTGTTTAAAATTTTCAAAAAGTTAGTCCACAGGATATTAATGTGATTTCCTTCCGATGCCCATCCTACAAATAGCTCATTCAAATACCCTTGAAACTTGCCCTGATCCGCCCTGCGATACTGGAATATGATCTTTTTTTGCTACATCAGAGTCTAATTTTGTAATGTCACCATATCTGATATTTAATTCAACCCCAGAATGGTAACTAATTCCTGGTACTTTCAGACAGTTAATATACAGCTCTACAGGCCTTACGAGATAAACATCTAAGGTATTATTGTCTCTAGTTGGTAAGTCAACTACTTGGGAAAATCCCCCCTCCCTTAAGAATTTATTTGCAGCGCTCTGAGCTTCACCACAGCTAGTTGACTCACCAGACCAGTCTACTTTGGGGAGTTTAAATCTCCAGCAATTATTATGCTCTTTTTCATAGCATTACCCGTACAAGTTTTATCATACAGTGTTTCGAGGAGAGAAAAGTTATCTTTCGGTGCTCTATACGCCCCTATCACCTGAAGAGGGAATTTATTTCCTTTATCCGAAATTTGTACACATAACATTTCATGATCCATATCAGCCCACTTTAAGAAACTAGCTATATTTTTGCGCACACAAATAAATAGCCCACCACCTCGCTATCCCCGATCCCTTCTGTACATTTCGTAGGTCCCTTGAATTATTTCGCTACTATTTATGTCCTCATATAACCAAGATTCAGTTGCAATGACAATGTCCAGAGAATACGTCTCTACAAGATTCCAAAATTCAATTAATTTATTTCCTAAACTCTGACAATTAACCTGCAGTAATCTTAGAGTCTTGCCTCCGCAGCAAATATCTTGAAATAGCTCCTTCTGTTCCCATCGGCTGGCAACCTCTGGACCTGCTCCTCCTCACAAAAGCCGGCACGAACCGATGACCCTTTCATGTAGGCTCCCTAAGTTAAAAGCGCCCCGTCGATTTAGATGCAGCCCGTCTCGGGCGAAGTCACGGCCACCAATCCAGCAGTCAGCTTCTACATACACTAATCCCAGTTGTGCACATACCCAGTCCATGCGGTCATTTACAGTCTTAACTCGCCTTAACGGAACATCTCCCCGCCGAACAATGCCACTCATTATAATTTTTGCATTTCTAAACTTGCTTTTAGCTTTTCTGCCTAGTTCGTAGAGCTCCCCCATGATGTAATCAGCTGTAGCCCTCTTCTTCAAATCGTTCGTCCCAAGATGGAGCAACAACACTTTAACTTTGTCACAGCCCTCTACATTTGCTTCTTCCACTTGTTGGGCAAGCTGGTCAATTTTAATCCCCGGATAACACCGCACTTTCGCACCTGATTTCCTCGAGATATTCGCACGCCATCGTATCATAGAATCACC
The DNA here is from genome assembly GCA_946902985.2 of Meconema thalassinum. Lineage (NCBI taxonomy): Eukaryota > Metazoa > Arthropoda > Insecta > Orthoptera > Tettigoniidae > Meconema > Meconema thalassinum. The sequence continues at coordinate 243,882,842 of OX336394.1, read as the reverse complement.
CATTATGATAACGTCATCCTCAGTTTGCTCCTGCACGCCCTCTTCCACACTGATCCCAGTAGAAAGCCGTTCAGTCACATCCTTCACCGTTTCTTCTGATTCACGAAGATTTCGGATGAAAAGTCACAAATATTCCATTTAAATATTTAAATTTCGTGTCGTCGCCATGTTGGTTTTGTGCTCACCAGAATATTGAATGATGTTCTATAAACATACAAAATTTCAGTTTGATTGCCGTAATAGATTCGTAGATATTGAGTGTCGTCTAAATATCTGTGATGGTCACCATGTTGGATTGTTATATAATTATGTAGGCCATAGAGTTATGTAGCCTACTATTAGATGAAGATTATTGCATAGGTTCATTATTCAAACTTTCACTTCAATCGCATGATTAGGACACTAGAAATAAAAGCTTAATTTTAAAATTTCACACAGCTGCCAACTTGATATTATGTAAATAATTCAACTAAATTAGATGTCAGTGAATTACAATGTGTATAAATATTTGCTGTACTAAGTTTCACTGCGTTCGGATGGTTAAATCGCGAGAAAAGTATATTTAAAATTTTCTACTTCACTTGGCCGCCATGTTAGTTTTGTACTCGACAGGTTTATGAAAGTCACATAGATGATCTTCTAGTAGTACCCATTATGACCGTACAAAATTTCAGGGTGATATATGTTACAGTTGCGGAGATATAGAATGCCAGTGAGATATTTCGTGCGACCACCATATTGGATTGGTGAAACTTATTAAAATTTGAAAGGCACGGTCAAGGTCGGACAAGGTAGCAGTATGTATATACCTTGTTTCATATTAATCGCTTTGGCCGTTTAGACTTTATTAGGGGGACACACACATCCACACACACGGACAAAAGGTGATCTCTTATTTCTTTCATAGATGAAAATAGGCTAAACAAGTAGAACTAAATAGCCTATTTTTATTCCTATTCGTGTGGTCTCCTGAGAGGCCGAGTGCAGGTCTTTCTAGTCGACGCCCGTGGGCAACCTGCGCGTCGGGATGAGAGAAGGAATGGATGAAGATGAATGAATTAGGGAAGGATGTGGAAGGAAGCGGCCGTGGCCTGTCAGAAGGTACCGTCCCAGCATTTGCCTGGTGTTGGGAATGGGAAACCACGTAAAACCATTTCAAGGACGGCCGACGGTGGGGCTCGAACCCACGCGTCTACCGACTCAGCAGAGTCAGCAGACCTAATGCTGCGCTTTTTCCAGCGTAGTCACTACTGTCGGTGCCTATTTTTATATATCCTACTAATATCAATTGTCTTTATCAACATAAAAATTGTCAGTTTGATTGCTGCAATAGATTCGAAGATATTGAGAACCGTTTAAATATTTTTGATGGTCACCATGTTGGATTTTTATATGATAGGCCTTTGATTTATGTACTACTAGCAGCAGTACCCGTTCTTCGAACGGTGTTCGGTGTTAACACCAGACATTATCAATTGAACTACTGTTGCAATGGATAGCGGCTTGTCATTCCTTCATAAGTTTTTCAGAAGGAAGTTAGTTTTCTGGGAATATCACACACACTGTTAATTTAAGGGCCTTAAAATGTGGTTTTCGGAGACCCTTTATAGACTCCCGAATTTAGTGTCTCACAGTTGGTCGTCCTTCTAGGATAATTTTTATATTTCGCCTATTTTAGCATGTATTTTGAGAAGTTTTTCCCTACATCCACCCTTCTACTGCATGAAAAGTACGGTGAAAAGTTTTATAAAGGATTGGTGTATTGACTCTCATGGTTACCATACCTAATTTTACGATGCACCAAGATTCCGAACACGAGTTATAGCCCTACATAAAGATACACAGAAAGACAGACAGACAATTCAATTGTCTACAACATATCACCCAGATATCCAAATATGGGTATATCTACCACACAGTATCAAACAAAACCATCCTTACGATGAACCCGTATGTCGACAAAAGAATTAAAAATAAAAAGATTAGTTAACATGTGCTCTCAAACTAAATTCACCTAACGTCTACTTCCTGACGTGAAATAGAATTTAAAGCCTTGTAGACGAAACGCAATACACGTCACATAAACACTGACCCTCTATGTTGTGTTAGGTCCCCATACACAGGAAGACCCCTTTCATAAATTATAAAGGCTTGTGGTGCATGAAAATTCAGATTCCTTAGCCTCAAATGGCCCAAATTCCTAAAAGTCACAAAATATGCTGATTCAATTAAGGAATTTTTGAAAATAATGTTGCTGTTTGGAGCTATAATAGACCTTCTGTACTATAGGTCGCACGTGAAAATTGCATGAAAAAATTCTAGGTTACCCCTTGACCCCCTTAATTGCATTGATGACTTATACAGTCCACGTTGGTTCCGTGATATCCTTATAGCCATTTGCAAAAATTCACAGAAATGTAATAAATAGAGTGACATTGCTTCTTACAGAAATAGGTGGAACGTTGGATGCCAACCCTTGAGATAATGTTATGGCTACCGATTTGCATTCCTTCATTAGTTTGTTAAATTAAATTAAATTAGTTTTCTGGGAATATTTCAGAAACTGTTGGTTTTAGAGCTTTATAATGTAGTTTTCGAGGACCCTTTTGGGCCCCCGAGTTTTGTTTCTGGCACCGAGGGACTTTGTCTCGGCGTTGTACGCCATAATATAATAGGTTAATAATAATAATAATATAATATAGGGATAGAAATATAATAGACCTGCCGTACCACATCCGCAGGTGTAAATCGCGTGAAAAAAATCTTAGAGTAGCCCTTGACCCCCTTAAGCGCATTATACGTATTGATGAATTTAACAGCTTAATTTGGTTCCGTGATAACCTTTTAGCCGTGTGCAAACTTTCATACTAATGTAATTAATGGAATTGCATTTGCGTCTTACAGCAATAGATGGACATCTGAGAATCTGTTGCCATGGTTACCGGCTTGCATTCGTTCATTAGTTTATTACATGAAATTTGTTTTCAGTGAAAATCTAAAAACGGTTGGTTTTTAGGGCCTTAAAATGTGGTTTTCTGGGACCCTTCGAATTTTGTCTCTCACATTGAGGGGATGAAAATGAGCTTTGTCTCGTCTTCCTTCGCCTATTTCAGCATGTATTTTAAGGGGGTAGGCCCCCTTTTATGAGAGGTACGGAGAAGAGTTACATCAATGATTAGTGTCGTGCCTCTGATGGGTATGTGTACCAAATTTTACGTTGATACACCAAGCCGTTCTCTAGTTATACGGGAACAAAGTTGTCCACAGACAAACAAACAAACAAACAAACAGGCAGACAGACAGACAAAAAAAATATTTTCGCGTGCATCCATCATAAAGCAGTCTGAAACGCGTAAATAACTCAAACTTCCGTAGGAATTCAGAAAAAAACAGACAAACTTTCATTTTTATGTGTATACACACTGCACCGCTCGGTGTTGACCGTGTTTTATTGCACAAATTTAGGTTTTACTCGCTAACACGAAAAGTGATCAGGACCTTTCGGATAGAAAATTAAATGCTAACGCTCGTGTATGCCATCAAAAGTTTGCTATTTCTTAGCGTTCTCTTTTTATTTGATATGGAAATTTTGAAACCAATGGGTGTAGTGACGTCACTTAAATGGTCGCCATCTTTAAATAGTGCAAGGTATCGAAATCAAAAGTAGCCTATATATTAACCAGGTAAATCAGCTACATCCGTGCAAAATTTCATGTAAATTGGACCATCGGTTCTTGCGTGATTGAGTAACAGACAGAAACAGAGACACACAGACACACCATCTCATTTTTATATATTAGTATGGATTACATGAAGATTATTGTGTAGATGTTTTATTCAAACTTCAATCGCATGATTAGGACACAAGATATAAAAGCGGGATTTTAAAATTTCGCTCTGCCGCCATCTTGTGGTTATGAAAATAATTTAAATGAATTAGATGCCAGTCGATTAAAATTTGTATAAGCATATACCGTATCAAGTTTCACTGCGCTCTGATGGTTAAAACGCAAGAAACGTCCATTTGAATATTTAAATTTCGCGTCTCCGGCTTGTTGGATTTGTGCTCGCCAGGTTATTGAACGTCCCATAGGTGAACTTATTCTTATAGCCTCTATACACTAACAACATTTCAGTTTGATTGCTGTAGTAGATTAATAGATATTGAGAACCGTCTAAATATTTCGGATGGCCGCCATGTTGGATTTTAATATATGTAGGCCATAGAGTTATGTACTATTAGGTGATGATTATTGTGTACGTTCATTAAGCAAATGTTGATTTCGATCGCATGATTAGAACACAAGAAATAAAAACTTAATTTTCGAAATTCGCACAGCCGCCATCTTGAGGTTATATAACCAATTGAACTAAATGAGATACCAGTGCATTGCAATGTGTATAAACATTTGTTGTACCAAGTTTCATTGCGTTTGGATCATTAAATCGCGAGAAAAGTCTATTTAAAACTTTCAACTTCGCTTGGCCGCCATGCTCGTTTTGTAGTTAACCGGCTTTTGAAAGTCTCATAGATGAACTTCCAGTAGTATCCTTTATCACCGTACAAAATGTCATGGTGATACCGGTAATAGTTTCAGATAAATAGAATGCCGGTGAAATATTTCGCGCAGCCGCCATCTTCGGTTATGTAAGCAATTGAACGAAGTTAGATGTCGGTGCATTACAATGTGTATAAACATATACTGTACCAAGTTTCATTGCGTTTGGTTGGTTAAATCGCGAGAAGCGTCTATTTAAAAGTCGCAACTTCGCTCTGCCGCCATGTTGGTTTTGTAGTTACCAGGTTTTCAAAAGTTACATAGGTGAACTTCTGGTAGTTCCCTTTATCGCAGTACAGAATTCCAGGGTGATATCGGTAATAGTTTCGGAGATATTGAATACTGGTGAAATATTTCGCACAGCCGCCATGTTGGATTAGTGAGACGTAACAAAATTTGAAAGGCATGGACGGGGTCGCACGGAATAGTGCTATGAACCTACCGAGTTTCATTGAAATCGCTCCAGCCGTTTAGAAGGTATTAGGGGGGCACAAAAATCCATCTCACACACACCATCACACACGCGCGCACACACAGACAGACACACGGGCAAAAGGTGATCTCATAAGCCTATTTTTTATAAATGAAAATAGGCTAAAAATAATAAAATTCGCGGTGAATACATGTATGAGGAGAAAGCAGGCAACGTGAATATACAAAGTCAAAAGCATGTACACACATAATAAAATACACGTTCATCCAACCTTCAAACATGTACCGTATGTCGGTTCCACGTAAGTGATTAGTGTCAACTTTTCCATTTTTAGCCTACTTTCGATTTTTGCAAAAAAAAAAGAAAGTAGACTTATGAGATCACTACAGGGCCAAAAATTGTGTGTCTGTCTGTGTGCGTGTATGTGTGTGTGTGTGAGTCTGTGTGTGTGTGTGTGTGTGTGTGTGTGTGTGTGTGAGTGTGTGTACTCTGAATGTCTGTCCCCCCCCATATCAATTCGAACACGGTGAAACCGAATTGAACGAAATTTGGTACAGAGGTAGAACAAGCAAAGGGCACCTCAGTGTCATGTTTTATATCGCCGCCATCTTTACCAAAACTGAATGGCGGCCACTCAAACGTTCGAAACGTAAAATCAAATAGCGACTAACCAAATTATCCGATCTCTACCAAATTTGGTAATAACATACCTTCATATAGGACGCGTCTTGTGACCAAACTACAAGGTCATCCGCCGTACCATTTCAGGATGGCGGCCGTGCGAATTATGCAAACTTTATAATCCATATCATGGGACCCACCAGTTCCGATTATCGAGCCGAGAATCGTTTTAACTGTTCTAAAGGAAGAGGCACGTTCGAAATTAAAAGTTTATTTTGTAATACTATAGTGCAGACGTGATTTTAAAAAGCTGAGCTGATTCAGTAATAAGACAAGATGACAGCGGATATCTTGTGCCTGACTTATATTTCACTAATTTGAGTATTGCATGCAATATAGCGTACTGATAAAAAATAAATAAATAAACTTTGTATGAAATGCTTTATAAATAAATAATATACTCCACTGATGAAATCGTTTAGTCTAAATCATTATTTGCTAACAAGTTTAATGTAAGTCATTTTATATAGAAAGATGATCGTTGGCACAAATGGCTCCGTGCTAAAGCGTTGGCCTATCGCTCATATGCCTATGGTTCAAACCCCATCAGAGTTTTTTTTTGGCTTGAAATTTTATATATTTATTGTTTTGTAATGATTCAGACGTTATAAAATTAAGCGTTATATTTTGCATATTACGGTGGAAAATATATATTTAATTAAAACATAATTCACCAGCAGATTTGCTCGAGACATCTAGCAGCCAAAAAGGTAACTGCACGCCGCCTACTTATTAACTTCAAGATTTTACTGAGAAGTTTCTTCTTATGGCCACTAGAATGCACTCGCCCTGTTAGGGTTATATTGTTCGATACTTCTCCACTAGATGTCACGACTGGTCTACGTGGGACTCCATTGGTTAGTACCGTATACCATTGGCATTCTCTGCGCATCGAACTTGAAGAATGGCAAGATGATACTACGATAAATTTTTACTTTTTATTTTAAAGGGTTTGTAACAGCCTATTGTGCGTTATTTGAAAATGTTATTTGAAGTAAAGAACAAAACCATTTCACATAGTAACTGAATTCTAGCCGTTGGTGCTAGTTCAGGCTATTAATTAATAATTTTATTTCAGGCAAATAGCAATCGAAAATATCCACATAGTTCGTATACACACGTCTCTGTAGGATCATGGAAAGATTTGTTAATTCAATTAGGGTTGTGAATGCCATGCACAACCAGACGTGTAAAGACATGCCTCAACTCAAAGTTGGATGTTGCCCACGGCAGGTCGATTATGTAATAATAACAATAATAATAATTTTATTTGTTTTACGTCCCTTTTAACTACTGCTGCTTTTAGATACGCCGGGGTGCCGGAATTTTGGCCCGAAGGGGATCTTAAACGTGCCAGTTAATCTACTGACACGGCTCCGTCGCATTTGTGCACCCTCAAATGCCAGCTGACTGCGCCAGGATACGAACCTGCAACCTAGGGCCCAGCAAGCGAGAACGTTACCGCTGAGCCACGCAGCCAGTCCGGTCGATTATGTCTCCAGATCCATAACATTCTTGAGATACTTCTCATCTATCTTTCTTCAATGATGGTAGTAGTTTTTTTCTAGGTTGTGGCGTTTGGTAGAGGTAAATAGTTTCTAAGGTCTTCAACCAAGAAATGATTCTATTTTACTCTTTGATAATAACAACGAGTTATAACTATACTCATACATTTAGGAGAAAGTAGGCTATATGTTCTTTACTGAACATCTTGTTCTTTCTGCTATTAGTATTACAATCCTGTATCTCTTTTTAATCCTACCTTTGTAGAGTAATGGCAATCCTACTTCACATCGAGCTGGAGAATAATATTTCACATTAATTAACCAAAATTTGTAACAGATATGATTTTATTATTTTTCAGTATTTTAGATAGAAAACATTTTTAGCCTACTTTTCACATTTTGCAAAAATGATGAAAAAGTAGACTTATGAGATCGATCCGGGAAAATGTGTGTCTGTCTTTCTGTCTGTCTGTCTAACTATCTGTGTCCTCCCCCATGAACTCCTAAACGGCAGCAACAATCGAAACAAAATTTGGTATGAGTAACAATCTATACCTGAATATCTCAATGCCGTATTTGAAAATATTGTCAGTGCTACCAACTGCTGAAAACTCGCAATTGAAATTTGAGCTCCATCTTGGATATCTTGGAAGGTTTGCATGGGAGCTATACCAAATTTGGCACACGTATAGATAATAATAATATTTCAGTTAGGTTCCAGGAGGCCATACATGTCAGTGTTGCCAAAATGATTCTAAGCCTGCTGATTAGTTCAATTTTTAAACGCATATAACTTCTACACTATCAATTGAAATTCAACCAAATTTCGTATGTACTATTTGTACATTTTTTTTGTCGTGTGGCCTCCTGAGAGGCCGAGTGCAGGTCTTTCTAGTCGACGTCCATGGGCGACCTGCGCGTCGGGATGAGAGATGGAATGGATGAAGATGAATGGAACTGGGCAAGGATGTGGAAGGAATTGGCCGTGGCCGATCAGAAGATACCGTCCCAGCATTTGCCTGGTGTTGAAAATGGGAAACCACGGAAAACCATTTCAAGGACGGCCGACGGTGGGGCTCGAACCCACGCGTCTACCGAGTCAGCAGAGAGCTTGGTCCCATGACCTAACGCTGCGCTTTAGCCAGCTTTTTTTTTTTTTTTTTTTTTTTTTCACTTTTTTTTTTTTTTTTATTAGCTCTTTACAGAATTACAGAATTTTCAGATATGATACATACCATACTATTACATCACAAGAAAGTCCAGATAGTGTCCATATTTATCGTACAATTGTCCACTTGCACTAAGCTTCCAACGCTCTTTCTGCAGGTGATACCTGAGATCCAGGATTGAGAAATGTTGATCATTGTCCATCACGAAGTGTACATATTGGCCCATTATCCACACAATGGCAGTCTGTTTAATTTGGGGGAAGGCGGTCACCGACAAGCGAATCAACTTCCTGTCATCAAGGTCATCCGTGGGCACATTTAATAGTTGACATACGTTTCCCTTACACCACAGCCACGTGGAGGCAACTCGCGTGCATGATGTGAAGCGGTGTATCGCCGTATCAGTTTGACCACATATAGTACACCATGGGTAAGCTTCAAGACGGATGGTATATCGCCGTAGAGCGGTTGGGATGAGATCGTTGAGGAAGATAAAAACCCGGGAGTGTACAGCAGAAGAAATGGTCATAGCCCCAAAATTTTTCCAAACAGTGGGCCAATGGACGTAGAGGGTGGTGGCCTCGATTCGCGGTTTGGAGTGTACCGCTTGCCGCAACATGTTATAAATACTTTTCGTCGTTGGAACAGTCCCTGAAGGCATTTGGCGAACAGTTTCCAGAAGGTGCTGTTGATGGTCCCTAAATATCTTCGGCAAAGCTCTCTCACAACCACGGGCTGTGTTCCGAATATCTTTGTATAGCGCTTTCGTAAAAGTGTCATGTTGGGAAAGAATGGCGATGTCGTTCTTGCAGAGGAGTGCACGGCATTTCATGCCATGAGCGGTTAGCCCTAGCCCGCCTTGCCGGGATGGGAGATACAACTGTTCCCGTTGTACTCGGAACAAAAATCCTTGCCATATAAACCAACCTATATATTTTGCCAATTGGCTCTCAAACATTTTGGGCAGTGGGAAAAGTTGTGCGACATACCATATTTTAGAGAGCGCAAATACGTTGAGGACTACGACCCGTTGCACTATATTGAGGTTTCTTTGACCAAATTGGATCAGCACTCCCCTAACTTTGGCAATGACCTTAGTCCAGTTTGCGTGCACCGTGTCCAGAATCGATTGCTTCCAGGTAATGCCAAGAATTTTCACCTCATTTACTATCCGGAACCAGGGCTGTTGGGTAATCACTGAGTTATTATTGAGCGGAAGCAAAGCAGTTTTCTGGGGGTTCGATTGTGCTCCAGAGGCGATATGGTAGAGCTGAAGGACGCTATCGATGTGGGAGATGTCTTCGTTATTGCGGATCAATATGGATACGTCATCAGCATAGGCGCACATGCCAAAAACATGTGTGGACAGTTTGTAACCCTGTAGCTTCACCTGGGTAGTCCGAATGAACGGTTCAAGGCCAATGACAAAAAGTAGCATGGAGAGGGGACATCCTTGCCTAACTGATCGTTGTATTGGAATCAGAGGGGAAAGAAAACCGTTGACGAGCACTCGAGACGTAGCATTACAATTTATCATACGAATGTAGTCAATAAGGATTGCAGGAAATTCAAAGTGCTGCAAGACCATGTACAAGTATTCATGACTGATGCGATCGAAAGCTTTATCAAGATCCAAGGTGAGAAAACTCATTGGCTCAGTGGGGAGCATTTCGGCTTTTAGGTGTAGGTCCCTTAGTATCGTTAAGTTTGTTAACAGAGTTCTTCCAGGAATACTGCAACATTGTTCATCACCAATGATATCATGTAGAACAGTCTTCAATCGGCATGCAAGTACTTTGGTAAGGACTTTATAATCACTGCAGAGCAGAGTAACTGGTCGGAAGTCACCAACTGCCATGGGAGAGGATGTTTTTGGTATGAGGACTATGGTACCCTCGTGATGTGATCGACAAAGAGCACGACGTTGGAGAATGGTACGCAGGACATGGCAAAATTCTTTGCCAATGAGAGGCCAGAAGTGTTTATACATTTCATATGGCAGTCCATCAATGCCAGGTGAGCGGTTGTTTGGGAGGTGCTTAACCACAGAGTGAATCTCTTCATCCGTAATATCCGCGCTGAGCCGAGTTTTGTTGTCCGGAGACAGATGGGTATTGCAAGATGAAAGCAATAGGGTCACCTGCTGTGGATCAATTGGAGCCGGAGCGTAGAACCGTTGATAAAATAGTGATATTTCACTACGTATAGCGTCAGGGGAGGTGACGACACTTCCAGTACTGGTGCGGAGGCGGTGGATATATTTACGTTGCCGCTCACGTTGTCCTTTGGCGATATGGTATACACTTGCACTTTCGTCTGGGAGCACTGTACGATCTTTTAAAGCCACGTTTATATGAGCGAGCGTTCGTTGCTGTAGAGACAGGAGCTTGGTTTTAACTTCCCGAATCTGGTCATATAAACGCTCCCCAGCATCAGATCTTTGCTGGAGCTGGCGAAGAACTCGATAGTAAAATTCAACTGTATCCCGTCTTTCCCGACCTCGTTGGTAGGATATGTTCTTAAAGACGCGGCGGATCCCTGGTTTAACCAAAATATCCCACCAGTCTGCGCAGTCGCGAAATTTGCATTTTTGTTGGACCCATCGAGTCCAGTGTTGTCTGAAAATATCTTGGCATTCCTCCTCCAGTAACAGCGAGCAATTCAGTTTCCAATAACCTCTTCCTAAGTGAAATATGGGATGGGGGTAAGAGATTGTACATACGACAGCATGATGGTTAGTGAAACTGGCAGGTATCACTTCATATCGTCTAGGCTGGATAAGTTCCTGTGAAAAGTAGATGCGGTCAATTCGTGATGAGGAGTTGTGACTTATACAGGTGTAATGGGGCAGGGGCACCTTTAAACTATCCACAGCATCAATGAGGTGTAGGGAGGTAAGAAGGGTCCTGAGAGCCGGGTTGACACCTTTGTATGGACTAGTGGAATCCTCTGGGCGTTGAATACAATTGAAATCCCCTGCAAGAATAAGTTTTTCCTTAACATCGTGCAGATGAGGCAGTATACTCTGTTCAAAGAACATTTTCCGTTCCACACGTTTATTGGACCCAGATGGGGCATATACATTTATCAGGGTGGTATTGTTTATGTGTCCAGATATTATGCGTCCTGATGGATGACATAGCACACCTTCGAGTGGGATATCATGTCTTATGAGGAATCCGGTCCCTCTATTCGTATTACCGGTATTGATGTATTGTTTGTAGAAGGCAGATATGGGTAAACACGGTATGGCAACTTCTTGAATGAAGGCAATGTCAATGTCTGCATCTCGAAGGAATCTCTCCAACAGTTGAAATTTCAGAGGGCATTCTATTACATTGATATTCACAGTGGCCACAGTGAGAAATTGCGCCATTAAGAGAAGTATAAAAGCTGTGCTAGACATACTGGAAGGTGGACTCGAAAGAAGACACAGCTGAGAATTATCCTGGTGCACTATGTCAAATTAGGTTGAGAGAGTTCCTTATGATTGCTATTCATAGGCCGGCAGTCAGCGTTTGAGAGCGTTCGTGGGTCCCTAGATGACGTAGAATGAAGATTTTGTTTCTTTTTCACAGCTGCGGGAACGGTTGTAGAGCCAGTTTGATTCTTCTGGGCTGGTACGGCAATCGAGGCATTTGTTTTTATCTTTTTAGATACGTTCTCGGATCCTCGATCAACCTGCGTAGGTGAGTCGGTGGGTACCAGAGAAGGTGGGGGCAGTGAAGACAAAATTTCTGTGGCAGCCTGTAGTGGCGGCATAATTGGTTCTAAGGCTGCGATACATGTTGCCGATAGCACAGGTGCACTCTGTGACTCGCTGAGCTGGTCAGTGTAAGGAACCAGTTCTGCGTCGTGTGTATCAGAGGCCACTGCTGGTGTTGTCCCAGCTGACTGATCAATAAACATGTTTTCATGTGACGTTTGCTGTGTCACGACTTCCGAGTATTGAACACGTCGTTGTTGTGTGGGAGTTATACCGAGGGGAATCATTTTCTGTGGGCAGTTGATACGTAGGTGTGTGTTAGCATTGCAAATTAAACAGGTCTGTTTCTGTCCATTATAAGATAGATAGCCAGAATGGCCACCAAAAGTCTCAGTGGAGGGGATATCTTGTTTTATTTCCATTGTGACTGCGCGTATTCCATTATACACCGGGAACTGATAAGCAGAAGACCATTGTTCTTTCCTGACGTCACTCACAGTGCCATATTTCGACAGGACGGATTTGAAAATTTCAGGTGGAACTTCAAGTGGGACATTAAATACACGCACTGTGGTAAAATTGGAATCCGCTGGGGAGAGCTTAACATTAGTCATTTCGCCTGAGGCATACTGAAATTTAATAGGATCTGCAAAATTATTTAACAATTTCTGATAAATAGATATGCTGATTACCTTGATGTACATGGTTTTTTCTTGTGCATTTAACTGGATGGCTTCTACTTGGTCGACAGTCAACCGGAGAGTATCGCTAATCCAGCGGTGAATTTCTCCTGGTGAGGGGCGAGAACTCTGCCTGTCCCATTGGCAGCGTACGGTATTTTTTCTCGGGTATCCGGACATGATTTTCAGCGGGGTTTTCTGGGTTTTCTGGTTTTGTTGTCCTATCTGGAACACTACTTGAAAAAGTATTGTCCGAATGACACACGGAAGGTCAGTTCACCCGTGGAACTATCGGAAGCACCGGTATTAGAAAATGTACACTCTTCCAATGCGGTCACACAGCGCGCTCACACGCACCTCACTCTGCCACGACTAGTGACCAACTCAACTGAGCCACTCCTGTCGGTTTATTTGTACATAAACAGATATGACTGAGCGTAGCCACTAGGGCTGCCAACTGTTAATGAATGCTCTCAATTTATTTTACCCAAATACAAATATATCAGAAAGTAAGCAAGCCGACAGCTTTAAACTATGCACTCGTATAGCACCTGACATTCTATATTAATTTGGAGTAACTAATACGTCAGTGCTACCAACATCATTCTAAGCCTGCTGATAGGTCCAACTTTAAATACATGTAACTTCTATACTATCATTTGGATTTCAACCAAATTTCGTATGTGCTATGTGTACCATAATTGATATGCCTATGCGTATTCGTATGAGCAACCAGGGCTGCCAACTGGTAATAAAAGCTGTCTCTGTTTATTTTACCCTAATATCTATATATCAGAAAGTATGCAAGCCAATAGCTCTAAACTTTGCACACGTTTAGTAACTGGAATTCTAGATTAATTTGGAGTAAATAATATACGTCAGTGCTGCCAACATGATTCAAAGCCTGCTGATAGGTCCAATTTTAAAATGCATGTATTTTCTATACTAATGGATTGCATTCAAAATTGGCACAACAGTAGATCATATTATTTCAGATTATTTCTGACCAACACATGCATGACGCTGTTGCCAACATGATTTTACGCGCGCTGTTAGATCCAATTTCTAACTGCATGTAACGTCCATACTATCCATTGGACTTCAACCAAATTTTGTATTCTGTACCTTAAGAGAAGGAACTAAGAATATATTCAGTCACCAGGGCTGCCAACGGTAGTGCTCTATTAGGCTACATTGTGCCAGGTATACTGTATTTCGAACTAATTAGAAATTTCGATATTACCAACTTAATTTCGTAATTCTTCTAGATCATATAGATTCATCATTGGCATGAACCTTACATTTTAAGAAAAGTAGGTTGTTTAGTTCGTCACGGAACTCTTGTTAGCAATATTATTGAATCTCACCTCCCTTATTATACGTTTAATTTTTGGGTGTTGAACTATTGTTCTCAACAGCACTATGACATTTTATTGTTTTATCTGTATTTTGTTGGTGCTGTGCCCAAGATCACCGGTACAAACCCGGCCGAAGTCGACGGATTTTTAAGAGCGTTTAAATCCTTCAGTATGCCTTCCTTCGGAGGGGAAGTAAAGCCGGTGGTCCCATGACATAGATTTATGGCATGTAAAAGATCCTTACAATAAATAAACTTGTGTGAAGCTAAATGTCTAGGTTAGATTTCGTTGAAACGCTCTAACAAAGTTCCAGCGTTCACCACTAGGTATCAGTGACATCTGGTAGCGGAAGTTGAAATTACTTGAAATTGACCGGAACTTGTAGCTCACCGCATGGGTGTCCTCTTGAAGCAGCTACAGCCTCTGATGAGCCGAACATGTCCTCGGACACTCCCGGCACTAAAAGTCATACGCTAAATTAAAAAATTAACTTCATGCTTCCTGAAAGATGGTATATTGACTTTCAGGGCCAAGGAATTAAACTCAGCAATTTGTTTATGCCTAGAAACACCCCGCACAAGACACTGCAATAAACCTAGAAAGATTGCTCACTGTAAATTCATACTTTTTTCCTTCTTTTAAAATACTCATTATAGATTCCTAATTAATGTCATAATGTGACCGAAACCGGTTTTTTAGAACAATATTAATAATATTTATTGACTTAAGGTATCTCTCAAGCTCTGTCAATAAGGGTCATTTTCTTGACAAGATTATTTTCTTGTCTCTTCGTCTGTACACCAGCTTAGATATCTAACCTCCTTGACTTTCATAGTGATTCAAGGGACAACGAAATTCGACATGCATGCTACCCTCTGGGTGTCAAATTACAAAGCTTGGACCCGGCACCGAGGCCATACGATATTATTATTATTATTATTATTATTATTATTATTATTATTGTTATTGCCATTTTAAATATTTGAAATACGCTTGATCACCAAGTTCCTTTTGTGTTTAGCAGGTTATTGGAAATCACAAAAGTACCTTAATAGTCCTCTATCACATTAAAAAAATTCAGTTGGATCGCTGCAATATGTTCAGAAAAATATTTTTGTCGCTAACTGGAGTTTAAATAGTAGCTAAATCTCTACCTTAACAATACTAAATCTAAAATATTTCGTCGCCAATATTTTCGGAAAAGTCGCTAGGTCTTGTGACAAAATTCCTCAATTGGCAGCACTGAACCTTGCTAGGCCCATTTTGTAGGTCGCCTTTAAGAACAGCATGTCAGCACATGCCCCTTAGCGGCCATCATGTGACCTTGAAGCTACGCACAATCAATGCTCTGAATGAGATAATGACAGTCGAGAATGTTAGCCACCACACCACGCAATCAGGTTCACATTGCAACAGATTGTTATAACCAGAGACGTTCAGACTTATTGAAAAAGGATTTAATGTATGTTTTTCTTCCCATGTATTCGAATTATGACCTTTAGATTGAAGCTCCACTTTAACCAATAAATTGAATCGTCTTGTAAAAATGAATACGGGTTAGCTCTACTTTCTTTTGTCAAATTCATGTTTTAATGTTTTCATATAGTAAAAGGCCATGTTGAAACACCGGATCCCATGAGAACTCCGCAGTTAAGCAGCATTGGGCGTGATTGGACCTTGGATGGAATGCCGGTACTGGGGCGACCAGGCGCAGTTGGCGGGGAAAGGAGGAGCGGAAAGGACCTGGCCACCCTACCCGCACTTAAACTCCGGCTCAAGATAGCCTCTTCGCATGCACGGACCAGCCTTCGGGCAGATTACACAAAAGAAAAAATCCACAGCCTGCTTCCAGTCTCCGACCGGGTCAGGAATGGAATGAATGAAGCCCCCATCTAGCGGCGAGGATATGAACTGTGCCGGCTGCCGAGGCCTGACGCACTCCTCTGGGGCAATGATTAAATGAATGACAGATGGAATGAAATGATAGTGGAGAGTGTTGCTGGAATGAAATTGTGACAGGGAAAACCGGAGTACCCGGAGAAAAACCCGTCTGCCTCCGTTTTGTCCAGCACAGATCTCACATGGAGTGGCCGGGATTTGAACCACGGACCCAGCGGTGAGAGGCCGGCGTGCTGCCGCCTAAGCCACGGAGGCTTCGCAGATTACACAAAAGAAAATGCAGTAAAAGAATCTGAAGAGCTTTTCTTGCAAGAAATGCGTGGCTCCGCTAGTTAGTGCGGTAGAGCTAGTCCACTGTTTCATTGTGGATGATGATGAAAATTAATGTTTCAAGGGGGTTAACATCTAGGTTATCAGCCCCAAATGGTTTGGGTGATAATTAACATGAAAAATAACCTACCTAAGTGAAACTAGCTACAAAATTACAACGAAAACTAACTACCAACTTACAGATTAGAAGAAGAAATGGAAAACAAACAGGAATAAGGTAAATAAATTACAGGGTATATTAATGCCCTCAACCCACAAAGAAAGAGGATTAAGGGACTTGGAAGGAAGAAGAGCCGTGAAAGGCAGATAGGAAAAGAGGAGATAGTTCGCCCCAGAGGCACTGAAAAGAGGGGGAAAACCGAGTGGGTAGGTAACCTTGCAAAACAGGCACTCGGCGTGACTTCCGGAAGTGGCTACAATCTGTGATCAAAAGTTTAGGGTCCAAACTCTAAGTGTGCCAAGTCTCATGCTTCTATCAAAAAATGAACGGTACCCCACTGATTTTCATCTTAACCTCCCCACTAGTAAGGGATATATCATGTATAAGTTATATGTAACTGATATGAGGGTAGCACGAATGAATGCTGGGTCAAATAGGTGGGAGCAATGGCAGGAAGGTGCTCGTAATGAAGAGATAAAAGCCAAGTAAGAAATGAACACGCTAGATGATGGTGGGGTCATGTGAAGTGAATGGAGGAGGAGAGGGTATAAGAGGGTGATGAGTAGGGACCGGATTTTTTGGAAATGCATATGCGCATGTGCAAATGCATATTTTGAGGGTTTATTGGTTCTTTTGCATATTCTGATCATAACAGCATATTTTAGCACATACATTTGAATTTAAGTTTAATTTAAAGCATCTTGAACTAAATTGGTTTTGCCTGCGAGTTGGACATCCCTTGTAAGCAGCTTTCTGAGCAACAGAGAACGAAATAACAGTATTTTACGCCTGGCATTTCAAGAAGTAGATGGGGTGGGACATTCCTTTCACGGTCTGGGTAGTAAGCAACTTTCTGAGAAACAGATAACGAAATAACAGTATTTTACGCAAGCATGCTGCCTCAAAAGCCTAAAGTGAAGAGCAGCAGAAAATATTTATTAAATCAGTGGGTGTCAGGTAACAGTAATTACAGTGGAACGTGGCTAATTCGAACTTCTATAATTCGAAATCTTCTTTAATTCGAATTTTTCTCTTGGTCCCTAGCATTTTATATACAATCAATGCTAAAAGATCGTGGTTAATTCGAATTATATTTTGGATAATTCGAAGATTTTAGTGTAGAAACCCGATCGGAAGCCAAACAGTTGGGTCAGTTTCCCAAAAAAAACCTTTTCCGAGTGCAGCCCAAGCAACAAACTTAGGCGTTTTCTTTGAAAATAGAAATGACGTAAGTGGTTCTGTTTACCGTTCCTTAAATTTGTTAGATTCTTTTGTGATGGCTGAGAGACTTAATTGAGGGAAACAGATAAAATTCTCAAACTATTTTTAAAAACAGTAGATTTCTCCATGACTTAACTAGATTGCGGGATTACTACTGTCGTTAAATAGGTGAATAGTACATTTTGGTTTTATTTTCCGT
The DNA here is from genome assembly GCA_946902985.2 of Meconema thalassinum. NCBI lineage: Eukaryota > Metazoa > Arthropoda > Insecta > Orthoptera > Tettigoniidae > Meconema > Meconema thalassinum. The sequence goes on along the minus strand of OX336394.1, from coordinate 243,864,942 downwards.
TTGAAACTTTTAAGGTTATTCACGATACAGTCTCTATAAAGTACCGTTGTCTGTTGATATGCTTTGTTGAAAGTAAATCATTATGTAAACGCAATACAATATCTTTCCTCTACCATTTTCAAAGAACTTTCTTAATTCGAATGTTTGGATAATTCGAATTTTTGTACTGGTCCCTTGAGGTTTGAATTATCCAAGTTCCACTGTATCAACTGATGGCGTTGTCGCCTAAAGTCGTCGAGTATGCTCGAAGGAAGTGAAATTTCAACTTAAACAAAATGCAAAAACGACTACACATATTACGACAAGAGGTGGAAGAAGAGTGAATAAGTTTGGCTTGTTCTTAAGTGCATATTTTTCAATTTTTAATGCATATTTTCTACAATTTTAGTGCATAATTGCATGGATATTTTAATTGTATCTAGTGCATAAATGTCCGGTCCCTAGTGTTGAGTTCAGCTGTAGTGGGTGAGGGAAGCTAAGGTAGATGTAGGATGCGATGGATTGATTGTGTTGATGATATCAAGTTGTAGAATCAGAGGAGACTGCAATGCTAACTGCTGATAGGGGATCATGGTGGTGACTTTTTCACAAACAGAGACTTGCAGACTAGACTTTAAATCTAAAAAAAAACACAAAAGAATCAAAATTATTCAAAATACAAAAAATCAAAAACAACAATCAGAATTATTCAAAAAAGTTCAAAAGTCCAAAGAAACACAAAATCTAAATTAGTCAAAATCCAAAAACAAAACAATAACAGTCAAAAAAGAAACACAAAAAAATCTAAATTAGTCAAAATCCAAAAAGAAAACAATCACAATTAGTGAAAACCATCTCATACATTTAAAGAAAGTCAAAATCAAAAAGAAAAAAACAATAAACCAACAAAATTATTTAAAACAGTCTCCATCAAGCTAGCCTAGAGAGTGAAATAAAAGTTGACGTAAGTGGTATTTATTATCAGTTTCTAGAATCATAGTCGTCGCCAATGCGAAGCGCTGCCGATAATAACGTTGCAATTAGCGCCACCGTTCTAGGGTTAAACATAGCAGTCACACATTCCGAAACAACTACATTTGATATAGTGGCTATAAATGGTGTCTGTTTACGCGCTAGGAACGTGATAGTCCGTGTGATTGTGAATTGCTATGAATGCCTCTTAGCCAGTGGTTCTTCATTCAATTTCATTTGAAACTGATTTGCCTTTCAGCATCCAGAATTTTTTGCTTTTTTACTTTTTGAGCTTTTCTTTGACAAATTTTGAATAATTTTGATTGTTTTGGGGGGTTTTGTGGATTTTTACTGATTTTTTTAAATTTATTTATTTTGAGTAATTTTCTTTGTATTTCAGGACTACCAAACACTGGTGGGGATTGGACAAAAGGAAGGAGTGGGAGAAGCAAAAGAGTATCCGGTTTTCGTCATGGGGACGAACGCTACCATTCTAGGGTTAAAAATCCCTCAGTATGCCTTCCTTCGGAGGGGAAGTAGCCGGCGCGGAGGTCCCATGTCATAGTTTTATGGCATGAAAAAGAACCATCCACTAATTACACATGTGTGAAGCTAAATTATAGGTTAGATTTGACTAACGCTCTTAAGTTTCAACGTTCGTCGCCAGAGGCCGACTGGGGTGGCATCTAGTAGGGCCTAACCAAGTTCAGAACTAGCTGTCGTTGACGATCGCGTTTGGTAGCAAAAGTAGGAACTACTTGAAAATTGAATGTCTGCAGTCCTTACTTGAATTAAAACAGATAAGACACACTAATACAGCCATCACAATTAACACCGGTTTTCAGATCAAATGTACACGGGGCTACATGACCGCGTTGTCGCAGCCCCTAAACTAAGGAACCAATCAACCATTCTAGGGTTAAAGCGATCGAATGGTTCCTTGACTATGAGATAGGCTACTGTCAGTTATTCTTGGCAGCAAGAAACATTACAGTAACAGACAATTGGTCGCCAGATTTCTTAAGTGCACGGCCTCAATGAAATGAGTGCGTATAAGTGGGTGAGATTATTCAAACACTGCCGAAAGAACTCACGATCTAGCCAGCCATCTGTAATCAGCAACGCTTGTTCCGTGTGGCAATACAGAGTTGTAGAAAATGTCAAGGAGAGATTCATGAAAAGAGCTTTGGGAACCTCAAAAATGTCACCCTCCAGACTAACATATGAATTTTATTGGAGAAACTTTTGTTATTGAAGATTTAAGAATTTAACTTCAATTGCCTTCTACAAGTCAAGAACAGAAGATCCTAAGGTTGAGATGAAGAAAGCGAGCGGAAATCGACCTGGAATTCTATGGGATTGATGCTATGTCTAATGGTAATTGGACCGGCCCTAACAATGTAATGAGAAGTGCTTTAAATAGACTTGCTGTACACGGCTTCCATCATAAGCTGTGCGTGGCTTCCATGAACCTTCAGTACAGTGTGCGTGCGTATTATGTGCTAAACGGTGTGGTCGATACAATTTTAGTGAATGTTCTAAGAGAGCACTTTCCTTATTGGATAACTTCAAAATGCAATGCTCATTTGTGCGCAGTTCCTTTATTGATCATGTATATAACTGGCCATTTGGCAGCATTATTAAATTATTATTGATACAGATGATTCAGAATGCCCACACTATCATAGGACTTTTCCTAGGTATCAAGGTCAGCTCTGTTCAACATTGAGACGATTAAATTTGGACAAAGATAAACGTCGTTTACCATGATAGTCTATATGCATACTAAACATGAATGATGTGTATAAACAGGTAGATATGTCAATTCTGACCAAAAAATAAATAATAAATAAATACAGTATTTGGTTGATCAATTTCTGTTACCCGTGCGCCATGGCCCTGTGGGCAGCCACGGCAAGTCCGGAAGTTGCAGGTTCGAATCCGGGCGCTAACATGGATATATTTTAGAGCTGAGTACCATGGAAGAATGTGCGTGATACATATTGCAAGTGTGACGGTCTACCGCGCACCTTGCCCCTAAGCGGGCGCACGCGGATACTACCCGCATCTCATTCCTGCCTCTGCCATGCGAGGAAAAGAATGCGTTCGACACAATTCCTATTATTCTCTGAGGTGACCTAGCCCATATATCGATCTGAAAAGTACTCCAGGCAGTACTCCAGTACTCTCGTTCATGCGCGGTATGTTTACCATTTTGACGACAACAAATAGAACATGCGTCAACGTCGTGTTTAGCCGAAAGTGCATTTCATACTTCTCTCGTCATCGTCCTTGACTCAGTATCGTGCCCTAGCTGTTCTTTTCTTGTTCTGGATTTATACTTGTACCTGCAAATTCAATGCAAAAATAGCTAATTTTGTGTGTCAACAACTTTATAAAGATACTGGTTTACTGGCCTATCCTCATGCAAATTGCGAGTGGGGTAAACACGTGTAATATAACCTTGTTAGTAAGGTTAACAAGTATTCATCATCTAGATCTGACAAACATATCCATGATTCGATGTTCCACACTCGCTCCAAGCAAATGCCGGGATAGTACCTTACTTCAAGTCCCGGTGTGCCTACCCCATCCCTGTCCGGAATACAGTTGCACATACAGTAATACTAATAATTATAATAATATCGTATGGCCTCGGTGCCGGGTGCAAGCTTTGTTATTTGACACCCAAAGGGTAGCTTGCATGTCGAATTTCGTTGTCCCTTGAAGCACTGTGAAAGTCAAGAAGGTTAGATATCTAAGCTCCTTGAACACTATAGCTCTTTCTAGTAGAGAAATGAGGAACTTTGTTTTGGCGGAAACTCCCGAGATTAATTTTTGCCATTGTGAACACGGCCTACTGAATTCAAATGGGTTCTTTGACATGCCAACATCGTATGACATGGTGTCGTAATTTTTGTCACCTTTCAAAATCACTTACCACGGCCAGGAGCGTACCTGCAAGCTTGGGGTTGGTAGACCGACACGTTGACTACTCACCCACCGTGGCAAGCTATGGTTGTAATAAATAATACTCTCGTCCCAATCTCCGATTATCCGAGAAAATAGTCTACGTATCCGCGTATCCGTGATTATTACAGTGTTTACAGAGTTTCTCCAGTTGCCTAATACAAAAATCCTTCTCTGTAAGATTAATAAATCGCAACATAAGTCACAAAGCTACAACTAATTTACATTGTATTAAATTATATAAACAATTATCAAGACACTAATAATGGCTATTAATTATGTACTAACTTAATGTTATCCGAATTGATACGGAGAGGCTATGCTAGACTTTAACTAACTTTTATAGCTTAGGATACCATCTCCTGTACCGTTATATTTGTTTCACATTCATCTTTGTTGTGTTTCTCATCTGTCGCTTTCCTATCCCATATTCCCCTGATAACATTAAAAAATTCGCTAATTTACCTGAATTCCTCCATTCCCTTTTTAGTAATTTTATTAAAGTGTGACATTCATTTTCATTTTCTATTCTGTTTATGTCTGACTTGTCTACAAACTTGCTCTTATCATTTTAGTCTCAATGCATTCCTTGGTCAGGTGTGCTGCACCCTTAACCTTCCCACAAAATGGCAAAAGTTCTCTTTTCCTTCTTCTCTCAATGATTTGTTTTTATACACCCCCATTAACCACCAAATTATCCCTCTCATTTCCCTTTCCGTTAGACATTCAGGCTTTATACACATACATTCCTTATTTCGAAGAACCCCGTTAAGGTTCTCCTGTTGGCACACTCTGAGAGAAACAATAACACTTGCCACATCCTGTAGACCTGGCAGGCTGTCAAATTGTCTCAATGAGGACGAGAAAGGAGATTTAATATTGAGATCAGAATTTGACAGAGCATTGGAAGATTCAAGCCGCAACAAAGCACCTGGCATAGATGATATACTGATTGAGTTGCTACACTGCATAGGTGATGTAGATCTGATCAGGTAATTTTACTTGGTGTGTAGGATTTATGAGACAGGTGAGGTACCCTCTGTTTTCAAGAAGAATGTTATCATCCCTATAACGAAGAAAACAGAAGCTGGCAGATGTGAAGATTACCGTACAATCAGCTTGATCACTCATGCTTCAAAAATCCTGACTAGAGTAATTTACAAGAGGATGGAAAGACAGATAGAAACAGAGTTGGGTCAAGACCAGTTTGGCTTCAAGTTAAACGTAGGAACAAGGGAAGCTGTACTAAGTCTTAAGCTGATTTTGGGAGCTAGAATAAGGAAGGATAAGGGAACGTTCATGGCATTTTTAGACTTAGAAAAGGCTTTTGATAACGTTGATTGGAGTAAGTTGTTTGACATTTTGAAAGCGATTGGAATAAAGTACGGGGATAGGAGGGTGCTCTACAATCTATACAGAAACCAGACAGCAGTTATACGAGCCGAGGGACATGAGAGAGAAGCTGGTATTCAGAAAGGTGTAAGGCAAGGTTGCACCTTATCACCTATACTTTTCAATCTATAAATTGAACAAGCAATGAAGGAAATTGGAGAAAATTCGTAGTAGGAGTTAAGATTCAAGGAGAAACAATTTCAACTCTGAGAATTGCTGATGACATCGTCATATTAGGCGACACACCAGAGGATTTGAATGAGTTTTTCTGTCTTGAGGAAAGAATTCATGATGAATATTAATAAATTTAAAAATAATATATTGGAATGCAACCGAAAGAAATCAGAAACCCCTATGGACGTCGATTTGACAGGTGAAAAGATCAAGGAAGTAGGAAACTTCAGTTACTTAGGAATCAAAATAACCAATGATAAACCAAGCAAAGAGGATACAAAATGAAGGTTAGCACAGGCAAGGAAAGCATTTCTATAGAAGAAGAATCTGTTGCCATCGAATATGGATTCAGGTATTAGGAAGTCGTTTATGAATGTCTAGCCTTAGTCTGGAGCGTAGCACTCTATTGAAGTGAAACTTGGACTGCTGGAGCAGCAGGAAAGAGGATAAATGAAGCGTTTGAAATGTGGTGTTATAGGAGATTGGTGAAGATCAGATGTGTAGATATGGTTACAAATGAAGAGCTATTAAGGCGATTGGGAGAGGATTTATGTTTGTGGCGACTACTAATGAAGAGAAGAGATAGGTTGGTAGGACACATAAGCTTCTAAGACACTCAGGAATATCAAAGTTAGTTATGGAAGGAAGGGTCGAGGATAAGAACTATAGGGGTAGACCAAGGTTAGAATTTGTTAACAGATTGCCTCGGAAGTAGGATGTAGTAGCTATGATGAGATGAAACGATTAGCACAAGACAGGGAAGCATGGAGGGCTGCATCAAACCAGTCAAAAGACTGTAGACTCAAACAACAATCACACTAAGCAAGCAAACATGAAGGTCAATCTCAGTATCTCAACAACAAAGCACTTATAACTAAGAAATCTCGACTAGTTCCGCTAGTTTATTTACTACTGCAAATATCTAAGTGTATTATTGCAACTAACATCACTCATACTTGTAGACATAGCTCTAATAGCCTACTGTAAGTGTAAAGGATCTGATGATGATCGCTTGACGATCGAAACTGATCATCTAAATGTCTTTATTAATCTCATGTGATATTTTTTCACGATTAGAGAGCCACCCGTTACAATTGGGAACAATGGTGTTGACCAACTGAAAACCATTAAATTATATTTACTAAAACAGCACTGAAAAATGGCTTCCAACTAGGGTTGCTAGACGTTCCGTTTTTTCCTGTTTTGTTCCGCGTTCCGTTTTAATCTTTAACAGAACGCCAAATATTCCTTTTTTTTTTTGGTTAATTTGATAATACGAGGCACGTCCAGAAAGTAAGTTCCGTTTGGTAATAAAATTAAATTGTGTACTGATACAGAAAAATTATTTATTGCACAACATTCTACACCTCTTAAACTACTTTTCCACATAACTGCCGAACTTTTGCAGTCACAGCGTGGCACAAGGTTTTGGATACCTTCTTCATAGAAGTTTGAACGTTTGGCCACTACAGTCAGGCAAATTTCGTATGTGGTCAGGAGAACTCCTAAACATACTGAACCCGCTGAGCTATGGTTCATGTGATATTTTTATGACAGAACATTTATGATGGGATGTTGTACCTTTGAACACACCCAGGAAGCCACGTGGAGCTGAGAGCTCACGCGATACTCTTTGAAGTAGCGTTGGATCGCACTTTTGACTTTGGTGAAAACTGCTAATTATTTATCTGAGGTCTTATTGATTAATTTTATTCTTTCACAAGACTCAGAATATTCCATTTCGTCATGCTGCATTATTAAAACATTTTTGAGAATGCTATTTTAGCTTAAGGTAAGGTAATATCCTTGCAGATACGCAAATAGGAACGTAAGTAGTCGCTCAACGACTTCGGTTTGACAACCTACTTCCTTGAGACACCCAGTGCCTTGCACTACGTCTGGAGAATCCACCCAGTATAGGCGTGTAATTGTATTTGTCCTGCAAGACATAGAAGAATATCCGCTTGTTAGCGTTGAATTGGTTATCAGGTGCCATCGTGCGCTGGCATATTGTGAAATACTGGTATTTATACACAGTGAGCCACAGAAACATATTGAAGATAGTTATTGGCAAGTATTAGTGAATTATATAAGTTTACCGGAACACCACATTTTAGTACCCACGTGTTTGTGGAGGGCCAAATGCCTTGCGGAAAATATGCAGGTAAATGTGTTGCAGTTACTTCAAATAAGTGTGATTACGATAGTGTAACATATTTGGATTGCCAGAGTGAAGTTTTTATTTCCAAAACGACGTACATTTTACCAATGCTGTATGATAGAAAAGTAGCGTCATTAGCACGTGCAGAGTCATAGAGCAGTGCTAGCTCGTGTATCTATTCACATCCACGAAATTAAGGCTGTGTTATCAATTACTATCAAAGCCTACAGCATTTACGATGAACATTATATTTTTGGAAAGTGAAAGAATGAAATTCATAATTTATTTCACCGTCAACGTGACCAGACTATTCCACACCATGCTTGAATCAGTCATCATGGGCTAATACCATCCTGGTATGAGGGTGATATTTCTACGAGAACTAGCATGATGATGAAGCTTGCAGAACCGAGGACGAGAAGGAAGGAATCCAAGATGCCATTTCCAGGCATATCCAGCATATTCACGGAGTTGTCGACAGGGACGAATCGAACCCTGGTCTTTGGAGGAGTCCAGATGGGAATCCTGATGAGGATAATACCGTTCCAGAGATCCAGAGAGGAATTTGTACAACCCTGGTTATTGAATAGAGGGCTGAGTGATAGCTTCTCCATGTCGTGAGTTTTTGACCATCCCTTCTCGTGTTCTAGTTCTGGTGGTATATTAGATTTAATGTAGTTTGTGAATCAACCACACTCTGTGTCAGCCATTTTTCTAGGTAGGGATTGTATCTAGTTTAATTTAATGTCATTTATTTCAGTATAGTGAGACACCCTTGGGCCCGACATTTTGGTTAACCCTGGTGCAGCTTGATGAACGTCGTAGAACGTCAAAACCTATCTGTTGCTAGATGTGACCGTAGTCATTCGAGGCTATTTTGTCCAACCCTATTTGGAGTGATTTTTTCAAGTCTTTGCTGACTTTAGTTATGACAATCAGATGTCATGGTAATTTCCTTAACTGCATTCTTTGCAGTCAGATTTGATACACCCCTGACTTTCGTTAGAATAGTCGTATCAGTTAGGCAATCGACTGTAATTGCCAGTTTTGTAAATGCATTGTATTTTCATTTTGAATAAGCTCAGAAGCTATTCTTGGTCACGTTTGAACCTAACAACTAGAAGGAATGTTTCGTTGCCTAGCATCGAACTCAGTTCCCAACGTATCATTAAGCAGATCCTTGTATGGAATCTGCGCCACAATTATCATTTTGCTTGTGTCATGTAAGACACGTTTTTATTTGATGTTGTACTAGCAACTACTGAATTGTATTTTGAGAGCAAAGAGCTCCAGTAATTGTAAGATTACTATCATTTAGACGTCTTTGGTAGAAAGACGGAATTATATTATTCTATTCAGATTTATTGCGTGTTTTTTATACACGGATTCTTTAGAGGTTCATAACCTATGGTAAAGTTTTTTATGAACAGGCCAGATGTATAGTTTTATATTGATTAAATCGCCGGCCTTGAATAATGTGTGTTTTGTGTCGACCGAACGCAGGAATATGGTAGCCTGCTGGTGACATAAACTGGTTTTGTAATCCAGTGCCCTTGAGAGCACGCTTCATTTGTTTGTGAAACAGAACGACTTTGACAAGAGACAGAATGCAATTGTATTCGCTTTTTCTTTCATTGCAACTTAGCTTATGTAACCCAGTTTTCAACCCTGTCTCAGATCACATGTTTTATAGATTGCTTTTTGTTAGTTGAGCGCACTTCTTGCGTGTACCGTTTTGACGTGTACAATTAGGTCAGGTTTTCTATAGTGAGTTGCAGGCGACCCTGTTAAATGCAGGAATTTATTGTATGAAGGTACTTGTGATTACCTTGTCCGGGAGGGTTCCCGTTGACTAGATGTTATTGGAAGGTAACTGTTGTGGACAGGCCTATCCCAGAGTTATTGAATGCGAGCTTTGCGCCGCTGGTAACCCGTGTTATTGTGTGTCCGAGTTGTTATTGCTCGTTGATCTTATTCCGACTGTTGAGTCGAGGCTTTTTGGTGGAGAATGATCTCAGTGTAGACACTCCGTGCCCGAGCTATTGTCAGTATTATTCGCCATAAACCAACGATAAACCTAAACCGACAACTTAATAATAAAACGCATAACTTTGGTAAAACAAAAGCTAACTAATGAATTCTTTCTATCTAACTTTGTTCTGTTGCATTTTGGAACTGTTGACATAGCCGTGCAGTTGAAGATAATTTCCTTGTGTGGAAATGACTAGGACAGTTGACACTTTTGTAGCGACCTGAAGCATGTGCGAATCTAGAGTTCGTAGCTTGTGGAGCTCAGGCCATGCGATGTCAGACGTGGTCTCAACTACGCATTCGTCACCGTAATTACACACATTAGATGACTATGGCTTACAAAGAGTAAACCAAGGTGTAGGCAGGAATTTAATTAAGATTTGTGTCTATTTCATTACTTATTTATGATGTATAAGTGTGTAAATCCTACATGTTACCTTATTGTTTGCTGATAGCACGTAGTTATTAAGAATCATTAAATGTTTTTCATGGCTGTACACTTAGATTTGTTGTAATTGTTTTCTGTTACGGACGTCATCGCCGTAAATTTTGTTATTAACTGTTAGGACTTAGCTAGATGATTACCGTTAAATGTAAATGTGGAAATGGTATCATCCTAACTTAGATTTGTTTTGCTACCCTGTTAAATGTAAATTCTGATATTAGCTTAATCTTGTAACTTGAACTAGGGACTTGCGTCGTACCATTTTCCTAGTGTTGCTGTTGTTGCTTTATTATTGAGTTAGATCTTTCGCGAGGGTTTTCAGTAACTTCTCAGGTAGGGACCTGCTCTTTATTTTCTTTTGTTTATTAGTTTGCGGACTAGCCGATCATAACCCTCCGAACTAGGCTAGGGGCTTGTGAATTTTAATAAATTTTCACGGTGTTTCACTTAAGTCTGGATGTTTAATTTCTCAGTCTAGTTTTTAAGGTGAACCTTTCCTTAGGCAGTCTATGACCATCGTCACCATGTACCACGATCCCCGTGGACTACAGTGTCTCGTGCCGCTTAGCCTATTAGGAAGTTCACCTGATCCTCACGGTAATTTTATTCGACTTATGTGATGTTAGGAAAGTCATCGTGGTTGTTGACTCGACTAACGGTCTCATAAAATGGCGCCCAACGTGGGGCCGACGTTAACGTGGTGACCGTCAGTACCATGTTACTTTGGAGGATCTTAATGTTGATTAATGGTAAATTGACAGGACTGGGACGAACTTAGAAAGTCGTACTGCAGATCAATTGACCGCATGGCATTCATGTTTAATAGAAGTCCATGGGGTGAGGCTTTAGGGTTAGATAAATGATGGATAGGGTTTTCTTTGATGATGCCTCATCTTGAGTAAATGTAATACTTTGCTTTGTTCGTCGTTGTCTTTGTAAATGTAGAAGCACTTAGTTTGCATACTCCAGCTGTACTCGTGATATTTATATAAATGAAACAAGCTTTATACCACCAAATAACTAATCATAGCTGTAAGTTCTAGTAGAAATTGATCCCTCACTTTCTCATATATATTTCATGTCAAATGGATGAGGAAACGATTCGTCCCGTGTTTTGAGAGATGATGGCAGGTGTGAATGCTAATCTCCAACAGATTACTGCTGACCTAGGTGAAGTCCAAGGTGACTTGGGTCAAAATACTCGGGCTGTCAACGATGTAAGACAGGACGTTCACAATGTCAGTGGTCATGTAGACCAAGTAAGACAGGAAGTTCACAATGTTAGTGGTCATGTAGACCAAGTAAGACAGGACTTGGAAGTAAACACCCAATCTATAAACAATGTTAGACTAGATTTAGAGGTAAATACTCAATCTGTTAATAATGTCAGGACTGATTTAACCCAAGTCAGGGCTGATATGGACGCATTTAGGGTCGAAGCCAGAAATGATCTCGCGGCAGGTTTAGCGGCAGTTAGGGTTGATGTCATACGACACCATCAAGAGGCTAACCAGCGTGTAGATTGCCTGACAGACCAAATGAATAGAGCTAGGGAGGATGTGCAAAACCGACTGGAGGAGCACACGGCTCAAATTCAAACCACCATAAATAGAGTCCAGATAGACATGAAAGCTGACCTGGAACACACTCGGGAAGAATTCGGGACTCGATTGACGCACGTCGAGGGATTCATAGACACTGTAAAAAAGGACATGACAACCATGAATATCGGATTAGTTCTCATGAGAGGAGCTGCAAATGCTGTGAACAACAATGTTAGGACGATCGTTGACGGCATGTTAGAGGTCAGAGACGAACTAAACGTTAACAGGATAAACATTTCTGAACTAACGGAAACCGTAGCAAGCCTACGCGAAACAGCGAATGTTCATCATGAGGAACATAACATTGACCTCATGTTATTAAGAGGGGACCTCAACGAACATAAGACCATAGTAGAGGCTAGGGTAGCCGAGGTCAAAGACAACATGTCAAGAGTCAAGGGAGAGATCGATTCTTTGCAAAAGTGATTTGAGGAGGCCACAGTAAACGAAAGGTTAGACCTTAGCCATAACCTCAGAACGGCCATACGCGAGGTAGACGCGAACCTCAAGGGAAAGGTCGATAGAATCGAATTACAATTGAATGACTTAGGCAACAAAGTCGCGGCCAGAACTATTCAAGGACTTGAAGGCATAGAAAGACGTCTCGACAGACTCGAAACGACTCCTAGGGAGAGACACACTCACAAGTGGGAGAATCTCAGGAAACGCCCGTTTCTCAATCTGAAGGAGTGATGCAAACTCATTTTCAGCCCAGCGCACCTACAGAACCACGACCTTCACAATTCACTGGTTCAGCGCCGAGCCAGGTTTTGAAATTTAACGCCCATCCCTTTCGACCAGCACCAAGTCAACCTAATAATGACATAAATACACCTACGCATGACTATACGCAGAACACATTTAGACCCGCGCATACGCAGGGAAATGTGACGATAATACGTTCGAGAGAGGAGCAACCAGCTCGCTTCTCCGGAACTGGAAGTGGTGTTACTCCAGTGGAATTTCTAGCCAATGTCGAAAGCTATCTGAGAGATACGATGGTAACTCCAGAGAGGGAACTCAGAGTCATAGAACGTTTGCTTGAGGGGCAAGCCAGTACCTGGTTTAGAGCATTTAGATACTCGTTTACAGGTTACCAGGACTTTAAGGAAGCATTACTAAGGACGTATTGGTCGAGTGACATTCAGCAGAGCATCCGAGCTGAAATGTATACTCGTAGATACAGCTCGAATACGCCTACTCTTTATGCGAACTACTTCGCTATACAGCTTGCGAAGCTTCGTTGTCTTCAGCCTCCGTTGTCTGAACAAGATTTAGTTAACACCATTGTTTGGCAGTACCCTGCGGACGTACAACGTGTGTTGATCGCTGCAGGGGCATCCACGTTTCAACAATGTGACCAGATTCTGCGACGCTTGGATGCGAACACGGAACAGTTCCCGACACACCGTCAGCAGAAGGCTGACAGGCGCGAGGAAAGACACATAAACTTGACCACTGTCGATAAAGTAAGCCAGACTCCGCAACAAACGCAAACACAAGAGAGTTCTGGGCATCGTGATGATAACTACAACTATCGTAGGAGGGAATGGAACAACGCTCCATATGCTCGAGATCGACAAGATGACCGTCGTAGTCATTGGAATCGGAGATTCAACCGAGGGACGAATGATAACCAACGTCACGAAAATTACCACCGCGGGAATAACGGAAGAAACCAACAGCACGGAAGTATCCGAAGGGACTATCGATACGCTAGAGGATATAACCGAGATCGAGACCCTAGATACCAGCCAGACAGAGATTGGAAAGGAAGAGCACGGGAGAGCCGTGAGTACCTCCAACAACTAAGAGAGCTGCAAATCCAAGAAGAGGGAGAACGGAGCCCAACTTCGAGGGAAAACAGAGATTCGGCGCAGGAGACGGAGCACAACCAGCCCAGTACTTCTCGCCAGGATAATTAAAAAACGCCGAAAAATTAACAGATTCTTGTCAGGTTGAGCACCGAGTAACTGCTACCATATTACTCTGGGAGCCAATCCAAGAAGACTTGTTGGACGAACGACGAACGACGAACGACGAACCACAATTATGAGTTGACCCGTCTGCCCAAGATAGTAGACACTTTGAACGAAGTCAACGTAGTCATTCTCATTGATACTGGGGCAATGATTAGTGTTGTTTCCGCCGATTGCCATGCCAGATTAAAGACCAACTCTGACGTGACAGAGCTGCCTGTTTCAGCTGTAAGAGTCAGAGGTGTCATATCTGACCGGGTTGTGACGTGCAAAATCCAGATTCTTTGTACTCTGAAGATTTCAAATTATGTGTATTTGCACGAATTTCTTGTAATGAAGGGCTTGCATCATGACGCCATACTAGGCGCAGACTTCATTAGAAAATATGATGGTATCATTGACATGGGCCGTAACACGGTAGAGTTCAAGCCGAACGAACCCATTCAGATGAACCTAGTTGAAGAAGAACCGGAATTCCTATCCGAAGTCGACGTAGTCGAAAACTTGAATGGCAAGGAAATTGACGAGATACTCGATGCCGACGAAGAGGCAGAATCATTATCAGCACCCACACGAGAGAATCTTGATATAATATTGAACGAATACAGGGACATATTCGACACCACACCTGGTGAGATATTAGACTACGAATACGACCTTGTGCTACTGGATGATTCCCCATTCCAGAAGAAAATTTACCCGATTGCTGAGAAACATCGTGAAGAAGCTGCTAAGAAGATCCATGAGATGGAAGCAGCAGGCACAATTAAGAAATCACCGACTCCTTTCTTGAATCCCATAACGCCTGTGGTTAAGGTAGATGGAAGCTTGAGACTTTGTCTCGATGCCAGAGCCTTGAAAGAACGCCTAGCTCCTGAGCACGACAGACCGCCCAAGATTAGGGACATTCTCAGGACGTTCAAAGGAAAAAGGATATTTTCATCATTGGACTTGGTTCAGTCTTATTACCATATCAGATTATCTGAGCATACTATGAAATATACTGGATTCCTGTTTGATCGGACTACTTATGTCTTTCGAAAACTACCATTTGGATTGAAAAATGCCGGAGCCGCATTAATCAGAGCACTTAATGCCAAGCTGACTCCTGAAGTGAAGCAGAGAGTAATATGTTATGTGGATGACATAATCATAGCTTCAGAAACAGAAGAAGAGCATTTAAAGACATTGCGCCTTGTTTTTGAGAACCTTCGACAGGCGAATTTTAAGGTCAAATTTGACAAGTGTCGATTCTTTCAGAAAGAAGTGAAATTCGTAGGACACATAATCAATGGAGAATGATACAGACCAAATCCGGCAATGATTAGAACTGTTGCTGCATTTCCAACGCCAACCCGTGTGAAACACGTGAGACAATTCTTAGCAATTCTCCAATTCTTTGCTGCTCATTGTGAGAAGTATTCCGAGACTGTCGCACCTCTTCAAGGATTACTGAAAAAGAACTGCAGGTGGAACTGGAATGATGAATGTGAGATAGCTTTCAGGAGAGCTAAACAGATGCTAGTGGACTCAATTCAGTTAGAATATCCAGATTATTCCCGGAACTTTATTCTAGAAACTGATGCATCTGCCATTGGTATAGGAGCCATTTTACTGCAGGAGAATGATGAGAAGAAACGTCATTACATCGCTTTCTTAAGCCGACGTTTAAGAGCACATGAATCTCACTACTTCACGACCGAGATAGAAGCACTTGCAATAGTTTACGCACTTGAATACTGGCAGAAACTTCTGTTAGGCCAGAGGATTATTGTGAGGACCGATCACCATGCACTGACCTTCATCTTAAGAACAAGACTGGCAAGCGACAGGATCACACGTTGGACGCTGTTTCTCCAACAGTTCCATTTGGAAATAGTTTATCGACCAGGCAGAGAGAATGTGTTGGCCAACATCCTCAGCCGGAATCCTGAAGCTACTGTTAATGCCATAGTCATCGAGGGAGAATGCGAGGAACACCTTCGCCGACTTCGTCATCTACCTGAAGGACAGCGACGTGAGGAGGAACTCAGGCACATTATCCGTTTCCTGGAACGAAGAATGGATCCACAGGATGCTCATTATGCGAGAATTGCTGCTGTTGCAGATAATTACTTGATTTATCATCGTGTATTATACAAGTTTGTGGACGAGGACCACACTCAACTGCGTGGAGTTATTCCTAGGAGATACCAAGGATCTGTTATTCTTATGGTTCATCTATCCATTGGTCATGGTGGAACAGACAAAACCATTGCAACCATCAAGCAATCTTTTACATGGAAAGGGTTAGGAGCCACCGTTAGACAGTGTTTACGTGCTTGCGACGCATGCCAGCGGAACAAGTACACGTCACACTTGTTGAAGGAACAACCTAGACCAATACTCCCAACTCAACCTAGAGAGTTATACGCACAGGACCTGTATGGCCCACTATCTAAGGCTCGTCGTGGAAATCGATACATCGTTGTAACTATTGATGTGTTCACGAAATATACGATGCTTCATCCGATTCAAAAAGCCACTGCACATCAGATTATTCAGAGGATTAGACGTCAAGTGATACCGGAGGCAGGAAAGCCACAATTCTTGTTGACTGATCACGGATCACAGTACACCTCAGCAGAATTTGCCAATGCTATGAATGAGCTTGAAATAGGTCATGTTTTATCATCTATTCGTCATCCAGAGAGCAATCCAGCAGAATGCGTGATGTCTATTATCGCAAAATTCTGTAGATTATATTGTCAAGAAGAACACTGGCGATGGACTGAAGTCCTAGTCACTATGGCAAAATGTATTAATTCAACAGTCCATGAGAGCACTGGTCAAATACCTATGGTCTTGCATTTGAACCAGATGCCGCTGAGAATATGGGACCGTGTGATTGTAAATCCACCTTGTTTACAACCATCACATGCCAGCAGACTTTTAGCTGCAAGGGAAACTATGGACAGACAAGCTGCCAAGCGCTTGAGAAGAACTAGACGCCAGAGATTTAGAGAACCACTAGTTGAGGGAGACCTTATCCTCATAAGGAGACCCGGAATTTCAAGTCCTATAGACCGCATATATGGGAAATTTCTATCCTTATATTATGGCCCTAGTCGTATCCGACAGCCCTTGAACAATGGAAGTTATGTAGTAGAAGACATCAGGACAGGAGAGCGCATTGGAACCTTTAATGCAGCCAATCTGAAAAAATATCACTCTTGAATGAATTTCAAGTCAAATAAAAATGTCGTCCCAACATTTTATTTGAAACGACGGAGAGGCAGATGAACCCGCTGAGCTATGGTTCATGTG
Organism: Meconema thalassinum; assembly: GCA_946902985.2. NCBI lineage: Eukaryota > Metazoa > Arthropoda > Insecta > Orthoptera > Tettigoniidae > Meconema > Meconema thalassinum. The sequence continues at coordinate 243,847,929 of OX336394.1, read as the reverse complement.
ATATTTTTTATGACAGAACATTTATGATGGGATGTTGTACCTTTGAACACACCCAGGAAGCCACGTGGAGCTGAGAGCTCACGCGATACTCTTTGAAGTAGCGTTGGATCGCACTTTTGACTTTGGAGAAAACTGCTAATTATTTATCTGAGGTCTTATTAATTAATTTTATTCTTTCACAAGACTCATAATATTCCATTTCGTCATGCTGCATTATTAAAACATTTTTGAGAATGTTATTTTAGCTTAAGGTAAGGTAATATCCTTGCAGATACGCAAATAGGAACGTAAGTAGTCGCTCAACGACTTCGGTTTGACGACCTACATCCTTGAGACACCCAGTGCCTTGCGCTACGTATGGAGAATCCGCCCAGTATAGGCGTTTAATTGTATTTGTCCTGCAAGACATAGAAGAATATCCGCTTGTTAGCGTTGAATTGGTTATCAGGAGCCATCGTGCACTGGCATATTGTGAAGTACTGGTATTTATGCACAGTGAGCCACAGAAACATATTGAAGATAGTTATTGGCAAGTATTAGTGAATTATATAAGTTTACCGGAACACCACATTTTAGTACCCACGTGTTTGTGGAGGGCCAAATGCCTTGTGGAAAATATACAGGTAAATGTGTTGCAATTACTTCAAATAAGTGTGATTACGATAGTGTAACATATTTGGATTGCCAGAGTGAAGTTTTTATTTCCAAAACGACGTACATTTTACCGATGCTGTATGATAGAAAAGTAGCGTCATTAGCACGTGCAGAGTCATAGAGCAGTGCTAGCTCGTGTATCTATTCACATCCACGAAATTAAGGCTGTGTTATCAATTACTATCAAAGCCTACAGCATTTACGATGAACATTATATTTTTGGAAAGCGAAAGAATGAATTTCATAATTTATTTCACCGTCAACGTGACCAGACTATTCCACACCATGCTTGAATCAGTCATCATGGGCTAATACCATCCTGGTATGAGGGTGATATTTCTACGAGAACTAGCATGATGATGAAGCTTGCAGAACCGAGGACGAGAAGGAAGGAATCCAAGATGCCATTTCCAGGCATATCCAGCATATTCACGGAGTTGTCGACAGGGACGAATCGATCCCAGGTCTTTGGAGGAAACCAGATGGGAATCCTGATGAGGATAATACCGTTCCAGAGATCCAGAGAGGAATTTGTACAACCCTGGTTATTGAATAGAGGGCTGAGTGATAGCTTCTCCATGTCGTGAGTTTTTGACCATCCCTTCTCGTGTTCTAGTTCTGGTGGTATATTAGATTTAATGTAGTTTGTGAATCAACCACACTCTGTGTCAGCCATTTTTCTAGGTAGGGATTGTATCTAGTTTAATTTAATGTCATTTATTTCAGTATAGTGAGACACCCTTGGGCCCGACATTTTGGTTAACCCTGGTGCAGCTTGATGAACGTCGTAGAACGTCAAAACATATCTGTTGCTAGATGTGACCGTAGTCATTCGAGGCTATTTTGTCCAACCCTATTTGGAGTGATTTTTCAAGTCTTTGCTGACTTTAGTTATGACAATCAGATGTCATGGTAATTTCCTTAACTGCATTCTTTGCAGCCAGTTTTGATACACCCCTGACTTTCGTTAGAATAGTCGTATCAGTTAGGCAATCGACTGTAATTGCCAGTATTGTAAATGCATTGTATTTTCATTTTGAATAAGCTCAGAAGCTATTCTTGGTCAAGTTTGAACTTAACAATTAGAAGGAATGTTTCGTTGCCTAGCATCGAACTCAGTTCCCAACGTATCATTAAGCAGATCCTTGTATGGAATCTGCGCCACAATTATCATTTTGCTTGTGTCATGTGAGACACGTTTTTATTTGATGTTGTACTAGCAACTACTGAATTGTATTTTGAGAGCAAAGAGCTCCAGTAATTGTAAAATTACTATCATTTGGACGTCTTTGGTAGAAAGACGGAATTATATTATTCTATTCAGATTTATTGCGTGTTTTTTATACACGGATTCTTTAGAGGTTCATAACCTATGGTAAGGTTTTTTATGAACAGGCCAGATGTATAGTTTTATATTGATTAAATCGCCGGCCTTGAATAATGTGTGTTTTGTGTCGACCGAACGCAGGAATGTGGTAGCCTGCTGGTGACATAAACTGGTTTTGTAATCCAGTGCCCTTGAGAGCACGCTTCATTTGTTTGTGAAACAGAACGACTTTGACAAGAGACAGAATGCAATTGTATTCGCTTTTTCTTTCATTGCAACTTAGCTTATGTAACCCAGTTTTCAACCCTGTCTCAGATCACATGTTTTATAGATTGCTTTTTGTTAGTTGAGCGCACTTCTTGCGTGTACCGTTTTGACGTGTACAATTAGGTCAGGTTTTCTATAGTGAGTTGCAGGCGACCCTGTTAAATGCAGGAATTTATTGTATGAAGGTACTTGTGATTACCTTGTCCGGGAGGGTTCCCGTTGACTAGATGTTATTGGAAGGTAACTGTTGTGGACAGGCCTATCCCAGAGTTATTGAATGCGAGCTTTGCGCCGCTGGTAACCCGTGTTATTGTGTGTCCGAGTTGTTATTGCTCGTTGATCTTATTCCGACTGTTGAGTCGAGGCTTTTTGGTGGAGAATGATCTCAGTGTAGACACTCCGTGCCCGAGCTATTGTCAGTATTATTCGCCATAAACCAACGATAAACCTAAACCGACAACTTAATAATAAAACGCATAACTTTGGTAAAACAAAAGCTAACTAATGAATTCTTTCTATCTAACTTTGTTCTGTTGCATTTTGGAACTGTTGACATAGCCGTGCAGTTGAAGATAATTTCCTTGTGTGGAAATGACTAGGACAGTTGACACTTTTGTAGCGACCTGAAGCATGTGCGAATCTAGAGTTCGTAGCTTGTGGAGCTCAGGCCATGCGATGTCAGACGTGGTCTCAACTACGCATTCGTCACCGTAATTACACACATTAGATGACTATGGCTTACAAAGAGTAAACCAAGGTGTAGGCAGGAATTTAATTAAGATTTGTGTCTATTTCATTACTTATTTATGATGTATAAGTGTGTAAATCCTACATGTTACCTTATTGTTTGCTGATAGCACGTAGTTATTAAGAATCATTAAATGTTTTTCATGGCTGTACACTTAGATTTGTTGTAATTGTTTTCTGTTACGGACGTCATCGCCGTAAATTTTGTTATTAACTGTTAGGACTTAGCTAGATGATTACCGTTAAATGTAAATGTGGAAATGGTATCATCCTAACTTAGATTTGTTTTGCTACCCTGTTAAATGTAAATTCTGATATTAGCTTAATCTTGTAACTTGAACTAGGGACTTGCGTCGTACCATTTTCCTAGTGTTGCTGTTGTTGCTTTATTATTGTGAGTTAGATCTTTCGCGAGGGTTTTCAGTAACTTCTCAGGTAGGGACCTTCTCTTTATTTTCTTTTGTTTATTAGTTTGCGGACTAGCCGATCATAACCCTCCGAACTAGGCTAGGGGCTTGTGAATTTTAATAAATTTTCACGGTGTTTCACTTAAGTCTGGATGTTTAATTTCTCAGTCTAGTTTTTAAGGTGAACCTTTCCTTAGGCAGTCTATGACCATCGTCACCATGTACCACGATCCCCGTGGACTACAGTGTCTCGTGCCGCTTAGCCTATTAGGAAGTTCACCTGATCCTCACGGTAATTTTATTCGACTTATGGGATGTTAGGAAAGTCATCGTGGTTGTTGACTCGACTAACGGTCTCAATACGCAGTTCTCCTGGTAAGCACGCAATTTGCCTAACAGTAGTGGCCAAACGGTAGGATATCTTTCAGGGGAGTCTTCACTATCGTTTATGGGTCGGCGGCAAACTTCTATGAAGAAGGTATCCAAAAACTTGTGCCACGCTATGACAAATGCCTGCAAAAGTTCGGCAGTTATGTGGTAAAGTAGTTTAAGAGGTGTAGAATGTTGTGCAGTAAATAATTTTTCTGTATCTGTACACAATTTAATTTTATTACCAAACGGAACTTAATTTCTGGACATGCCTCGCATATTCAATTTCGCACCAATTTTCAAATTTCCCGCTTCCGAATTGATTGTAATATCTAGCTTTTTTTCTGGTGATACAGGTGCAAATTTGAAAGAGAAAATCAGATGGGTACATGTTATAGATTTATCAGGGGCAACAAAATTAAAGAATATCTTAGTCCTTGTGAAGTTAATACTCAGCATTTTACCTCCAATGCTTTTATGGAGAGAGTTTTTTCTGTCATGAATATCAAATGGAGAGATGATAGAAACAGAAGCTCCATTAGTTTGATAAAACAAGAATTGTTCACATTACAATTATGACGAAAATTGTAGTGAATTTTATCGCACGGTATTTACAAATAAAACATCCTTGCAAATGGTCGTTCGAATGAAACGCTTTTTTAAGTTGCTGGTGTCATAGGCCTTTATGTCGGCAATATCTAGTTTAAATTTCGTGCATTTGATTATGTAATGCTTATTTAATACATATGTGTATTACCGTAGTTATTACAACATTTAACAACCTTGATTTAAAAAAACTATATTTTGGGACGTGTGTTCCATTTTTCCATTCTTGAAATCTGGTAACCCTACTTCCAACACGATAATGTTAGTTAAGGAAAGAAGGGTGGAGGATAAGAACTTTAGGGGAGGCCAAGGTTAGGACATGTTAAACAGATTACCTTGAAATAGGAAGTGGAATCTATGTAGAAATGAAACGATTAGTTCAGAACAGGAACGCATGGAGGCTGCATCAGATCATTCTACTAGAAACTGAAGACTCAGATACACACAAAAGCCTTCCTGATACTCTGCATGAAAGTAACATGAGTAGTAAGGATATGTTCCCTTTGAATATTGCATCATCACGAGCAGATATTGCGTAATCGCGATGACGTCATGGGTCCTTAGAGCGAGCACGTGGTCCAGGTGGGATCAGGTGATTGGCTAATGGCTAGGATGACCACCACGCCTTGTGTTCGCATGGAGAGGCCAGCTGTGTATCATGGCTATTAATTATTGATTGATTATTGAATTATATTTAGGCATTTGCTCAAGGAGTGGAGAGAGTCTTGGGTGTCATAACTTTTGAATGAGAGTGTACGGCGAGGGAGTCAACATAGCTGGCTCGCTTCCCGCCATGTGGCGCGCGGCTGTTCTGTTTTTTTTTTTTTGCTCGCGCCGGTCGAGCGAGCCGTGAGACCAGCCCACGCTCTCCACACATGTGGTGCACAGCTGTTACAAGTTTTTTGCTCGCGCTCGCTAACTAAGTAAAGTGGCGTCGTAAAGCCAGACTCTGTTTAAGTACATCATATATCACCAGAGCGTGGGAGTGAACTTGTGTTACTCGTTGTCGCTATGTTATGTCTGTTTAATTTAAATGATGTTAACATTTTTTGTGTTCCGGCTTGCTTCATGATCTAAATCTGGTTACGCTGTTTTATAAGTCAAGTGTGAAAAGAATCTTGGTGTGTTTGTTTTTAGTTTCATAACCATCATTAGTCAAGTCTGCAATTTTTAATGAGAGAACAAGATCTGAAGCCAGTTCCCAGAGCTCCATGTGAAATGTTTAAAAGAGCTTTTTGCAGCTTTAACTCCATAGTATATAACACTGAGTTTTATATCATGATGCACTCACTTGTTCACCATGTCTTTGTGCAGCACATTGTTAGAGAAGTTGATGGAGCTGAAGAAAATCAGGGTCCTTACAGACCAAGCGAGGAGGATGAATTTTAACATCATTGCCTCATCAAGAAAAGCAGAAGAGGATATCATCTTCAATAGCTTCACCGCGTTGGAGAAACAACTTATCAATATAGAAATATCTGAAATCTTTAAAGACAACAATTACTGTCAGGAGATTTTCTTTAATGGATTAACTGACAGGATTTTAGAGGTCATGATAAACAGACTTAGAATGTTTAGTGACGGTGATGCAACTCTGAGGCTGCAAGATGTAATGGCGTACTTTCCTCCTTTTCTAGCTGAAGAAGAAGAGGAAAGAGAAGAAAGAGAAGAAGATGGGAGTGTTGGGGACCGTGTGGAAGAGGACATGGATGAAGAAGTTCAAATTTTGAATTAAATGGACGGTGGACAGTGGTTGTTTTTAATAAAAATGTGCAGTGTAAATTTTTTTAAAATATATTTATTTGATCATTTGTGGTTTACATTAATTATATAATATGAAATAGTGAAAAAATGATATGATCTTCGTTCTTAAAGTGGTAAGTAGTTCTTTTTCCAACAAGCTGCAGAGAATTGAAGATGCTGTGTTGTTTGCAGAGTTGAAATATGCTGGTCTTGCGTGTGTTGGTTTAAGTGAGCTGAAAAATGTATATAGAGACACATTAATAATAATAATAATAATAATCATAATAATAATAATAATAATAATAATAATAATAATAATAATATTTTTGCAAGGAATTAAAAAACAAAACTTACACTGTTGTAATTAGAAGATATTTTTGTTGGGGATCCAAGAGTTGTGAGTTGAATCGAATCCAAGCCAAGATACGAAGGCTCGGGTTCCTTTTCTACGTAGTACTTTGTCGACTAAGTAAATATTAGGATGTTTGGTTCGTTGTAACTCTGCTTCATAAAACGCTCCAAATATCGGCAAATGTTTATTATCTTTTAAAAGATATGTTCGTGGATTAGTATTTTGAACTTTATAAATTGTAAATAATTCCGTAGTCCAATTAGCTTCGTAGTCTTTAGTGAAGTGTTTCTTGATTTTTGATATTCTTACAATGTCGCCGATTTTATATTTTGGTTTTCTTAAAGTTTCATTATATTGTGTTGGCAAGCTGGGTGGATTGTTTCTTTTTACATCAATAGGTTTCATGCCGATACTGCGATGTATTTTGTGATTATACTTTACTAATAACTCAGGCAAAATATGTACCCATCGGTAAGAACCTCGTGTTGTGAATTCTTTCCACATCGATTCCTTAAGAGTTCGATTAAATCTTTCTACCACGCTCGCTTTAATGGAGCTCCCAGTGGAATAATGCTTTAGATTTTGTTTCTGAGACCATGTTTTGAATTCACTGTTATAAAATTCCGTTCCTCGATCAGTGTGAAAATAATTGGGCAATCTTTTACTTTGAGAATAAACAAATTTTAAACTTTTTACAATCTCACTTCCTTTTTTGGTTTTAAGAGGAATTGCCCATGCATATTTCGAGTAAACGTCAATAATGGTTAATAAATATTTAAATCCATTATTCCATTTTGCAAGTTTGGACATGTCCACAAGGTCTGCTTCATGGAGGTCATCGATTCCTTTGCTAATAACACGTCGTCTTTTAAACTTTTTTCTAAGCGGTGCGTGAAGTTCTTTTGCAATTTCTCGTCTGATTTCGTTCATAGTTATTTTCCAAACAATGTTTTATAACATACTGTGCATTGTTTTACAAACGTTTGAATTTTTATTCAATATATCCTGCATTTCTTAGTTCTTCTTCAATTGCAAAGATTTCGCTGTCGAGTCCTGTGTGACCTGCAGCTTTCGATGCAATTAAGTTTTTAAGTCTTGATACCAATTTGTTTGGTTCATTCCAGTGAATGAATTCAATATTGTTTCCGCCTTCAAATTTCCAAATGGCTTGTGGTGTGATGTGTTTTTTTTTGTGGCCATATCCAGTATGCATCGTAGTATTTGCTTCTTCTTCATTTTCATCTGCTGTTTTTATAATTCTATCTATGTCTTCAGTGAGAAGGGGTTCAATTATATGTCTATACTTATAATATTGCGTTCCTCTTGGAGCTGGATTGCTTGTATAATTTCTTTTGTGCACGTTTGAAACATTTAATAATTTCAAATATGAACTTAAATCACTCCTATCTATTAGAGTGGGGTCTGGTACTTTCCTTTGAATCAATTCAAGTAGACCTTCTGTTATAGGAAATTTTTCACCACCATCTTTTATCCACTTTTTATCAAAGAAAACTCGTTCACATCCGAAGTATTGCTTATCATTTCTTATCGTTATACCATATGTTCTATCCACGTTTTGTTTAATGAACGGATCAAAGTAGCGGTTAAGTAGTGAAATTATTTTGATGATATCTCCATCTTCTTCGTCTGAAGTAGCTGTTGATTCAGAATCGTCATATTTTCCTTTTCTTTTTCGATTTTCTTTATTTTGAGTTGACGTATTAGCAATAGCTACAAGTTGATTTAATGAACTTGTTACTGGTTTAAAGTTAGTCTCTATATCTAATTCTTTACGTCTAACATAATTTTGAAGTGAAAGATACTTGTCTTTAACATCTTTTTTTAAGCGAGAAAGTTTATCCTCTACTCGACTTTCAGCTTTAATCTTCGAGCTCTTCTCCATGACTAAACTGAAAATGTGGTTGTTTTACTTATTTATAGTATATTCAAAATCGATTTGAAGAGGAAGATCATCAGTTTTATGTTTTTAGGGTCTCTAAGTCGAAACTGAATTTCATCTTGCTCTTTAACAACAATATCACTGCCATCCAGTTCAATCTCTTGACGTATATTTAAAATTGCACACACAATTGGAGATCTTGGTGAAACAAAAATTGGTTTTAATATGCCTTTGTAGGGAAGTTGGTACTGTATGTTATGATTATGAAGCGTGTATACTGTTGAATGGATTGATGGTGTGTTGGAGAATTTCAGAATAAATTTCGATAAGTTCTTTTTCTTTACGTCATATTTTAATATACCATATTCTTCTTTGGATGCAGTAAAACTTTCGAGTGGTTCTTTGTTAACCAAATGCTCAATTTTTTCTAGTTCAGTTTTTAACTTGTTATATTCTTCTTTGGATTCAGCAGCATAACTTTCAAGATCTTCTTTTCTAACAATATTGAGATTGTTCACAACACCCTCAATACGAGTTTGTAAATTGCTTAAAATTTATTTTAGTTGATTAACTTCAGTTCGTGAAGCAGCATAGTGTTCTACAAACCGTTTATTTGTCACATCTTGGTCGTTAACAGTAAACTCAACATTTGTTTGTTTTTGATGTTGTAGATTGTTTACAGTTTGTTTCAATTGATCAAATTCACGTCGGGAAGCGGCATATTGTTCAACAAACGTCTTATTTGCAACATCGTTATCGTATATGGGATTGTTTACGTGAGTAATTCGTTTACTCATCATATTTAAAGTTCCACAATCGTCTAAGTTTAAAAAGTTTTGTTTATTAAATTTAGTGATTAAGTCTTCTAGATCTTTTCGAGAGGCAGCAAAGTTTTCTAAGTAATATTTGTTTATTGCATCTAACGAATCGATTGATTGAGATATGTTTGTTAATCTTCTATTTAACATATCTACAGTTTCATCATCTCTGTTTATATTCAAAAGAGATTTTTTAATTTCATCGAGTTCATTTGTTACATGAGTTTTAAGAAAAGAATACGTTACCGCATCTTGATTTTGAATTGGATCTTTAACATTTCTTATTCTTTTGTTACCCAAGTCGAGAGTATCTTCATCATACGGAAAGTGATCTTCTGAAAATTCTCGCACTAAACCATGAATGAATTCTACTCGTTGTAACACTTCGGTTATTCGGGTGTCTAGATATTTTTTTAATATTCGATGTATGTTGCTGCATTGCAATAAGGTTTACTGCATCATTTGCAGATGATGGTAAAGCTAAGCCCGCGAGACGTTTGTTTTGAAAGTCAAGTTCTTTTTTCTCTATTTTACAAATTGAAAAAATTAAACCTTTAAGGTCGTTAAAGTTAAAGTTAAAGTTTCGTTGTATGTCTTCTTTAGACTCGATTTTATTTAGCTCATTCAATAACTTCAGTACATAACCTTTGTTGCACGCATCTTCAACATGTAGTGGCGTTCCAACATTTTTTAACCGTTTGCCGTTAATACTTAGATGTCCGTCGCTTGTTGTTGTTGTTAGTTGATTTCCATATTGCACTAGCTTATCAACAACATATGATTTAGTTGCAATATCATGTCGTGAAGTCGGTCGTCCGATAGACACATTATTGGTTTTGTTAAACGATGTCATAGTTAAGTTGTTAACCACGCAAAAGCTATAACACGAATGGGCATTTAGCTCTTTTTGAAGTCATATTTATAACTGAAAATAAACATCAAATCCATTGCGATATCGACCATTTTGTAAATCGCTATCTTTATCGATAACCAAAAAGCCAAACTTAGAGTTTTGCCAACAATACGAACAAATATCAAAGAACTGATCATAGCTCATATCTGATCGTTGTATACGTGACGCAAGTTTGTTCCGTCTTGTTTAAAAAGAATTAAAAAATTAGCGTTATCTCTAATTAGATGTTTAGGTATACAAGAATATGTTTGACAAAGATAAAATACGTCAACGTCGTGATGACGACCTCTACTGAAATAATCTTTCATGTGTTGTTGTTTATTGCTGGCTACATCATCAAAAACAAGTATAAAGTTTTTTATAGCCATTTCTGGAGGCATAACTTCATCATTATCGGAAAAAAATCACTTTTTATTTCTTTTATGGAGTCCAAAATCTTTTTTAATTCAACATATTTACTTTGAGCAAGTGATTTAGAATAAATATAAACGTTTTCAAAACGAACTCCATTTTTATGACATAATAAATTTAGCATTACGTTTGTTTTGCCACAGTTCGATGGACCGCAAATGATACATCGAATTGTGTTCGGTAGTAAAACACCATGCTTTCTTTTTTCACTTTTACTCTGGTTTTCAGCATTAGTAAATGAAATTACTGGTAGAGTGTTTGACTGCTTATCAAACTTCAGCATGTCTGTGTTTACGTCTGAGAATGCACACTGCACAAAAAAATCACATCACATCAACATATATTGCTTCCACACGTATCATAACTTGTATTATATGGAATAATAGTAGGATTTTCAGGATTTAAATCAACGTTGCCGACGTAAACCCCTTTTAAATATGGACAATATGGCGCCCATTTTTCATGATCATTTAAAGGATTACCGTTTTCCCTCCAATTTTCAATTTCAATCTTACAGAATATACATTTCACCTTATCACCATGACCAGTATAATAAAATCCTGCTGATGCTAAACAAAATTCGTTTGGACAGGGAAGAGGCCAATTTTGAAAAGTTTTAAGTCTTTCATATTCAGATTTCAATTCTATGCTAGGAGAAATATTGTTTACGTAAGGGCAAGAAAAAGCCCATTTCTTATGCTCTTCAAACGGATCATCATCTTCTTCCCAATAACTAAGTTGCAGATTACAGAAAGCACACCTAACCAAATCCTGCAGCTGCTAACCATGCAGTGTTCGTAAAACTGTCTGAAGACCAGTTCTTAAATGTTTTTAGCCGATCTCTTTCAGATTTTAAATTCATTTCTTTTTGACTCAATATCATTTGCATTAACTGTTTTTGGAATACTTTACACACTTAAAATACTTCATGATGCTGCTTTACTTCACAAAGAAAGATGTTTACCACACGAAGCTAAATGTGAACTGAGATGAATCAACAAAACACGTTGGCTAATATGCATGATTTGCATGTGTTGGGTTGGCCGAGCGGTCTAAGGCGTTAGACTTAAGATCTAATTTTCAGAAATTGAAAGCGAGGGTTCAAATCCCTCACCTGACAATATTATTATTTTATTTACATGTGAAGTGTGGAGGTAATTGATCATTAATAAGAACTTTAATATGAAATGGTACAAAAGACCTTTTCTTCTTTATTAATTTAGAATTACAATTAATACAATTTTATTTCTCTTGAAGTAATCTCATTCTTTTTTTAGTTGTCCAGATGAGTGTGGGTGTGTTGAGATGATCTTCTTCTTTTAGTTGTACAGATGATTATTTTCTGTAGACAAAAAAATATACATTGTGTTAAAAAGCAAACTAAAACAAAATATGTATAGCTGTCAACGACACTAGTAGATTTAATTAATCACCTTTTATAGATAGCGATTACAGTTATCACATTTGCAGCGAATATGAAACAGTTGAAATTTTCTCTTTAGATGATCTGGTAGATGTTCCCACTCTAGACGAATTCGTTGTGGTTCATATATAGTCAGTATGTTTATAGGAAAGTAGTTCCAATCAAACTTATTACAACCTCGAAGTCCATTGTTTCGAAACTTGTTTATTATCGAACACACGATTTTCATGATGCCATCAGAAGAATTTAACCAATGTTGAACAGCATTGACATTGAATTTAGCACAACTATTGCTTCCCATTGCTAGAGATAGTAAATGTTTTGGACAATCTGTAGGTAAACGATGGCTATGCCTCAACATTAGGTCTGACATTCCATCAATCGTATTAAGATCGAATAATGAGTCGGGGGAAAGTGCTTTTAGTGCAAACAAAGAAAATTCCTGTGGCAAATTATATACAACTAAATATTCATATTTATTCTTAATAGAGTCAAAAAAAGAAGAAAGAGTTTTTTCACAATATGCTGCAACCCATGTGATCACGGGGCTGAATGAAGGTATATTGCCGTTATTTAACATACAGTAAGCAAGTTCCAAACTGCCGTTTGGTAGCTTGCGAATGTCTGCAACTATTGGTTGCTTCTTATTCCACGTGCCAGCATCAGTAGAAGGAGAGTTTGTTGTTGTCAATTTCATGATTGCAACTAAAGTGAGAATACTTGTTTACTTGCTTGCTTATAACTTAGCAAATATTGGTTTAGATAATTACTTCATTCGGTAATGGTCTGTAAGATATTTGACGATCATGAATAAGAACACAATAAAGAGTTGTATCTTCAGGTATATTCTCACTTTTCTCGATTTCAATTCGCACATCGACTGAAGATGTCTTCAATGCTTCCACTTGTTCGAGACAATTAATTACAATAATCGGACAAAGAGACTTAAATTCATCTCGTGAAACCAGAGTCTCTGAACGAACATCATCGATCTGATAATATACATTACGAAATTTAACAAACATGTCATACAACTCGCTGTAGTCATTTATGGCAATTTCAGAAGTTGGCATTTCATAGGGATAAAAAATTGAATTTAAAAAAACTCTTATAGATTTAATGTTACAATGGTCAAAATAGGAAGAGCATGTGTTTAGTAAATTTCTTCTAGTTTGAAAACCTAATAAAAAATGACGTGGTTTTTGAGTTTCAGAAGTTGTCATTACAGTCCAACTATATTTAGTTGTTCTAGGAAGAGAAGGCAAGACATGAACATCCCATGATCGAAAACCAACCTGAATGGGAATATTTTTCTGCATTAGTTTTAATCTTTTAATTTGTTCTTCGTCCGATAATAATAAAACGGGAATTTTTAGATAAACTTTAAATAACTTGACCTTAGAAAGATCGTTTTCGGTTGTCGATTGCAACGCACGTGCGTTACTTGACGATCGGAGAAGTATTACCTCATGCTTGCAGTTTAAAATCGGCTTTCTGTAATCCTCTGCTAAACCTAACAGGTTGCTTAAAGGAAGTATTATATGAAAACGTTTTGTGTTACTATCAACAATATTTGCTTCACTTGCTGGTGTTGTTAAAGAGGGAAAATAACCAGCATTTTGTAAAGCTGTATATTCGTTTTTTGAATATGATGCAAAGGTTTTTATAGAACTTGTTATACCTAGATGGCGTGTACGATCAATTTCTTTACCATTTAACGTGATGCGAATTTCGCTAAAAAGATTAGCCCCAAAATTTTGGTCAGGATGTGCTGTAGTAGAAGCAGCCGGATTTATGTTAGAAGTAATAATTTGACCTTCTAAGTGAAGAACACCTTCTGATAATAAAACTATGTTTTCTTCATTTTGAATCGGTATTCGAATATCATCATTATTTTCGAATTTATTAGCTGAATAAGGTTGATAAACTCTTTCTTCTCGTCGCACAACTCTGTTGTCAACCTCTCTTTTATCTGTTATGTTAAACATGCTAAACATGTTAACAGCTTCAACTATAGATAGAAACTAAATAAGATTAACAATTGCATATATATTTATATTGAAATTAAAGTACGCGATAGCCTAAAGACTGTAAGAAATGTTTGTTGTTACTCGACAACTGTTTCTTAGATTTCAAGGTGCGATGTCGTTGTTTGTTTTTTTTAGAAATTTTAGCTGATTGATTTATATTATTTTTTCGAATCAGAGTCGACTTCTTTTTTTTTTCAAACTTTGAGTATTATATAGTATAACCATATTAGTGAATGTTTTCTAGTAAGCTTACTCAAGTAGCATGAAAACATAACAGTATTTCATTACTTTATATAGCAAGATATCGTGCTGGACGAATAATCAATTCTACAGTTAAATCTTCATCTTGCAAATCAATGAGCTGTTGAAGATGATCTTCAAGTTGCACAGATACATGGTGAATAACCTTGGCGTTCATAGGTAAAAAATTAATTGTTGTTGGTTGTACAACAATCGGGTAACCAGCAGGAACATGAGCTTTAAAATTATATAAAGAGTGTGTTGGTTTATGGTTCAAATAAGAACTCGTACCAAGCACAAGGTTGCAACATACTCGAATACTATTAACAGTGTTAATTTTAATCATATATTCAGAATGATGAGTTGTGTTTGCCTCGAACTTTCTATGAGAAAATCCTAACAAATCTGCAATAGAATCTGCAACACCAAAATCTATAGCAAACACTTTCGAATGTAGTTTACAATGATAAAAGACTTTATCATAATTAATATAAAATGATGGGAATTTGTCTTTGTCACCTAATAAATGTTCAACTAATAATTCATTAATCTTTTCACTTAATTGTTTTAACGTATAGCTAGCATTGGGTATTATTAATATCGCTCTATCCGCTTCGTTCAACTTTATAGCCAAAACGTTATTATTCTCGCAAATTGTTACTTCATTTTCGATTCTATTTCGATCAATTTCAATTTCTCTTTTATTCTCTTTAGGGTAAACTTTCTTATCAATACCTAAAGGTCCTGCTACACTGTTGGCTACAGTGAAATCAATATTAAACGGAGAAGACAAAACGAGACGGTTGTCTCTTTTTCCATCTATTTCCTCTTCCACATACATTTTTGTTTTTTCTAAATGTTCTGGTATAAGTTTCGACAATGAGTGATAACTAAGTAAATCATCAAAAGTTGAGGCTAGATCTTCAAATTCATAAATACCCGGTGGTACCACTAAATCAATTGATAAAAAATTAGTAAAATGAATGCGAAATTTATTATTTCTGTTGGTAACATTTCGAATAGAATTAGATGTATACAATCCTGCAAGTGCTATTTCAAAAAACTCTGCTCCTACAAGATGAATCGGGTTCTCCAATGTAACATCAATCTTCGAGCCTTTACCTTCAAGAGTTATCCGTCTTTCGAAAGCCATCTTTGAAATGTTTAAAGACGGTCTGTGTTTCCCTTATTTATACAATACAAGAAGACTAAACATAAATGTCCACAAATCGAAGAAGTAATCGATTGATATGAATGAAAATTATATTGTAGATAGCAATTTTTAAGATATGTTAAAATTTCTAATGGTGGTCTTAAATTACCAATACTATCAAAATAATGCACATATTTACCTCGTTTACTGAAAGCCACCCAATGTGAACCGGATTTATCCATCGGTTCAAGGTTAACAATGCAGTTTTCATTTTTTCGAGGATATTTTGGTAACGTATCTCGCATAAAGACTCCTCTAAAATTTGGGATCTTTAATTGATGTGCGTATTTAGCTAAATCGAAATTACTTAATGCTTTATTTGGTATTTGGTTAATTATCTTTTGTATGCAGGAGGATTTAAATAAATGCCTGGACCTCCTTTTCCTCGCATTGCTTCTATCATTCGATTGTGTCTTTTCA
The DNA here is from genome assembly GCA_946902985.2 of Meconema thalassinum. Taxonomy (NCBI): domain Eukaryota; kingdom Metazoa; phylum Arthropoda; class Insecta; order Orthoptera; family Tettigoniidae; genus Meconema; species Meconema thalassinum. Next base: position 243,832,089 of record OX336394.1, on the reverse strand, counting down.
TTTATTTTAGTTCTTCTTGAGCAGCTTTCGCCTTGTTTATAGCAGACGCCACCCCGGCTGCTCCGCCTGCTAGACCCCCCAAGCCCGACAAGGCTGCAAATATCGGAAGTAGGGGTAAAATACCACCTTGCTTTTTCGATGTTCTTCTTTTTTTAAATCTTTTTTTTCTTTTTTAATTTATGTTTCGCTTACCTCCTCCAATCTTAGACTTAGCTTTCATTATGCCACCCACTGTTAGTGCAGCCGCTCTCTCTCCAAATGATGCATCACGGGATTTTACACGAGACCAAGTTTTTGAAGCTAAAATTTCATCAGCCTCTCTTCTTTTGTTTGAATCTTTATGCTTTGCGTAAGCAATGTCGTGCTCTTTGCACGCTTTATCTAATATATTTATTCCTGGATCACCACGGCTCAATCGCTTTTCTAATTTTGTTCCTGGTCCACAATATTCATATCCCGGGATGTGTAATTCCACAGGTAAATTATCAATAGTTTTATTAAGTACACGACTAATTAATGATCCACTTCCTGTTCGTTTATATTGAGTGGTAGAGTTGCTCCTCTTACAACGCACCATTACTAAATGATATGTAATATAAATTAATTATACATATATACATTTCTGGAAAATGGGAATGGTGGGGGGAGGTTTTTTAAATAATACACACAAAATTTTGGTTATTATTTATTCTTTTTTCATAAGCAAAGGAACACACAAAAATTAGTATTATTAACAGAATAAAAGTGTGTGTGTGTGTGTGTGTGTGTGTGTGTGTGTGTGTGTGTGTGTGTGTGTGTGTGTGTGTGTGAAAGAAATAAAGTAAGTGAGATGAAGTGCTTTAATCTCAAATTTGTTTCTAATCATTTTTCAGAGAAAAATGACCAAACGGTAAAGTATCAATTCCGTTTTCAGTTATGTGTCTTTTATCTTCGTTTGATGAAATTGCCAACTTATTTTGCCGAACAGTAAATACAGAATGAGATTTTGAAATTATACAAACTTGAACTTTGTTGACTTGATCTCTGTTATAAAGACACTTTCGATACTCATCAATACTCATACTTTTACTCACACTCTTCTTAATGGCTTTAGCCTTACACAAGCTATTCATTTCATCACACAATTTTATTGCATACATTTTGGGTCTTAACCCCACAAATTCTTCAACAATCCTTCCAGCATGTTCATCTTTCATTAAACCAATTTCACCTTTATTTTGTCTCACAATGCCGAAAGGATTGTTTGTTTCATAGTTTCCAGTATCAAACAAATTTGAATGCTGTTTCATGAACTCATAAATATCATAATAGAATCTATACATAAAACTATCGGTGTCTGTGTATAACAACCTCACATTTGATTCAGGATTTGCTAAAATAACATTGTAATGAAAGTCATTCATTTTACATTTAGACAAATCTAATATAGATGCACCAACATATACTGGTTGATTATGAAAAATCTTTAGTCTGCTCATCTCGATGACCATACATTGTTCATCGAATATAATTCTATGTTTAAAATTAGCCTTAGCTATTAAAGACCTAGCACCACGAGCTCCATGCCATTTGGTGACCCATTTGATATCCCTTAACTTCCTCACATTCATCAATGAACGACCAAAAATTGCATTATTCATCAATTTATAAAAAAAAACATTTTTGGCATGTTTTCCTTTCTCTGTGTTCACATCCATATATGGTTTTAGCCATTGGCTCTGATTGAATTCAATTATTCTGTGAATACGATCTAATTTCATTCCTAGTTGAATACATTGCTTTAACAATCTATAATGCAAAACATAACGTTCTTTATTATCTAGGGTAGCCATTAGCTTTGTCAACTTTTCGGGACATAGAGGGTAATCTGAATGTTTGTCATGTAACTCTTGAGGATAAGTCAAATCTACTTCCAAAATATATCCAATTTCTGAAGTATCATCAATAGTTAAAACATCAAAGCCTTCATCATTTGCAACCCATTTAAAGCCACCCGTTGGAAGATATTCCATCATCGCATATCCATATAAATTATTAACGTCAAAGTACATTATGTAGGACTCTTGCTTTTTCTCATCATAAGTTTTCATATACTTATTATTAGCAATCGCATGTCGTGTTATACACTGAACATTTCCTCCTCGAATAGATCGTTCAAAAAAGTGTAACATATCAATATCTTGAAGCAATTCAAGTTGAACGTTGGTTATCTTTTTCATAGCACACCAAGACATAGATGGAGCAGTGTAAAAATGAGCTGCATCAATGCCATAAGTTTCCATGCCATTCGATCTAAAATTTTCAAAGACATCCGCCAAAAGAAGTGTGTCAACTTTTAAATACAAATCGGCGTATTCTCCTAATGTTTGACAGGAAAACGTTTCCCACACCGATTTAGCAAACTCATACTCTTCATTCGATATTGTTTGATCATTAAGACTGCTATAAAACTTAGATATTTCAGGTAATTTAGTTTCGTTAAGTACATCCATACTCGTGACGTATTCATAGGGAAACACACCTTTTCTCGCAGTAAGTCGAAACTGTGTATCATCATTAAAATAACGTCGAGTTATTTGCTTTGAATCTTCACTTAACGAAGATGAACATTGATCTAGTGAACAGGACAAGAAATTATATGTATCGATAAATCTTAACTGAATGAATCCATTCTTAACCCGAACATACTTTGTAAACCCTTTATAACGTTCCATATTCACCGCCAACAAACTTATACTACCAGGATTATGTAACACCTCTCCATCACGTTTCTCACAAATTTCTTTAATTATAAAATGTCCATCATAGGCCGTTAGATTATGAAATGCTATAGGCAAAACCTTTGTTACTATGTAATTTAAATTACAACTATTGTGTGCGCTTCCTCTATATTTTCCAGTTAAGTGACAATGATCGCGTACTTTGAGTTCATTATCTGCAATCGGTTTCTCGCAAATGTGACACATTTTACTTGACAAAAATAATCTTTCTTCATTTTCAGTCATCTTTAAAATTGGCCTAGCCGATAAGTAATATGTTTGAAGTTTATCCACAATACTATAAAGTTCCTTTACAAACAATTCAATGCAATTATTTCCCCTAAAGAGTTTGAAACTGCACAGTTCACTATCAAAATTACAATGAAGGTATAAAGAAATGCTGTAAGGAATATGTTTTTGTGTTAAAGTGGAGTTATGAATGTCACTATTTGGAAAACAGGAGGAAATTGGAGACAAGACGCATTCAGTGTCTGCATATATTATAAATGGAACTGTATCTTTAACTCGGAATTCTGTAAAATTAACAAATCTTTATTCATCAGTCGGCATTATGCTTTTTGCAACAGGAAACTGTTTACAGTCTGCAAAGTGAACATTTAACTCATCCTCAAGAAAATAATATGACAAACAACGTCTACATATATAAATCCTTCTGTGAGTGCTAGTGACGCTTGAACGCACAAGGCGAGCAAGATTTCTAATTAAACAAAAGTGATAACTTTCACTGTTTCCAATCTGCAACATCAATAAGTCTACACTCCTTTCATATACTTTATCTGATACATAAAAAGGTACAATAGTAAAAGTTTTTTTTTTCCTTTTACTTCGTTTGTTCCCATACATACCCAATTGTTTTCATCATATTGTGCTCCATACACATTTACAGAAATATTGTTTTGGTTTTCAAACTTTTTTAAATATTTCATTTCCATCGGAATTGGAATACCATCTAAATTTAAAACATCTCTGTAATTAGGATAGGAAGAAAGATGATTCACGTTTCGAGTTTTTGGATACAAACCAGCAACCACACTCCACGCAAAACAAGCTTCCTTTGTATCATACAAATTTAGCACTGCATGTTTATTGACTATTACGTCAGGCAATCGACTAGTATTGGACATTCCTACTTGAAATCCAACATATTTATTTATATTAATTCTCAAACTATGAATTTTTTCTAAAGCCCACCCGGAACCATTTGCTTCAAATTCGCTCATTTTTGTCAATGTACCTTCAATGATATTCTTATTATAAAATTCATTTAAATCAGTATACTCGAAAACTACTTCATTTTTGATAGCAAAATATTTTGTTTCTGATATGTCGCGAAGCACATATTGTGCACACAAAACTGAATTCACCTTTAAAGCTTGTACAGTTAACGCTTTCTTAACATACTTTGTAAACCAAATATTAGCATTCGCTAAAAATTCGCGAGGATCCAAAAACTCATTCTTAACATTTGATACTGCAAGTGTGTACACTCTAGAATTGAATGCCGTTTCAATTAACTCACAGCTCAAGAAAGATCCATCCTTTATTTGAATTGTAATTTCTTCGAAATTCACAGCTTGTTGCAATATGTGCTCACTAATAACTCTCCAACATTCAATCAACTCATCACTGTTCTCAATCAAGTCGGTTTGAGTGTTTTCCTCGATTTGGTATGATACTGAAATAGCACCGTTTAGTTCACTTCTAAAATTAAAAACACTTTCAAATGCATTGTCCAATTGGTTTCTTATATTTTCACTGTTATTATGTATTACAATATCAACCTTTCTACGTTTGCTAGGAGGTGAGGTCATTGTTGTTGTTGTCTAAGCAATTGTCCAATTTGCACTAATGTTAATACACCACCAACAGTTGGTGTACCATCACTGATGTCTAAGCATATGTCCAATTTGCACTATTGTTAATACACCACCAGCAGTTGCTGTAACATCGGTTTACCATAAACCTATAATCTTTTAACGTATATTCAAGCCATTGTGATAAATTACTGCCTGTAATCTCCAATGAACAATGAACAGCCTCAAAAGGAAATTCATCCTGAAGTTTACCAAGCAATTTGTTTCTATACTCATTCAATTTTGTTACATCGTAACAAGTCATGGAAAATTCGATTTTGAAAACCTCATCAAATGTATTGTATCCGAAGAAACAAATAAAATGTTCATCTTCACATAATTCTTTCAATAGATATCTTAGAACTGTTTCTGTCACCTCTCGCTGACTATCATCTGATTTGCTAACATTGGTAACGTAGACTGAAAATGTCGAAATTCCACTTGAAGATGTCCATTTGTTAAAACAAGCTTCTTTCTCATTACGACTCACCTCATTATCATCTTCTTCCTCTTCTTCCGGCTGTTGAAAGCATACACGATGATACTCTATTAGCGGGTGCGATCGATGTTCAGTCCCACTCAGGAAATTAACAGTTTTCCACTTCATTATGCTGTTCGTTTTATTAGTTTTTAGATAATCTGAAAAAAATAAACAAATTAAGAAATAATTAGCAACTAAATATATCAATCGTTATATAGCAATCAATACATATATATATATATATATATATATAATCCAATACTCACCAAAAAAAAATACTGTTTTAAAAACATGTTGATGTGTGAGCGGTTCTTCAACCCAAAATACACCGTCATCAGTTTGCCTTCGAGTACTGTTTCAAAATGACTTGATGTGAGCGGTTCTTCAACCCCAAATACACCATCATCAGTGTGCCTCCCATTGAGTTTAGTTCATCGATCTCTGATGCGCTTAATTTTGAAAATACTGCTGGTAGAAATACACTTGTTACTTCATCTTCAATGTTAATGTCCACCACTATTTTTCTTCCATACCTCGTCTCCACGGGGCGAATAATTTGAACCACATACGGTAAATCAATGACTAGTTCTGCTAGTTTCTTATTAGAATACTCAATACAATTGAATAAGTTATTGAACTTTTTTAGAGCATCCATCACACAATTTGTTCCTCGTCGTTGACTTTCTTTATTTCTTTCACACACACACACACACACACACACTCTCTTCGCGCAAAAGTAAAAGTTAAACTCTTCCATGCACTCGTCCATTTATATATCCTTCACCCCCACCCACACTCAAGAAACCATATGCTGCAAATTAGCTTCTAACGCAAACATTTCTTTTTTTCCACTATTGCTTAAAGAAGTCAAAGATTACATTCTTAGCCAATGACGTTAAAGGTCAACTCTGTCTCACGCGAACACTGCAGACGAGATCAATCACACTGCTGCACATGCTCAAACTTGCACGGGTGTCAAATGATGGTTAGCATCCTAAGCAAAAACAATAACAGCTGCACACCATATGTGTGGATAGGAGCCACCTCTCCGCTCAACCCACCCAGCGCGGGCAAAAAAAACATAACAGCTGCACACCACATGTGCGGATCGCTGGCACTGGCACACATGCTCACACTCGCACGGGTGTCAGATGACAGTTATCATCCTAATAAACAACCCCCATGACGTCAACACCCATTAACTTTTTATCACCATCGCATAAACAAGCCAAAAGGTCAACCCCTTCCCACGCTAACACGTGCAGTGCACATGCTCGCTCCTGGACCACGTGCTCGCTCTAAGGACCCATGACGTCATCGCGATTACGCAATATCTGCTCGTGATGATGCAATATTCAAAGGGAACATATCCTTACTACTAACATGTTGCGGCAAAGAATTTATATCAGTGCTGTCCACTCTGTTGCTCATTTAACCTTTGACTACACGCACCAATTTCTATATAATAAGTACACGCGTGGTGATTATTGTACACCAAGAGAATAATGTCACGAAATCACTTAGCCTAAACATTTTATCTTAGAAAAAGAAGTTAAATCAACTGTTCTACTGTATCGTGATCATTTTCTTCTATAAATTCTTCCTCTGAAGTTCCTGCGTCTATTCCAACTTCTTCTGATTCTTCTTGCGCTATAGCGTCATAGATTTTCTCTTCAGTAAGTCGCTTCGGATTTTTAGCTCGTATACAAGCCCTAATAACACAGAACCGTGTGAGACACGGAGATTGTTTCTAATTCTATTAAAGTATGATTTAGAAATACTGAGTTAAATAACTGAATTACTATTAAACTTATATAGCTCTAAGCATGCTGTACTTGGTGCACCATACCACGCAACAGTTCAATGTTTATTCCTGAGAATCAGCACAAACGAATCCAGCAACAATGACACTGCTTGTAGTCGTTTGTGAACACATTAGGGATAGGTTAGATGGCGCCTAAGAACCTGCAGAAGCCTTACAACCAAAAATATACCATGTTTAGTACTTAAAGCGTGTGTACTTAAGGGTTAATAAGCTCGCAATTACTGTACATGGTGGGGGCTTACACCTAAGATCGGAGTCCTAAATAGTACGATGTTCTTCACCTTCATGGTACATTGACCGTTTAGAATTGAAAACAGAACGGTCCTAAATTATTTTGGTCTCTTGCTACAGTAGCTCATGACGTCCCTGCTCTGGATCACTAAAATTGACGCCGACCAGGATCCTTCAACTCGTTGGACAGAAACATTCAGTAGATAAATTAAACACCATTCAAATTTTAATGAAGGTTATTTAATTATAACTTGTTAATACAAGGTCAACTGCATGTTCATGTTGTATTTGTATAGGACAATGGTACATTATTCCAAACATGGAAGATAGACTAATGGAAACTGCTGAAACACAATATATGATGCTATCATGTTAACACATACATTAAACATTTTTGTAAAGTAGAAAAATATCAACTGTATTTCAATTGGCTAGAAGTTATCGCCATGAAGATGTTAAAAGATTAATGTTGAAAGTTTACAAATGCTGATCCAGTACAGTAGCTCAAATTGTCAGTATTGTCACTGTCCTTGGTACACATGGGGCACCAGCGTTATATCTCGGAACAGACACATATACCTAAGAGGCATCGAGCTTTGCTGTAACCTTTTAGGGTACAGGCCACCACGCATGCGACATGGTTCACCGACTCCCAGCGGGTCATATCACAGACATCACGACGAACCCTCAGCGATCTCCCCTCTGGAACAAATTACAGTATATTTTTTTAAAATCACCTTACATATCTGGATTATACATCGAATAAGTTTTATTATTACTCTTTTATACAACGCGTACAGCTCTTGACATTAAGGAGTTCATAGAAATATAGGGTAAAGTTAGGTATTGCCGTGGTATGTGTGGTATTATCGTGATACTTTATTTGAACATCCATCACGTAACGGTAGGTAATACCGTGATAAAGTTTAATAATTTAATAAATTCGCACAAGGGTGCATGAGAAATTCAGAATATAGGCTACAGGACATTAATCAGGTTCTACACTATACATTACCAATGAATTATTTTTGATGTGTAACATCTTCCACTCGGTATCTGGATATTTTTGTGGCACTCGGTAGCTGGACTTTTTTGTGGGAGTGATTTTGGAAATGGGACGGATATGGATGGGACGGAAGTGCATGGGACGGAAACAATGAGCACGCTTGGTGGCGGAGATCGGTACAACGACGTACTGTAGGCCATGTGGCTATGGGGAATGTATATCGCATACAGTTTAGTTCAAGGTTTGGAGACCCCATTTAAGATATTCCTACAATAAATCATCTTCAAGTTGTCGTTCTTTGGTGTGAAAATATTCATTATATCATATTTGCTGAAAATAATTACGATTTATTAAATCTTCATACTTTTGCTGTATTCTTATTTAATGAAAACACTCGATGCACTGTCGGCCATGTGGCTATGGGGAATCTATATCACATCAACAAACACTCCAAACAACGTAGGAATTCAGTATATTAACACCGACTACTAAAAATAATTGTAACTTCGTTGGTCTAAACGTATCACTGGGAGAAACACATTTAATATACCTTCTGTACATCTAATTTTTAATCGCGCCTATACTTGGCAGTGCGCTCTATAGGCAAAAAGAGCCCATTTTCAATAACATCGCTGACATGGGTTCACAAACTGGCCGGTATAGGGCGCAGCTCGCATCAAGTAGGCAGTGGATTGCGTCCGCCACGGCCACATACCGTAGTTCAACTAGTTGAAAGTAGATGTCACTACTGAATATCCACTGGAGAACTTTGTTTTAATTAAATATATATTTTCCATTGAAAAATGCACAATATAACGCTCAATTGTATAACGCCTCACTACTCAAAAAACAATAAATATAAAAAATCAAGCAAAAAAATACAACTCTGTTAGGAATAGAACCCCAGCCGGCCGGTTGAGAGACCAACGCTGTAACCACAGACCTAATTATGTCCTCCCAAAATGAATGTTATCAATCGATTAAGACACAACGTCTTATTCAATGATGACTTTGACCAAGACCGACTACAATAAATCAGACCGCAATGCCACTATCGATACCGTAGAACATGGCGGAAATCGTAGGGGATTGTTTACATTTGTTGAACCAACATTTTAGTTTGTCTGCTGCCAGAATTTCGTTCAAATGTGGCATATCTCAAGTGATTTCGTGCTGTTATTTATTGTAATAGTGTACCTTAAGTAGTGTAGTGCACTGTGAATAATTATAAATTCCGGTGATACCTAATGTGAGAATTATTGTCTGTTCATTGTTATTGTCTGTGAACCCAGCTGTAAATTTAATACTGCTGCAGATACTTCATTTTTTAAATTTCCTAAAGAAAGAGAAGTGGATAAGAAATATTCTCCGGGATAATTTTCGAAGTTAAAACAGTTGTATGTTGTGGTTAGGAAAATTCCCTAATAACCCTCTGATGCCATTCCAGTAGGTGGTGTTGGCCATTCCGACAATTTTCACAAATCAACCGTCCTACCACACAACTCCTGTTTGTTAGAGTAGATGATGGTAGTTTTAATGACATACCATGAGTGTCAGTGTGTTCTAAAGTGCCAAGTTCTTTAAGTGTAATGTATTCTATAAGAATCGTGAATCAAGAATCTTTGTGTGCTTGTGGGCAAATTGACTTGGATACTGCAGTCTTATGGAAGCAGTGATTTAAGATGCGACAGGTATGTAAATAGAATTACTGTTAGTATCACAAGCAAGTGGACCTGGGGCGTTAACCCCAGATTAGGTTCGTTTTTGTATATAACACATTAATAAGATAGAATTTATGTCCGTTACTAGGTTAGGTAGGCCTACTGCCTGGCCGAAAATTACTGTTAGTACCACAGGCAAGGGGGTCTCGGGCGTTAGCCGCTAGTTAGGTTTGTTTCTGTATGTAAAACATTACCTAATAAGATAGAATTTATGTCAGCTACTAGGTTAGGTTTTTATATATAAAGCCTTCAAGAACCAACTGATTTGCCTTCCGTTGGAATTCTATACACATCGAATTTGAAGAATGACAAGTTGATAATACAGTAAATTTTCATTTTAAAGAGTTTGTAACAGTCAATTGAGTTTTATTGGCAAATGCTATTTGAAATAAAGAACAAAATGATAGTACCTGTGCGCCATCTGTTGGAGCTAGTTCAGGGTGCCCCTATCCTATACAAACAGATAGAAGCGAGTGCGCTCTAATAACTCTCTCCGCTCAAAACAAACAACACACGACCGTGTTTACGGTATACGTAGGGTTGGCAATATCTTATTTGTCAAATAAGCCACGCCTACAATGGCCGACACAACTGAAATTTCCCTATATAGGCCTAAGTCGTGTTATAAATTGGGATGGTGGGTAGGTTATAGACAGCGGAGGAGACAACATCTATTAGCAGATCACTGTTGTTAAAAAAAAAAGGGCAGTCATCGGAACGCGTTAGGGTGTAACCATTGTCAAAAACCATTGGATTGGACAAATCGAAGGTTAGAATGGTCTGGTGTAGTTGCCGCTTTGACCGCTCGCAGCTATTGGGGCAGGTTGACACAAAACCATTGATCTGGACGTGTTAGGCTGTAACCATTGGATTGGACAAAACGGAAGTTAGAATGGTCGGGTGTTGGTGCGGCATAGTACCAAAACGGTGAGGTTGGCAGTACTGTTCTGATGATGGTTGATGTGAATAATGGCATCCACAGCTGGAAATTCGTCTATAGCCTATAATAATAAGGGATTATTGCAGCCATTGGCTATGCATTAATGAATAAAATCTAAAATCATACAGTAAACTAATTTTTATTCCCTAGGAATATCAAAGATTCATGTCTTAATGTGCAGAATATAGAGTGGGATCATCCACATTGTTCTCCACAGCGCTCACACAAACATTCGTCACACGGATGATGGAACTTTTTGGTGCGACACAGTTTATAACGGAAACCATGTATGGCAACGCGCGTGAGAATATGTCTCAGCCATTGAACTGGAATGCCGACTGTATGGGAGGAAAATGCGGTTTGTTGGTGCGACTAGTTACTCCTGGTAGTGCATGTCAAGGAGGAGAATTTGACGTATACGAACGAAAGGATGATGTACGTACAACGAGATATAAGTAAAAGAGGTACTCTTGAACATTTAGGCGAACGGTAAACTAAACGGGACTTAACGCCGAAATACATATTTCAAAACATCATGTTGTAATTTGATACTTAAAATGGCTAGGAATATACGCCAACATAAAATATTATATTGCAGCCTGATTGTTCATATTTTATCCTTAGATCAAAGGCAGCATACACAATAACTATAGGCCTACTGGCAAAAATTACAAGCCGCACGTACATTAAAATAAAATAAAATTAAATATTAGATATGGTGACATACAAAATTAGACTCTGATGTAGCAAAAAAGATCATATTCCAGTATCGCAGGGCGGATCAGGGCAAGGTATTTGAATGAGCTATTTGTAGGATGGGCATCGGAAGGGAATCACATTAATATCCTGTGGACTAACTTTTTGAAAATTTTAAATAGCGCTGTTGATAAATTTGTCCCATTTAAATTGCTGAAACAAAACCCAGATCCTGAGTATTACACACGAGAAATTAGGAGTCTAAAACGGAAAATTAGGAAATTATACAATAAAAGACATGATAGTGACAAGTATAATTTGAAATTTAAGTCCATATCAAGAGAGCTCGTCTTAAAAAAGAGGGCTGCTCATGACAGTTATATGCAAGGTTTACTTGGTTCGGGAGGTGATGGGTGGAAAAAAAATTACAGTTATGTTAGGAGAAGAAAGGGAAATTCAAATAATTTGTCGATGATAATGTCCGGTGACGGTAAATTAATTACTGAGAAACAGGCCATTGCTAATGAATTAAATGTCTTTTACGGTAGTGTGTTCAATAAATCCAATAGCTGTGTGTTGGACCTTAACGACGAATCAGGGGCTCCCCTGTTCCAAATAAACCAGTCAGCAATTGTAAAGCTAATACAAAAATTACGTTTCAATGTATCAAAGGGTCCTGATAATATTGTTAGTGAAGTACATAAACTAGGAGGTAGAGCCGTGGCACGATACTTGGAGGTGATGTTTAATGTGTCCATAAACAATGCGCAAATCCCAGATGACTGGAAGAGAGCTACGGTAGTCCCAATATTTAAGGGAGGGAGCAGACTTGAATTGGGCAACTACAGGCCGGTTAGCCTTACGTCCATCGTTTGTAAACAGATGGAGCATCTCATTTGCGACTACTTGAGGGAACAGTGGGAAACATTATCATGGTTTAATGATAGGCAACATGGATTTCGGAAAGATTACTCATGCGAGAGTCAGATGCTATCACTTTTTCAAGACATTAGCGAATCGTTAGACCATGGAGTTTCAGTCGACGCCGTGGTTATAGATTTTGCGAAGGCATTTGATGTCGTGCCGCATGACATGCTACTCCATAAATTAGCTTCGACGAAGATTGATAGAAGAGTAATTTTATGGATCCAAGAATTTTTGACGGGTCGTTCCCAGAAAGTGAAAGTCGAAGGCATATTCTCGGATGAAATCACCGTAACGTCGGGTATCCCTCAGGGCAGCGTAATCGGAACTTTGTTATTTTTGGCGTTTATAAATTACTTACCAAATGGGATTCGCAGTGACTGTCGATTGTTTGCGGATGATTGTGTAATATATCGAAAGATACATGACTCACAAGACAATGCAGTGCTTCAAGAGGACCTGAACCTGGTCTATAAGTGGGCGATTGTAAATAAAATGAAAATAAACACAAGAAAATGTAGTCTCTTAAAAATAGGGAAAGTGCGAAGGCAGGATTTTCAATATAACATTGGCTCGGAAATACTTGTAGAAGAAGATTCTTGCAAATCTTTGGGCGTTCACGTAAGGAATGATATGAAATGGAGTAGTCATGTAGGATGTGTAGTTTCAAAAGCTTACAAATCCCTGCACTTTGTAATGAGGGTATTAATAGGAAGTAGTACCTCTGCTAAGGAATTAGGCTATTTGTCACTTGTAAGACCTATTCTGGAATATGCCTCGGCGGTTTGGGATCCATATCAAGTAGGGCTCATCAATGAGTTGGAAATGGTACAAAGAAAGGCCGCTAGATTTGTACTCAGAGACTTTAATCCCAGGAGCAGTGTGAGCCGTATGTTAAAGAAACTTGGGTGGGAATCACTGGAGGCTAGGAGGATGAAATCTAGACTCTGCGCTATGTACAACACGTATACAAATCAACCAGCATGGGGTGAGCTTAGCAAACGATTGGGAAAGCCCACTTACATGGGTAGGAGCGATCATCCTTTCAAAGTTAAGAGCCGACCACAGCGAACAAATTATGGTAAATATTCTTTTGTAAACCGTGCCATTGATAACTGGAACTCTCTACCTGCCGCAGTCTTAGAGCCTTTTCCCAAACATATAGGTGTGTTTAAGAAAAGACTGACTATTTGTGTAAATACTCCAGTTTAATTGTTGTATAATTGTTATTGAATTGTTATGTATAATTATTTATTTGTTATGTATATCCAATTTGCCACCGGGGGACACACCCCCCATTGCAAATAAATGAATGAATGAATGAATGAAAAATAAGGTTAGGCTGGGAATGACTAAGAATAAAGAAAAAAATATGTTAATTGGTATTCAACATTTTTATTAACTCAAAGGCAGCATTCATATGTGTGTGAATATGCATAATACTACAACTAAACAATTAAATAGATTCTTAGTGACCAAAAATACATAGCCTACTTTATTTATACATAACACCCACATGTTCAGTATTCTTCAAAGTAATATGGCGTGGTGGTGCAGTGGCCAAGCTATTCGCCTCTCACCAAGGTGGACCAGGTTTGATTCACGATCATTGCAAGTGAGATTTTTGAAGTGAAATGCCATGTCCTGTGGTTCGGATTTCACGTAAAATGGAGGTCCCTTGTCTCATGATCACAAGATTAACGGTCACGTAAAACTACAAGCTTCTTTTTCTTCAAAGCAGGTCGAAACTTAGACCTCACATAAGTCATACAGCAAACGAACAGGTCCTGCAGGGAAGATCCCTTAAGCCGAATTATTTTCATCGTCTCCAAGACTGACATCATAAAAGTATACTGGAAAATGTGAAATTTTATGCTTATGCTGATGAAGAAAGTAACAGTAAATATTAGGCTACTTGTCGTTCAATAACTCTCGGTCTTTTCTTGGGTGGCTGAAGCCGATGCTGTGGGAAATTGCAAATTGCAGGTACCGCATCGCATTATCTTTAAGCAGTGGTTTGTTTCTACTTGAATGAAACAAGTAGCATGTTTATAAAAGTGTTCACAGCTATAACCCATTTATTTAATAGGCCTACATCTGGGCGTTTCCATGGAAATCTGTAATATAAGCGTAGGTTATAATTCTGTGACTAATGACTTATAACCTACAATAGGGCCTACGTGTATTTGTCATGTGCTATTTAGGCCTATGTCAAAATTTGATGTAAGACGTATCCATAAACGCAGAATAGGATACTTCATTACAAATCTCAATTCTAAAATAAAGTAGACCGTAAACCTACCGTATTGTTGGAAAATACCATGCACATAACGTTGCACAGAGGTACGTACGATCAAATAGAGTTAAATGGTATGACAGTTTTTGGTGCGACTAGTTTCGCCTGGTAGTGCACCAGGAAGCAGTTTTCAGCGAGGGTTACCATGGGAGGAGTTGTTCCAGTAGTACCTACAGTTCAATGGTCTCAGCTCGTACCCCCCACTCTTCCAATCGTCAAAAATCATAGCGTCCGTGGCGCAAAAATCCTACCAAATGTCCTTTGACCCTAGTGTGTCCATGAGTTTTACATATCCTGGAGTAGAAGGTAGCAACATTTGAAGTCGGAGTTCTTCTACATTATAAACCTCGCAAGTCACCTCTTGCACCGGTCTTGAAGGATTATACTTTGATACACCCAAGGCCTTCTTTATGTAAGTTGCCTTCAGTTGCTCCATATTGTTCCAAATACTTCATATTTAAATGTGTCCAAATGATCTCCAGTCCATAAGTCACAATACGGGTAACTTTTAGCCGCAAATGTTTTAAGGCTGTTTTATAGATAGCTTAGTCAAATGTTTTATGTCGTTGATGACTTTGGTAGCGACGCTGGGTCTATCCTTGATGTGCAGTGTGAAAACGTTGCCAGTTGACTGTAATGTAGGACCTAAGTAGGACTACTTGTAAGGTGATACACTCTCAAGCGGTTTTCCTGCAATGTAAAAAAAATCTGGCTTTCCCCCTTTCCTAAAGGTCATAGATTTAGTCTTGTTTCTGTTTAACCTAAGGTCATTGTGTAACGCCCATCATTCTAAAGCGTCGAGAGCTGATTGTAATTCGACCTGTGAACTTAAAGCGAGCACCATGTCATCTGCATATATAAATGAGATTACCCTCTCTGATAATATATCTGTGATATTATCTGCCATAGCAGTGATAAATAACAGAGGGCTTTATGGGTCTCCTTGTAGCACGCCTGTAATCTGCTCTATTGGGCTTGATTTGTAATGCCATCGTTAATGACTATATTGTTAGAGCCTAAAATACTTTTGACAAGACGTTTCGTGTAGCTGTTAAGTTACCTCTCAATAGTCTGTCTAGTTTTTCCAATATTTTCTTCCTGCTAATCGAGTCAAAATCTTTAGAGAAGTCAATGAATATGGATTGTAACTTTCCCTTCGGTACTGACAGGGTAGATGCAATCTCAGTTTGAAGACCAAGAATTGCCTGGATTGTGCATCTTCCTCTCCTGAAGCCAAATTGTGAGTCGCAATGCTATTTGGGATGGCTGGGTGGGTTACATACAGAGGAGGAGGAAGCATCTATTAAAACATCATTCCCTGATTTATTTCTCGTTGTTTGTTAAGGTATTTTGGCTAATTCATGTACTATAGAGAATATTATCGCTCGTTCTACTTTCCTTCAGTGCTACCATTCTGTTTTAGACCACCTCGTTGTGTAGTGCCTAGCGTTCTTGGCTGTCGTCCCGGAGGTCCGGGTTTGTTTATCCAGCTCTGCCAAGAAATTTAATTCTCAAGTGAGGGCTGGGACGGGGTGCACTCAGCCTCTTGAAGCAACTTAGTAGAGGAGGGTTCAATTCCCACCTCAGTCATCCTGGAAGTGGTTTTCCATGGTTTCCCCACTTCTAATCCAGGCGAATGCCAGGATGGTTCCTAACTTAAGGCCATGACCGCTTCCTTCCCATTACAATCCCCAATTTACAAACACACTAGTTCAGCCATAACAATAACACAGGTTATCACACAAATTCCACACACAAATACCTGGGGCTACAAGACCACGATGTCGTAGCCCCTAATATAAGCAACAACCATTTATATTTGCATTTTATATTTGCTTAGGCCCTTCATGGGCTGTATAGTGTCAGGGGTTGACTTTGTTGTTGGTTGAATATTCTTGTAGTTCCATTTAGAAGTATTTGCATTTTTTAACATTATGTCTTACCTCTGCTTTATTTATGTCTGTATTTTTAGCTACTGTCTGTTCGCGTTGCTTGTAGCGAAGTACGTCAAGGTTTCATATTGAATTTGTGCCTTATTACATAAAAACCTGTAATTTCTGGTAGAATTTAATCAATTATGCGAATGTTTGTCTTCGAATTTGCCGCTATTTCGATGGCGCCATGCCCGCCAGTCGCTACAGTTGTTCCCCTACGATTTCCGCCATATTGGATTTGATGTTACAGTCTGAGATATTGTAGTCGGTCTTGCTTTGACTAAACGATTTCTTCACTGGAGTATATTCCAAACAAAGTTCATTTCATACAAAGTTCCCATTATTTTTATATCTGTAGGCTATATTGCATGCAACATACTCAAATTAGTGAAATATACTTCAGAACGAGAGATCTGCAACCGAGACGGCTCAGCTTTTTAAAGCCACTTCGGCACTATAATATTACAATACACTTTTAATTTTCCATTGCAAAATGCACAATATGTTATCAATCGATTAAGATACAACGTCTTAGCAAATAACAATTATGATTTATTACGGTCAGGATTTGGCAATGTAGTTTTACAAGTAGCCTAGTTATTTCAATCACCAACAGAGTTCACTGCTAACAAGGGATTTGCGCTCCCGGGACACACATAGTAGGATAACATGTCACATGTTACACATCATATGTGACTACTGTAAGGCTCATATAATTTTTCTATTTATTTTGCTTCCAGCATAACACATGGTATTTGCAACATTGCAATTTTCATAGTTTACAAACCCAATTGTCGTCTGGGATAAGATAATTAGTCTTGAAACACACTTTATGATGGAACCCATGCACTGCAAGTCTTGTCACAACATGTCACAGTGTACAGTACCGATCAAAAGTTTAGGACCACACAAGGAAATCATGATATGCCACCTAACCCTAAACAGGTGGCACAAGAGCTCTGCGATTTCTTTTACTGAGCTTTGACACCTGATAGAATGTATAGGTCCTGATTTCGTTCAATTGGGCCAAGTATTGTAGAAGTTGTGATTTTTTAGCTGTTGGAAGGTCACACCAAAAGATTATCATTTTCAGAGGTATAATGTATTGTATATTCCATCTGGTTTCAGGTATTGCCACCAATTTTTCTTTTTTTGACTTAGCAATAGTTGGGAATTATTTTGGTAAAAATATACAAATTCCGAAAAAACGCAAGACTTTTTTTTTTCTTTTGCGGGTTTATACTTTCTCAAGCCAGCGCTAAAATGGTTGATTCCCTTGTTCTTATTACGCTTGTCGTAAGGCTTCCGTGCTACCTACCCGCTTATACCTTGACATGTCCAGTAGTTCCACTTTCACTCAACAGATGACATCCAAGCACAGATTTGTGGCTTGTGGGATTTCGCCGTGAGATTATTTTGTTGTCAGCAGTGCATCGGCCATTTTAGCGCTGGCTTGAAAAAGTATAAACCTGCAAAATAAAGAAGGTCGATTTTTCCTAGTGAAAACATATCTTCTCAAGAAGAAGTCTTCCAGTAAATGTGATCGTACGTTTCAACGCCATGCGATTTTTCTCTTGTGGGGGAACCTCAAACAAAAGGTATACAGAAACAATCCGCGTACTCTGGAGGCTCACGAGATCGAAATATCTGCACTGATACGAAATATCAGTGAGGATGAATTACAGCGAGTGTAACAAAACTTCCTACGTTGGTGCAACGTGTGTTTAGAATATGAAGGACAGCATTTCCAGCAACTACACTGAAATTCATGTAAGTAATGATGATTATTAAATTCCGTAGAAATTCAGAAAAAACAGACAAACTTTCATTTTTAGCCTATTTTCAATTTTGAAAAAATAGGCTTATGAGATCACCTTTTGTCCGTGTGTGTGTGCGTGTGTCATTCGTGTGTGTCCCCCCCCCCCTAATAAAATCTAAACGGCTGCAGCGATATCAATGAAACTCGGCAAGTTCATAGCACAATTCCGGGCGACCCCGACCGTGCCCTTCAAATTTTGTTACGACTCGCCAAACCCAACATGGCGGCTGTGCGAAATATTTCACCAGCATTCAATATCTCCGAAACTATTACCGATATTACCCTGACATTTTTTCATGGTGATAAAGGGAACTACTATAAGTTCACTTATGTGACCTTTGAAAACCTGGTAACTAGAAAACCAACATGGCGGACAAGCGAAGTTGCGACATTTAAATAGACGTTTCTCGCGATTTAACCAACCAAACTCAATGAAACTTGGTGCAGTATATGCTTATACACATTGTAATGCACCGACATCTAACTTCGTTCAATTGTTTACATAACCACAAGATGACGGATGTGCGAAATATTTCACCGCCATTCTATATCTCTGAAACTATTAGCGGTATCTCCCTAAAATTTTGTACGGAGATAAAGGGAACTACTGGAAGTCCATATATAAGACTTTCAAAAACCACTTAACTACAAAACGAACATGGCGGCCAAGCGAATTTGAAAATTTCTAATAGACCTTTCTCGCGATTTAATGTTCCAAAAGCACTGAAATCTGGTACGGGAAATTTTTATACACATTGTAATGCACTGGTATCTAATTTAGTTCAATTGTTTACATAACATCAAGATGGCCTCTGTGCGAATTTTAAAATTAAGTTTTTATTTCTTGTGATGTAGTCATGCGATCGAAGTGAAAGTTTGAATAATGAACCTACGCAATGATTTTCCTTTAATGGTACATGACTCTATGGCCTATACATTTAACAATCCAACATGGCGACCATCCGAAATATTTAGACGGCTCTGAATATCTACGAATCTATTATAGCAATCAAACTGATTTTTTTAATGTTCATAGGGGCTATAAACTTAAGTTCACCTATAGGACTTTAAATAATCTGGTGATCACAAATCCAACATGGCGGCGACGTGAAGTATATATATATTCACATGGACGTTTCTCGCAATTTAACCATCCGAGTGCAGTGAAACTTGGTACAGTAAATCCTTATACGAATGGTAATCCACTGGCATCTAATTTATTTCAATTGTTTCCATAACCTCAAGATGGCAGCTGTGCGATTTTTTTTAATCTCCTTGTTACTTCTTGTGTCCTAATTATGCGATTGAAGTTTGAATACTACACGTACACAATAATCTGCATGTAACAGTACATAACTCTAGGACCTACATATATAAAATCCAACATGGCGACCATCCGAAATATTTAGTCGGTTCTCAATATCTACGAATCAAACTGAAATTGTGTATGTTGATAGTGGCAATTAACATAAGTAGGATATATGAAAATAGGCTGTATAGTTCTTGTTATATACGAGTAGCCTATATAAGGATTGTTCTCTGTCCTTAATGTCGTCTTCAGAGATTTTAAGTAATTCGATGTCTTCATATACTTCTTTTATCCAACTGGTCTTTAATTACTTGCATTCACGATATTGAAAATCTTCTTAGTGAGGTACCCATCTTATAATCTCTATATATCTCTATATCTCTATCTCTTATATATATATATATATATATATATATATATATATTATATATACAGTATTGTGCCCGTTTCCCCGACGTCACGTTGGCCCGGCGATTTCAACGAGAAACCGAAGAAGGGACACAGGCGATAAAAAAAATTAAGTCCTGGAAATATTTGTCCAATAAAAAAAATCAAACAACTAGCTCGGGCAGGCAAGAGATCGAATATCTCGGGTCGATTAAAGGGAGAGGCATGCAAGGTTCAACAGGACAAATACTTCACAAACAAGAAAAAGAAAAAAAGTATCACTGACTCGGGAGAATTTCCAAACTACAAGAATAACCAGAACTTGAAAAATCGAGATCCTAAATTTATTTTTGAGCAGACGGACAAAAAAATGAACACTCCTATTACTCAATGAATATTATTAGTTTGGGATCATAAAAATCCATAATGTCCATCAATGTCATTGAGCTACCCGGTTTGACTTAATCAGGGATGTACTCGCAAAAGAAATTATTTGAGTTCAAGTGTTCGATGATTAGCTGAATAATAATGATTTTAAAAAAACACTTCACTTTTACTTTCAGCTTCTAAAAGAAGAAAAATTTGAATAAAATTCACTATACATTTTTCCTTCCCATGAATGTTAACTGAATTAATAATTTACACATAAATTTCACACATTTCTAATATGTACAGACTTACGATTGTCAATGATGACTGTCAATCATTTAATTTGACTAAATGAACTTGTGGAATGAAATTATTATAATTAATTTTTATCAACATCATTTAAAGTTTCCTTATGGAAATTACATCAGCTATAAATAACAATAACTTGTTATAGCCGCACAATAACTGGCTTCAAATGACATCCTAATCCCTCATATCATTTTCAAATCATTAGCTGAGTTTATCATATCCTTATGAGATCAATTTAATTATTCAGATTGCGATATTATAACTTTTAGCATATATTAAATTAAGATACAAATGATTCACCTGTGATCTGCAGGAATTATTAATTTTAAATTGACCAGCACATGTAACTCTGATAACATTGCATTTATTATGACGATTAATTGAACAGTAATGCAGTAACTGCCATTGCACTGTTTTCCATCGTTGGAACTACTTAATATAATTACAAATATAAAGCACATTCTAAGTCCATTGAACCTAGGACTGCATAAGCCCCTATACATCCTGGCATGATCATAATCATTTACTATATCCTCGAAGAAATTTATTAATTGATTTATTAATCGTATTAATAAGTTGGAATGGTATTTCTCATGTCCAACAGTTGCCACCATAAGACCACTATAAAGTGTCTACAACTCATAATTCATTGTGCTTATACTCAAAGTGCAGTTCCAAAACCATTTGACATAATGACAAATAATCCTCAAATTATTATAAACTCTCGTAATCTGCATTCCTAAATCTGGTCAAAATTTCCCTAATGTGACTGAGCATCATAGGCTTTGTATTCTTGTGCAATCTGAATTAAATTACTGTAAAGTCTAGGATCATAGATCATGAACCATAATTATAATTTCAATGCCATAAATTAATGAATATGCTACAATCATTACCGCTGCAAAAAGTCAAACGTTCCGTTCGCAATCGCCTTCATGGTAAAAATATTATAAAACAAAATAATTATTAAATATCGGAATTTATGTGTGTGAAAGATCACAATATCTTGAAAATAATTTGCTCTCCAAGTTTGGAAATTCATTCGAAATATATTTTAGCCACCTGGAAGAAAGAACATAATTAAATCATGGTGTTGGTTTGCCCTGAATGTTCAGAAGGGTGTGGTGTGAATATATGCCCAAGTTGACGATGAATGTGTTTCCCATATTTTCCCACGACGAATTAATCTTGATTCTGTTCTTTAATTTGCAAGATCGGCGTTTAAGAAAATCGTTTAACGCCAACATCATCGTGATGCCTGGTCTACAGTGTATTCAGCCTCTCCGAATCCCGGATTCGTCCTCACCATCAAGTTTCCCTATTAAATGCTTAAGCCATTATCTTGAAGTATGTGAAAAGTTCCATAAATGTTCCCATATTCTTATTCTTGAGTGAAAGTATCATAGTGGATGGGATCAGACACCCCCTAAAAAGAATTAGGTGTACGCCACTGCTGAAGAAATGTTCCATGTATTTCACTGATATGGAATGGACGGTGTTGTTTCGATACTGTTAATAATTTATTAATGCTCTTGCTGGCAATCCGGTTATTTGTTGAATGTATTATGTTGAATAAGATGCAATTACTATTGTAGAAATGTTCAACATTGACTGACTATATGCCGGGTTTCGTAGCACGACAAGGTCTGCTATTATATCGTGTGCTTTAACATGTGGCATATTAATGTCTCCGTATTCTGGCGTTCCACGGTGAATTTGTCAAGTCCGATTTGTAGCTGTGTTAATGTGTTCACTTGATTAAAATACAGTTTCTACTTACATCAGCCTCTTGGAGAAATTACTAATTTTAATTTTACCTGTCACTCGTAAATAAGTTATAACAAGTACCGGTATTTCACAAGCAAATTGTAATGCTAATATCATAGTGTGGACACACGCTTCCCGAAGGTAGAATGATCGTCTCCGCGCACATGTGTTTTAAATCAGCAATAGAACAGACTAGAATGGAATGACCTCTCCGCACGTGTTACACAGAACACACACCGGTTGCCCTGGTCACCTGATCCCTAGGAGTGTGGGGAATTTCCACCCCTCATCTATTGCGTCATGACTTGTCAAAGCCGATAGGAGTTGAAGATGTTCGACACTCGCTTGTGCTAAATTTTAGCTCAATGCCATAAGGATGGGTCCATTTAGCAGCTAGAATAATTATGAAGAATGTTTCTTTAGCTCTAGGTCTGCTACAAACAAATGCTGGAATACATTACAAAATGTTACATTCATCAACCACTTCCAAGGTTGCTTTACGAATCTCGGCAATTAAAGATCACCAACATGGTGGATTTCGGTCACAGTATATATATATATATATATAAATGAAAGTTTGTCTGGTTTTTTTCTGAATTTCCACGGAAATTTGCGATATTTGCGCGTTTCAGACTGTTTTATGATGGATGCGCGCAAAAATATATTTTTGTCTGTCTGTTTCTTTGTCTGTGGACAATTTTTTGTGTCCTTATAACTCGAGAACGGCTGAGTGGATCAATGTAAAATTTGATACAGATATCCTTCAGAGGCACGACACTAATCATTGATGGAACTCTTCTCCGTACCTCCCATAAAAGGGGCCCTACCCCCTTAAAATACATGCTGAAATAGGCGTAGAAGGGTGAGACAAAGCTCATTTTCAGCCCCTCAATGTGAGAACGAAACTCGGGGGCCCTAAAATAACCTCGAAAACCAAATTTTAAGGCCCTAAAACCAACATTTTTGAGATATTCCCAGAACACTAATTTCACATAATAAATTAATGAAGGAATGCATGCCGGTAACAATGGCAACAGAATCTCAGAGGTCCATCTATTTCTGTAAGACGCAATGCAATTCCATTTATTACATTACTGTGAAGGTTTGCAAATGGCAATAAGGTTATAACGGATCCAAATTAAGCTGAAATATTCATCAATACATATAATGCGCTTAAAGGGTCAAGGGGTGCTCTAGAATTTTTTAACGTGATTTACACGTGCGTGTATGGTACGGAAGGTCTATTATATCCCTATCCCTATAATGTAATATTATTATTATTATTACTATTTTTTTAATTATTATCATTATTATAGCGTACTACGACGAGACAAAGCTCATTTTCAAAACCTTGGTGTCAGAAACAAAACTCGGGGCCCCTCAAGAGCCGTAAAGGGTCCCCGAAAACTATATTTTAAGGCTCTAAACCCAACAGTTTCTTAGATATTCCCAGAAAACTAATTTCATTTAATAAACTAAAGAAGGAATGCAAGCCACTAACCATGACAACAGTATCTCAAGAGGTGGCATCCAACTTTCCATCTATTTCTGGAATAAGTAATGCCACTCCATTTATTACATTTCTGTGAAAGGTTGCAAATGGCTATAAGGTTATCACGTAACCAACTAAATCTGTAAAATTCATCATTGCCCTTAAGGGGTTCAAGGAGTACCCTAGATTTTTTCACACGACTTACACGTGCGATTTGTCGTACAGAAGGTCTATTATATCTCCAAACAGCAACATTAT
Organism: Meconema thalassinum; assembly: GCA_946902985.2. Taxonomy (NCBI): domain Eukaryota; kingdom Metazoa; phylum Arthropoda; class Insecta; order Orthoptera; family Tettigoniidae; genus Meconema; species Meconema thalassinum. The sequence continues at coordinate 243,807,692 of OX336394.1, read as the reverse complement.
TTTCAAAAATTCCTGATTTGAAATAGTAGACTGTTTTTTGCTGATTTTAGGAATTTGGGCCATTGGAGGCTAAAAAAACTGAATTTTCATGCACCACAAGCTTTTATGATTTATAAAAGGGGTCTTCCTATAGTTGGGCACTTGACACAACGGTTAGGGTCAGTTCGTATGTGACGTGTATTGCGATTCGTCTACGAGGTTTTCAATTTTATTTTCACGCCAGAAAGAACACGTTAGGTAAATTTAGTTTGAGAACACATTTTAGCTAATCATTTTTCTTTGCCAACAAACAAGTTCCAAGCCCCTAAACATTGCAACAGTAGATCAATTGGTAACATCTGGTTATTAATACCGAAGACCGTTCGAAGAACGGGTACTTCTGCAGTAGGGGAGTAGTGGTGCTTCCAGGCCGCCCGGCGTTGCTCGGGCGGCGTTCATATTAAATAATTAATAACTCTCGAACCCGTGGTCGGAGATTCACGAACGAGGTGTCATTGGACTCGAGCTGACGTCCTCTTTCCTATGGACCACTGGTTATATTTTTCAAAAAAAAATGAAATTTTTCGTTTTCGAAAATAGGTAATAGTTTGAAAACCAAACATGATAGAACGTTGTTCCATGGCTCAAACGAATCGTCTTTATGACCTTTATTTTCTATGATAACACTTTTTAATTTTTTATGTTTTTTTAAAAACACTCGAATTTTGAAAATCCTTTATTTTGGAAACTAGGATCTCTACAAAACTAATTGTTTGACGTAAATCAATGGTCCCTATCCCCTCTACCGCCAAAATACATTTCAAGTCTCTAGGACAAAAACCTGACAGTAGTGGGGTGGTGACAGCTGCTTCCAAAAGCAAGTTGTGAGCCCCTACGACCTTGGAATGGAAGGAGTCATGCTAGGAGGGCGGGCTTGGATTCGTTTTTTTGTCTCGTTGTGCTCTTTACGGGAATGTAGGTGTCGAAAAGGTGAAAATCTGGAAACACGTTTTTTTTTGGGGGGGGAAAACGTGATTTTAAACTTTTTGCTATATTTCACGAACCAATTATTCTAGAGGCGTGTACGACGGGTCCAAGGACTCGGGGTGACGTCCTCTTTGCTATGGACCACTCGTTATAATTTTTAAAAACATTTGGAAACTCGATTTTGTGGTAAACACGTGTTTTTTGTGATTTTTGCTATATCTCGCGAACCAATCATGCTAGAAGTGTGTACGACGGGTCCAAGGACTCGGAGTGACGTCCTCTTTGCCATGGACCACTCGTTATGTTTTTTTTTTAAATTGTAAACTCGATTTTGGGGTAAACACCTGTTTTTTTGTGATTTTTGCCGTTATCTCACGAACCAATAACGCTAGAGACGTGTACGAGGTGTCCTAGGACTCGGGCTAACGCCCCCTTTCAAATGTGGTAGATATTTTTTTCCCAAAAAATAATTCACAAAGGGCCTAACGCCATACATGTTGATAAAACGTTTTCTTTTTCTTTACCTGTTTATAATGTTTATGAAGCGTGGTGGTTGAGAGAGACGATACGGCTGGGTGTGTGTGTGTTTCAACGAACCTGTCGCTAACCACAATGACCATGCTTAATAGAACAATTGCTATTTCGGCGGGTCGGTGTATGACAGAGCGAGGGTGCGTTTTTTCACACATTTTACCTTTGACGTGTAAATGGTGATGAGAACTTGGTTCTATGTTGTTCGAAGCGAGTACAGAAAACAAACTTGCAGTCGAGCAGGAGGTGATTATCAATTGAGCTTATTGGAAGGCGTTGATCTGACTTGACAACAGGTGACGCTTGAAGGTGAAATAATCTGACCATCGTGGTGGCAGGGAAGAGCGAAATGCATGTGAACACATGTGAAACCACATGTACGCTAAACAAGTTGTATCCTGTTTGCTTCGTACGTGACTAAATTCAAGTTGATGTGAAATTTGATCTGCCACAGGTGTTCACCTTGGACGTTAGCTGTCCACGTGCGCGATAACTGTTAACAAGTTACATCCTGTTTTGCTTCGTACGTGACAAAATGCAAGTTGACGTGAAATTTGATCTGCCACAGGTGTTCGCCTGGGACGTTAGCTGTCCACGTGCTTGATAAGAGAATGTTCAAAGCGTGGGAATCGCTGAATCAGTAAAATCTATGATGCAACTTGTGGGAATGATGTCACAACCAATAGATAGGCAAGAGCTGCGAACAGCAATGGTGGGTGGTGAAGGGAGGGAGAGGAGGAGGGGTAATGTATGAGAGAACACAGGTGGAAAGAGAAAGAAATATGTGGAGCTGAGGACTGTACACATAGAGCTATAGGTGGTGTACAACATGTGTGAATAAATTAAAAGTTGCACAGGTTCACACAACATGTAATTTATTGATCCAAGAATTAAACGTAGAGTTAAACCCTAACCATTTGACATAGAGTTTATTTCCTTTTTGTTTCAACACTTTTTCCACAAGATAATGCTGAGGAAATGCTGTTTTCTGAAGTTCATGGAGATAAAATCTACCTTTTATGGGTTGATTGTTGAGGTCCTCGAGTAAATAGGTGACTGGACTGTCCAAGTTGACTCGACGAATTCAAAATAGTTCAGTCCCCCACTGTGGCGTGTAGCCCTTATTGAAGGCAGACTTAAATTTGCTCACACGAACAAAATCCCCAATTTTCAGGAGGTGACGTTTAGGATCGGCTGTTTTTATGGGGTTAAACAGTTCATCCAATCGCTGAATATTTTTAGTCACGAGGCGTGGCTTGGTCCCAATCGTTCTATGTTTGGTGGCATTGTAACGTGATACTATCTCTGGCAACATGTCCAACCAGCGATAACTGCCCTGAGCGGTAAACGCTTTCCACATATGGGTTTTCAATGTTCGGTTGAACCGCTCGACCACACTGGCTTTGAGGTTGCTGTACGTGGTGTAATGGTGAATATCCTTAGATTTGAGAAAACGGGAAAAATCCTTGTTGAAAAATTCTTTCCCCTGGTCGGTTTGTAGCAGCTCAGGTTGACGTTTGGAGTGTTGAATAATATGTTGAAAGGCCTTGGTAACTAGTGGGCCAGACTTGCGACGCACAGGTTCAACAAAGGTCATTTTGGAATAGACATCAATGACGGTCAACATATAGCGTACACCGTCGTTAACGCTAGCATAGGGTATCATTTCAACCAAGTCAGTCTGCCAAAGTTCATCCACACCTCGTGAAATCACCTTGAGTCGTGGATAGTGACGCCTAGCTGGGCGATGCAACTCGTGAGCAATACCCATTTTAATGGGTGAGGGCTTAAACAATAATTTTGGCATTTCGAAGTTCTTGTTCAATTTCTTGAATTTCCCAATCGTGACCGGTATGGCCAGCTTGACGTGAGGCATGCAACAACTGTAGCCGCTGGACGAGCTTATTGGGATTGTGCCAGTAGGTAACATCCACAAGGGGTTTTAATGGTTTAAATGTCACTCCCGAAGCGGACGCTTTACGACGAGTACTTTGACTGGTGGGAAACATTTTTGCAATGATGGTTTTATATTTTTGAGATATATTGGCATTCACTTGTTGAGCGGGATCATACTGTATTTTGTGGGCATGGGTATCCAATAAAATGGATTTATATTTGTCAAGATCCTCTGACGTATAATCATGGGGAGAGGGGGGTCCGAGAAAAGAGCAGCTTTAACAGTCCTGGCGTTAATTTATAGTTGATGTTTTTAATGATAGCTTTAGTACGAGCAAATTTAATGGATGAATCGCCAATTTTAAAACTATCATCCTCATAGCGAACACCATACGTGGAATCTGTGTTTCCAATAATTAGATCGGTGAAATAGGGTTCCAATGTTGAACCATAATATTTTATTAAAATGGTTTTCAGTTGAGCTTTATGTTGAGGGGTGGCCAAGAGTTGTGAAAATGGAGACGCTCTGGAAGGGCAAGGTGTTTCGACCACGGCCAAGGATTTCTTTTTTCTCAAAAACTCTGCAAGGGGTGCGGCCTTTTTTTGAGGCGTAAACACTTGTTCCTCCTCATCCTCAACTTCACTAACACTAGTCAAATCTTCCTTTTCCTCTTCCTCTTCCTCAGGGTCCTCGTGCAGCGTCTGCATGGCTTGTGAAACGGTGGGTAGCGTTTCAGATGGCTTGAAAGAGGGTTTCAACATGGCTTTTAGCGGAGGTGCTAAATGTTGTTGAATAAACAAAGCATGATTTGCACGTGATTGTTTCAATTGACGAAACTTTTGGCGAATAGTATTTTTTGCTCTAATAATATGCTTTTTCAATTGACTCTCTGCTAACGCCATGGTGTCTTGACAAATGACTTGACGGGGAATGAGACAGGGCCTTAAATAGCAATAAAATGATCAAACCCTACGCGATACCGTCCTTGGTTGAGTTCACTTTGTTTGTCAATCACTAAACAGGCATGATGTTGAGTGTTCCAGCACTTGGCACACAATTCTGTAAACATATGAAAAGTCATATCAGGATTCACATGTTCATTATAAATGTGACGACTGTTCCTCTCGTCCTGACGAAATAAAACAATGACATTGGCATTGTCACGAATCAACTGTTTGGACATTTTAGAATACGTTTGTCCAAGATAGAAGCAATCGATATGTTTGTGACGACCCATGCTGAAATAGCTTTGAATGATACCTTGACGTTCAGTGGATACATCATCGAAAATCATGAGTGAATCAGGCTTGACCTCATCCGGTGAAATCACATTTTCTTGCATGGAAAATGTAAAATAACCCATATTCTCTTTTTGTAATCCAGACATGACTTGATCCAGAAACACGAAGAGGGGTTGGTAGAGAGATTTTGCAAAAATATAAATATTTTGAAAACGCAAACCATTGGGCGCTGTAATGAGCGTTAGCAAAAGATTAGTCTTTCCACAGCCGGAAGGCCCCACAATGATGCAGCGAATGGAAGATGGAAACAGTGAACCATGGCGTTGTTCACGTGATGTGGGACAGAGATGGGAAACCATGTCCCCCACGGGGAATGACTCTTGCTGCTTAATAATCTTCATTTCAACTAAGGCTTAGACAGGCTAGCAGGCTGTCTATATACTGGACACCGAGCCTTGTCATAGAAACAGTAGACTGGTACTACAGGTTGACGATGGATGTCTTTGGACGTGCGTTGATGGCCAAAGCTAGGCCTGTCCCCATACATGATCCTAAACAAGAAACAGATCCTGCTAATAAACACTATGTGGATAGGTCAGTAGTGCCACGCACAAAACAGGGAGATTATGACTTTAAGGGAAAGCGGTTAACCCATGTAAAACATCCTCAAGTGTCTACAGACGTTACTACGAAAAAGTATGTGGATAACAAAGTGTATGAGTTTTATGACAAAGTGCCCCAGCTTACGGTGAATGGCTATAGCGCTAATCACCATCGGATTATTCACGTGGAACACCCACAAGACGAAGACGATGTTTGTACCAAGCGTTACATGACCTATGATATGAAAAGGCTTTGTAAATTTATCCCATCTGTATTTTTAGTGTATCTGACGAATGAAAAACCTTTGAATGAAAGAAACCATCTACCGCTAGTCCATGATCAACACTTGACCTATGTGCTTGCTTCGGGTTTAAGCCACTATCGATTAGACTATGATGGAACCATTCACATCAAATATGCCATACCTGATGAGAACCATTTACAAATAAAGATAAATGGTCATAGGATGTTGGTCCATAACCATGAAATGGTCAATGCAGGTGACGAATTATCCTTTCATCTCATGTTGACATGGGATGAAAAGCAAGCGGGAAAAACCATAAACGATTTCCCACTTTATGTGGAATTGGAATATACAGCCATGAAATAACCATCTGATGTTAGTTGTGATTTAAACTTTCTTGTGAAAGGTTGTTGGTCATTATCATCATGGTGAAACAAAGGTATGTAGTGAGAAAGACTAAAAAAAGGACTTTGTCCTTGGCAAAGACTGGGCTTAAGACAATCGTGGACAAGCCCTTGCGAAAGAAAAAAAAGATAAAATAATGTATTGACCATAAGGAAAACCTTTCGAGCAGCACAGAGAAATGTTATTCCAAAACGTCGGCGACAGGTTTCAAACCAAGGGCAAGTGATTCCCGTCCCCAAACGAGCGGGATTTTTACCTACATTATTTGCTGGTTTGGCTGCTCTGGGTTCACTTTTGGGTGGTGCCAGTGCAGTGGCGAAAACCATTAAAGCCGCGCAGCAGGACAAGCAACAACTCAAAGAAAGTCAGCGACACAATGAAACGATGGAAGCGATTGCCATGGGGGCTAGAAATGCCAATTTAAAGCCAGCCTTTTATCAACAAGGATTTGGGATTTCACCATTTCGAAGTATTAAAAAAATAACCTCAGCCATAGCGAGACATGCCCTGACGCATCAACAAGTGGAAAGCTATGCTAAACAACGAAAGCTTTCTCATTTTCGAGGTGTGTTTATGCGAAACCAATTACTCCCACGACCCTGGAAACAGGAATGTGCTGTTGTCAATTTGGATGATCACCGAGGACCAGGAACGCATTATGTAGCTTATGTCAAAGAGGGATCCACTGTATGGTACTTTGACAGTTTTGGGAATTTGCCCCCGCCCATGGAACTAGTGACCTATTTTGGAAACAGGATTAAGATATATTATAATGTGAAACGTGAGCAAACGTTTAACAGCCAACAGTGTGGACGTTTGTGTTGAATTTTTTTATATAAGACGCAGCATAAGCAAAAACGCCACCAGTATGTCGGCAGAAAGTAAAACGTTTACATTGCATGGACGTGGACCTGAAGTCAGCCTAGATTTTTACCCGCCTATCGAATTGAGTGAAAAACCCTATGGTTTAGGACTTGTTTCTCTTGAAACGTACAATCGAATATACAACATACGTGAAAATGTGAACAACAAGTTTTACTGTGATGATTCTGTGCTCACTCTGAACTCTGGTGGATACACGATCGATGATATTTATGAGCACATTTATGTGGTGTTGATCAATCAATATGGTTTAAAGTCATTTCTCGATGGAACGCGCAAGTTTGAACTTGTAGGAAATACCAACACTCATCGCTGCAGTATTTTCTCCACATTCAACATTGACTATAAAACACGCTCCGATTCCATTGGCCCATTACTAGTATTTAAACCACGTGTGTTGGAGCCCAACAAGAAACATGATTCGGAACATGAAGTGAAATTCATTGAGGACCATCATGTGTCGGTGACATGTAATATTATTAGCCAAGTGTACACCAATCAGGAGCCATCGCATTCGCTTTATGACTTTATTGTGACATCGCCCAATGGGTATATTATTCGTGAAAACCCTCCAGTGGTGCTTTTTAGCCTATTTTCAATTTTGAAAAAATAGGCTTATGAGATCACCTTTTGTCCGTGTGTGTGTGTGTGTGCGCGTGTGTGTGTGTGAGGTGTGTGTGTGTGTCCCGCTAATAAAATCTAAACGGCTGGAGCGATTTCAATGAAACTCGGTAAGTTCATAGCGCTATTCCCGGCGACTTCGACCGTGCCCTTCACATTTTGTTACGTCTCACCAATCTAACATGGCGGCTGTGCGAAATATTTCACTAGCATTCAATATCTCCGAAACTATTACCGATATCGCCCAGAAATAGTGTACGGTGATAAAGGGCACTACCAGAAGTTCACCTATGAGACTTTCAAAAACCTGGTGACTACAAAACCAACATGGCGGCCAAGCGAAATTGGGACTTTTAAATAGACTTTTCTCGCGATTTAACTATCCAAACGTAATGAAACTTGGTACAGCAATTGTTTATGCACATTGTAATGCACTGGAGTCTAATTTAGTTCAATTGTTTACATAACCTCAAAATGGCGGCTGTGCGAAATATTTCACTGACATTCTATATCTCCGAAACTATTACAGATATCACCCTGCAATTTTGTACGGCGATAAAGGGTACTGATACAAGTTTACCTATGTATATTTCATAAACCTGTAAAGTACAAAACGAACATGGCGACCAAGTGAATTTGAAATATTTTAATAGAATTTTCTCGTGATTTAACTCTCTGAGCGCAGTGAAATGTGGTACAGTAAATGATTTTGCAGATTGTAATGCACTGCCATCTAATTTAATTCAATTGTTTACATAACCTCAAGATGGCGGCTGTGCGAAATTTAAAAATTAAGTTCTTATTTCTTGTGTCGTAATCATGCGATCGAAGTGAAAGTTTGAATAATGAAGCTAGGCAATAATTGTCCTTGAATGGTACATAACTCTATGGCCTATACATATAACAATCCTAAATGGCGAGCTTCCGAAATAGATAGATAGATAGATAGATAGATTTATTTTGACTGGCAAGATTAGGGCCATTGGGCCCTCTCTTCCATCTAACCAGATTATACAAATAATAAATGATGAACAATACAAATACAACTTAAATCTAACAATATTACAATGTTGATATAATATAAAATACATATGAAATGGATTAGCTTGATAATATACAATACAAATACAACTTAAATCTAACAATTTTACAATTTTTATACAATATAAAATACATATTAACTGGATTAGCTTGGTGGTGTAGGCTGTTAATTGTTGCATTGTTAGGGCGAATAACTAAGATACTTAGGAGTAAGTTTAAAATTACAGTAAGGTAAAGGAAATAGGCTACTGAAAAAAGTAGACTAATGATGGTGATGAAGATGATGATGAAGATAATTAGTCGTTACTGAAGGAGGTTATTTAGATATCTAAATAGAGAGTAAATGAGAAAGTGAGAATTGGAAAGTTTGAATATATGTAATACGACGTAAGAATATAAGCATAAATGTTGAGTTCAACTTTCATTTACTTAGTGAGTATGTACTGCTGGCAACGCTGCTTGAAGCTGGACGGGGTTGCTCCTCTGACAGAGCGAGGCAGATTGTTCCACAGTCGTGCAGTAGCAACAACGAAGGAGTTGGTATAGCGTACTGTGCGGTGTATGGGTATCAGCAAGAGTGTGTCGTTTTTTGACCGTGTTCCAAGAGTATGCTCGTACGAGAGGCGGTGAAGCTGAGAGTGCAGGTAAGCTGGAGTTGAAGTTGAGAGTAGTTGTTGAAGAATACATAAAGAATGGAGGTCGCGGCGTTGATTTAGACGTAACCAGTTAAGTTGCTCATAAGCGGGGGTGACATGGTCATAGTACCGTAAATTAAATATGTAGCGTACACAGGCATTTTGTGCATGTTGGAGTTTGTTTTTAAGAGTAACAGTGATATCTTTGTATACCACATCGCAGTAATCAAAATGAGGCAATATTAGGGAGGAAACAAGTCGTTCCTTTAATACACGAGAGAAAATATTCCAGAATCTTCTAAGTGAATTCAATGCGGATACTACTTTTCTGGAAACATTCCAGACGTGCTGCGTCCAAGAAAGATGTTTATCTATAATAACGCCTAGATCTTTAACTTACTCACGGAATTCGATTGGGGAATCGCACAAGCGTAATTTTGGTAATGTGGGTTCATTTTTTAGTTTTAGGAGGATTTTCGGGTGGGAGATTATGATTGCTTGGGTTTTAGCCTCATATTTAGACGGTTCTCAATATCTATGAATCTTTTACAGCAACCAAACTGAATTTTTTTATGTTCATAGAGCCTATGAACATATGTTCACCTATAGGACTTTCAGTAACCTGGTAAGCACAAATCCAACATGGCGGTGACGCGAAATATAAATATTTAAATGGATGTTTCTCGCGAATTAACTATCCGAGTGCCGTGAAACCTTGCACGTTAAATGCTTATACAAATGTTAATCCACTGGCATCTAATTTATTTCAATTATTCGCATAATCACAAGATGGCTACTGTGCGTAATTTTAAAATCTCGTTTTTACTTCTTGTGTTCTAATCATGCGGTTGAAGTTTGAATACCACACGTACACAATAATCTTAATGTAATAGTACAAAAATAAAAATCCAACCTGGCGACCATCTGAAATATTTAGACGGTTCTCAATATCTACGAATCCGTTGCAGCAATTAAACTGAAATTTTGTATGTTGATAGAGAAATTAACATGAGCAGGATATATGAAAATAGGCTGTATAGTTCTTCACGGAACTACTTGTTCATTCTGTGGCTGTCGATAGTATTAGTAATATAACATTAAGACTGATCAATAGAGATCAACAACTCATTGATCTAGATTCTGCCACACCAGTGACTTACAAGTTGGTGCTAAAGCCACAATGAAGTTTGTGTATAAAGCAACAACACCGTCTAGGAATGGTGTTAGTTGTTTGCCACGTGAATACACGTTAACATCTCAAGACAAGCAGATTTTACAGCATTTGGGTTACCACGTCAACCCTCATAATGAATTCTATCCTAGAGATAGCGAACCGCATCGAGGAGCAACCAGGAGTGGTAAGAATTGATCTCCATTCCTATCAAGCTCAAACACCTGGTCTCAATAACAATGATGAAATTCAATTTGTTATCAACAACCAAGATATTTACACCCTTCCGCATGAAAGTGTCATTCAGATTGAAGGTCGGCTCACGAAAGCCGATGGCTCTACACCCACCACATCCAAGTTGGCCAACCATGGTTTGGCCTTCCTGTTTTCTGAAGTGCGGTATGTCATTAACGATATCGTGGTGGATAGCACTCGAAATGTGGGCATTTCCAGTGTCATGAAACTATACCCCTCTTATAGTGAGGAAGAAGGTAAAACACTTTGCATGGCAGGTTGGTGTCCTGACTCGACCAATGACTGGATGGTACATACTGATGGGACCTTTACTGGATATTTACCTCTTAAACTGATTTTAGGCTTTTCCGAAGATCACCAACGCATTGTGGTCAACGCAAGGCAAGTGCTTTATCTAATGAGAGACAGGAGTGATAATAATGCACTCAAGGGAGCCGACAATGCCCCCATAGATTCAAAAATTCAACTACAACGCTTGCTATGGAAAGTCCCCCATGTGACCCTTGAAGATAGCAAAAAACTGGATATACTCAAAATGGTAAAGATAGATATGCCTCTACCCATGGAATTTAGAAGCTGGGCACTCCATGAGTATCCGCTATTGTCCACCACCAACACACACAGTTGGTCTGTAAAAACAGCTCGCTATACAGAGAGACCTCTCTACCTGATCGTGGGTTTTCAAACGAATCGCAAGTATCAACAAACCAAAGATGCCACGCAATTTGATCACCTGCAATTGATAAATGCACGTCTTTTCCTCAACGGAGCTGTGTTTCCCTATGAAGGACTGAATTTGGATTTTTCAAAAAATAAGTTTGGCCCCCTGTACGACTTGTTTTCTAAATTTCGATGGTCGTATTATCAAAAAGAGAACGGCCCCATGCTACTACCCTAAGCGTTTAAGGCAAGAGCGCCACTGATTGTCTTTGACTGTTCTTACCTGGAAGAGTCTGTCAAGCCATCCAATATCGACATTCGACTAGATTTTGAAACGCATGACAATGTACCAGCCAATACCACGGCCTACTGTTTGATTATTCATCACAAACAAGTCAACTATTATCCACTGTCCAACCAAGTGACGAGTGTATAAATAACAGCTCAACCCACGTCAAGCCGCTCAGTCATGTCTTGCTTTAAGGCCTCAAGAGACGTTACATCCATGAATTTAAACTCTGAGGAACAACGTTTCAAGACTTTTGCCACGTGGCCGGTGCCTTTCATAAACCCTCAAGCCTTGGCGGCCGCTGGATTCTACTATTTAAAAACAAGAGATGAAGTGAAATGTGCCTTTTGTCCCATCATCATAGACCAATGGCAGGAGGGCGATGAACCCATGCAGGAACATCAGCGCTGGTCACCCACCTGCCCCTACCTGTGCAGAATGGAAGTGGGAAATATACCCTGTCATTCAAGCTATCCCTCACTTGTGTTTCTGAGTGATGAAAAAAAAAACAAGTTACAATACATGTGGACCGTATGGTATCCATGGTGCTTCGGTGAGCAGCTCACCATCAAAAACGCCTAGTTTAGAGACATTGGGACATCATCGGTGTTATGGGCGTTACAAACACAAGAGACTATATTGTTGTATCAGTTGGTATCGTCCTGTAAGACGTGTTATGATAATAAAATTATGTAATTCTTAAATTCTTATTTTTGCATGTCCCCCTGTCCTACCCTAACCTCAATTTGAAACTAGCATGGCAGGTAAGCCCATGCCATGATCACACTTTAGTGGTCGATCGTCAGTCAGTCGTCAGTTGAACTTGGTCCAGGCAAGCGTCAACATGTTGCGCACACTCATTGTGGATTGCCGAGGGTTTAAAATTGGTGACAACAAATTTATATTTAAACAAATGGCCATGATCGATTGTACCACGTTTTGGATATCGCAAGCTACGCATTTGCTATTTAAACCACCCCATGCTTTTGATTTGTTGTGTGAAAAAGACCGTAAACAAACCCAATGGATTGAAAATCATAGGCAACTAGACTGGAATCAGGGAACCATTTCCTATAAATATTTGGACGTGGTCATGAAAGCACACTTGTCCTCGGCCAATGTGGTATTTGTGAAAGGTAATGAAAAACGTCAACGGTTGCAACCATTTTTGGCGTCTTACTGTCAATGTATCGACCTCATGGAGTTGGGCTGCCCCTCCCTGCAAACGCTCATGGATACTTGTTCCTGTGGCAACATTACCCATACAGCCCTATCGCATGCGTGGCATCTCTTTCATTGGTTAACCACTCATGCCTGCTGGGAGTTGTTAAACAAAATTATAACTCAAGATTTACCTGTGAATGACGCCAGTGAGATTTCTACAAGCGACGTGTAAACATCTACAGCACGTGATACCATGGAGAAAGGCAATGCTACGGACAAAGCCATCGGCAAGTTCTTTGTGTGCAAAAAGAAACTAGACAGTTTTACCAAAGAGGAACTCTTGGCGATCCCCAAGTCGTTCATTTATTATGTGGCAGCCAACGCAGTGAAAAAAATCTGGCAACATGTACCAAAATCATGGACTCAAGACCCTGTGTTGAGTGAATTGCAACCCTGTACGGATTACGATCACCATAAGCAAGTGGCCATGGCAAAAATACCGTCTATGCGTCAGTGTGCGACTTGCCAGCTAGTGAAACTGTATCACGGTCATAAAAGTCCGTGTAAAGACTTTGTTGAATCATACCACGGGTGTCATGGCGAGAAAAAGCAACAACAACAACAACAAACACAAACATCGTCCACAGAGGAGGAGGAAGACCAAACCTTTTTACCATCGATGGAAAAGGATATGCCAGACCTGTACTGGCAATGGCGTCATTGACAAAGTGATTCAATACTTACCTTTGGAAATCCATCTTCCAGGTTATCGTTTTTGTGGCCCTGGAACTCGTCTTGAAAAACGTTTGCAGCGTGGTGATGTACCCATTAATCTTTTGGATCAAGCATGCAAGGAACATGACCTTTCTTATCGCCATAGTCATCCTGGTTTAAGACATGTGGCAGATAAATTGTTATTGAAGAAAGCTAAACAACGTTTCACATCCAGTGATGCCTCAGCGGGTGAAAGGACGGCAGCCCTAATTGTCATGAGTGCTATGAAAGGAAAGTTGATGATGCATTGACATAAACATTGAGGAGTGAGGAATTGAGATTTGTTTGTATTCTATTTTTCTTTTGTCAATTCACTATGACTATGAAATAAAAACAAAGGTTTACCAGAGCACGATGTTTTGTTATTTTTAATTTTAAGAAATCGTGATGTTGATGGCTTATGTTTCATTTTACACATTTCACACATGAATTCACACACTGCCATTAGTCATTTTGCAATTTACAGATTTTAAAAAAGTTCGTTTCAAGTTTTGCGTTTTTTTTTTTTTTTTATGATATGGATTTTTCCAGTTTGCTGATGACACTTTTTAAACAATGTCCATTTGAAGTTTTTAAATTTTCAAATTTCACACATGGCCATTTCCAGATTTTAAAAATGTCCGTTTTAAGTTTTGCGTTTTTTTGGTGATATGGAAACATGGATTTTCCATTTTGCTGTTTTCACATTTTTCCATTTGGCGTATGTCGAAAGTTGAGATTTGACAATGATGTTGATGCAAGTGCTTGATAATACTGCAATGTGTTTATGGGTGTTTGGAGAAACGTCGAGGTCTACGACTACTGCAGGTAAGACTGTTTTTACAAAAATAATGTATATTGTCTGCCACATTTCAAAGAAAACAATACAATTGAAAACAAAATGAGTATATAAGTGACCAGTTTAACCCCTCCCCTCCCACCCACCCTACCTCACCGTGTTTGCTCTGGTCAACCATACACACCAACTTTCTCTCTCTACTCATACATTCACACCTGTCTTTGGGAACAAACACAACCACTTTATTTATTCCCAAAAGCACATTCTCGACTTGCACACTCATCCCAAAAGAACTTTTTTAGTTTATCATTTACATTACGAAAAATAATTAAATACTAGTTATTAAAGTTACTAAAAATCTTACTTATTTCATATTTACAATAAAAAAATGTACAGCTTAAAAGAATCAAACTATTCACCAATCAAAAATAAAAATTTAAAAAGGTTGCATAGAACTTTTTAAAGAGCAAAAGGTCGAAGTGGGTTGCCACTATTTACAAAATCTACTATTTACAATGACAAAAAACCAATATTTACAAAATACTAAATCTACAAGTTACATAAAGCTATGTCCCATAAACGATTAAACAGTGAAATCACACCTCCTCCTCCTTGCGATCATAACCCCAGGGCAGGCTGGTGAGCAGATCATCAGCCCACACACGTTTGTTATCCATGGAGGCGAGGGTGCGTTTTCTCTGTTCCACACGATACAAATGATGGTTGCTGGATTGTATCCTGCACTGTGTATGAGACATAGCTTTGCCAGTGCGTAAAACCGCTAGATAGTCATCAAAACGTAGCAATTTTACCACTGCCCTACCTACACCTTTTGCTCTTTTGGCTTCCTTATAGTCTAGTATGCGATAAGCATACATTTTCGAAGCCAAACCTACGAATTCCGTCATAATGGAATCACCGCATTCATCTTTTAAAACGCCCATTTCCTTCTTGTTTTTTATGGGCAGCTGAAACACGTTGTCAGCACTATAGCAAGAGGTGTCGAACCAGTCACTATGTTGCCTCATGACGTCATAGGGGTTTCAGTGGCGAATGTGGTAAATGAATGAGTCCGTGTCCATATACAAAAGAGAGACGTCCTCAAAATGGCGTTTCGCAAACTCATGGTGGAATCGATACATGACCGATTTAGAAAAGTCTAAAATGACTTGACCCAAGTAAATGGGCTTATCCATGGTCACGCTGGTCTTACTCATTTCAATAGTAGCCAAATCCTCATCGATAATTTTGATCGATTGGAAATTTGGCTTGGCAATGTACCGCCGGGCACCCCACAGCCCCTCCCAGACATTCACCAATTTAATGTCACGGTATTTGCGGACATCCTCCATAGACTTGCCATAGATGCAGTTGTTCATTCATTTTAAAAAAATAATTTCAAACTGCCGTGTTGCCATTTGTCGGTGCTCTGTGTTGAGTCGCATGTATGGCTCAAGCCATGCTTTTTGAGCAAAAGAAATACCCCTGTGGATTTTCTTCAACACCAAGCCTTGGGCGAGGCATTGCACCAACATTTGGATATGTAGCACATACCGATTTTTGTTGTAAAGTGTGCCCATGAGTTTTTCAATGTTCACTTTACTGTCAGGGGGAACCATTTGCTCAAGGCAGAATGGGAAATCGGCATGTTCATCATACAAGGATGAGGGATATTCAATATCCACTTCTATCACATATCCACGGCCTGTTTCTTGGCTAGCCTTGATCACATCAAATTCTGACACCTGTTTCTCTGTCAGGCAAGCAAACTTCCCATAGGGCAAAGGCTGACTCGGCGTAACCGTACAAATTATTCACGTCATAGTACATTAAGTACGATTCTGGTTTGTCTAGTGAATAATCATGCATGTAGACATTGTTCGCTTCGGCATGGCGCTGGTTAAGTGACACAAAGCCACCACGAATGCCCTTTTCAAAAAATAGAACCATGTCTACGTCAGTGAGTAAATCCAATTCCACTTGAGTGTATTTTAAAGCGGCATCGAACGAGAGCCCAGGACTCGTATAATAGTGAGCCGGGTCAAGACCGTAAATGTGTTGACACAAGTTACGGAATTTTTCAAACACATCGGTGAGCAGCAATACATCCAGTTTTAGGTAATGCAAAGCATATTCACTTAGCGTGTTCATGCCAAAAACTCGCCAAACTTGACATGCATGTGCATAGTCTTCATCGGAAACGGTACTGCGTTTTAGTTTCGAGTAAAATTTCTCTTGTGGTGGGAGTTTTCTTTGCTTTAACACGTCCCAGCTATTGCAGAAATCATACGGGAATATACCTTTCCGAATGCACAATTGAAATTGCTCAGGATCATTAAAATGCATTCTAGTATTTTTTAATTCCTCCTCATTGAAACCATTCACAAGGCTGTCTAGCGAGGATGCCATAAACTTAAAGGAATCCAAAAATCGAATGCTTAAGTCGCTCAACTTCCATGTCAGGGCTGTAAAACGCTCATGGTTTTGGGGAATAATGGTAAACGAGCCCTTGTTGACATGGCCCAATTCACGAATCAAAAACTGAATGTCATAATTCGCCAGATTGTGGAAAAAGACACTGATGAAACGAGGAGCTGGAAAGTTCAAGTTGCATTTGCTGTGCGCAGCTCCACGAAACTCCCCTGTAAAGTGCGAGTGGTCTCTGACTTTTTCCTCTCCACTTAAAATAGGCTTTACGCAAATATGGCATGTCGTGGCATGCTCATACCACTGCTGCTGTTCTTGAGATAGGCTCATGGGCACTGGGTGGTCCAGTAATTCCTGTACATGGTCAGCCAACTTGACAAGTTCATCCAAGAACCATCTGGCACAATCTGGACCCTCACGGTATTTGTACACGGATTGTGTGGTGTCATAGGCACACACCACATTAAATCCTATGACAAAGGGTTCATGTTTTTGAATGGGTGTGGTTGAGCTGATGGTGGGATCTGGTTCACATCCCGCCATGGGTGTGGTGAGAGCTTCGAAATCTGCATATACCACATAGGGGACAGTGTCACGCTTATGAATGTCCTTAAACTTCAACACAGCCTTTTCCCCTTGTGGCAATATCAGTCTCACTGCTTCCTGAGAAACACAATCCACCCTATGACGTTCCAAAAGCGTAGGGGTTGTAAAATATTGCAAGCATCGATCATAAATATGTTTTACACCAGCGTGCTTAGACACTTGTCTGCTTAGCAATCTACTCAAGCTTTTCCCCTTGTGGCAATATCAGTCTCACTGCTTCCTGAGAAACACAATCCACCCTATGACGTTCCAAAAGCGTAGGGGTTGTAAAATATTGCAAGCATCGATCACAAATATGTTTTACACCAGCGTGCTTAGACACTTGTCTGCTTAGCAATCTACTCAAGCTTTTAATGAGGCAATAGTGATTCACCTCTCTCTCAGATAGATATAAAAGATGAATGTGGTGTCGTTTCGGTTCGTTTGTGGCATAAAGAGGACCCACAATCTCATCACCATTAAGGTGAATCTCCCTGGTTGCCTTGTTCAAACCTATGGATCTCGGTTAAGTCCATAGGGAACGATACTCGAGTTAAATTTAAAGTTTGTTTCAATTCATCAAACTTAGCCTTGTACTTTCCTGGTCTGTAACAATGCTGTTGTACTGGCTGCAAATACGCAGCCACAGACCACAGAAAGCAATCATTGTCACGATTCTTTATATTGACCACAGCATTTTTCGAAGCTATTGTTGGTGGTGTTTTAATATAGCTAGACCCAGCATTCAACGGGTTGAATTGACAAATGTTGATTTGTAAATGATGAATTTTGTCTAAGGCTAGACCACTCGGTCCTTGTTGCAGTTTATCAAATTTTGATAGCAAGGCATTCACCACGTGGGTTTCATACCACTGTTCCAAATTATGGGCTATGAATAGCTCTTGCATTTTACTGCAAATATAAAATGTCTCTTTATGCTCCACGTTCTTATTTTTATATACGAAATCGCACACTAGTTCTGTATTCACCTTTAAAGCCGTATGCAACCTTTGCGCTGTACAAATTTCAATTTTAAAAATTTCAAAACAAGATTCTAAAAATTCTTTGGGAATCAAACTTTTTCTAACATTCACTATGCGGCCAGAGCACACACGCGATTTGAAACAACTGTTTAGGGGTTCCCAAGTTAGGCTATCGGTAGCAGTGGCAAAAGACATTATTTTGAAAGAACACTCTCACCTGAGTTTTCAGCTGTAGACTACTGGACAATTGTCCCAAACACACACGTGCCTGGTTATTAACAGAGGTCAAGCGTTTTTCAACACTCTAAAAAGAAATAAAATAAACCACCATAAGTATATCCATTCCATATAGTTTATGCATTTCATAAACAAAACAAAATCAAACAGGTTATATATAAAAAAAACAAATCTCACCTTGACGTGTAATGCTTTGCTTTATTCCCGTCTCGTGGGCTAGTGTGGAAATGGTTTCCTTTTCTATCTGTCTGTCTTTCTCTCTTTCTTTAATATCGTTCTCACACACACTCATACAACAGGTAGGCTATACCGGTTATCTGCAAATAAATAAATAAATAAACATTTAATTATAACTTTAACAATCAATAAATAATTGCATGTATTTATATATAAATCAATAAATTAATAAATATATACCTACCCCACAACCAGGTTAAGTATTTTCCACCAACACAAAAACTGTTAAACAAGACCAAGTGTTTCACGCAACGCAGTGTGTTCAAAGGTAGTCACTTAAGTGAGTGTGGAAATGATAACGACATGTCTTTATATATGTTACGTTGCGTGTGTAATCATTTTTTTTCTCACGCTCGAACATTCTGTTATCAGGCATGTGGACAGCTAACGTCCAAGGTGAACACCTGTGGCAGATCAAATTTCACGTCAACTTGCATTTTGTCACGTACGAAACAAAACAGGATGTAACTTGTTAACAGTTATCGTGCACGTGGACAGCTAACGTCCCAGGCGAGCACCTGTGGTAGATCAAATTTCACATGAACTTGCATTTTGTCACGTACGAAGCAAACAGGATGTCACTGGTTTAGCCCTCATGTGGTTTCACATGTGTTCACATGCCTTTCGCTCTTCCCCACCACCACGATGAACAGATTATTTCACCTTCAAGCGTCATTGTCATTTTTCCATTGCACCTGTTGTCAAGTCAGATCAACGCCTTCCAATAAGCTCAAATGATATTCACCTCTTGCTCCTCGGCAAGTTTGTTTTCTGTACTCGCTTCGACCAACATAGAACCAAGTTCTCATCACCGTTTACACGTTAAAGGTAAAATGTGTGAAAAAAAACGCACCCTCGCTCTGTCATACACCGACCCGCCGAAATAGCAATTGTTCTATTAAGCATGGTCCTTGTGGTTAGCGACAGGTTCGTTGAAACACACACACACCCAGCCGTATCGTCTCTCTCAACCACCACGCTTCATAAACATTATAAACAGGTAAAGAAAAATAAAAAGTTTTTTCAACATGTATGGCGTTAGGCCCTTTGTGAATTATGTTTTGGAAAAAAATATCTACCACATTTGAAAGGGGGCGTTAGCCCGAGTCCTAGGACACCTCGTTCAGGTCTCTAGCGTTATTGGTTCGTGAGATAACGGCAAAAATCACAAAAAACACGTGTTTACCCCAAAATCGAGTTTACAATTTTTTTAAAAACATAACGAGTGGTCCATAGCAAAGAGGACGTCACTCCGAGTCCTTGGACCCGTCGTACACACCTCTAGCATGATTGGTTCGCGAGATATAGCAAAAATCACAAAAAACACGTGTTTACCACAAAATCGAGTTTCCAAATGTTTTTAAAATTATAACGAGTGGTCCATAGCAAAGAGGACGTCACCCCGAGTCCTTGGACCCGTCGTACACGCCTCTAGAATAATTGGTTCGTGAAATATAGCAAAAAGTTTAAAATCACGTTTCCCCCCCCCAAATAAACGTGTTTCCAGATTTTCACCTTTTCGACACCTGCATTCCCGTAAAGAGCACAACGAGACAAAAAAAACGAATCCAAGCACGCCCTCCTAGCATAACTCCTTCCATTCCAAGGTCGCAGGGGCTCACAACTTGCTTTTGGAAGCAGCTGTCACCACCCCACTACTGTCAGGTTTTTGTCCTAGAGACTTGAAATTTATTTTGGGAGTAGAGGGGGTAGGGACCATTGATTTACGTCAAACAATTGTTTTTGTAGAGTTCCTAGTTTCCGAAATATAGGATTTTCAAAATTCGAGTGTTTTTAAAAAAACATAAAAAATAAAAAGGTTTTATCATAGAAAATAAAGGTCATAAAGACGATTCGTTTGAGCCATGACACAACGTTCTATCATGTTTGGTTTTCAAACTATTACCTATTTTCGAAAACGAAAAATTTCAATTTTTTTTTGAAAAATATAACCAGTGGTCCATAGGAAAGAGGACGTCAGCTCGAGTCCAATGACACCTCGTTCGTGAATCTCCGACCACGGGTTCGAGAGTTATTAATTATTTAATATGAACGCCGCCCGAGCAACGCCGGGTGGCCTGGAAGCACCACTACTCCCCTACTATCTGCTAGTATATCTATATATCACAAGTAGTTCCGTGAAGAACTATACAGCCTATTTTCATATATGCTATTTATGTTAATTGCCTGTATCAAGTTACAAAATTTCAGCTTGATTGCTGTAATAGATTCGTAGATATTGAGATCCATCTAAATATTTCGGATGGTCGCCATGTTGGATTGTTATATGTATAGGCCATAGAGGCATGTACCATTAAAGGAAAATTATTGCGTAGGTTCATTATTCGAACTTTCACTTCGATCGCATGAATACGACACAAGAAATAAAAACTTAATTTTAAAATTCGCACAGCCGCCATCTTGATGTTATGTAAACAATTGAACTAAATTAGATACCAGTGCATTACAATGTGTATAAAAATCACCTGTACCAAGTTTCATTGCGTTTGGATCATTAAATCGCGAGAAAGGTCTATTTAAAATTTTCAACTTCGCTTGGCCGCCATATTCGTTTTGTAGTTAACTGGTTTTTGAAAGTCTTATAGATGAACTTCCAGTAGTGACCTTTATCTCCGTACAAAATTTCAGGGTGATACCGCTAATAGTCTCATATATATATATATATATATATATATATATATATATATATAGAATGCCGGAAAATATTTCGCACAGCCGCCATCTTGAGGTTATGTAAACAATTGAACGAAGTTAGATGTCGGTGCATTAAAATGTGTATAAACATATACTGTACCAAGTTTTATTGCGTTTGGTTCGTTAAATCGCGATAAACGTCTATTTAAAAGTCGCAACTTCGCTTGGCCGCCATGTTGGTTTTGTAGTTACCAGGTTTTCAAACGTCACATAAGTGAATTTCCAGTAGTTACCTTTATCACTCTAGAATATTCCAGGGTGATATGGGTAATAGTTTCGGAGATATTGAATGCTTGTGAAATATTTCACACAACCGCCATGTTGGATTGGTGAGACGTAACAAAATCTGAAGGACACGGTCGGGGTGGTCCGGAATAATGCTATGAACTTACCGAGTTTCACTGAAATCGCTCGAGCCGTTTTGAAGTTATTACGGGGCACACTCACACACGCACACACGCACACACAGACAGACACACGGACAAAAGGTGATCTCATAAGCCTATTTTATTTCTTTTCATAAATGAAAATAGGCTAAAAAAATGTTCGTGATAGTTTTCTGTCTGAGGGTATGTCTCCTTTGCGTTCATATACCATTCATCCGATTGCGATGACAATTGGGTGAGATGTTGAGTACATTTCAAGGACGGTTTCTGACTTAGTAAATCCATTTTACAATAGGTAGCGAACGAGTAGATTCAACAAATGAGCGACGACGCGTGAAACGTTTCAACAAAGTCGCGTATGCGTTCATATACCATTCGTCCGATAGCGATGAAGCTTGGGTGAGACGTTGTGTACACTTCAGGGAAGGTTTCTGACTTAGTAAATCCATTTTACAATAGGTGGCGAATGAGTAGATTCAACAAATGAGCGACAACGCCCAAAACGTTTCAACAAAGTCACATATGCGTTCATATACCATACTTCCTGACGCCCTCCATCTTCGAATACCCGAGTCCTTCTTCCACGCACGTGGCATTTCATTTGCAAATATCTACCCATAGGAGGCATTTGTGTGCACGTTTAACACGTCATTTCATGCTACATGCGGCCAGGTACCTATTTCCATCATAATCTCAAAACAGACCAAGGTGGCGTGGAGTCCCAAATTCGTTGCGCGGGTTCAAATATCGAATAACCGGTGAGTGTTATGATGATCCAATTTTCAGTGATTGTCTCCTTAAGTTAGGGAACGTAGAACTTGGAATTCTAACTGAAATGTAAATAGTGCTCTATAATCATTTGGTTGAAATAAAAACATAACAACCCTTCTTCTTAAGTCTCTCATTAAACCTATTGGGGAAAGTGTGGTTTATGGAGATGCGAGATTTCTCGCACGGGTCCGCTAGTAGTGAAAATAAACTAATATATAGCAGCTTCGGTGGCGTAGTCGGTAGCATGCTGAGCTTCTATGCCCGAGATCGCGGGTTCAAACCCGGTCAAAGTCATCGGATTTTTTAAGAGCGTTAGAATCCTTCAGTATGCCTTCATTCGGAGGAGAAATAAAGCCGGAGGTCCCATGTCATAGATTTATGGCATGTAAAAATCCTTCCACTAATTAAGCTTGTGTGAAGCTAAATTTGCAGGTTAGATTTCGTTGAAACGCTCTATCAAAATTTCAACGTTTACCACTAGATGTCAGTGACATCTGGTAGCGAAGGTTGGAACTACTTGAAATTTAATGGCACTTTTGGGTGTCCGCATTGCAGCAGCTACAGCCTCTGGCGAACCGAACATGTCCTCGGACACTCCCTGCACTAAAAGCCATACGCTAAATAAATAAATAAATAAATAAATAAATAAATAAATAAATAAATAATAAGCCTATATGTTTTTTTCTCTCCACGAGTGTCATTTACATATTACACAGTATACATTGTGCCTCACCAAGTCATTGGGCAAATTTGTGTTGACCGACTGAAGAGTTACAAATAACAGTTTGTTTAGGCAAAACTGGAGGAATGGCTTCAAAACTGTACATTCGCACTAAATTTCCATTCTACAATGCCATTAGTGTTTTCGAAAATTAAACTGACCTGCACCTCAGAAATTGAAAATGACTAATTAGCAATGCTTTGATGTGAGATTTGCAATTCTGAATATCAAGTAAATCGAATCCGTGAAATTTTGTTAAATTCTAACGGAAGGAAGGAAGCTTTTAACTAAACGTGACCGTTAATCATTCGATCATGAGCCACGGGACCTCATTTTTACGTGGAATCCGAACCACAGGACATGGCATTTCACTTCGAAAATCCCACATGCATTGACGGGGAATCGAACCTGGTCCACCATCTGTTTAATTCCAACATTAGTTAGTTAGTTATTATTGTTTTAAGGGACGGAACTACGAGTTAATCTGCCCATTAATTCCAACATTCATGATAAAAATTAATAAATGTAAAAAAAAAAGTAATAGAATGCAGTCGAAAGAAATCAGAAACCTCTATGGATGTCGAATTGGCAGGTGAAAAGTTAAAGGAAGTAGGTGACTTCTGTTACTTGGGAATCAAAATAACCAGTGATAGACGACGCAAAGAGGATATAAAAAGTAGGTTAGCACAGGCAAGGAAAGCATTTCTTCAAAGGGGACTCTGTTGTCATCGAATATAGATTTAGATATTAGGAAGTCATTTTGAAAGCTTGGCGCTCTATGGAAGTGAAACTTGGACTGTTGGAGCAGCAGAAAAGAGGAGAATTGAAACGTTTTAAATGTGGTGCAGGAGAATAATGAAGATCAGATGGGTAGATAGGGTTACGAATGAAGAGGTATTAAGACGAGTGGGAGAGGAGAGATGATTCTGGTGACTGCTAATGAAGAGAAGAGTTAGGTTGGTAGGACACATACTAAGACACCCGGGAATTGCAAACGTAGTTATAGAAGGAAGGGTCGGGGATAAGAACAGTAGGGGTAGACCAAGGTTAGAATATGTTAAACAGATTGCCTCGGATGTAGGGTGTGGTAGCTATGTACGGATGAAACGATTAGCTCAGGACAGGGAAGTATGGAGGTCTGCATCAAACCAGTCGAAAGACTGAAGACTCAAACAGCAACAACATATAAGGTGCGTTCAAAAAGTAACGAGCCGGAGGCTGGAATGCGCAAACCGGTGACTACATCGGCTAATCGTGGCGTGTGTAACGAGGTGTGGTTCCGACCAGAGCGTGGAAGGTCACAGCCCGTCTCTAGAGGGCATGCATGCACGTCACGTGACGATACAAAGCGAGCAGCAGCATGCATCCATCATCCAACGCTACCAGTCGCATTGCAAACAGTGACATGGAGGCGTCAACTGAAGAGCAAAGAGGTGTTGTTCGGTTTCTGACAGCGGAAGGAGTAGGGGGAACCGACATTCATCGCCGAATGTCACAAGTGCACGGCGAACACTGCTTGTCCATTGCAAGGGTCAAGGCGTGGCACAAGCGCTTCAGGGAAGTACGGGTGTCGTTAGCCGATGATGCCCGGTCTGGGGCACCCCCTGCATTACCGATGACAACGTCCAGCTGGTTGATGCACTCATTACAAAAAAAAAGCCGGACGTTTGTTTTAGACGAGTGAAAAATCTTAATGGAAGCCTGGAGGCGAGTTACTACAGTACCTGTGTTGTTATCAGCTGCCCCAAGCGGTCTGATGATTGACAAAGCAGTCTGACACTACTGCTGAAGTACAGTCATTGGAAAATATCATGACGTTCTGTTCGTAACTACGTAACGTGTACTTCCGCGTCACACAATACTTCGACGAGAACTGTACTGTCTGCTCAAGCCTGGAATTCCATTACATCAGATCGGTGGTGACAAGTGTGAAGCGATAGGGGGAGAGAGTGATTGTGTGTAGGCTCACCGGCAGGCTTCAAGGTCAAGAGCAATCGTCTAAAACAAACGTCCGGCCTGTACCAGGACCGTCGAGTGACAGTGAACGCCATAGCCACCGTGGTCGCTCCACGACAATGCACGACCTCATACGGCCAACACAGTCGCGG
Organism: Meconema thalassinum; assembly: GCA_946902985.2. Classification (NCBI taxonomy): domain Eukaryota; kingdom Metazoa; phylum Arthropoda; class Insecta; order Orthoptera; family Tettigoniidae; genus Meconema; species Meconema thalassinum. Next base: position 243,782,365 of record OX336394.1, on the reverse strand, counting down.
CACTCCTGCAGAAATTCAAATGGGAGGTTCTCGGCCACTCTCCATACAGTCCAGATCACTCTCCCTGTGATTACGCCATGTTTGGTCCCCTGAAAAGAGCTCTGCAGGGCCAACGATTCACCTCGGATGTCGACGTCCAGCTGTACGTGCGGAACTGGTTCACATCGCAGCCCAGGGAATTTTATGAGACAACCATTCACCGCCTCGTGTCACAGTGGGTCAAGTGTCTCAACAGCCAGGGCCAATACTTCTAACATACAGGTACTGGTTTCCGTAATTATGCCTCCGGCTCGTTACTTTTAGAACGCACCTTATATTTCAACCCAAAACTGGGGTGGTTACTAACTTTGTTTACATTTTACCATATGAAGGGAAGCAAAGGTAGATGTAGGAAGCGATGGTTTGATTGTGTAGAATGATTTCAAGTTGTAGAATCATATTATGATTGTGATCAATGAATATACACTGTAATGGAAGTTCTACTTATGTTATGTGAAACAGAAGAATGTTTTGTTTACATTTGAATTTTCAACAAAGTATTTTTGTTGCTTCCCAAAAGTTTTTAAAAATGGAGCCACGACGTTTTTGTACCGGACCTTTCAACAGGAACAGGTGGACCATTTATTCTCTCAAGTCGGTAGTTTGGAGAAAGAGAGATAGTCGATGTGCAGAAAATCAAATCTAGTGAGTTCTCAGTTGCGGTCTGCACTATTCTGCAAGAAAGAAGTTAGAGTTGCTATGAAATTCTCCCTACATTGCTCAGTATTTAGACCGAACTTACTGTATGGGTGTAAGAGCTGGCTAGATTCAGGATATATCTACACTTCTATACTAATATAATAAAGATGAAGAGTTTGCTAGAGTGTTTAAACGCGCTAATCTCTGGAACTGCCAGTCGGATTTGAAAACTTATTTTTGTATATGATAGCCAGATTCAAGTGGAATGGTTTAGGCTATGTAGCATTAGGCTAAACTTCTCACGTTACCATAAAGATTGATTTTTGTTCAGTAAGTCGGAAGAACAAGTTCTCCCGAACAGCTTCAATAATACCTAAGTATATTATTAACTGGCAATGAGTGTTGCATCACGTCGCCCCTACCAGTGTTCTGGTGCAAAATTGCGAGCTGCTTATAAATTGTAGTCACGGGGAGTAATTAGTGCAAAAGGATTTCTTATGCCCCTTAAAATAGTTATCCTTATGGCAATAGTATGCCTCTGTATAAGGGTTATGGTGTTGGTGCAGTATACTGACCTGCAATAAGCGTTGGTGCTTTTCGATCCTTATCCTTGAGTGCTCCAGTTCTGTAGTTAGTATTCATTATCATCCATCAAAAAACACCGTGCGAAGCCAGGCACTACTGCTAGTCATGTATAAGCTAGAGGTAACCGATGTGAGGGTAGCACGAATGATTGCTGGGACAAATAGAAGGCAGCAATGGCAGGAGGGTACTAGTAATGAAGAGATAAAGGCTAAGTTGGAAATGAACACGTTGGATGAAACTGTTCGTATGATGGTGGGGTCATGTGACGTGAATGGAGGTGGAGAGAGTATAAGAGGGTGATGAGTTCAGCTGTAGTGGGTATGGAAACAAAGGTAGATGTAGGAAGCCATGGTTTGATTGTGTTAAATGATATCAAGTTGTAGAATCAGAGGAGGCTGCAGTGCTAACTGCTGATAGGGGATCATGTTGGTGACTTGTTCTCAAACAGAGGCTTGCAGACTAGACTGGACGCTGAAAGGCAAAACACTTTCAAATGAAGTTGAATGATGGACCACTAGCTAAGAGGCATTCATAGTAATTCACAATCACACGGACTATCGAGTACCTTGAGCGTGAACATACACCATTTATAGCCATTTTATCAATGTAGTTGTTTCTTAATGTGTGATTGCTATGTTTAACCAACACCACCTACATAGAAGGCTGTTGCACTGAATTGAAAGTAGCCAAAATGGTGGATCTCGAAGGCAGATATGTGGGGCATGCCGTTGCAGTTATTCTGCGATTTATTCAGTTTTTTGCTGTAACATATGGTTTAGAAGTGTTGTGTGCCGACGTGCAGGGGTAATTATGATACGGTAATGAAAATAAAGTTCAAGTGTCTAAGTTCCCCGAAGAAGAGAATTTGAAGAAACGTAAACGAGAGGTTTTTTTTGCTTCATACCAACAAAACATTCTGTGGTAAGTACCAGTAAACGCTGTTTTTCTTTTATCTAAGCAGTGTTAGCCTACTACATAAACAGACGATATATTCTTAGTAATATAACGAGCCCTAAGAATGAATACATTAGTTTGTAAACAACTCGCAAGTGACCACGTCTAGCAGGCCCCGGGCTAAGGTGATAGACGCCCTGGGCAAATGGTCTACTGGCGCCCTTTTTATCATTTATGTGTTATAATAATAGGATAATAGTTTTTTTTACAAACAACTACGTTACTAATATTGCATCACAGGAAATAATAAGAAAAGTAAGTCGTCCATACAATTCTTTAGCCATGTATTCATATTTAATCACACTAAAAACCAAGATTACAAATTCAAAAGTTAAATTTTAAAAGTAAACATTTCAAATCAAATGTTATTTTCTGGCTTTTAACTTTGCAAATTTATTTATGATGTCAGAAAAGTCTGTGATAAGGGTTACGTCTTTTTCACAACACAATAGCAATTGAGAATTTAGTTTGCTGTCTGAAAGAGTTGATCTTTTCACATTCTTTAGCCGAGTCAAAACAGAAAATCCGCTTTATGCGGAGCAGTTGGTGACTGGTAAAGTCAGAAATATTCTCTAGATTAGGGAAAGTAGTTTTGAAATCATTTTTATTACGTATTCATATATGTGAAGAATGCTAGTAAATTCTTCCTGTTCCACATACATTTTGAAGTGCTGACATTCGTTTTCAAATTCACTTCCGATGTCATTAGAGTAGAACTCATAGAGTTTATTCGCAGCCTGTGATATGACGTCTTTCTGTGATCCCTTTTGTACAAGAATAGAAAGTATTTCAAATTTGTCAGATACATTTTCATAAGACGTTTTTTGCCTTGACAGGTTACTTATGAAAGAGTCAAAGATTTTAATGTAAACTTGGGATTTGAAAAGCGACCTTTCATCAAGAAAAGCTTCTTCGCCTAGGCTCTCATCCGCAAAAGTATTTCTGATTCGTATTCTTTTGTAGTTGGTTTTGGGTGATTCAACTTGTAACAACTTCATGGCTGCTTGTTCATACTTGTCAAACTCATTTCTTTTGTCATTTAAATAGCTCTCCAAAGTTTGAAGCTGCTTTGTACCTACTACGAGATTAAGGGTTTCACTTTGTAGATTGTTGCTAACTTTATCAAATCTTTCCAAAATATCACTCCACAAAATAGTGAGGAAGGCTATTTCAAATTTGTCAAACTTCTTTCCTAGTCATGACGCTTCAACTTGGACTGCAGGCTTCTGAGTAGGGTCTAGAGATATTTCCTTCGGTGATTTATGTATCGCCTTGTAGCCTTTGACCAGCGCCTTTACAGCATCAGCTCTCGCTGATCATCTTGTTTGAGATAGGGATTTCAACACTGGAATTTTACTGTTTTCTAAATATGTTTTCACAATACCCCATCTATGGGTTGAATTGAAAAAGAAGGTGTAAAGGTTATGGACGAATCCAAAAAACGCAATAGCTTCAGGCAGTGCAGTACTCTGCAGCAGAAAAACCAACAAGGTTAAGAGAATGCGCTGCACAAGGGACAAACTCAGCAAAAGGGCAGTGTTGTTTAATTCTAGCTTGTAGGCCTGAGTAAGCTCCAGACATATTTGCCGCGTTATCATAGAGTTGTCCTCGGCAAACTCAATATCTAGGCCTAATTCCGAGATTGAACTTAAAACTACCTTTCCTGAACTACTTGAGGTACGGTCTATTCTAGGTAGAAGTTTAAAGTCACGTTCCTTTGGCTTTGGCTTAGCATCTTTGAAGCAAACGTAACGTAGAACCAATGCTAATTGATCGGTGTGCGAACTATCGGGAGTAGAATCCAGGATGAGGGCATAGTAGCGACTTTAAAGTTTCCTTGCTTGAAGTGGCAGTAGGCGTGATAGTTGTAGCTCTTTGTGTAAAGAACGATGCAATTTTAGGCACTTTCTTTAGAAGTTCTTGTTCGTCACTTTCCTTCTTGGCAGCACGTTTCCTGAATTCTGATCCACTTAATTTATTGTTCACATTAAAATAACTAAAGTAGACACTTTTTCACCATCACAGTTGACAAGCAATACAAACAACAACCTTTGAGGTTAGGAAGTTGACAAGATCACGCGGCGCATGCGCCAGTTGTAAATCCAAGAGTATTGCCAACAGCGTCAACCGTGCATCACTGCCTACAATGTTGCCAACACAAGTATTCTTTACAGATAATACTCATTATATTATAATACTGTATTTTAATATAATCATGATTAAACATAAATACTACGAATGTAGGCTATGTGATATTTAATATTACTTTTATTTTATATTCACGTAAATTATAGTTATTTTATCCTACTTTTTAAAGATTTCCATGTCATAGGCTACTCATTTTAATGTTGGGATTGTTGGGTCAACCTTTTTCTGCGTTTATCGTCACCTAAATTCGACGCCCCCTAAAATTTGGCACCCTGGGCAAATGCCCAGAATGCCCGTTTATAGCCCGGAGCCTGACGTCTAGTCCTTTTAAGGTTAGAGTAGGGCTAAAAGTATTGCTCCAAGTTTCAGATAATAACTGTACAGTGTGACTACACTGGCACATAAAATAAGAACCAGATGTACAGTCGCTACCGTACTGACAAAATGAACAATCAATAAAGTGTGGAAATAGAACGTGCAGGACAAGTAAACATAACCCAGAATAATCAGAGACTTATAATACACATCTGCTGTGAAATGAGAACTCCAAGAAAAACTCTTAGGGGAACAATATATTTTAACAAATAAGATCACACAGTATTATAGTAATATGACACAAGGTCATTTAATGAACAAATAAATAAAAGAATTGAGAAGTGAAGAATCATATAAAGGCAATATGGAGTCCCAAAATATTAGATTAAAAGAAAAGGACTGGTACCGAACCAGACAAGGAACGAAAATCTGTGGTGGACACAAAAATAAGAAACTCGTTGAAGTAGGACTACATTGTTTTTTTTTAAGAAGTACGAAAATAGAGAGTCTGTTGTTTAGTTTTGGTGGTATCCAGTGTCATATTTCTTACTACGAAATGTATAAATAAATAAGTTAGCTGTTTAATGAAAATATAAAAATACAAAATATTACAATTGGTGACCCCGACGTGATAAAGAGAAGAAAGATGTCGACAAACGAGACCACGCCGGACACGCGGTTAGAAGCCAATAAGGTTAGCATCAAAATCCCACCTTTTTGGATAGAGAAACCCGAAATCTGGTTCTATCAGATGGAGGCACAGTTTAGTATTTGCAAAATTATTTCAGAAGAGACTAAATTTAATCACCTAGTGTCTCAATTAGAACCTAAAAGCATTGAAAACATTTGGGACATTATTAGAAGTGCGGAAGTAAATAAATACTCATTGGATAAGGAACGTTTACTGAACATTTTCAAGTAAAGCGAAGATATACGTATTAAGAGACTCGTTACTGGAATTGATTTAGGAGACCAGAAACCTAGTCAATTATTGCGTAAGATGCAAGCCTTAGCAGGGATCGATGTATCAGAAAAAGTTATTAAGACTCTCTGGTTAGAAAAACTCCCGGATTGAATAAAGAATATTCTGATCGTCAGCGACGAAGTGCTTGAAAAAGTAGCTATAATAGCAGATAAAATAATTGAAATCCCCGCAACGAATTATTTGCCATGAAAAGTGACTCTTGTAAACAACTGGATGTTCTTGTTACAATGCGCGATCTAATGGACAGAATTTCTGGACTAGAGCAACAAATAGCTGCCTTATCCACTGGTCATCAGGTTAGGCCTCGCCATAGAAGTAGTGAACGCCGACGATGTGATAATAGTCGTAGTAAATCACGTAATAGATACAATCCCAGTGGCAGGTACTGTTATTACCACTTCCGATTTGGACAACAGTGTTAACGGGAGAAATGTACACCTCCATGTAGCTGGTCCGAACAGGGAAACGCCGCCCAGCAGCAGAATTAGCGGCAAGTTCTGCTGCCCAAGTCAATTGTCGCAAAACCCGCCTATTTGTAACCGACAGAAAAACTGGATTGCAATTTTTATGTTTCAGTGTTGTGTTTTGTTTATGTATACTACCATGTTATAGTTGTCATAGTCCTTACTGGTGAGGGATTGATGTGGTGGACACAAAAATAAGAAACTCTTTGAAGTAGCACTAGGCCTACATTGTTTAAAAAAAAAAGAAGTACGAAAATAGAGAGTCTGTTGTTTAGTTTTGGTGGTATCCAGTGTCATAGTTCTTACTACGAAATGTATAAATAAATATACAAAATAGAAGTTGTTTAATAAAAATATAAAAATACAAAATATTACAAATCCATGAAGTTAGGGAAAATCAAAAATTAAGAAAATGACAAAATCAGAAATTATCTTAATGGGGTAGAAAACCCTAAGCCAAATCGTTTAAGTCCAAAATAGGACAATATCAGGAAGCTAAACAATTAATGAATGAAGAAATTCCAAGAGCAGATCACTTGAGCATGACTGACTCCTCCGAATTCAATATGTCAACTAATCTCATTAAAAAAAACTTCACTTCAATAATAATAATAATAATAATAATAATAATATGAGAACAATGAGAACCGTTCACATGGAAACGAGAACAGTCAAAAGCAGAAGATCCATCACGACGATGGTAATTAAACAGAATTCAAAGGATATACTACATGCCCAATCAAGGAAGTTTACATGATTTTTTTAAATACAAAAATTAATTAATTATATATTTTTAAGGTTATAAAATGGATTAGGACACTCCACAAGAATGATAGTCAGGGACAACAAGACTGTTTGTCTTGGTATGACTTAGAAAACCCTTTCAAATTACATGCATACAATTAAAATATAGGTAACTGAACTATTATCCTCATAACTTGGTACCACGTAGTTTTGATCAAGTCGACCATACACTAGAACTTACAAACACTCAAACACACATAAGAGACAAGGTCCAACTGAGAGAATCAGTAACTATTAAAATAGTAAGAACAAGCTCAAACGCCTTTCAAAGGTAATCACATACAATACACCACCATGTAAGACCTTAATCGACTCCACGTAAATACAAGTTAATCTTATAATGAAATGCAGTTATCTTTTACAATCTCGCGTTACATACCTATTTTGGTCTTGTCAGTAATGTTGTTTTAAACCTAAAAGAACACACTAATACAGTCATCACAATTAACACCGGTTATCAGACAGATTCTACACACACCCAAAGTTCACGGGACTACATGACCGCGTTGTCGCAACCCCTAAACTTAAGAATCAACCAACCAACCAAACCTAAAAGAATTCTAAATTTAGTGTTCCTTAGACGTTAGTTAGGCTACATATCCAGGTTAATAATATCTCCCACGAAAACAAGTATTCTGTAGGTAGGTGCGAGGCCAAACCTACCTCAAAAATATCTTCTTAGCTCTTTACATTATGTTGCTTCTCTCATGTCAGATCAGATAATAATGGTCCCCAACACTCAGACTCGAACTGTCGTCAATGGTTACGAAATAAATCGATAGTTCAAAATATATCGTAGTACAATGTCACAAATAAAATAATGTTTTGAAACGACACTCACAGCCACCATTATAGATTAACCAGGGGGTGTCAACCAGATAGGGATCATTTGGCACCATCGGTGTAGTAGCACGTGCCAGTCGTATGGAGCGCTGTATATCGTGTATATCGTGTTGCCAACATATGCATGATACAACGTTGTAATTAAATTGCAAACATATCACTATATTTAGTCAATAAATATACACATAATTCCTAATTGACATTTCCTTGCAATTATCTTGCTCACAGACGATAATTACGGCACTTATCATTAAATAAACATTATTTTTGTCGGTTGGCGGCATTGCCTTCCCGCACACTACTTCTGTTCTGTTCAAACATGGCGGTGTATTTACATTTCCTGTACATTACAGCAATATTTCTTCCCCAGAGTTTTCGATTGATTTCGCCTTAAATAGGGGCCGATAACGTAGATGTTAGGCCCCTTACAGCAACAATTATCAATATCAATCACCTTAAATACATGTGTTTCTTGATGTTCTGTGAAAAAGAAGTGCCGTAATCTTGGCGTTTTCAATTGGATGTAACCTGTAAACCAGTACCGGTATTTCCATTTCTGTTGTAAGTACCGATAATGCATTATGTATTATTAAATTGATTTCTTAAGAGAGTGCTGATATTATCGATAGGATTCTTATGAGAGCCATGCATTATTATTTGTGGACTTCCGTAGTCGTAGAAAGCTAGATTTAATGACTTTAGCCTAATTTAATTATTTTTTTGTTAGATTTTGTATTTCATGTTTTCTGTACCTCATTCTGTATATTTTGTATGTAGGTTATGGGAAAACATCACTCAGAATCTTGTGTTCTTGGCTGCAAAAGTAGAGGTTGGAGATACGCTCCTTTCATCGCTTCTCAGTCGATGACTCAAGGTATGTATCAATAATTAGGCTATTCTGTAATTATTTAGTCAGATTCCTTTGATGGCACTTTTTAAATTAAATTTAAAGTGATGATCCTCACGTCCTACATGGAGTAATCGCCACTGGGAGGGAGTATGGAACAACAACGCTCGGGACAGCTTCTGTCAGTGCGGGGAATCAAATCTCCAACCTCCAGAGTTGCTGCAGCCCCCCATTGGGGGCGCTATGCTCCCAGTTTATATCTTGGTTTAGAGTTCCCACATTTCTATACTCACGGCAGTGTCCACATGAAAACTCCACAAACAATACGATCTTGAAAAGGAAGCGTGCTAAAGCTTGAAAATGTGACGCATCTTGTTCTGCCCCTCGCTCTGAGCACTATACCGCTGTTGTGTGTTCAGAAACAGTCAGCAATGCTGTGATCATCCTACAGTCAGCTCTCAGCTGTAACTGTTTAAAAAGAAAATTAATTGTTTTGTAAAATAGTCTTTGGGACTACCTTGCCCGCCCTCTCGATAACCTCTGTCTCGCTGTCACTGGCAGTACTTGTAACTACTGTAGTTCTACATCTCAGCCCTAGATGGGTGAAGTGTGACCTTCACCGCCCGGAGTAGAATGCACTGTTTTATTAATTCATTCATTAATTTTGTACACTTGAATTAATCGTACAGCATGTGGGCTGTAACATTTAGGCCTACAATGACTACGATGCGACTAACATAACCTAATCAATTTGTAAGCGACTTGAAGTGTTCGAAACTTGTAATTACTGTCTAATTAGGTCTACTCACTCGGCCAATCTGAAAACTGCCATGTTTTAAGTATTTTTTTTTTTAGTAAGATCTCTTGATCCAAAACCTGACTTAATGAAGCTAGTTATTTTTATAATAATAAATTTATTAAAGCACAAAATATGCAGTATGAAATTACAACTAGTTTGAACAGAACTGAGACAGAGATAACCTCCTCTGCCCACACCACATCACGTGGTATCGATCACATCTTCTACCACATAGGGCACATACACAATTTAAGTCTGGCTGATGAAATCTTCTGTTACGGTATTACACACTTTGAAGTGGAAACCATGTACCGAGAATCTCGTTACCAGGTGCCTCAGCTCGTAGGAGTTCTCTGTCCAGTCCCGTGATGTCATCGCATCAGTCGCGTAAAATTCTTGCCAGATGCTATCTTTCTTAGACTTCATTTCCTGAACTAGTGTCTCAAAACCATGTGTTGTTGGCAAAAGCATCTGCAGTCTCAGTTCTTCAACAAAGGGAAGCTCACTTGAGAGTTCATAAACCAAACGAGAAAGAGTAAATCGGAAGAGGCATAAGACATGTGGTTCAATTTTGTTTTTTGTGTGGGGTGAGGTATACCTCCCACCTACACCCACTCCCCAAATATCAAGCTGGAGGAATTTTGGGTATTAGTGACCCATGTGGACTCATATGTGGATTAGTTACATTAATCATAGGCTTAAAATTTTAGTTATTTATTGAAAGGTGAGGGTGGCAGTCCTATGGGTTGGATCAATCATAGATGTCCATTACATTAATAAATAGCTTCTGTGTTTTACTAAAATAAAGGTAGCGCTAAATGAACATAGAACGAGCGATAACATTCTCTATAATAGATGAATTAGCCAAAATACCTTATGAAACGATGAGAAATAAATCAAGGAGCGATGTTTTAATAGATGTTTCCTCCTCTGCCGTCAGTGACCCACCCAGCCATCCCAAATAGGATCACAGCATATAGGCTATAGGCTAGCGAAAATTACAGCTGTGGGTGCCATTGTTCAAATCAATCATCTTCAAAACAGTACCATAACAGTACTGCCAAACAAAGAAGTGCCCAGTTTAGTCTCTAGTGCGCAGCACTCGGTTCACTGCTCTTAATTAGGCTAGTGTGTGCAATATTTTCACTTCTCTGTAATGATTTTTTTCCCCCATGGCTGAAATGAGTTATTTTTGTTATATGCTCTGTAATTATTATGCAGTATATCGCTCCGCTGTAATAAATATGTATTAATTTTTTCGTACAACATTGGTTTTGATAATGGTTACAGCCTAACGAATCCCGATGAACTTCTTTTTTTGATCAACAGTGATTTTGTATCCCAGTTCTTTTTATCAACAGTGATTTGGTATCTCGCATGTTGGCAGCAATGTGTGCGCCTTGGTGCGTGCTGCTAGAGTGAGCGATGATGACAGTTGAACGAGATGCGAGCGCTGTCGAAACATGGCAGCCGTTTTTAAAATATCAATAAATAGAAAAACATATTTACGTACTTTAGCACATCATGAGGTTTGGTAGTGATCAGGGTTCCTAATTTTAATATGTAATATCGCCCAGAAGATGAAACAAGGACACAAGGTATGTAAAAGTTACATTCATGTCTGCTGCAAGTATAATCCGCATTCCACTTACATTCAGAATTAAGGTAGCACTGAATGAAAGTAGAACGAGCGATAACATTCTCTATAAGGGGCCGATTATATTCTTGGTAATTAGTGTCGATGATTTTCTGTAACAGCGAGATGGATACAAGACAAATATAATTGGTTTATTGTATGCCAAAGTAATGGTTGATATAGGCTAGCTAGTATATTTATTCCCACATGTTACTTTACCTAGGTATTAATTCTGAATGAAAGTAGAACGCAGCTTATACACTTGCATCAGACATGAATGTGATTTTTACATACCTTGTCTCCTTGTTTCATCTTCTGGGCGATATTACGTAGGCCTATTGAAATTAGGAACCCTGGTCACTACTGCACATCATATATGTGCTAAAGTACGGGGCGCCAGGAAATGTTCTCTGCAGATGCGAGAGGTTGCGTCATCAGTTTAGTTCGCAGCACGGTGTCCCTGATAGGGCGAAGGCCACGTGTGTGGGCTGTGAGCTGTCGAAATCGTCAGTGCGTATAGTTAGATTATTGGAAGAGTGCAACAGTATGTTATGAATGGCTGGGTGAGTATAAAGTTTACTGTTTGTTATGATACAAGCGACAGCCGTGCTACCAACGTAACTGGTGACTTAATCTCTCGCAGCAGCTTGTAGGCACTGCGGACAACATTCCCTGGCGCCCAGTATGTAAATATGTGTTTCTATATTTTGCTCTTTTAAAAACGGCTGCCATGTTCCGACAGCACTTGCATCTCATTCAACTGTCAACAAAGTCCACTCTAGCGGCACACACTGAGGCGCACAAATTGTTGCCAACGTGTGGGATACAAAATCACTGTTGATAATAAAAAGTGGCATACAAAATCACTGTTGATAAAATAATCATTGATCTGGACGTGTTAGGCTGTAACCATTCTCAAAAACCATTGGAATGGACGAAACGGTTAGAATGGTCAGGTGTTGGCGAGGTTGGTAGTACTGTTTTGATGATAGTTGATGTGAACAATGGCAGCCACAGCTGTAATTTTGCCTATATAAGTCGTGATTCTTTTTGGGATGGTTGGGTGGGTCACAGAGAGCGGAGGAGGAAACATCTATTTAAACTTCATTCCCTGATTTATTTCTCGTCGTTTCATAAGGTATTTTGGCTAATTTATGTACTATAGAGAATGTTATAGGTGTATTATCCAGAGTTGGGATCTGACAGTTCGGCGGAGAACTGTTGAACTAAAGGCAGTGGTGCCACGAATGCTGCTGTCCACCACGCGCATACTTCCATCCTCCCGCTCTTTTCCTCATGCTCATAATATCATTAGCACCGTTATTACATTTATTACTTTTTTATTCAGATGGTTTTCAAAATCTTAAACAAACCAATGCTTAAATCTGTTCGGTGCAAACTGTAAAACAAAATATTAGCCCGTCAAATTGAGGAGAGACCTAAATTATTGTAATGAATAGCAATAACAATATTACGAATACTATCATAAAGCAAAAATGATCAAAGCGAAACGACAACACGTGATTGTTTCCGTGATTTTTAGTTATTTATATTTCCTGTAGAATAAGTTTCAAGTCACAAGTAACACACAATTGTATTACAAAATATAGGCTCATTGTGTAGACTATTAAGTCACCCTTTAGAAGACAGAAGCTAATCACAGTAGTCTTACTAATTACAAGAGCAGAGGCGGTAGCCTACGTTCCTGCGCGCGACTGAATGGAATTAATGGTTCGCCTGATGCTCAGAACTGACACTAACACTGCTACATACATAAATAACGGTCTCTAATGAATCATAAGTATAAATATAAGTATAAAGTATAAATAAGTATAACTCAAACAATTATAACTCATTAAAACAACAGATTATGAAACGCAGCAAGGTGAGTGTGCACTGGAGGCAACCAAACAAGCGACTGATCGGCGACAAGCAAGTGGTGAAATAGCATCATTCAAATTGGCAGCGCTGTATAGTTTCCATGGCAACAAGCCATGCGGGCGATCTAGTCGTCAGCTGTTTTTGCCCAGTGGTGCTGAATTGTCAGATTCCAACTCTGGAAAATACACCTATAGGTAGTGAGTTATTGTTCTTTCAAGGGTCGGAACTACGAGGTCATCTGCCCCTTATGGAGAATGTTATCACTCGTGCTACTTTCATTCAGTGCTACCATAATACCACCTTGTGGTGTGGTAGCTGCCACTCCTAAGGTCCTGGGCTAGTTTCCAAGTAATTTAATTCTGGTCTGAGGGTTGGAACGACTCACAATCAGCTTCGTGAGCCAGAACTGAGAAGAGGTAGGTTCGATTCTCACCTCAGCCATCCAAGAAGTGGTTTTCCGTGGTTTCCCCACTTCCACTCCAGGCTAACGCTGGGATTGATCCTAACTTAAGGCAATGGCTGCCTCCTTTCCACTCGTCACCTGAATTACAAAAAGTAGGCTATACTGCTCGGGTTCATTTTCCATGTTCTGTGAACTTGCGGGGTGAGGAGAAAGAACAGGGGAGGGTCAGGCGAGAAGAGAAGGGCCTGTCAACTGCCCGCCGTGATATCTGGTATTCCCTTCTATTCCAATAATGCTAACTTAGGGCTGTTGCTCAAAACACTGTGGTGTTACGAATGAGTGAGTGAGCCACCGACCAATGTATTTGGTTCTGTACTATGCACGGACCAAGGAACCTCATCACTCGCCAACACCACTGCGATGCACATTTCTCTCAGGTTCACGCAGCTTAGACCCGAGCAGTACACACTACTACAGGTACTACAATAACACAGATTATCATACAAATCCTACATACTTCCAAATACATGGGGCTAAATGAATTAATATCAACAACACAATGATTCTACAATAAGTGATTCTTTTAAAATGTAGTTATAGTAGGTGAAACTATACACATATCAGCAAATTCAAGTTCTCCATTTGAAGCATTACATATTTTATTAAGTTTACTGCTTCAACATACAAACTTGCATGTGTTGTAGGAATTTGCTGTTCATCAGTGTTAGCCATGGCATAAAGGAGGGAAGAGGTTCATTATCCTGTGCTATAGCCTACTGTTATGCCTTGGCAAGAAAGAAGAAAGGAACATGCCTCAACACGTACTTTTAGGAGGACCAGATTTGATTTCTGTATTTTTGCTAAGTGTGATCTTGGCTCTCGCTGTTATTTTTCTTCGTTGACAACTTTTTAAATAAAACGATGATTTCTAGCAGTATTGAGGTTTTTCTTGTTTTTCATTGAAAGTCCTATTTCTCCTTTCCCCTTCACAGGATGTCATAGAATTTACTGTATTAGTGTGCGATGATTTTTTTTTTGATGTACTTACTGTATTTCACCCTGTAAAAATTGGTGAACTGGATATATTTTAAAAAGGAATATGAAATGAACTACTGTATAGACATTTTGTAATATCCAATTATTTTTCTGAAATTTCAGTCTCCCAATGAATTTGGCACTAAGTGCACTAACAATTTTAGTGTGATCTGGTTACACCACCTGTTTACTTAGCATTCTCTCTTAACATTTTACTGTTATTGTTAACAGCATCAAGCATTTTAAGATATGAATATTCTCCCTTCCCAGTACTTTTCCTTTGCAGTTTATTCTAATAACTGATTGGTTATAGGCCTAATTAGGCCTAACGTGGTTAATTGGAAGGGACCCTATTTTTAAGGTGAGTAGTAATATGCTGCAGGCCTTTTAGTAGCCTAATTCTTGTCACCAATGCAATATGCTCCAATTGCAACTGAAAGAAATGTAAACATGTAAATTATTGATGAGGTCATGTCCTAAAATAGGGGCAGATGACGTCGTAGTTCCGCCCCTTAAACAACAATAACTAACTAACATGTCCTAAATGCTGTGATTGTTCATTTCAGAGTTCAGGAATTCACAATTTCCCACTTAGGTATTATTTAAAAAAAAATGTTATTGGTATTTTGATTGTGATTTATTTCTTGTTGATCATATGATTATCTCCTCACTTAAAAACATGCTATAAGTATTGGGAAGATTGTGATTTTCGGAACATTGAAGTGGATAAAGAATTTAGGACGAGAATATTTAGTGGAACGAGGGGAAGGGGTGG
This sequence comes from Meconema thalassinum, assembly GCA_946902985.2. Lineage (NCBI taxonomy): Eukaryota > Metazoa > Arthropoda > Insecta > Orthoptera > Tettigoniidae > Meconema > Meconema thalassinum. The sequence continues at coordinate 243,767,213 of OX336394.1, read as the reverse complement.
GGTAGGCTACCCGCACGGCCGTGCTACACGTCAACTAGTACCACGGCCAAACACCAGACAGCGCTGAAGTCTTAGGTGCCAAGAATTAGCATGGCTGTCGGCTATCTGTAGTAGTATGTAATCTGTGAGATTAACAAGAGTAGTAAATACAAGTTCATAAGATGCCCGTAGAGTGCACTACCACGTACATCTCGAACGAAACAACAGTACTGCACACGCCATCTCACAGCGATTAGTGGCACTATATATAGTTACATAACACTGCCGCTAGACGTAGCTCTAGCGCAACATAAGTTCTCACGTTAATTCACAGATAGCGAAGAGAGAGTTCATATGGCCAAGAAGCAATAACGTAACAATAACGAACGGTGTTTCTCAGTAAATAATAAATCGACGAATCTCCCTACCTGCGAGGCAAGTTTTTGATGTATAACATCTTTCCGCTCGGTTGCTGAATAGTTTTGTGGGAGTGATTTTGAAAATTGGGGACGGAAGTGGATCGGAACGACCGAGCTGGCAGTGGTGGATCGAACGGAAGTATGCACTGCCCGCTCGATCAATCGAACGGAAGTGTACAAGCTGGCAGTGGTGTAAAACGGAAGTATGCACTGGCCGCTCGATCAATCAAACGGAACTGTACTAGCTGGCAGTGGTGGAAAACGGAAGTATGCACTGCCCGCTCGATCGATCGAACGGAAGTGTACTAGCTGGCAGTGGTGGAAAACGGAAGTATGCACTGCCTGCTCGATCGATCGATCCAGCGAGCAGCGGTAAGACCCAGCTGGCAGTGGTACGAGAAACAATGAGCACGCGGTGTCGGAAATTAATACCAAGACGTACTATCGGCCATGTGGAATGTATATGACATACTGAACGGAAAACGCTCGTGCGAACTCTGGTGTCAAGTGATTGAAACAAATGACATGGTACATGTTCGAAGTCTTCGTATCAGTATTTAAATGGTAAAATGCCTTAATATCAAACATTGTAAGTAGACGGCATTGCCAGTATTACGTTTCTTCACAATGGCTATTCAAATATTAACCCACATAACGGTAATGCAGTCATCAATCTTATAATATAATCGTTGTGGTTATACGAGAATTGAGCAAGCCTTCATGAACTATTACTGAATACATTCTCTTTACTCACAAGAGGGCCTATTCATAAGGCATTTTAAACTCAATGTCCCGCAGGAAAATTATCGAAACAAGCAAAACATAAATGAAACTTAATTCCGTAATGCAGTATTATTGGAACGTGGAAATAAGTCACCATCTTGTGCACAAAACTTGCGTAGTTGAATTAGCTGTGGGGTTAGTGCTTATGACTGTGAATCTAGAGATCTTGGCTTCGAATCCCGGACGGGATAGATATTTTTGCTAACAGATTATCATTTTAAACGATATTTATCATATCAATATGACTCATTTTAATAGAATCCATATTAAATAACGTGTTGGTCTGTGAATGAAGAGGGCCTGTTTATAAGGAATTTAAGGTTATGGGTCGCCTCCGTAGCGTAGCGGTCAGCACGGTTAGCTGCCACCCCGGAGGTCCTGGGTTCGATTCCCGGCTCTGCCACGAAATTTGAAAAGTGGTATGAGGAATGGAACGGGGTCTACTCAGCCTCGGGTGGTCCAAATGAGTAGAGGGGGTTCTATTCCCACCTCAGCCATCCTCGAAGTGGTTTTCCGTGGTTTCCCACTTCGTCTTCGGGCAAATGCCGGGATGGTACCTACTGTAAGGCCACGGCCGCCTCCTTCCCTCTTCCTAGCCTATCCATCCCTATCTTCCATCCCTTCCCCTCCCTCATGAGGCCCCTGTTCGCTTTGCAGGTGAGGCCGCCTGGGCGAAGTGCTGATCACACCTCCCCAGTTGTATCCATCCCGACCAGATGTTCCAAGCTCCAGGACACTGCCCATAGAGGCGGTAGTGGTGAGTTCCCTCGCTGAGTCCGTGGGAACCACCAACCTAGAGGGTAAATTGACTAAATAAAAATTTAAAAAATAAGGTTATGAGCGGTGTCGCGTCTATTAATCTAGTTGATCCATATCGTATTCTCTATTTAGGCTAGTGCTGGTGGAAGCTACAAATCATCTAATAAAATGAGTTCCGTATTATTATTATTATTATTATTATTTTATTTAGTCGATTTACCCTCTAGGTTGGTGGTTCCCACGGACTCAGCGAGGGAACTCACCACTACCGCCTCTTGGGCAGTGTCTTGGAGCTTGGAACATCTGGTCGGAGGGAATACAACTGGTGAGGTGGGATCAGCACCTCGCCCAGGCGGCCTCACCTGCAAAGCGAACAGGGGCATCATGAGGGAAGGGAGGAGGGGAAGATTAGGATGGATAGGCAAGGAAGGGGGAAGGAGGCGGCCGTGGCCTTGAAGTAGGAACCATCCCGGCATTTGCCCGAAGACGAAGTGGGAAACCACGGAAAACCACTTTGAGGATGGCTGAGGTGGGAATCGAACCCCCTCTACTCATTTGGGCCACCCGAGGCTGAGTAGACCCCGTTCCAGTCCTCATACCACTTTTCAAATTTCGTGGCAGAGCCGGGAATCGAACCCAGGACCTACGGGGCGGCAGCTAACCATGCTGACCGCTACGCTACGGAGGCGATAGTTCCGTATTATAAACTACAATATCTGTAAAAAAAAACTCCCTTTTACAATAGATTAATATTTGTTCCAATAATAGTATAAAATCCGGTGTATCATCAATTTCACGTGAGGTTTCTTCTATGTCAGATGTTACACATCATATGCGACTACTGTAAGGCTCGTTTTTTTTTTTTTTTTTTTTTTTTGCATGGGAGAATTAAACCTAGTTATAAGAGGCTATCACAAATTGTCATGTTTACATGTACATGTTTACATATGAACATGCTGCAGGGGTAATAGTACAGAACACCAGAACCGAAGTAATAAATTCTTAAACTACTGAAATTAGCCAAAATACCTGTAGTAATGGTAGGGAAAAATCTGGAGATGAAGTAATAATATATGTTTACTCATCCGCTGTCTGTGACCCACCCAGAAATCCCATATAGGACCACGACTTATATAGATGAAATTCTAGCTGATTCCGCCAATTTTAGTATCATGTACAGTATTGCCAACCCCACGCATTTGGTACTAAATCACATCTGGCAGACCAATGGTTTTCGCCTAGACCACGTTACCTAATATAAACACCCCTGGTTTTTGTGGTAAATATTTGTCTGATATGAGCCTCTTCCATGTGAAATCAAGCAAATCTGCGGATCTGTCAATGATTTTAAATCTTTACTAACACAGTCTGTGGTGATAACAAAACAGCTTTGATGTGATAATTATTAAATTATTGTTAATGCATATTGAGAATTGATGTTCAAAGTAAATGATTAATATAATTGAGTCTTGTGTCACAAGAAAGTCATTAAATATGTACCACAAATTGCTCAGATTCCAGATTGTTCAAGTAGGTACTTGACTTCCCTATAACGGGTTATCTTGTGTGAAACTTTTCAGCTAGATGTCATGACTCAGATTCGCCTCCGTTGGCATTTTATAGGCATTGAATTTGAAGAATGACAAGTTAATAATACGATGCACCTTCGCTCTAAAGCGTTTGTAACAGCCCATTGTGTGTTAGGGCCTATTTGTTATTTTAAATACAGAACAAAATGATTCCACAGAGTACCTGTGCTCTATCTGTTGGTGCTAGTTCAGGATACCCTATTGCTCCCAGCAGGACGTTTTAATAGAAACTTCCCTAATTAAGGTAACCGTTTAAATGCAAGATATAAGTAGACCTGCAGCATAATAGTTTGTTTTAAAGCTAAACTTCTGATACTGGCACTGTACCATACAGTGCTTGACACAAAAAATAAGCTAACCCAGTAAGTTGGAGACTATCACTGCGGTAGGCTAATTCACAATCTTTTCTACATCCTTTTGTTTTGTAATGCAAGCAGACTGTTCTCAGGTACTGTAACGATCACAGGCTATTAATTTATGAAAGAATCAAACATATTCTGGTGTAACATTTGGTATCATTGTTCTAAGTATTAAATACAGCATGGATCTAGAGTTCCAAAATACACCAGACTCATCTCTCTGTATGCGGTAGGGCAGTGGAGAAATGAGATACTGGTGCTAGATTGCTACACAATTCACCCAGCAAACATTCTGCTCGCATTTCTAAATGGTAAACATATGGTACAAACAAACAAAAATTAATAATACTATAGCCTATTATATATAGTTCTTCTTTGGAGTTCCTTGAACAAGACCATGTGTAGGTGTGCTGCGTGATATATCCGTCTATTTGGAACATCTGTACCTCAGTCGTGATTTCTAAGTGATATTTGTGACTTGTTTTTATATGCTGGCCTTGTGTTCGTATTGTCTAGGGTAATTGATATCTTTATTGTTGCTATCAGGGTTATATTTACAAACATTTTTGTGCCCTAAGTGACGGCCATCTTGGTTTTGAAACAATCAGTCCACAGATAACACCAATTAGAAGGGCGGTTTACCATATCTGTCATAAGTTCTGTACCCTAACTGTCATCCATTTTGTCGTTGTAACACCATTGCCATAGAAACCACGAAACAGATAGGAACTCTATAACTACACAGAGTATACATTGATCAATTCCATCTTCTGCCCTATCTATGACAGCTATTTGTAAACAGGGCAAAATGCTTATTTGGCATTATTATGATCATGTTAGGAAATGCCATCATGGTCCTAAACTCAATGACAGGAAATACCTGTTATTCACCTTCCCGCTGTAGAGAGGGGGCAACGTTTGGTGTATAATTACATACTCAAGCGGCTAACGAATACAGGGACCGAATATCTCCCGGTATAAGGAGATCCACTTCCAACCTATTCTAACAACCTCTTCGGAGGGTGGAAGAGTGGATGTTAGTTTGGGCACTCTCTTGTCCTAGGGGTGAGAAATTGCCCCTGAAGGCGGATGAGCTATTAGTTGGTCAACGGCATGAGAATGCAGAAAGCAATGAGAAACTACAGCATTCAAGATCCATATGGATTTCTCTAGTAACACATCATGGCTGTGTTCAAAACCAAATGTTCCGGAGTTTTAAGTCCCCCAATCGGATCTCCGGCTTCGGGAAAGTTGTCAGTGAAAGATGGTATAAAGATTAGCACGTGGAATGTGCAAACAATGGCGCAAGCTGGGAAAACCCATAATGCGATTCAAGAAATTGACAGAATGAAGATAGAAATTATGGGCGTAAGTGAAATGCGTTGGCCAGGATCAGGTTCTTGTGACATCAATGGACATGTAGTTTACTATTCAGGGACATCCAATGGATTATATCAACACGGAGTAGGAATTATAGTATCTAAATTGGTCGCAAAGTGTGTCACCAATTTTGTACCTATCTCAGAGAGAGCATTGTTTCTCCAAATAAATACTGAGCCTGCGCATCTTAACATCATCCAGGTGTACGCCCCTACGACAGACCATAGTGATGAAGAAGTTGCAGAGTTTTACTCCCAAATCACAGGTGTTTTGCACCAGTTACCAAAGAAAGATGTAACAATAATTATGGGAGATTTCAATGCAAAAGTAGGACATGGATCTGAAGGCAGTATTGTAGGTCAATATGGGCTTGGTGAAAGAAATGAGAGAGGAGATCAACTTTGCGCATTTGCAGGAGAATGGGGATTTGTAGTAACGAACACATTCTTCACATTACCACCACGACGTTTGTATACTTGGAAGTCTCCTAGGGATTCATGTGAAAGAATTATAAGGAACCAAATTGACTATATTTTGATAAATCAAAGATATAGGAACAGCTGTGTCTCAATGAAAACATATCCCGGTGCGGACATTCATTCCGATCATATCCCTCTAGTTGGAGTTTTTAAAATCAAAATGAAAACGATTCAAAAGAGAAGAGCCATAAAGTATAATATGCGTAAATTAATTGAACCTTCAGTAAGACAAAATGTAGAAGAGCAGCTCAATGATGAACTTAGATCCCTATCTGATGCCTTATGTACCGATGAGAAAATTAAAACATTAACTAATACCGTTGAATCTATGAAGAAAGATCACTTAGTAACAGATATCACTAAAAAGAAACCATGGATGACTGAAGAGATTCTTAAAATGATGGATAAGAGAAGGAAAGCAAAGGGTAATCCTGATGAATATAAGAACATCAACAGGGAAATCAGGAAAGAAATAAGATTAGCTAAGGAAAGGGACATCCAAGAAAAATGTAATGAAATAGAGATGTTACAATTAAAACTTGACAGCTTCAATGTTCATCGAAAAGTTAAAGAAGTGACAGGGAATTATAGAACTAGACAAGGAAATAGATTGGTCAATATTGAAGGAAAACTAATTGTTGGAAAAGAAGAGTTTAAAGATACGTGGCAAAGATATATAGAACACTTGTTTTATGATACTCGACAGGAGCCACCTCGAATAAATGGTGAAACAGGACCCCAAATTCTGGTAGATGAAGTACAAACCGCGATAAAAGCCATGAAGGATGGTAAAGCCACTGGCCCTGACAATGTGAATGCTGAATTTTTAAAGCTTTTGAATGAAGATAATGTGAAATGGTTGACTAAAATATTCAACGACATTTACAATTCTGGGAACATTCCTCAGGAATGGCTTAAATCGGAATTCATCACACTACCTAAAAAACCCGGAGCTAAGTTTTGTAGTGAGTACCGAACAATCAGTCTCATGAATCACATCTTGAAGGTATTTCTGAAGATCATTCATCGCAGAATATACAAAATATGTGAAGAACAAGTTTCTTCTACACAATTTGGTTTTAGAAACGCATTTGGCACACGTGAAGCCCTATTTAGCATTCAAGTATTGTTTCAAAGGTGCCGTGATGTGAACTGCGATATATATGCCTGCTTTATTGACTATCAAAAGGCTTTCGATAGAGTAAGACATCATAAGATGATAGAAATTTTACAAATGATTGGCTTAGATGATAAAGATTTACGAATAATTGTGAACTTGTACTGGAATCAATCTGCTTATGTGAGGTTGGGTAACGAGAACACGGAAGATATAGATATTCTAAGAGGTGTAAGACAAGGCTGTATATTGTCTCCATTGTTATTTAACATCTATTCGGAATATATCTTTAAAGAAGCTCTAGAGGATGTTGAGATGGGAGTGCTCTTAAATGGTAACTGGATAAATAACATTCGATATGCCGATGACACTGTGATTTTTGCGGATAGTCAAGAAAGCCTGCAACATATCATTGATAAAGTTATCCAAAAAAGCCATGAATATGGTTTAGATATAAACCCTCAGAAGACAAAATTGATGGTCATTAGTAAAAACAAAGTCTCTGCATGCAAACTAAATATAGACCAGAAACCCATTGCACAAGTGCATAAGTATATATACCTTGGCACTACCATAAATGACCAATGGGACCCTTCTGATGAGGTGTAGTCTCGAATTGGGAAAGCCCGGACAACTTTCAATAAGATGCGGAATTTGTTCAGACATCATGGGCTGACAATGACTACGAAAATCAGGCTTTTGCGTTGTTATGTGTTCTCTACTCTTTTTTACGGTGCTGAGACATGGACTCTGACAGAGTCTTTATGTAAACGGTTAGAGGCTTTTGAAATGTGGCTGTACAGAAGGATATTGCGGATACCATGGACGGACCATGTGACAAATGTTGAGGTTCTCCAAAAAATGAAAAAAACTAAGGAGGTATTAACCACCGTGAAAATCAGGAAAATCCAATACCTAGGACACATCATGAGGAATACCACCAAGTACCATCTCCTACAGTCTATTCTTCGAGGAAAAATACCAGGGAAGAGAAGTGTTGGACGAAGAAGAATATCCTGGTTAAAAAATCTCACAGCCTGGACCTCAAAAACATCTACTGAATTATTCCGAGCTGCAAGTGATAGGAACAGCACAGTCAAGATGGTAGCCAACATCCGGAACGGATAGGAACCATAAGAAGAAGAAGATAGCCTACTATGCATGATCCTGATTTTAGATTCATACCGTTATTATGAACTATCCCTCCTAAGATCACCCACACCCCGTCCATTGGAGCAGTTGCTCTCCTCTCATGGGGATTCAGTAATAGGGTAGAGTGTGAAGGGATATTTCTTAACTCAAAAATTAAACAAGTAGAATGGAACAAAGTACAATTTTGCAGTGTTTATGTAGGTTACTCTTAGGATAATTTTAATAGGAAGAACTTTTTGAAAAATCACACATAAAAAAGCCCCATTCAAATTTAGTTCATTCAGCATGGAAAGACTCAATCATATACTCTAAATTCATCAAATGTTACTTAGTTTGATTCTTTTGCAAGTTGAAAGTTTGTGAGCTGCATTTTAATGCTCAAGACTTCAGCAAGACTGCTGTTCCATCTCGTCTTCCGAATTGCCCAGTGCGGTTGGGCACTGTGGCCGATGGCAACATTATATAGTAAACCTATAGTTAGAAAAATTAAATGGGTAACCGGAAAATTTCGTGAAGAACGACACAGTTGTTTTGATGGCAAGTCCAGATATCTAGCTAAAAACATGATCTTATGCATATATTGAAGATAGTAAAATTCTATCAAATGCGTATAGTTTACTGCTGTTTTTTTATGGTCGTAGGCTATTGACATACATTAAATTGATCCAGGAACAGTAAAATAGTTGGTTGGTTCCTCAGTTTAGGGGCTGCAACAACGCGGTCATGTAGCCCCGTGTACTTTCAGTGTGTGTAGAATCTGTCTGATAACCGGTGTTATTTGTGATGAATGTATTAGTGTGTGTATCTGTTTTAATTCAAGTAAGGACAGCAGGCATTGAATTTTTTCAAGTAGTTCCTACTTTTGCCGTCAACTACCAATTAGTTCAGAACTTAGTTACCAGATGCCACTGCAGTCGGTTCTTGACGACGAACGTAGGAACCTAAGAACGTTAGTCAAATGTTTAACCTATATAAAATTTAGCTTCACACAGGTGTAATTAGTGGAAGGTTCTTTAACATTCCTTAAGTATATGACAAGGGACCGTCAGCTTTACTTCCCCTCCGAAGGAAGGCATACTGAGGGGTTTTTAAAGTTCTTAAAAAATCCGACGACTTCGGCCGAGTTTGAACTCGCGATCTTGGGCATAGAAACTCAGCATGCTACCGACTACGCCACCGAAGCCGCCAGTAAAATAGTGTATGTTCCATTTCTTCCTTCAGTACCTAGTTTCCCGTGATGTTTCATTTTCAGGTGAACGACGAGAAGAAGCTTATTCTGTAGTATACCGTCTTTGTTTGTAAAGGATGAAGGATGAAGTCATCATAATAGCTGTTGCCGACGATTTACAGTATCAGTTGGAAGGAACCCGACATATGGGCCATGGCATGCGGCGTGCTCCAGCAGCTCTGCCTTCTGTGTCCGCCATCTTGTTCGAATGCAAAGGCCTTGTGGTGTTGGTTTAACTCGAGAACGGTGGCGCTAATTGCAACGTTGTTATCGGTAGCGCTTCGCATTGGCGACGACTACGATTCTAGAAACTGATAATAAATACCACTTACGTCAACTTTTATTTCACTCTCTACGCTAGCATGATGGAGACTGTTTTGAATAATTTTGTTAGTTTTTTTTTCTATTTATTTTGACTATTTTTTATTTTTGAGCTGCTTTCCACTGATTAGGACTAATTGTGATTGTTTTCATTTTGAATTTCGACTGATTTGTATTTATTTTTGAATTGTACTTTTTGTACTTTTTTGACTAATTTAGTTTTTTTTACTAATTTTGAACTTTTTGAGGTTTTTTAGATTTAAAGTACGGTATTTTTTGCTTCTTGAGCTTTTTTGTTGACAAATATTGAAAATTTTGATTGTTTCTTTTCTTTGGGGGGGGGGGTATGGATTTTTGCTGATATTTTTTTAATTTATTTATTTTGACAATTTTTTTATTTATTTATTTATTTTTTGTATTTCAGGACTGCCAAACACTGGTGGGATTGAACAAAAGAAGGAGTGGGGGAAGCAGAAGTGTATCCCGTTTCCGTCACGGAGACGAACACTACCATTTTAGGGTTAAAAATCCCTCAGTATGCCTTCCTTCGGAGGGGAAGTAAAGCCGGCAGGCCCATGTTATCGATTCATGCCTTGTAAAAGAACCTTCCACTAACTTAACTTGTGTGAAGCAAAATTTGTAGGTTAGGTGTAATTAATGCTCTTAAGTTCCATCGTTCGTCACCAGGCACTGGTTGCGATGGCATTTAGTAGTAGTGGAGTTCACAGGTAGGTGTCGTGGACGGTAGCATTTGGTAGCGAAAGTAGGAACTACTTGAAAATTGAATGGCTGCAGTCCTTACTTGAATTATATAAAAACAGATAACACACACTAATACAGTCATCACAATATTAACACCGGTTATCAGACAGATTCTACACACACACCCAACGTACACGGGGCTACATGACCGCGTTGTCGCAGCCCCTAAACTAAGGAACCAATCAACCATTCTAGGGTTTATTTATTGTGTTTATTTGTTGATGGTACACAACAGGGCTCAGTGTACGCCCAATAAGAGTGCACCTACACAGTAAGTAAAATACATTTCCTGTAATGTCTACATTAAAGTATTAATATCTTAATGTAATTCTTAAAATTAGGAAGTTCACACACATCAAAATGCATAGTAGTAAAAAGCTTAATCTAAAGACAATATAAAAACTAAATCTAAATTTGATCTAATGTCAAATATAAAAACAGGTTTTGAAATTATTACATAGTAAACTAAAAGGTATCGAGTGGTTCCTTGACTATGAGATAGGTTACTGTCAGTTATTCTTGGTAGCAAGAAACATTACAGTAACAGACAATTGGCCGCCAGATTTCTTAAGTGTACGGCCTCAATGAAATGAGTGCGTATAAGTGGGTGTGATTATTCAAACTGCCAGAGAACGTCACGCTCTAGCCAGCCATCTGTAATCAGCAACGCTTGTTCCGTGTGGCAATACAGAGTTGTAGAAAATGTCAAGGCGAGATTCTTGAAAATCATTTTGGGAATCTCAAAAATGTCACCCCCCAGGGTAACATAAGAATTAGCTGGAGAAACTTTTCTTATTAAAGATTTAAGAATTAGACTACAATTGCCTTCGACAAGTCAAGAACAGGAGATCCTAAGGTTGAGATGAAGAAAGCGAGCGGAAATCGACCTGGAATTCTATGGAATTGATGCTATGTCTAATGGTAATTGGACCGGCCCTAGCAATGTAATGAGGAATGCTTTGAATAGACTTGCTGTACACCCAGGAATAGCAAACTTAGTTATGGAAGGAAGGGTCGAGGATAAGAACTGTAGGGGTAGACCAAGGTTAGAATATGTTAAACAGATTGCCTCGGATGTAAGGTGTGATAGCTATATAGAGATGAAACGATTAGCTTAGGACAGGGAAGCATGGAGGGCTGCATCAAAACAGTCAAAAGACTGAAGACTCAAACAACAACCACACTAAGAAAGCAAACTAGAAGATCAATCACAACTATCAGTATCTCAACAACAAATCACATGTAACTAATAAATCTCGACTAGTTGTGCTAGTGTAACCATCTAAGTGTATTATTGCAACTAACATCACTCATACTCTTACGAACAAATTGGAGATGGTGCAAAGGAAAACTGCAAGATTCGTACTTGGCAAATTCTCCCAAACTGATAGTGTATCTGACATGTTAAAGTCATTGGGTTGGGAATCCCTACACAGCAGAAGACATAAAAGAAGACTCCAGGAGATGTACAATGCATACACAGGTGAGCCGGCCTGGTATGAATTGCGAAAGAGAATGCGTGAGCCAGATTATATGGGTAGGAGAGATCACGAATACAAAATTAGGCCCATCATTCAAAAAACAAACTTAGCTAAGTATTCTTTCTTAAACAGGGGTATTCAAATATTCAACCTGCAGAAGTCTTAGAACCTTTTCCTAATAGTTTAACAGTTTTCAAGAAAAAAATGTTGCATTCAGGGAACACAGAGACATTATGGAAATAAATTGAGATATACAGCATGTAAATATCTTGTTACCACCAGGTTTTGCCTAACTGTAACAGTACCTACTAATAAATAAATAACAAGATGTTCAGTAAAGAACATATAGCCTACTTTCTCCTAAATGCATGGGTATTGTTATAACTCTTTGTCCTTTTCAAGGAGTATAATTGAATGTTGGTTGTAGTAGCTTGTTGAAATACAACGTGCTATAGGGATATTAAACATGAATATGAGGTGCCCTTTGCTAGTGCTACCTCTGTAAAAAAATTCATTCAATTCGGTTTCACCGTGTTTGAATTGATCTGGGGAATGGATTTGCACACATACATGGCCGCTATTTGCAAACTATTGGGCTGATGACCTTGTAGTCAGTCATAAGATGCTTTCCACAAAAAGGCATGTTGTTGCAAAATCCGGGAGATCAAATTATTAGGATGGTCGAAATTTGATTTAAGCTTTTAACATTTGGGTGGCCGTCATTCCGTTTCCGTCAATATGGCGGCGATATAAAACATGACACTGAGGTGCCTTTTGCTAGTGCTACCTCTGTACCAAATTTCGTTCAATTCGGTTTCACCGTGTTTGAATTGATAGGGGGAATCGATTTGCACACATACTTGGCCACCATCTGCAAACTATTGGGCTGATGATCTAGCAGTTTGGTCAGAATATGCTTCCCACATAAAGATTTGTTGTTGCAAAATTTGGTAGAGATTAGATTATTAGGTTGGTCGTAATTACATTTTAGCCTTTAACATTTGGGTGGCCGCGATTACGTTTCCGTCAAGATGGCGGTGATATAAAACATGACACTGAGGTGGCCTTTTCTAGTGCTACCTCTGTACCAAATTTCGTTCCATTCGGTTTCACCGTGTTCGAATTAATAGGGGGAATCGATTTTCACACAAAGATGGCCGCCATCCACAAAATATTAGGCTAATGACCTATTAGTTTGGTCAAAGGATGCTCCCTCCATAATGGTATGTTGATGCAAAATTTGGTAGAGATCGGATGATTAGGTTAATCGTAATTTGATTTAAGCTTGGAATATTTAGGTGGCCGCCATTACGTTTCCGTCAAGATGGCGGCGATATAAAACATGAAACTGAGGTGCCCTTTGCTAGTGCTACCTCTGTACCAAATTTCATTCCATTCGGTTTTACCGTGTTCGAATTAATAGGGGTAATCGATTTTGACACAAAGATGGCCGCCATCCGCAAACTATTAGGCTAATGACATATTAGATTTGTAAAAGGATGCTTCCTCCATAAAGGTATGTTGTTGCAAAATTTGGTAGAGATCGGATGATTAGGTTAGTCGTAATTTGATTTAAGCTTTGAACATTTGGGTGGCCGCCATTACGTTTCCGGCAAGATGGCGGCGATATAAAACATGACACTGGGGTGCCCTTTGCTAGTGCTACCTCTGCACCAAATTTCATTCCATTCGGTTTCACCGTGTTCGAATTAATAGGGGTAATCGTTTTTGACACAAAGATGGCCGCCATCCGCAAACTATTAGGCTAATGACCTATTAGATTTGTCAAAGGATGCTCCCTTCATAAAGGTATGTTGTTGAAAAATTTGGTAGAGATCGGATGATTAGGTTAGTCGTAATTTGATTTAAGCTTTGAACATTTGTGTGGCCGCCATTACGTTTCCGTCAAGATGGCGGCGATATAAAACATGACACTAGGGTGCCCTTTGCTAGTACTACCTCTGTACCAAATTTCGTTCCATTCGGTTTCACCGTGTTCGAATTAAACGGGGCAATCGATTTTCACACAAAGATGGCCGCCATCCGCAAACTATTAGGCTGATGACCTATTAGTTTGGTCAAAGGATGCTCCCCCCATAAAGGTATGTTGTTGCAAAATTTGGTAGAGATCGGATGATTAGGTTAGTCGTTATTTGATTTAAGCTTTGAACATTTGTGTGGCCGCCATTACGTTTCCGTCAAGATGGCGGCGATATAAAATATGACACTGAGGTGTCCTTTGCTAGTGCTACCTTTGTACCAAATTTCGTTCAATTTGCGGTCACCGTGTTCGAATTGATAGGGGGGGGGGACAGACATTCAGAGTCCACACACTCACACACACACACACAAAAACACACACACACAGACTCACACACATACACACACACAGACAGACACACTTTTTTCGCCCTGTAGTGATCTCATAAGTCTACTTTCATTTTTTGCAAAAATCGAAAGTAGGCTAAAAATACTTTTAGACATAGATTTAATAGCCTAGGTGTAAAGCATCTGATGATGATCGCTTGCCGATAGAAACTAGTCATACAAATGTATTCATTAATCTTATGTTGGATTTTTTCAGGATTAGAGAGCCACCCATTACAATTGGGAGCAATGGTGTTGACCGACTAAAAAACATTAAATTACACACATCAAAAAAAGTTTTGCATCACCTCGGTTCCCAGATCTCCGGCATATAGACGTTGACTGTGTATATTGTATCAAAGATACAGTCCCTTTGACTGTTCATAGATGTCACTAAAACTGCTCAAAGATGTAAACAACCATGCATGAGCAGGGCCTATTAGACGGAGGGGGTACGACAGCCGATCAGTTCCAGTCATTCCACCAGGACGAAGGTACGCTGCTCATGTTGTCTGTAGTTCTACCATGCCTAGAAGGTCAATACCGCAGTTCGATCGCGTCCGCATTGTTACTTTGTGTCAAGAAGGGCTCTCAACAAGGGAAGTTTCCAGGCGTCTCAGAGTGAACCAAAGCGATGTTGTTCGGACATGGAGGAGGTACAGAGATACAGGAACTGTCGATGACAGGCCTCGCTCAGGCCGCCCAAGGGCTACTACTGTAGTGGATGACCGCTACTTACGGATTGCCGCTCGGAGGAACCCTGACAGCAATGCCACCATGTTGAATAATGCGTTTCGTTCAGCCACAGGACGTCGTGTTTCAACTCAAACTGTGCGCAATAGGCTGCATGATGCGCAACTTCACTCCCGACGTCCATGGCGAGGTCCAGCTTTGCAACCCCGACACCATGCAGCGCGGTACAGATGGGCCCAACAACATGCTGAATGGACCCCACAGAATTGGCATCACGTTCTCTTCACCGATGAGTGTCGCATATGCCTTCAACCAGACAATCGTCGGAGACGTGTTTGGAGGCACCCTGGTCAGGCTGAACGTCTTAGACACACTGTCCAGCGAGTGCAGCAAGGTGGTGGTTCCCTGATGTTTTGGGGTGGCATTATGTGGGGCCGACGTACGCCACTGGTGGTCATGGAAGGCTCCGAAAAGGCTTTACGATACCTGAATGACATCCTCCGACCCATAGTGCAACCATATCGGCAGAATATTGGAGAGGCATTTGTCTTCATGGACGACAATTCTCGACCTCATCGTGCACATCTTGTGAATGCGTTCCTTCAAGATAACGACATCGCTCGACTACAGTGGCCAGCATGTTCGCCAGACATGAACCCTATCGAACAAGCCTGGGATATGTTGAAAAGGGCTGTTTATGGACGTCTTGACCCACCAACCACTCTGAGAGATTTACGCCGAATTGTCGTTGAGGAGTGGGACAATTTGGACCAACAGTGTCTTGATGAACTTGTGGATAGTATGCCACGACGAATACAGGCATGCATCAATGCAAGAGGACGTGCTACTGGGTATTAGAGGTAGTGGTGTGTACTGCAATCTGGACCACAAATGCTGAAAGTCTAGCTGTATGATGGTACAACATGCAATGTGTGGGTCTCATGAGCAATAAAACGAGCTGAAATGTTGTTTGTGTTGATCTCTATTCCCTTTGTATTTAAAGGTTCCGGAACTCTTGGAACCGAGGTGATGCAAAACTTTTTTTGATGTGTGTATAATTACTAAGACAGCACTGAAAAATGGCTTCTAACACTTTAATGTTAGTTAAGGAAGGAAAGGTGGAGGATAAGAACTGTGGGGGAGGCCAAGGTTGGAACATGTTAAACAGATTACCTTGAATTAGGATGTGGAAGCTATGTAGAAATGAAACGATTAGTTCAGAACAGGAACGCATGGAGTGCTGCATCAGACCAGTCTAGTAACTGAAGACTCAAATGCACACAAAAGCCTTCCTGAGACTCTGCATGAAAGTAACATGTTGTGGCAAAGAATTTATGTCATTGCTGTCAACTCTGCTGCTCATTTAATAAGCTCGCAATATTGTATGTACATGGCGGGGGTTTACACCTAAGATCGGAGTCCTAAATAGTACAATGTTCTTCACATTTACCGTTATAATAAATAATAATAATAATAATAATATCGTATGGCCTCGGGTGCCGAGTACATGGTTTGTTATTTGACACCCAGAGGGCAGTTTGCATGTCGAATTTTGTTGTTCCTTGGAGCGCTATGAAAGTCAAGGAGGTTAGATATCTAAGCTCCTTGACACTATAGCGCTTTCTAGTAGGGGAAAGAGGAACTTTTGTGTTGACGGAAAATCCCAAGATTAATTTTTCCATTATGAACACGGCCTACTGAATTCAAATGGGTTCTTTAACATGCCAACAACGTATGACATGCGTGTCGTGATTTTTGTCACCTTTCAAAAATCACTTACCCTGGCCAGGTGCGAACCTGCAAGTTTGGGGTTGGTAAACCGACACGATAACCACTCACCCACCGTGGCAAGCTATTTACCGTTTAGTATTAATTGCCAACAAAACGGTCCTAAATTATGTTGGTCTCTTGCTACAGTAGCTCATGACGATCCTGCTCTGGATCACTAAAATTGACGCCGACCAGGATCCTTCAACGCGTTGGGCAGAAACATTCAGTACATAAATTAAACTCCATTTAAATTTTAATGAAAGTTATTTAATTATAACTTTGTAATACAAGGTCATCTGTATGTTCATATCGTATTTGTATTGGACAGTGATACATTATTCCAAACATGGAAGATAGACCCATAGAAACTGATAAAACACAAGATATGATGCTATCATTCTAAAACATACAATACAACTTTTATCAAAGTAAAAACAATATCAACTGTATTTCAATTGGCTAGAAATTATCGTCATGAAGATGTTAAAAGATTAATGCAGAGCTTTTCGAAATGCTGGTGCAGTGGCTTAATTTGTCAGTATTGTCACTGCCCTTGGTACACATGGGGCACTAGCGCTATATGTTGGAACAGACACATCTACCAAAGATGCATCGAGCTTTGCTGTAACCCTCTACGGTACAGGACGCCTCGCATGCGGCATGGTTCACCGACTCCCAGGGGGTCATGTCACAGGCATCACGACGAACCCTCAGCGATCTTCCCTCTGGAACAAAACACAGTGTATTGTTAAAATCACCTTACATATCTGGATTATACATCGAATAAGTTTTACTAATACACTGTTGTACAACTCTTGACATTAAGGAGTTCATAGAAATATAGGGTAAAGTTAGGTATTACCGTTGAATGTGTGGTATTATCGTGATACTTTATTTGAACTTATATCACGTAAAGTTAGGTAATACCGTGATAAATTTTAATAAACCATGTAATTTATTCTGGTACGAAATGCAGCAATAACTCCAAATTAACACAAAATATTCTCCGAATATTTAAACTTATACAACCACAATGAAAAGTATCACGATAACACCACATACCACGATAATACCAATCTTTACCCTATCTAGCAAAGAAATATAGTTCCGAGAATCTAAACGAACACGTGTTTCTAGAAGTAGCTCCACTAATTCCTGCTGCTATATAAAATGAGACCACAATCATAACAATTAGATGAGGCTATGGATGCATATGAGAAATACTAAATTAGGGAAGCATGTTGTTTGAGAAGGGTGTACCCTATGCTTATTCTCAACAAACCAAGGTCTCAGGTAGGCAGTTTTGTAGATTCCTATCTCACCTTTAAGACTGGTTGCAAGGATTTATGGTTTATATCTAAGCTGTGGCGGGCTATCGATGTGTTGTGTTTACACAGGCATCCTTCCTCGTATTTTGTTAGTACGGCCTGCATCGTCCAAATACAGTGAGATCCTTTTCTATAGAACGGAGTTTCACCTGCACCGTGTAACGGGAGAAGGGTTTTAAGTCAGCGCCAGTTGAATAGCATCTACCGTCACACAACAGCGCGTCAGGAAGCCCCGCATGTGGTCATAGCTTGACTACATTCCCAGCCGGCAATAAACCTTAGTTGAGAGAGTTAAGACTTGTGAGGTACTGTATCGATGCAGAAGAAAATATCGATATTTCCTCTTGAAACTTATCTTCTCAAGAAGAAGTCTTCCAGTAAATGTTTCAACGCTATTCGATTTTTCTGCTGTGGGGGAATCTCAAACAAAATGTATACAGAAACAATCCGCGTACTCTGGAGGTTCTCGAGGACGAAATAAAAAGATACGAGCCTTACAGTAGTCGCATATGATGTGTAGGATTTGACATATTATCCTACTATAAAATTGAGATGAAATGTATGTGAAGTCATCTGACATGTTATCCTACTATAAAATTGAGATGAAATGTATGTGAAGTCATCTGACATGTTATCCTACTCGTATACTACAGATCTTGGACATACTTAAAATGTTAATTTACGCTCCGTTTTCATACTGGTACTATGATGAATGTATAGATTGAATTGGAGATATGCTAGTATCACACTTGTTTCAACAAACATCACATATTATATTATAAATTAAGAGGAGGAATGAAACCATAGTCTCTAGCCTATCTATAGACTACTAGAAATAATGTTCAATACAATCAAATTTCCCAACTCCTGCTTGGTGCAAACTATTGTACAGTATTAAAATTAGATAAATCGTAATTTCATGTTGATTCTGTTAAAATGACGCATAATGTTATGATAGATATCGTTTAAATCGATAATCTGGTAGCAAAAACATTTGCCGGGACTGGAGTTCGAACCCGAGACCTCATTATTCGCAGACCAAAGGGCTAGCCACACAGCTATTACAACCACAGATATTTAGAGTACAAGACAGTTACTTATTTTCACGTGCCAGTAATAATATGGAAGTAATTTTTTGTGCTCCATTAATAATTTGCTTTCTTTTTTTTTTTCGATAATGTTCCTGCGTGGAATTGAGTTTTAAATTAGTTATGAATACGCCTACTTGACAGTAAAGGGAATTCCTATGAAAGGCTAGCCCAGTTCCCTATAAAAAAATCGATACATATATTATATTGATCACTGCATTACCACAATGTGGGTTAATATCTGAATAGCCATTATGCAGAAACTTAATACCGGCTTTGCCGACTAGTTACAATGTTTCATTAATAATAATTAAATTAATTGGTATTCTGCCCGAAGGCAGGTCCGAGCCTCCGAAGAGGCTACCCCCAGCCGGAGTTTACTTGCGGTAGGGTGGCCAGGGCCTTTCCGCTCCTCCTTATGTTGGCCAACAGCACGCTGTGCCTAGAACCGGCATACCATCCAAGTTCTGACTGCGCCCAATGTTGCTTAACTGCGGAGTTCTCATGGGATCCGGTGTTTCAACACGGCTAGGCCGTTGGCCAATGTTTCATTATTAAAGCATATAATATTTCAATACTGATACGAAGATTTTGAACATGTGGTTTGAGTTTCAATCAGTTGACACTTAGTTCGCATGAGCGTTTACCGTTCAGTATGAAAGTTTTGATCCAAGGTTACTCGGGGAGTAACCATCACTTTTATCCAGAGATTGGAAAAGAGACTCTTAATAAATCATAATTGTTTTCAGCAAATATGATATAATGAATATTTTTACACCAAAGAACGACAACTTGAAGATGATTTACTGTAGGAATATTGTTAATGGTGCCTTCAAACCTTGAAGTAATCCATATGTGGTATACATTCCACATGGTCGGCAGTGCGTCATGGTACCAACTACCAATCTCCAACACTGCGCGCTCATTGTTTCCTCTTACCACTGCTAGCTGGATGCGATCCAGCTAGCAGTGCGTCTTACACACTTCCGTCCGCTCACTTCCGTCGAATTTTTCAAAATCACTCCCACAAACATACCCAGCAACCGAATGGAAAGATGTTCCACATCAATAACTACACCGATACGAAATACCAGTGAGGATGAATCACAGCGAGTGTACCGAAACGTTCTATCTTGGTGCAATGTGTGTTTAGAAAATGAAGGACAGCATTTCCAGCAACTACTCTGAGATTCAGGTAAGTAATTATGATTATTAAATACGTTAAAGGGTGTAAATGTGTTGAACTAGTTGGGCACTATGCTGCCTCTAGCGCCAGTGCCTTGTTCGACAGATGGATAGCCACAGTACCTCTGCCCTCACACGGCGCATCCGAGGCGCCGTTCAATAGGGAGGGCTCTCACTGTACTGCTGATAGGATAACGGAAGGCATCTGGTTTGTTCCACATAAGAATTCATCCTTACGTAGGACACTGCAAGACCTCACACAGCGAGGCATCACCCAACCAGATTGCCACCTTCACCGGGCGCCCAGGGACTTCCACGTCAAAATACTCTCTCATTACTACAGAATTCTTAAGGTAGATTTCATGCAGTAATTTCATATTCTTTTGGGAAAAAAAAAGGGGGGGGGCGTCTTTTCTCGTAAGTTAACTATGACACTGTTGCATTTCTGATTTTCTTTTTTTTCTGTTTACGACAGTTAGGTTAGTGTACGTTTACTCTATGTTTCATTTGAGGGGCATCGTAATCATTTAGCCCAGTGAACTCGAGTGTGTGGAATTTCTCTGATAACCGGTGTGATACTGGTTTATGTAGTAGTGTAATGGTTGTAATTCAGGTGAGGATTGGGAAGTAGGCGGCCGTGGCCTTAAGTTAGGATCCACCAACATTTGCCTGGAGTAGAAGTGGGGAACCATAGAAAACCACTTTCAGGGTGGTTGAGGTGGGAATCGAATCCACCTCTTCTCAGGTTTGCCTCACGAGGCTGAGTATACCCCGATCTAATCCTTAGACCAGAATTAAATTTCTGCAAACATTCAACCTAGAATGCTGCATTCTACAGGCCTCAAAAGGGAATTCATTTACTTCAAAAATGGTTAAAATGCAACAGGATAGTAACCTATACATACATGTTGCCTGGAACAATACAATTCCACTCCTCCGACATCACGTAAATACTGGGGGAAAAATATCCAAAAACTACGCCCAAAATAAAATTATTAAATATAAAATAAAACAGGTAGTCCTGTGAAGAATCAACATAATCTATAGATTTATGCACCAATCCTTTCAATCTCCATAGTCTCCCTTCATTCAGATCGCTAGTTTTCTAAAGTTTAAAATATACGTCAATCAATACATGTTTACTATATGATTTTTAGATAGATTTCATTAGAAAGCTGACGATTGCAATGGGTACCATGTTTCGACTTCCGCAAAATGTCGACATATCTTCGCGTTTCACATCCCCCAGACCCCAAAACCACCGTCAGTTCAAAAGTTTATATATAATTTATGTATGTTTGTATATATATATGTATATATGTACATCAGTTACTTGTGGACACGATAACTGCCGTAATTTTGCACCAATCACTTTGAAATTTTCACCGAATATGTATACCTATAAAATCTCGGTCGAGTTCGTTACTGGGCTAAATCGGTCGAAGGGGGGTGAAAATGGGGGGCTTTTTTCGAAAAAGTGAAATATTGCTATAACTCTCTTAATATGTGAAATATCGAATCCGTTCAAAGTTCATACTATGTGTCGGATAAAGCCCAAACATTTATGTTTGAAGATTTTTTTTATCGCACCAACCATTGACCAAAGGGGTGGGAAAAAGTGGGTTTTTCGGGAAACATTAATCATATCTCTCTTAATAGGCACAATATCAAAACCGTACAACATGGACAATATTCCCCTAATAATTACCTAAAACTTTTGTCTGAAAGAATTTTTGATATGACCCACCATTACGCCATGGGATGAGAAAAATGATTTCGGAATTATAAGAAAATGCCAAGAGCTATCTGTGGTTGCCATGGCAACACTACTAAATTGATAAGGGATGAGCCATCAGACGTTGCCATGACAACGCACTTGCACGAGATCAGATTCAGATTTCCATCTGACTAAGTGTGAAGCGGCTTCGGTGACGTAACTGGTAGCATGCTGAACTTCTATGCCCAAGGTCGCGGGTTCAAAGCCGGCCAAAGTCGTCGGATTTTCTAAGAGCGCTAAAAATCCCTCAGTATGCTTTCCTTTGGAGGGGAAGTTCCAACGTTCGTTGCGAGTTGCTGGTTGCGGTGGCATCTAGTAGCCACGTTCACAGCTAGGTGTCGTTGACGGTAGTATCTGGTAGCAACATTAGGAACTACTGCTTGAAATTGACCGTCTGAAGTCCTTACCTGAATTACAGACTAATACAGCCATCACAATTCACACCGTTTTATCATACAGATTCTACACTCACCCAAAGTGCACGGGGTTACATGACCGCGTTGTCGCAGCCCCTAAACTGAGGAACCAACCAAAATCTCTGCGGGAGATATAATTTTGCGTGAAGAAGTAACAGACCGTTACATAGTTACACATCAGTGTCGAAACCTTGCATAAAGACAGCGTGACCACAAGTATAATAAAAAATGGACTCCAAATGACAAGAAGGTTACCGTCATCATAAGACAATAAAATGTTAAAAATATGCATAAAATGACGAAAAACAAAGTTAATTAATCTCCAATTATAAACTACTTTCTCGCAATAAATGAGGTCTGATCCTTCTACGAAAACCTATATATTCTGCCTATATTCGCCTATCCCCAAGTTTGTCCGGTGAAATCTACCTCCGCCTTCCGGCGTGCCGAGAGGACCTTTTTTAGGATTGTTGATGTGAAGCCCAATATTTTATTCACGTTCATTTAATTACATGAAAGGACTGTACTTATTATTTCAAAATTCCTTGATAACTATCTGTATTTTTGGAATTTTTAATGTGAATCCCAATATTATATAAGGTGCGTTCAAAATGTATCGAGCCAGTGGCTGTAATACGCAAACCAGTGACGACACCGGTGACGACATCGGCTAATCGTGGCGTGTGTAACGAGGTGTGGTTCCGACCAGAGCGTGGAAGGTCTCAGCCCGTCGCTAGAGAGCACGCGTGAACGTCACGTGACGACACAAAGCGAGCAGCAGCATGCATCAATCGACCAACGCTGCCAGTTGAATTGCAAACAGTGATATGGAGGCGTCAAACGAAGAGCAAAGAGGTGTTGTTCGGTTTCTGACACCGAAAGGAGTAGGGGGAACGGACATTCTTCCCCGAATGTCACAAGTGTATGGCGAACACTGCATGTCCCCTGCGAGGGTCAAGGCGTGGCACAAGCGCTTCAGGGAAGGATGGGTGTCGTTAGCTGATGATTCCCGGTCTGGGGCACCCTCCTGCATTACTGATGACAACGCCCAGCTGATTGGAAGTGTGCACACCATCATGAAGGAACGAATGCACTTGCGGAAAGTGTGTGCCCAATGGGTGCCCCACAGTCTTCAACCACACCAGGAAGCATGTCGAATGGCCTACTGTCTTGGTCTTGGTTGGACGATTGATGCAAGCTGCTGCTCGCTTTGTATCGTCACGTGACGTGCACGCGTGCCCTCTAGCGACGGGCTGTGACCTTCCACACTCTGGTCGGAACCACACCTCGTTACACACGCCACGATTAGCCGATGTCGTCACCGGTTTGCGCATTCCAGTCTCCGGCTCATTATTTTGTGAACGCACCTCATATTTAATTTACATTTAATTACAATGTAAGTATATCCATGTTATTATTTGATTTAATTATTTTAATTATAATTTATCAAATATTTTTTTCATATCTAACATTCATCATTGCATCATTATTTTAATTCTGAATTGAGCTGAAGAAGACCTCAATGTCAGGTCGAAAAATGTACATTATCTAATAGATATATTTATGTAAGTACTGATTGGGAAGCCTCCGTGGCTCAGGCGGCAGCACGCCGGCCTCTCACCGCTGGGTCCGTGGTTCAAATCCCGGTCACTCCATGTGAGATCTGTGCTGGACAAAACGGGGGCAGACAGGTTTTTCTCAGGGTACTCCCTGTCAAAATTTCATTCCAGCAACACTCTCCACTATCATTTCATTTCATCTGTCATTCATTTAATCATTGCCCCAGAGGAGTGCGTCAGGCCTCGGCAGCCGGCACAGTTCATATCCTCGCCGCTAGATAGGGGCTTCATTCATTCCATTCCTGACCCTGTCGGAGACTGGAAGCAGGCTGTGGATTTTCATTTTCATGTAAGTACTGATTGGCGTATATCTTAAACTTTGATTTTATCTATCAAAACGGATATCAACAATGGCAGATGTATTTGCATTGTAGTGTTTTAAAATGTAATTGGTATTCTGGCCGAAGGCAGGTCCGAGCCTCCGAAGAGGCTATCCTCAGCCGGAGTTTACGTGTGGTAAGGTGGCCAGGGCCTTTCCGCTCCTCCTTATGTTGGCCAACAGCACCAGGTACCTAGAACCGGCATACCATCCAAGATCCACCCACGCTCAATGCTGCTTAACTGCGGAGTTCTCATGGGACCCGGTATTTCAACATGGCCAGACCGTTGGCACTCTACTGCAGGCTGTTCCAAATCCACGAGTTTGAGTATGCGTACACGCGAGTACTCAGCAGTGATGGGGGTGATAGCCAATACGTCACTGAGCGAAGGTCATAACACAAGTTCCTGCCAGTCTTGATGTATTCACCGCACAGTGATGGCAGCCCCCACAGCAGAGCTGTATTGCATGTTGAAGGATTATTCACGCAAGGCGGCGAGTACTCCTCTGCTCACCGGCTAGCAAATCGGCTGGAACAGCTTGCTGTATAGCTAGTTTTTCCATGTCACGGACTAAATAGTCTCACATGCCTGCATTATGACAACATATAGGGCAGTAATGACAAGTTCATTAATACAATTTTAGAAATATTCATGCACGCCATCTATAAATCGCAACATTAAACAAGTACACTGGTATATATTGTTCATCACACTTGTATGTTTAATCAGCTTTCGATGCTATATAATCAATAGGTTCTAAGAAGTATGCATTTATTTTAGATGACAACACGACTGTCATCTATAATTGACAAGAACTACGGTTTCTAGAAAGTTGCATACGAAACTTTTTTATTGAATTGACTAAGTTAGCGAGTTTCACTGAAGTTGGGTCATTCCATGATGAGTTGGAAGTAATGGGGATTTGGCAAGGGCGCCATCTACAGTTTGTGAAAATGCAATACAAATACGTACCTGTAAATTTATATTACAGTATACTGTAGTATGGGCTCACTATGCCTTTTGACTATACTTTTTCTTATGTATTCTGTTCACCCTATTTCCGGCATTTTTACATGAAGACGTCATGAGTACCCAGTCCTCGAGCTAAATGTCAACTGTTCGGCTGGGAATGGAACCCGGAACCTTTCAAACCAAAGTCTAGCATGCTAACCAGTAAGTCCGGGGAAAGATTGAGTGCGTAGTTTTGAACTCGTAGAGGATTGTGATGATGATGATGATGATGATGATGATGATAATTGTTGTTTTGAGGGGCCTAACATTCAGGTTATCGGACCCTAAAGAAAAGGATTGAAGAGAAATACATATGCGTGTGTGTCTGATCCCCAAATACAGTTTGATCAGCGGCTTCGGTGGCGTAGTCGGTAGCATGCTGAGCTTCTATGCCCAAGATAGCGGGTTCAAACCCGGCCGAAGACGTCGGATTTTTTAAGGGCGTTAAAATCCCTCAGTATGCCTTCCTTCGGAGGGGAAGTAAAGCCGGCGGTCCCATGTCATAGATTTATGGCATGTTAAAGAACCTTCCACTAATTACACTTGTGTGAAGCTAAATTGTATAGGTTAATAATGTAAACAACGCTCTTAGGTTCCTGCGTTCGTTGCCAAGAGCCGACTGCAGTGGTGTTTAGTAGCTAAATTCTGAACTAGGCCTAGTAGTCGTTGACGGTGGCATTTGGCGGCAAAAGTAGGAACTATTTGTTAAATTCAAAGTTGCAGTCCTTACTTGAATTTAAAAAAACAGATACACACACTAATACAGCCATCACAATTAACACCGGTTATCAGACAGATTCTACACACACCCAAAGTACACGGAGCTACATGACCGCGTTGTCGCAGCCCCTAAACTTAGGAACCAACCAACAGTTTGATCGATTGACCGATGGCAATGAAATTTGTCGTAAGTTACCTCCATCTCCGAACACTTGAACCATGCCTTTCAAAATTGCAGTAACACCAATCTAATATGGCGGTCATGTGAAATATTTCACCAGTACTCAATATCCCCGATACTATTGCAGCAATCTGCCTGCAATTTTGTATGGTGATACATAACTGTATAGTAAGTTCATGGATGTAACTTTCAAAAATCAGATAATACTAATTCAGCATGGCAGCCACACGAATATCAAATATTTAAATTGATTTTCCTGGTGATATAGTCATGCGAACACTATGCAACCTGGAACAGCGAATCTGTGTTTAGAGCTAAATACCTTGACATCTAATATTCTTCAATTGTTTTCAAAAATTCAGGATGGCGGTTGTACGACATATGTTTCCTTCTAGTATCCTATTTAAGGGATTGATGTGAAACTTTGGTGGTATAATGAACCATTACTATAATATTTTTCTACTGGCACACACGTTTATGGTTACATTTAACAATTGATAAATGGTGCGCATGTCATTCAGACGGAAGGTGTATACTATTAATATTACATAATAGATTACGGAGTCCAGTAAAGAATTATAATAGCTGCCGAGACCAGTATTCAAACACCTAAGAAATGTTCCTCTTCTGTAACATTGACATGCCGTGAAAGTGCTTCACATCAAGCTTCAGTTCCCTAGCGTGTCCCTCTCTTTACGGAGTATATTGTTATTATCTGTGATGGTTGTCCACATGTACTGTGGGCAGAAGCCTACATAATTACAAAGACTGGTTACAATCTATAAGTCGTAGGCAACAGACCAAAGAGACGACCGAGGCAACGATGGGCCGTTACGCTACACAAAGGCCTAAGACGCGTTGATCTTCATCCAAACACAGTCAAAGCAGGACATGTATGAAGACATGGTATCTATGTAGTGGACCCTGCAGTCAGGCGGGACAAACCCTGAAGACGATTATCATTATTATTATTATTGTTTTCACATTCCTTTCACCACGTAAGTGGGACAAATAGCTTCTTCTGGTTTAAGAGCTTGAATTTTGTGAAACATACAGTACACCTCAGCGTTTTATATGTACCAGGAGAATCAGCTGCCCCTAACATTAGTCGATTGTTTTATGCAGCCAAACTAACGTGGGTTGACAGTGTAACGTTTCCGGTCCTTCTAAGTGACCAAAGGTTACGTTCCTGGCGGGGCTCCAATATTGCGTTCTCCTGGAGTACAGTAGAAGAATCGCAACAAGAACAAGCACCGCTTTACTCACACCACCAATAGCATACTTACCTCTTACCTGTTCATTAGCAATGATTATAATCAGCTGGGCGCCAGGACACCTAACACTTACTTTAGATGTGCCAAAGTATTTAATTAAACTAGTGATAGAGCACTCGAAACGTCTTTCTCTCAAGCCGTGGTATAGCTGAGCCATTAACCAATTGTCGTATCGCTACTGGGAGAAGGTATGCATTATGTCTAAAGCTAGCTACTGGAAATGAAAGTCCTACCATTACTTAAGAACAAAATTTAATTGATCAAAATTTAAAGCAGCAAAAGACGTAAAAAGAGAAACAAATGAATTTAAAAAAATCTGGAAGTTATATTAAATTGGCGAGAGTTACAAAATGGAATATGAATTAAATTTAAACAAAAGCTGGATTCTAATTTGCCATAAACAGAATTACAGAGACTTGATTGGATTTAGTAAAGGAACTCACGGCCGTCTTCTTCATAGTGGTAGTCTGGTTTTCCCTCTGATCTTGCTGGCGGATGTTGTTTGGTTCTGCCTCAATATTGTATAGATCCTTATCTTGATACGGGCAGGGAACCAATTTGTCCCGTCTCCCGACTGACATATGTGAATGGCTTTGATCCAAAATTCACTTTTGTGAATATGATCAAGGACACGATCATATTCACGTCAGTAGTATTAATTTTAAAACTTCTTGAACTGATAAGTTGCGATCTCGCAGCGAAGATGTCTGATAGACGTGAAGATTCAGAAAATCTGAGAAGATTGGGGGCTTGAGAGTAGATGACCATTGGTTTTTATGGAAGATGAACTTCCCCATTCTGCAGTATTTCTCGACCAATCAATTAGGTATCCTGATGACGTAGCTCCCCACTCCAGATCCCTAAGTTCTGATCATGCCTCTTCATTAGTTGGGTTAACCACGTGGGGTTGCTTCTGAAGTAATTTTAAATCAGCGTCCTGATGCGATGTTCTTCCGAGAATTCGTGACGTCAGCGCTAACTGACCAACTTGCTTTGTCTAGAAGCCTCGCGTCCCCGGAATGTTTGTACATATATCTCGAAAGTCAAGTCTATTTTTGGCGGACTACCCGTGGCGAAACTGACGACACGTTGAACGACATATTTCCCAATCAAGTCTTGTATAAAATATAACCTATAACGAATCTAACTAAAATCTCCATTTTATAACTTCCGCCAAACAATAATTAAACCCCTTATATATATTGAACCCTTATCATTGTGTCCAATAATAATGTTTCATATTAATAAAAAACGATGGAAATACTAAATACATGATATGCTGGATATTTGAGTAATATTGATGTAGCAAGAAATCTGGACTTGGTAAGACATGCTACGTGCTGGCTGGAAATGACAAATAGTTTCACAACCAATGTTATTCTTGGATTTCTGAGAAAATCAGATATGACGCTGTGGCGTACGTGACCATAAAAGGCCACAATGCTGCGTACAAGGCAAGGAGTGAGAGAGAGGAGAATAGTCGTGACGTGAAAATAAGGGCGGGATTTGTAAGGTCAGAACTCCGAAGCCAACTTATCTGACCAATAAGAAAACATGACGCCAGAACATAGCGTCAGTGTGTTTTGCGCGGCAATCGGATATAAAAAGATCTAGCGATCGGTTTGCTTGTTCGACGGCAGATTCGCGACCTGTGAGAAAATACAAGAATTTTGAGAGGTCACACATAATTATAGGCCCATTACTTAAAATATTGAGGAGCTGTTTTACTCCCACCATTGAAACTTTAGGCTTTCTGTATATATACAAATGTCTGAGATGAACCGGGGCACTCCTAATTATTCTTCGACAGTCATTTTAAGACGTCCTTAAGACGATATGGTTTTAAAATTATAGTTGTGTGTCGGCAACGAAGTTGGAAATTTTCATAAATTGTGAGATGGCAATTAGCCATAGAATAGGGAAAGTCGACGATTCTGCATAGGACGATCTGAGGAAATAAAATACTTAGAACGCAGATAGAACAGTTTAAAAACTTTGATTTAATTGTGTTTTAACAGCAGCAAAATGTCGACCATGGAGAGAAGACAGCAAGCTTCATCCTCCATTACCATCAGTGTTATGGGCTAACGGCCTAATGATGGGAATTGACGAGGCGGGAGGCCTCTGGAAAGCAGTTTAAGTGATGAGTATTAAAAAATTGATTTATTGATTTTGGACGAGGGGAATCGCGAGAGATGTGTGGAACTTTGTATAGATTTTATTTGTGTGGTTTAATTTAAATTTCAGGGTTTGATTTCTTAACTGACATGCGTGTAGTAAATTTTGGCATTGCGTGACAATTATGTTGTACAGTAAATTTTGTAATTTAAATGTTTTCCTTATGTATACGTAATTCTTATTGCGAAACGGCCGCATCGATTAACGTATCTATAAAAAGTGTAGCCATGAATGAGAACCTAGGAACGACAATGATAAATGGACTGATTTAATGATATGTTAAACTAATTACTACGTGGGGGGAATATTTGCATTTTGTTGCTTTGATAACTCGGGCTAGGACTGATCCTGTTATTTATTCTTTATTGTCATTTGGACATGTTGTGTGTCATTATCTGAGGGGTGTGCTGATTAATGCTACGACGAGATCTTCGAGAAATGTGCCACGTATTTTTGGGTGTAAGTGATGATGATGAGGAGAGGTAAAGCCTGTCCATGACTGCGATATCATTCCGGCAAACTAGTTATCCGTGGGGATAAGTTTGACCTGGGAATGTATTCTTAAAAATCCCTGAGAGGATGTTTTGAGATAATGTGTTATTTATTTGTACGCGTTTAACAGGTGGCGATTAGCAAAGGTGCTGTACGCTGGCTATGGGCCAGAATCTATATTTAGCATGGCACTAATTACTACTTGGGGGAAGAAATCAGCCACTCTCTCGGTGATGCGATAACAGGCCCGGTTGTCTCCAGCTCGTTATGACACGTTATGTTTGCTTTAAAGCCTAATGAGTTAAGGTTATTTTATTTGGTTTAATTTGGGAAGTTGCCATGTTGTCGATCCAAGTTTCTTTTATCATTACTACGACTTATTTGTTCATTGTTTTTAAAACGCCAAACTTTCCGGCGTGAAAATTAAAAGTTATATTTTGTTGTTGTTGGCTCTTATTTTCAAGGCCATTGTATTCATATAAATATAATTTGGCAACCGGCCAAACCTGTTCATGTCATGTTATGCCTTCCTAGTGTTTAAGGTATAAGACGGTAATTCCGCAGCCCTTATTTTAAATAATACACACGTGTATTTGGTTGTGGTAATCTAAGGTTAGAGCATGTCAGTAGTGTATATAATTATGTAATTGTTGTTCCCACATTTCCGTAATTCGTCCTTCGCAGTACGGAGTCCGTTCCCGAACCAACTGTTTTGGTCGGAAACGAGCGCCCGTCAAAATGCTCATTACTTGAACTAGTCTTAAAACCCGTGTCGCTCATAAATATTGAATTTTTGTACTATTTTATTTGTTTGTTATATTTGGATCTTGTGATCCGTTTTCTTTTGTTACTTTGACTTAAGTGACATTTCAGTCACAATGCTTGTTGACAGCTGTCATGCCGTGTCGTCACGGTACGTCAGGCTGGTCAGTGTTAGATCTGTTCACGCGAGTGAACAATAAAAGGGTGGTTATAGTTTTCTTTTTTTATGTTTGATTCAGTTAATAAATTTCATTTGTTAGTAGATCCTGTTGTTTTTCTTGGCTTTATAATAATAATAAATTAACCTTATGAACCCTGGAAGTTATGTTGATAGCAAAACCTCTAAATCACATTCACAAGAATCCATTACGACCCCGAAATTTTGAATCTTGTCTACATGCTATTTTCCAAAGGGTTTAATATATATATAAAGAAATTATGGAATAAATCTAGAATCGATATGATAATTAAAATATACATAATAATAATAATAATAATAATAATAATAATAATAATAATAATAAATTAATTTTGCTGCTTATAAAACATATAAATTAAAGGGAAGTATTCGGACTGTTACATCGCCCTTAGAATTTTTTGTCCAATCTTAGATTTGGGCGAACAAATTATATACACATTTAACCTAACAATTAACAGCATCATACAAAATTATACCCTTCAACATTAAAAATATACATATATACCCTTCAATATTTACAACAATGAATACTTTGTTGTTGCTTTAAAGCGTCAATGTTCATTTCTTTCTTCCTGATATGTATGATTTCATTCATACTAACACTCGTTTGTTAGGCTGATATTCTGAGAGACTTGTATCGTTTTAATTCAAATCGTTATTTTTTTGTCTCCAGAATAATTATAATAAATATTGCCTTCACTAATTCATCACACGGCACATCACACGCATGTGATAATCCTGCATACTTGATTCCTCGCAAGTACTCTGTAATGAATTTACAAAATTTTACCTATATCACATAAAACAAGAAAGCATAGTTTTATACATAGGCATAATATTTGAGTGCAAGTTACCCCATTAATTCCAAAATATAAGGTACTAGTTCACCCTTCGCTTATCTGATTCAGATAACTCACTCATTCCAGTATATGTGTCAACAGTCGGATATGCCTCTTGTAAACTTAGTTACCTATCTCTTTAAAACTACTAATTGTATACCAGGGCATTGACACATGTTGTTCCGTTACACACGAGTCCTTACCTGACTCATTCCACGTATTTTCTTAAAGGGTGTACTCATCTTTAGGTACGGTACTTAAGGAGTTAGCATATGGGCTTAAGGATGGTTCAATGATCTTATCTCTTAACATGTCGTCAATCTGCTGTTGTACTGCCTCTTGGTATTTAAATGGGATAGGGTATCTATTACCTACAAAGACTTTGCGATCAATTACATTTAATGAGTGTGTGTAGCAATTGGCCTCGCCAATCCGATTCTCAAAAACTCTACTATTCCTTACTAAAACATCCAATAATTGATCCCTCTGATCAATGCCTAAAGAACTTTCTTCCACAGCCTGACATAATGCATCCTCTAGATTGTCATTAGTCAGCAAACTGCCAATAAAATTAAAACCATCGTCACTACTTCCCACCTTATTGTCACCTGACAAAATCACTTTAATAACGCACACTCTTTGAGAATAATCACTCTTACCTGGCTCATTAAATGCAATAATCACAGCTTTCTTCCCCCATTTCATTCTAATACACCTCTCATCGTAACACACCTGAACCTGATTAGCAGACAACCAATCAGTACCCAATATCAAGGAAAACACAAGGTTTGGGATCACCAAATATACCTGCATACCTATTACATTATTAATACAAATTTCCACCAGAACCTGCTTAGAAATGACATGAGACTTTTTACCTACAGCTGTTATTACAAAAGTTGATTTGATAGGGATTTCTTGAAATATTACACCTTCGTCTCTCATCCTATTATAAAATGACAAGCTAATGCAACTCTTGACACACCCTGTATCTATAAGCGTATCTATACGCGCCCTCAACACATTTATGCTAATGACGGAATTTAAATTTTCAATATCACTAGGTTTTGTCACCTTTTCATCATAATCGCACAAGAGATCATCTCTTACATTTAGGTCATAACCACTAAATAGAGTATTGGCTGGGAATATCAACGACTGGAAATCTGACCTCGCATTACATGAATGCCCTACCGTGCCTTCCTAACTTTTTATCATCCTCCTCTTTTTCTTTCTCTCGTTTCACTGTAATTATTTCTTCTCTTCTAAGAACGATAGTTTCTCCCTCCTCAGTACTACTCTTATCAACCACAAAACTACACTTCCCCTCTCCCCTAGTTTCACCTACCGTAGCCACTACTGTAAGCCATTGCATTCTATATTCTTTATCTCTTTCTTTCAATCTTCCTTCCATTTCTTCTAGCATCGTAATCTGTTTCTCTACTTCCTTTCTACTCCTAGGACTTCTAACTTCGATAATCTGCTCGTTACTTACCTCTAAACTCCTCTTTCCTACATCCAGCATTTCTTCATCCTCTACACGATTTTTCTCTAACGTCTTCGTTAACTGCTGCTCTTTTTCTCTACTCTCATCTATTTCCTGCCCCTCCTCAACATCTATTCTATTTTCAACTAATGTCTTCTCTACCGTAATATTCTGCTTTTTCTCCTTCCTTCCCTTCCTGGCCTTCCCCCCTTCCCCCTTCTGTTTTTCGTGCTTGTCTGAGACCCCTTGTTGCATTCGATCCAACATACGTTTCTCCATCCCAGCTAATTTAATGTACATTCTTTCATCTACCATTCTCTGAAAGCTTTTCCTCATCTCCTGCTGTGATTCCTTTATGCTAACATTGAATTCTTCTTTCATCCGTCTATTTTCTTCATCAATGGCTTTCTGCATTTTCATCTCCTGAGTATTTACTACTTTCCTTATCCTCGTTATTTCTACTCTTATCTTTTCATTAATTCTCTTCTCCTCTCTCTTACTATGCTCTTTTATCTCAACCGTTACTTCCTTAACTTTCTCCCCTATCTGCTGGTTAAGCTCCCTAATTTCATTTCCTACCACCTGTAACTTTTGTTCAATTTCTACCCTTATTTGACCTGCTTCCACCTTCATGTACCTCTGAATGTCTTCCTTCACTGTTTCTTTAAATGTTATAATATCTACTTCAAGCTGCTCATACATCTTACCTAACCTCTCTGTCTCTTTGACGACCTTATCTACTTTCTGACTATTATGCTTTAGTCCCTGATTTAATTTCGTCATCTCCTGTTTTAATTCTTTATTTAATTTTTGATTATTACTTTCCATTTCATGTTTTAATTCTTTATTTAGTTTTTGATTATTACTTTCCATTTCATGTTTTAATTCTTTATTTAGTTGCTCAAATTTATTATTATTTTCCTGTCTCATTTGAACTAATATACTCAAAATGCTATCCTGTGCTGACATCTCCGATGAACTACCCTCTACACTAGTCGCATTAGAATTTACCTCCGCTAAATTCCTAGCTTCGTCTATCTCCATCTCCAGATTCACGCTACTACCATTCTCTTCACCATCTCCCGTCACCTCTATACCACTTCGCAGCTTCATCTTATCTTTATCCGCCATACCGACACACACAAAAAAACTTATTATCACCCCCAAAAATACTTGCACTGAAATATATCCTTTTCCCTTCACGACAAACAATTGGTTTTCGGGCCTACGCTTGTGGCGCCAAATGTAACGTTTTGTTACTAACCTTGCACGAAAATATACATATATAAGAAACTCCACAGTTGTGCGTCCAAATGTAACGTTTTCGCTCCACGTTGAGCGCACAAATGTAACGTTTCCGGTCCTTCTAAGTGACCAAAGGTTACGTTCCTGGCGGGGCTCCAATATTGCGTTCTCCTGGAGTACAGTAGAAGAATCGCAACAAGAACAAGCACCGCTTTACTCACACCACCAATAGCATACTTACCTCTTACCTGTTCATTAGCAATGATTATAATCAGCTGGGCGCCAGGACACCTAACACTTACTTTAGATGTGCCAAAGTATTTAATTAAACTAGTGATAGAGCACTCGAAACGTCTTTCTCTCAAGCCGTGGTATAGCTGAGCCATTAACCAATTGTCGTATCGCTACTGGGAGAAGGTATGCATTATGTCTAAAGCTAGCTACTGGAAATGAAAGTCCTACCATTACTTAAGAACAAAATTTAATTGATCAAAATTTAAAGCAGCAAAAGACGTAAAAAGAGAAACAAATGAATTTAAAAAAAAATCTGGAAGTTATATTAAATTGGCGAGAGTTACAAAATGGAATATGAATTAAATTTAAACAAAAGCTGGATTCTAATTTGCCATAAACAGAATTACAGAGACTTGATTGGATTTAGTAAAGGAACTCACGGCCGTCTTCTTCATAGTGGTAGTCTGGTTTTCCCTCTGATCTTGCTGGCGGATGTTGTTTGGTTCTGCCTCAATATTGTATAGATCCTTATCTTGATACGGGCAGGGAACCAATTTGTCCCGTCTCCCGACTGACATATGTGAATGGCTTTGCTCCAAAATTCACTTTTGTGAATATGATCAAGGACATGATCATATTCACGTCAGTAGTATTAATTTTAAAACTTCTTGAACTGATAAGTTGCGATCTCGCAGCGAAGATGTCTGATAGACGTGAAGATTCAGAAAATCTGAGAAGATTGGGGGCTTGAGAGTAGATGACCATTGGTTTTTATGGAAGATGAACTTCCCCATTCTGCAGTATTTCTCGACCAATCAATTAGGTATCCTGATGACGTAGCTCCCCACTCCAGATCCCTAAGTTCTGATCATGCCTCTTCATTAGTTGGGTTAACCACGTGGGGTTGCTTCTGAAGTAATTTTAAATCAGCGTCCTGATGCGATGTTCTTCCGAGAATTCGTGACGTCAGCGCTAACTGACCAACTTGCTTTGTCTAGAAGCCTCGCGTCCCCGGAATGTTTGTACATATATCTCGAAAGTCAAGTCTATTTTTGGCGGACTACCCGTGGCGAAACTGACGACACGTTGAACGACATATTTCCCAATCAAGTCTTGTATAAAATATAACCTATAACGAATCTAACTAAAATCTCCATTTTATAACTTCCGCCAAACAATAATTAAACCCCTTATATATATATAAAGAAATTATGGAATAAATCTAGAATCGATATGATAATTAAAATATACATAATAATAATAATAATAATAATAATAATAATAATAATAATAATAATAATAATAAATTAATTTTGCTGCTTATAAAACATATAAATTAAAGGGAAGTATTCGGACTGTTACAACAGGAAGGCCGATATTTCTCAGCTTGCATCCCGTAAGGCAGTGGTTCCCAACTTGTAAGGGCTTGAGGGCCAAAATGAGAACTTCGGGTTTGGTTGGGGGCCGCACTTTAATAATAGGCTAATTGTCATAAAACTTAAGGATGGATGCTTTTCCTTATACCACAGAATTTTTCAACTGAAAATCCTACCCCAGCAATCAACAAGATTTGATTTTATTGCTCAAAAACTAGTCTACAATTCCATAATGGAGTGAAATTAAAGATACCAAGAAAAATTAGTTTTGATGAAGAACACTCAACAATGTAGACTAAGATGGTATATTGGCTTTTACGACCAGTGAATTGAAACTCAGCAATTCTTCTAGGTTTGTGCTGTGTCTTGTGTGGGGTTTCGCCTAGGACACCAAGCTGGCTCATCAGAGGGCTCTTGCTGTCCCCACCCAGAACCCAACAGGAGTAGCGAACTGCGCGCTACCTTCCTTTATATTAAGTGCAACTGCACCTCTTTACTGCGAGAACTAAAAGCTCAAGCAACCTTAACCTCCCTATGAAGGCTTCCAAAAAGATGATACAGTATATTGGCTTTCACGGCCAGTGAATTAAAGGGAGGTAGCGCGCAGTTTGCTACTCCTTTGCGGGTCCGGGCGGGGACACTAAGAGCCCGCTGTTGAGCCAGCTTGGTGTCCTAGGCGAAACCCCACTCATGACATGGCACAAACTTAGAAGAATAGCTGAGTTTTAATGTAGACTAAGTTTATTTGAATTATTATAAAATGACAAACAGAGCCAAAAAAAACTTAGGAGATACTGAAATTAATGATGCTATCAAAACAATACTTACAAAAGGACAATTTGGTAGTAATAAGTTTTCTTTGAATCAATATTAAATATGGGTTCATTATTCTGTAAGTAAAGGGGAGGGAGGTCAGTGGCCCGCTGATGCCCGGTCCTTGGGTCTTGTAATGTATGATGCGGCGCGTTGTGTAAGAGTTCACCATCAATTCTTTATCAAATTACTTTGTTATTTTTTGATGAATAGAAATACATAATACTTTAAAATGAGCAGAGAAATGCATTCTTTCGTGATTTTTACAAATTTCGTTTTGATGTGTAACATCTTTCCCCTCGGTTGCTGGATATTTTTGTGGGAGTGATTTTGAAAAATGGGACGGAAATGGGTCGGACGGAAGTGTGTAAGACGCTAGCAGTGGGACCATGTGGAATGCTTATCACATAAGGATTACTTCAAGGTTTGGAGGCGCCATTACAGGTTTTTTTTAGTCGTTTACCCTCCAGGTTGGTGGAACCCACGGACTCAGAGAGGGAACTCACCACTACCGGCAGTGTCCTAGAGCAGGGAACATTGAATCGGAAGGGATACAACTGGTGAGGTGGGATTGGCACCTCGCCCAGGCGGCCTCACCTGCAAAGCGAACAGAGGCCTCATGAGGGAAGGTAAGGGATGGTTATGATGGATAGGAAACCACGGAAAACCACTTCGAGGATGGCTGAGGTGGAATCGAACCCCCTCTGCTCATTTGGGCCACCCGAGGCTGAGTAGACCCCGTTCCAGTCCTCGTACCACTTTTCAAATTTCGCGGCAGAGCCGGGAATCGAACCCAGGACCTCCGGGGCGGCAGCTAACCATGCTGACCGCTACGCTACGGAGGCGACGCCATTACAGATATGTCTACAATAAGTCATCTTCAAGTTCTCGTTCTTTGATGTAAAAGTATTCATTATATCATATTTGCTGAAAACAATTGTGATTTATTAAGAGTCTGTTTTTCAATCTCTGGGTAAAAGTGATGGGCTTGGTGCAAAATATTGTATTAAAATTAGATAAATCATAATTTCATGTGGCAGCCTCCGTGGCTCAGGCGGCAGCACGCCAGCCTCTCACCGCTGGGTCCGTGGTTCAAATCCCGGTCACTCCATGTGAGATCTGTGCTGGACAAAACGGAGGCAGACAGGTTTTTCTCCGGGTACTCCGGTTTTCCCTGTCAAAATTTCATTCCAGCAACACTCTCCACTATCATTTCATTTCATCTGTCATTCATTTAATCATTGCCCCAGAGGAGTGCGTCAGACCTCGGCAGCCGGCACAGTTCCTATCCTCGCCGCTAGATGGGGGCTTCATTCATTCCATTCCTGACCCGGTCGGAGACTGGAAGCAGGCTGTGGATTTTCATTTTCATAATTTCATGTAGATTCTGTTAAAATGACGCATAATGTTATGATTGATATAGTTAAAATCGATAATCCGGTAGCAAAAATAATTGCCGGGACTGGTGTTCGAGCCTGAGATCTCATGATTCGCAGACCATGATGCTATCCACGTAGTCATTACAACCACAGATACTTAGAGTACAAGACAGTTACTCATTTTCACGTGCCGGTAACAATATGGAAGTAATTTTTTATGTTCCATTAATATTTTGCTTTTTTTTTCGATAATGTTCCTGCGTGGAATTGAGTTTTAAATTAATTTGAATACGCCTACTAGACAGTAAAGGGAATTCCTATAGTGGTCCATGAAAGGCTACCTTAGTTCCCGTATAAAATCATCAATATATGCTCAACACTTTCATACTGAACGGTAAACGCTCATGCGAACTCTGGTGTCAACTGATTGAAACACAAACCACATGATAAAAGTCTACGTATCAGTATTTAAATGATGATATGCTTTAAAATGGAACATTGTAACTAGTCGGCAAAGCCGGTATTATGTTTCTTTCAATGGCTATTCAGATATTAACCCACATTGCGGTAATGCAGCGATCAATGTAAAATATATCGATGATTTTATACGGGAACTGAGGTAACCTTACACGGACCACTATAGGAATTCCCTTTACTGTCAAGTAGGCGCATTCATAACTAATTTAAAACTCAATTCCACGCAGGAACATTATCGAAAAGAAAGCAAAATATTAATGAAGCATAAAAAATTATTCCCATATTATTACCGACACGTGAAAATGAGTAAATGTCTTGTACTCTAAATATCTATGGTTGTAATGGCTGCGTCGATAGTGGTCTGCGAATCATAAGATCTCAGGTTCGAACCCCAGTTCCGGCAATTATTTTTGCTACTGGATTATTGACTTAAACGATATATATCATAACATTATGCGTCATTTTAACAGAACCTACATGAAATTACGATTTATCTAATTTTAATACAATAGTTTGCACCAAGCAGAAGTTGGGAAATTTGATTGTATTGAACATTATTTCTAGTAGTCTATAGACAGGCTAGAGACTATGGTTTCATTCCTCCTCTTAATTTACAATATAATATGTGATGTTTGTTCAAACAAGTGTGACAGTAGCATATCTCCAATTAATCTATACATTCATCATAGTACCAGTATGAAAACGGAGCGTAAATTAACATTTCAAGAATGTCCAAGCTTTATACGAGTATGATAACATGTCACATACATTTCATCTCAATTTCATAGTAGGATAACATGTCAGATGCTACACATCATATGCGACTACTGTAAGTCTCGTATCTTTTTAGCCTACTTTCGATTTTTGCAAAAAATGAAAGTTGATTTATGAGATCAACACAGGGATAAAAATTGTGTGTATGTATGTGTGTCTGTGTGTGTGTGTGTGTGAGTGAGTGTGTGTGCACTCTGAATGTATGTGTCCCCCCTCCCCCTAACAATTTGAACACGGTGAAACTGAATAGAACGAAATTTGGTACAGAGGTAGCACTAGCAAAGGGCACCTCAGTGTCATGTCTTATATCGCCGCCAACTTGACGGAAACGTAATGGAGGCAACCCAAATGTTCAAAGCTTAAATCAAATTCCGACCAACCTAATAATCTGATCTCTACCAAATTTTGCAACAACATACCATTATGTGAGAAGTGTTCTTTGAGCAAGCTATAAGGTCATCAGTCCGATAGTTTGCATGTGGCGGTCATGTATGTGTGGAAATCGATTCCCCCTATAATTTCAAACACGGTAAAACCGAATTGAACGACATTTGGCACAGAGGTTGCACTAGAAAAGGGCACCTCTGTGTCATGTTTTATGTCGCCGCCATCTTGACGGAAACGGAATGGTGGTCACCCAAATGTTAAAAGCTTAAATCAAATTACGACCAAACTAATCATTTGATCTCTACCAAATTTTGCAACAACATGCCTTTTTGTGGGAAGTATCTTTTGACTGAACTACACGGTAATCAGCCCAATAGTTTGCTGACAGCGGCCATGTATGTGTGCAAGTCGATTCACCATATCAATTCAAACACGGTGAAACCGAATTGAATGAAATTTTGTACAGAGGTAGCACTAGCAAAGGGCACATCATATTCATGTTTAATATCAGTATAACACGTTGTATTTCAACAAGCTACTACAACCAAAATCCAATTATACTCCTTGAAGAGCACAAAGAGTTAAAACTTTACCCATGCATTTAGGAGAAAGTAGGCTATATGTTCTTTACTGACTATCTTGTTTTTGTTTTTCTGTTGATGTTTTTTTCGTCACAAAAAAAATTGCCTCGCGGGCCGCCAGTTGAAAAACCACTGCCGTAAGGTGCTAATGACACTGCAAGCATATCCCGCAAACGATACTGAACTCTATTACTTATCCCTCGTATTAGTCTGTAGTCACATCGAGGGAAACATAATAGTGTTGAGTATTGTTTGCAGAATATGCTTGCAGTGCATTAGAAGCATTGTCCTTCCTGACAACACGTGTTAGTTTGGCTGCATAAGGGAATATTATTAGGGGCAGCTGACTCACCCGGTATATATGATGATACTAGCAGAATTACCCATTCTTCGAACGGTCTTCGGTATTAATAACCAGATGTTACCAATTGATCTACTGTTGCAATGTTTAGGGGCTTTGAACCTGTTTGTTGGCAAAGAAAAATGATTAGGCCTAGCTAAAATGTGCTCTCAAACTAAATTTACCTAACGTGTTCTTCCTGGCGTGAAAATAAAATTGAAAACCTCGTAGACGAATCGCAATACACGTCACATACGAACTGACCCTAACCGTTGTGTCAAGTGCCTAACTACCGGAAGACCCCTTTTATAAATTATAAAGGCTTGTGGTGCATGAAAATTTCGTTTTCTATAGCCTCCAATGGCCCAAATTCCTAAAATCAGCAAAAAAAACTGTCTACTATTTCAAATCAGGAATTTTTGAAAATAATGTTGCTGTTTGGAGATATAATAGACCTTCTGTACGACATATCGCACGTGTAAGTCGTGTGAATAAAATCTAGGGTACTCCTTGAACCCCTTAAGCGCATTGATGAATTTTACAGTTTTAGTTGGTTCCGTGATAACCTTATAGCCATTTGCAACCTTTCACAGAAATGTAATACATGCAGTGGCATTACTTATTCCAGAAATAGATGGAAAGTTGGATGACACCTCTTGAGATACTTTTGTCATGGTTAGTGGCTTGCATTCCTTCTATAGTTTATTAAATGAAATTAGTTTTCTGGGAATATCTAGGAAACTGTTGGGTTTAGAGCCTTAAAATATAGTTTTCGGGGACCCTTTACGGCTCTTGAGGGGCCCCGAGTTTTGTTTCTGACACCAAGGGTTTGAAAATGATTTTGTCTCGTCGTTGTACGCCATAATAATGATAGTAATTAAAATAATAGTAATAATAATAATAATATAACAATATAGGGATAGGGATATAATAGACCTTCCGTACCATACCCGCACGTGTAAATTGCGTTAAAAAATTCTAGAGTACCCCTTGACCCCTTAAGCGCATTATATGTATTGATGAATATTTCAGCTTAATTTGGATCCGTTATAACCTTATTGTCGTTTGAAAACCTTCACAGTAATATAATACATCGAATTGCATTGCGTCTTACAGAAATAGATGGACCTCTGAGATTCTGTTGCCATTGTTACCGGCATGCATTCCTTCATTAATTTATTAAGTGAAATTAGTTTTTTGGGAATATCTCAAAAAATGTTGGTTTTAGGGCCTTAAAATGTCGTTTTCGGGGTTCATTTAGGGCCCCCGAGTTTCGTTTCTCACATTGAGGGGCTAAAAATGAGCTTTGTCTCACCCTGCTACGCTTATTTCAGCTTGTATTTTAAGGGGGCAGGTCCCCTTTTATGAGAGGTACGGAGAAGAGTCACATCAATGATTAGTGTCGTGCCTCTGATGGATATCTGTATCATATTTTACGTTAATCCACCCAGCCGTTCTCGAGTTATAAGGACAAACAGACAGACAGAAAAAAAAATTGCGTGCATCCGTCACAAAACAGTCTGAAACGGGCAAATATGTCAAATTTCCGTGGAAATGCAGAAAAAACAGACAAACATTCATTTTTATATAACAGAGAAGGGATATAATGGACCTTCCGTACCACACCCGCGCGTGTAAATCGCGTGAAAAAATTCTAGAATACCCCTTGACCCCTTAAATGCATTGAATATTTCAGCTTAATTTGGATCCGTTATAACCTTATAGCCGTTTGCAACCCTTCACAGTAATGTAATCAATGGAATTGCATTGCGTCTTATAGAAATAGATGGACCTCTGAGATTCAGTTGCCATGGTTACCGGCATGCATTCTTTCATTAATTTATTAAGTGAAATTAGTTTTCTGGGAATATCTCAAAAACTGTTGGTTTTAGGGCCTTAAAATATGATTTTCGGGGGCCCTTTAGGGGCCCCGAGTTTCGTTTCTCACATTGAGGGGCTGAGAATGAGCTTTGTCTCACCCTTCTACGCTTATTTCAGCTTGTATT
Source organism: Meconema thalassinum (assembly GCA_946902985.2). Taxonomy (NCBI): domain Eukaryota; kingdom Metazoa; phylum Arthropoda; class Insecta; order Orthoptera; family Tettigoniidae; genus Meconema; species Meconema thalassinum. The sequence goes on along the minus strand of OX336394.1, from coordinate 243,724,087 downwards.
TTAAGGGGGTTGGGCCCCTTTTATGAGAGGTACGGAGAAGAGTTACATCAATGATTGGTGTCATGCCTCTGATGGATATCTGTATCAAATTTTACGTTGATCCACTCAGCCGTTCTCGAGTTATAAGGACACAAAAAATTGTCCACAGACAGACAAACAAACAGACAGACAAAAAAAATATTTTTGCGAGCATCCATCATAAAACAGTCTGAAACGCGCAAATATCGCAAAATTCCGTGGAAATTCAGAAAAAACAGACAAACTTTCATTTTTAGCCTATTTTCAAATTTGAAAAAATAGGCTTATGAGATCACCTTTTGTCCGTGTGTGTGTGCGTGTGTGTGTGTGTGTGTGTGATTCGTGTGTGTGTCCCCCCCTAATAAAATCTAAACGGCTGGAGCGATTTCAATGAAACTCGGTATGTTCATAGCACTATTCCCTGCGACCTCGACCGTACCCTTCAAATTTTGTTACGTCTCACCAATGCAAAATGGCGGCTGTGCGAAATATTTCACTAGCATTCAATATCTCCGAAACTATTACCGATATCGCCCTGAAATTGTGTACGGTGATAAAGGGTACTACTAGAAGTTCACCTATGAGACTTTCAAATACCTGGTGACTACAAAACCAACATGGCGGTCAAGCGAAGTTGAGACTTCTAAATAGACTTTTCTCGCGATTTAACTATCCACACGTAATGAAACTTGGTACAGCAAATGTTTATACACATTGTAATGCACTGGAGTATAATTTAGTTCAATTGTTTACATAACTTCAAAATGGCGGCTGTGCGAAATATTTCACTGACATTCTATATCTCCGAAACTATTACAGATATCACCCTGCAATTTAGTACGGTAATAAAGGGTACTGATACAAGTTTACCTATGTATATTTCATAAACTTGTAAAGTAGAAAACGAACATGGCGACCAAGCGAATTGAGACTTTTAAATAGACTTTTCTCATGATTTAACCATCCAAACGTAATGAAACTAGGTACAGCAAGTGTTTATACACATTTTAATGCACTGGAGTCTAATTTAGTTCAATTGTTTACATAACCTCAAAATGGCGGCTGTGCGAAATATTTCACTGACATTCTATATCTCCGAAACTATTACAGATATTACCCTGCAATTTTGTACGGTGATAAAGGGTACTGGTACAAGTTTATCTATGTATACTTCATAAACTTGTAAAGTAAAAAACGAACATGGCGACCAAGCGAATTTGAAATATTTTAATAGACTTTTCTCGTGATTTAACTCTCTGAGCGCAGTGAAATGTGGTACAGTAAATTATTTTGCAGATTGTAATGCACTGCCATCTAATTTAAATCAATTGTTTACATAACCTCAATATGGCGGCTGTGCGAAATTTTTAAATTAAGTTTTTATTTCTTGTGTCGTAATCGTGCGATCGAAGTGAAGGTTTGAATAATGAACCTAGGCAATAATTGTCCTTGAATGGTACATAATTCTATGGCCTATACATATAACAATCCTAAATGGCGAGCTTCCGAAATATTTAGACGGTTCTCAATATCTATGAATATTTTACAGCAACCAAACTGAATTTTTTTATGTTCATAGAGACTATGAACATATGTTCACCTATAGGACTTTCATTAACCTGGTGAGCACAAATCCAACATGGCGGCGACGCGAAGTATAAATATTTAAATGGACGATTCTCGCGAATTAACTATCCGAGTGCTGTGAAACGTTGCACGTTAAATGCTTATACAGATGTTGATCCACTGGCATCTAATTTATTTCAATTGTTTGCATAATCACAAGATGGCTGCTGTGCGTAATTTTAAAATCTCGTTTTTACTTCTTGTGTTCTAATCATGCGATTGAAGTTTGAATACCACACGTATACAATAATCTTAATGTAATAATACAAAAATAAAAATCCAACCTGGCGACAATCTGAAATATTTAGACGGTTCTCAATATCTACGAATCTGTTACAGCAATTAAACTGAAATTTTGTATGTTGTTAGAAGAAATTAACATGAGCAGGATATATGAAAATAGGCTGTATAGTTCTTTACGGAACTACTTGTTATATATAGAGAGATTATGATGTTTATGTTCTTAATTTCATTTTCCAGCAAAGTAATTAGATATCGTACCGAACTGCATATCGCAACTGGGTGTGGGAGCCTTAAGCACTATCAAATATCAACTGACTGCGCCAGGATTCGATCCTGTAAACTTGGGTACAGCATGCAAGAACGTCACCGCTGAGATACGCAGCCAGTCTAACGCGACAGGACTCCTTCCATGTTTCCATTTAACGGCTTTGACATAGTGTACTTTTGGTGAGTGCCTAAATTGTCTATTAACGTGTGTTATTGTGGTATCCGTAGTAGTGTGTGTATTATTTTGTAATTTAGCCTAAGATTGAGAAGAAGGTGGCCATGGCCTTAAGTAGGGCGTCACCCCGGCATCAGCCTGGAGTAAAAGTGGAGAAACCACGGAAAGACTCTCAGTGAGTGTGACGAGTCTAAGTGTACATCATTCCAATCATCAGACCAGAATTAATCTCTGTTAGCTGGCTCCAAATCACAACGGTCCACTATCTGGTGTAGCGGCTAGCATTCTAGGCTGTCACCTCAGAGGTGCGTGTTCGATTTCAGGCTCTGCCAAGAAATTTAATTCTGGTCTGAATGTTGGAACGGGGTACACTCAGCCTCGTCAGGCAAAACTGAGAAGAGATGGGTGCGATTCCAATCTCAGCCATTCTGGAATTGGGTTTCCCCATTTCTACCTAACTTAAGGCCACGGCCGATTCCTACCCAAAGGCTACCTCGATTGCAAAACGACAAACTAGTACAGACATCACAGAGACAAATTCTACACACGCAAGTACACAGGGTTACATAACCACAATGTTGCAAATCCCCTAAAGAATTAACAACAACAACAAAGTGCTTATACACTTTGGGAGATGTGTGGGTTCAAATTCTCCATCAGCTAGCCTTGATATGGTTGTATATGACAATATCTTTAAAAATACCCTACAGCTGTTAAAAACCTTGTTAAAACCCCTTGAAAAGAAAATTCTATTAATATCAACAAGGCTGCTAGGCTGATAAAATCACAAAACCACTCATAAATGTTCTCCCTTCCAAATACATTCTCAATTACAAATACTCACACCAATACATACATCACAGTGACACAGGTTACCAGACAGCTTCTACACACAACCAAGTACACGGGGCTACATGACCACGATGTCGCAAAGCCCGTAAATAATCAACAACAACTGTCTTCCTCCACGCTGTATTTTGTTTTTCTCAAATCAATTTGTTTTGTCTCTTTCGTTAGCAAGTTTCTGTCTAGATCCACGCTCATCTCTCGCTAAGGAAGACTGCAGTTCGCTATTATAATTATTATTATTATCATTAGTAGTAGTAGTAGTATTAGTAGTATTGACTGGCTGCTTAGCTCAGTGGTAACGTTCTCGCGTGCTGTGCCCAAGGTAGCAGGATCGAATCCTGGTGCAGTCAGCTGGCATTTGAGGGTACTGTACGCATATGAGGGAGCCGTATCCTCCTCGGGGCGAAATTCCGGCACCACAGCGTTTCTAAAAACCGCAGTAATTAAAAGGGACGTAAAACCAAACATGATATATTATTATTAATATTATTATTATTGCCTGTAGTGCCGTTATGAGCGAATGCGCCACCAGCAAGCGTATGGGCAGATTCTCAAGCATCATTTCAAGTAAAAGACGAGAGGATTATAAGTTTGTTTAGTTAGTTATTGTTGTTTTAAGGGGTGGAACTACGAGGTCATCGTCCCCTACTTACTCTTCAACACTGGTTAAAGACAAAAATTAAAGGTTCTGATATTAGCAGTCTACCATTCTTTTTGTGAGTGCATTTTTTTTAAGAACGTTAGAAATTCAACAAACATCTGTATTTTTAGGATTAGCAATTTTTGAACATCTTTTAGACTCAGGTTTCAAAGTAAATGTTGGTCTTTAAGAATAACGTAGTGGTTGTAAATATCTCTCAAAAGTTTTAAGGGGCTCCGTATTACCCAAAATCTTCAACATTTTCAAAACTTTGTTTTTGAACCATATTAATCTACGGGTCCTTGTTTTTCTAACACAACATTTATTTTTTCATATCTTATTCCTGTTGCTACTTTTCTTACACTTTCCCACAATCGTGCGTCCTATTATTAAACACACCAAAGTACATTTTTTATTTCTGTTCGACGATACACATTTGAATTTGTCTGTGGCACAGGCTAGAGTATACTGTAATGTGGCATTCCACCCATGTCTCAGTCCCACTCATGGCTGTGGTTATATAGAAGCTACTGAGGTATGGGTGGTGCTGAGTAATGGCCTAAGGGCACAGCTAGTGTATATGTGTACTATGAAAGGTTCCACTCATAGGGTCAGTGCTATTGTTCTGACTCAGTGAGGAAAGCAATGGCAAACTACCTCATTCCTCATCTTGCCTAGTACGTCTAATTATAGTGCTGCTTTGAGGTTTTGTGGGTATTTACCGACTTAACCTATGGCTGTACTATTTGAGGAGCCAACCAACCTCTGGGCTGACTAACACAGGCGATAGATAAAAGAAAATTAATAAAGAGACGGCATTAGAAGCAAGGGCAAAGGGACTTGCAACAACAGTAAAATGGATGCAAGTGTTGCAAATTGAAGAAGAGGAATCCTATGGTAATAATAATAATAATATCGTATAGCCTCGGATGCCGGGTGGAAGCTTTGTTATTTGACGCCCAGAGGGCAGCTTGCATGTCGAATGTTGATGAACCTTGGAGCGCTATGAAAGTCAAGGAGGTTACATATCTAAGCTGCTTGATACTATAGCGATTTTTACTTTTGAAAGGAGGAACTTTTGTGTTGACGGAAAGTCCCAAGATTAATTCTGCCATTATGAACACGGCCTACTGAATTCAAATGGGTTCTTTAACATACCAACAACGTATGACATGCGTGTCGTGATTATTGACGCCTTTTAAAAATTCACTTGCCATGGCCAGAAGCGAACCTGCAAGCTTGGGGTTGGTTGGCCATCACGATAACCACTCACCCACAATGGCAAGCATCCTATGGTAATGGCATGTTATAAAAACTGGAAGAATCTTTGATTGAAATTTCTCGCTAAAATTTATTTCTAGACATAAAATTTCTCCCCCCCCCCCCTTTCATAACTTTTCAACATAAAAAGCTTAAAATTGTAGATGCAATTCCTCTTTAAATGAGAGGAACGTCGTGGCGCTGAGGTGAAGCTGTTCGCTTCTCACCAAGGACAATTCATGTGAGATTTTCGAAGTGAAATGTCATGTCCTGCGGTTCGGATTCCACGTAAAAACGAGGTCCCGTGGATCATGATCGCGAGATTAACGGTCACGTAAAACTACAAGCTTCTTTCCTTTCTTCATTCTTATATTTTAACACGTCCTTTTTTGAATTTACCTCAGATTCATTTATCCAGATAGAAAAGTTCACGAAAGCGCTGTTAAAATTATCCAATTTAAAAAATTGAAATAGAAATTCAAAAATACATCAATTTTCAAAAAGCCTTAGTCAAAGTAAGGAGAAACTCTAGGGAATATCCCTAAAAATCTCTTAGTGTCTATTATGCCTAATAGTTTCTGAGAAGGAGGTAAATACAAACTTCAAAATAGATTGAGCAACATCCCGGAGTCCCTTATGATCTACCATTGTAAAGCTTGTTTCACCCCAGACCCTCAATGGTAATCCTGAGGAAAGGAAGGAAATTTGTATTTTTACGTGACCGTTAATCTCGTGACGAGGAATCCGAACCACAGGACATAGAATTTCACTTTGAAAATCTCTCATGCATTGACCGGGAATCGAGCCCGGTCTGTCGTGGTGAGAGGCCAACAGCATGACCGCTGGCCCACCACGCCCTCAATGGTAATCCCTGCCACCCATCAATAAAAGAACTTTCTTTCTTTGTCGTGTGGCTTCCTGAGAGGCCGAGTGCAGATCCTTCTAGTTGACGCCCGTGGGCGACCTGTGCGTCGTAATGAGGATGAAGTCGTCACATACACCCAGTCTCCGGGCCACGTGAATTAACCCCAAGAGATTAAAATCCCTAATCGCCCGGCCGGGAATCGCACCCGGGACCCTTCGGGCCAAAGCCTAAGCACGCTAATCGTTTAGCCATGGAGCAGGACAATATAATGCTTAATTTACGCCTTTGCCATAATGAATTAACAATGAAGGAACAGTGACTTACCCTCTGTGCTGGGGGCGCCGTAAATGACAGCCCCTGTTGATAGGAGTAGCATAACGAAGAACAAAGTAGACATGCTGGCTATTGGACTGGACTGCAATGGACTGCAAGACGCGCAGTTTACTCCTTGCTATTTATACAGACCACTCACTGTGCGCGAGGAATTGTTTGCTCAGGCTTCCTCGTGACCATAGCGGTGGCACAAGTCCGCTTGCGTTCTCGATAACGATATCTGGAATGCTTAGCATTACTCGGTGTCAGGTACCAGAAGCTTATCAATATCTACCGCAGCTTTTTCAGACAGGTCTGTGCTAGGTAGACGACCGCCCCCGCCCGTCCCACTACTCTTAATTCAATTAGGGCCTTTGTTCTTGTGTTGTTGATTCCTCAAGGGGTTTTGCGACATCGTGGTCATGTAGACCCGTGTACTGGGGAGTGTGTAGAATTTGTCTGATAACCTGTGGCACTGTGATGTCTGTATTAGTGTGTGTATTTGTAATTAGGTAGACGACTGTCCCCGCCTCTCCCACTGCTCTTAATTCAATTACGGGCTTTGTTCTTGTGTTGTTAATTCCTCAAGGGGTTTTGCGACATCGTGATCATGTAGCCTCGTGTACTGGGGAGTGTGTAGAATTTGTCTGGTAACCTGTGGCACTGAGATGTCTGTATTAGTGTGTATATTTGTAATTGAGGTGATGATTGGGAAGGAGGCGGCCGAGACCAGGGGATACGGAACGGTTAAAATTGTCAATATGAATTTTTTTTTATGTTTTGAGGATCTCTGAAGTCTGCCCTTTAAACTGATGAGTAATACATTATAGTGTAACCATTAGAAATTGCCGTCATTTTAATTTACACTTGCACTAACAATGAGATAATCATCATTTCATGGAAAGTTTTAAATACAGTTTCCTCAGTTCCATTTTGTTTTAAATATATGTTACATTTTCTAGGCAACTATTTATCAGAGAGCTGCTAAATTCACACCATAATTTTGTCTCATAGTGGGTAATATTTTAATGCCTAAGTTTCTTTGTTTAATGTAAACAGTTTGGGTTTTGGCTGTTTTTAAAGAAGAGGTAATTTTATTTTTTGACAGATTAAAAACAATTAATGTCTAACTCCCCTGAATTCCAATATAACAAGTAGTTCCGTGACGAACTAAAGAGCCTACCTTCTTAGAATTTATGAATTAATCTAAAATGTTATGGTCTATTATTGTGGCAATTTTAGATGAAATCCATTTGTTAGTATAGAAGTTACATGCATTTAAAAATTGTACTTATCAGAAGGATTAAATAATGTTGGCAGCACTGACGTACATTAGTTACCCCAAATTAATTTAGAATATTAGGTACTATACGTATGCAAAGTTTCGAGCATACTTTCTGATATATTGGTATTAGGATAAAACAATAGAGAGAGCATTTATTAACAGTTGGCAGCCTTGGTTGCTCTTAAGAATACGCACAGTCATATTTGTTATTGTACACATAGTACATACGAAATTTGGTTGAAATTCCATTGATAGTGTAGAAGTTAAATGCATTTAAAAATTAGACTTATCAGCTGGCTTAGAATCATGTTGGTAACACTGTCATGTATGGCTTCCTGGAAAGTAAACTGAAATATTAATATCTATATGTGTGCCAACATTGGAATAGCTCTCATGCATGCCTTCCAGGATATCCAACATTGAGCTCAAATTTCAATTGCGATTTTTCAGCAGTTGGTAGCACTGACATCATTTTCAAATATGGCCATGAGATATTCCGGCACATATCTTTACTCATACCAAATTTGGTTTCCATAGCTGCAGCCGTTTAGGAGCTGATAGGGGACACACACACACACACACACACAGCCAGACAGATAGACAGACAGACACTCATTTTCCCGGGTCGATCTCATAAGTCAACTTTTTCCTCATTTTTGCAAAATGAGAAAAGTAGGCTAAAAACGCTCCATTAATATGTCCAGTAAGGTTTGCTTGAATGTGATATAAATGTCATTATCATACCTTTATTAGAGTCTGAGGAAAAGGTACATGAATTAAACAAATTTAACATTGGTAAGATAGGCGATTCCATATCCCCTTAAGTTAGGTATCTTCCCACCATTTGCCTGTAGTGGAATTGAGGAAACCATTGGAAACATTTCCAGGATGGCTTAGGTAGGAATCAAACCTGCCTCTTCTCAATTTTGCCTCACGTGGCTGAGCGGTAACTGTTCCAGCCCTCCGACCATAATTAAATTTCTTGTAAAAGCCGAGAATCGAACCCGGACCTCAACTTAAGTTAGGAATCCTCCCAGCATTTGCCTGGAGTTGAAGTAGGAAACCACGGAAAACCATTTATAGGACAGCTGAGTTGGGAATCGAACCCACCTCTTCTCTGTTTTGCCTCATGAGGCTGAGTGTACTCCGTTCCAGCTTTCAGACCAGAATTATATTTCTTAGAAGAGCCGGGAATCGAACCGGGACCTCCGCATAAGTTAGGAATCTCCCGGGCATTTGCCTTGAGTTGAAGTAGGAAACCGAGGAAAGCCATTTTAGAACAGCTGAAGTGGGAATCGAACCCTTCTCTTATCAGTTTTACCCAGGCCTGACGAGAGGGAGGGGCAAGCGGAGCTGTAGCCCCGGGGCCTGGATCTGCTCAGGGTCCCGAAGCGGTGTAAAAGAACTTAGAGTGGACAGCTTAAACAATTCAATGTCAAGACTATTATGAAAATTTCTGATATTTATTTATTTATTTATTTTCCGTGTCCGAATCAAATTACATTTTGCCAGTAAGTAGCAACAGTTACAGCATTAGTATTTACAGCCATAAGATCGTCTTTTGAACATGGTGTCCTCCATCAAGGAGCAGGTCAGCAGGTGTTCTGGATCTTGTAACATGCTGCAGTCGCAGAACTCATCATTGCTGACGAGCATGTTCCATTTCTTGAGATTGTTCTTGCAGCTTGAAACCCCCGTCCACAGCCTGTTCGATGATTTGCAAATTCCATATGGTATGATTACGTTCGATGTAAATACAGCTAGTGAATAGTGAGTATCCTAAACATTACAAAGAGAATTTTATGAATAACCACTGTGTTTTTCATTTTTTTCTTCCAGACAAATGGCAAAGTTACCAGAGTTGTTCATTTAACTTATAACGTGCTAAAGCTCAAGAGCTCTTTGTGGAGCGTAGATTTTCTAATTAAATCTCAAAAAAGAAATGACAATACATTTTTGAAAAGAGTATGGCTTATTCTTGTGGTGCCTGAACAAGTTTTGATACAACGGAAATTGAATATGTAATGAACAATGATCCAAATTTTTTAGTAAAAGAACGGCGGCTTCGGTGGCGTAGTTGGTAGCATGCTGAACTTCTATGCCCAAGGTCGCGGGTTCAAACCCGGCCGAAGTGGTCGGATTTTTTAAGAACGTTAAAATCCCTCAGTATGCCTACCTTCGGAGGGGAAGTATGGCATGAAAAAGAACCTTCCACTAATTACCCTTGTGGAAGTTAAAATTTGTAGGTTAGTTTGAAAACGCTATATTAGTTCCAACGTTCGCCGCCAGGTGCTGACTGTGATGGCATTTAGTAGCCAAGTCCACAGCTAGGTGTCGTGGACGGTAGCATTTGGTAGCAAAAGTAGGAACTACTTGAAAAAATTAATCGTCTGCAGTCCTTCTTCCTGAATCACAGATAACACACACTAATACAGTCATCACAATTAACACCGGTTATCAGACAGATTCTACACACACCCAAAGTACACGGGGCTACATGACCGCGTTGTCACAGCTCCTAAACTAAGGAAACAACCAACCGAAGTAAAAGAACAACCATGAGGGAGAGAGAAAAATGAAATTGGCTGAATAACTAAAAACAAAGTATGAAATGAATGGTATATTGGCTTTCAGGGCCGGTGAATTAAAACTCAGCAATTCTTCTAGGTTTGTGCCGTGTCTTGTGTGGGGTTTAATTCACCGGCCGCGAAATATAATATACCGTCGTTTTGGAAGCCTTCATAGGGAGGTTAAGGCTGCTTGAGCTAATAGTTCTCGCAGCTAAGTAGTGCAGTTGCACTCTATATAAAGGGAGGTAGCGCGCAGTTCGTTACTCCTGGGGAGGTCCGGGTGGGGACACCAAGAGCCCACCGATGAGCCAGCTTGGTGTCCTATGCGAAACCCCACACAAGACACGGCACAAACCTAGAGGAATTGCTGAGTTATAAAATGAATATTCAGTTGGGCAAGTTAAATTCCATGGAGCTTATATGTTTGTTTGTTTGTTGAATAAAAATTAAGGGGCCCAGAGGACTTTGTCCTACGGCCCGTGATCGCTCTTTACGGCCCTGGTTTTACCCCCTCAGACCAGAATTCAATTTATTGTCAAAGCCGGGAATCTTACCCGGGATATTTGGATTCACCAGAATCCGTACTTCGTTATAACAGAAGGCGGTCGGAAATGTCTTTAGCCGTCCAGAACTCAATACATAGGATCAGGCTCCTAACTTGTAGTCCTATTACAATAGACAAAATCAACAATACTTCTACGAAATGGAGTGTGGTGATGCAGGGTCAGGCTGCTTGCCTCTCACTAAGGCACTATTATTATTATATTATTTATATATTTACATTGTTTAGACCCAAAGGATCACATTAAGCAAATTATGATCTGCTACTGTTCTTCTTGTTCTTCTAGAACTCCATCATCTCACTGTCTCGAACACGACGTTCCTCCGTCCATCCTTCCCCTGGTCTCCTTGGTCGATCTTCATGTGTGACTTCCCAACTGTGGATCTTATGTCGGAATGTCATTCGATCGTGTATGTCTATTGGTGTGAAGTTGGCACTTTCGAGATCAATTTAGACTTGGGTAAGCCAGAATGTTGTCACTTTGAGTTTCCGTAAGTAAGCAATTTTTTTGTTAGTCGGTCGTCATTTAGTCTCATAATGTGGCCGTAGAATCTCAGTCGTCGCTTGCGGAAATCTAGCTCGATGTTGGAGTATCTCTCTGTGACTGTATGTGATTGCAGACGATACCCATCTTCTGAGTTGAGGGCCAAATATTTTCCGGATGATTTTTCTCTCAGCCTTCTTGATGTTCTCGAGATCTCCTTTGTAGTTGAGGTTTAGGGGCTCGCTGGTGTAGAGTGTCTCAAGTTTGATGACAGTCGTGTTGTGTTAAATTTTGGTGGTGATGCTCATGCATTTCTTGTTATAAATATTGGCGATATTGCCCCAGATGGTCAGGGTTTGGGCAGGCATTTCCTCCTTACCCACTAAGTTATGGTTTTCCCGCCAATACTCGGGTGGCTGATTGCAGTGGTTTCCCACAGGGCGATGGGGCCGCCACATCTCTACGCCGTTAAGCCTAATAAAATTACACGTACATACTCTACTACAATCAACTCAATAACACAGGTAATCAGACAAACAGCACAACCCCAAGGCGTAACCGTGCGCGTTAAATCGCACATTACTAGCGCGACGGGAAATTGCAGCTAGTCCAAGAATCGGAGGTTCGAATCCCGGCGTTAACAGCTGCTATCCTGAGTGTGGTTTATCCCCAGGTTTTTACACACTCTCTCCAAGAAAATGTCGGGATAGCGTATTATTTCAAGTCCCCAGACACCTAACCCATTCCTGAATTTAGCAACTACTGTCGACCAAAGTATTATGTGCACTCCAGTTTGAAGGTTGTTTGTGAAGTAACCAATAGACCTACGTAAATTTCAATAACATCATCACTTTCGTCGTTCTAGTTTACGTTAGTTCATGTAGGTTTGGAATTTTGAATATATATCTTAATATGTTTTATCGCAGTTGGAAAACAAAAAGTGCCCGTTCTTAAGCGTGTTTCAACCATGCGTCACATTTAAGAATTATTATTTCAAAAACCCGTCATGAGATCAAAACCAAATTTTTACACAATATACACTGGAATGTTGTATAACTGGTTTATTAATTTCAAAATTCTATGTGTCCAAGAAACAAAGTTGTTATCATTTTTGTAAGGTAACTTTTTCTCGCGTTGTAATCCTTATACATCAAAACATTACGCTGTATGACTGTGAAATACGCAAATTAATTCACTTATTTTATATCGGTTAGTATTTGTACGGGGAAATAAGACACGGTTCTCCAGCTCGCCGCTCCGCGGAAAGCTGTACAGCGTTGCTGAGATGGAGTTCATCACTTCTGAGCGAGACGCGCCATGACGCGTGTTGGGCTCCATCTTGGCAACGTTGTACAGCTTTCCCCGGAGCGGCTAGCTGATGAACCGTGTCTTATTTCCCCGTACAAATACTAACCGATATAAAAAATAAGTGAATTAATTTACGTATTTCGCAGTCATACAGCATAACTTTTTGATAAGGATTACAACGCGACCAAGAACTATATTTTCCAACCACCCCGAGCCGAGAAAAAGTTACCTTACTAAAATGATAACAACTTTGTTTCTTGAACACACAAAATTTTGAAATTAATAAACCAGTTATACAACATTCCAATGCATATTGTGTTAAAATTTGGATACGTTCTGATAACGGGTTTGTGAGATAATAATTCTTAAATGTGACGCATGGTTGAAACACGCCTAAAAACGGGCACTTATTGTGTTCCAACTACGATAAAAAATATTACAATATAAATTAAATATTCCAAACCTACATGAACTAACGTAAAATAGAATGACAAAAATGATGTTATTGGATTTTATGTAGGTCTATTGGTTACTTCACAAACAACCTTCAAACTCGAAGGCACATAATATTTTGGCCGACAGTAGTCAATATATGAAAATCCACAGCCTGCTTCCAGTCGAACGACCGGGTCAGGAATGGAATGAATGAAGCCCCCATCTATTGGCGAGAATATGAACTGTACCGGTGCTGAAGCCTGTCGCACTCCTCTGAGGCATGATTAAATTAATAACAGGTGAAATTAAATGATAGTGGAGAGTGTTGCTGGAATGAAACTCTTGACAGAAAAATCCGGAGTACCCGGAGTAAAATCAGTCTGCCTCCGATTCGTCCAGCACAGATCTCACATGGAGTGACCGGGATTTGAACCACGGACCAAGCGGTGAGAGGCCAGCGTGCTGCCGCCTAAGCCACGGAGGCTTCAATTAGTCAATAAATTAATGTTATTAATTTAACTTCCCTTTTAACTGCTGAGGCTCTTGAAGACGCCGGGGTGCCAGAATTTTGCCCCGGATGGGATCTTTAACATGCCAATAAATCTACTGACAATGCTCTCTCACATTCGCGCACCCTCAAATGCCAACTGACTGAACCAGGTTTAGATTTTGCAACCTTAGAAAGTCTAAAAGTAGTTAGTTTGTCTTGTTAATTCATTTTAGAGGCCCCCCAGGGGCTCACATCTTGTGGGCGTGGGTTGGCGACCACGGGGCCCCAGCTGAGTCCGGCATTGCTTCCACTTACTTGTGCCGGACTCCTCTCCGTCTTCTTTCCTGTCGACCTCACTTGGTCAACTCTTGTTCTCTTCCGACCCCGACGGTATTAGGGTATCCGAGGCCTAGGGAGTCTCTTCCTTTCCCGCCTTAATTGGCCCTTATCTCATCTTTTCTGATACCCTCCTTCTGTGAGGGGTCAGCCTTCTTTTTCTCTTCCTTTTACCTCCTGCCTTGTGTTCTAGGCCCTTAAGGAGGCAGGGTGTATGTAGCCCCACCACTTCTGGTGCACCTTCGATAATGCTACACCCTCAGGGGCTCACGGCTGGTGAGTTCGGGAGTTGGCGACCCCGAGGGATTCCTGAGCTGGGTCCGTTTTCCCCTTTTGTCCCTTACCTTTGGGGCGGACCCTCTCCTCTTTCACTTTCCTATATGCCTTTCATGGCTCTACTTCCTTCCAAGTCCCTCAATCCGCCTTCTCCGAGGGTTGAGGGCATTTCTTTTCCTTCTGTCCTTTTATTTGCCTTATTCTCCTTTAGTTTTCCATTTCTTCTTCTAGTATGTAGGTTATTAGTTAGTTTTAGTTTTAAGTTCGCTTTTCATTTTTCATCTTCACGATCACCCAAACCATCAGGGGCCGATAACCTAGATGTTAGGCCCCTTAAAACAACAATTATCATCATCATCATCATCATCTCATTTTAGAGGTTTATGATATCTAGGTCATCAGCCCCGTGTAGTGTAGTCACTTTGTTTGATAGCCTGTGTTTACCTGTTGTTGCCAGTAGTATGTGTAACTAATGGACAACTGGCTGTATGGCGCAGCGGTAACGTTCTCGTCTGATGTGGCCAAGGTTGCAGGATCAAATCCTAGCGCAGTCATTTGCATTTGAGGGTGCACAAATGCGTGAGAGTCGTGTCAGTAGATTTACTGGCACGTTAAAGATCCCCTCTGGGGCAAATTCCGGCGTCTCTAAAAGTCGTAGTAATTATTAAAAAATTCCTCTCGGCACGCTGGAAGGCGGAGGTAGATTTCACCGGGAAAACTAGAGGATAGGCGAAAATAGGCAGAATATGCAGGTTTTCGTAGAAGGATCAGACCTCATTTATTGCGTGAAAGTATTTTAAAATTGGCGCTTAATTAACTTAGCTTTTCGTTTTTTATGCATATTTTAAACGTTTTATTGTCTTATGGGGACGGTAACTTTCTCGTCATTTAGGGTTCATTTTCATTCTTGTGGCCACACTGACCTTATGCAAGGTTTCGGCACTGATGTGTAACTATCTAGCGGTCTGTTACTTCTTTACGCAAAATTTTATCTCCAGCAGAGATGTTGGTTGGTTCCTCAGTTCAGGGGCTGCGACAACGCGGTCATGTAGCCCCGTGTACTTTGGGTGTGTGTAGAATCTGTCCGATAAACGGTGTTAATTGTGACGGCTGTATTAGTCTGTAATTCTGGTAAGGACTGCAGACGGTCAATTTTAAGTAGTAGTTCTTAATTTTGCTACCAAATACTACCGTTAACGACACCTTGTTGTGAACTTGGCAACTAGATGCCACCGCAACCAGCTACTCGCAAAGAACGTTGGAACTTCCCCTCCAAAGGAAGGCATACTGAGGGATTTTTAGCGTTCTTAGAAAATAAGACGACTTCGGCCGGCTTTGAACCCACGACCTTGGGCATAGTTCAGCATGCTACCAGTTACGTCACCGAAGCCGCTTCCCACAGAGTAAGGTGGAAAAATGAATGTCATCTCGTGCAATGGTGTTGTCATGGCAACGTCTGATGGCTCATCCCTCATCAATTCAGTAGTGTTGCCATGGCAACGTCTAATGGCACTTAGCATTTTCTTCTAATTCCGAAATCATTTTGCTCATCCCTTGGCGTATTGGTGGGTCATATCAAAAATTCTTTCAGACAAAAGTTTTAGGTAATTATTATGGGAATATTATCCATTTGTACGGTTTTGATATTGTGCCTATTAAGAGAGATATGATTAATGTTTCCCGAAAAACCCACTTTTTCTCACACCTTTGGTCAATGGTTGGTGCTGTCAAAAAACTTTTCAAACATAACATTTTGGGCCTTATCCGACACATAGTATGAAATTTGAATGGATTCGATATTTCAAATATTAAGAGAATTATAGCATATTTCACTTTTTCGAAAAAAAAAGCCCCCCCCCATTTCCACCCCCTTCGACCGATTGTGCCCGTTAACAAACTTGACCGAGATTTTATAGGGATACATATCATGTAAAAAATTCAAGTAATTGGTGCAAAATTGTGGTAATTATCGTGTACACAAGAAAGTGATATATGTATATAAATAGATATATTGTACCCGATTGTCACCATGTGGACCATGTGTTCGTATCCCAACTAGCTCACGGTCTTTCGAGGTATGGGACGTTCCTGCCCACAATACGACCACATGCTCAGGATTTGAGTCTACCAGGTAACTACTTCTACAGGAAATACACAACATTCCTACAAATAAAACATTTACTGGTCTAAAATCATGGCTATATAACAAATACAAATCAAAGGACAATTTACATTTAATTCCCACAAATAAAATAGGGTTATTCTGTGAGCTTTCTTCTAAAAAAAATAGTGCTACACTGCACTCAAACCTAATTCTAACATCCTGTCAATAATAGTTCAGATTACAAGGTTTCCATAGTGTTCATCATGTGACACAATTTTAGTTAATGGGAGTATCTTAACACAAAAATCACATGTCACATAAAAATGATATTACTAAGACATTATTCCGTCTCTTATGGCATTTACTTTAACTAGCAAAATTCATTATATTCTGCATTTATTAACAAATATTTGTTGTGTCGTGCGAATCATCTTCCTTCTTTCCATCCCTATGAACGATCTAGGACAGTGGTACATGCTCCTTAATAAAAAATAAACATGGATAGAATATTTTATAGTTTCACCATATAACGATTTTTCTGGGTCTTGTCGGGCTTACCATAGTTACAACTGTGTCATGTTCTGGGAAAAACACATACCCGTTTGCATAAATTAGCATGAACTGGCAAAATGCATATTAAAGAAGATGCCTACATTATTTTGGTTCAGCTTTCCTCCTCAGAGGATAATTTCGCCAAATATTATCTGATTTCTATGATCCAACAACGTATGTGACTTGCCACACACCATTCAATTCAATTGGCATCATTATAATACTCATATCTTAATTGCATATTTAAATACCGAGATTCCTCAGTGTCCTACTGTGACTGTAAATGACAAGGGATCGGTCGACGGACCTTTCTCCCCCTCAGCAGGTCATAAAATTCGTTCCAGCTGGCTAACCAAGATGGCCGCCACGGAAGTGATCCACACTACCTTTCTCTCTCTATCGTCAAGGTCAAACTTGTTTACAATTATATAACAGTACAGATACGCTAGGCGTGATTCCTAAGTAATTGAGTCATTTAATTAATTAACACCTATCTTTAGTGTATTTGGGCTCAAACTGGCTCCTTAATAAACATTCATGGCTGGGGTGGAATTCTAGTGATAGCCTTGTCGTTCTATGGTGATTATGTGGCTTTAAGACGCGCATCATAGTGAACCCCCACGGTTTTCACCAGCAGCTGTCAGTAATAATATCAGGAAATCTGCGTTCCTAGACGACGAATATGATCCTACCTATCAGGGTAGACCATTGGTACAAATGCTCACTGCGTCTCGACGGACGTCAATAGTGGCCATAATTCATGCAAGCGTTGGAAATAGACAGGATCTATCCAAATCGCTGCGTATAATACAGTATGCACAAAGGCGATACTCCTCGAAGATTCAGCCAATTTTTCACCTAACGCGCAAGCTATTCTAGTCAATCCCCGCGATTATCTTACGTAAATCACTGGATTCTACGTTAATCTGCACGCTATACATGCGGCTCAAACAATCTTTCACATAGATGACTCCATTATTAAGGCACCTGCGTTCTCTCTGTTATACTACTTAAGCCAAAGCTTTACATAGCTCCTAACACAAATGTATAAATTTACTGGCTTACTTTAATTTAATGGTCCTCAAACATAATCCTAAGGATTGACCATATCAAATATTCATTCAAATTTTCACTGACACTGAAAAAGCTCTCGTATTTCACTATATTCCATGTTACATTTTTACTGTTTACCAAATTACAGTATCTTTAAATTAGACATGACACTATTTGAACATTATTTAGGCCAAACTTGCCCATTACTTTATTGTTGCCGACCCCAGTTATTATTATTATTCATTTACCGTTACCGTTAGATTCATCACTATTTTTGACCTAAAGGGTCCTAAACAAATCACCTTCCAAGCCATACTTTACTCAAAACGAGTGGTGAAAACTCGTTCAGTAAGTGACTATTACATCTTTAAATCTCAAAGTGATAAATCGGTACATGGTGAACTATTCAGTTGTAAGGATATAATTGCATGTGTACTCACTTTTTTCCTTCTTGCTGGAAAATGCCAGCTCCTCAGCCTGAGCGCTACCATGATGTTTGGTTTAAGCCATCATGATATCCTTAACACAACACTGAGATTCACACACTTGCCACATGATACACATATTTTTATAAGTGGCCTTTACCACTACTATACACTGAATATTAACCATTAGACACATGAACACTTTAAATCATTATTTCACAATTTATTTACACTTCATCCACGACTTTACACGTTGATCCTTAATCCGGATTTCTCCTACGCTTGATCTCAGAGATGCGATGCAATTATGACAACCGCTGGTCTACGTGAAATCTAGTAGCGTTTTACGGATGTTCGATCCTCGTTCCCTGCAATCACGTTCAGCTCACTATCCTGGTTAGGTGGCAATGACTTCCACGCTCCCATCACTGTAGTGATCCTGATGATAATGTCATACAATTCTGACAATACCTCCCGGTATAAGGACTGTTCGAAAACATTATAAGTTCCTTTTCGCTGTAGCGAATTTATATCTGCGTCAGATAATAGATAAATATCTGCATTAATTTACTCTCGACGCACTTCATGATTACTTATGAAGCTTATAACTTGCTTCCATTGTCTTCAACGGCGGAGCGTTGATATTTTAATACTTGGCGTGCTTACTGTAGAGCGAATGTAGACAAAGGCTTCTAACTCTCAACTGCTGTAGGTCAACTAACAACTTTCAACTCGAGCGACTGTAGATCAACTGACTTCGCGTGGGCTGCTCCCCCTTATAAAGGTTTCTTGCACAAAATAGTTCACGGGACCTGTGAGAGTGACTCCCTTCTTGAAATAATCCCTCTTCAGCCGAAATGACATCTGCATCTTGTTTATTTAGGTGTGGAGGTTTCAAAAACATTCGCGTGCCGGCGATCGCTTCGGCCAATTAATTACAATTAATTGCCTTAATTCGGCGCGTTATGACGCCACGGTGGGGGGTTCCCCGCTGGCTGGTTACAGTATCCCTGCTCTTGAGCGTGAGTTAGGTTGTAATGCGGTCATTTGGAGATATCGGCATTAATTTAGGTGAAAAACCACTCCTAAATTACTTCTCCGTAAATATATTCATCTGTGTGTATATTTCAATGCATTACAATGTTCCATTTAGCTGGAATTAATTAATTTCCTTGTGCATGCAGCTTGCCCCGTTGTCGAGTGGTGGATTCCCGGGTCATTAATTTTGAGCTGTCTCTCCGCTTCAGACGTAAGTAGTGCGGTCGGCGCCTAGGCTACTCCGCCCACTCGCTAAGGGTCATTTGTAAACTGCCAAACTCGCCCTCTCTCGTTTTCGTATGCTCTGAAAACGTATATTTCCTATGCATTTGGCTACAATTCCTCCCTTAAATTGCTATGATTTTCACGTATAAATCGTGAAATCACGCTAGACTAATATATGTCAGTATACCTCTCATTGCTCTGTGGGTTCCCTATAATTGCTCCCCCTTAGAGACCATTGGTTCGACCCTAGGCATAACCATGTGCCTGGTCTTCTCTGATGAGACCTGAGTTCGATGCCAGACTGCCGTGACTAATTGGGCACATCTTTCTCCTGCTAAGTTCGAAAAATTCATTTCATAAGTGAATTTTTCGGGCCTATCAGCTGGCATCAACTCCATGCAGTATTTACTTTAAGCGGTCATTGCTCTCGGCAATGGGCTTTCTCGTTCCCCACTCCATTCTGTCTGCCGCCTCGTAGACTCTCGTTCTCCCTTCTCAATTGTTCATTCATCCCCCTCAGCTTCACAGTGGCTTCCCTCAACTGGTCATAAAGTTCCTGCAGTAGACAGCTGCATTCTTCCTTCGTGTCCGCTGGGTTGGCGAGCTGGTTGTTTCGCTTCGACCCTTCTTGAGCCTGCAAGCTTTTCTCAAGAATCTTTCCGTGCATACGTAATGATTCCCCGTTCACTTGGATGTGCGTAGCTTCTTCCTCTCTCGCATCATAGTCTTCTGGTGGACTATATAATTTCAAGTTAGCTGCGTTTACCACAACTTCTCTACCCGTTGCTTCATCTTTGATCCGATATGCATTATTTTGCAGATCCCTTATAATCAGGTAGGGTCCGTGGTAAGCATGCTGAAATTTCTTATATTTCCTGCTCTCTGGATCTGAACTGGCGGGTTTCTTCAATAAGACGTATTCTCCCACGAGTAACGGTCTGTGATAGCGTTTCCTCCTGTTTCTTCGCTGCCGTCTATCAGCTTGTTTCTTGAGATACTCGAACGTTCTCTGGATCCTCAACTCACGTCCAAGTTGTGCATCGATGGGTGTCTGGATGACATTATTCCACGGCCTCTCTGGTCTTCTATCGAGATGTAGGCTCACTGGCACCTCTCCTGTCGCTTCGTGCACGGTATTGTTGATACAATATTCAATAATCTCAAGTACGTCAATCCATCTCCAATTCTCAGTAGAGCAATATATCTTCATGTATTTTTGCAGTTCCCTCATAACTCTCTCAGCGGAATTCGACTCCGGGTGTCGAACCGTGGACAAAATCTGTCTTATGCCCAGATTCTCCAACTCCCTGCGAAATTCTATGCTGGTAAAACAACTTCCATGATCAGATAAAATGTTTTCTGGCTGTCCTAATATAGGAATGATTCTTTCCTTCAGCCTCTTAAGTACCTGTTTTGTACTGGTTTTCTGAATTGGACACAGGACTACCATTTTGGAAAACACGTCTAGTGCAACTAGGATGTGTATATTTCCTCTTCTAGCTCTAGGAAGGGGTCCAAAGTTGTCCAGCGCCAGGAGCTGACATGGCTTCTCTGGTAAGAGTGGTATAGGTTTCTGCCTCATTAAGTACGAGTTAGGCTTTACTCGTTGGCACATATCACATGTCCTGATAGTATTTCTGACTGTTTCTCTAAGTTTTGGCCAAATAAATGCCTCTTTAAGCAGGGCAACAGTCTTATCTACACCGGAGTGTCCAAAAGCTCGGTGTGCTAGCCATACTAGCCTTCTCTGCAATGCTGGTGGTACAACAATCCTGGGTTTGGTGTGGTCAGAGTCGCTCCATTTATGTAGCATCTGGTTAAACCATAGATATTCCGTTGACAGTGCTTCAGCTTCCACATACACCGGGGTTCCTCTATCCAGCTTTCCCTCGAAGTAATTAATCATCAACCGTAACCAGGGATCTTCCCGTTGAAAAACGGTGATGTTCCTCAGATCATCTAAGGTCTTCTGATCTCTATCTTCTATCTCGATAGCTAGAGATTTTTCTTCCTCTGCTGTAGGGTATCTGCTTAGCAAATCAGGTATGATATTGTCCTTCCCCGGGCAATATTCTATTTCCACTTGAAATTGTTGTATGTACAGGGACCACCTTGTCAGTCTTTGACTCGACAAGTCAGTTTTCAGCAGGAACGTTAGGGCTTTATGGTCTGTTCTCAATATAATTCTAAAACCATAAATCAGCTTGTGTCAATACTGTAAGGCATACAGTATCGCAAGTAGTTCGATCTCCGTGACCGTATAATTCTTTTCATTAGGCTTCAGCCTTCTACTGATAAACGCAATATAAGTTTTCTCCTCTGGCCTGTCCATATTTTCCAGATATAACATAGCTCCAATGCCTATGAAGGATGCGTCAGTCTGGATAATAAATTTCTGAGTGTAGTCAGGATATCCCAATTTTACATAATCTAACAGCATCTGTTTAGATTTCACGAAGGCTTCCTCGCATTGCTCCGTCCATCGCCATCTTCCTCCCTTCTTAAGTAAGTCTTGGAGTGGTGCTACAGTCTCGGTATACTTCGGACAATGGTTTGAAAAGAATCCAATAACGCCTAGATATTGCCTGACGTTCTTTACCTTCGTTGGTCTCGGGAAACGCTTAATGACTTCCAATTTTCCCGGATTCGGTCTGACTCCTTGTGCATCTATTACGTGACCTAGAAATTTAACTTCTCTCTGAGCAAAGTTAGACTTCTTTATATTGACCTTAAAGTTAGCCTGACTTAGGTCATATAACAACTTGCGTAGATCTCTGACATGTTCTTCAACTGTTTCAGAGGTCAGTAGTATATCATCTACGTAGCATATGGTTGTAGCTTTTACTTCTTCGGATAGGTTCCTATCTAGCGCTCGTATCAACGCTGAACCTGCTGTTTTTAATCCAAATGGAAGACGTACGTAAGAATACGTGTGCTGGTCAAATAAAAATCCGGTTAATAGACTTGTTTTCTCTTCCAGAGCAAGATGGTGAAAACTTGCAGTCAGGTCAAGATTTGAGAACACAGTCTTTCCTTTGAACCTCCTGAGTACCTCCTTAATGGGCGGTACTTTATCAAATTCCGGTATGACCTTGGAATTCAAATTTCGTAGGTCCAGGCATATCCTCACACTTCCATCCTGTTTCGGTACAACTACCAGTGGGCTGACATAAGGTGTGGCTGTCTTTACAATGCCGCCTGCTTCTAGCATTTCCTGTATCGCTTCTTTGACCTTTAAATAATGTTTCTCAGCTACAGGATACGGCTTCTGTTTGAATGGCGTCCAATCGCTGACTTGGAACGCATACTGGAAATTCTTGATCCGGCCAGGTCTCGAATCGAAGACTCCTTTATACTCGAATAGCAGTTCCCTTAGCATTTGTTTATATTCTGGACCACATTTAGCTTCTTCAATCTTCTCTTCCAGGCATTCTTCAAATTTTGGTTCGAGATCCTTTTCAATGTCTGCGGCCAGTGTTGCCAACTCTTCCTCAATGTCTTCTATTGTCGACACTGCATCCCCAGTCATATCTCCGTATGTATGCCATACGTATTCTTCTTGTCTCGTTTCATTATGCCTTAATGAGAGTTCTAACTCTTCCTTTCCCTCACTTGCGCGAAACATCACAATGTCTTGCGAGAGATCTATAATAACTTTATACTCTCTTATGAAATCCATCCCAACAATGAGGTTATACGGCAGCTTATTCACAAGTAGGAAGCTCTGTGAGAATGTAGAGTTCCCTATCTGCAAATCTAAAAATACTTGGTATTTGCATATCATAACCTTATCTGGTATGACACCTTTTATTTTCACGCTTGAAATAGGTATTTTCAATACGTGGATTTTACTCTGGATTTCACTGTATAATGCCTGGGTTACCAAACACACTGTGGACCCTGTATCAATGAGACTTCTTACTTTCATTCCCGCAATGTTCACAATAATAATAGGTAGTTCCCTTCTTACATTGACCGTTCTTTCATCGAGATCTTCGATAAGCTCCTCAGGTTTGGCAATCCAGTTAACAACATTCACTGTATTCCATCCTGAACTTATCTCTCTTTGGTCATTTAAAATTGGTGGTTTTTTTTCAATTGCTCCATTCTTTGTGGAGTTCTTCTGCCTGTCTTCATGCTGTTGAAGTTCCAGACTTTTGGCACCGTCATCATTTTGATATATGTCGGGTGACCTTCTATCCTGAATCGCTTCATCCCAATGAACTCGCGATTGTCTCGGATCATCTCCGCGCTCTTCCATGTATCTTAAAGATGCGTGATAACGTTCTTCCGCCTCTTCATCGAACCCGCGACTCTGCTCTTGGGATCTCCATCCTTGGTTGTTCCCATTTCGGCCGTAATTCCTTCTGTTATCCAGCTGCTGGTCTCTGGTACCACGCTGATTCCAGTTTTTCCTTCCTCGGTTACCACGGTTCGAACCTCCTCGATACGCTGGCCTCCAATTTTGGTTTTCGCGTCCTTCGCGCTGCCAGTCGGATTTTTCTGTTTCGGTGCTTGTAGATTTGCTCTTTGTCTGCACCTTAGTTGGTTCAATCGGCGTATTCGTCATGTTAACCTGTTCCACATTTCGACTTTGTCTTGCGTGCTGCACTGTGGTTAGATCGAGTTGTCTCAGCACTTCCTCCATATCGATTGCAGTTTTGGCGTTTGCTGAGATTAGCAGACGCTGCACTTCATACGGCAGCTGCTTGGCTATTGCTATGCATAAATCTGACTCTTTAAGCCCTTCATCAAGCTCGCGAAAACGGCATAATTGATTCACAAAGAACTCTCCGTACTTAGTCGGGTTACTAGTACTGTAACGCCTGGAATACAAGTCCAGTCTGAGGTTTTGTTGTACGCTCGCGTTCCAATATCTGCTTAAAAATGCTTGGCGAAATTCGTCAACGGTGTCGAACGTGTACCGAAAACTCCTAAACCATAGGGCGCACTCCCCTTCGGTTAGTTTTTCAATCGCTCTCAACCTGCGCTCTGGCGGTACTTTCGCATCATTCAAGTACTCGGAAACTTCTTTAAGCCAGTACTTGGGTGTCATATTAGAATTACTCCCAGAGTATTTCTTTGGTTTCTCATCACTAGCCCTTATAACTGTGACTATTTGGTTTTGTACAGCATTTTCATGCGGTGTTGACATGGCCATTGGCATACCAGGTGTGGCATACGGGCTGTCACTTGGCATGGCTGCATTCTTTGGAGTAGGCTGTATTTCTATCTCCGCCCATTTATTTCTCCTATTCTCGTCTATACTTCCTTCGCTAGACCTAGGATTCCGCAACATGGATTCCTCCTGCGCTATCATTCTAGTCTCAATTTGGCTGTGCCTGTTTTCCGCCCTTTCCAAACGAGCTAATACCTCTCGTTCTATTTTCTCTAGGCGATCTCGGTTTCTTTCTGCCATAGAAAATACCTTTTCCTTATCATCCTTAAGGTTTTCCTTCAGGTGGATAATTTCCCCTGCTAGACTTTCTCTTACTTCGGCAAGAGTCTTATCGCTGGCTTCAG
This sequence comes from Meconema thalassinum, assembly GCA_946902985.2. Taxonomy (NCBI): domain Eukaryota; kingdom Metazoa; phylum Arthropoda; class Insecta; order Orthoptera; family Tettigoniidae; genus Meconema; species Meconema thalassinum. Next base: position 243,699,166 of record OX336394.1, on the reverse strand, counting down.
TCTTTAAGCCTTCTCGAAGCTCTAATTCTTCGCGTAAGCCTGTAACTTCCCTTTGAATGTGACCTTGTATATGAGAGATTTCAGTCCTTATTTTCGTGATTTCCCCTTGGTCTTCGTCCTGTCTTTTATGGATAACCGCTAAGTCACTCTGAGTTTGTTCCAACTCTTTCTGCACTTTTCCGACTTGTCTCTTCATATTAGACATTATCTCCTTATTCTCTTGATCAGAAGTTTTTATTTCCTGAATTTCCTTACATTGGTCAAGGATATTCTGATCCTGTTTTCTTAAGGCTTCGTCTACTGCCTTGGCGTAACCTGCCATTCGCGTATTCCATTTTACGTCATTATCCTCGAACCTATGATCCACGGTCTGAGTGAACGTGTTAAATTGCTCTAACTGACGTTTAGTATTAGCTTCATTCTGACTTTGAATGTCTTTAAGCTCCCTGGACATACTGTTTAAATTATCGTTAATTTCACGCTGTGACTCTCTGCACATTTGCAGATTGCTCTCTAATTTTAATTCAATAGACTCAAAGCGTTTATCGTTATCATCTTGCATTTCTGAGATCACGCTAACAATATTCTTAGTTACCTCACGCTGGACAGACTCTTTAACGTCGTCCATTTTCTTATTAACCTCTACTAGGTTTAATTCTAACTGCGTGTTTACATTAGCCAACATCTGGCTTACCTCAGTTTGACTAGCCTCTAGTCTAGTATTTACTTCAGCTTGATTAGCCTCTAGTCTAGTATTTACTTCGGCTTGATTAGCCTCTAATCTATTGTTTATTTCGGTATGACTGGCATCCAATCTACCCGCTATTTCATCTTTCAATGCCTTGGATTCTTCCTTACTCTTAGCATTAGTAACATCGAAATGTTCCCTTAACTCAGCAATACACCTGAGTACTTCTTCCGTTCCAGCCATCCTGTACTACTTAATTTGAGATTCAGGTAGGCCGCAGCTGAATATGCTGGCACGTTCTATTGGAAAGAAAAGATTCCGATCCCGCGACAACAACAACAACTTATTATAAAATGTCAAAACTAACTATGGAATGGGTATTGACCCTCGTACCCGTCTGACAACAATGTCCGACGTCTGAACATCATCTAGAAAGACTCACAATCGCTCAAACAAAGTTTGAGGAAAAATATTATTTCTATGGTTTTCCCCATGAAAACCATGCTATTATTATGGGGTTTTTCTGAATCCCATAAGCCATCCACGTACGGGCGCCATGTTAATAATGTATTTTGGGGTAGTTATGGCTATGGTTATTGTAAGACATCGGCCGTCTTCTAATTTATTATTACAACTGTTCAGGGAGTGGTTTTTTTACTGCCGAATGCCCCACTTAGGCCATGCCATGTTAATTAATCTTGTGTTGGGGTTACATGCTTAAGTGGAGGTTACCTGTATTTTAAACTGGCCCCACGTATCAGCGTCATGTTAATAATTTATAGTGACCTGATAATTAAAGGGGTTTTGGTGAAAGTTACATAAATATAAGCATGTCTTATGGAGGATTATCAACAATTATTTTTAAACGTGATGGCTTATAAACAAATGGGACGCGGCCTTTCCTATTTTGTCCTAATATCTATGCTGTACTTGCTTCTACCATTATTATCTCGGCCGACTTTAAGCAACACCTGTGACTCAATCCAAGTACAGAGACAACTCCCCCATGTACCCGATTGTCACCATGTGGACCATGTGTTCGTATCCCAACTAGCTCACGGTCTTTCGAGGTATGGGACGTTCCTGCCCACAATACGACCACATGCTCAGGATTTGAGTCTACCAGGTAACTACTTCTACAGGAAATACACAACATTCCTACAAATAAAACATTTACTGGTCTAAAATCATGGCTATATAACAAATACAAATCAAAGGACAATTTACATTTAATTCCCACAAATAAAATAGGGTTATTCTGTGAGCTTTCTTCTAAAAAAAATAGTGCTACACTGCACTCAAACCTAATTCTAACATCCTGTCAATAATAGTTCAGATTACAAGGTTTCCATAGTGTTCATCATGTGACACAATTTTAGTTAATGGGAGTATCTTAACACAAAAATCACATGTCACATAAAAATGATATTACTAAGACATTATTCCGTCTCTTATGGCATTTACTTTAACTAGCAAAATTCATTATATTCTGCATTTATTAACAAATATTTGTTGTGTCGTGCGAATCATCTTCCTTCTTTCCATCCCTATGAACGATCTAGGACAGTGGTACATGCTCCTTAATAAAAAATAAACATGGATAGAATATTTTATAGTTTCACCATATAACGATTTTTCTGGGTCTTGTCGGGCTTACCATAGTTACAACTGTGTCATGTTCTGGGAAAAACACATACCCGTTTGCATAAATTAGCATGAACTGGCAAAATGCATATTAAAGAAGATGCCTACATTATTTTGGTTCAGCTTTCCTCCTCAGAGGATAATTTCGCCAAATATTATCTGATTTCTATGATCCAACAACGTATGTGACTTGCCACACACCATTCAATTCAATTGGCATCATTATAATACTCATATCTTAATTGCATATTTAAATACCGAGATTCCTCAGTGTCCTACTGTGACTGTAAATGACAAGGGATCGGTCGACGGACCTTTCTCCCCCTCAGCAGGTCATAAAATTCGTTCCAGCTGGCTAACCAAGATGGCCGCCACGGAAGTGATCCACACTACCTTTCTCTCTCTATCGTCAAGGTCAAACTTGTTTACAATTATATAACAGTACAGATACGCTAGGCGTGATTCCTAAGTAATTGAGTCATTTAATTAATTAACACCTATCTTTAGTGTATTTGGGCTCAAACTGGCTCCTTAATAAACATTCATGGCTGGGGTGGAATTCTAGTGATAGCCTTGTCGTTCTATGGTGATTATGTGGCTTTAAGACGCGCATCATAGTGAAACCCCACGGTTTTCACCAGCAGCTGTCAGTAATAATATCAGGAAATCTGCGTTCCTAGACGACGAATATGATCCTACCTATCAGGGTAGACCATTGGTACAAATGCTCACTGCGTCTCGACGGACGTCAATAGTGGCCATAATTCATGCAAGCGTTGGAAATAGACAGGATCTATCCAAATCGCTGCGTATAATACAGTATGCACAAAGGCGATACTCCTCGAAGATTCAGCCAATTTTTCACCTAACGCGCAAGCTATTCTAGTCAATCCCCGCGATTATCTTACGTAAATCACTGGATTCTACGTTAATCTGCACGCTATACATGCGGCTCAAACAATCTTTCACATAGATGACTCCATTATTAAGGCACCTGCGTTCTCTCTGTTATACTACTTAAGCCAAAGCTTTACATAGCTCCTAACACAAATGTATAAATTTACTGGCTTACTTTAATTTAATGGTCCTCAAACATAATCCTAAGGATTGACCATATCAAATATTCATTCAAATTTTCACTGACACTGAAAAAGCTCTCGTATTTCACTATATTCCACGTTACATTTTTACTGTTTACCAAATTACAGTATCTTTAAATTAGACATGACACTATTTGAACATTATTTAGGCCAAACTTGCCCATTACTTTATTGTTGCCGACCCCAGTTATTATTATTATTCATTTACCGTTACCGTTAGATTCATCACTATTTTTGACCTAAAGGGTCCTAAACAAATCACCTTCCAAGCCATACTTTACTCAAAACGAGTGGTGAAAACTCGTTCAGTAAGTGACTATTACATCTTTAAATCTCAAAGTGATAAATCGGTACATGGTGAACTATTCAGTTATAAGGATATAATTGCATGTGTACTCACTTTTTTCCTTCTTGCTGGAAAATGCCAGCTCCTCAGCCTGAGCGCTACCATGATGTTTGGTTTAAGCCATCATGATATCCTTAACACAACACTGAGATTCACACACTTGCCACATGATACACATATTTTTATAAGTGGCCTTTACCACTACTATACACTGAATATTAACCATTAGACACATGAACACTTTAAATCATTATTTCACAATTTATTTACACTTCATCCACGACTTTACACGTTGATCCTTAATCCGGATTTCTCCTACGCTTGATCTCAGAGATGCGATGCAATTATGACAACCGCTGGTCTACGTGAAATCTAGTAGCGTTTTACGGATGTTCGATCCTCGTTCCCAGCAATCACGTTCAGCTCACTATCCTGGTTAGGTGGCAATGACTTCCACGCTCCCATCACTGTAGTGATCCTGATGATAATGTCATACAATTCTGACAATACCTCCCGGTATAAGGACTGTTCGAAAACATTATAAGTTCCTTTTCGCTGTAGCGAATTTATATCTGCGTCAGATAATAGATAAATATCTGCATTAATTTACTCTCGACGCACTTCATGATTACTTATGAAGCTTATAACTTGCTTCCATTGTCTTCAACGGCGGAGCGTTGATATTTTAATACTTGGCGTGCTTACTGTAGAGCGAATGTAGACAAAGGCTTCTAACTCTCAACTGCTGTAGGTCAACTAACAACTTTCAACTCGAGCGACTGTAGATCAACTGACTTCGCGTGGGCTGCTCCCCCTTATAAAGGTTTCTTGCACAAAATAGTTCACGGGACCTGTGAGAGCGACTCCCTTCTTGAAATAATCCCTCTTCAGCCGAAATGACATCTGCATCTTGTTTATTTAGGTGTGGAGGTTTCAAAAACATTCGCGTGCCGGCGATCGCTTCGGCCAATTAATTACAATTAATTGCCTTAGTTCGGCGCGTTATGACGCCACGGTGGGGGGTTCCCCGCTGGCTGGTTACAGTATCCCTGCTCTTGAGCGTGAGTTAGGTTGTAATGCGGTCATTTGGAGATATCGGCATTAATTTAGGTGAAAAACCACTCCTAAATTACTTCTCCGTAAATATATTCATCTGTGTGTATATTTCAATGCATTACAATGTTCCATTTAGCTGGAATTAATTAATTTCCTTGTGCATGCAGCTTGCCCCGTTGTCGAGTGGTGGATTCCCGGGTCATTAATTTTGAGCTGTCTCTCCGCTTCAGACGTAAGTAGTGCGGTCGGCGCCTAGGCTACTCCGCCCACTCGCTAAGGGTCATTTGTAAACTGCCAAACTCGCCCTCTCTCGTTTTCGTATGCTCTGAAAACGTATATTTCCTATGCATTTGGCTACAATTCCTCCCTTAAATTGCTATGATTTTCACGTATAAATCGTGAAATCACGCTAGACTAATATATGTCAGTATACCTCTCATTGCTCTGTGGGTTCCTTATAATTGCTCCCCCTTAGAGACCATTGGTTCGACCCTAGGCATAACCATGTGCCTGGTCTTCTCTGATGAGACCTGAGTTCGATGCCAGACTGCCGTGACTAATTGGGCACAATATACTGTACTTATATTATATATAAACTTTTGAACTGACGGTGGTTTTGAGGTCTGGGGGATGTGAAACGCGAAGATATGTCGAAATTTTTCGGAAGTCGAATCATGGTACCCATTGCAATAGTTAGCTTTCTAATAAAATCTCCCTAAAAACAATAACATCACTACATAGTATAAAACAGAGCCCCCGATTCTTGTATGTAACGGGTAATCTCGAGAACCACTGGATGGATGCGGTTTTCACCATTCTGTAAAGGATATCTCGAGGTTGATTTTTGTAGAAAAAAATCATTTATGGCCAGAGGAAGCCGAGTAATAACGATTTTAGTGAGTCGAGTCAAAGAAAAGCCGGCCATCCGTGCTCATTTTAATCTTACGCTGGGTAAACCGTTAAAAATATTTTTATAGACTATGAGAGTAAGAATTGATCAGCATGAAAAGTTCTAAAAAAAATCCACGTGATCGCCCACTATAAGTATGTTTACGTTTTCATTTCTTCTAACAGTACCGTGCATCTAAAAGTCGGCCATTCTTAACACTTGCTCAACAGTTCCAAAGGTTACATCTTTGAACCACAGATATGAAATTGAAGATCGTCAACTTTCAGTAAAATGCCGTTGGCGATCGTTTCCCGCCTTCTGTAATCTTAAGCTTGTATACAAGAGAGAATAATACCATAACCGGCTACAATAATCATAATACATTTCTGCTAAAAGTAATTTAAGTGTGTTAAGATTTATGAAAGTTGGATGGTATTTATTAAAATTTTGGATGCTTTGAATAGTCGCCTCCGTATCGTAGCGGTCAGCATGATTAGCTGCCGCCCCGGAGTACCTGGTTCGATTTCCGGCTCTGCCACGAAATTAGAAAAGTGGTATGAGGACTGGAACGGGATCTACTCAGCCTCGGGTGGTCCAAATGAGTAGAGGAGGTTCGATTCCCACCTCAGCCATCCTCGAAGTGGTTTTCCGTGGTTTCCACCTCGTCTTCGGGCAAATGCCGGGATGGTACATACTGTAAGGCCACGGTCGCCTCCTTCCCTCTTCCTTGCCCTTCCATCCCAATCTTCCCATCACTTCCCATCCCTCATGAGGCCCCCTGTTCGCTTTGCAGGTTAGGCCGCCTGGGCGAAGTGCTGATCACACTCCCCAGTTGTATCCACCCAACCAGATGTTCCAAGCTCCAGGACACTGCCCATAGAGGCGGTAGTGGTGATTTCCTTCGCTGAGTCCGTGGGAAACACCAACCTAGAGGGAAAATCGACTAAATAAAAAATAAAATAAAATAAAAATGCTTTGAATAAAGACTGATCTTCCCGATGGCTTCCTCATTATCTGCTTGTTAAATAGGCTAACTTTCATCGTTTTCTTGACAATCTCAGTTTTCTCGCGTATCTTCACTGAGTGGTCGTCCATGGATCGTATTGACCATTGCTTCAGTTGTACACATATGTGTCATGAGTGCTATTATCGGAGTTTCTTGTATAGTATCCGAGCTGTTAACTCTCCAATATGTACTGTAGGTCTATAGGTTTGTCTGACAACATACCAGATTTATTTCTGGCGAGTACGAAGTTCAGAAGAGACAACATTAAAGATTATACGAAACCCTCCTCATGATTGAACTTTTCCTTACTTCCTGCTGTATAGTCACCTTGTGGTGTAGCGGCTAGCATATTTAGCTGTCGCCCTGGATGGTTGGGTTCGATTCTCGGCTCTGTCAAGAAATTTTAATTCTGGTCTGAAAGAATGGAACAAGGTACACTCAGCCTCGTGAGGCAAAACTGACAGAGGTGGGCTCAATTCTCACCTTAACCATCTTGGAAATGGTTTTCCCACTTCTACTCCAGGCAAATGCAAGGATGGTTCCTAACTTGGCGCAACGGCCGCCTCCTTCCCAATCCCCACCTGAATTACAATTAATATACAAACTAATACTGACATCACATTAACACAGGTTATCAAACAAATTCTACAGGCTCCCAAGCACACGGGACCACGTTAACGCAAACCCCCTAAATCAATCAACAGCTTAGTCATTATTTTATTGTTTTCTAGTTCCTCGGATCCACTTTTGTATCATAGACTACTCTTTCCAGTTTCTGAACTATTACTTTCCGTCTTTTGATTCATGTGTTTTGCCTTTTTGTTCCAGAAGACCTTGGACACCGTGGTCATTTGGCCCTTTGAGCGTGTGCGTGTGTGTAAATGAATTTTAATTTTTTAACAAAAACAATTAAAACGTATATAATAAAATATGATAGAAATTAAGATTGATAATAAAGAATTAAATTATAAAAATTAGAAAGTTTATAAAATTACTATTAAAATTAAAAAGCTTATAACATTACTATTAAATTTAAAAAGCTTATAACATTACTATTGAAAATTAAAAAGCTTATAACATTACTATTAAAATTAAAAAGCTTATAACATTACTATTAAAATTAGAAAGCTTATAACATTACTATTAAAATTAAAAAGCTTATAACATTACTATTAAAATTAACAAGCTTATAACATTACTATTAAAATTAGAAAGCTTATAACATTACTATTAAAATTAGAAAGCTTATAACATTACTATTAAAATTAAAAAGCTTATGACATTACTATTAAAATTAGAAAGCTTATAACATTACTATTGAAATTAAAAAGCTTATAACATTACTATTAAAATTAGAAAGCTTATAACATTACTATTAAAATTAAAAAGCTTATAACATTACTATTAAAATTAGAAAGCTTATAACATTACTATTGAAATTAGAAAGCTTATAACATTACTATTAAAATTAAAAAGCTTATAACATTACTATTAAAATTAGAAAGCTTATAACATTATTAAAATTAGAAAGCTTATAACATTACTATTAAAATTAGAAAGCTTATAACATTACTATTAAAATTAAAAAGCTTATAACATTACTATTAAAATTAAAAAGCTTATAACATTACTATTAAAATTAGAAAGCTTATAACATTACTATTAAAATTAGAAAGCTTATAACATTACTATTAAAATTAAAAAGCTTATAACATTACTATTAAAATTAGAAAGCTTATAACATTACTATTAAAATTAGAAAGCTTATAACATTACTATTAAAATTAGAAAGCTTATAACATTACTATTAAAATTAGAAAGCTTATAACATTACTATTAAAATTAGAAAGCTTATAACATTACTATTAAAATTAGAAAGCTTATAACATTACTATAAAAATTAGAAAGCTTATAACATTACTATTAAAATTAAAAAGCTTATAACATTACTATTAAAATTAAAAAGCTTATAACATTACTATTAAAATTAGAAAGCTTATAACATTACTATTAAAATTAGACATCTTATAACATTAGTATTAAAATTAGAAAGCTTATAACATTACTATTAAAATTAAAAAGCTTATAACATTACTATTAAAATTAGAAAGCTTATAACATTACTATTAAAATTAAAAAGCTTATAACATTACTATTAAAATTAGAAAGCTTATAACATTACTATTAAAATTAAAAAGCTTATAACATTACTATTAAAATTAGAAAGCTTATAACATTACTATTAAAATTAGAAAGCTTATAACATTACTATTAAAATTAGAAAGCTTATAACATTACTATTAAAATTAGAAAGCTTATAACATTACTATTAAAATTAAAAAGCTTATAACATTACTATTAAAATTAGAAAGCTTATAACATTACTATTAAAATTAAAAAGCTTATAACATTACTATTAAAATTAGAAAGCTTATAACATTACTATTAAAATTAAAAAGCTTATAACATTACTATTAAAATTAGAAAGCTTATAACATTACTATTAAAATTAAAAAGCTTATAACATTACTATTAAAATTAAAAAGCTTATAACATTACTATTAAAATTAAAAAGCTTATGACATTACTATTAAAATTAGAAAGCTTATAACATTACTATTAAAATTAGAAAGCTTATAACATTACTATTAAAATTAGAAATCTTATAACATTACTATTAAAATTAGAAAGCTTATAACATTACTATTAAAATTAGAAAGCTTATAACATTACTATTAAAATTAGAAAGCTTATAACATTACTATTAAAATTAGAAAGCTTATAACATTACTATTAAAATTAGAAAGCTTATGACATTACTATTAAAATTAGAAAGCTTATAACATTACTATTAAAATTAGAAAGCTTATAACATTACTATTTAAATTAGAAAGCTTATAACATTACTATTAAAATTAGAAAGCTTATAACATTACTATTAAAATTAAAAAGCTTATAACATTACTATTGAAATTAAAAAGCTTATAACATTACTATTAAAATTAGAAAGCTTATAACATTACTATTAAAATTAAAAAGCTTATAACATTACTATTAAAATTAAAAAGCTTATAACATTACTATTGAAATTAGAAAGCTTATAACATTACTATTGAAATTAGAAAGCTTATAGCATTACTATTAAAATTAAAAAGCTTATAACATTACTATTAAAATTAGAAAGCTTATAACATTACTATTAAAATTAGAAAGCTTATAACATTACTATTAAAATTAAAAAGCTTATAACATTACTATTAAAATTAAAAAGCTTATAACATTACTATTAAAATTAGAAAGCTTATAACATTACTATTAAAATTAGAAAGCTTATAACATTACTATTAAAATTAAAAAGCTTATAACATTACTATTAAAATTAGAAAGCTTATAACATTACTATTAAAATTAGAAAGCTTATAACATTACTATTAAAATTAGAAAGCTTATAACATTACTATTAAAATTAGAAAGCTTATAACATTACTATTAAAATTAGAAAGCTTATAACATTACTATTAAAATTAGAAAGCTTATAACATTACTATTAAAATTAGAAAGCTTATAACATTACTATTAAAATTAGAAATCTTATAACATTACTATTAAAATTAGAAAGCTTATAACATTACTATTAAAATTAAAAAGCTTATAACATTACTATTAAAATTAGAAAGCTTATAACATTACTATTAAAATTAAAAAGCTTATAACATTACTATTAAAATTAGAAAGCTTATAACATTACTATTAAAATTAGAAAGCTTATAACATTACTATTAAAATTAGAAAGCTTATAACATTACTATTAAAATTAGAAAGCTTATAACATTACTATTAAAATTAGAAAGCTTATAACATTACTATTAAAATTAGAAAGCTTATGACATTACTATTAAAATTAGAAAGCTTATAACATTACTATTAAAATTAGAAAGCTTATAACATTACTATTAAAATTAGAAAGCTTATAACATTACTATTAAAATTAAAAAGCTTATAACATTACTATTAAAATTAGAAAGCTTATAACATTACTATTAAAATTAAAAAGCTTATAACATTACTATTGAAATTAGAAAGCTTATAACATTACTATTGAAATTAGAAAGCTTATAACATTACTATTAAAATTAGAAAGCTTATAACATTACTATTAAAATTAGAAAGCTTATAACATTACTATTAAAATTAAAAAGCTTATAACATTACTATTAAAATTAAAAAGCTTATAACATTACTATTAAAATTAAAAAGCTTATAACATTACTATTAAAATTAGAAAGCTTATAACATTACTATTGAAATTAGAAAGCTTATAACATTACTATTAAAATTAGAAAGCTTATAACATTACTATTAAAATTAGAAAGCTTATAACATTACTATTAAAATTAGAAAGCTTATAACATTACTATTAAAATTAAAAAGCTTATAACATTACTATTGAAATTAGAAAGCTTATAACATTACTATTAAAATTAAAAAGCTTATAACATTACTATTAAAATTAGAAAGCTTATAACATTACTATTAAAATTAAAAAGCTTATAACATTACTATTAAAATTAGAAAGCTTATAACATTACTATTAAAATTAGAAAGCTTATAACATTACTATTGAAATTAAAAAGCTTATAACATTACTATTAAAATTAAAAAGCTTATAACATTACTATTAAAATTAAAAAGTTTATAACATTACTATTAAAATTAGAAAGCTTATAACATTACTATTAAAATTAGAAAGCTTATAACATTACTATTGAAATTAGAAAGCTTATAACATTACTATTAAAATTAGAAAGCTTATAACATTACTATTAAAATTAAATAGCTTATAACATTACTATTAAAATTAGAAAGCTTATAACATTACTATTAAAATTAGAAAGCTTATAACATTACTATTGAAATTAAAAAGCTTATAGCATTACTATTAAAATTAAAAAGCTTATAACATTACTATTAAAATTAGAAAGCTTATAACATTACTATTAAAATTAGAAAGCTTATAACATTACTATTAAAATTAAAAAGCTTATAACATTACTATTAAAATTAAAAAGTTTATAAAATAAAATTATTTAAAAAAAGACCATAAAACTAATATAAAAATTATAAAAACATTTAAACATGAAAATTTTAAAAATCACAAATTAAAATTAATAAATTAAAATTTGGCAAATATAATTAAATTTAAATAATAAAAATACAATATTTTAATAATATTTCTACCCCTTTTTGTGTCATTTGTACCACTTCAGTCGGTCACCACGAATGGGCGGGTTACAGGATATAAATATAAAAAATACACTCGTGGAAAAAATTATATGTAACAGTTAATTGACACCATTAAATGGGGTAATTTAGGATTACGGGTTTCGACCGTCAAGTGGACATCATCAGATCCTGATCACTGTGTTGAGGTTTAAATTTTCACTAATGTATGATGATGATGATGATGATGATTATGATGATGATGATAATTGTTGTTTTAAGGGGCCTAACATCTAGGTTATCGGCCCCTAATGGTTTGGGTGATCGTGAAGATGATAATGAAATGTAAACTATAACTAAAACTAACTACTTACTTATATACTAGAAGAAAAATTGAAAACAAAAGGAAAATAAGACAAATAAAGGACAGGAGGAAAAAGAAATACCCTCAACCCTCGAAGAATGCGGATTGAGGGACCTGGAAGGAAGGAGAGTAATAAAAGGCAGATAGGAAAGTGAAAGGGGAGAGGGTCCGCCCCACAGGCAATGGATAAAAGGCGGAAACCCGGACCCAGCTCAGGAATCCCTCGGGGTCGCCTACTCCCGAACTCACCAGCCGTGAGCCCCTGAAGGTGTAGCAATATCTAGGGTGCACCAGAAGTGATGGGGCTACACACACCCTGCCTCCTTGAGGGCCCTGATCACAAGGCAGGAGATAACAAGAAAAGAAAAAGAAGGCTGACCCCTCGCAGAAGGAGGGTATCAGAAAAGATGAGACAAGGACCAATTAAGGCGGGAAAGAAAGAGACTCCCTAGGCCTCGGATACCCTAATACCGTCGGGGTCGGATGAGAACAAGAGTTGACCAAGTGAGGTCGACAGGAAATAAGACGGAGATGAGCCCGGCACAAGTAAGTGGAAGCAATGCCGGACTCAGCTGGGGCCCCGTGGTCGCCAACCCACGTCCCAGTAGGTGTGAGCCCCTGGGGGGGGGGGTCACTAATGTAAATACACTAAGTTACTGTAGTACAATAGTAAGTCGTTAGGTGAGTATAATACGATTCGCAATTTGAATCTCTTTATACTACAGGTTTGTTTTGTGTTGAAGGTTTTATGAGTTACGTGATTAAAGGTGTATATGTTCGTGTATACAATACAATAACCCACTGTTCTTGCTTTGCGCTCAACTTCACCGTTTTCCCCAAATCTCCCAAGTTTATAGGAATGTTTGGGGCTTTCTTTTCTTTAATGTGTGTGTTTAATCTTCAGCTACATCATGGGGTTAAAGGTGACATCTAAATGGGTAGATGAGGTGAAGAGGGATGCAGCGGAAGTTGGAATTACTCCACCGATGGCCTACGATAGAAGAGAATTCCTCAGTCGAGTTGACGGAGAAAAATCATTTCAGGAGAAACCACCAAGCAGGAGGCCCAAACGGATCATTTCCGAGGAGGAGAGAAAACAAAGAAGTGACAGGATGAAGAAGTTCTGGGAAGAGAAGAGAAAGAAAGCAAATAAGTCGAGTTCCTTGCGGTCCATAGTTGGCCAAAATCGATAATTTAAAAAAAAGGTAAAATATATTTTTTGAGTTTTCTCAGGGTAAAAATGGAAATAAAGACGCTTAATTAATTAATAATGTGCAAATATGTGAGATTTATTTTATAGCTGAAGGTTCAAAACCCAATTTAGAAGAAGTTAATGACCAACAATTCCTATCAATATGGGAGATGTGAGGGAAACGATGAAAATGAGCACAAAGCAAGAACCACATTTTGAAAAATGGATAAAAATAGTTACGACTTAAATTTTGAAAATTTTGAACTTTGCTTCTAATAACGAGATGTGTGTGTTTCCTGGGATATGTATATCATTGTTGTACGAGTTTTATGACAGACACAGTTATAATATTAAAATCGTTATTGTTTTGGATCCTTAAGTTATATGTTCCCCCTTCAGTTAGGAACCATCCCAAAATTGCCCTGGAGTGGTATTGGGGGGGGGGCACGAAAAACCACTTCCAGGTTGGCTGAGGTGGGTATCGAACCCTCCTCTTCTTAGTTTTGCCTCATGAGGCTCAGTGTAGCCCGTTCCAGCCCTCACACCAGAATTACAATTTCTTGGCAGAACCGCTACACCTGGAGGGGGTCTTAAATTTGTCTGATAACCTGTATTTTGTGATGACTGTAATAGTGTGTTGTAGCTATATTAGGGAAAGGGATGGGTTTGGTGCCCCGGGACTTGAAGTAAGGTACTATCCCTGGAGGAGTGTGGGAAAACCACACCCTGGATAGCCACTGTCAGCTGCCCTAATGGGGCTATTTTCCTAATATTAAAGGATGTGAGTGTTAAGAGTAACCCTCAAATCCCGCCAGTAAAATAATTCGTCATAATCGATTTGCAGTCCTAAGAGTGATCAGTTGCCATAAAACATATCCAGATTATCCTGTCATTTGCCGCTTCCTTCATTGAATTGTAATTCTGTGCTTCGATGTCGTTTAGGATTTGTTTAAGGAAGGTATTTCTAGGTCTTCCTCGTGGATGATTTCCCTCAATGAACCTTTCTGCCACAGTTCTCATTAAATTGGAGTGGCGCATTGTGTGACCCCACCATGCGAGACGACGTTTAAGGATTGTGCGAAGGATTGATCTCCATTGGTTCACGGTGTCGAGAACCCTGGTGTTCGATATCTTGTCTCTCCAAGTCACATTTATCATCTTACGATAGAACCACATCTCAAAGAGTTCAAGACGGTTCTTTTCATTTTTATTTAGTGTCCACGTTTCACAGGCATACAACGCAAATGTCCATACAAATGCATGTACCATTCTAATTCGGAGGGAAAGCTTAAGCCGACTGGTACTCAGTAATCTCCTCTTCTGTATAAAAGCTAGTTTTGCCTGAGCAATGCGGCACTTAACTTCAGTGGTGCACTGTCCGTCCTCTGTAATCTTTTGACCTAGGTAAGTGAAGGATTTGACTCATATCCATCACTTGACATGAAGCCACCGGCTCTGATATGAATTCGTGGAACGTCTACGGAGGCGGTTGGATATCAGTGAACACGTGACGCTCATCGTTATGACTTGCCTGTGTCCCAATCAAGCAGCCGTATACTTTGCCCACACTCTGTCACAGTGGCGTACCTAGGGTTTGCTTCTGGAGGGGGATGAAAGCTGATTCAAAATTACATGGAAGGTGAGGGCTCGAACATTTAACATTTAACCCTTAAACTGTCAAGGTAACAATTTGTTATCCCCTGTTCGTGCCAAAACTGTCATGGTAACCATCCATCGTTACCGGCCTTTATTATTGACTAGCAGTTTAGTGCCCGGCTTCACCCGGTGGATTTATTTGTTTTACAGAACTGGAGCGCTCAAGGATAAGGATCGGAATATATGAAAATAAATTTGAAAGCACCAACGCTTATTGCAACTGATAACCTCAGTATACTGCACCAACACCATCGCCCTTATACAGTGTCATACTATTGTCATGATAACTGTTTTAAGGGGCCTAAGAAATCTTTTTGCACTAATTACTCCCCGTGACTGCAATTTATAAGCAGCTCGCAATTCTGCACCAGAATATTGGAAGGGGCGACGTGATGCGGCCCGCATTACATGGCAACAATAGACTTCGGTATTATTGAAGCCGTTCTGGAACGATTGTTCTTCCGACTTACTGAACAAAAATCAATCTCTAAGGTTACCTGAGAGGTGTAGCCTAATGCTACATAGCCTAAACTATTCCTCTTGAATCAGGCTATCATATACAAAAAGATTGTTTCGAATCCGACTGGTAGTTCCACAGATTTGCGCGTTTAAACACATAAACACACAAACAAACTCTTCAGCTTTATTATATAAGTATAGATTATGCTTGCCACGGTGGGTGAGTGGTTAACGTGTCGAACTACCAACCCCAAGCTTGTAGGTTCGCTCCTGGCCGTGGTGAGTGATTTTTGAAAGGCACAAAAATCATGACATGTGAAAGAACCCATTTGAATTCAGTAGGCCGTGTTCATAATGGCGAAATTAATCTCGGGATTTTCCACCAACACAAAGTTCCTCCATTCTCTACTAGAAAGCGCTATAGTGTCAAGCAGCTTAGATATCTAACCTCCTTGATATTCATAGTGCTTCAAGGAACAACGAAATTTGACATGCAAGCTAACCTCTGGATGTCAAATAACAAAGAGTCAAAGCCATTTTCCTGAAAAGAACATTGTGCCTGTCGAAATTCACACGGTCTCGCCTCACCTACGTGCTAGCAAGAGAGCAATTTTTCATCGAAGATCTTCGCCTTAACCAATTGCTACCAACAACCGCCGTCTACATAGAACTCAGGGGCGGATCGAGAGGAGGGCGAGGAGGGCGACCGCCCTGGACCCCGCGGTCTGGGGGCCCCCGCGCCATGGATTTTTGATTTAATTAATTAATTATACTTTTCAAACTAATTTATAATTTACATTCCTTTTTTCAGAAGCCTCCGTGGCTTAGGCGGCAGCACGCCGGCCTCTCACCACTGGGTCCGTGGTTCAAATCTCGGTCACTCCATGTGAGATCTGTGCTGGACAAAACGGAGGCAGACAGATTTTTCTCCGGGTACTCCGGTTTTCCCTGTCAAAATTTCATTACAGCAACACTCTCCACTATCATTTCATTTCATCTGTCATCCATTAAATCATTTGCCCCAGAAGAGTGGGTCAGGCCTCGGCAGCCGGCACAGTTCATATCCTCCCCGCTAGATGGGGGCTTCATTCATTCCATTCCTGACCCGGTCGGAGACTGGAAGCAGGCTGTGGATTTCCATTTTCATTCCTTTTTTCAGTGCAGCTATGGCCTCTCGTGACCGTTTAGCAAGTTTAGATTTCAGTGAAATAATAGAAGACTTCAGCCGCGAAAAAAGTCAAGTAATCTATATATTAAAAATATTTATGAAAATTTATCCGAGTCCGTGCGGCCATTCTATCCGGTCGATTTCCTTCATTCTTATTTAAATGAAAGGTATTCATGCACAGATATGTCAACAAGTATTACAAATCACTTAAATTCCGCCTTTCTCAAATTATTTGATTTTTCAACTTTTTCCATTTTTTTTCCAAATTTGAAGCAATCATATCTTTGGTTCTAATTGAGGTACGCAGGTCGTTTTGGTCTAAGAACACTCAGTGAATTAAGCGCTTTCATTTGCGCTCTTAACTACTCAAATCGGCTGATTCTGAGGAAAGGTATGAGTGAACATTCGATATTACATCTCATTTTTTCATCATTTTTTCTCATTGTAGCAATCATATCTTTGGTTCTAATGACGGAAATTTCCTATTACACTAGCGTTTTGTATTACAATCAACAAAGCGCAGGGTTAAACGCTTCATCGAGTTGGAATCTACTTGCCTGATCCTGTTTTAGGCCATGGAATGTTCTATGTTGCCTTATCCCGAGGAAAATCATTTAAAGGTGTAGAAGTAGAAATTAAACCTAAGGGTCGACGCACAGCGAACATTGTCTGGAAGGAAGTATTGTGAAATAAAGGTTATAAACTATTACATAATGTCGTAATTTTTTAATTCCAATACTGAATAATAATGCTGCGGAGCAGTACGGGCGCCCTAGTATTTTAATATTTTATAGTTTACATAAAGTCGCCTCCGTAGCGTAGCGGTCAGCATGGTTAGCTGCCGCCCCGGAGGTCCTGGGTTCGATTCCCGGCTCTGCCACGAAATTTGAAAAGTGGTACGAGGACTGGAACGGGGTCTACTCAGCCTCGGGTGGCCCAAATGAGTAGAGGGGGTTCGATTCCCCCTCAGCCATCCTCGAAGTGGTTTTCCGTGGTTTCCCACTTCGTCTTCGGGCAAATGCCGGGATGGTACCTTCTTCAAGGCCTCGGCCGCCTCCTTCCCTCTTCCTTGTCTATCCATCCTTACCATCCATTACCTTCCCTCATGAGGCCCCTGTTCGCTTTGCAGGTGAGGCCGCCTGGGCGAGGTGCCAATCCCACCTCACCAGTTGTATCCCTTCCGATTCGATGTTCCCAGCTCTAGGACACTGACCTAGAGGCGGTAGTGGTGAGTTCCCTCGCTGAGTCCGTGGGTTCCACCAACCTGGAGGGTAAACGACTAAAAAAAAAAAAGTTTACATAATCTTCTTCAAGGGGACTTAAAGGTTTCATTCATAATATTTTAAAAAAAGGACTGTAGTGTATTCAAAATATTGTAACTATTCTTTATTTTATTATTATTACCAAACTATTTTCCATTTGATTTGATATTTTTTTAATTTCCTATTGTTGTGGGCCCCAGCTTATCGTATCGCCCAGGCGCAAGGCCTGATCCTCTACTGATAGAACTTGTGCAAGAACTCAATGCAAAACGACAAGACATATGGCCAAAGTTCTTTTCAACAGATGCCATGATTTGCAGAGAATGGACTCAAGTTGGATATGAACTACGGCATGTAGTGACGCGATACGCCGTGCATGGTTTCCACCACCGGATATGCCAGACTGAGACTGTTTGGGACAACCTGTGACCGTTATCACCTGTTTTTGTGCTCCAAAAGGAAAGTCTCGTTGACAGATTTCTGCAATGACTGATTGTGTGGTCTCATTTTGGTTACTGTATGCACGGTCGTGTATATATTTCGTTTAGCAGTTAGCTGCACTTATTAAATTATTAAATAACAAAGCTTGTTCCCGGCACCCGAGGCCATACGATATTATTATGATTGTTATCTCGTTATTTACACCCCAGGTAGCAGAAATTTTCAGGAAATGAGATGAAAATTTTAACTCACGTATATATTCCGTGTGAACCGCAGATAATTTGTATTAAATATAACTTTCTTATTCTTACAGTCTGGAGCATATACTCACAGAGTTTCATGTACAGTAAGATTTACATCCTGGTTGGCGGCAAATTTGTGTGTATTTTTAGCCTAATTTTCACTTTTTGCAAAAATGAGGAAAAAGTAGACTTAAGAGATTGATCCGGGCAAATGTATGTCTGTCTATCTGTATGTCTGTCTGTCTGTCTGTCTGTCTGTGTGTGTGTCCCCGCTATCAACTCTCAAACGGCTGCAGCAATCTAATCCAAATTTGGTATGAGTAAATATCTATACCTGAATATATCACGCCCATATTTGAAAATTATATCAGTGCTACCAACTGCTGAAAAACCGCAATTGAATATTTGAGCTCTATGTTGGATATCGTGAAAGCTATGCATGGGAGCTATTCCAAAATTGGCACATATATAGATAATAATATTTCAGTTTAATTTCCAGGAGACCATGCATGGCAGTGTTGCCAAAATGATTCTAAGCCTCCTGATAGGTCCAATTTTTAAATGCATATAACTTCTACACTATCAATTGGATTTCAACCAAATTTCGTATATACTATGTGTACATAAACGGATATGACTGAGCGTATTCTTAAAAGCCACCAGGGCTGCCAACTGTTAATAAAGGCTCTCTTTCTATTGTCTTATCCAATTGCCCATATATCAGAAAGTATGCAAGCGGACAGCTTTCAACTATGCACACATATAGTACCTGGCATTCTAGATTAATTTGGAGCAACTTATGTACGTCAGTGCTACCAAAATGATTCTAAGCCTGCTGATAAGACCAATTTTAAATACATGTAACTTCTATACTATCAATTGGATTTCAACCAAATTTCGTATGTGCTATGTGTACCATAACAGATATGACTATGCGTATTCTTAAGAGCAACCAGGACTGCCAACTTTCAATAAATGCTGTCTCTATTTTTACCCTAATATTAATATATCAGAAAGTGTGTAAGCCAACAGCTTTAAAATTTGCACACCTGACATTCTAGATTCATTTGAGAAACTAGTATACGTCAGTGCTGCCAACATGACTCTAAGCCTGCTGATAGGTCCAATTTTAAAATATATGTAACTTCTATACTAACAAATGGATTTCATCCAAAATTGGCACTATTTTAGATTATTTCTGACCAGCACATGCATGACATTGTTGCCAACATGATTTTACGCGCACTGATAAATCCAATGTCTAACTGCATGTAACGTCCATGCTATCCATTGGACTTCAACCAAATTTTGTATTCTGTACCTTAAGGTATGGAACTAACAATATATCCAGTCACCAGGGCTGTCAACTGTAGTGCTCTATGAGACTACAATATACCAGGTGTATTTCGAACTAATTAGAAATTTCGTTATTACCAACTTAATTTCGTCACTATTCTATATAGGTCTATAAAGATTGGCATAAATCTTAAATTTTAAGAAAAGTAGTCTCTTTAGTTCGTCACGGAACTTCTTGTTTTCTCTGTTTTCGTTAACAGTTTTAGTGGAATCATACAGTATCATAGGAAATATATTTAATGTATTTGCTAGTTCATTATTTAAATAATTTGGCAGTGAATTCCATTCCCCAAAACTAGTTCAAAACTTTCAAATAACGTATGAGATTTGTAACTTTTTTTTGGACTGTTATTTTTTAAGCATTGAAACCATATGGTTTGGAGGAATCACCTATTTTTAATTATAAGTAATTTTATTAACTCTATGTTTACAGAATTTCATGATAACGTCTTCATTAGTCTGCCTTCCATGGCCTTTAAAAAAAGGGTGTGCACAGCTTGCTAAATACGGCTGAAAGATTTTATACATCCATCAGCTGAGAGCTTGAAAGCAATAGGGTTAATGAGACATACTCAATGAAAGCTAATATACGGTCCCAAACTTTCAAAACCAATCTTATTTTTTTATTTTGTTTTGCTTTTGTTCTTTTTTGCTGGCTGGCTGCGTGGTTCAGCGGTAACGCTCTCGCTTGCTGTGCTCAAAGTTGCAGGATCGAATCCTGGCGCAGCCAGTTGTCATTTGATGGTGCGCAAATGCGAGAGGGCAGTGTCAGTAGATTTACTGGCACGTTAAACCCTTCGGGGCCAAATTCGGGCGCCCCGGCGCCTCTAAAAGCCGCAGTAGTTAAAAGGGACGTAAAACCAATAACATTATTATTATTATCCATAATGTTGAATTTTGGGCTTATGTCGTGTTTTATTATACCAAATTCGACGCGTTTCGAAAGAAATCATGTGTTTCGTCGTTAGGAATAATCTGAAATACGACAAATGATTGCTAAGAGAAAGCAACAAAAACCTATAAAAGGTGCCCAAAGATGGACGCCATTATAGCCCCGTGTCAGGGACAACGAAAAGCAGCAGTGTATTACTTTTTCAGGGTTCTGATAATAGGTAGCTTGGATTCACTGAGATTGTAGTCGGTGTCGCGGTTGAAATTATCTGGGTGTTTACCTATTTCAGCCGCCTCCCTGATGATTCCGGGACGATATTGCTTTATACGAGCAAGAACATCCAATCCTTGGAACATGACAACATGGCCAGGTGATAAAGCATGATCAGCAACAGCTGATTTATCAGGTTGAATGAGCCTGATACATCTATTATGTTCCTTATTGCGAGTGCATATTGATCTCGAAGTCTGCCCGATGTAAACTTTGCCACAAGTACAGGGAACTGTGTAGATACCCGGTTGTTGCAATTTAGGCAAACTGTCCTTACTTGGTCGCAGGGGTTGCCTAATCTCAACAGAAGTTCCAAATAAGGTCCGTATGTTGTACCGACGTAGGATTTTAGCAATATGATCCGTCGTGTTATGTATTGTTACGTGCCACCCCCTAGTGGCAAGTTCCGTTAACTGGATTACGGTGGGTGAAAGCACAAACACAATTGTTCCTTTAAAGAGAAGTTAGCTTTATTGCTTGCAGGTCAGAAATATACACCGTACAATAAGCAGATAGAAACAATTAGCTGTCTTACAGAAGCTCCCTCCTGTATGGAGCCCGAGTCACCCTTTCACTCGGCCTTGCAGTTAATCACCTCGCTAATGAGGTGGTCCCGTGCACTGGCTGGAAACAGCTGCCCTAAGTCTGTCACTCACTGTTTTGCAATTCACCACAATGACCTCTGTCTCACTAGGTAAGCACACACTCTTCAATACACAGTCTCTCCTTATGATTCACACTTCTTCACTGACAAGAGAATCAGCAGAATTAGCTTCACAAGGTTTCGCAAGTCACGTCACCAACAACTGTCGCTCAAGGTAAACGCCCGCACTAGCTCGAAGAACACACACACCCCGCTTGACAGGTCGCTCTTATATAGCAGGCCGGTGACTCAATAAATGCTTCCAGACCCATCAAGGGTTCACGGCTTCTCGAGGTTTCCATCACTGGCTGGGTCACGAATATTCTGGACCATCCCTTTGTCCTAGTAGTCCTGTTGCATAAGGCGCACGCAATACACTGAGGCAGAGCACAGCCCAGCCCGGGGGCAGTTATGACTCATGCGGCGAGCGATGAAACAAACTCACAGCCGTAACACCACCCCCTTCCTAAAAGGCTGATCGTCCCGATCAATCATTGGTCCGTCTGTGTCCCTCCGTAGGCTGCCAGGCGATCTCGATGCACGATCCTCATCTTCGCCCTCGGGCTCCGCTGGATCCTGTAGACGACATCGTTGATCCGTTTCACGACTCGGTACGGGCCCTCCCAGGACTTCTGCAGTTTGGGTGATAGGCCTTTCTTCCGTAATGGGTTGAAGAGCCAGACCAGGTCGTCCTCGTGGAATCCGCCGGCATCCGTCTGTTGGTCGTATCGGGCCTTCATTCGGTCGGTCTCGATCCGCAGTTTCCTCCTCGCGAACGCGTGCACGTCCTCCAGGTGGTCGACCAGTTTTTGACAATACTGGCTTACCGAGACCGGATCATTCCCAGGTCGGCCGAAGGCAAGATCGACAGGTAGACGGAGTTCCCTCCCAAACATGGCCTGGGCTGGTGTGCACCCGGTGGCTTCATGCACGGCGGCGCGGTAGGCCAGGAGAAATAGTGGAAGATGTTTGTCCCAATCCCTCTGGTGCTCGCTGACGACTATTCGGAGATGGTTCTCGATGGTGCGATTGGATCGCTATACCATCCCATCGGACTGAGGGTGTAGCGGCGTTGTCCTTGTCTTCCGGATTCCCAGCAGCTGGCATAGGTTCTGGAACACCTGCGACTCGAAGTTCCTCCCTTGGTCGGAGTGCAGCTCCAGGGGTTCTCCGTACCGGCTGACGAATTCCGTCACCAGGGTCTCTGCGATCGTCGCGGCTTCTTGGTTAGGGAGCGCATACGCCTCCGGCCACTTGGTGAAGTAGTCGCTGACGACCAATATGTAGCGGTTCCCTGCCTCGCTTAACGGGAATGGCCCAGCAACATCGATGGCCACTCTCTCCATGGGGCCGCCCACGTTGTAGGTCTTCAGTGGACCCCGTCGTCTTCGTCCTGGGCCCTTGCTGGCTGCGCAATCGTGGCACCTCGCGCAGTGGTTCTCCACGTCAGTTCGGCATCCCATCCAGTAGAACCGCTCTCTCAGCTTCTCCAGGGTCTTCTTTATCCCTAGGTGTCCACCAGATGATCCTCCATGGACTTCCTTCAGGACTTCCTCCGTCATAGCCTTTGGAACGACGACTTGTTCCCGAGATGTCTTCCTGTCGGTGCTCTCCCAGGTACGGCATATGAGGCCATCCTTCACAACCAGCGAGTCCCATTGCGCTCAGTAGGACTTAAACTTGGGCTGCAGTCACTCACAATGTTCCACCCGGGTCTGGGGACACAGGCCCTCTTCCATTCGGCTATCAGTCCCAGGTCATCATCTTCTGCTTGTGCCCGCGTGGAAGATTCGCGGTTCCAGCTCCCTTGAAGTTCCACGGTAGTCCTTCGGCACTGTATCCCGGTGTTCTCCTCCCATCGGGCACAGAGGGTGCAGTCTTCGTGGCACGGTCTTCGTGACAGGGCGTCGGCGTTAGAATGCAGTTGGCCTTTCCTGTGCTGAATCTGAAAGTTGTACTGTTGAAGCCTCTCTAACCACCGCGCGAGTTGACCCTCGGGCTGCTTGAAGTTCAGGAGCCACCGCAGGGATGCATGGTCGGTCCTGATGAGAAATTCTAGCCCGTACAGGTACTTGTGGAAGTGTTCAATGGTCTTCACGATGGCGAGCAGCTCCTTCCTGGTGACGCAGTAGTTCCTTTCTGGCTTTGACAAGGCCTTGCTGAAGTAGGCCAGTACTCTCTCCTCGCCGTCCACTACTTGCGACAGGATTCCCCCTATGCCAAAGTCGCTGGCATCGGAATCGACGATGAACCTTGTTCCAGGTCTGAGGTAGGCCAGAATATGCGCGGTGCACAGAGCCTGCTTGAGTTGTTCGAAGGCACTGTGGCATTCTGCTGTCCACGTGAAGAGTTGGTCCTTCTCAGTCAGTCGATGTAGTGGTTTGGCGATGTCGGCGAATCCTCTCACGAAGCGACGGTAATAAGTGCAGAGTCCCAGGGAGCTTCGTATTTGGGACTTGTCCTTCGGAACTGGCCACTCCCTCACAGCTGCGGTCTTCTCTGGGTCGGTGCGTACCCCTTCCTCGGAGACGATATGCCCAAGGTACTGGACCTGCTTCTGGAAGAGCTGACACTTCTTGGGGCTCAACTTCAGCTGGGCAGCCCGTAGCTTCATCAAGATCTCCTTCAGTTTGCTGTAGTGCTCCTCGAAGCTTCTTCCCAGAACGATGACGTCGTCTAGGTAGACCAGGCAGGTCTTCCAGTGTAGTCCCCTCAGAATGGACTCCATTAGCCTTTCGAAGGTCGCAGGGGCGTTGCACAGAATTATGGCATGTCGGTGAATTGCCAGAGCCCGCTGCCCACAGAGAACGCAGTTTTCTCGCGTCCTTAGGGTGGACCTCCACCTGCCAGTAGCCACTCTTCAAATCCAAGGTGGAGAACCATCTTGACCCTGATATGGTGTCCAGGGTGTCGTCGATCCGGGGTAGAGGGTAGCTGTCCTTTTTCGTGACGTCATTCACCCGCCTGTAACCCACGCTGAACCTGGTGGAACCGTCCTTCTTCTTCACTAGCACGACCGGAGAACTCCAAGGACTATGTGATGGCTCGATCACTCCTTGCTCCTTCATCTCTTCTACCATCCAGTCGACTTCAGCTTGCTTGGCGAGCGGGACACGTCGAAATGGGGCCCTAATCGGTGCGCTGCCCCCAACGTCGATTCTGTGCTGGACCAAGCTTGTCCTACCGAAGTCTTTGCTCCCCACGGAGAAGATATCCTGGAATTTGCGTAGCAGTTTCTGAATTTGGCGTGATTGCTCCTCGTCTAAATGGTCCTGGGATCCTTGGTACAGCTTCTGTAGTTCTTCTGGCAGGGCGCATCTTCTTCGGTTGTCCGTCTGCAGGTGTCCGTCCGTCGTGTCTGTGATGCAGGCAATCCAGGTAAAGGGCTCGCAGACTCCTAGGTTGGTGTCCCGGTGAACCGTAAAGTCGTAGTCGTTCAGGTTGGACAGGCGGACGTACGGCCGAGACGTCGTGTTGATGAGGTTCTTGGCAATTAGCAATCCTTTTTTATGGATGTCCTCATATTTTGGCTCGATTACAGCCGCCACTCCCTCAGCTGTTCTGTCGACAATTACGGCAGCGCTGACTTCCGTCCTGGCGGGAACGATGACGTCCTCTCTCGGCCTTACTCGTCGTTCGGCGACGGCCTCGTGTGCTGGTTGCAAAGCAAGTTCCTCACCTCCGAAGTGCAGAGTGTTGGTACTCAAGTCCAAGATGATGTTGTTCTGGTCCAGGAAGTCCAGTCCGATGATCACTTCGTTTGATACGTCAGCCACAAGCACTGGATGCTTCACCACCCGTCGACCAATGACGAGCTCCAGTGATGCTTCGCCATGTACCGGTGCGGTCTCTCCGGTCGCGGTTATTAGCTGGAGGTTCCTTTGTGTGGGTTACACTCTCCACTTCGGGATCACGGTGGGATTGACGATGGTCCTCGACGCTCCCGTGTCGATCAGCATGGGCCAGCTTACTCCGTTGACGACTCCGTCGACCATCAGGCTGCTATTGTCCCTCCGTAACTTCGTCACACGCACTTGGACTGCTGGGGCTTGACGACTGTCACAAGCCAACCTTTGCCCCCCAAGGCTGGCTAATACTCGTTTCCCTGGGCCGCGCGGTTTTCAGACGACTGATTTCCCGTCGGATACCCTCGGCGGCGGCGATCACCGCAGTCCTTGCTCAGGTGGCCTTTCTTACCGCAGGCCCAGCAGGTCGGTAGTCCTCTTCCGAGCCGCCTCTCCGGTTGTCTTCCAGCGGTGTCGTTGCTGGTGGTGCCGCGACTATCGAAGAAACGGCTTAGCGCCTCCATCAATTCGTCGGCCAGGGGCTTGGTCTCGTTGGTTTTTACTGGTTCGTCGACGTCCACTTGACGCACCCGCGCGTGCATTCTAGATGCCTGTTTTGCCGTCTCGAACTCAAGTGCGTGGCTCAGCACATCTGCCAGGGTCTTATTGCACGCGAGTCGCAGCGCCTGTTGAGTGTCCGAGTCCCGTAGCCCGTCGGTGAAGGTCTGTGTCGCTATCTGTTCCAGAAAGTCGGCCGGCGCTGTTGGGTAGGCGAGCCTTACGAGGCGTGCGATGTCCATCTCGAACTCCGGCAAGGTTTCCGCGTTATTTTGTACCCGGGTCCGGAGCTGCATCTGGTAGGCCTGCTGAAGATGGCTATCTCCATATCGGGACACCATATGGGCGATTAGTGAAGCGTAGTCCTGGGATCCAGTCGGGATGGCCTGAAGGACGTTAAGGGCGTCCCCTCTCAGCGCTACAAGGAGAGCTGTAGCCTTTTCCGTGCTGTTCCAGTAGGGAACAGGCTGCCTCGAACTGACGTAAATAGGTGCTCCACGGGACCTTTCCGTCGAAGGTTGGGGGCGTCACTCTGCTCTGTCCCGATCCTGATGTCCCCGGTGTACCTGTGGGCGGGCGTCGGCGCAGCTCGGCAACTTCCTCTTCAAGAGCGTTGAATTTCTCTTCCACTCCCGTCAGTGGGCGTTGGCGCAGTTCGGCAACTTCCTCTTGTAGAGCTTTGACTCTCTCATCCACCCCCGTCGACGTAGCTCGGCAACTTCTTCTTTTAAGGCGTCGAACTTCTTTTCCACTGCCGTGACTTCCTCACGCAGACCCAGTTGTAATTTCTTCAGGTCCTGTGCTAACTTATTCTGCCCGTCTTCCATCTTCTCCTGGCCGTCCTCTATCTTCTTGGTTAAATTCTTCTGGCCATCTTCTAATTTAGAAGTTACGTCCTTGGCTAAATTCTTCTGGCCATCTTCTAATTTAGAAGTTAGGTCCTTGGCTAAATTCTTCTGGCCGTCTTCCATCTTGGCTTCCATGCCACTTAACTTTTCTAGCAATGCTGCAAATTGCGCTTCCATTATAGTTGTTTGTCTAGTAAAGGGCATGCACTCACCGGAAAATTAGAGAACTGTGGTAAGATGACCTGCTCGGGTTTTGAAACCAGGACCTTCAGGTGTTGTGCTTGTGCTTGAGTTCGTAATCCGGCATCTGACTCCAGTTGTTGCGTGCCAACCCCTAGTTGCAAGTCCCGTTAACTGGATTACGGTGGGTGAAAGCACAAACACAATTGTTCCTTTAAAGAGAAGTTAGCTTTATTGCTTGCAGGTCAGAAATATACACCGTACAATAAGCAGATAGAAACAATTAGCTGTCTTACAGAAGCTCCCTCCTGTATGGAGCCCGACTCACCCTTTCACTCGGCCTTGCAGTTAATCCTCTCGCTAATGAGGTGGTCCCGTGCACTGGCTGGAAACAGCTGCACTAAGTCTGTCACTCGCTGTTTTGCAATTCACCAGAACGACCTCTGTCGCACTAGGTAAGCACACACTTCAATGCACAGTCTCTCCGTATGATTCACACTTCTTCACTGCCAAGAGAATAAGCTTCACAAGGTCTCGCAAGTCACGTCACCAACAACTGTCGCTCAAGGTAAACGCTCGCACTAGCTCGAAGAACACACACACCCCGCTTGACAGGTCGCTCTTATATACAGGCCGGTGACTCAATAAATGCTTCTAGACCCATCAAGGGTTCACGGCTTCTCGAGGTTTCCATCACTGGCTGGGTCACGAATATTCTGGACCATCCCTTTGTCATAGTAGTCCTGTTGCATAAGGCGCACGCAATAAACTGAGGCAGAGCACAGCCCAGCCCGGGGGAAGTTGTGACTCATGTGGCGAGCGATGAAACAAACTCACAGCCGTAACAGTATGTACGGTTGGTGAGCAGTTCCTCTTATATCTTTTTTATCAACTGACGTCCTATTAGTATTCGTTGGTTTCAGAACCGTAGAAATCAAAGCTTTGCTATAACCGCTGCTCTCAAAGGTGGTTCTCAAAGTATTAATTTCTTCTTGTAAAGAAGACACTTCACAAATCCTCCTATCCCTGGTAGTTAGAGTTGCAAGGATACCATGTTTCTGGGCAGGGTGATGGTGAGAATTTGCGTGCAGATATATATTGGTGTGTGTTGGCTTACGAAAAGCGCTGTGTCCTAAAGATCCATCCTCTTTATTGGTGACGAGAACATCTAAAATGGGTATTTTGCCGTCAGACGTTCTCGTCACCAACTCCTGTGACCAACTAAGGACAGTTTGCCTAAATTGCAACAACCGGGTATCTACAGAGTTCCCTGTACTTGTGGTAAGGTTTACATCGGGCAGACTTCGAGAACAATATGCACTCGCATTAAGGAACATAATATATGTATCAGGCTCATTCAACCTGATAAATCAGCTGTTGCTGATCATGCTTTAACACCTGGCCATGATGTCATGTTCCAAGGAGTGGATGTCCTTGCCCGTATAAAGCAATATCGTCCCAGAATCATCAGGGAGGCGGTTGAAATACCTAAACACCCATATAATTTCAACCGCGACACCGGCTACAATCTCAGTGAATCCTGGCTACCTATTATCAGAACCCTGAGAAAGTAATACATTGCTGCTTTTCGTTGTCCCTAACATGGGGCTATAATGGCCTCCATCTTTGGGCACCTTTTATAGGTTCTTTGTTGCTTTCTCTTAGCAATCATTTGTCGTATTTCAGATTATTCCTGACGAAGAAAGACATGATTTCTTTCGAAACGCGTCGAATTTGATATAATAAAACATGGCATAAGCCTAAAATTCAACATTATGGATAGTATCTCGGGCCGTGAAAGTCTAAATGATAATATTATTATTACTTTTTTTTCGTGTTTGATTTCTATAGACATTGCATTTACATCTATCAAAGTTAAAATGCTCGAAAAATAAATTTTTGTTGTTATGAAATTGAAGGGTTCATTTCAAACCCCAGACAAGTCCAAAAATTGATTTTTTGAGACAAATACATATTTTTCCTCCTCAAGGCCAGCCAGGTCTATGTATACGTATAGATATTATTGATATCTCCAAATAGCGGACAGGTCGGGTTATATACGAGTGTGAAATGTTGGGGATTCTACAAATATAAGACAAGTCCACTGCTTTTGCAATGCTTTTTTCATGATAATTTATTATGTTTGGCTTTCAAAAATTAATCGTACTTTGTTAGGATTTACATAATAAATAATCATATTTGAGGTTACAGTATTTTTCATTTTTGTATTCAACTAAGATTTCGGTAAAAACCAGACCAGTCCAAAGGTTTTTCTAGGTTTTCTCGACTACCCTCATAAAAAGTATATTTCCTCTATGTGCCCTGTAAAGCTGTTAGTGAGACACTAGTAGGTCTAAAAGCAATTTTTATTTCATTCAGCACAAATGAAGCTAAACGGCTTTTTTTTTATCTGAACAATTTATAAATTGTTGGACTTGTCTGGCTCATGAAATGAACCCTTCAATTATAATAATATTTACTAGCATTACCCGTCGCGGCTTCGCCCGCAAATATTCTAGTTGTAAAGAGTACACTTAGCAAAATCTCAATCATGAATGCTATGACTGATTTATCCTTGGTATGAATAATCAGACTTTATCAATTCAGTTACTGGTGCAGTGGTTAGGGGTTTGTCATTCCTTCATAGGTATATCAGAGCGAAGTTATTTTCTGGGAATATCACAGACACTGTTAATTTAAGGGCCTTTAAATGTGGTTTTCGGAGACCTTTTATAGTCGGGTGAAAAAGACCTTTCGTACCACACTCACACGTGAAAATTGCGTGAAAAAAATCTAGAGTGCCCCTTGACCCCCTTAAGCGCATTATACTGTATGTATTGATGAATTTTACAGCTTAATTTGGTTCATTGGTAACCTTATAACCGTCTGGAAACTTTCACAGCAATGTAATAATTGGAATTCCATTGCGTCTTACAGAAATAGATGGACCTGTGAGATTCTGTTACCATGGTTACCGTGTTATATTCTTTCATTATTTCATTGTAAATATACATGTTTTAAGGTATTTATTTAATTGTGAGGTATTTAAAGAGTAAGTGAGTGCGTTTCGCTTACGCATTGGGTTATGCTGAACCTGTAGGTACCCCATATGTGTAGGTTGGTGTTAATAATGATAATAATATCGTATGACCTCGGGTGCCTGGTGCAAGCTTTGTTAATTGACACCCAGAGGGTAGCTTGCATGTCGAATTTCGTCGTTCCTTTGAACGCTATGAATGTCAAGGAGGTTAGATATCTAAACTCCTTGACACTACAGCGCGCTTTCAAGTAGAGAATGGAGGAACTTTGTGATGGCGGAAAATCCCGAGATTAATTTTGCCATAAAACACGGCCTACTGAATTCAAATGGGTTCTTTAACATGCCAACAACGTATGACATGATTGTCGTGATTTTTGTCGCCTTTCAAAAATTACTTACCATGGCCAGGGGCGAACCTGCAATCTTGGGGTTGGTAGTCCGACACTATAACCACTCACCCACCGTGGCAAGCAGGTTGGTGCTAATGGGACCTTATTTTCGGTACAAAACTGGAATGGGGCCTTAACAGAATAATATAGGGAGGGATTAAACTCAATGTATACAGGTTTGATATGAAATTATAAAGTCCAGTTTTCTTCACAAAACCATCTGACCCTTTCTATTCCCGGACATTGTATGAATATTAATTAAACATAGTTGTCAACTTAAAAAGATGGTATATTGGCTCTCACGGCCAGTGAATTAAAACTCAGCAATTTTTCTAGGTTTGTGCCGTGTCTTGTGTGGGGTTTCGCCTAGGACACCAAGCTGGCTCATCGGCGGGCTCTTGGTGTCCCCGCCCGGACCCCTACAGGAGTAGCGAACTGCGCACTACCTCCCTTTTTATGAAGCGCACCTGCGCCTCTTCACAGCGAGAACTAAAAGCTCAAGCAGCCATAACCTCCCTATGAAGGGTTCCATGAAGATGGTATATTGGCTTTCACGGCCAGTGAAACCTAGAAAAATTGCTAAGTTTTAATTCACTGGCCGTGAAAGCCAATATACCATCTTCATGGAACCATTCATAGGGAGGTTATGGCTGCTTGAGCTTTTAGTTCTCGCAGTTAAGAGGCGCAGGTGCGCTTCATAAAAAGGGAGGTAGCGCGCAGTTCGCTACTCCTGTGGGGGTCCGTGCGGAGACACCAAGAGCCCGCTGATGAGCCAGCTTGGTGTCCTAGGCGAAACCCCACAGAAGACACGGAACAAACCTAGAAAAATTGCTGAGTTTTGTCAACCTAAGTTTATCTTAAGACGGCAATACAATTTAACACAACACTTTCCAAAATGACACTCGCACTCGCATACTACCAGAATGTCAACTGACAATCAGTGGTGTATATTTGCAAAGGGATGAGGAAATATAGTGTCATCTTGCTAACTGAACAGCTGACCATTTTGCTCAATTGGTAAGTGTGAAGTTAAGAGTAATATAATCTAATCATTTTTCATAAATCCGGAGATTGCTTTAATTCAAAATTAAAAGGTCAAACAATTGTCATACTGAATGTTTAATATTTTAGTCGCCTCCGTGGTGCAGTGGTCAGCATGATTAGCTGCCACCCCAGAGGTTCGAGGTTCGATTCTTGGCTCAGCCACGAAATTTGAAAAGTGGTATGAGGACTGGAACGGGGTCTACTCAGCCTCGGGTGGTCTAAATGAGTAGAGGGGGTTCGATTCCCACCTCAGACATCCTCGAAGTGGTTTTCCGTAGATTCCCGCTTCGTCTTCAGGCAAATTCCGGGATTGCACCTAACGTAAGGCCACTGCCACCTCCTTCCCTCTTCCTTGTCTATCTCTCCCACTCTTCCCGTTCCTTCATAAGGCCCCTGTTCGCTTTGCAGGTGAGGCCGCCAGGGCGAAATGCTAGTCACACTCCCCATTTGTATTCCCCGTCTCAGAGTCTCAAGCTCCATGACACTGCCTGTGGCGTTAGAGGTGGCATCCCTCGCTTAGTCCGTGGGAAAAGCATACCCTGGAGGGTAAACGATAACGGGGAAAAAATGTTTAATATTTGACCCGGGGTGGGGGTAAGAGGTAGGGGGAGGAGGGTGTTCATCCCCCTGATGACACCCGTAATTACGCCACTGCTCTGCCATCTGTTAGGCCGGCCCCGTGGTGTTG
This sequence comes from Meconema thalassinum, assembly GCA_946902985.2. NCBI lineage: Eukaryota > Metazoa > Arthropoda > Insecta > Orthoptera > Tettigoniidae > Meconema > Meconema thalassinum. The sequence goes on along the minus strand of OX336394.1, from coordinate 243,666,740 downwards.
GGGGTAGCACCTGCCTCTCACCCGGAGACCCCGGGTTCGATTCCCGGCTCCGTCAGGGATTTTAGAAACAGGCGTGGGGGCTGGAACGGTGTGCACTCAGCCTCGTGAGGACAATTGAGTAGCTGTCTGACAGTGAGACAGCACCCCGGTCACGAAAACCAAGATTAACGGCAGAGGGAACCCGACGCGCTAACCACGCGTTACCCCAGTAGCTGCAGACCAAATGGCTGGGGAGCGGTCGTTTGGTAGGCCTTGGCCCTCATGGGCTGTAGTGCCAGGGGTTATTTCTGTCATCTGTCGGGAGCAGGTATGATCGTTTCTCACAGCTACGGAGTATGACTCCACTTGGTTTATCTTATGCAAACATTGATACTGTATCTTGCTACAGTTTACGCCACAGTTTTTGGCCGGTCAACCACGGGTCTGGAGTCGTACAGAGGACATAGGGCGAGCCTCAGGCATGTGCAATTCATATGTAAGTGGTTAGTTGCACGGAAAGCAACTGTACGACTGCGCAATGGAGGCTGACCGGCCAAAAACTCTGGTGTAAACTGTCAATTGCCCACTACAATGTTCGCAGGTACTTAGCCTAACTCTTCAAGTGGAGATGTAATGGAGCCGCGCAAGACTAGCCGCGAGGCACAGTTATTTGGCTACAACTCTAACATAATAATAATAATAAAAATAATCTCACAACAAAACCGTATCCACAAAACCAGGAGAGCACTCTATAACAAAAACACTTACACTCAATAAGAAATATGAACTTGAAGACATCAAGAAAGAAGAAAGAAAAAAAATCATTCGGAAAATACTGGGAGCAAGACTCACTCCTGACGGGTACCGACTACAGTCAATCAAGACAACTGAAAAATACTCAAACATCGAAGTCGATTTCCGAAAAAGACGATTGAAATTCTTCGGGCACATAAGTAGACTGCCGAATACACGACTAACCAAAAGAATACTAGATTACATATCATCACTCAAAAGTACAACACCATGGATGAAAGAAGTACAAAAAGACATGCGAACTGCTAACATAACCGACACATCAGACAGAGACTCTTCCGTAAGAAAGTGAACAACTGGGAGGTCCAACCAGAGCAACCAAAACCTATACCTTACAGACCTCAATGGTCTGACGAAAGAAAATTGGCATTCTCCAACAGAATGAAACAATACTGGCAAAATAAGAAGAACGTCAAGAATTGAGTCAAATTGCTTAACGCTTTCCAATATTGGGAAAATACGCTGTAAATAAATAAATAAATAAATAAATAAATAATAATTATTATAGCCTAGATAATGAAGCCTCCGTGGCTTAGGCGGCAGCACGCCGGCCTCTCACCGCTAGGTCCGTTGTTCAAATCTCGGTCACTCCATGTGAGATCTGTGCTGGACAAAACGGAGGCAGACAGGTTTTTCTCCGGGTACTCCGGTTTTCCCTGTCAAAATTTCATTCCAGCAACACTCTCCACTATCATTTCATTTCATCTGTCATTCATTTAATCATTGCCCCAGAGGAGTGCGTCAGGCCTCGGCAGCCGGCACAGTCCATATCCTCGCCGCTAGGTGGGGGCTTCATTCATTCCATTCCTGACCCGGTCGGAGACTGGAAGCAGGCTGTGGATTTTCATTTTCATAGCCTAGATAATCCCATAAGGGCAAAGGCCTCCTGCGAGCAGAGACGTGCTCTGGTTTAAACACGTTAGGCGAGCAAGTCCTAAGGAGTTGTGTACAAGTTTTCACTCCACTTGCTACACTTCACTTCACTACACTTAATATTAGGTTAGTGTAATTTATTCCAATGTTAGTCATTTTGTGGGGAAAATAGTCTTCCATTTTTCTGCCGTAGAATGTTTGGACTCCAAGTTGTCCTAATTCCTTTACGCTATCGTATTACTAGTATTGTTAACATTACGCTTGCCACGGTGGATGAGTGGTTATCGTGTCGGACTACCAACCCCGAGCTTGGAGTTGCGCTCCCGGCCGTGGTAAGTGATTTTTGAAAGGCGACAATAATCTCAGCACGCATGTCATACGTTATTGGCATGTTAAAGAACCCATTTGAAGTCAGTAGGCCGTGTTCATAATGGCAAAATTAATCTCGGGATTTTCCGCCAACACAAAAAAGTTCCTCCTTTCTCCACTAGAAAGCGCTATAGTGTCACTGTCAAGGAGTTTAGATATCTAACCTCCTTGACTTTCATAGCACTCCAAGGAACGACAAAAATTCGACATGCAAGCTGCCCTCTGGGCATCAAATAACATAGCTTGCACCCGGCACCCGAGGCCATACGATATTATTATTTATTATTATTAATATCATTATAATTATTATTAATATCGGCCGCGGTGGACGAGAGCGCTGGCATTGAATTAGCGTGGGTACGAAGCCCACCTCGACCGTCCGGAAAGTGGTTTTCATGGTTTCCCATTTTCACCACTATTTAAATGTCGGGACAGTTCCTTACAACAGGTACACGACCGATTTCCTTCCAAAATTCCTTCCCTGACTAAGTTAGTAGACACCTGGGGGATCGGTCTTTCATCATCCCCAGTTGTAGCCTATCTCGAAGTGTGCTCAGCTCCCAGACACTGGCGGAAGAGGAATGATCCCTCACATCGTCCGTGGGTGAAGCCGAGCTGGGAGAATAAGCTATTTAAAGAAATATTTTTTTTAACCGTCGACTTGAGCCTCTATGGACTGTGTGTTAACAACCACTCTCATTTCAGTGTCTGCATCTTGTTCGTTTGCCGGCTTTGACATCTTGCCAGTATCTCTTGAGCCCATCTATCATCTTGTTCTTCCGCTCCTCTGTCAAAGAGCCTCTTCGTCTTCTGGATTCTGCCTTTCCCATCCTTCTGAGACTATTCCTGTCTTTGATTTCATCCTCCGTAATGTCCACCTGACTCATATCTTTCTCGCACTCTTGGAACCATTTCAACTTAGAGATCTTCGGTTTAAGAAAATTCCAGATTTCCTTTGTGAGCCGGTCATTATTCATACGGAAGATGTGCCCATAAAACAGCAATCTTCGTTTTCTAATTGTTGTTATCGGTTCCATCTTTCTGTATACTTCTTTATTTGATATAAGTCGAACCTGCCCGTCAACCCAACTGTTGCCCAAGATTTTCCGTAGTAGTCTGCGTTCTCTTTTAAGTAGCTGATTGACTTGTCCTGTTCGATTCATACACAGGGTCTCCGAAGCATATAAACCTTCTGGTCTGACAACAGTGATGTAATGCCTTAATTTGGCTCCTATAATTAGCATCTTCTTATTGTAAATGGTTTTAGTCAGTTGGAACGCTCGCTCTAGTTTCAGGATGCAGATATTGGTCATTTCTTGTTCTAGCCCATTCTCTTGGATGACTACTTCACCCAGGTATTTATACGTCTTGACTCTTCGAATCTTTCCATGGTCTGTGAACAACCATTCTGGACCTTCACTGTATTTCGTTTTCTCAAACGAAATGTGTAGTCCTATTCTCATTGCTGTTTCTTTTATGTGGTTTATCTTCCTGATTGCTGAACTGGTGTTGTTTGCAAATTCGAAACTGATCTTCATTTCCTTCTTCTTTGTTCAGTGATTTTCTCCACTCTCGAATTACCTTTTCTAAGATACAATTGAAAAGAAGTGGAGAAAGCAATGACCTCTCGTCGTAGTTGGCTGTGGTAGCATGCAGAAGTGGTTCGTTATGGCATTTTGATAAGGTTTGCTTATGCAACACAATACCGTATTGTTCCCAACAATCATGCCATAAACACAAGTCTCCTGCGGTATTTATGACGCATTGTAGCTGTTATCGCTTGTGGAATGCTTGTTGACTTCCTGACCTGTAGCCTTGGTGTTTCAGGAGCTCACCGGATCTGGGCATCGTAAACTCATTCTCCCCTCGGGGTACGGAATTAGAGATCCTGGGTTCGACCCTGGCTAAACCAAGAAATTTTAATTCTGGTCTGAAGGTTGGAAAGCCTCCTGAGGCAAATCTGACAAGAGATGGGGTTTAATTTCCACCTCAGTTGTCTTTGAAGTGATATTCCGTGGTTTTCCCTCTTCTGTGTGTTTGAGCAGGGGGCGGCGTGATGGCGCAGCGGTCAAGCAGTTTGCTTCTCACCAAGGTAGACCGCGTTCGATTCCCGGTCACTGCATGTAAGATTATCGAAAATAGGAAGTCCCGTGGCTCGTGATCTCGAGATTAGTTAGTTAGTTATTGTTGTTTTAAGGGGCGGAACTACGAGATTAATGGTCACGTATAACTACAAACTTTCTTCCTTTCTTGTGTGTTTGAGTCTTCAGTCTTCTGACTGTTTTGATGCAGCTATCCACGCCTCCCTGTCCTGAGCTAATCGTTTCATGTCTACATACTACACCTCTCATCCGGGGGAATATGTTTAACATATTCTAACCTTGGTCTACCCCTACAGTTCTTGACCTCACCCCTTCCTTCCAAAACTAAGTCTACTGTTCCTGGATGTCTTAGTGTGTCCTACCAACCTATCCCTTCTCTGAATAAACAGTTGCCAGAAGCATCTCCAATCTCCTACCCGTCTTAATAACTCTTTATTAGGTACTGTATATATCCATCTGTTCGTCATCATTTTCCTGTAACACCACATTTCAAACGCGTCTATTCTTCTCTTTTCTGTTGTGCCAACAGTCCAAGTTTCACTTCCATAGAGCGCCATGCTCTAGACGAAGGTTTTCAAAAATGACTTTCTAATAGCCTGCCTAAATGTATATTTGATGTCAACAGATTCTTTTCTGTAGAAATTAATGAATATAGTCTATGCGTGGTGATTTCGACATCCGAATGTCCTTCCTGACGCTAGCTAGAGGCATTAAATCAGGCGTTTTCAACCTTTTTAGACTGTGAGCAACATCCTCATACCATATGAAGTACCCCCAGCACCATTAAATTGATAATAATAATAATAATAATCAAACCCAGAGAACTTACGGTGAATGGAGGACAAATAACACAGGTAGAGAAATTCAAATACCTGGGTGAATGGATGGAGCCCAACATTCGTGAAAAAGAAGCATTCGTGTCAAGGATTAACAAAATGGGAATGGCTTACCATTTAACCAAAGACATTTACAAAACACAATTAATGTCCTTCAAGACCAAACTGAGGCACTACGTTACCGTTATTCGCCCGGAGTCATTATATGCATCAGAATGCCTGGCGATGAATAAGAAAGACCTTCCAGAACAACTGGAAGCCAAAGAGAGGAAGATTTTGAGAAAGATCTTGGGCCCGGTCAAGGAACGAGGAGAGTATAGAAGACGATACAACGACGAACTTTATCTACATGTGGAGAAAAAAACGGACACCATACGCATAAGAAGACTCTCCTTTTATGGCCATTTAACACGAATGAGCTCCGGAAGATTGTCCAATCGAATCTGTGCCTACTTTGTGGGAAAGAAAACCAAAGGGATCAGCTGGTTTACAGAGGTGGGAAAAGACCTACAAGAACTGGGGATATCACATGAGGACATCTTGGAACGTGACTCTTTGAAGAAGAAATGTGGGGAAATACAGAGTTTTCAGCCAAAACCCATATTGAAAACCGGCAAGAAGTGGACCGAAGAACGGAGGGAAGCTCACCGAAGAAGAATACTGGGCCAATGTGAAAGAATGAGGGAAAAGTCAGTTGAAATAACCTGGTCCATTGAAGACCGAAACAATAATAATATTTTTTTTTTTTTTTTTTTTTTTTTTTTTTAGGGGAAGAAATGCATTTACGCACAGAGTGTCGGGCTCCTGCTCCTGAGTAGCAGACTACCGACTAAAACTACCCCGTTACTTCTGAACACTAGCCTGGAACCGTTTAGCACATTACTTCAGGCTAGAGTCATTTTATATTTGCCTGTAGGGCACTCTTCCGTAATGAATCATCTTCAGTGGCGATCCAGATCCGTCTTCTTTGTTCGGAGGATATCTTCAACAAAGCTTGCTACCAGTTTCCAGTTTTCCTCATTTTGTAGCATCACTGCAACAATATTGTCCGGGGATATCTCTACATCAATGTGATCTTGAAGAGACTGCCTATTTTGGACCCACCGTCCACAAGAGAAGAAGGTGTGATTAGCATTATCTAATTCATTGATACAGTAGATGCAATCTGATGAATCCACCTTCCCCATCTTCTTAAGATAGGAACAGAAGTACTCATGGCCAGTCAAGAACTGAGTGAGATAGTAACCAACCTCACCATGTTTCCTCTCTGTCCAAACCTGCACCTGAGGGATCATTATCTTAGTCCATTGGCTTTGATCTCCTTGCTCCCATTTGATCTGCCAATTTTGAAAGGTTTGTACTCTTGCCGATCGTCTTGCATTTTGTAAACCCATATCAGATTTCCTCAAGTAAATGTTCTTGCGTTCTTTCGTAAGAAAAAAAATCGGAATAATCCCGGCAATAACGAGAACTGCTTCCTCAGAGATCGTGCGATATGCAGATGCCACGCGCAAAGCACCCCGCCTCTGCACTTGCGCCAGTGGCTTCCTATAAATTTCCTTATCCAGGGCATCCGCCCATATTTCCGCTCCATACAGCAGAACTGAATGGATGGCTGTCATCAATAGTCTTCTCTTACTAGATTTTGGCCCACCAACATTGGCCATGAGCCGACTGAGGGACGTTACTCCTCTGGCTGCCTTATCTGCAGTCCGTCTAATCTGTTCTCCAAAATTCATTTTACTGTCGATCATGATGCCCAGGTATTTTGCTGCTGGCTGCGTCTCTACTTGAATTTGTCCTACCTGTATTGGAAGTATTGTCTGAATTCTCTTCTTTGTTAGGATGACAATTTCCGTCTTACTAAGTGCTATAGACAGACCATGTTCCTCCATCCATCTATTGATTTTGCGCATTACCATATTGAGTCGCAACTGTGCCTGCTCGACACTTCTTCCTGCTACAAGAGCAGCAACATCATCAGCATATCCTACTAGAATAGTTTCTTCAGGCATTTCAAGCCTCAACAAGCTGTCGTATGTAACATTCCAGAGATCAGGAAATGTGGGGAAATACAGAGTTTTCAGCCAAAACCCATATTGAAAACCGGCAATAAGTGGACCGAAGAACGGAGGGAAGCTCACCGAAGAAGAATACTGGGCCAATGTGAAAGAATGAGGGAAAAGTCAGTTGAAATAACCTGGTCCATTGAAGACCGAAACAATAATAATAATAATAATAATAATAATATTTTTTTTTTATTTAGTCAATTTACCCTCTAGGTTGGTGGTTCCCACGGACTCAGCGAGGGAACTCACCACTACCGCCTCTATGGGCAGTGTCCTGGAGCTTGGAACATCTGGTCGGGATGGATACAACTGGGGAGGTGTGATCAGCACTTCGCCCAGGCGGCCTCACCTGCAAAGCGAACAGGGGCCTCATGAGGGAGGGGGAAGGGATGGAAGATAGGGATGGATAGGCTAGGAAGAGGGAAGGAGGCGGCCGTGGCCTTACAGTAGGTACCATCCCGGCATTTGCCCGAAGACGAAGTGGGAAACCACGGAAAACCACTTCGAGGATGGCTGAGGTGGGAATCGAACCCCCTCGACTCATTTGGACCACCCGAGGCTGAGTAGACCCCGTTCCAGTCCTCATACCACTTTTCAAATTTCGTGGCAGAGCCGGGAATCGAACCCAGGACCTCCGGGGCGGCAGCTAACCGTGCTGACCGCTACGCTACGGAGGCGACTAATAATAATAATAATAATAATAATAATAATAATAATTGGCAAAATTTCAAGGGTTTCCAGGAGAAAGTAAGGAAAGACCAAAACTACATCTGGACAGAGGAGAGGAAGAAAAAGAAAAGTGATGTAATGAAGAAATATTGTCAAACGAGAAAGGAAGCAGGATACAAAAGGACAGTGGGTTATGTTACGTGGTACTAAGATGGCCAAGTTCGAGAAAATGAGAATTGGAAAATATGGACTGTTGTACACTGAGCGCCACATGACTACTCGCATCCGTATTATGAGTACCAACCGAAATGGAACCCATTCATTATACTGGGACAGAGAAATCCGCACTGATAGAACCATCAAAGCCAACCGACCTGATATTCTCCTCGATCGGCAGAAGAAAGAAGCTGTGATAATCGATATAACCACATCACTCAACCACAACCTTGAACAATCCTATTCCCAAAAGGTCAACAAATACACCGAACCGGCCATTGAAGTAAAACAACTGTGAAAGCTAAAGCAGGTGTAGCCTACATTCGGCCTCCCATTCTGCCTGCAACTGGAATAGTACCTTCAAGACTGGTGGACCAACTACAGGCTCTCTGAATGGCTCACAAGCTGGGACAGATCCAAAAGTCGGTGATCTTGGACACTTGCCATACAATGCGACGATTCTTAAATGAAGAATGAACTCTGAAAGTGATTGACATTAGTCCGTATTTTCAGACAGTATACCATTGTAAAAAAAAAGACACGGATAGTCCGTCTGAAAGACTGGACTTATATCATTTTAAATGCTAGCAGCCGAGTCCAAGAAGGCAGTGCGAGAACAGAGTTTCAAGAAGGCAGTGCGAGAACAGAGTTTCAAGAAAGCAGTGCGAGAACAGAGTTTCAAGATTCTATTTTGTTTCTTCTCTGCCTACTTGATTGTTCCCGCACTGCCTTCTTGGTACTCGGCTGCTACATCATACTATGACGTCACACACCTCAGTGCATTCTAGGTACATTTCGTCCCATCACCGTAACGTAACGCCAAACCTCAGCGTAACGACGAATTCGACAAGATCATTTAAAATGATAAAATGGGGAATTTATGAATCTGTATAACAAAATCTTCATCTTTATTAGGAATGTTCTACAATACTGTATTTTGCCTTCAACCCAAAATTACTCTACTCCTCCGCAAATTTCGGTCTTCAGCATCTTCCTCCGTTAAGCCTCTGGTAGCCATGCTTCTCTGTACACCATCCATCCATTGTTCTCTTGGTTTACCCCGTCTCCGTTTGCCTTCAGCTTGCCGATGTAACATTAAATTTGGAATTCTACTATTCTGCATACTTTTCACATGTCCAAACCAGTATAATCTTTTTTCTTGAACCACTTCTAGTACATTTTATTTACCTGCATAATTTCCCTGATTCTCGTATTTCTAATTTTATCCAATCTTGATTTTCTTGCCGTCCTCCTCCAATAATCCATCTTTGTTACTAATAATTTGTTTCTTTGCTGTCTGTTTCTGCTCCATATAACAAAATACTCTGTACCAATGAACTGTAAATAAGATTCTTAGTGTTGTTTAAAATATTTCTGTTCCATAAAACGGAATTTAATACTCCAATAATAATACTACTACTACTACGAATAATAATATATAATACCATGCGCAAGTCCACCCAGATTCCTCTTCACCCACGAAAGAGGAAGTCAAACAGATTATCCGATCTCTAAAGAACCATAAAGCTCCAGGTGAAGACTCGATAATCGCCGAACTGTGCAAGTTAGCTAGTGACAATACAGTGGATAAATTAACAGACATCATACATGAAATTTGGGATACCGAAAGACTTCCAAGTGACTGGACTTCTGCTTTAATCCACCCCCTTCATAAGAAAGGCGATAAAGCAGATGTTAACAACTATTGAGGCATCTCCCTCCTACTGATAACTTACAAAATCCTCTCAAAAGCTCTTCAAACTAGGGCTGAAGAACAGCTAGATACAGAACTGGGTGATTATCAAGGAGGTTTTAGGAAAGGACGGTCATGTGTGGAGCAAATCATGAATCTAAAATCTATCCTTTCATATCTGAAACTAAGGAGCAAGAAATTTGTAGTAACCTTCATTGACTTTAAGAACGCTTATGACTCCATTGATCGGACTACCCTACTTAAGATTCTAAATGAGTTCGGCCTAGACAACAAAACCAGAGCGATCATCCAACAGACTCTCACCAACAACACTTCAAAAGTTAAGTTTAGAGGCGAGATTTCCAATGCATTCGAGATAAGAACAGGAGTTCGACAGGGAGATGGTCTCTCACCTCTACTATTAAACTGCGTTCTTGAGAAAGTTATCCGTGAGTGGCGCAAAACAATGAGGGATGAAGGAGTCCAAAATGGCATCTGACTTGGTCACAAGAATAAGAACCTATCAATTGACTGTCCAGCCTTTACAGATGACCTTGCGATTTTTTCGGATTCGTTGGATACGGCCAGGAAACAGATCAACCAGATTCAAACACAAGCTGCAAAGGCGGGCCTCCTGATCTCTTTCGAGAAAACAGAATTTATTACTAACATCAAAACGGCTCCAAAACATATTGAAGTGAATCATGGGAAAATCAAGCGGGTTGTGAAATTTAAGTATCTTGGGGAATGGATAGACCCTACAATGTCCGAAAACGAGGCTTTTGCTTCACGCTTGAATAAAATTGAAATGGCTTACCATCTAACTAAGAATGTGTACAACAAAAGATCTATATCCCTGTATGCAAAACTGAAGCACTACTGCACGGTCATCCGGCCAGAAGCTTTGTATGCAGCGGAAAGTCCCTCCATGAATAGAAGGGGCATAATGGAAAAACTGGAGACCAAGGAAAGGAAGATATTGAGGAAAATCCTGGGTCCAGTCAAAGTACACGGCGAGTTCCGAAGACGCCACAACCACGAGTTGTACACTCACGTGGAGAAAATAACTGACGTGATGAGGAAAAGGAGGATTTCTTTTTATGGACATATAACCCGAATGAAATCAACACGGCTATCCAACAGAATTTTTGCTTTTCTCCGTGAGAAAAAAGACAAAGGGGGCCTGGTTCAGTGAAGTAGAGAAAGATCTGTTGGAGACTGGGATTACACGTGAAGATATCCAGGAGCGCGGCCCACTTAGGGAAAAACTTCAGAAACATCGGAGTTTTCAACTTAAGCCGAAGCTAAAAACCGGGAAGGCGTGGACAACAGAGAGAAAGGTGCAACATCGATTGCGAATGAAGGAGTACTGGGCTAACATTAAAATGCAGAAAAAACAGTTGACATGACGTGGTCCTTAGTTGGCCGTAACGAAGGAAGAAGAATACAATACGCTAAGGTGTATGTTTCACAAAACTCAAGCTCCTAAACCAGAGGGAGTTAGAAGGTGTGGTTTGTACCAAAATCTTCCAAATCTTCTCAATAGTACAGGAAAATCTTTCATTTCTTTAAAAGTCAACGGAAATATATTTATTTGTTTATAAAGTGCTTTTAAACAAATAAATATGGCAATAGCCCCTGCAGAACTGTGTCGCGTACAGCCCGCATACCACTTGAGACGCGCTGGTAGTCTGTACACATGGGGCGCACACAACATATTATGCGAGAGTTCTCGCACGGGTCCACTAGTAATAATAATTAGGCTAATATTAATATTAGTAATAATGCAACAAGCATGCTCCTCTCTTTCCTTTTCCTATCTCGGAAGAGCTTAAATAGCTAGGAATTCATTGCTCACCAAGCATGCTGCAATTGCTTGCATGACTCATGTAGATAAGAAACATTTACGTGTGGACAGTCGAATCGAATCACTATCTTTCGAGTTACTCATAAAATAGGGATTTGCAATTATTTTTACTGCAGGCTACATTAAAAATACTATTTCACAAAATGATATGACCTATTAGTTTCACCCCTTAAAACAACAATAACTAACTAACTAACAAACTAACAAAATGATAAAATTTCAGACTGTCAAAACTTGTGATAAAAACACCATTATTCAGTTTCGTGCCAAACAGAATTTGAATTGAAGAATGCATCTCAAGGGAGCTTGTCTTCGTGAGCACTTTTGGCTCTTATGACGAGAGAACCAAATATAGTAAACTCCCGATTATCCGCGGAATTGACTGGCGCGGATACCGCGGATAATCGAATTTCGCAGATAAGCCGCAAAATTGCTGGTAATGGTTAAACAAAGGTCGAAGGCACTAAAAAAACAACTCACAAGTTATTTAAATAAGTATATTATACAATAAAAGGAGGAGAAAACACCTAAAATTAGAGCCAAACGGGTAATATCCGAGGAGGAGCGAAAGATCAGAAGTGAACGAATGAAGAGGTTTTGGGAAGAGAAGAGGAGATTAACCAGAAAGCCTTAGGTTCCATGCGGTCCACAGGTGGCCAAATTCGGAAGAAAAAGAAAAGGACGTACATGATAACAAAACTCAGTCGAAGTCTCGTTTACTGTTTAACAAAAAAATCGATCATTTGCTTTTTCTTTTTCGTAGTGAAACACTTTTCCTTTATTTGTGATTTGAGTTTCCTCAACACCATCTTGTCACAAAGTGATGCGTCGCCTTGCTCTTCAAGGTATTGAATGTATCCTAATGCTGCATCATGAGTAACGGTCCACACGTACAGTGTGTATACCGATATACAGTACAGTACTGTACAGTAATACTGAACTACTGTACACGTTTTGTACTGTACATTACGGTAGTGTATTTGCGATTTACGATTTTTATTACGTTTAGGTATTTAGTAACTTTATTTCAATTTTTGAGAAATAATTTTCGGTTTCAAAACCTTCCTTTTTTATAAAAATGTTCTCCTACAGGCACCGCGGATAATCCGCAAAGCGGATAAACCGCCCGCGGATAATCGAGAGTTTACTGTAGTACATTATGCAACGACCCTATAATGGCAATAATTAACACACGAGTATGTTTATAAAACTAGCGTATGCGAGTTTTATTATTTCCATACGAGTGTCTTAATTACCATTATAGGTGAGTTGCATACGACTGTTTATGTTCGACGATAATTATTATAACTATTTTATGTTCGAACAAATATATTCATAAATAACTGTCGAGATTTCGCCAGTTTTATGTACTGAACAGAGCGCGTGGGACGCAGAGAATACCTTGAATTTGAACATGTCCTCCTCGATTACCCCACTATAACACTAGGCCACGCAGTGAAATTTAAATTATAAGGCCTTGGAACTCAGCGCAGGTGCGATGCTATCCTTACCTAATTGGTCAAACAACTGTTTCTTGAGCTCTGATTGGTGGGAGAAACTGTCCCATAATGAAATCTTGTACTATAATGAGCCTCATTGTAGTACAGTTTTCTGACATATAATATTTAAATTTCCACATCGTCGAAAATAAAATTATTTAAAGATCACCGTGGTGCTCGCGAGCACAAGGTTGGTAATGCCTGCATTAAATGAAGATGAGTGAAACTGGACATGAAGATGGAAGGAAACAGCCGTGGCCTTTTAGAAGACACCATCCCATTATTTGCCTGTTGTTGAAAATAAAAAGCCAAAAGGAACAATTTCAAAGTTGGTCGATGGTAGGGTTCGAAACCATTCATATACCGAGTCCTCAGATAGTTTGGCCCCATTGGCAAGTGTGCCTTCTTAAGTGTGGCTACCGCTGTCGAACTGTACTACTGTATTATTTATTTACTAGCATTACCCGTCGCGGCTTCGCCCGCGAATATTCAAGTTGTAAAGAGTACACTTCGCAAAATCTCAATCATGAATGCTATGACTAATTTATCCTTGCTATGAATAATGAGACTTTATCAATTCAGCTACTGGTGCAGTGGTTAGGGGTTTGTCATTCCTTCATAGGTAGCCTATATCAGAGCGAAGTTAGTTTTCTGGGAATATCACAGACACTGTTAAATTAAGGGCCTTTAAATGTGGTTTTGGGAGATCCTTTGTAGTCGGGTGAAAAAAGACCTTTCGTACCACACTCACACGTCAAAATTGCGTGAAAAAAATCTAGAGTGCCTCTTGACCCCCTTAAGCGCATTATACTGTATGTAGGCCTATTGATGAATTTTACAGCTTAATTTGGTTCAGTGATAACCTTATAACCGTCTGGAAACTTTCACAGTAATGTAATAATTGGAATTGCATTGCGTCTTACCGAAATAGATGGACCTGTGAGATTCTGTTACCATGGTTACCATGTTGCATTCTTTCATTATTTCATTGCAAATATACATGTAGGTATTTATTTAATTGTGAGGCATTTAAAGAGTAATTGAGTGCGTTTCGCTTACGCATTGGGTTATGCTGAACCTGTAGGTACCCCATAGGTGTAGGTTGGTGTTAATGGGACCTTATTGTCGGTACAAAACTGGAATGGGACCTTAGCAGAATAATATAGGGAGGGATTTACAGCGTATTTTCCCAATATTGGAAAGTGTTAAGCTCTTTGATTCAATTCTTGACGTTCTTCTTATTTTGCGAGTATTGTTTCATTCTGTTGGAGAATACCAATTTTCTTTCGTCAGACAAATGAGGTCTGTAAGGTGAAGGTTTTGCTTGCTCTGGTTGGTCTTCCCAGTTGTACATTTTATTACGGAAGGAGTCTCTGTCTGGAGTGTCGGTTATGTTAGCGGTCCGCATGTCTTTTTGTACTCTTGAGTGATGATATGTAATCTAGTATTCTTTTGGTTATTCGGGTATTCGGCAGTCTACTTATGTGCACGGAGAAATTCAATCGTCTTTTTTTTTTATGTGACTTCGATGTTTGAGAATTTTTCAGTTGTCTTGATTGACTGTAGTCGGTACCCGTCAAGAGTGAGTCTTGCTCCTAATATTTTCCGAATGATTTTTCTTTCTTCTTTCTTCATTTATTGATGTGTAACATATTTCCGCACGGTTGCTGGATAGTTTTGTGGTAGTGATTTTGAAAATTGGGGACGGAAGTGAATCGGGCGGAAGTGGATCGGACGAAAGTGAAGACGCACTGCCAGAAAAATGGGACGGAAGTGAATCGGGCGGAAGTGGATCGAACGGAAGTGGATCGGACGGAAGTGAAGACGCACTGCCAGCTGGATGTACAATTGAAAATGTGTGTATTGGAAACAAGGCAGTGTGTGCTCTGTAGCGCGAGAATGTTATGGCAATACAGTAGGCAGTGCATTTAGCAGACACTGGTTTGACGAGCACAGTGGCAAATGTTTCACCGACTTTCATTTGTCATTGAGCAGTTTATGAAGCTTCACGTTCAAGAATGAATATCACATAGGGTAGGACAAAGACGACAAATGACATTTAAGTAAGCGGCATTATTGTCAAGCTGTGGGTGAGTAGTCAAATATTAAATGCATAACAGAATGTTGTTATATGAGTGGAATAAAAGCTGTATTTTCATCATATGTGAGACTCGGTCATTTCATGATTGTAGGAAGCCATGTTTTGATTGTTTACGACGAGCTGTATGAGAGCCTTGAGAATAATGAATGTTATAGTTACTGAGGAATGTGCTCACAGTATTTGAGAGTACTGTCGACGTTGTGTGTCACTTTGTAATTATGAATTATTAATGTAAAAGGAAGGAAGCTTGTAGTTTTGCGTGGCCGTTAATCTCACGATCATGATCCACGGTACCTCCCTTTTACGTGGAATGCGAACCACAGGACATGGCATTTCAATTCGAAAATCTCACATGTATTGACCGGGAATCAAACCCGGTCTACCTTGGTGAGAGACTAACAGCTTGACCGCTGCGCCACAAATGTGACAGTAGCATATCTCCAATTCAATCTATACATTCATCATAGTACCAGTATGAAAATGGAGTGTAAATTAACATTTTAAGAATGTCCAAGCTGTGTAGTATACGAGTAGGATAACATGTTAGATGTTACACATCATATGCAACTACTGTAAGGCTCGTCTCTTTATTATTATTATTATTATTATTATTATTATTATTATTATTATTATTATTATTATTAAGCAGATATATTAGGGCATTCGATAAGTAATGGCAACACTGCTATAATATCACAAAGAATACTATTTATTTAATTTTAACATTATGTACTTCATTTATTGTCTCCTGCCATGTCAAAAATACGTTGCCAAATCCTTGGAAGACGACGCACTCCATCTCAGCACCATTTCTGGATATATCTCTCACTGATCGATTTAGAGCTCTCTGGATGTCAATCAACACTTGATTGAATGCGAAAGCCTCGTAGAGCTTCTTCGATCTTTGAGAATAACTCGTAATCAAAAGGTTTAATGTCAGGTGAATTTGGTGGCTCTTCGAGTACTTCCCAGTTCCACCTTGTAAACAAATTCCTCACTGTTGCGGCTACATGGCAATGAGCATTGTCATGTAACACAATATGAATCCCAATGGTCTGAGGTCGTTTACGACGCCATGCTGGGCGCAAATGATATTCCATTCCAAGTAACGCAAGTAACTCTTATACCATGAGGTACAGTATGTACCATAATTATATCTTCATAATCATAACACATAATAATCGACAGTTTTATAAGATCCTGCAATGCTCGACATCTTTTTGGGCGTGGTGATTCTGTATGTCACCATTCGCTTGATTGTCGCTTTAGCTTAGGTGTTTACGATCGTACCCATGTGTCATCCATTGTGATAACGCGACGAAGAAAGGACTCACCTTCCTGTTCATATCGCTCCAAATGCATTCTTGCTGTCTGCATTCGCTGTCACTTTCCAATTTCGGTTAGAGTGTGCGGAACCCTGTGGGCACAAACTTTTCGTATCTTCAGCTTTTTTTTTTTCTGAAAGTGTGATGGAGAGACGATGCTGCAATGCGAAGTGCCTTGGAAATCACCACACATATCCAGCGCGTGTCTTTTTCCAATAATGCCCTTACAGCCTGAACATGGGGCTCGTCAGTTGCAGCAATGGGTCTACCAGCACGTGCTCTGTGTTGACATTCCTCTCTTCCTTGACGGAAGGCTTAACCCATCTTGCAAAAGTTCAATAAGGTAGGACTTCTCTCCCGCAAGCTTCTTGCAATGCTCTAAAGTACTGAGTTGCACCTTTTCCTCTTTCAACTTGGATTTTTATGAAGCACCTTTGCTCATCTACTGAACATCTTTTTAGGGCGGTATTAACTTACTTCCTGAATGTGAGAAACGGTTAATGTATTCACAAATAGTAACTACTAGCAGTATTGCCCGGCTTCGCCCGGCGGATTTATTTGTTTTATGGATGATAATGTATACTACTACAGAACTATACCGGGTGAGTTAGCCGAGGTCGTTGCGGCATGACTGTTGGCAGTCGCTCACATCCGGGAGGCGAGGGTGTTTGAATCCCCCCGCCGGCAACCTTGAAGATGGTCTTCTGTGGTTTCCCATCTTCCTTCCAGGCAAATGCCGGGGTTGGTCCTTAACTATAGGCCACAGCCGCTACCTTCCAACTCCTCGACTCTCCCTTCCAACTTTCCTCCCCAACGGTACTTGTAGCTCACCCATTGGGTGTCCGTCTCGAAGCAGCTACAAAACTGGCGAGCCGAACATGTCCTCGGACACTCCCGGCACTAAAAGCCATACGCTAAAAAAAAAAACTACAGAACTGGAGCGCTCAAGGAAAAGGATCGGAATAAATGAAAGTAAATTTGAAAGCACCAACGCTTATTGCAGCTGATAACCTCAGTATACTGCGCCAACACCATCGTCCTTATACAGAGACATACTGTTGTCATGATGATAACTGTTTTAAGGGGCCTAAGAGATCCTTTTGCACTAATTACTCCCCGTGACTGCAATTTATAAGCAGCTCGCAATTCTGCACCAGAACACTGGTAGGGGCGACGTGATGCAGCCCGCATTGCAGGCAACAATAGATTTCGGTAATATTGAAGTTGTTCTGGAGCGATTGTCTTCCGACTTACTGAACTAAAATCAATCTTTAAATTACCTGAGAGGCGTAGCCTAATGCTACATAGACTAAACTACTGTATTCCTCTTGAATCAGGCTATCATATACAAAGGGGGGAGGGGGCGTGGTGGCGCAGCGGTCAAGCTGTTGGCCTCTCACCAAGGTGGACCGGGCTCGATTCCCGGTCAATGCATGTGAGATTTTCGATGTGAAATGCCATGTCCTGTGGTTCGGATTCCACGTAAAAATGAGGTCCCGTGGCACATGATCGCACGATTAACGGTCACGTAAAACTACAAGCTTTCCTCCTTCCTTCCTTCCTTCCTTCCTTCCTTCCTATACAAAAATAATTTTTCGAATCCGACTGGTAGTTCCAGAGATTAGCGCGTTTAAACACACACACTCTTCAGCTTTATTATACTGTATTAGTGTAGATTTCGAAACTTTCAATATTACAGATTTATTGGCAACTCAAACTAACACTTGGGGCGCTGCGGTCGGTCTGGATAAGTAGGGTAAAAATACTCAATAACATGCGTTTGATATGGAACACTTTTTATTTTTCAGTTAGGGCCTATAATCAGTAAATGTGGTCCCTAAAATAATGACAGTGTTATTTTTAATTGTATACATGTATAACTGTGCGATACACGTGATCTAATTTGTGTGTTCCACTGGATTTTATGTGTCAATTGCATATTATCAAGCATCGGTTGTCTGCTAGTATTTGTTTTTGAGCAGTTTTGAACAGTTGGCGCTGTTACGTTTAAAAGCTACCGTATATTTGAGTTTGCTCACTGTGTCATAGACTCGAGAAATTATTTGCTGCTTGGTAGGGCGAAGGGATGAGTTTAACTTGTATTAAAACTCGGGGGAGACAGGAATTGCTTGATTTGTTGGATGGTTAGCAGGTAGGTTTGGTGTTGAATATCGGACTGGTAGCAGGTTCTTGCAGAGTAGATATTTACCCTGTGAAGTCAAATTAGGCCTATATAACTCGTAGTGGAATGGCTCGGATAGCGCAGAGCGAGGTGATGGTGGTTAGTAGGGTTATTGGAAATTAACTAGGGAGCGGGGAAGGATACCTGACTGATGAAGCTTGGCTGTCCTCGGCTGGTGTAGACTTGGCTGTCTTGGTACGGCTTGGCTCGGCGAGACTGTGCTTGGCTGTCTAGGTGCGGCTAGGCTAGGCGTAACAGTGAACAACCCGTCCTGTCGTCAGTGTGTGTAGTGGTGAGTGGTCCAACCCGCTATTTGCATATTTTGGAAAGTGATGAAAACTTATATCCGCAGCCCTCTTATACATCGACTTACAGCCGTAAACTGAGCAATATACTTTGCTTTTACTCATTTTGCACTCTGTCAACGAGTAAAACTTATTACTTATGTATAAAGACACGAAGAATTTACCACGATCTGCTTACCAATACAAGAATATACAAACAGTCACCACGTGACAAATGTACCCTACTTGGTAAGTTTCTCATTTTTACCGCTAGATGTCATATCAGATAGCTGGAGTTGCCAATACAACTACTCAACAATATACTACAAGATTACAACGGTCACCACTAGGATCGCTGATTGACAATAGTGCTCCCATTACTTACCGAATGTCCTAGTAATCAAAAGATTACAACGGTCACCACTAGGATCGCTGATTGACAATAGTGCTCCCAATACTTAGCGAATGTCCTAGTAATCAAAATAGTCAGTGATAGTAGTGTCCATCAATTTCCCCACCTCCACTGAACCAAGGGGCTATGATTCGACCTAGATGTTGCTGATAACCTTGATTCTCATGTCTTATACCTAACTTCGTATCTCTTATCCTCTAGCCCTCATCCTTCTTGATGTATGTCATTGGGCTGGCTGTCACATTATTTGTTTGTCCACGGAGTAAAGAACGGCGGACTCAATTGAGAGAGCAATCTTCCACTCAAATTCGGGAGCCCCAGTGGGAGTGCAATCTTCTCATTGAGAGCACTTGGCTTTAGGGGTGTCCATGATACTTCCTTTCCTTTCAGTAGGCCTCTCGGAGACCGTAATGGTGTCCATGATATTTCCTTTCCTTTCCGAAAGTCTCTTAGAGACTGTAAGGGTGTCCATGATATTTCCTTTCCTTTCCGCAGGCCTCTTGGAGACTGTAAGTGTGTCCATGATATTTCCCTTCCTTTCAAAAGTCCTATCGGAGACCGTAAAGGTGTACTTGATACTTCCTTTCCTTTCAGCAGGCCTCAAGGAGACTGTAAGGGTGTCCATGATACTTTCTTTCCTTTCAGCAGGCCCCTCGACATATCCCGGTGCTGACATAAACTCTGACCACATCTGGTTGTTATGAAATGCAGATTAAAGTTGAAGAAACTGAAGAAAAGTCAAAAGCCAAAAGGGTGGGCAATAGACAGATTGAAAGTTAAGGATGTAAACGAAAGATTCAAGAAGAGTATAAAGGAAGGACTAATGAAAAACCCTAAACAAACTTCAATTGCAGATGAATGGGCACTTTTGAAGAATGAAATAACAAAATTCGCAGAAGAAAACATTGGTAGGAAAGAAAGAATACGTAGAAAACCATGGATCACTCAGGATATACTTGAATTGATGCACGAAAGGCGGAAACACAAGAATGTAAGAGATGAAAAGGGGAAAGCAGAATACACACGTCTGAGAAATGAGGTTAACAAGAAGTGCAATGAAGCGAAAGAAGAATGGTTGAAAGAGAAATGTTCAGGTATAGAAAATTGTCTGAAATTAGGAAAAGTAGACACAGCTTATCGAAGGATTAAGAATACTTTTGGGGAAAAGAAGACTAAGTGCTGTAATAATAAGAACACAAATGGAAAGCCTCTAACAGATAGGGAAGAAAAGGTTGAGAGATGGAAAGCTTACATAGAGTGCTTGTATAAGGGAAAGGAGATTGAGAATCATGTAATGGAAATGTAGGATTGATGAGGATGCAAAAGGAGATTTAATATTGAGATCAGAATTGGACAGAGCATTGGAAGACTTAAGCAAGAACAAAGCACAGGGCTTAAATGATATACCGATTGAGTTGCTACGCTGCATAGGAGATGAAGGACTGATCAGGTTATATCACTTGGTGTGTAGGATTTATGAGACAGGTAAGGTACCCTCTGATTTCAAGAAGAATGTTATCATCCCTATACCGAAGAAAGTGGGAGCTGACAGATGTGAAGATTACCGTACAATCAGCTTGATTACTCATACTTCAAAGATCCAGTCTAGAATAATTTACAAGAGGATGGAAAGCCAGATAGAATTGGAGTTGGGTGAAGACCAGTTTAGTTTTATGATAAATGTAGGAACAAGGGAAGTCTCAGGCTGAAATTGGAACGTAGAATAAGGAAAGATAAGAGAACGTTCATGGCGTTTGTCGACTTAGAAAGGGCTTTGGATAACGTTGATTGGACTAAATTGTTTGGCATTTTGAAAACGATTGGAATAAAGTACAGGGATAGGAGGGTGATCTACAATCTATACAAAAGCCAGACAGTAGTCATTCGAGCTGAAGAACATGAGAGACAAGCTGGTATTCAGAAAGGTGTAAGGCAAGGCTGCAACTTATCACCCATACTTTTCAATCTTTACATTGAATAAGCAATGAAGGAAATTGGAGAAACATTTAAAGTGGGAGTGAAGATTCAAGGAGAAATAATTTCAACTCTGAGATTTGCTGATGACATCGTCATCTTGGCCGACACGCCTGATGATTTGAATGAGTTTTTGAATGGTATGGACTCCGTCTTGAGGAAAGAATGCATTATGAAAATTATTAAATTTAAAACAAACATATTGGAATGCAGCCGAAATAAATCAGAAACCTCAATGGACATCAAATTGGCAAGTAAAAAAACTAAAGGAATTAGGAGACTTCTGTTACTTAGGAGGCAGAATAACCAGTGATGGACGAAACATAGAGGATATAAAAAGTAGATTAGCTCAGGGAAGGAAAGCATTTCTACAGAAAAGGAATCTGTTGACATCGAATATAGATTTAGGTATTAGGAAGTCATTTTTGAAAGTCTTTGTCTGGAGCGTGGCGCTGTATGGAAGTGAAACTTGGACTATCGGTGCAGCGGAAAAGAGGAGAATTGAAGCATTTGAAATGTGGTGTTACAGGAGAATGATTTAAGATCAGATGGGTAGATAGGGTTACAAACGAAGAGGTATTAAGACTAGTGGGAGAGGAGAGATGTTTCTGGCGACTGCTAATAAAGAGAAGAGATAGGTTGGTAGGGCACATACTAAGACACCCAGGAATATCAAGCTTTGTTATGGAAGGAAGGGTCGAGGACAAGAACTGTAGGGGTAGACCAAGGTTAGAATATATTAAACAGATTGCCTCAGATGTAGAGTGTGGTAGCTATGTAGAGATGAAACGATTAGCTCAGGACAGGGAGGCATGGAGAGCTGCAGCAAACCAGTCAAAGACTGAGGACTCAAACAACAACAACAACAACTCGAAGACTGTAAGGGTGACCATGAAACTTCCTTTCCTTTCAGCAGGCCTCTCGAAGACTGTAAGGGTGTCCATGAAACTTCCTTTCCTTTCAGCAGGCCTCTCGAAGTTTGTAAGGGTGTCCATGAAACTTCCTTTCCTTTCAGCAGGCCTCTCGAAGACTGTAAGGGTTACCATGATACATTCTTACCAGGCATCGCTAGAGATAATACCTTACTGATATAAATTAAAGATGTAGAATAAAAATTAAAAATTAAGAATTAACATTAAATAAAAAACAAACACTGGAAATTAAAAATTATTTTTTTAAATTAAAAATTAAGCATTAAAATTTTTTGAAATTTAAAAATATTCAAAAAAATAAAAAAGATAAGAAATAAAAATAAAGCAAATAACAAATAATAAAAATAAGAACATAAACAAACAATAAAAATAAGACTGTATGTTGATTATCCTATTGTAATTCTGCTCTCATGCAGTTTTAATGCCACGAAAGTAAGTAAGACGGTTTTACAATCTGACTCCCTTCCTTTCCTCGCAGACGTACTGGTACTGGCTTTTATGATACCCGGGATCTTAATTAATTCCTGTTAATGTAACAAGTGCATTTCTTAAACTAAAACAATTCTTCGATGTTCTTGTCGTGTCTGTTGCGGAATTTTCCCCGCTGATAATCCTAACTTATACATGGCAGAAACCCAGAAGATAATGGAGTTCATTGAACGTGAACGCCAATATTCCATGTCATGTATTGTTTACAGGTTATAGATTGTTGACGTGTTACTATGCCTACTCGCCATGAAAGGAACCTTTTATAAAATATTTATATATTTTTATTATATAATTATTGGATGAGTAACAAATTTAAAGCATCGTCTTGCTGTCGTTCACACCTTTTGACTGTGAAGTTTATAAAACTAACAGATGTCGAGTTATATTTTTGATGCATTCATGTATAGATTCTACATACAGACCGTCTTATTTTGATAGAATCATTTATAGGTTAAAAGGACCGTCTTAATTTGATAAAATCAGTTTTAGGTTCAACGAGCCATCTTGTTTTGATATAATCATTTACAGTCTAGGTTCAACAGACCGTCTAATTTTGATATAATCAAGGTTCAACATACCATCTTATTTTGATAGAATCATTGATAGGTTGAAAATACAGTCTTGATTTGATGAAATCAGCTTAAGGTTCAACGAACCATCTTATTTTGATAAAAGCATTTACAGTCCGTCTTATTTTGATATAATCCTTTTTAGGTTCAACAGACCGTCTTATTTTGTTATAATCATTTATAAGTTCAGCAGACCGTCTTTTTTTGATAGAATCCTTTTTAGGTTCAACGAACCACTTTTTTTCTTGTTTAGAATCATGTATGAGTTCAACGACCCGTGTTTTCCCTTTTCTTTCATTATAGATGAATTGCAAGTTAGAGCAATCAATTGTTCACTTTATATGAAATAGTTTACCGGTTCAACCTTGTTCAGTTTTTCTCACCGTTTGATAGTTTCATGGCTTCAACCAATCGTATATACAATTTGTACATATATTTTTTATAGATTCAACGAATTACTTTCCTTTTTCATAGTATAGTTTATAGGTTTCTTTGCTTTATAATAGGCTAGTTCCTAGTTTCAACAAACAGATTATTGGCAGAACTATAGCAAGTAGCTATTGATTTAGTACATAAATCCCTATATTACTTACGTTTTGCTGTATATCATGTTGAAGGAAATAGATGTGATTTAGTGTTGAAAGTACAACACTCACATTTTTCTGTATATTTTATCGAACCCACTGGATGTGTTAGCAACCAGCTAGTATGAAGGAGAGCTACTACTCATACACGTACTCCTACTCCTACCAGGAGGAGTATTCTTCCCACGATGGAGCCAGTGCGCCTAAATTTACAGGATCTAAATCTACAATTTCGTCAACAAGTATCGCTACACCTTCTGATGACGTCGAAATTCGTTGCATTGACTATTCGGACGCCGCGTCTTCCTTGGATGAAGTGGGATATCCAGTCAGGTATGTGTGGAGTTAACGGATTTAGGGACACTTAAAGTGAGGTAAATGATAATTATTGACGTGTCATTTCGAGACAAAGAAGAAAAACAAAATTGACAGCAAATGACGGCCACAAAGGTACAGATACCGGCGCGCAGCTATGCACATGACCTTGAGAGCTCAGTGGTAGGATATGGGTGTAGAGTGGTGCGGGGAGTGGGCCGAATAATTCCCTATCTGAGAACATTGACGCGCATGATAGTAGGTTCTCACAATCAGACACAGTTGTATACCGGGGGAGTGGGATGGAAAAGTGCAGAGCTAACTTTATATGTCCTCTGCACGTGCCCATAGTCCCATAGAATACTTCAATATACAATGTTCGGCGGGAATGTATATCCACGTACGTCTAGGAGCCGTGACCAGCAACAAGCAAGGAACAACATTGTGGCTTACGAGGTATTGCTTTTCAACTGTCGATGTTGATCCTCTCACATAGCTGTTTAAGGGGGGAGGTACACCGTTCGCTAGTGAAAAGTTAGTGAAATTCAATATTTTTTATTGCTGCAGTCCTGTGATTTAAAAAATGAAAATTTGCAGGTTTAATGTGCACTACTAATATATTGTTTAGAGATTTTTAAATGCTTTTAAAAGTTATCCATTCGTCATAAGTACACTGTAAAACATTCTGGTGTAATTTGTGCAGTCAGGCTGCGTTTACACAATAAATACCCCAATTATGTAATTATTTATATTTTTTGTGTGTTGTGCTGCTTGTAAGACCCAAGTTTACAACATGTAACTTACTAGAATATTAGATATGGCTCTGGAATTATTTTTCGATACCGGTATTTTAAAAAATAGTAAAAATTTTAGGGTAACTTTTTTGAAAAAGAATATATATTTTTTTAAATAATGGAACATGTTATTTAAAAGATCCTAGTACATGTTGTTCATATGATTTAAGTTCACAGTCCTGCAAAATTGTATAGGAGTATCTCAAAAGTGAGAGGGTTATGATGAAAAAGCTGTGTAAAAATGAAACTTGAGAAAATGAGTGTTAAACATATCAAAGGGTTGGATGTGCATTAAAACTCCCCTGCTGCATACACAGAGCCCTCTTTCTGTTTCATTTTGGCCTCCTCTTCCAATCTCAGTCTCTTTTTGCATTTCCTCGCTTCTGTTGAAGTCTCCAGAACCCCCTTTTATTTGCCGAAAGTATGCGTTTCTCATCTTCATCTTGAAAACTGGGAGTAATATGTTCCAACCACAGGCCCTAACTGCTGCAACACTTCAATTCTAGCCTTCATCCCATCATTAAACGTCATGGTAGCATCATTAACACTAATCTGAACAGTCCTTCTTCCAGCTAACATTGTTTTGGGGCATAACTTCCAGATTTTAGAGCTTTATGACTCTTTATTTTGTGTGTTACCACCAACACATCTTGTCAACAGTTCTGTTTTCACAAGATTCTTTAAAACTGGTTTGATGGTCTCCATAATGGCAGGGGCAATATTATTTTATGCTTATACGTGTCTGCAATTCCTTATACCACAGCCAGTTGGTAAAGACACCAAGACCTTTTGGATAAAAGTAATGCTAAGGCTGAGCATCTTTGGAGGCCTTGTGGTACCAAATGGCCCATATGGCTGTTCTCATATTATCTACAGATGAACTATTAGCTCTAATGGCATTCCCATTATAGGGTATTTATCACAGCATCAGTTAGTCAAAGTGCTGAGCACAAACACTTGCAAAAACTGTACTAAAACACTGGCAAAAATATTATTTTTTCTCACAAGATAACATGTGTTCCGTTACCACGGAGACCAAACTATATTTGTAAACAAAAGCATCACGTGACTTCCTGTTCCTCAGATACAAAGATAAATGTATCACGGATCATGCCTGAGAGAGATTTAGTAGCGCCAATTTTCAAAAGGAGCGAAATAATTCAAACAGAGGCGACGCTGCACGTACGTATGCATGGTTGGCAGTGCTTCGGATCAGTTGACACCTATTTATATTTTGCATTGTATCTCGGAAACGGTTACAGATATATTAAAAATTCTTTCACCACTGGAAAGAGCGAAATCCACTAACCATTTTAGGAACTGAAAAAAAAATTGCAATGATTTGACCTCCAAATGTGTACTACCCCCCCCCCCACCCCCCCCCCCCCCCCCACCCCCACCCCCCCCCCCACCACCCTCAAAACTAAAGGAGACCCCAATAGTTTGTAGCTGTCACATTACAATACCCAACGAAAAATAAAACTTGTTCTTTTACTATATGCTTATAATTTGATCACTTCCTTCCGGCCATATTACTTGAAGTGCACGTAACATATCTACGAGTTGGTTGTCTCCAAGGATGG
Organism: Meconema thalassinum; assembly: GCA_946902985.2. Taxonomy (NCBI): domain Eukaryota; kingdom Metazoa; phylum Arthropoda; class Insecta; order Orthoptera; family Tettigoniidae; genus Meconema; species Meconema thalassinum. Next base: position 243,640,211 of record OX336394.1, on the reverse strand, counting down.
ATAAGTATAAGAAGTCCACTCTCAATGAACACCATACATTAAAGTTAAGATTAGACATCACAGTGGCACAGATTATCAGACAGCTTCTACACACACCCAAGTACAAGGGGCTACATGTTAGTCAGTTATTTATTTACTTAGTTATTGTTGTTTTACAAGGTGGAACAGCGAGGTCATTTGCCCCTACCGGGCTACGTGGTCACAATGTCACAAAGCCCATAAATAACCAACAACATAATTGTTGTTGTTTGAGTCTTCAGTCTTTTGACTGGTTTGATGTAGCTCGCCACGCCTCCCTGTCCTGAGCTAATCGTTTCATCTCTACATAGCTACCACACTCTACATCCGAAGCAATCTGTTTAACATATTCTAACCTTGGTCTACCCCTACAGTTCTTGTCCTCGACCCTTCCTTCCATAACAAAGCTTGATATTCCTGGGTGTCTTAGTATGTGCCCTACCAACCTATCTCTTCTCTTCGTTAGCAGTCGCCAGAAACATCTCTCCTCTCCCACTCGTCTTAATACCTCTTCGTTTGTAACCCTATCTACCCATCTGATCTTCATCATTCTCCTGTAACACCACATTTCAAATGCTTCAATTCTCCTCTTTTCTGCTGCACCAACAGTCCAAGTTTCACTTCCATAGAGAGCCACGCTCCAGACAAAGGCTTTCAAAACTGACTTCCTAATACCTAAATTTATATTCGATGACAACAGATTCCTTTTTGTAGAAATGCTTTCCATGCCTGAGCCAACATACTTTTTATACCCTCTTTGCTTCGTCCATCACTGGTTATTCTGCTTCCTAAGTAACAGAAGTCTCCTACTTCCTTCAGCTTTTCACCTGCCAATTTGATCTCCATAGAGGTTTCTGATTTATTTCGGCTGCATTCCAGTATTTTTGTTTGACATTTATTAATTTTCATCATGAATTCTTTCTGTAAGACGGAGACCGCCATTCAAAAACTCATTCAAATCCTCAGGCTTGTCGGCCAAGATGACGATGTCATCAGCAAATCTCAGAGTTGAAATTATTTAGAAATTTGAACTCCATGTTGGATATCTTGGAAGGTATGCATGGGAGCTATTCCAAAATTGGCACACATGTAGATAATACTATTTCAGTTTATTTTCCAGGAGTACAAATATGACAGTGTTGCCAAAATAATTTTAAGACTTCTGATAGGTCCAATTTTTAAATGCATATAACTTCGACACTAACAATTGGATTTCAACCAAATTTTGTATGTAATATATGTACATAAACAGATAGGACTGAGCGTATTCTTAAGAGCCACCAGGGCTGCCAACTGTTGATAATTGCTCTCTCTCTTTTTTTAATCCAAATACCAATATATCAGAAAGTATGCAAGTCGACAGCTTTAAACTATGCACACGTATAGTACCTGACATTTTAGATTAATTTGGAGTAACTTATGTACGTCAGTTCTACTAACATGATTCTAAGCCTGCCTATAGGACCAATTTTTAAATACATGTAACTTCTATATTATCAGTTGGATTTCATCCAAATTTCATATGTGCTATGTGTAACATAACAGATATGACTATACGTATTCTTAGGGGCAATCAGGGCTGACAACTGTTAATAAATGCTGTCTATATTTTTTACCCTAATATTCTAGATAGGTTCATATACTGTAGATTAATCATTGGCGTGAATCTTAATTTTAAGAAAAGTAGGCTCTTTAGTTCGTCACGGAACTTCTTGTTTTATTTTTTATGCATCGTTGTGCCCTACTCAGGAGCACGGCTGAACCTACTTAGCTTATGTGTTGGCCTTCTTTTCCTCCCAAAATCTCTTTATCCTCTCACTAAGCTTCTTCCTTTGTTCTTCTGACCGAGTTGTTGTGGCTGTGGTGTTGGGTTTTTCTCCAAATTGGTGATTGTCGATTTTGGTTCTGAAATTACATCTGTCCTGTGCAATGTCTTCTGAGATGTTGATTTCCCGGAGATCTGTTTCAATTTCACGAAGCCAGCTGTTCTTGGTTTTTAATAAAAGGGCTAGGATGAGAATTCTTTTAGTTAGTCTGTTATTGTCCATTCTAATAATATTTCCGTAAAATTTCAATCGTCTTTTCCGAAAAGTGTGAGAGTTTTTTTCAGATTAACTATACGTATAATTCCTGGGATGATTTTTTCCTCCATATTACCTCTATACAAACTGGCCCAAAAATTGTTCGTGAAATTTTCCTTTCTTCTCTCTCTATGTCTTTGGTTAAAGATGCACCACCAATGATTAAAGTCTCCGATGCATATAACGCTTCAGGTTTGATTACTGTATTATAGTGTCTAAGTTTTGCTTTCCGAGATATTGATTTTTTATTATACCTGTTTCAAGTGATCCAGTAAGCTTTCTGTAATTTGGAAACTCTTTCTTTATTTGCTTCGCGGTTTAAACTAGAGGGCTGAATAATTTATCCAAAATATTTATTATTTATTATTATAATAATAATTATTATTATCCCCATGAGAGGACAACATCAATCCAAAATGTTTATCTTTTAGCACACGATTTGAACGAAATGACATGAAAAGGACCCTGTATGACCAAATCCTTATTGACAGAGTTTAATAGAATAGGAAAAGATGCCTTTAAGTCAATAAAATGTAATATTTGAGTACACTGTACCGGTTTCGGGTATGTTATATCCTTTTTCAACAGACAGTACAGTATATGCATGCTTGCCATATTTTTGGTGAGGGAAACCGGGACACATTAATATGGGATGGCCTTACCGGGGAGTCTGGGTAGAGCGGGGTAAAATTAGAAGCGAAATGGTGAGTTTTAAAAATAAAAAAGGAATTTTTGCTAGGGTACATAAAAATATATAATTTTTCCTTTTTAATGATATTTTTTTCTGGTCTACCATCTAGAAAGAAGTGTTAATAAAATACAATTTAAAATACGGTACTTCAATTCTAAGTCCTATTATTTTTTGAAAAACTACAAATTTTTATCCGACTACAAAAACAATTACCAAAAAAATGTCAAACTAAAAGAACCATTAATTAATGAGTTAACAATGTTAATCTTTGCTTTCAAACCACTCATATTTTTTTACTTGAATGTACTTTTTTCAAAACGTCTTTCTTAAGCTTGACCTTTTCATAAAAGGGGGCTGGCAGCGCTGGGCAAGTAGTTCCAGTGATTGCTCACTGACTGCACTACCCTCGCAACGCGCTGAATTAGCAGTTTTGGCTATTATTTTGTGTCATTCGTTTGAATACTTCTGACCTCTTTGACGCTGTGCGCGATAGTCAACAATGTTGATTGTTGAAAAGTAACCGATTCATAAAAGATTCTTAAACACATAAATTCATTACGTTTTACATCTTACAGCCGTTTACCGTGACATTGATAAAACCGGGCGGGACACCGAGACAAGAGCAAAATACCGGGACTGTCCCGGTCAAACCGGGACGTATGGTAATCCTAAGTATATGATACCAATGAAGTTGCAAGATTAGGCTACATATAATTTTTAAAAAGTATCATCAACTTCCAAATGTCTCCGCGACCATTGTTCTGTCTTCAGCACTTCGTTTCATCTCACAGTAGGAACCATAATGAAGAGTTAGTGTGATGTCCTGAAGGAAATATTTTCTCGGTCGTCCTCGACCGATCTTCCCTGTGATTTTTCCTTCCAGGAGATTAGTTAGGAAAGCGTTATGTCGCAAGATGTGGCCTGTGAACTTAGCTTTTCTTTTATAGATCGTTGGTCTCAGTTCTCTCTTCCCTTGAATTTTTTGGAGGATGCTGATGTTAGTCCCTTTTTCAATCCATTTATCCCGTAACATTCTACGCCAGACCCACATCTCAAACGCTTCAAGTCACTTCCAATCCTGACCTCTCTTCGTCCAAGATTCACATCGATACAGAAACACACTCCATACAAGGGACACGACAAATTTATTTTTAATTTTAATATCCAAATTTGCATATGAGTTCAAAAATTATTTCCAAAACACTAATTATCTGAAAGGACTTTGTTATTATTTATTTTACTTGCGGCATCTCTCCCGAACCAAGTCGGCATCTATACCGAGTTCCAGGGAGAGAGTACGTTAGTCAGTTATTGTTGTTTTAAAGGGCGGAACTACGAGGTTATCTGCCCCTCCAGGGATAGACGGCGCTGATACAACAATTTTTTGTTCCTTATTTTCGCCATCGGCTTCGGTGGCGTAGTTGGTAGCTTTCTGAGCTTCTATGCCCAAGATCGCGGGTTCAAATCGGCCGAATTCGTCGGATTTTAAGAGCGTTAAAATTCCCTCATTATGCCTTCCTTCGGAGGGGAAGTAAAGCCGACGATCCCATGTCATAGATTTATGGCGTGTTAAAGAACCTTCCACTAATTAGACTTGTGTGAAGGTAAATTAGGTTAAAAATGTAAACAACGCTCAGGTTCATACGTTCGTCGCCAGAAGACGACTGCGGTGGCGTCTATTTGCCAAGTTCTGAACTAGTAGTGGTTGACGGTGGCGTTTGGCGGCAAAAGTAAGAACTACTTGAAAAATTCAAAGTCTGCAGTCCTTACTTGAATTAAGAAACAGATAACACACACTAATACAGTCATCACAATTAACACCGGTTATCAGACAGATTCTACACACACCCAAAGTACACGGGGCTACATGACCGCGTTGTCGCAGCCCCTAAACTGAGGAACCAACCAACTTATTTTCGCAGATCTATTTTCAACTACTAATAGTTTACTCATATGTGATCTATTGCAAATATTTTCAAATTATGCTCTATCAATTTGCAACAATGTTTTAAAACATTCTGTCATATAACGAAAGTTATAAGAAGTGTGGCGAGACTCCCGGATTTACCTTGCGTTATTTGTAACGATAAGAACCACTCCCATAAATATTTCGAACTGTTTAATTTTATATCATTGGGGGCTCAATGGGGTGACAACAGGTGTACGCGATTACTCCTTAGCAACCCCCCGCCCAAAGCTAACAATAAGTGCCAGTCCATTGCAAGCGACATATTAATTCAGCGACAGAGAGCTTTGGGCGGCTTCGGTGGCGTAGTCGGTAGCATGCTGAGCTTCTATGCCCAAGATCGCGGGTTCAAATCCGGCGAAGTCGTCGGATTTTTAAGAGAGTTAAAAATCCCTCAGTATGCCTTCCTTCGGAGGGGAAGTAAAGCCGGCGGTCCCATGTCATAGATTTATGGCATGCTAAAGAACCTTCCAATAATTACACCTGTGTGAAGCTAAATGAATCTAAACAACGCTCTTAAGTTCCTACGTTCGTTGCCAAGAGCCGACTGCGGTGGCGTCTGGTAGCTAAGTTCTCAATTAGTAGTCGTCGACGGTGGCGTTTGGCGGCAAAAGTAGTAACTATTTGAAAAATGCATAAGTCTGCAGTCCTTACTTGAATTTAAAAACAGATAACACTATTGTCCCGGGTATGACGTTAAACTGCGTCCGACCGAGTGACCATCGGTATAAGTGGTCTCCCTCGTTCAAGCGTGGAGGAGGTAAAGGGCACTCTCTTGTCCTTGGGGTGAGAAATCACCCCTAAAGGCGGATGAACGAACACGGAATCGTCAACGGCGTAGAATGCAGAAGGCAACGGGAAACCACTGCATTAAGGATCCTCTGGATATCCCAAGGAATAGCGGCTCATGTCATGAAACCTGTACTCGTAAAATGTTCCGGATTAGCCCCGCGATCGGATCTCCGGGCGGGGTGTGCTTGTACAAGTGCTCAATGTAGGAGACGCATTGCAACATGGAATGTTCGATCACTTTTACAATGTGGAAAGCTGGAAAACCTAAAGCTTGAGATTGGAAGGATGAATGTAGATGTGTTAGGAATAGCCGAAGTGAGGTGGCCTGATAATGGAGATTTTTGGAGTGGAGATTACAGGATAATCCACACGGGGACTATTATGGACAAACCTGGAGAGGGAGGAGTAGGAGTGGTGCTGACTAAGGAAATGGGTCACCGAGTTAAAGGATACGTTCAGCAGAGTGGAAGACTGATTTTAGTGAAATTAGATACTAAACCAAGGGACACCGTGATCATTCAAGTCTACATACCAACCACTGCCCACGAAGATGAAGAAGTGGAAAGTGTGTACGATGATCTGACAGAATTAATCAAAGGTGTTAAAGGAGATGAGAATCTGATAATCCTTGGAGACTGGAATGCTGTTATTGGAGAGGGTAAAGATGGAGTGGCTGTGGGCCAATTTGGGCTTGGCACACGGAACGATCGAGGAAACCGTTTATTGGAATTCTGTGCTTACAATCAGCTGGTGGTTGCAAATACATTATTTCAACACCATGCACGAAGACGTTATACTTGGACAATGCCAGGTGGTGGGAATCGATTTCAAATTGATTACATTTTAGTTAAGCAGAGATTTAAGACACAGCTGAAGGACTGTAGAAGCTGCCCTGTCCCAGATATTGGTAGTGACCACAACATGGTTTTGAGCGAATGCCAACTAAAACTGAAGAAACTGAAAAGGAAGAACAGTCAAAAATGGAATACCGAAGCTCTCAGTGATCAAAACCTTGCTATAGATTTTAAGAAGAAGACAGATGAACTTCTGGCAGACATATCAGCAATAGACTTAGGAAGTATGGAGAATAAGTGGAATGCTTGGAAGGGAAGTGTTCTAACAGCAGCAACAGATGTTGTGGGAAAGCCGAAAGCACAGAACAGGAAAGCCTGGATAACAAATGAGATCATTGAGAAGATAGACACAAGAAGAAAGTTTAAGAACTCTGCGACTGAAGAAGGGCAACAACTATACAGGAAATTGAGAAACGAAATAAATCGAGAGGGGAAGGCAGCCAGAGAAAAATTTCTGGAATTGCAATGCATGGAAGTAGAAGAACTAGTTAAGAATCACAAATTTGAGACAGCGTTTAAAGTGGTCAAATGGTTTTTCGGGGACAAGAGGATTAGGTGCAATGTACTGAAGACAGATGATGGAGAACTGGTGTATGAAGATTCTGAAATTGGCTCAAAATGGAAAGAATACATTGAGAATTTATATGGAGGAAAACATACACCTTGTGAAATACTAGAAAATGAAGAGCTAGTAGATAAAGAAGAAGAGAGAGATGAAATACTCCTGGATGAATTTAATCAAGCAATGGAAAGGCTGAAAAACGGAAAGGCATCCGAGGTTGATGATATACCAGCAGAGCTGATAAAAGCCACTGGAGACAATGTGAAGAAAACCCTATTTGATCTGATTTGTGAAATGCATAACACGGGACATATCCCATCGGACTTAAGGAAATGTGTCATAGTGCCCATTCCAAAGAAATCATCTGCTAATAGATGTGACCAATATCGCACATTAAGCCTTGTAACCCATGCTTCTAAAATACTCACCAGCATTATCTTGAAACGCATTGAAGGAAAGGTAGAGTTGGCGTTGACAGAATATCAATTTGGATTCAGAAAGGGTAGAGGGACTCAAGAAGCAATCCTAGCTTTAAGAATGATTATAGAGAAACGACTAAGAAAAGATATGGATACATTCATTGCTTTCGTAGACCTGGAGAAGGCATTTGATAAGGTTGAGTGGAATAGACTATTCATGGTGTTGAAAGAACTGGGTGTTAAGTACAAGGACAGGAGGACAATTTGGAAATTGTATGAAGACGAGATAGCCGTTATACGATGTGGAGATTCCACAACAGAGGCCAACATTAAGCAAGGAGTTCGGCAAGGTTGTTCACTTTCACCAATTCTTTTTAATGCATACATCCAAAAAGCAATAGATGAAGTAAATGATAATTTGCCAATGACTGGAGGTCTCAAGATTCTAGGAGAAAGAATTACCATGCTTCGCTTTGCGGATGATATCGCAGTCCTGGCAGAAAACGAAGATGATCTGAATTATGCATTAGCAGAAATGGAATCCACCTTTTACAAATATAACATGAAGATCAACAAAATGAAAACCAAAGTTCTTCTCTGTAGCCGGCAGTATGAACCTCCTCGTACATTAAATGGAGAACAGCTGACAAATGTACAGGAGATCACTTACCTTGGTAGCAAAATAACAGCAGATGGAAGAAGTAGAAGAGAAATAGTCAGCCGCATCAACCAAGCCAAAATAGCATTCAACAAGAAAGGAAAGCTCTTTGCATGCAAAAACATTAGAATGAGCCTCAGGAAACGTCTTGTGAAGATATATGTGTGGAGCGTACTGTTATATGGTAGTGAAACCTGGACTCTTAGCTTGGCTGATAAGAAACGAATAGTAGCCTTTGAAATGTGGTGCTACAGGAAAATACTAAAAATTCCATGGGTGGACAAAATCAGTAATGAAGAAACGCTGAAGAGGATTGGAGAGAAGCCATGTTTATGGAATATGCTTACTCACCGAAGAGACAATTGGATTGGACATATCTTGAGGCATGAAAGTCTTCTGCACACAATACTGGAGGGCAATGTTGAAGGAAAGAACTGTAGAGGTAGACCACGGCTGGGATACATAAAACAAATCATTCACGACAAAGGTTGTGATAATTACTTGGACTTGAAGAGACTAGCCACAGACCGGAGTTCATGGAAAGCTGCTACAAACCAATCTTCGGATTGAACACCACAGAAGAAGAACACACACTAATACAGTCATCACAATTAACACCGGTTATCAGACAGATTCTACACACACACAAAGTACACGGGGCTACACGACCACTTTGTCGCAGCCCCTAAACTTAAGAACCAACCAACCAGAGAGCTTTGTGCAGCCCTGGATTTATTAGTGGAGTGGAGAGTGTTACAATATTTTGAATCTTTTTAGTTTCCGTAGTTAACGTTTTGGAAATATTTTTAACTCATACTTTTTGTAAAATTATATGTAGGGGTGGTGTATTTTCGCAAATGCGATAAAGCACGAAATGCCCATAATGGTTGTACTCTTGTATTTTCACTTTTCACGACCTGTAAACCACTTTGTAATGTCTTTTGAGAAAAAATGCGAAATTGACCCAAAATGCAAAAATTATAAGAAAATGCGAAATCCACGATTGTTTAAAATATAGTCTAGTCTAACGTTCTTTATTCTTCCTTTTTTATGGAAACCTGAAGTGAGGAGTTTGTACACCCTTGAAATGTTCATAACGGCTTGTCCACCGGTTTGGAAGCGTCTTCGGTGGCGTCGTTGGTAGCATGCTGAACTGCTGTGCCCAAGATAGTGGGTTCAAACCCGGCCGAAGCCGTCGGTTTTTTAAGAGCGTTAACGGAAGGGAAGTAAAGCCGGCGGTCCCATGTCATAGATTTATGGCATGTAAAAGATCCTTCCACTAACTAAACTTGTGTGAAGCTAAATTTCTAGGTTAGATTTCGTTGAAACGCTCTATCAAAGTTCCAATTCACCACAAGGTATCATTGACATCTGGTAGTGAAAGTTGGAACTACTTGAAATTGAACGGAACTTGTAGCTCACCCTATGGGTGTCCACTAGAAGCAGCCACAACCTCTGGCGAGCCGAACATGTCCTCTGACTCTCCCTGCATAAAAAGCCATACGATAAATCAATTAATAAATAAACATCGGTCTGGAATGCGAAAAGTAATCCTTCTTGCACCTCATGCCCGCCCGTCGCTTTCATTCCCTTCGCGTAGCTCAATTCAACAAATAAAACAGCTCGAAGATAACATTCAACAATGTTAATTAATGAATCATGAACTTTCATGCACGTATCCACTGCGGTGGATACTGAAGCAAGATTTGAGTAGAATTTGTGTATTTTCTCTGTATTGTTCTGGTTTTGCATCAGTATTACCCTTTCACGAATTGATTGCCGGCGGTCGCCTTGTTTATACATAATCCTCAATTATACTGGGTAATGTGCAGGAATGAGAACTAAGAAGTGGATGATGTTCGCCTTCACGGGAATAACTCCATTGCGAATAACTCCTGGTTCCCTTGTCAGTACCACCTGTTTCCCTTATGAGTACCTCCTACTCCCTTGTCAGTACCTCCTGTTCCGTTGCATACACGTGATTCCCACCGTGTTATGCAATGCAGGAATAAGAACTGAGAAGTGGATGATGTTCGCCTTCACTGCTCCATTGATGTGCAGGAAGGAGAATTGAGAAGCGGATGATGTTTGCCTTTGCTGGATACTTAAGTCCCACTAAGAATAACTCCTGGTTCCCATGTCAGTACCTCCTGTTTTCCTTATGAGTACCTCCTACTCCCTCGTCAGTACCTCCTGTTCCGTTGAATATACGTGATCCCCACGTAGACTGTGTTCTGCAATGCTGGAATGATAACTGGGAAGTGGATGACGTTCGCTTCACTGGAGGCTCAAGCCCCGTTGTTAACACAGTAAAACCTGCCTAAACCAGACCCTTTATATACCGGAAACCTGGACAAATGGAAAACAAAATACGGAACGGGGGTATTTCCTATGTAAAAAGACACTGTAAACCGAAAAACTGCCTAACGCGGAAGCGGAATGAAATTCCGGAACTGTAGGCCTAAATAACCTGACTAAGACGGATTATCTTATCCATAATACAAAGCTATGTACAGCACTAAATTTTGAGTCCCACTGTACTTGCACCAAAGTTCTAGGAAGCATTAAAGACTGAAGACATTCAAAGTGCAAATGATATTGCTGCCGAAAACAGCAGGTGCGAAGTCTTGGAAGAAATGAACACGACGATGAAAGGGAGCTAAAAATACACACTTTTTGAGAAGCACTATCTGTTGAGAGTGACCTTCAGGAATTAGCAGCTTCCAAAAATGTTCCAGAACTCCTTGAGTTACTGCAGGATGCAAAGGAGATCATACAACGTTCTCTTGTAAAGAAGTCGCGACAATGTACTTTGAAAGACATGTGGAAACAAAGAAACAAGCGAACTAACATTTTTGTACGTAAGTTGAAATACATGTAAACCTATTTCCTTTTTTAGCCTATTTTCAATTTTGAAAAAATAGGCTTATGAGATCACCTTTTGTCCGTGTGTGTGTGTGTGTGTGAGGTGTGTGTGTGTACCCCCCCAAATAAAATCTAAACGGCTGGAGCGATTTCAATGAAACTCGGTAAGTTCATAGCACTATTCCCGGCGACCTCGACCGTGCCCTTCAAATTTTGTTACGTCTCACCAATCCAACATGGCGGCTGTGCGAAATATTTCACTAGCATTCAATATCTCCGAAACTATTACCGATATCGCCCTTAAATTGTGTACGGTGATAAAGGGTACTACTAGAAGTTCACCTATGAGACTTTCAAAAACCTGGTGACTACAAAACCAACATGGCGGTCAAGCGAAATTGAGACTTTTCAATGGACATTTCTCGCGATTTAACTATCCAAACGTAATGAAACTTGGTACAGCAAATGTTTATACACATTGTAATGCACTGGAGTCTAATTTAGTTCAATTGTTTACATAACCTCAAAATGGCGGCTGCGCGAAATATTTCACTGACATTCTATATCTCCGAAACTATTACAGATATCATCCTGCAATTTTGTACGGTGATAAAGGGTACTGATACAAGTTTACCTATGTATATTTCATAAACCTGTAAAGTACAAAAAGAACATGGCGACCAAGCGAATTTGAAATATTTTAATAGACTTTTCTCGTGATGTAACTCTCTGAGCGCAGTGAAATGTGGTACAGTAAATGATTTTGCAGATTGTAATGCACTGCCATCTAATTTAATTCAATTGTTTACATAACCTCAAGATGGCGGCTGTGCGAAATTTTAAAATTAAGTTTTTATTCTTGTGTCGTAATCATGCGATCGAAGTGAAAGTTTGAATAATGAAGCTAGGCAATAATTGTCCTTGAATGGTACATAACTCTATGGCCTATACATATAACAATCCTAAATGGCGAGCTTCCGAAATATTTAGACGGTTCTCAATATCTATGAATCCTTTACAGAAACCAAACGGATTTTTTATGTTCATAGAGACTATGAACATATTTTCACCTATAGGACTTTCAGTAACCTGGTGAGCACAAATCCAACATGACGGCGATGCGAAGTATAAATATTTAAATGGATGTTTCTCGCGAATTAACTATCCGAGTGCCGTGAAATGTTGCACGTTAAATGCTTATACAAATGTTGATCCACTGGCATGTAATTTATTTCAATTGTTTGCATAATCACAAGATGGCTGGTGTGCGTACTTTTAAAATCTCGTTTTTACTTCTTGTGTTCTAATCATGCGATTGAAGTTTGAATACCACACGTACACAATAATCTTAATGTAATAGTACAAAAATAAAAATCCATCCTGGCGACCATATGAAATATTTAGACGGTTCTCAATATCTACGAATCTGTTACAGCAATTAAACTGAAATTTTGTATGTTGATAGAGACAATTAACATGAGCAGGATATATGAAAATAGGCTGTATAGTTCTTCACGTAACAACTTGTTATTTACGGACCTATATTTATTTATTTATTTATTTATTTATTCGTTAATTCCCCATAAGGAGAGCGTTACAACACAATCAATTTTCATGTTTCATTCTGGACCTTTCTTCTTTTTTCCCAAAAACCTCTCATATACACACTATGTTTCCTCTTTCTCTCTTCTGTCCACCTCTTTGCTGGTTGTCTCTCTTTGGGAGTTTGCTCAAACTTCTGTAGTCTAAGTTTTTCTCTGTATTTGCTCCTGTCTGCGATGTCTTCTGTAGAGATGTTTAGTTTCTTAAGGTCTTCCACGGTTTCCTTTACCCAATTGGTTTTTAGTGTGCTATTCGTAACTATATTAAAAATTTTCTTGGTCAGTCTGTCTTCGGTCATCCTATGTATATGTCCATAAAATTTTGCCCTTCTTTTCCTTATGTTGTTTGTAATCGTCTCTGTTTGTACAGTTCTATTGTCGGTCTCTTCATCCATATTCCCTCTTCCTGAACTGGCCCGTAGATCTTTCTCAGAATTTTTCTCTCTTGTTTTTCTAATTCCTTGATTTTTGTTCGCCCCTTGATTGCTGTCGTTTCTGAAGCGTATAAGGCCTCTGGTAAGACTACTGTACGGTAGTGTCGTAATTTGGCATTGATGGAAATACTTTTTTTATTGTAGTGGTTCCATGTAAGTCGGTATGCTTTCTGCAATTTAGCGATCCTGTCTTCATTGGATGCCAAGTTCAGTCCTGTTTTCTGTAAAATCTCTCCTAGATATTTGAAACTTTCCACTTGTGTTATTTTTCCATACTTGGTTTCCAGTGGGTGCTTGTCTGAAGATTTTGTGTCCATGAACTGTGTTTTTTCGTATGAGATTTGTAACCCTGTTTTGGCAGAGATTTCATGTAGCGTCTCTAGAGCTTCTTTGGCCTCTTTTCTGTTATTTGTTATAATCGTTACATCATCGGCAAATGTATGCCTCTCACCAAGGCAGTCCGGGTTCGATTCCCGGTCAATGCACGTGAGATTTTCGAAGTGAAATGCCATGTCCTGTGGTTCGGATTCCACGTAAAAAGGAGGTCCCGTGGCTCATAATCACAAGATTCACGGTCACGTAAAACTACAATCTTCCTTCCTTCCTTCCTTTCATCGGCAAAGGCCACACACTTAATGCTGACTGTCCTTTTCTGGTGTTTTGCCATTTTTATGCCTTTGACTCCTTTTTCCCATGTCTTGATTATTTTATCCAAAACTGAGTTGAATAGAATGGGTGATAAACCATCACCTTGTCGCACTCCTGTATTAATTTTGAAGGGTTCCGAGATCTCTCCCATGAATTTAACTTTGGATATTGTATTTGTTAATGTTTCTTGGATTAGTTTTCTGGACTTATTGTCGACCTTCATTTCTTCTAATGTGTTAAAAAGTGTTTCTCTATCTATGGAGTCGTACGCTTTTTTGTAGTCGACGAATGTGATTGTTGTGCTCCTGGTTTTTCTCGTTGCTAGTATTGTTCTCAGGCACCAAATCTGCTCACTGCACGATCTTCCCTTCCTGAACCCTCCTTGGTATTCTCCTATCTGTGGATCTATCTGAGACTCTATCCGTTTTAACAGGGCTTTGGAGAAAATTTTGTATGCGACGTGTAATAGTGAAATCCCTCTATAATTATTAGGGTTCGTTTTGTCTCCCTTCTTGTGGAGGGGGTGTATTTGAGCTGACTTCCATTCTTCTGGTACCTTCCCTGTTTCCCAGATGTTTTCGATGATTTTGTGTATTTTTGGTGTAACATTTTCGTGGTCTAATTTCCAGATTTCCGAAATCAATCCGTCTTCTCCAGGCGCTCTATTGTTCTTTAGTGATTTTATTATTTCCACGATTTCTTCAAGTGTTGGAGGTTTGGAATCAATGTTAGGTTCTGGCTTTTCGAACTGTCATCTGTGTGTTGGTTTATCACAGTTAAGCAGTGAGTCAAAATATTGTGCCAGTATCGTACAGTTCTTTTTCGGGTTTGTCTTCAGTGTTCCGTCTTGTCTTTTGAAGCATAAGCTCGGTGGTCGATATCCTGTCATATTCTCTCTGAATGTTCTATAGAAGTTTCGTGTGTTATTTTTGGTAAAATCCTCTTCTATCTCCTTGAGTCTGTTGTTATCGTAGTTTCTTTTTTCTCTGCGGATTATTCTCGAGGAGTCTTTTTGTATCTTGTTGAATTCTTCCCATTTTTCGGGTGTTCTATGGCTGTTAAATTATTTCCAGGCTTGTATTCTATCCTCTATGGCTCTGTCACATGTCACGTTCCACCATCTGTGCTTCCTTTTCCTCGGGGGCTGCCCCATTTTTATCAGTTCTTTCATGTTTTCGGACATGTCCGTCCAGTTGTTACTCTCAATTTTCTTAAGTCCTTGTGTTATTTCTTTCTTGTTTAATTGTAAATACTCTGGGTCTGTTCTGAAAATTCTGGTTGTTCTCTTAGTTTGTCTGTTTGGTATAAACTTAGCCTTGATTTGTAGTAGATGATGATCAGATTCGAAAAAACCTTTACGGAAATATATTATTGAAAAAATATTATTTATTTATAATCCTATGTAATAACACAGTAACTCTTTGTAGAGTGTTTTGTCTTATTAAAACTCAACCCTGTGTAAAGCGGAAGCCTGTGAAAAAGGAAAAGTACATCCGGAACGAATGAGTTCCGTTTTAGGCTTGTTTCACTGTACTTACTGTTTCCTTTGTATATACGTGTACCTAATCCTCAGTAAGACTGTGTTCTCTTGTGCAGGAAGGAGAACTGGACAGTGGATGACGTTCGTCGGCACTGGATACTCAAGTCCCATTGTGAATACCTCCTGTTCCCATGTCAGTATCCAGTACTCAGCTTCCCGTCCTGTCTCGGTGCTTACCTGTGGCACAAGAGGTGTGCGGACGTCATTCTTCAGACCGCGTATTTGAAGAATCTGTCGCGATGTGTGAGTGCTGCTCTCACGGACCTATGTGTGCACAACCCGCAACTGGACCAAGTGATATTCTGCGACACACTGCTGGATTACAACAAGCTGGATTACATGTCCCGGAAACACGCCGTGGATAACACGAGACGCTTTCTAGGGTAAGCAGAAAGGTGTCAAGAGAGTTAGAGCCCTTAAAATGGAAATAAAATTATGATAAAGTTTGCATATTAAGGCTTTCACGGCCCGGATTATTATATAAACAATTCATGCTTTTGGGCTAATGCCGTGTGTATTTTTAATTTAAACCATACGTTTCGGAGAAACCTTGCCTCCTTTTTCAATGGAAATAAACAATGTGGCCAAAGAAAGTATATCAATGAGATTACAAAAAATATAGATAAATTCCTCTGTTCGTCACCAGTAATTTCTGGCAGCTGCTCTCTGCCATAAATCTATGACATGGGACCGCAGGCATTACTTTCTCTCCGAAGGAAGGCATACTGAGGGATATTAAACGCTCTTCAAAAATCCGACGACTTCGGCCGGGTTCTTCCCCAGATGAAACATAGGTATGAGAGCCGAGATTGAATCATTGCGAAATATATTACACGAAGTGTCTGTGTTGTTACATAACACTTCATTTTAACAAAGATTCCAACTAAAGCTGAGATTTCAATTTTTTTATATTCGTTATATGTGATGCCCCCTAATTAACAAGCAAAGGTACTTAACCTCCTTCACCCACTTAAGTTGGGTCATGCCAAATGAGATATTTGTTGTTGCATTTAAATCATATTCACATTTATGAAACATCATGTCCTTCGACATTGCAGTGCAGGGTCGTCACTTTCAATAATAATTATTCTGAGTTGGAATTCTGAATTATTCTGTAGCTGCGTTATGAGTTCTGTCTAGGTATCCTCAATTAAGAAGATTTATGTACACATTACACATTCATATTCCTAGTTAAGCGGCTTCGGTGGCGTAGTTGATAACATGCTGAGCTTCTATGCCCAAGATCGCGGGTTCAAACCCGGCCGAAGTGGTCGGATTTTCTAAGAGCGTTAAAAATCCCTCAGTATGCCTTCCTTCGGAGGGGAAGTAAAGCCGGCATGTCATAGATTTATCGCATGAAAAAGAACCTTCCACTAATTACACCTGTGTGAAACTAAATTGTATAGGTTAAGAATGTAAACAACGCTATTAGATCGCTACGTTCGTTGCCAAGAGCCGACTGCGGTGGCGCCTAGTAGCTAAGTTCTGAACTAGGCGTAGTAGTCGTTGACGGTGGCGTTTGGCGGCAAAAGTAGGAACTATTTGAAAAATTCAAAGTTGCAGTCCTTACTTGAATTAAAATAACAGATACTCACACTAATACAGTCATCACAATTAACACCGGTTATCAGACAGATTCTACACACACCCAAAGTACACGGGGCTACATGACCGCGTTGTCGCAGCCCCTAAACTAAGGAACCAACCAACCAAAATTATTCCTAGTCCTCAAATACTGTAATTGGTATTCTGCCCGAAGGCAGGTCCGAGTCTCCGAAGAGGCTACCATCAGCTAGAGTTTGCGTGCGGTAGGGGGCCCAGGGCCTTTCCGCTCCTCCTTATGTTTTGCCAACAGCGCGCAGTACCTAGAACCGGCACACCATCCAAGTTCCGACCACGCCCAAAGCTGCTTAACTGCGGAATTCTCAAGGGATCCGGTGTTTCAACACGGCCAGGCCGTTGGCTCCTCAAATAATAGTGAAGTATTTCCGACCAGATGTCACCAATCTCAATATACTTACAGGCAGACGGGGTAGAGGTGAATGATAGGCACATACTTTCATTGTTATTGAAAAGTAACGTAAAAGAGCGGGTTATAGGACATAACGTAACACGGATGTAACGTACCACCGGACATAACATACCACTTGGCCGGCTGATTACCTGCGAAGAGTCAACTAATGACCTTAAAATATTTAGGAGAGGACATAACGTACCACTTGAAAGAGTGGGAAGTATTTAGGGTGCATGAAACCCTAACCGCACGGCCACTTGCTCGGTAATGCTCAATTAATCCTGGTAATAAATACGTGGGCAATAACATAACATAAACTAATATAAAATATGATAAGCTTTTGGATTCCCGTCACACTTTATCTACGTTTTGGACCGGTAAAATGTTTATAAACATTTTGGGGTGTTTAAAAATCAGCTGTGGTTAAGCTCTGGTCATTTTTTTCGTTTTCTTTGCTTTTTTTTAATTTCTTTTAAATGTTTAAATTGTTTTTTGTGGGTTTAATATCCTAGCGAATAGCAAGTTCGTCATGGGATGTTTCATTCTAAGTGAATAGCAAGTTCGCCATGTGAAGTTTCATACCAAGTTCGGCGAATATGAGCGAGCTCTCAAGCAAGATTGCAAGTTTCCATTCTCTTCATACCGCTTCATTATTCGGTCAAGCCGTTCATCATACTTGACATATTTCTTCTTTCTCTTTGAACTACCAATGTACAATTCGTACTTCATCCGTCGAAGTGCGCACATAAACCGCCCTTATTCGCTGTACACAACTCCATGTTACAATACCAAAATGTTTAAAGCCCCACAGTGTGATCGCCACTGATGTTTATGTGGTAATGAACCTGTAACTGGAATGCCCGTCTGACATCAAGTGGTACGTTATGTCCTAGCGTAAATATTTGGTGATTACGGGAAAACCGTTCTTAGGTAGATAACGACCCAGGTGGTACGTTATGTCCTCTAAAATCAAGTGGTACGTTTTGTCCGTGGTACGTTATGTCCGGACACCAAAAGAGCGCTATAGTGGAAAGAGATGATGAGGCTGTCATGCAATGGCAGTGCTACCAACTGTTGACGAAAACACCTGTAAATGTTCAAATAGGGGGGATCTGGGGACATGAGCGGGTTGGCCACACAGCTTTCTAGTTATAAATCCCCATAATTGTTGAAGCGAAGAGGGTCGAGGGACATACAGTTAAGCCCCGAGATTAGACCCGGGTGCATTTGAGCCAAGAACGTCAGAGTTGGTTGGTTGGTTGGTTGGTTCCTTAGTTTAGGGGCTGCGACGACGCGGTAATGTAGCCCCGTTTACTTTGGGTGTGTGTAGAATCTGTCTGATAACCGGTGTTAATTGTGATGGCTGTATTATTGTGTGTTATCTGTTTTTAATTTAAGTAAGGGCTGCAGACGATAATTTCAAGTGGTTCCTACTTTTACTACCAAATGCTACCGTCCACGATACCTAGCTGTGGACGTGGGTACTAAATGCCATCGCAGTCAGCACCTGGCAGAGAACGTTGGAACTAATATAGCGTTATCAAACTAAACTACAAAATTTAGCTTCCACAAGTGCAGTTAGTGGAAGGTTCTTTTTCATGCCATAAAGCTACTTCCCCTCCGAAGGTAGGCATACTGAGGAATTTTTTACGCGCTTAAAAATCCGACGACTTCATCCGGGTTTGAACCCGCGATCTTGGGCATAGAAGCTCAGCATTCTACCAACTACGCCACCGAAGCCGCTAACATTAATGTTATTGGATTAGTGACGCAGAGTGGCGCGACATACTAAAAATCTAAGTGAAAATATAATTTTAAAAATAATAGTTAAATATTATATAATGCAAATATAACTAAAATTACGTAACAATTACGCCCATTAATATATGAAACAGTTACAAAGATCATACCTTCAGGTGCATGTTCCATCTTAAAGTATCACACTAACCACAAAGACAACCAAACCACAGCCACTTACATTCACCCTCCAATTCAGACTGCTCGAACAGTGGTGACAGATTTACACTAAGATTCCTTTCTATCCCAGAATAGTGAGCGGCAATTATACGAGAATGCTGTAGAAGTAATACATTTTGATTTTTTTAATTATGAAAATAAATAATTTTGACCTCCTAGATTTCGATTTTGACCCACTGTGCAATGTAGTACCAATTAAGGAGTTAGGATGAATGGTGTTGTGCGAAATACAATTATATACAGTATTCTGATGACACACTGATGATTTGTGATAGTCTTGAAGGTCTTCAACAATTTCAAGACAATATCAGCACAACAACTGAAAAATTTGGACTCCATATTAATGTATATAACTTAAGACAAAATTTATGGCATTTAGTCGTCAAAATCACGACCAGACTACTCTGAGCATCAGAGGTCTTCCAGTCGAGAGGTTTCACAATTTTATTATTAAGGGAGAATCATCAGTGACGGTTTAGATCCCGACGTTGAAATCAGAAGTCGCATAGAGATAGCACGCAATGTCTATAGAAAAATGTAATCTTGCTTCATCAGTGACAACATAAATCTGAAGCTCTGTGAAAGAATGTCTAACTTATGTCTGGTCGACACGGAGGCTTGGACTTTGAAAGCTAGCACTATGAAGAAACTAGAGGCATTCGAAATGTGGATCCATCGAAGAATGCTAAAAAAATACCCTGGACCAATAAAGTTACGAACAAATATGTCCTCAGAAGAGCAAACAGTGATCGTCAACTTTTGTCTGCATGTCGCGAGATTGCCTATTTAGGTCATATACTTGCCAGTTACTTCAACTAATATTGCAAGGCAAAATAGATGACCTACGAGGACATGGCAGAAGACAAAACTTATGTCCTGGCTTCGGAACATCAAGGAGTGGTCAATCTGCAGGAGATTGTTCCAGCTTGCGGAGGATAGAAACGCCTTTGCCATGGTGATCGCCAACGTTCGGGGGACCGAACATGGCACTTGAGGAAGAATGGAGTAGAAAAGATTCCATTGACTCAATATCATTACATAAAATATTATATCACTCAAAATATTAAAATTCCACTCTCATCATTAACTAAAATACAATCTATGAAAACACCGGTTATTATCATAATTAGGGTTGTCTGTTAGGTAGTCAGCTCGAAGGCTGGTTGGATCCTCAAAAAGCACCACCGTTAGGTTATGCGGGAAGATACCCACAAAAAAAACAAGGCAGCGCTATATTGAGGAGTACTAGGCCAGAAGAGGAGTGAGGTAGTTTGCCATTGCTTTCCTCACTGAGTCAGAACAGCAGTACTAACCCTATGAGTAGAACCTTTCACAGCATTCACAGACACTGACTGTGCTCTGAATGTCATTACTAAGCACCACCCATACCTCAGCAGCTTCCATATAATCCCAGCCATAAGTGAGACTGAGATATCGGTGAAAAGCCTGTTTGCCATCTCTTGATGAATGCAGTACATTTGCATTTGTCTGTTGGCACAGGCTAAAATAAAATGTCGATTTTCACCGAATTAGGGTTACAAATTGTTAATGAACTGGCTGTCTTCGTGGCTCAGCGGTAACGTTCTCGCTTGCTGGGACCAAGATTGCAGGTTCGAATTCTGGCGTAGCCAGCTGGCATTTGAGGGTGCGCAAATGTGAGGGAGCCGTGTCAGTAGATGTACTGGCACGTTAAAGATCCCCTTCGGGGCAATATTCCGGTACCCCGGCGTCTCTAAAAGTCGCAGTAGTTAAAAGGGACATAAAACCAATAACATTATTATTATTATTGTTAATGAACTGGGAAATATTATTGTAATTTTGATAATATGGCCACGTCTGTATACACACAAGTATACGGGGCTAAATGACCACAATGTCCAAGCCCCTCAAATGAAACAACAACAACCACAATTCTAACGCACTTAAATAACAGATTTACATACAGTTCCAAGTTATCGTTGAGGAAGCCATTTTCCAATATTGCCCAGATAAATGAAATTTAAATGCGTTTCAATCGGTCAACAGGATTGCACTCGAAGTGCAATGGGTATTATTCCCTAAACCCGAAAGAAAATTACATGAGAATAATAATTAATAGACTTGGATGACTAGTTTCGATAGTCAAGCAATCGTCGTTTTTGAATTACGATTTTTGTTTTTCCGTAATTTTTGTTTATTTTTCTATAATTATTAGTTTTATTTAATTTTTTGTTTTATTAATTTTCATTCTTTTCAAATTTAGATATCCACCTCTACGTTTTAAATTCCATTCCAAATTTGTATATTTTAATCTGAGAGGCAGATGACCTCGTAGTTCCGCCCCTTAAAACAACAATAACTAACTTGGATGTGCAGGAAGCAGCATGGACTGGTCATGGTGAGTCTCGAGTATTCGCGGCTTGAGCGAGCGGAGGCCATCGGTTTAGTGTGGAAGTTGGGGTTGAGCAGTGGCGATTCCGTGTCCCGCCTCTACCTCTGGAACCTATTCCGGCGAGACCAGTACCCGTTTGCCAAGGACGAAACACCTAAGCATTACCGAGGTAATCAATTAAATTCAGTTATCGAATAATCGATTAAACGGGGCAGAACCTCATTCATAAAAAAGAATTAAGATATAGCCTACTTGGAAAATTTAACAAAAAACTATTTTTGAAAGACAAATTGAATATTTCTTAAAAACATAGGCGCACCCCCGGTGCAAGACTGCCACAAGTCAAAAATCGTGAATTTTGAAGGAAGTGCCACTTATCAAGTCCTATGATCAAGTCCGTGTTCTGTAGAACTGCCACAACTCAGATCCTATAAATAGCAGGGGCGGCCCCGTGAGGTAGTGCCGGTGTGCCATGGCACCACCAATGTGCCCTCTCAATAACAGTTTATATTAAATTTAAACTTCAAGTAAATGGCAAGCATATATTTTGTGCATTCATTTGAATGAGCGCGCGAACTGACAAGCTCTGGCGGCGCTTTCCTGAATTAGTGAGCCAGGCCACACGGGCTCCACCTCCGAATATAAGACTCAGCACCAATAAAGGCTAGTTTGGCTTGGCTTTGCATGTGGTGTATCGTGGCCACGGTGGTGTATTGTGTTACTTTGGCCCAAGGCTAGTAAACTACAGAGGTTGCCTCAATATGGAGCTCTTAGGCGAGGGGATCGCGGAGGGAAGGGAAAGGACGTGACGTCACACGTTTCCTCGTAGCGCGCGAGGCGCGAGATATGCAAGGCAAGTCAACTTTCCCACACATTATATTCTATGGATTGCAGTGGTTTAAACACGTGATTTAATCCCTTTTGTTTATAATCATGCCAGGTCAAAGATATGCTGTGGCAGTTTGTCACAGTTATTATAAAGTTGTCGTTTTTCACGATGCCTAAAGACGCATGCATTCGCAATCAGTGGATTGCTGCATGTAAGCGAAAATATCATTGCAACCCTCAAACAAGTAGAATAATTATGTTCCCTCCACTTTAAGAGTGAAGACTTCGAATTAGACTACAGGGCCGAATTGCTTAATATAAAGCTAAGATTCCCAAGGAATCTAAAACCAAATGGTAAGTGAGCCTAGCTGGCCTACTCTTTAAGTTTTGATGACCTGCTAGGATGATTTTAAAGCTGTTAATATTTTTGTCATATTTCGTACATGTTATCAGGGCTATCGTGGAAAATTGTGAGTACTTAATGAATTTTCTATTATAGCCTATGGAGTATGAATGGAAAATATCTAAATGGGCTACTTGTCAATTTATAAAGCAGAAACGTTAACACTCATTTCTTTTACAAATTGATAATTACTTCTTAAAAGTAGACTACTGTGAAATACATTGTATGTTGTACCAAAGTTGGCTTTTCTCGGTGGGGGGATCTGAAGCGCCCTCAGCCCCCCTCCCCCCTTCCCCCTTATATACGCCCATGCATGGTATTTTGTTTTTGGATTATATGGAAAATTTCATGAGTAATTCTCTTTGCATTGGTAAAAATTCTTTGCAAATATTCCAGAAAGCAGTCATCATTTCAATAAAATCCCTTCAACTTTTGTACCAAGATATGGCCCGTAGGCATAATACAAAGTACATTCTCACACATAGGCTAAATCAAGATGTACTGGAAACCCTCTTTTCGCAATTGCGAACCCGTGGTGGCTTAGACGATCATCCTTCTTCCCTTAACTGCATTTACAGACTGAGGATGATTATTTTAGGAAAAAATCTAGAAGTTGTTCCAAAGCAAACAAACGCTGCTGATCCAGATTCAGATGAATATGAAGTTGCTAAAGCACTAAACAAAGCTGGCATAGTGTCTGAATCAAGTAACGTGCTTCCAGAACGAACCTTAGGGAGCAATGTGCAACCAGAGTCCTTCATTGTCAATATCATGGAACAAAGTGAGGAAGATGGCAAGGCTTATGTTGCAGGTTATGTAGCCTACAAGTTCCAAGATAAATTTCCACAACTTGGGAACTTAACCTATGGAATGCAAACTCAACACGATTATGCATTACCAACCAGGATTAAACACTTATCATACGGTGGTATGACCGATCCCTCATAAACTTGGCTAAACCAGTTCCGGCACATTTCAGCAAAATTCGTCACATTTCACGGAAAATACGGATTTCAATGAGGCAAGAACGTTCTAAGAAGAACGAAAGATTTTGTGTAGAGAGAAGTTCCTGACGTACCGTCTGGTGGGGTTGAGGCAGCTGTGTTAACAATTTTCTTCATCAGAATGAAACATTCGAATTCTATCTTGCATAAGAAGTGGTTATTGGAAGTCACTAACACCCACGATACTGCTGCCGAGTCTAGGCGAATTTCCAAGAAATTCAAGAAGATCACAACACAAAATGTAAGTAGGCTACATTCAGTTATTTTATCACCCATTTACCAATATTTTCATGAGAATAAACTGTTCTTTGCGTACTCAACAGCTGATGTTGACAGTTTCGTTACGTTCCCCACATGGCGCGTTTGGTATCTTGTGACGTCATCCGCCTTGTGAGCGCTGATTGGTGAGTGAAAATTGAGGCAACCTGTGTAGTTTATAAGCCTTGACTTTGGCCCACAGATTAGCCTAGGTAGAGCCAACAGCCGCATGGCGCATTCACCGGAGTGCAGCCGGCTAGCGCAAGCTAGAATTGCTTGAAGTGATTTATATTTCAACCACCATATGGCAGCACAATACAGAGGGTTTCCAATTTAATGCTTTGTCACTATATCTGGCGAATATTAAATATATACAAGATGCTTTTTGTTCTTTCTCGTTAGACATTAAGAGCCGGCCGGAGTTGGGACGGCCGGCCGCCAGCCCAGCTCTTGTTGTAACATGGGACAAAAGTTTGTGAAACGATTTATAAAGAAACGGGACAAGGTAAAATTATTTTGTTTCTACAGCACGCTGTAGTATTTTATACACTTTTCATCAGTGCAAAAGCATATCGAACAGGAATAGAATGATAGTTATAAAAAGTGTAGTTAAAATCACAATTCTCCATATAAAATAGAGTTCTGAACTGCAATTTTCTTAACCTCTTCAATGCCTTCAGATGATGTTGAAAACAGAAACAAACTCCACTGCAAGACAGCTTATAGTTTTCTCTATTGTGCTACTGAAACATATTTTCAAATTAAGAACTCCGTATATGTTTAATCGTGATTTTAGAAAATGTAAGCATATTGAGTTGCTAATGCTAGCCGTGTCGAGGTGCTGGTAGTTCAGGCAGTTACCGTCAGATACCGCATCGTCGCAAAGTCGTGTCCTTGAAACAGGGTGAAAGAAGACAGAGCCGGCTTCTGAGAGATGGTAATCTCATGCCAGGAAGTGATGAAATCAGCTCATGTCCAGGTGCTGTCAGTCGCTTCATTACAATCAGTGCCGGATCCAGGCCTTGCGGGGCCCTGGGCGATATGATACGGTCGGGCCCTCAACAATAGAAAATATAAAAAATATCAAATCAAATGGAAAATAGTTTTGTAATAATAATAAAATAAAGAATAGTTACAATATTTTGAATACACTACGGTACATTCTTTTAATAATACGAAAGAAACCCGTAAGTCCTCTTGAAGAAGATTATGTAAACTATGAAATATTAAAATATTAGTTTGCGACTCTTTTTCTCGGATGAAGTCTTCCATCATTTCACTGAAATCTATACTTTCTAAACGGTCACGGGAGGTCATAGCTGCACTGAAAAAAGAATATGAATTATAAATTAGTTTGAAAAGTATAATTAATTAATCAATTAGACTTAGACAACAGATGTTTGAGCAGACTCCCAAAGAGAGACAACCGGGAAAGAAGTGGAGGGAGGAGAGACAGAGGAAGCATAGTGTGTGTATGAGAGGTTTTTGGAAAAAAAAAAGAAGAAAGGGCCAGAATTAAACATGAAAATTGATTGTGTTATAACGCTCTCTTTATGGGGAATTAACGAATAAATAATTAATCAATGAAATTTAAAGCAATCCATGACGCAGCCCCCCCCCCCCCCCCCCGGATCGCGGGGACCTGGGCGGTCGCCCTCCTCACCCTCCCCTAGATCCGCCCCTGATTACAATCGGCTGCATTCTAGATCATCATATTATGGTGTATGGCCTACAGGTCTTTTGTAGTTCCAGTGTTGATTATGAGCTTTTTAGTTCTTTATAACATGTCTGTAATATAGTATAGGCTACTTTCAAGATTATGCCATTGTTGTACCACTGTAAATAGAGTTGTTGCTGTTGTTGTTGTTGTTGTTGTTGTTGTTGGAGGTGGTGATTCGTTTAGGAGCTTTGGGACATGGTGGTCATGTAGCCGCGTGCACTTGGGTGTGTGTATATAATGTGTCTAATAACCTGTGTTATTGTGATGGTTGTATTAGGGTGTGTATTTGTATTTGGGTCGGGTTTTGTATATGCGGCGGCCGAGGCCTTAGATACCATCCCAGCATTTGCCTGAAGCATAAGTGATGAAACAACTTCCAGGATGGCTGAAGTAAGAATGTAACCCTTCTCTTCCCAGTTCTGCCTCACAAGCCTCAGTGTATCCCATTCCAGCCCTCAGCTCCCAAACCTGGACCTATGCGTTGACAGCTAAGAAGACTAGCCACTACGCCACGAGGTGGATTGTAAATAAAATGTTGCTTTGTCAGTCTAAATATGATGTAGCGACTACTGTTCTTTTCAAGTTACAGTAATTATTATATGAGTAGCAAGCAATCACTAGTTAGTAACCATCACTAAAGTGGGCCTGAATTTCATTAAACTAATTTATTTATTTATTTATAATTATTTGTTTGTTTATTTGTAGTTCTTCTAACAGGTTACAACCTAATTATGAGAAATAACAATATGAATTACACTTAATATTTTTAATATTTTTCTTACACTAATATAAAATGATACTTATAATACGTATGACTAAATATTATTCTAGTAAGTATCGTACTTGAAATTATGTTACAAGTCACTGATAAGGAGTGTATGATATTAAGTGATTTCTCTACAATACAAATGAACAAAAGGTGCTGTCTGATATATTGAAATGTGTGCATGTTTTTTTTTTTTTTTTTGGTAGATATTGAATGTGTTGGATACAGGCGAATGTTTATGTTACTCTGTATTGGTTCTTGGCCAGTGGGATGTTATACGTTTCGGTCTTATTGACCGCGAAGGAACATATAGTTCAAATTCAGATGACAAATAAGGTCTATCAAAGATGTTATCAAATTATTTAAATGTAATAACCTGCCTACTTTTCTCTAAAGTCTTTAAAGAAAAAGTTCCAGTAGGAAATTATGCTTAGCATTTTTAAAAGAATTGTGTAGTTTATGTTACCATCAATCTCGCGATCAATTGCCACGGCACCTCCTTTTTACGTGGAATCCGAACCACTGGACATGGCGTTTCACTTTGAAAATCTCACATGCATTGACCGGGAACCGAACCCGGTCCGCTGTGGTGAGAGGCCAACAGCTTGACCACACCACTGGTCCACCACATTCCCGCTTAGCATATTTAGGATATACATTTGTTCTTTTGTATTCCAAGAATATAGGGAATTTATTTTTTATCGATTCAAGTCTATCGTCAGCATTCGCACATCTTGGGTTCCAAACTATTGAGCCAAATTCAAGTCTACTTCATACGAATGCATTATATATTCTTTAGCAATGTACAGGTTCCTAAAATAAAATGTGCATCTTCTTATATATCCCAGCATTTTGAATATATCTCAAAAATTCGATCAATACGGTGAGAAAATGATAACTTTTTTTTAATCAAAGTATAACCTACCATAAACCTAGATGACTTGAGATGGGAAATACATAGGAAATGGTGGTGTTTTATATCAAAATTTGTGTGTTTTCGTGTAAATGCAATCGGATGACACTTATAAATCTAAATAATTTGTTTTGTTCCAATTTATTTTTTCTTCATCTTTTGGAGCAGCATACAATCCCATAACGAATAAATGTATTTAAACGATTACACGTCAATAGCAAATAATAATAATAATAATAATAATAATAATAATAATAATAATGATATATTGGCATCCCGGAGATGGTTAATTAAGATAAAAATTACAGAGGCACAAGATTCGATCCCAGGGTAACACCAGAGGGTGAATGGATCGTTTCTCTATGATACAAAGTGTTGCCTCTTACATAGGCTACTGTAAGTATGATCCGTAATATGACATTTTCGTAAGTTGTAGGCTACGTGATGGTTAACTCTTCCAATAATCTGTATATATTACATCGGCTTGTTATCCTTTAATCTAAACCAGATGACTTCTGATTCGTGAAAATTGGTTATTGTTGATCATCGAGGGATGAATCCGTGTTATGAATCGTGAATAAAATGGCATGTATGCCTGAATAATTATGTGTTCATGAAGTGTTTGCTCGTAAAGTTTGTTTGGGGCAAACATATTAACTACCGGTACTGTTCGATAGGTAAGAATTAGTGAGATCTTACCCGACTTGTGACTGACTTTAGTATGTTTCCATTTCTCTGGAAATATCGAAGACTTGATCGATAAATTAAATTTAATATCAAGAGGATAAGCTATTTTTTCCCGGATCTTTTTATCAAATATGGAAGAATAACGTCAGGATCTGCTACCCTCTTGTGTCCCATATATTCATCGTAAGTATCGGAGTGAGAATGTCACTACGGGTTACCTCATAATAATTAAGATGTCAATTTCGAGATGACTTTCTAGGTTATCATGCGTTAAAATGTCATAGTTGGATCCATTTTGGCAATATACTGATGAGTAAGGCTAGGATTTTAATGTAATATCTATCATCATCATAGCAAACATTCGTATCGAGTAGATTGGCCTTTCAATCCGGAATGTCTCATTGGTGAGATCGGAGGTGACTATACAGCCCAATGCGGGAGGCACACAATTTGCCGCAGTGATGACAGCTGGTTCCACATGGGGCATCTGCGTTCTTCCATTTCTTCTATGTAATATTACATTAAAAAATTTGAAATACCGGTATGTAATATTGATTTAATTTTTATATAAATCATATACATTGCACATGATATTGCTTGTAGATTCTTCATTTTATTCTTTTTTTTTTGCAAAATAAAGGGTGGTACACTAATTAATTAAGCATGTTCATATTATAGCAAATTTAAATAAATTCCATGATTATGTATGAGAAAATGCGTTCGAACTCCACAATAAGTATTGTCAGAGTCACTTTTTGTTTGCGAGGTGGGAGGAAATATAGGCTAGTAGCCTTTATGATCAACGTTGAAAAGTTGAGTCTCAGGCATTCACTGGACAATTGAAATGAACCAAATCCCGCCGATGAGTCTCCGGCAATGTGTGATGCGAATTCCCATCCCCTTATCTTCACTAATATCTTAGTTGGAATTCTTCCCTTGCCCTTTCTCGGCAGGTTATGAATAGCTTGGAAAATCCGTTTCATGTACCTGAGTTTCTAGTGGACAAATATTGTTATACCTAACTGTTTTGAATTACCGTTTATTTCATTTGCGAAAAAATACTTTTTTTCAATCACAGTAAGAGACGGTATATGTAATTTTACATAAAAAGTAAAAAATGCTATTATGATAATATATACCAACACGTATATAGCCACCACGGCTATGCTCGCTAAAGCGCAGCGTTAGGCTGTGGGGCCAAGCTCTTTGCTGACTTGGTAGACGTGGGTTCGAGCCCCACCGTCGGCCGTCCTTGAATGGTTTTCCGTGTTTCCCCATTTTCAACTCCACAAATGCTGGGACGGTACTTTCTACAGGCCTTGGCCGCTTCCTTCCTCATCCTTACCCACTTTCATCCATTCATCTCATCTTACATTCCGACACGCAGGTGACCCACGGGCGTCGACTGGAAAGACCTGCACTCGGCCGCTCATCAGGCCACACGACAAAAAAGAAAATGATCAAATATGTAAAATATATAACAACATATAATTATATGATAGCTAAGGTTCTAATTCATGGACATTTATCATTTTTAGTTGTGTATAAGGAAAGGGAAACAATATGCATTTACATAAAAATCCTAGCCCTACTCATGAGAAATAGTTCGGAAACCAGGCGCGGCTAATTTTGACCGGGGAGATGATTTCGGGGTTCCCCAATTACGAAAATTGATATTTTAAGTCTTTCAAAAATGTCAAAATGAGTTTTATAGCCTATATCGTTTCATCACATTTACCCGCGTACACACAGTCTGTCGACGACTATAAGTTAGACTAAATTCAGCTGACCAGCTTAGGAAAATGTATGTATGTATGTAGATCTGATTACTAATTCAGTGTCTATTTAAAATAAATAAACAATTTGTGGCTATAAGTTGTGTTTATATTAATATGATATCCTTATTTCTTCTCCCAGTCGTCATTTAAAACTACTATGAACAATACTTTACACACTATCGTTCTTTGAAGGTAATATATAATATGCATAATAATGGGGTTGAAAATAGGAAATCACTCAAAACCTTTAGAAGGACGACCGACAGAGGGGTTCGAACCCACTCACTCACTGAATCCGGGGATACCTTGACTGTTCAGTTGATTGTATACAGACTTTCACTACGAACATTCTGGTCGCAATGTTCTGAAGGTACTTTGGCGTGACACAGACACTGGAGCATGAAGAATAATAGAAATAATATTTCTATTCGTCATGACTGGAGGAGAGGATAGGATCGAATCGAACGGCCTTGAGCCTCCCTCACTGCCCTCTAGGCACCCTCGATGAAACTACCAGTGGAGCTAGCTGCAGTCGACAGCAACAGCGAACCTAGTGGCGAGCTTTTGAAATGAAAGGCGAAATCCGTTCCCACTCCGGCCGGCTCTTAACCATCATTTTCACACTCATATTGGTGGCAGGAATACTTATTTCTCTATTTATAATGTAACAATCCGGACTTTTTGCAGTAAGGTTTGCTTCGTTTCGTTGGTTTAAGTTGGCTACTCAGTTACGCCTACCAGAACGCAGATACAAATTAACGGGTTTAACTTTTCTGGTGACATTGCGTGTATTTAATAGGAGCGACGTTACAATATGTTTGTGTTTAATTATATCGGGTGCAGCGGCTATCCTTCCCAAGTTTAGGTTATATCTGTATGTAAGGTAATCTTGACGGTAGGGCATCTTGTTCATTTTATTTTACCTGTTTGTTTCGCGGTGGCGGCTGAAATTGTGTAAAAGTTATATTGCGGGCCTTGCACAACTACACATTTAAATACTGTGATTCTGAAACTTAGGCTTACAGCATAAAATATGCAGTGTCTATACTTGCAACGTTTGAACGATTTGATTGCAAATTTTGAATTTGCTGGCACCACCAAGATAATTGTTACCAGCCGCCAGTGATAAATAGCAATTCTACGGCACTGAATAGAAAACTGCCATAACTCATTATTTTTTTTTTATTAAAAAACATAATTACGAAGTACGTACAGAAAGTAAGTTCCGTTTGGAAATAACATTAAATTGTGTACAGATACAGAAAAATTATTTATTGCACAAAATTCTACAACCCTTAAACTACTTTTCCACATAACTGCCGAAATGTTGCAAGCATTTGTCGTAGCGTGGCACGAGTTTTTGTATACCTTCTTCATAGACGTGTGCCGCCTGTGTCTTCAACTAGTTGTACGTTCCGCTGCAGCACAGTTCCGCATATGCGCGGCAGACATTCTGTATCAAGGAGAAGAAACGTGCGCCATTTGGAGAGCGCTGTCAGCCACGTACGCGTTGTTGTGCATGTTCACTCGTACAATGTCGGTGTTGAATGAAAATCCCGCCGCTTGTGAAATCAGATCTGTGATTCATTTTCTGAATGCTAGGAAAGTGAAACCAATTGAAATTTATCGGCAAATTTGCGATGTGTATGGACAAAATGCGATGAGTGATTCAATGGTGAGAAGATGGGTCCGACAGTTCAATGAAGGACGTAGTGAAGTGCACGATGAAGAACGAAGTGGGCGTCCATCTTTGGTTACAGAAGAACTGGTTCACGCGATTGATGACAAGATCCAGGAAAACCGCAGGTTTACAATTAGTGCTCTCGCTATGGAATTTCCCCAAATCTCACGATCACTAATTCATGAAATTGTTACCGAAAAATTGAACTTTCGTAAACTTTGCCGACGTTGGGTACCAAAGATTCTTACGGAGCAACACAAAACAAAACGGATGGGTAGTGCACTTCAGTTTTTGACCCGTTACAATGAAGGCGGCGAAGAATTTCTGACACAGATAGTCACAGGAGATGAAACTTGGGTTTCTTACGACACCCCTGAAAGTAAGCGGCAATCAATGGAATGGAGGCACACTTCATCCCCAGCAAAGGTTAAGCCGAAACAAATCTTGACACCTCGGAAAATGATGTGCACAGTGTTCTGGGACTGGAAAGGCATCTTACTCATTGATTTCTTACTGCGTGGTCAAACAATCAACGCAGATGCTTACTGCGAGACACTTAGGAAATTGCGCCGCGCAATACAGAATAAGCGCCGAGGGTTGCTGTCAAAAGGTGTTGTTTTTCTTCACGACAACGCACGACCACACACTGCAAATGTGACGAAAAACCTCCTACAGGGATTTGGCTGGGACGTGTTTGACCACCCTCCGTACAGCCCTGACCTCGCTCCTAGCGACTTTCATTTGTTCACACATCTCAAGTCTTTCCTTGGTGGTCAACACTTCAACAACGACGACGAGCTGAAAGAAGATGTTTCCAACTGGTTGAAGACACAGGCGGCAAACTTATATGAAGAAGGTATCAAAAACTTGTGCCACGCTATGACAAATGCCTGCAAAAGTTCGGCAGTTATGTGGAAAAGTAGTTTAAGAGGTGTAGAATGATGTGCAATAAATATTTTTTCTGTATCTGTACACAATTTAATTTTATTACCAAACGGAGCTTACTTTCTGGACGTGCCTCGTATAATCCATGAAATAATTCTGTATGTTATTGCATAGTACTGGACAATGTTAATCCTCAGTAGTGTGTTTTGGCCGGTTCAGATCCCTCCACCTCCACACCCTCCACACAAGATGGCGGCAGCCCGATAACTCCCGAACCCGTGGTCGCATTTAGACAAATGAGGTGTCATTGAACTCGGGCTGACACCCCCTTTCCAATGGACAACATATTTCCACTCCAAAATAAAACCTACCCCTACTAGAGGGTGAAAATTGTAATTTTTTAGAGAATCTCTGTTTCCAATTGCAACATGTGAGAGTTTGAATGCCGATATGGAATGAAATGTTGTTCAACATAAAGTGCATATGTTCGGTGGAAAGCCACTATGAATTAGCATGACCACTCATGGCTATTGAAGAGGGTGGGGGAGCGGATCCCTATGGATGGGTTATTGTTGACGAGTCATTGTTGGCGGGGTCATTGTTGTCGGGTCATTGTGGAAGAGTCCTTGTGGACGAGTCCTTGTGGACAAGTCCTTGTGGACAAGTCCTTGTCCCTTTGGACTGATCCCTTTGGACGGGTCCCTTTGGCCTGGTTCCTACGGACTAGTCCATGAATTTATTTAAATTATGACAAAGGGCCTAACTACATTTGTGTGTGTTGAATTGACGTTGTTCACCACTACTATAATGGAATAACGATATGAAAGGAAAGTGACGAAATACATGTGAACACGTGTATTTGTTTTCCGTGTATTATTACCGTCCTCCTTGTGAAACAAGTCACATCCTGTTTTGCTTCATACGTGAGAAAATGTGAGTTCGAACCCGTGGTCGGATTTTGACGAATGAGGTGTCATTGAACTCGGGCTGATACCCCCTTTCCAATGAACAACATATTTCCACCCCAAAATAAAACCTACCCCTACTAGGGGGTGAAATTGTAATTTTTTTGGAGAATCTCTCTTTCCAATTGCAACATGTGAGAGTTTGAATGCCGATATGGAATAAAACGTTGTTCCACACAAGAGACATGTGTTTGATGGATAGCCACTATGAATTAACATGCTTGTTTTTGGTATATTGGCTTTCACGGCCGGTGAATTAAAACTCAGCAATTCTTCTAGGTTTGTGCCGTGTCCTGTGTGGGGTTTCGCCTAGGACACCAAGCTAGGCTCATCGGCGGGCTCATGGTGTCCCCGCCCGGACCCCCACAGGAGTGACGAACTGCGCGCCACCTCCCTTTATATAAGGTGCAACTGCACCACTTGACTACGAGAACTAAAAGTTCAAGCAGCCTTAACCTCCCTATGAAGGCTTCCAAAAAGATGGTATATTGGCTTTCACGGCCGGTGAATTAAAACTCAGCAATTCTTCTAGGTTTGTGCCGTGTCCTGTGTGGGGTTTCGCCTAGGACACCAAGCTAGGCTCATCGGCGGGCTCATGGTGTCCCCGCCCGGACCCCCACAGGAGTGACGAACTGCGCGCCACCTCCCTTTATATAAGGTGCAACTGCACCACTTGACTACGAGAACTAAAAGTTCAAGCAGCCTTAACCTCCCTATGAAGGCTTCCAAAAAGATGGTATATTGGCTTTCACGGCCGGTGAATTAAAACTCAGCAATTCTTCTAGGTTTGTGCCGTGTCCTGTGTGGGGTTTCGCCTAGGACACCAAGCTAGGCTCATCGGCGGGCTCATGGTGTCCCCGCCCGGACCCCCACAGGAGTGACGAACTGCGCGCCACCTCCCTTTATATAAGGTGCAACTGCACCACTTGACTACGAGAACTAAAAGTTCAAGCAGCCTTAACCTCCCTATGAAGGCTTCCAAAAAGATGGTATATTGGCTTTCACGGCCGGTGAATTAAAACTCAGCAATTCTTCTAGGTTTGTGCCGTGTCCTGTGTGGGGTTTCGCCTAGGACACCAAGCTAGGCTCATCGGCGGGCTCATGGTGTCCCCGCCCGGACCCCCACAGGAGTGACGAACTGCGCGCCACCTCCCTTTATATAAGGTGCAACTGCACCACTTGACTACGAGAACTAAAAGTTCAAGCAGCCTTAACCTCCCTATGAAGGCTTCCAAAAAGATGGTATATTGGCTTTCACGGCCGGTGAATTAAAACTCAGCAATTCTTCTAGGTTTGTGCCGTGTCCTGTGTGGGGTTTCGCCTAGGACACCAAGCTAGGCTCATCGGCGGGCTCATGGTGTCCCCGCCCGGACCCCCACAGGAGTGACGAACTGCGCGCCACCTCCCTTTATATAAGGTGCAACTGCACCACTTGACTACGAGAACTAAAAGTTCAAGCAGCCTTAACCTCCCTATGAAGGCTTCCAAAAAGATGGTATATTGGCTTTCACGGCCGGTGAATTAAAACTCAGCAATTCTTCTAGGTTTGTGCCGTGTCCTGTGTGGGGTTTCGCCTAGGACACCAAGCTAGGCTCATCGGCGGGCTCATGGTGTCCCCGCCCGGACCCCCACAGGAGTGACGAACTGCGCGCCACCTCCCTTTATATAAGGTGCAACTGCACCACTTGACTACGAGAACTAAAAGTTCAAGCAGCCTTAACCTCCCTATGAGGGCTTCCAAAAAGATGGTATATTGGCTTTCACGGCCGGTGAATTAAAACTCAGCAATTCTTCTAGGTTTGTGCCGTGTCCTGTGTGGGGTTTCGCCTAGGACACCAAGCTAGGCTCATCGGCGGGCTCATGGTGTCCCCGCCCGGACCCCCACAGGAGTGACGAACTGCGCGCCACCTCCCTTTATATAAGGTGCAACTGCACCACTTGACTACGAGAACTAAAAGTTCAAGCAGCCTTAACCTCCCTATGAAGGCTTCCAAAAAGATGGTATATTGGCTTTCACGGCCGGTGAATTAAAACTCAGCAATTCTTCTAGGTTTGTGCCGTGTCTTGTGTGGGGTTTCGCCTAGGACACCAAGCTAGGCTCATCGGCGGGCTCATGGTGTCCCCGCCCGGACCCCCACAGGAGTGACGAACTGCGCGCCACCTCCCTTTATATAAGGTGCAACTGCACCACTTGACTACGAGAACTAAAAGTTCAAGCAGCCTTAACCTCCCTATGAAGGCTTCCAAAAGATGGTATATTGGCTTTCACGGCCGGTGAATTAAAACTCAGCAATTCTTCTAGGTTTGTGCCGTGTCCTGTGTGGGGTTTCGCCTAGGACACCAAGCTAGGCTCATCGGCGGGCTCATGGTGTCCCCGCCCGGACCCCCACAGGAGTGACGAACTGCGCGCCACCTCCCTTTATATAAGGTGCAACTGCACCACTTGACTACGAGAACTAAAAGTTCAAGCAGCCTTAACCTCCCTATGAAGGCTTCCAAAAAGATGGTATATTGGCTTTCACGGCCGGTGAATTAAAACTCAGCAATTCTTCTAGGTTTGTGCCGTGTCCTGTGTGGGGTTTCGCCTAGGACACCAAGCTAGGCTCATCGGCGGGCTCATGGTGTCCCCGCCCGGACCCCCACAGGAGTGACGAACTGCGCGCCACCTCCCTTTATATAAGGTGCAACTGCACCACTTGACTACGAGAACTAAAAGTTCAAGCAGCCTTAACCTCCCTATGAAGGCTTCCAAAAAGATGGTATATTGGCTTTCACGGCCGGTGAATTAAAACTCAGCAATTCTTCTAGGTTTGTGCCGTGTCCTGTGTGGGGTTTCGCCTAGGACACCAAGCTAGGCTCATCGGCGGGCTCATGGTGTCCCCGCCCGGACCCCCACAGGAGTGACGAACTGCGCGCCACCTCCCTTTATATAAGGTGCAACTGCACCACTTGACTACGAGAACTAAAAGTTCAAGCAGCCTTAACCTCCCTATGAAGGCTTCCAAAAAGATGGTATATTGGCTTTCACGGCCGGTGAATTAAAACTCAGCAATTCTTCTAGGTTTGTGCCGTGTCCTGTGTGGGGTTTCGCCTAGGACACCAAGCTAGGCTCATCGGCGGGCTCATGGTGTCCCCGCCCGGACCCCCACAGGAGTGACGAACTGCGCGCCACCTCCCTTTATATAAGGTGCAACTGCACCACTTGACTACGAGAACTAAAAGTTCAAGCAGCCTTAACCTCCCTATGAAGGCTTCCAAAAAGATGGTATATTGGCTTTCACGGCCGGTGAATTAAAACTCAGCAATTCTTCTAGGTTTGTGCCGTGTCCTGTGTGGGGTTTCGCCTAGGACACCAAGCTAGGCTCATCGACGGGCTCATGGTGTCCCCGCCCGGACCCCCACAGGAGTGACGAACTGCTTCTTCTTCTTCTAGTTGTTATTTCAATTCCTGCTTCCGCGCGAAGCGCGGGAGCAGGCGGGCCTTCGGCTAGACTAGTAGCCCTTAGGCCATTGGATATTTGTTATCTTAATTTTAATGAAATTATTATGCTAGGAGCATGTCAGGACATGCGTGAGTTGAATGATTTCTTAGTTTGGTGGCGCAGAGGTCACCCCGACCAACAAAGGAGACCCCCCAAGGAAAGGCCCAACACAACACCCCGCCCGTGCCGAGGCCCCACTCACACCCCCATTTATTATTCAACATAATGTTACATACAGAATGCACAAGACATAAAACGACATGTGGGCAAAAACAAATGTACACTAATATATAAATACAAACATATATATACATATTTCAAACAAAGTTCCTTGGTTTTTATCCTAGTTTCTTGTTTTTTCTCTGTCCATGATCGTATGATTTGTTGAGCATAGTTTAAAGAACACACTTGTTTGGGGAGGTATAGTCACTGGGGGCAATCACACGCATATGGAGCACTTTTCACTGACAGTACATTGAATGGGAATCGGAGAGATGCGATTAGTGAAAGCGAAATTTTTGTAGGCTATGCGCCAAACACTCACTGGACTTCAACGTGGCTGGGTTGTCACCACCCCCAGGAGCGCGCAGAAAGTAAATGAAGCGACGTGTGTTTCATAGCCAAAGGCAGCTGGGGGTGGAGGGCTGAGCTGTTTTGGGGAGACTAGGTTATGGGTGGGGGAAAGAGATGGGAATTTGCAGGGGTGCGGTTGTCATTGAGGATATCTTGGGCAAGGGGAGAGACAGATAGAGCTTCAGAAAAGAATGGAAGGTTTGCGAGACGAGCACGGATAAGGTACTTTAGACGTAGGTTATGTAGAGTAGTGAGAATCGTAGGAAATGTATATAGGGAGGTAAAATCAGCGGATGGTGTGTCGTAAGGTAGACGGTATGCCATGCGGAGGGCATGACGATCCAGTTTTAGCAGATTAAAATAAAGAGGAGGGGACGCAGTGAGCCAGGACATGGAAGCGTAGAGTAGGACAGGGAGGATGAAAGCACGGTATATACGGATGATCATAGGGGCTTTCAGGCCCCAGGTATGGCCGGTGAGGGAGCGGGTAGCAGTTAGACGATGAAGGGCGCGGCTGGTGAGGAGGCGGAGATGGTGGGTCCACTGTAGGTTGTTTTGAAAGGTGATACCGAGGTATATGAGTTTGTTGGTTTCGAGAAGAGGGAGAGAGTTCAGGGTGAGATGGATTCGATGGCGGGGATGGCAAAGGCGGGATTTTCTTCTAAAGACTATGAATTGGGTTTTCCGACCATTAACTGTTATATGAGAAGAGAGGAACCAGGACTGAAGAGTGTTGAGGTAGGATTGGAGAAGATTTTGTAGTTTGGGGGCAGTGTGACCGAGAGCGAGGATAGCTAGGTCGTCAGCAAATTGATAAAGGCGTAGTGGGGGAGGTGGGTGTGGAATATCGTGGGTAAATAAAAGGTAGAGTAAGGGGGAAAGTGGCGACCCCTGGGGGACGCCGGCACGAATGGAGAAGGTGTAGGAATGTGCAGATTTGATTCGGATAGAGGCTGTGCGGTGTGATAAGAAATTATATATCAGACGGATAAGGGAAGAGGGGATGGGGAGATGTCGGAGTTTGTATAAGAGTACGGGGTGGTAGACCTTGTCGAAAGCTTTCTCTACATCGAGGCATATGAGAGCAGCAGTGCGGCGAGGTTTCATGAAAGCGGACAATGAGGCGGTTAAGTGGAAAAGGTGGTCTTGCGTCGATCGGTGGGCACGGAAGCCGGCTTGGGATTCGGGTAGTAAATGGAGGGGTTCGAGATAAGAGCTGATTCGTTTTGCAAGGACTAGTTCGAATAGTTTGGATAGTACTGGAAGAAGGCTTATGGGGCGGTAGGAGTTTATATCAGAGGGAGCTTTATGGGGTTTCAGGAAAAGGAGGATGGAAGCTTTACACCAGTGGGTGGGATAAAAGCCGGTGTATAGCATGGTAGTATATATAAGGGAAAGAACATGGATAAGGATGGGGGGAGCGGCTTGGAGGTGCCGGTAGGTAATGGTATCAGTTCCTGGAGCGGTGTTTTTACGATGGCGAAGAATTGATGTGATTTCAGAAGGAGAAATGGGATGGTTAAGAGGATGAGAGTAATCAATGTTTGTAAAGTGAGCAAAGGAAGGTTGGAGGTCAGGTGTAAGTTTCGGGTCTTGAAGACGTTGGATAAGCACATCATTTGGGTTTTGGAATTTAGGGTTGTGGGTTGGAGAGAAGACATGGTAGTAGTGAGATGCAAAAAGGTTAGCCTTTTCGAGGGGAGTAGTGGGAACTGAGGTGGGGGTATAAATGGGGTAGGTAGGGTGGGATGGACGAGACTTCGTGAGGCGTTGAAAGGTAGGCCAGAATTTAGAAGGATCGGGTGTGTCATCCAGACGGGTGCATGCATCGTTCCAGGTTTTGCGTTTAATAGCACGGATATAAGATTTGGCATGACGGAGATGGCGACGATGTTGGCGGAGGGTGTCAGGATCTCGGGTGCGGAGATAGGCCCTATAATAGTCATGGGCTATGCGTAAAAGGTTAAGGGCCTTAGGAGGTATAGGAGGTTTGGTAGGGTGGTAGGAGTGGCGGGGGATATGAAGCCTGTCGGCAGTAAGGAGAGCATGTTCGGTTTCGGCGATTAGTGTGAGAAGATTTGGTAGAGATGTCGGGGAGGTGTGGGGGGTAAGGAGATCAGTAACAGTGGCTCGATACTCAGACCAGTTGGTCTTTGTAAAACGACGAGTAGGAGGGGGCCGGTATGGGGCATCTGGGCGGGGGAAAATGTGGGGTATCGAGATCAGAGCTGGAACATGGTCACTACCAATAGAAGGAAGCATGCGGACTAGAGGATGAGGGGTTAGGGTTGGGGACATGATCATAACATCAGGGGTAGAGTTTGTTGAGGGTATTGTGGGCGAGGGAAAGGGAACGAGCACTCCGCGGATACTATGAAGGAGATTGTGGAAATTAGTTTGGTCTTGCACAGTGTAGGAGTTGATATTAATATCAGCTGCTAGAAAATAATTGGGGAAGGTGCGATCAAGGTATTGGAGGAAAGCAATAGGGGGAGGGGTCTTTGGGGATAAATAAAGGGTAGCTACGGTGAACGTCTTAGAGGGGGCAAAAATTTCAAGGATTAGGTATTCTGTGAAATGATGAGGAAAGGTATGGAAATGACGTTTGACTGTAAGGTTACGATGGACACCGACCGCTACCCCGCCCGCAAGCCGCGCTCCGTACGGCCGATCCGCACGGTAGACGACATACGGGGGGAGGCACAGCCGGTGGGAGGGACCAAGGAAAGTTTCGTTGAGGATAAATATGTCCGGGGAGTGCTCTAAAAGGTAAAGTTCAAAGGTCGGCCGGTTGGAGGTGACAGAGCGGATATTGTCATAGTATATTTTCAACGACATGATTAATTGAGAAGAGGAACACTTGCTAGCGGGACGAATGCAAAATGCATCCTATTACCCGCATAGGCTATGTCTAAATGAGTATTGAATATCAACCTGGTCGCCATTTGAACCTGGTTGAGGACAAGAGGGCGGTGGAATGGGAG
The DNA here is from genome assembly GCA_946902985.2 of Meconema thalassinum. NCBI lineage: Eukaryota > Metazoa > Arthropoda > Insecta > Orthoptera > Tettigoniidae > Meconema > Meconema thalassinum. The sequence goes on along the minus strand of OX336394.1, from coordinate 243,599,793 downwards.
ACAATTCTGAAGGACCATGGTAATGAAGCGAATAATGTTTTCGGTACTGGGAGTGGGGAAGGCGGAGGAAGGGGCTGGGGTGGGTAAGTCTTGGGAAACTACTGGTACGACGGTTTCAGGCTGGGTGGGAATGGGATCAGGTCGGCTTTTACATTTAAAACTGAAGGCCGGATGAGGAAGGGAGCAATTGATGCATTTAGGGGAGGTTCTGTTTTGGCACAAGGATGTAGGGTGTTCCTGACTGCAGATACCACATACCTCAGCATGGACACAGGGTGCTCCCGGGGCGTGGTCATATCGCTGACACTTATCGCATCTCATCCTCTGGGGGGCGGCTGCACGGGAAGGCTCCACTCGATGACGACGGGCATAGATGATGGCCCCATCGCGGAGGAGAGCGTCCAGAGACCCGGTGTCACGGCTGAGGATCCGGACAAGTGAAGTTGGACCAGTGTTGTTCCTTATCCTGGCAACACGGAAGATGGTAAGTCCTTGAAGGCCGAGCTGCTGGGCGACATCTTCTTCTGAGTATTCCCGGTCGACTCCATAGGCGACGACCGAGAGGAGGGGGGTAGGGCGGGAGGGAGGGGGGTTAGGGCGTGAAGGCTGGAAGTTGGATAGGTTTTTGGCACGGGTGCGAGGGCCGAACTGAGCCAGACCAATGGTGTTTGTTAGGTGCTGGTAGAAGGGCTTTACAGTTTTGATATTATACCCTTCGCGGGTGCGTTGTAACTCCAGGCGGTAGGAGGCAAGGTCAGGGGTAAAGGAGGAAATGATTGTGAAAAGGGTGCGGGGGTTTGCCTTAGCGAGGTCAATGTCGGTAAGCTTGATGACATAGAATGCAGGTGAGGGAAGAGGGTTTGGGTTTATAACGCTTCGCTGGCGAACTTGAGGATGTAGAGCTGGGTTCTGGGCTGCCACAGCGTATGAGCGAAGAGTGCCTGGCATATATGAAGCTGTGGATATAGCCATTGGTGGTGGAAGGTTTGGCAGTTTAAGTGGTGCTAGTTGACGATTTTCAAAAGGCATGAAGTCAATTCCACTCACCGAAGGCCCAGTAGGTTCTGCCGAAGTTGGAGCTGAAGACGATGTATATGTGGAGCCAGAAGAGATCTCATCGCCGCATTTTCTTTTGGCCTGTGAAGTAGGGCTGTTTGCTGCGTCCGATGTAGCGCGAGAGCACTTTATCTTTTGAGTTTCCATGGTATGTTCTGGCGTTGGTGGTGAATCGAATATGCTCTGCGACAGCCGTCTCTGAGGTGCCGGCTGTTTGCCGGGGTCCGACATGACGTATGGTTACTATCTCGTATGATCTGGTAAGCTCGTGAATGTTCTCGAAAATTCTGGAAAATGCAGATGAAGGTGCCGATGACCAGAGTTTCCTCGCTGAAAATGGCTGATGAGCGGTGAATTTCGTAGCACTTTGATGTATCGTGACGGTCCAGAGCACTAGATAGAAGAACACAGTCCGGGCGGGGACACCATGAGCCCGCCGATGAGCCTAGCTTGGTGTCCTAGGCGAAACCCCACACAGGACACGGCACAAACCTAGAAGAATTGCTGAGTTTTAATTCACCGGCCGTGAAAGCCAATATACCATCTTTTTGGAAGCCTTCATAGGGAGGTTAAGGCTGCTTGAACTTTTAGTTCTCGTAGTCAAGTGGTGCAGTTGCACCTTATATAAAGGGAGGTGGCGCGCAGTTCGTCACTCCTGTGGGGGTCCGGGCGGGGACACCATGAGCCCGCCGATGAGCCTAGCTTGGTGTCCTAGGCGAAACCCCACACAGGACACGGCACAAACCTAGAAGAATTGCTGAGTTTTAATGCTTGTTTTTGTTTTTCGTTTTTACGCATGCCCACTCATAGCTTTTGTAAGAGGGCAGGCTTTTTAAAAGATGGCGGCTGTAGTGTAACCTAACCTAACCCAACCCACGAGTGGTGATCAAAAAGTATTTTAAGTGACGCTTGTCGATTGGCAAACCAATAATCAAAGAGTGATATGTCAGGCCTTGAGGTGATAGCCCCTTTTGATTGATCCCTGTTGATTGATCTCTGTTGATTTGTCCCTTTGGACTGGTCTCTGTTGACTAGCCCCTTTTGGACGGGCCCTTTTTGACAGGGGGTCATTTTTGATGGATCCTTTTTGACAGGTGCTTTTCGACGGGTCCCTGTTGACGAGTCATTGCTGACGGGTCCTTGTTGATGAGTCCCTGTGGACGGGTCATTGTTGACGGGTCCCTATTGACAGGTCATTGTTGACAGGTCATTGTTGACGGGTCATTGTTGATGGGTCCTTGCTGACAAGTCCCTGTTGATGGGTCCCTGTGGAAGGGTCCCTTTAGACCGGCCCCTTTGGACTGGTCCCTATGGACCGGCCCATGAAATTTATCCAAATTATGTCAAAGGGCCTAACTACATTTGTGTGTAAAGCAGTGTGTTGAACTGACGTTGTTCACCAGTCCTTACTACTACAATTGGATAACGATATGAAAGGAATTGATTAACTAGACATGAGTTAACTACCAACGAAACACTTTGGCGACTCTGCTTGTTATTGACCAATGAGTAGGGTTTTAGAAAAACTGTTTGCTATTTTGGGTTATATACAAAAAATGCTTAGACCTTTTGAGTGACTATGTTTGCTAAACAAGACATTATACCAGACACGATTAGGATTCTTATGTAGCTCAGACAAGGAAAGAATTTCTACAGAATCTGCTGACATTGAATATAGATTTAGGTATTAGGAAGTCATTTTGAAGGCCTTTGTCTGGAGCGTGGCACTCTATGAAAGTAAAACTTAGACAATTGGTGTAGCAGAGAAGTGGAGAATTGAAGTGTTTGAAATGTGGTGTTACAGGAGAATGATGAAGATTAGATGGGTAAATAGGGTTACTAACAAAGAGGTATTAAGACGAGTGGGGGAGAAGAGATGTATCTGGCGACTGTTAATGAAGTAAAGAGATAGGTTGGTAGAACACGTACTAAGACACCCAAGAATAGCAAACTTAGTTAAGGAAGAAAGGTTCGAGGACGAGAACTGTAGGGGTAGACCAAGTTTAGAATATGTTAAACAGATAGCCTTGAATGTAGGGTGTGGTAGCTATATAGAGATGAAACGATTAGCTCGGGACAGATAGGCGCTGAGATCTGCATCAAACCAGTCAAAGGACTAAAGACTCAAACAACAACATGTAAGTTCACTAAAATAATGTTGTGTAACGGTAAATGTTAGTCAACGAACAGTAATGCATTACTAAAACCCATGACACGATACCTAAGAGCTTTTCTAAAATTATTTTAAAATGCCTTTAACCCTATATTGAACACCCAGTTCACAAGACTCATAACTGCAATGTTATGGTAAAACAAAACAAAATCTATATTTCAAAACAAGCAAGTGGTTTAGTCAATGTATACTGGAAAAAGTTTTGTAAACACTCAAGTCCTCAAGACTAATTAAATTAGTAACTGTCAGGTTGACCGAGTGCTTAAGGTGTTTGACTTAAGATCAAATTTTCTGTATAAGGAAGCAAAGGTTCGAATCCCTTACCTGACATAACTATTGCCATGACATAGCTTGGCCACACTGCATTATTATGACACTCGGTACACAAACCATAGATATAGTGTATTGTTTAAGGCCACTCTCTTTCTGAACATAGTCAGAGACTGTTGATGGTTAACAATTGTATTAATAGTGGGACATGGGGATAGTAATTAAGAAAAACAGACAATACCCATACAATATTTTTATTAAATTCATTTTATAATAGTTACACACTGAATTCAACTCTATCTCTTTACCATTGTTCTATATAGATTTTTTAACACAACGCTTGTTGTAGATCCTTTTACAACTTTCTCCAGGTACTCTTGCTCTTAAAAACTGGGGAAGCCGCAATGGTTTTATAAACATAAAACCCTCATCCTCTTCTTTTTCATAATTATCATCATCATCATCATTATGAATATTATCATCAAAATTATTATAGTCATTGTCACCATCATTATCATCATCATCATCATTCTCAACATCACTAGAACTATCCAATTCCTCTTGTTTGTTTTCCACAGGGACCTCTTGTAGAGTCTGCGTTGCTTTTGATAGTGTTATGGGTTTTTTGAACGATGGTATTTGTCCTAACATGTCTTTTTGAGGTGATGATGAATGCTTTTTAACAAACAATGCACTATCTTGAGCAGCAATATATTTTTCTTGGACTTGCTTTTTACCTGGGTTAGAGTATTTTGCGTATTTAAATGTGTATTAATTTGAGATTCACAATGATGTTCTTTTGAAGTAAGTACGTTGGAGTCTTTTGTTTTAATCATTCCTCGACACTTTTTGGATCGTTGTTTTGAACATCGCCAAATAACAGTTCCATCTTTATTGGTTGTTTTTACAATATATGTATATCCTTTATAGAAGACACATGGCTTGCCATGACTGGTTGTTGAGACTTCCATATCAACTAATAGGCCTACATATGAATTAAATTTTAGTAAAGTCACATGAACAATCTTTAGATTACAAGTGATTTACACACACACACACACTTTCCTAAATGTCAAGATTTATGGATGTTGTTTTCCGCCAACAGCTGCTTACTGCGTATGACAAGGCTGGAGACTGGTAGGTGAGACGGTCTTTCACGATGTGAACACTGTAACAGGCAGTAGTCAACTGACAATATTCGTATACCCTAGTCAAGGTTAACAGGTACATACTGCGTATGACAAGACCGTACACTCGTAGGTTAGACCGTATTTTTTGTTTGTTGCTAAGGATCCCATATATACCCTAGACATGTTAGTTCTGAACACTTAGTGGTTAATTGTATATATTGAATTTAAATACACAGCTCATACAAGCACGTTTTGCGGATGGGAGGGGTGAGAGGCTGGCAAAAAAGGAAATGTTTTAGTTTAATGAAACGTCATGTCCTAGTAGGCGTGATTTATAGTAGACGCAATTGATAGTAGACGTAATTGATAGTAGGTGTAATCGATACTAGACGTGATTAATAGTAGACGCAATTGATACTAGGCGTGATTGATAGTAGGCGTGATTTGTAGTAAGCGCGATTTATAGTAGACGCAAATGATAGTAGGCGCGATTGATAGTAGGCGTGATTGATAGTAGACGCGATTGATAGTAGGCGCAATTTGACATGGGCGCGACTCAGATCATTTTTGATATCATAAAGTTACAGTGTCAATGTTTATACAAAGTACAAGGTAGAGGGTATTTTAAGACATAACCTCAGCTCCTTTACATAACTTAACTTTACCTAACCTAACTTTGTCACGTGACATGTTCTACAAGTTTAGACTTGCTTTAAGACTGATTATGACGTCATAGATTGATGGGAGCGGTGAGAGGCTTACAAAAAGGAAATGTTCTGGTTTAATGAAACGTTATGTCCTAGTAGGCGCGATTTATAGTAGACGCAATTGATAGTAGGCGCGATTAATAGTAGACGCAATTGATAGTAGACGTGATTGATAGTAGGCGTGATTTGACATGAGCGCGATTTATAGTAGACGCGAAAGGTAGTAGGCGCGATTGATAGTAGGCGTAATTAGACATGGGCGAGATTTATAGTAGACGCAATTGATAGTAGGCGCGATTGATAGTAGGTGTAATTGGTAGTAGGCGCGATTTAACATGAGCGCGATTTATAGTAGACGCAAATGATAGTAGGCGTGATTGATAGTAGACGCAATTGATACTAGGCGTGATTGATAGTAGGCGTGATTTGTAGTAAGCGCATTTCATAGTAGGCTCAATTGATAGTAGATGCAATTGATAGTAGACGTGATAGTAGGCGCGATTGATAGTAGACGTGATTGATATGGTCGCGACTTAGATCATTTTTGATATTACAAAGTTACAGTGTCAATGTTTATACAAAGTACAAGGCAGAGAGGGGGTATTTTAAGACTTAACCTCAGCTCACCTAACATAACCTAACTTTACCTAACCTAACTTTGTCACGTGACATGTTCTACAAGTTTAGACTTGCTTTAAGGCTGACTATGACTATGACGTCATAGATTGATGAGAGGGGTGGGAGGCTGACAAAAAAGGAAATGTTTTGGTTTAATGAAAAGTCATGTCCTAGCAGGCGCGATTGGTAGTAGACGCAATTGATAGTAGACGCGATTAATGGAAGGCGCAATTGATAGTAGGTGTGATCAGGTACTTACTGCATATCAAAAGGCTGTACACTCGTGTGTTAGACACTCTATCTTGTTAAGGACCCCTATATATTCCCTATACAAGGCTATACATGTTAGTTCTAAACACTTAGTGGTTATTTGTATTTTAAATTTATATACACAGGTTATACAAGCACGTTTTTTCACACAGTAAAACTTTGTCAAATAGCCACATGCGACACGCAAAGTATGTTTCCGCTATCTAGCGGTGACTATGGAAACTACCTGAACATATCCCAATCTAATCCTAGCTAACTTCACCTGACGTGACCATACCGGTTTGTAAGCAACAACAACAACACACTAAGATTCCATGAATTCCAGAGTACTTTTAGATTAATTATCGACTCTCAACTCTTATAACTATGTCTATCCCACTCTGTCAAAAACACGATATATTTTTTTAAAATTTTTGCTTGATGTCAATACTAAAGTGATAATGGGTTTTCCGATCCTAACACTATAAATTCATTGCCCCCACTCTTATCTCGGTCTCGACAACAACCATGCCTATTTTTATTATGTCAGATGATGTAATGTTCGAGTGCAAAGTGGGTGTAAAAGTGAGTGCAAAGTGAGTGCAAAAGTGAGTGCAAAGTAAGTGTAAAAGTAGTTGTAAAAGAGAGTGCAAAGTGAGTGCAAAAGTGAGTGCAAAAGTGGGGTGTAAAAGTGGTACCCTATTTGTAATGGCTTATTTGACAAGTTATTTTGTGGTACCCTATTCGTAATGGCTTATTTCACAAGTTGTTTTTGTCAATGTATTTAGAGGATATTTCTCTTGTTCATGGAAAGTATCTCAGCCCTTTTTATGATAGCATAATGCTTACCGTCATGTTTGTAAGCAACAACAACACACTAAAATTCCAAGAATCCAAACTACTCTAAGGTTAATGATGGTCTCTCAACTCCATTCCACGCCTAGTCAATAACATTATACATTTCAAATTTTTCAAAAAAGGTAAATTGAGAAAGTAGGCTATATATTTAAACTAAAAATCATATGCTAACTCCAACACCTACGTCTATCCCATTCTCAGTCAAAAAATATATATATATATTCTTTAAATTTTTCCAAAAAATATTTGGAAAGTAGGCTATAATTTGAAAACTAATCATCCTAAAAAGTCATATATAGACTCAAACCAATGGCTTTTATGTCCTTAATCGTTAGAACAAAACATGGAATTTGACATTTTTCCAAATATTGATCATTTTTAAAAATGGGCTATATTTTGTAAACTATGAATTACACAAAAATGTGTTTGACATAAAAATGACAGGTATTTACCCCCTCTACCCACAAACCAAGTCCCAGGTCTCTGGGACAAAATCCAAAAAGGTTCAATTTTGAAAGTAGACGATATTTTGAAAACTAATCATTCTAAAAAGTCATATATAGACTCAAACAAATGTCCTTTAAGTCCCTTAACGTTAGAACAAAACTTAACATTTTTTTCATTTTTTCAAAAAAAGTCCAATTTTCAAAATTGCCTATATTTTGGAAACTAAGAATTAGTTCCAAAATGGCGGTCATAGCTTAACTCAACCTAACCTAACCCTACGAGGTGTGATCAAAAAGTTCCAAAATGGCTGCCGTAGCTTAACTTAAACTTTGATTGATCCCTGTTGATTGACCCCTTTTGATTGATCTCTGTTGATGTATCCCTTTGGACTGGTCCCTGTTGACTAGCCCCTTTGGACGGGTCCTTTTTAAAGGGGGAGTCATTTTTTTACGGGTCCCGGAGGACGGGTCCTTGTTGACGGGTCCCTGTGGGCGGGCCCCTTTGATATAATTTGGATAAAATGCACGGGCCAGTCCATAAGGATCAGTCCAAAGGATACTAAGTGGTGATTATACGCCAATCAGTATAATTTAATATAATATAATCCCCCTTCCGACCAATCTGAAATTGACTGTGAATTTTGCGGAACGAAAAGTTCACAGGCGAAATGAGAGTTGCACTTCTAGGGAATGGCGAGGTGAATGAAACTCAAATCCCCCTTCCGTCCAATCTTTACTTGACTATGTTTCACAAGAGAAATTAAGAAAACCCGAGTTGCACTTCCAGGGAAACTCCAAACACAACTCAACACGACTCAACGGTTTGCTGCTGGCTGTATCTGGGCAATAGGTTCGCCCGCTAGCTAAGCTGTAACAGGGATGATAGACTCGCCCTTAGCTAGCTCGTAAACTGTCGCCTCAGTAGTTGAATGGACATGGTTGGAAGAAATTAAAACGTAAAAACACTTATACTGGGCGATGTATTGAAGATAGGCATATGCTCACGCGGACTTTTTTGTAGAACATTTCATGCTGAACAATTCTTGCCCTCATAGTATTTAGATATTTTTAACGGTTTGCCCAGCGTAAGCTTACAAAGCGCTCGGACGCCAGTTGTTTTTTCGACTTTTCCACTGAAATCGTTACTGCTCGGCTTCCTTTGATTATAAATAAATTATTTTCTACAGAAATCATCCTCGAGATATCCTTTACAGAATGGTGAAAACCGCATCAAAATCCATCCAGCGGTTGTCGAGTTTACCCGTAACATCCAAGAATCGGGGACTTTGTTTTATACCAAGTATAGATTATTGCAAAAAATGCTTTGAGTTAGTGGATGTCAGTTCCAATAACTTTGGATTTGGGTTTTTCTTGTGTAGAAGTGTTATGTTAGTGATTTATAAGACAAATATATCTGACAGAACAGTAACTGGCCGGTACAGGTGGACTTTTTATATCTTGAAAATTATGCTTTGTTGTATCTTTAAATATTAGAAACTTTTGATGACATTTTTATGGTGATCTCGGCCTCACATTGTAAAAGCATTTATTGAAGTAAAAGATTAGTGGCTTAAAATCTCACACAACACAGTATTTTATTTGTTTTAACAAGAATTGGTCAAGTTGTCGGTACTTTAGGACTCTCCCCTACATATCAAATTCTCTGCGTTAATAAGGCTTTACATATAAACACAAATCTAACCATATTAATAATAATATCGTATGGTCTCGGGTGCCGGGTGCAAGCTTTGTTAATTGACGCCCAGAGGGCAGTTTGCAAGTAGAATTGTTTTATCGATCCTTGGAGCACTTCCTAATAGAAAAAAAGAGGAAATTTATGCGTTGGCGGAAAATCCAGAGATTATAATTTTCGCATTATGAACATGGCGTACTGAATTCAAATGAGTTATTTAACATGCCAACAACGCATGACATGCGTAACGTCATTTTTGTCGCCTTTCAAAAATCATTTACCACGGCCAAGAGCGAAACCGCAAGCTTGGGGTTGGTAATCGACATGATAACCACTCACCCTCCGTGGCAAGCGCAGGAGTCGGAATATTGGTGCCGGAAGGATATAGGCAATATATCAAGCAATGGCAATACACTAGTGAGAGGATCATACAGCTGACGATAGAAATGGGAGACTTTCAGGATATGACCTTTATTGCGGCTTATGGACCCAATGAGGATAACACTAAGGAATTGAAGGAGGTCTTCTATGAAGAACTGCAGAAGACCATAGATGATGCAAAAGGAAGAGTGTTCGTACTGGGTGACCTTAACGGCCGAGTTGGCAACAGAGTAGAAGGGTGGGAAGAGGTGATGGGAAGACATGGTGAAGAGACACAAAATGACAATGGAAGGAGGATTTTAGACCTATGCAACAGCAATGAGATGGTTGTCTCCAATACCATGTTTCAACACAAGAGGATTCATATGTATACCGAAGTCTATAATAGACTATGTGCTTGTAGAGAAGGAGATGATGAGGAATGTGCTGGATGCCAAGGCACACAGGGGGTTCGAGATTGGTAGCGATCACTACCTGCTGGTTGTGAAGATGGCATTTACATCGAAGCCGAAACAACAGCAGGGGAGGAAAAAAAACTAAGAAGAAGATAAAGGGGTATAGACTCAAGGAGAAGGAAGATGTGAGAGCAGCATATCAGGAGAAGATATCTGATCGACTACAGGGGATAGGAACAGAGGATTTGGACTTGGAAGAGTCATGGGGCTTGTTTAAGCAAACAATTCTGAGGGCGGCAGAAGAAACCTGTGGAGTGTCAAAGGCTGGAGTACAACAGAAGAGGACGGCATGGTGGACTGAGGAGGTGCAAGCAGAGGTGAAGAAGAAGAAACAGCTTTGGCAGAAGTATCTTACAACTAGGTTACAGGGGGATTATGTTCTCTATAAAAACCAGAGGCAACAAACAAAAAATGCAGTTAAAGAAGCAAGAAAAAGACACGGGACAATTTTGGTAAAGAGTTGGAAGAGAATTATAGTACAAATCAAAAACTCTTCTATAAAGTTATGGGGGGCGTGGTGGCTCAGCGGTCTAGCTGTATGCCTCTCACCAAGGCGGTCCGGGTTCGATTCCCGGTCAATGCATGTGAGATTTTCGAAGTGAAATGCCATGTCCTGTGGTTCGGATTCCACGTAAAAAGGAGGTCCCGTGGCTCATAATCACAAGATTCACGGTCACGTAAAACTACAATCTTCCTTTTTCTATAAAGTTATGAAGAATATGAGGAAGGGGAAGGAATGCCCACTCAAATTTATAAAAGATAAGCATGGAAACCTACTAAGAACAGAAAAGGATATAATGGAAAGATGGAAGGAACATTTTAAGGAACTCTTAGTAGCGGAAGGGCAAGAAACAGACCAAGAAGAACAGAAATTAAGAAGAGAGACTAATTAAGGAATAGAGAATACAATGGAGGAGGTCAAGAAGGCACTGAAGAAAATGAAGCTGGGCAAAGCAGCCGGGCATGATCAGATCACCCCGGAGATGCTGAGGTATATGGGTGAGGAGGGAGAGAGACTACTGTTAAAAGTATTGAACATTGCCTGGAGGACAAAGAGCATCCCCGAAGATTGGGAAGTCAGCATTATCATCACCATTTTTAAGAAAGGAGATAATCGGGAATGCGGGAATCATCGAGGGATCTCACTGCTAAGGGTACCAGGAAAGATTTATGCACGAGTGTTGGAAGACCGACTTCGGACAATTGTAGAACCCCAGTTTGATGAAGCACAGTGTGGATTTAGGCCAGAAAGGAGTACACAGGATTTGATTTTCAGTGCAAGACAGATAAGTGACAAGATGCTGGAAAAGGGAAAGGCCTTCATTGACTTGGAGAAGGCTTTCGACAGTGTCTCGCGGTACAAGATCTGGGAAGCTTTGCGACAGAAGGGAGTGGAGGACAGCCTGTTGGTAGCACTGAAGAGTATGTACAAGAAGAGTAGAAACTATATCAGAACATCAAATGCAGAGTCAGAGGAGTTCCAGGCGACATCGGGAGTGCGACAGGGATGCATTTTAAGTCCACTCCTGTTTATAACTCTTATGGACTCGGTCATTAAAAACTGTAATGTGAGAGTGAAGAAGTTCCATCTTGGCTATAGGAACATGCGGCCAGTGTTTGTTACACATTTCGTTTTTGCAGATGACATCCTGCTGATGGGAGACACCCAAGAACATCTACAACATAACATTAACGTATGGGATGAAGAATTATCCAATAGTGGGATGAAAATCAATACTGCTAAGACACGGACAATGCTAGTGTCACGAGAAGAAACTGTGCAGCAGGTGAATATAAGAGGAACCAACCTGGAACAAACTGAAAGCTTCAAATATCTGGGAGCAACACTACAAAGAGATGGAAAAATTGAGGGTGAAATCAATAGCAGAGTGCAGGCTACCAGTAGATTGTTCAATTCAATAAAGTCAAGTTTCTTTAAGAACAGAGAAGTTTCGAAGAACACAAAGCTGGCAATATTTCGGGCTGTCTATACACCAGTACTTATGTACAGCAGTGAGACCTGGTGCCTCACAGACAAGTACCGCAGCAAAGTGCAGGCAATGGAAATGAGGTATTTGAGGAAAGTGGAAGGCAAGACGAGACGTGACAGGATCTGGAATCAGACCATGAGAACGGGTTTAGGAGTTGTACCACTTCAGCAAAAGGTCGAAGAGAATCAGATGAGGTGGTACGGCCACATCCAACGTATGCCGGAATCACGAATTGCCAAGATAGTATGTGAAACACAAGTGCAGGGTAATAGAACAAGAGGGAGACCAAGGACTACGTGGGAGGAAAATGTCAGGAGGGCAGTCGAGGAGAGGGAAATAGAATGGAGAAAAGCAAAACAGCTGAACAGAGACAGGAAGGCTTGGCGCTCCTTTTGTAAAACCTCGACACCGATGGGTAGAAGAGGATCCGACTAAGTAAGTAAGTAAGCATTGACCGGGAATCAAACCTGGTCGACCTTTGTGAGAGGCCAACAGCTTGACCACTGCGCCACCACGCCCCCTTAACCTAGTAGCGAGTAAAGGCTTTAAAATAGTACAGTGCAACTATTCAATTCAATTGAACAACTAAAAGTAATTTATGAATATTCGAAACTCACCACCACACCTCGCATTTAAACACATGTGACCTCATCGGCATGTAACGACGCACTGTTTGAAGCATTCTTGGCTGTTTCCCCGGAGGTCCAGGTTCGATTCCCGGCTCTGCCAGGAAATTCAATTTTGGTCTGAGGGCTGGAACTGGGTACAATCATCCTCGTGAGGCAAAACTGAAAAGAGGAGGGTTTGATTTCTACCTCTGCCATCCTGGAAGTGGTTTTCCGTGGTTTCCCACTTCTACTCCAGGCAAATTGGAACTAAGAATGTAGTATTTTAATGTAGGAAGTTTATCATCTATTTTTTTAATCACTAGAGACCTAAGTAGTATGGCAACAGTAAAACCCAGGAGAATTTCAGAAATTGCATAATTATGTAAAGAACATGATTGTTCATTAAGTATGAGCATTCTAGGCTGTCCCCGCGGCAGCCCTGGTTCGATTCCCAGCTCTTACAAGAAATTTAATTCTGGTCTGAGGGCTGGAACGGGGTGAGGAAAAACATACAAGAGGCGGGTTTGATTCCCACCTCAGCCATTCTGGAAGTGGTTTACCGTGGTTTACCCCACTTCTACTCCAGGAAAATGCTGGGATGCTTCCTAACTTAAGACCACTACCGCCTCCTTCCCAATCCTATACCCAATTCACAAATACACACAGTACAGCCACCAGAATGGCATAGGTTATCACACAAATTTCACACACACAAAAATATACGGTGTTATATGACCGTGAGGTCGCAGCCCCTAAAATAAGCAACAACAACAATTGATAATCGGTGAAACTTGAAAGTTTCTATGTATCATGGTTACCTACGAATGAAGACTTGCGTCTAGCGACCGAGATGTCAGCGGGGCTTCTTTTACAAATCTATTATATATAATCCAAAATTGACTCATCACCGCAGGGCTCAAACCACTAGACCTCGAAAGCTGAAATTTTGCATGTTGGTTGATCCGAGTAGAGGCTCACTAAGAAACGGTTTTTGAAAATTCAATTTGTAAGTGACTTTTTTTCGGCCCTTTGGCATTGACCATCCAAAATTGACTCATCGACGCAGGGCTCAAACCACTAGACCTAGAAAGCTGAAATTTTGCATGTTGGTTGATCCGAGTATGTAGAGGCCCACTAAGAAACGGTTTTTGAAAATTCAATTTGTAAGTGACTTTTTTCGGCCCTTTGGCACTGAGCAAGGACAGTCGGTACAAAGGTCGGATTTAGCTCATTTTAAGCCGCCAGATACGAGAAACAATACTCGGAGGTCTTGTAGGGACCCCGAAACACACTTTTTAAGTTCCTAAAATGAACGGTTTCGGAGATATTCCCAAATAACTGTGTTCCCTCTGAGAAACAGATCAACGTTATTATGGCAACCGCTGAAATTTCCCAGATCGGGGATAGTTTTCTGGCAATATCTCTAAAACCGTTCGTTTTAGGGCCTTAAAACGCGGGGTTCGGTTCCCACTTCTTTGAAGTGGAAACCACGAACATTGCTCCTCGCATTGATATGCGTAAAATGAGATATATTTTATTTATAGTGGTGGCTTTTGGGGTCGTATACGGTCGTGATTTTGAGTCGAATTTTATACTCCTTGAGCTGCTTATTGTAAGCGAGCTTTCAGATCTTTACTCTAATTTACAATATTAAGATTCTTTCTATTTTGCACGGTATGCTTTCATTTTCTTTATAAATTTGTTTTTTGTTAACTGAATATTTTTGTTTGCCAATTTTGATCTGATCTGTTTCGTTTTTTACCATGATCAGCAACCCATATTACAGTCGAATGTGTCGTATTCTACCGGCTGTTAATTATTATTTTTCTTAATTACTCTTACTGAGGAATAATGTTGGTATTTTGTCTTTCACGGCCATTGAATCCCCGCACAAGGCACAGCTTAAACCTAGAAAAGTTGCTGAGTTGGACTAATGTACTAATGGTGCAGCAGAAAAGAGGAGAATTGAAGCTTTTGAAATGTGGTGATACAGGAGAATGATGATCAGATGGGTAGATAGGGTAACAAAGGAGGAGGTATTAAGACGAGTGGGAGGGGAGAGATGTTTCTGTCTACTGCTAATGAAGAGAAGAGATAGGAGGGTAGGACACTTTTTAAGACACCCAGGAATAGCAAGCTTAGTTATGGATGGGAGGGTCGTGGACTAAAACTGTAGGGGTAAACCAGGGTTAAACAGATTGTCTCGGATGTAGGGTGTGGTAGCTATGTAGAGATGAAACGATTAGCTCAGGAGAGGGAGACATCGAGGGCTGCATCAAACCAGTTAAAAACCTGAAGACTCAAACAACGACAATCAGGAATTTTAATTACTTAGAGAGTCATGTGAGGCAGAAGGGTGGTTGGAGATTTCAATCCCTGGGATGTAACACTGGAAGAGACTGCATAATGTACATCAGCGGCCAAGGTGAGAGATATTTAACTATAGGTCTATTAATAGCGATATGTTGACGTTCAAATCATCAATTAGTATGGCCAAATTACATCCAGAATAGCTTAAGTAAGAATACTTTTAATTCCCCATATTCCGATAGATTTGCCATTCCAGTGTGCAAGAGTGCAGTTCCCTCTTCAAACAATATTCGCAATTTCTTTAACAAAGCGCAATGACACACACTTAACAGTAGCACGTGTACATTTAGACAAAAACCATTTTTTTCCATGGGCAACTGTATGTGGCGTGCTCGCGAGCATCCGGACAACAAAATCGTTATGCCTCAGCAGAAGATGGCAAAACCAAAAACGTAATTTTAAAATGTGTAAACATTATGTAACATCGAACCCTGCAGACATTCACAACTCTATAAAATTCCCACTTTCCTGCTCATATCAATATACTGTATGCATCAGAATATTCAGAATTAGAATGGACCCACCTATAGCCGCGACTGCTGTAATAGAATAGACCAATTATCAGCAATAATGCATCGTCCCCATTGTCTTGATCGCGGGTGAAGCCGCGGGTACCTGCTAGTATTAAATAAAGACCAACCCAAATTCAATCTTTATTACTACTTTAAAAATATTATCATAAGATATTTGGCACCACAGTTATAAAAATAAATACCTTACTGATTTCCAATCCCAAAGTCTTAATCGTTTGGTTTCGTACTGCATGTAAATTTTTAAACTCTATTCTTCATTATTTGCAGACAATTATTTACAAACACAAATAAGTAAACTGATCCGTTCCTGCACTTCATCTAAAGAAGTATTCATTTCACACACTACCAACACCGCACAGAAGCGACAGCTCAATTTGCGAAGTGGAAACCAACTAGACACGATGTGTAACGTAACTGGGTAGGCCTATGTGGAGTGCTGACGACACCCCAGTCTATAAATGCTATTGTCGGCAATAATAGACACGACTTTAATCAATGCAAATGACGTTACATTAAACTCTAAGCTTATTCAAGAAGGTACTGAGTTCCTCAACAGTGGAGCCAACTTCTGTCAGGGAAAAAAAACTAGCGAATATTTAACGTGGGGTGTTCTCAGCACCACACATACCCAGTTAAAGTTAACCCTCCGTCGGGCGCAATGCATTTGAGAGACGCACAAGCTTTGTGATCTTCTGCTGTTTCATAGTGAGGGGAGCAGGAAGCAGAAAGCTTCACCGTCCATGTGTCTTACTAGCTTCCTTCTCACCGCTAGGCAGTGTGCTGATAAGCAAGAATGGGTGAAGTTGTGTTCCATTGTTGACTGATTGCATCTCTCAGATGTATCAAATAGCTTATAAAGATAATAGCGGAAACTCGACGGTAAAAGCATGCGCTCGTTTGGAGACAGCGATCACAGTGCCATCTCTCAGTGCGAGTTGACAGCATTACCCTTCTTGCCACCCACAGCTAGCATTTATGAGTGCGCACCGACCGAAATTGCATTGTGAAGTTAACATATGTCTCGGCTTGATATTGAGGCAGCAAATAATTTAAAGATTAGTGTTAAAAGAAACAAAAGATACTTGGTTCTGTACAATATTTATATAGAATTCTAAAAAGTACTGGACTGCTTCTGCATACGGTTTGCTTTGCCATAGGCAGTAGAACTGAAGGCACTGCACCAGGCCAAATACTGAAAATTACAAGGAAATATTAGCATATTGGTTTAATCCGTCCTTTTTGACATACTGGTATTTAAAAACTAGTTGAACACGCTTAATTACATTTAAAAAACAGTTACCTTCTTGTATATTTCCTAATAAAGTCAGTAAAATTAAAATTCGTGTTTCTGAACTTGTTAGATTACACCAACCTCCTTAGCTTTAGAGACAGATGACCTCGCTGTTCCGCCCCTTATAACAATAAATAACTACGTACACTTTCAATCGGAAATATTGAAGCATGTTGTTAAATTTTAGGCCTATTGTACCATAGTCACCACGTTTTATAAAGGCTGTTATTTCAATATTAACATTAGGCCTACTATCAACAACCTACAAACTTAAGAAGTTTTTGTTCCTGAAATCTTTCTCCACAAAGTGGTCTGAGTATACAACACGAGTTCTGTTTAAATGTTCTGGGCCATTCCTTTTCAATACGTCATCTAAGTCAGCTCTTCGGCTTCGAATAACCCACAGCGTGCATCTATAAATAAATAAAGAACAGGCTAAAATATGCTAAATTATATTGTAAAAGCATTCTGTATTAAAAGAAAACCGAACTATCAGTGTAATGGTAGGCTACCGGTACTTGTTTACAATAATTTCTTGGGAACCTGAAGAAAGATTTTGGGTCACTTTGTTGTTTATAATTATTACAGCCATATATGGCACAAATACTCCCCGTACCAACCATTACAATTGGATAATTAGATCATCCACAGGTCAATAATTTCTTATAATTGTTTGGTTGGATCTCACGGTTGTAAATCAGCTGGTCTTATGTTGCCAACTGGGACCGCTAGGCGGTGCTGGCGAGCGCTGTCTCCTGTTTTGACGAGGAGTTTCCGCTATTATCTTTATAAGCTATTTGGATGTATTGCGCCCTATTGTGTTACATTCCAATCCGATTGTGGTGCGAAGATTTCATAGAAATTTGTCAAGCTAGGAGTCCCGTTTAGACTTCTCAAACCCAGCAGTTATTGCTGAAGTTCAGCACTTGTTACTGACGGAAATGTACATGATTAATCTCATGTAATTTTGTTTCAGGATTAGGGAATAACCTATCTCATTTGGGTACAATCGTGTTGACCGACTGAAAAGCATCAGACTTTCACTTAGTGTCATAAATACCATAATTGTCATTACAAATAGTCATATTATGATTGGTTTTCACTTAATGTCTCTTACTTTTTGTAACTTTCAAATTACGGTACCTGTGATTGAATGATTAGTGACATGTTTGTGTGTATTTCAATTTAAATTGTATTTAAACAATGCCTATAGTTGTTAAATGTAAATAAAATATTCAAAAACATCAAACTCAACAAAAAATATAACAAAAACAAAAGAAATAAAATTTCAAAACGGTTGACTGGTCATCACAAATTTCTGCATCTCACAGATGCATTGCGCCCGTTCGTGTATCGAAACACATTGCACCTGACGGAGGGTTAAATAATAATAGCTCTCTGCCTAAGAATGAAGCTTTTATCAAGCACTTGCATTGTTGGTTTATCTTGCGTTTCTTTATATCTGCCATGTAGGTATGGCAGCGTTCAAGATGCGCAAGAGATGTCAGTTGTGCTGGAACTACTCGCTATGGCTCTTCAACTCGCTCACGGTACTGGCAGTGAACTATGGCTACCTGGCCAGTAACCACGGCAAGTCTCTCCTCTGCATCTCCAGTGTTATCAACGGAACTATGCGTGAACTGCAGCTGCTTTGCCAGGAGGACGATCTTCCGGACGTCCGTCGGGCCTGCGGCGAGGAAGGAGGATTCATCATCCCAAACCACGTGTGGCGTAACGCACACAAACTGTGTCCAAATTTGGGCGTCTCTGTAATAATATGTGAGTCCTTAATACCAACCAGGGGCGGTGTGTCATTAACCCTTATAGTGCCAGGGGACCGATATACCGGCCGACAGAGCTTCTGCTTAAAAATACCATGAGCCAAACTATCGGCCCTGTCTTGGTCGTGTCGTCTCAAAACTCACGAGTCTTAAAACTCACGAGTCTCAAAATTCACGAATTTCAAGATGAGGGTTAGTAAAAGTATGTTCTAACCGGTTTCTGTAACTGGGCCAGTCTAAAAACTCACGAAGCAAGCCATAGGCACCTACAAGGTTATAGGTAGCCATGGCCAAGCCAGTTCATTGGGATAAGGTCCATTGTTAGAGCCAGCCAGAACTGCTTGCCCTCTTGTAATTGGTACCTCTCTCATCAAGATGTTGTTGTTGATTCTGTTAGGGGCTTTGCGACATCGTGGTCGTGTACTTGGGTGGGCATAGAATTTGTCTGATAACCTGCATCACTGTGACGTCTGTACAATACAAACTAAATCCCATTCTAAAAATGGGTGGTATAATAATAATAATAATGTTATTGGTGTTACGTCCCTTTTAACTACACTGGCTTTTAGAGACGCCGGGGTGCCGGAATTTTGCCCCGAGGGGGATCTTTAACGTGCCAGTAAATCTACGGACACGGCTCCCTCGCATTTGCGCACCCTCAAATGCCAGCTGACTGCGCCAGGATACGAACCTGCAACCTCGGGCCCAGCAAGCGAGAACGTTACCCCTGAGCCACGCAGCCAGCCACACACAAAAAATGGGTGGACAAACATGGGTTAAGGGCAGTGTGCTCTCCGGAATCGTGAGTTTTGAGACTATTATTATAATGTTCATTCAGCTACTAGTTTATTGTCGTGAGTTTTGAGACTATTTATTACTATTTTTAGCTCGTGAGTTTGGAGACGTAACCGTCTTGGTCACGCCCTCTGTTAGCACATTGCAAGGAAGAGATGTAACAACTGTCTTTATGTTCGACGACGCCGAAATACCAGAAAACTGCATCTTAATGAGGCTCATTATAGTTCACGTTTCATTATGATACAGGTTCTCCACCAATCAGAACTCAAGATTTTCATTACGAAACAGCTGTTTGACCAATTAGGTAAGAATAGCATCGCACCTGCGCTGACTTCCACGGCCTCCAATTGAAATACCACTGTGTGGCTAGTGTCATAGTGGGGTATTCGATGAGGCCGTGGTCGAATACAATGTATTCTCCGCGCCCCATGCGCTCTGTTCAGTGAACAAAACTGTCGGAATCACGACAGATATTTATGAATATTTATGTTCGTGATGTACCAATTTTGCAAATCGGTACATGTTCATCTTATCTTCGAGACGCAGCTGGAGCTCCAGGTCTGGGCAGATTCTCACGAGAAAATACACCAGGGCCTTTCTGAGAATTCCATTCACCAAGTTGACACCTGGCTACTGCTGAAATGGGTTCGCCTAGCCCTTTCCGACATGATTTGTGCCCTTGTGTGTGCGGTCACCTAAAGGTTTATAATAAATGGAAAAGAGGGATAAGTCAAGCTTTGATCCGTGAACTTTTGAAAGGTGAACAATTCCTGTCAGCTGCATTCGCCAAGTTTTTATTCTGAGAAAGATCTTACAAAGGACATTCTGTAACACCTCGACTCCTAGAAGGTTTCTACGCAGTAACCTGTATGGGGTGATATTCTATAGTACCCACTCAAGACCTTGAACCCTGGCTTTTGTGCAACTAGTCGCAGTTGGTGCTACTGGAGGTTTGTGGTGGGGATAGGCTGATATACAAGGGTGGAATCGGTGACACAGTAGAACAGTACGGGCAGAACAGTACGAGAGGAACAGTATGTGAGGAAGTTTGGTGACAGAAAGACTCTTGAGCACTTGCCTCCGGGGAAAACGTGTGTGCAGTTTTCCCCGGAGGGTTCGAAGACTCCAGGTGGTACTATCATGATTTAATTACTAAGGGGCATAACCAAGGACTATCAATACAAACTTTGACTGCTAAATTTTGTAACGTCATTTTAAGGCCATGTGGCGATGGACCGTATTTCGAGCGGACTGACATTATTATTTTTAGTATGTAATATTTTGGAAGGGTTGGTACGATTTGTGTGGCACCTTTATATGTAATTACCGCGGAGTGGATTATTATTATCTTATTTCCGGTTAGCTGGATGGGACCCTCGTGGTTTTAACTTTGGTCAGAAAGGCTGGTGAAGACGTTAAATCCGAAGCAGGCTTTCGGACCGCCTTAGTCGTATTAAACGGCTCTTAAATTACTTATGTAACCTTGTTTTGGAAGTGGCACAGAGTCTAACTTCATGTTATTATTCCATTAGTTTTGGCGTCAGGGGAATCATTCCTGATAAATTCGTTTCTATCACAAATGTAGGTGTGTCAAACCTTGCCAAACGGGTAACTGTCTGGTTTGTTTAAACTAAGTCATTCATTTGTGTTTAATTAGATCATATTTGTCAGTTAGTTAATTAAGTGGTGGAAGGTTTATCTTGTAATTTGTTTGATCTTAATGTTCAATACATGTTAGCTTATTTTGATTTGTCATGTTATTTATTGCGTGAAGTCACTAGGAAGATTATTCCCCTTTTCATTCTTCATCTTTGGCAGGGTCAATTTAATACGGCCTGCTGAGGTACGCATCCAGCGTTCCACTCAACAAGCTGGTCTTGACATTGGTTTCGTCCCGCCTGGCCCCTTTTCCTAAATCAAATTGGGGATGTTCTTGAAAACCTAGCAAATCGGAACATTCACTCCTAGGTTTTATTTGCTGTGAACTCAGCTGGCCTAGCGAGTAATTAAATTAGCCCTTTCATGTGTTTTTTTATTATTAATTCTGGGTGTGGTAATGTCATGTGATCATTTATTTTGATATGCTAATATTATTATTATTATTATCATTTTGGCTAATAAACAGGGAAAGGGGGGATGGGGCTAAACTGTTACAATGGTAGCAGAGAGCATGGTTTTGCTCTGTGATCTTGCCATTAGTAAACAATCCTTCCTATTGACTGATTGCAGTAATTAATTAAAATTAAATTCAGTAACTTAATTAATGTAGATTGGGCCCTCCATACTACTAATCTTTTCTCCAATAGGTAGGCTAGTAATTAGAGCAGAACCTAATACATGTTGTGATTTGATTTCATGTAAAATAACCGCTGTGTACACCGAAGACCAAATGAACAATTCTGTCGTCAGCTGTTAAGACGAGCAGATAGCCGAAAGTCTGCCGAAAGTGGCGATCACGTGCGCTGGACGAAATCAGGACTGACGGGAGAGTAATGGCCGTGCTGCGTTGCCAGATTGACGAGTAGACCGGCTGAAGGAATTTCACACGTGGTGAGTTTTGATATGCTGTTTGTATGGTTTTGGGGTGGTTGTAAATTCATTCTGTTCTTGTAGGAACTAGTCCAGCTCAATTTTACTGCACCTGTGTTAAATCTACACCTCGGGAAGTGTTGTTTTGACTAAATTGTGTCACGTGTTTGAAATAATAAAATGTTTGTCTGGTTGGAAGTAGTGTTGGTAAAATTTAAATTAGTGACGTTTTAAATTCTCTTGAAAATAGGCTGAAATTGATAAACTTGTATTTCCAGTAAGAATAACTTAGTGTCTGTTTTGATGTGCGTTTAGTACACGCCTGTTGAATCACGTAGTGATTTTGAACCATCATGGCAGACGTCTGTGACAAGTTATTATTTTATACAACTGATGTCAGTGAAAATGTGAATTGCGTGTGTGGATTTATCATCAGCAGGTTCCTTGGGGTAAATCTGTAATTATTCTTAATAATTGTTAGTGATGTAGGGCTGAAATTCTGCGATTCGCTGTGCATAATACGTGTGAGGTATAATTGGTAGTGATCAGCTGTTCATTAGGCCAAACATTTCAAGTTTTGTTGTCATTTCTTTAGCTGGGGGTTAATTATTTCGCTGTTGGTAATTCTGTCAAATTAAATTGGACCGTGAGAGTATTAAAATTTGGTATTGTCAACTTATTCTGCGTTAAATTAATTCTGGAAAATGGTGGAATTGCTGTCTATATGTACGTTCGGTAATTGTGTTTTGAATGATGTTAAGTGTCGAATTGCGTGTGTGCTAATTCAGTATAAATGAATCAGGTGAGTGTTTATGTATGTATGATTTATGTTTAAGTTTGCTTAGTAATTGGGGGGAGAGTAAATAGTCTTGTTGTGACATGGGGATTTTAAGGTTAGATTGTCATCTAAATTGGTCAAGTATTAAATGGCTTTAATATTCAGTATCTTAGTGTGTTTTTCGTCGAGTGACTTACTAAGTGGGATATTTCTGGGAGGCAGTCACCTTCACGTCGCATCTCATTTAGGGTGTAAATAAATATTTTCCCCCGATTCGTGTCTTTCGTTTTAGGACGTTTTTTCTACGATGTAAGGAGAACTGTGATTTCAGGGCTACAACTTTGGGTTGTTTTATCAGGTCCTTACGTGAGTTGATACTCCGTTGGCGTTATAGTGTCTTGACGATCCGAATACTAACATACTGATGTAAATGGGGAATTTTAGGATTGTCCAGGGAAGGGAGCATGTATGTCTGGTGGAGGTATGAATGTATTTCTGTGGTTGATTGTGTTCAGGGTGAAAGAGTATGTGTGATGCGATTTTTATTGCTGCCCTGAGTAGGAATCGAACTGGTGTTCTTTGGTGGTCAAAATTGTATTTATTTTCTTTGGTAATCCTTCAGTTTTTTTTAATCCTGCTGATTGAATGAAAGTCATGTGTGAATGAATTGATGTAGGTTTGCAATTTGAATTTGGGTGGGAGTAATTGAGGCCTAATTGCCAGTAACGTAAAATGGATTATTATTGATTTTATATTAGTTGTATTAGTTGCATTTTGAAAATGGACCTATTATGCAGATGTGCTTCGTATGGGGATCTACTGTCAGGAGTCCATTTAATTTGGGGTGTGAGTACCATCTTGATTGGGCCCAGGCAGGGTGTATATAGTATTTGCCCG
The DNA here is from genome assembly GCA_946902985.2 of Meconema thalassinum. Taxonomy (NCBI): domain Eukaryota; kingdom Metazoa; phylum Arthropoda; class Insecta; order Orthoptera; family Tettigoniidae; genus Meconema; species Meconema thalassinum. The sequence continues at coordinate 243,576,181 of OX336394.1, read as the reverse complement.
AGTCGAGTGACTATAGGAATGGGACTTCGTTATCTCGGTGAAAGGCGAATTTTTTTTTTGGGGTAGTTGAGGCCGCTCAGTCAGTGGGGAGTCGGGGTTAAAAGACCTCTACGGAGGCCCTCTTGGTAAGAGTCCGCAATACCATTAGTTTAGGTTCATGATATTTGTACGATTGCTAATTTGCATAATTGAATGTAATGGGTTATTGTCGTGGGTGGTAAAATCTTATAATGGTATGTTTGAGAAGGATGTGTGATGGATGATGGATAAATGTTAGGAACTGGAGTCCTGTGTTCGAGTTCCAGTGATGAAGTTGCTAGCTCTGGGAATACTTGTTGATTTTGGGTATATATAAAAAAAATTATTTGGTAGTTCGGTTGGTGAAAGTTTTCCTTTAGGGAGATATCCTGCGGTGGCATGCTGAGCTGTCGTTGTATGTCAGCTGCTGTGTTCACTAGTCTGATTTTGAGATTTTTGAGAGGTTGCAATGCTTCGTTTGCGATGGCATTGAAATAGGCTGGTTCGTTAGTTATTAATAACTTGCAGTTTCTTGCTGTTAGGCGGCTAGGTTTTTCTATTGTGGTCGCATTTCTGAAGGGTTGTAGGTTCGTGAGATTTCATGTAGACTCCCGTTAGCTTGGGTGTGTTCACTTCACAATCAGCTGTTGTAGGCGTTCATGCATATTTTGATATTTTGATTCTGGAGTTTTCACTTGAGGGTGCTTCAGTGCATTAGTCGGTTAGTTATTTATAGCTTGCAGCCTTGATCTGTTAGACCGCTAGGGTCTCTGTTGTAGTCTCAACTCTGAAAAGTTCTGGGTTCGTTAAAATTTCGAGTAGCCCCGTCATCTTGGGTGTGTGTGGGTTCGGCTGTTGCCACCGGATGTTCTGATCGATTGTGAGCCTTAGTGACAGTTAGTGTCCTGGGTAGTTACTGGAGTAATCATGTTTGGTGGTAAATAAATTTAAATTCTCTGAGTAATAGAGTGTTGATAGCTTGGCAGTTTTTTTTAGTGCGAGGTTCCAATGTGGTTAGGTGAGAGCTGGATTTATGGATTTATTTTGAAGATTTTAATTGCTTCGTGCCTTTTGAGATGTAACATCTGTCACTTCTGTGATTTGTAATTCTGAATAAATTAGTTTTGATATTCTGGGAGAGATTTTATTGGCGTTAGCATTTGGTGAGATACAGACACGTGTTGTTAGTCAAGGAGGTTGTGAATTTTGAGATTTTAAGTAGCTTCGTGAAGTTAATGTTTTGGGAACGTATGATGACAGTGGTGCGTTGAAGCATCATGGGTTCGATTTGAGTGTGGTCATAAGGTGTCATCCGGGATTTGAATGGTGAACTTTAATGGAAGATGACACACGTTGTTAGTTAGAGACGTCTGTAGTCTGTGGTAACGCCACTTAGAGAAATTTTCGGGGTTGTGATTGTCTGTGTTGTGTGATTGGAAGGTGAACCACGTGCACTAGGGTGTGTGTGACGTTTGGTGGGTGCCCTACCTTGTGTCGAATGTGTATTTATGTTTTGGTAATGTGTTGTACTGTCATCTTCTGAGGCGGCCATGCCTTTGTAGGGGAAGATGTTAATTACCCTCTGTGGGGTCGTGAGTTGATCCAGAGGGGGAGCTCAGGTACCGAGCTGATTATGTCGTGATGGCCAGGGTTTGGTGGCGCAAGAGTGATGTTCCTCCCGGTGTCATAAGGGAGAGGACCTGTCATGTGAAGGACAGGGCGGTGTTTGTTTGTGTAGTGTGTGAATGACAGTGCATACTGTTTTAATAATTCACGTCAGGTTATGAACTGCAGTCCTCGTGCTGTTTTCCTGGTTCGCTAGTTGTCCTATGGAATTTAGGGTTATTTATGTTTTGTGTTGTCGCCGGGAACAAGTGCCCGTAGGCAGTTATGGAGTGGGAGACGTTGTGTTGTCGCCGGGAACAAGTGCCCGTAGGCAGTTATGGAGTGGGAGACGTTGTGTTGTCGCCGGGAACAGAGCCCGTAGGCAGTTATGGAGTGGGAGACGTTGTGTTGTCACCGGGAACAGTGCCCGTTGGCAGATATGGAGTGGGAGAAATATCGGGGTGACAGCCCGATGGAATTAAGGGCATTCTTATTATTAAAGTGTGAATGTGTGTGTGTGAATTATGTGGGTGACGTGGTTTTTCTTGTTTTGTTTGTCTTGCTGCTAGTGTGCTTGCGTGATAGGATGTTGTGGTCTCTTTTCCTCCTGTCCTTGGAGGCCACTGAGGGCAGTGTGGGTCAGGAACATGTAAAATTGAGCAAGACATGTAATTTGTGTTTGTGTGCATATCAAAACGAGCTCTGTGTGATGCCTTCGGTGCGGTAGGTAATTTTGTAAGGTATTTAACTTGAGCAATACCACGGGCGGTATAGTAAATGTAGTTTTGATGGAATGCCCCGTGCGGCATGTTAATGTAATTGTCATTGTGAATTTTGAAAATAGTTGCGTGCTGTCCTGATTTCGTGAAGTCGCAGAAAAATGGTCCTTCGGTTTTGTTAAAGTAAATTCATTTTGAAAAATTGTTTAAAATTTTTGGTGGGCAAGTTTGCAGGTGCCTTTGATTTGCATATTCTAAAGAAAAATTTTGGGTTCTGTACACCTTAGTTAAATTTTAGTTATTCTTGCTAAGTATTGTAGTGAACTTTCAATTAAGCTTGTTAACGTCAGTCATATCGTATAGTTGGTTGCCCCTTTCGTGTGATTTTAATACTTCAGTGGACCTTTAGTTATGCCCTGGACACTATCTCTTTGCGCAGAACCTTGTTTGAAGCATCAAGTATCCCTTGTGATTTGAAAGACTCTTAAATGAACTTCGATGGCACGCTAATGCTTCGTGTGATGTTTTTTTTTATCATTCCTGGGATAACTTCAGCTGTTATGGGCTGGTTGGCTGGCCTGGAACGATTGTTCCCTCTAAGGGAACTGTATTTGGACCATACGCTGCTGTTCTGATGTGTGTTTCAGTGGTCACTATGTGGGACGTGTACTACCAATCTGGGCCCAGTTTGGAGGTACCATCTAGGTCCCGTGGCATCTTTCTACCCGAGGAGATCTACTTCAAGGTCCGCTGGCGGAGATTGGAGTAGCCTCTTCAGCTACCAAGAGACCAGCTGGACACCATCACCCGTTTCATCATCCCCCCATCGTCTTCCTTTGGAGGAGGAGGATGTACCAATTTTGCAAATCGGTACATGTTCATCTTATCTTCGAGACGCAGCTGGAGCTCCAGGTCTGGGCAGATTCTCACGAGAAAATACACCAGGGCCTTTCTGAGAATTCCATTCACCAAGTTGACACCTGGCTACTGCTGAAATGGGTTCGCCTAGCCCTTTCCGACATGATTTGTGCCCTTGTGTGTGCGGTCACCTAAAGGTTTATAATAAATGGAAAAGAGGGATAAGTCAAGCTTTGATCCGTGAACTTTTGAAAGGTGAACAATTCCTGTCAGCTGCATTCGCCAAGTTTTTATTCTGAGAAAGATCTTACAAAGGACATTCTGTAACACCTCGACTCCTAGAAGGTTTCTACGCAGTAACCTGTATGGGGTGATATTCTATAGTACCCACTCAAGACCTTGAACCCTGGCTTTTGTGCAACTAGTCGCAGTTGGTGCTACTGGAGGTTTGTGGTGGGGATAGGCTGATATACAAGGGTGGAATCGGTGACACAGTAGAACAGTACGGGCAGAACAGTACGAGAGGAACAGTATGTGAGGAAGTTTGGTGACAGAAAGACTCTTGAGCACTTGCCTCCGGGGAAAACGTGTGTGCAGTTTTCCCCGGAGGGTTCGAAGACTCCAGGTGGTACTATCATGATTTAATTACTAAGGGGCATAACCAAGGACTATCAATACAAACTTTGACTGCTAAATTTTGTAACGTCATTTTAAGGCCATGTGGCGATGGACCGTATTTCGAGCGGACTGACATTATTATTTTTAGTATGTAATATTTTGGAAGGGTTGGTACGATTTGTGTGGCACCTTTATATGTAATTACCGCGGAGTGGATTATTATTATCTTATTTCCGGTTAGCTGGATGGGACCCTCGTGGTTTTAACTTTGGTCAGAAAGGCTGGTGAAGACGTTAAATCCGAAGCAGGCTTTCGGACCGCCTTAGTCGTATTAAACGGCTCTTAAATTACTTATGTAACCTTGTTTTGGAAGTGGCACAGAGTCTAACTTCATGTTATTATTCCATTAGTTTTGGCGTCAGGGGAATCATTCCTGATAAATTCGTTTCTATCACAAATGTAGGTGTGTCAAACCTTGCCAAACGGGTAACTGTCTGGTTTGTTTAAACTAAGTCATTCATTTGTGTTTAATTAGATCATATTTGTCAGTTAGTTAATTAAGTGGTGGAAGGTTTATCTTGTAATTTGTTTGATCTTAATGTTCAATACATGTTAGCTTATTTTGATTTGTCATGTTATTTATTGCGTGAAGTCACTAGGAAGATTATTCCCCTTTTCATTCTTCATCTTTGGCAGGGTCAATTTAATACGGCCTGCTGAGGTACGCATCCAGCGTTCCACTCAACAAGCTGGTCTTGACATTGGTTTCGTCCCGCCTGGCCCCTTTTCCTAAATCAAATTGGGGATGTTCTTGAAAACCTAGCAAATCGGAACATTCACTCCTAGGTTTTATTTGCTGTGAACTCAGCTGGCCTAGCGAGTAATTAAATTAGCCCTTTCATGTGTTTTTTTATTATTAATTCTGGGTGTGGTAATGTCATGTGATCATTTATTTTGATATGCTAATATTATTATTATTATTATCATTTTGGCTAATAAACAGGGAAAGGGGGGATGGGGCTAAACTGTTACAGGAATCACGACAGATATTTATGAATATTTATGTTCGAACATAAAATAATGTTATAATTATCGTCGAACATAAACAGTCGTATGCAACTCAACTATAATGATAACTAGGGTTCGGAAGTTTAAGTCCTAAAGAAGTACAAAATATGCAAGCAAATATGCCCTAAAATCTAGGTAAATATGACCTAAAAACTATGAGATATGACGTGAATTTTTGGGATAGGTAGAGTATCACTAACATTCAGTAAACGTCTTAAGTGCCAAAACATGATCAGCGATAATACACCAGACACATTTAATCGTACACACTGACAGAGAGCTAAAGTACTTAAGAATTTTCAACATTCATTCAGTATCATAGCCTTGAGGTGCAGTTCTTGCTCGGTTTTCCTAAAAGAAAAAAAAAACACGAAGTATTAGCATGCTTTATGATGTCTGTCGGCGTAAGTTAAAAGACACTGCCTAACAGGAAGTTTATCGAGTTCATTGTCGTACATACCTTTTAATCTTCTTATTTGCCAGCATTGCACATCACGACGATGTGCATTCTCAGGCTGTCGAAAAGAAATCTCCTTCTACTAGACTGTTCGGAAATCCTGTTTTTGAAACTCGTCCCAGATAACACGTACCTTGTTAACGGCGCATCAATTTAAACAAAAATGCTGAAATTATAACCAAATATGACCTTATATCACTAAAACATGACTTAATATGACTAAAACAATACATATGGCCGAAATATGCATTTATAGGCAACATCAAATTGCTTTAAACTTGGTCAGGGACCCGTCATTCAAACTTATTTTTCAGATTTCGGGTAAAATGAGCACAGGAAAAAATATGACTTTTCCTTATCATCCGAACCTTAATGATAACTATGACACTCGTATGGAAATTATAAAACGAGCGAATCGAGTTTTATAAATACACTCGTGTCTTAATTATTGCCATTATAAGCTTTTTGCATAATGTACCGTACTATTACGTCATGGATTAAGGTTTTATTCTGCAGCGCCGGACCACCTCGTGGTGTTGCGGATAGCGTTCTTGACTGTCGTTCCGGAGGTCCGTGTTCGATTCCCATCTTTGTCAAGAAATTTTAATTCTGGCGTGAAGGCTGGAACGGAATATACTAAGCCTCGTGAGGTAAAACTGAGAAGAAGATGGTTCGTTTCCCATCTCAGCCATCCTGAAAGTGGTTTTCCGGGGTTTCCCCCACTTCTACTCCAGGCAAACGCTGGGATGTTTCCTTACTTACTGCCACGGCTACCACCTTCCCAAACCTATCCCCAATACACACACTAGTGCAGTCATCACAATAACACAGGTTACACAGGCCTGCGAACACGGAAAAGAAATCTGCGATAAAAACGAAAATAGGTGTTATTTATTAACCTCGCTGCGCTGAATTCGAAAATGCTTCTTTTTTTCACATCTGGTTAATTGGCAATAGTGAAAATAATATTTTGATTGTAACAAAAAAAAAGGGGGGAATTGAGCCTAATCAAGATGTGACATTAACAAGTAGTTCCGTGAAGAACTAAATAGCTTATTTTCATATTTCCTACTTATGTTAATTGCCTCTATCAACAAACAAAATTTCAGTTTGATTGCTGTAATAGATTCGTAGATATTGAGAACCGTCTAAATATTTCGGATGATCGCTATGTTGGATTGTTATATGTAGGCCATAGAGTTATGTACTATTAGATGACGATTATTGCGTAGAGTCATTATTCAAACGTTGACTTCGATCGCATGATTAGGACACAAGAAATAAAAACGTAATTTTAAAATTCCGCACAGCCGCCATCTTGAGGTTATGTAAACAATTGTTCTAATGTATATGCCAGTGCATTACAATGTGTATAAACATTTGCTGTACCAAGTTTCACTGTGCTCGGATGGTTAAATCGCGAGAAAAGTCTATTTAAATGTTTCAACTTCGTTTGGCCGCCATGCTCGTTTTATACTTAACAAGTTTTTGAAAGACACATAGGTGTAGCCTACTTCTAGTAGTATCCTTTATCTTCGTACAAAATTTCAGGGGGATATCAGTAATAGTTTCGGAGATATAGAATGCCGGTGAAATATTTTGCACAGCCGCCATGTTGAATTGGTGCGACGTTATAAAATTTGAAGGGCACGGTCGGGGTCGTACAAAATAGTACTATGACCTTACCGAGTTTCATTGAACTCGTTCCAGCCGTTTATATTTTATTAGGGACACACACACATACGCACACACACATTCACACACACGGAGAAAAGGTGATCCTTTTTTTATTATTATTATTTTTATAAATGAAAATAGGCTAAAAACTGACACCATTTTCAGATTCAAATTTGCTTCATTTCTAATTTACTTCAAAATATTGCTGGCATATGTTATCACACAAACTCCACACACACTCAAATACACGGGCCTATTGTTGCAGCCCCAGAAATAAGCAACAACATCTCTATGTGCTTCTCCCTCCAGGAAATCCTGGACTCACCACTGACATGGATAAATCATGAGCCCTTGTCATCAAAACGAATTTTTCTGAGGAAAGGGAGTGATTGCTGATTAGTTTCCTGGACAGATTTTCGCATTTATCTCAGTATGGGTTCATTCCGTCAAAAACATTATTAGCTAGAAATTTCATATTTAAACTCCCAATAACTATTGCTATGTCATCATCTTGCACAGTTTCCAGCCACTGGCCGGTCTGTTTGGAACACAGGCCTCTCCAACGTATTCTGTCTTCCCACCATCTCTCAGCCTCTACCCTTGTCCAGTTTTCTCCTCTCTTCTTCACGCTTTCTTCCACCTGTCTCTCGGTCTTCCTCTCGGTCTCTTTCCTTTCCACTTCGTCTCGTGTATCCTCCTGGGTATCCTCTTCTCCTCCATTCGTTTTACATCTCCATACCATCTAAGTCTAGATTTCTCTATACCATCCTGTAATGGTTCCTCCTTCATTAATTCTCTGGTCCTCTCATTTCTTATTCTGTCCATCTTTGTAGCTCCAATACTGCTTCTCAAGAACCTCATCTCACTGGCCTGTATTTTGATCTTCTCCCTTCTTTTCATAACCCAGGTCTCCAAGGCATACGTCAGGATAGGGGCATAGTACGTCCGATATATGACCTCTTTGCTGTTCTGAGGGACATCCTTGCTCCATATCATGCATCTCACACTCCTCCGGAATGCTTCTGCTTGTCTGCCCCCGTTCTTGCTATGTACAGTTTGTGTGTTTATTCAATCGTACCTGTGAGGGGAGAGGTAGTAAGTAATGCACGGCTGACTGTAAGTTACTTGCTGCAGGTTTCCTCCCCAAGTACGACCAGGTGAGGATGTTCCTCAGTCGCTCCATGCCGCTCAGACACTTCCAATTGATGTCCGGAATAAACCTGCGTCACTACCACCCCTGGAACACCACCAGCCTCTTTAAGCAGCTGGGGGTGTGGTACGGGCCTATACTATGTGAGTATTAGTATATATATTTTATTTAATCAACTATTCCCCTTTAGGAGAGCGATTGAACTTGAATTCACGATTTCAACTTCGGGCGTTTTCCCTCTTTTCTTCCCAAAATCTCTTCATCCTCTTGGAATGCTCTTTCTTCCGCTCAGCTGTCCATTTTTTCCAGGTTGTGAGTATTATTTATTATTTATTTAAGCTGTTTTGACCCATAGGATCACATCAGGTGCGGATCTAGAGTTTGGCTTTGGGGGGGAGGGGGTCAGAGAATCGAAATTCTTAAGAAAAATGGTATTACTAGAAAAGCAATCACAAAATAACTAAACGTACAAAACCAGACCAATTTTTTGCAAGCTACATGGATAGAAATTTGATGCGTTTAACGCACCAAAAATATTCGTACAAATTGCAACGGCGTGTTTTGCGACTTTTACATCGAGCTTCGAGAAAAGTATCAAGGTACGTTACAGTTTTGGCAAGTCGAGTTGGTACCGACAAAGGGAGAAAGTCACAGCTTAAATTGCCAACCAAGCTTGCAGTTTGGATGTCGGCAAAATTTTTGGTGCGAAAAAAAAGCCCCAAATTCCTATCCGTGCATTGCTGCACATTCATCGTGACATCACTATAAACATCGATTCGGTAATCACAAGGTTTGCTAAAGAAAATAGACGAGTTGATTTTGTTATATAAATAATTATTTTTATATAACAGGTATGAAGTTGTAAATATGTACAGTTGCAGAACATAATATTTGCAATAAAGATATTTTCAGTATTGAATAAAATGAAAAGAAAACTGTTTTTCAGTTAAAATTCATTAAGTTATATTTGTCTGGTTATTGTGTTTTCGTTTTCTGAGTTTGCAAAAAAATTGGTCTCCCCCCCACCCCCTCCCCCTCTTCTCCCTTGAATCCACGCCTGGATCACATACAACAAATTATGATCTGCTGCTGTTTTTCTTGGTCTTCCAAAACTCCTTCATCGTTTCGCTATGACGAACTCGACGTTCCTCCGTCCATCGATCTTCAGGTGTAACTTCCCAACTGTGTATCTTTTGTCGATCTTCGATGTCTGTTGGCGTGATATTGGCACTTCTGAGATCAATTTGGACCTGTGTAACCCAGACTGTTTAAGTCACTTGAAGTTTTCTTAAGTATGTCAGAATTCTCTTCGTTAATCGGTCGTCATTCAGTCTCATGATGTGGCCGTAAAACCACAGTCGTCTTGCGGAAATCTGTCTCGCTGTTGGAGTATCTCTCTGTGATTGTGTACTGTAGACGATATCCTTCAGCTGTGAGTTTAGGACCCAAGATTTTCCAGATGATTTTTCTCTCCGCCTTCTTGATGTATTATTATTATTATTATTGTTTTATGTTTGAATTGAGCCTCTGTGAACTTCTACCGTCCTTGACATCCACCCAGTATTTATTGAGTCCATCGTTCAGTGCCTTCTTTCTTGCTTCTGGTAGAGGCCCTCTTCGTCTCCTAAGCTCAGATTCCACTTTATTATTACTATTGTTATCTTTATTTACTCAACTTACAGTTGGTAACATGACTCGTATCGGTACATTACGTACAAGAAAATGAGTATAGTCACACTTTGAAAAGCCTATAGCTTACATTTTCAAAATATATAACATAGACATTTGACAGTTAATTTCTTTTTTGAGTAATTTTATCCTCCACGTCTCTTTTTCACAAGAGGGTCCTAGAAAATCCTAATGTGTATTCAAAAATCCTCTAACAATGCTGCAGGTCTTCAGAATTGCAGCCTTTTCTGCAATAGTTTGGGTGTATATGGGAATATTTTGTGCGGCTAGATTTATCTAATAGGATTTAGGTGTCAGGCCAGTGCAAGAAAGGAAAGGAAGTATCGCCACATTTTTTTGTCTCCAGATTCTAGCCACCTCCATAGCTACAGGAGTAATTTATCAATCTTTTCTCTGTATTTATGGTGGATATTATGGTCATTCGGAACAGATATGTCAATCACGTACGTGTGATGGTTCTTCTTATCAATTAAAGTTATGTCTGGTCTATTATGAGGAGTTGTTTTGTCAGTTTGAATGGTGCGATCCCAATACAGCTTGTAATTTTTGTTTTCCAGCACACTTTCTGGAGAGTATTTGTAATAAGGCGTCCTGTCGTGTATGAGAGATCGGGTTAGGGCGAGTTCTTGATGAATGACTTTGGCAACATCGTTATGCCTCTCAGTGTAAGATGTTAGCACTAGAATTCTGCAGCTGTTGGTAATATGCTCTATGGTTTCTGCACCGGTATTGCTCTTCCTGCAATCGTCATCTATAACAGTTTGATCTTTCAGGATATGTTTCCTATAACTTCTTGTAGCGATAACTTTGTCTTGTATCGCCTGGTTAAATCCCTCAGTTTCTGGAAACAGCTCTCTCCTTGACAGCCATGTGTTCTACAGATGTTTGTCAATAGTCTTGTCATTGCACTGGTTGTAGAATCTGCCATGAAGTTCTTTTCCAGCCCATCTCTCCACCTTCTCTCTGTTGAGTGTGTTCTTGTCTTTCATGACGAAATTTCCTACATGGAGTTTCAAAGGAGTGTGGTTGAAGTCAGCTTGTGCTACCGCTCGGTGTAAAGTAATTCCTTAGATGTATAACTTGTTGATTGTGCAGAACTATAACATCAAGAATAGATCTGCCTCCTTCATTTCTGGGTGTTGTTACTCTCCCTATACAAGCATTGGGATGCAACATTCTGTGTTTCGTAAGCATAGTTCTTATTGTGCGATTAATGTTCTCTAAGTCTTTTTGAGACCATTTTAAAACACCAAATGAATACATCAGCACAGATATAGCATATGAATTGATAGCTTTTGTTAGGTTATGAGCACTAAGCTTTGTTTTCAGGAGAAGTCGAAGTCTATGATTACATTTCTGGTAGAGGTTCTGCTTCACAGATTTACTGTCGATTCCAACTACGGTACTTGCTCAAATCCTAGGTATTTATGTGTTTCATCTTTCCCCATGCTGTCTATTTGCTCATCAGCTGTTATGCTTATTCCCTCTGTTCTACACCACTGTCCTTTATTGATGCTGTTGATTTTGCATTTGCCATCTCCATGTAAATGTCCTTCGAAATGTTATCGCTACAAGAAGGACAGTGATGACAGTTGGTTCCTATTTGCTGCATACAATTTTATGTCATCCATATAAAAGAGGTGATTTACTTTGAGGAGATTTTGTTTATTTTCTTTTATTTGGTAACCATAGTTGTTCATGTTCAGAATCTCTGATAAAGGGTTGAGATATAAACAGAACCATAGTGCACTTAAGGCATCGCCTTGAAACATACCACGTTTGATGGGTATGACCTCTGTTTCAGTGATAGTGATGTTAGATTTCAAGATGATTTTGGTACGCCAAAATTGCATAGTGATAGCAAGGAAGTTGATGAGTGTCTTGTTTACTCGGTATATCTCAAGGGTATGGATGAGCCAGCTGTAAGGCACCGTATCGAATGCTTTTCTATAGTCAATATAAGCCAGAAGAGGTTACGTTGTTGCTTCTGTAATTGGTGTGTAATCATACTGTCAACAGTGAGCTGTTCCTTGCTGTCTTGGCCGCCTCTCTTGCAACCTTTTTGCTCATCTGTTAAGATGCTATGCTGGTACATGTGACCATAAATTATATTAATGATAACCGATGTGATGATCTTGTAGAGCGTCGGTAAACAGGTTATTGGTCTGTAGTTTGCTGGATTAGCGTTATCAACATTCTTAGGCAATAGGTAAGTTCTTCCCTCGGTGAGAAAGTGTGCAAACTCTTCGGGATCATAAATTAGCCTACCTGAGTTACAAGATCAGCCAATTTTCTTTGTGTGCTGGTAAAGATTTCGTACCAATAGTTCTAAATTTCGTCTGGTCCCGGAGTTTTGTGTGTTTTGCTGATGCCTATTTGGATGTCCTGTTCAGTAATGACTAACTCTTGTGTTTGATTAATATGTGAGTGCTTCTCGTTGATTTTATGGATCCATACTGCATCTTCTTTATGCTGCACCGGGTTAGACCACACATTACGCCAAAAGTTGATTTCCTTCTCATTCGGTGTTACAGAGATTGTTGGTTCACGGCTGCCATCAAGATTCACGTAGAAAGTTTTCTCATTAGCTCTGAAGAGATATCGGTTGGTTCCTTAGTTTAGAGGCTGCGCCAACGCGGTCATGTAGCTCCGTGTAATTTGGGTGTGTGTAGAATCTGTCTGATAACCGGTGTTAATTGTGATGTCTGTATTAGTGTGTGTTATCTGTTTTTAATTCAAGTAAGGACTGCTGACTAGTTCAGAACTTGGCTACTAGACTCCACTGCAGTCGGCTCCTGGCGACGAACATAGGAACCTTAAGAGCGTTGTTTAATCTATGAGTTAATTTAGCTTCACGCCGGTGTAATTAGTGGAAGGTTCTTTAACATGCCATAAATCTATGATATGGGACCGCCGGATTTACTCCCCCCCAGGAAGGCATACTGAGGGATTTTAATGCTCTTAAACAATCCGACGACTTCTGAAGAGATAATTTTGTGTTCTTCTCTGATAACTTTCTTTGTTTCTCGTGAGTTTCACTGCTCGTACTGCCAGTTTTTGCTTGTAGTCGTCCATGATATTCAGGATTTCTTGCTTCCCTTTGTTTTTTATGTTCGGAATTATCCTCATGATTTTTGAAGTGATCTTTGGAGTTCTATTATCTGAAGCATATTGTGTGAGCAGACCTATTACATTACACAACAACATTATATTTTTATTGATTCGTCGTTCCCACGGAGGTATTCTTTATGTACAAGGACTGAAGTTTTGGTTGCTGGGCACCTGGTTATGGAGTGATAACACAGTAACAGCTGTGCAGTATATGAGCAAATGGAAGTCCGTAAGATTATTTACTGTTTCTAAGAATGCTGCCAAGCAATTGTTTACATCCTCAATTATATGTCTGCTATTATTTTTTAATCTTAGCTTGGGAATAATACTCCCTGAATTTGGATCACGATCTTCCCATTTCATTAATGCTGTCTGTAAAATGTTCATCACATTTCTACGATCCCCCAGTGTGTTCCTATTGCCTTCAATTTTTACTATGGAAGGTTGATTACTTTCTGCAATACCTTGACGTTGTGAGGTGTCTAGGTTAACGGCAGGATGATCTTCATTGTTGGTCTCCTGCATGGGTTGTAGTTCTGAGATAACCCTATCTTTAATCTCTTGAATTTCAAATTCGCTTAGGAGGCTGTTCCTTATTATGGTTCTACGCTGATCACTTACTCGCTGTTATGTGATATTCAAATGGGAGCACTGCATTTACTTATAAACTTAGAATGCAGAGAAGTTCTATATCCAGTCAGATTTCTTTCCGTGTCTGTAGCTATGAAGTAGAAACACATGACGCCTGTATTCATTTGGTATCAGCAAAAGTTTCGTTGGCAGCGGGGGTTTCTTCAGATGAAATGGCAGTTGTCCGCTGCATCCACAACCTGCCACTACTGGTGGCTTGTAAACGATCACGTCCTGCGTCAGAGCTAGACGTGCCCGGACGATCCTCCGGTAGCGGGCGTTAATTAATTCAGAATTCACCATTGTCGTGAGACAAGGTTTACAACATTCCTGTAAATGCTATTGTTATTATTATTATTATTATTATTATTATCATTACTGTATTATATTCATATGAGCACCATGTCATTGACATTGGGTGTAATGCAATGTTCCATCCGCAATTGTTGCAAGACGGAATGGAGTTCTTTATGTTGGTAAGTTGAGGAACAAACGAACTATGGAGCAGGTCTCTAAAATAACTGCATTTTGCATACTGATATGCAGATTATGGTGAATCCCCAGCTTATTGAGGTTGCCCCTCAGCGACTTTGGCATGATTCCAATGGAAGAAATTATGATAGCAACAAATTCTTGTCGCCATATCTGTCGGATCTCTTCAACCAGAGGCATGTACTTGGTCACTTTCTCAGCATCAATTTGTTGCTTATTATGCGAGTTAGTAATTGCAATGTCAATTAGAAGGGTTCTCTACTGCAGTTTATCAATAAGAATAATATCTGGCCTATTTGCTGTTATAGGACAAAATGTGATTACTGACCTGTCACAGACTAGCTTGTCCCCAGAACAGCATCGGGAATACAGTATACTGATAGTAAGGTAGAATATTATTACTTAAGCAGTGCTTCTTTGCCAGGTTCAGGTGGATTGTTATTACGGTATAGGTTGTTTCAGTATTGGTCATCATAGACTGCACTGCTCATCAGAATAATGTTGCATAAATTGTGCATCTAGAACTGGCCAAGTCAGCAGGATTTGAGTTACCCACAGTCCTTATTAAACTCATAAATATCAACCACTAAATTCAATTAGTTCAGAGACCTCCAAGGTATATTGGGACCAAGAAATTGCCATCTCCCTGAACCATAAAATTGCAAAAGACCTATCTATGCCCAGGAGATGAACAAATACTCCGAGATCTCTTGGGAAATAATGAAAATGAGGAAGTTGAACCAGGTGAAAATATGTCCATGTGTGTCTTCCTCAAAAGGAATCATCCCCAACACGTTAATGAAGCAGATGGCCTCCTCTTTACTACAGTAGAGAACGTGATTGGAATGATACAAAAAACTTAATATTTGATGCTTGTTCGCCTTTCCAAGTATATGCAGCAAATAACCACCCATTACTATACTCGATCAATCAATTCACACATCTATTCTCAACTCCACTTTCTTGCGTGTACACGCAAGAACTTTTTGAGTTCATTGTAGAGGCTACTGATTGCGTCATCCGCTTTATAAGTGCAAGCGGGTCTGGGCCACTTGTTCTTTTCTGATTTGACATTCTAATTTATTTATGTATTCCGTATATTTTTATTATAACAATATTATTGTTTTTTATTTTTTTTATTGCTAGGTATTTTTTAATATTTGGGCTTCCACCTGTAAATTTTCATTAAAGTAAAATTTTACTTTTTTATCAGCATTACGAAGGCCAGATGACCTCACTGTTTCACCCCTTAAAACAACAATCATCATCATAAAGCTATAAAACAGTTGCTGAAGGTATCTAGGTCACTGAAGAGGAAGAGCAACTAACAGAAGGTTTCAATAATCTCATTTTAGACAAATTAAAGAGATTTATTTGTGTAAAATATTCAAATCCCCACCCTTCCAATAAAAGAATGGAAATTCCACTCCCGCCCTTGCTTTATAGTTTGAGGGAGCAGAAAGTGTCTTGCATGCATAGACATCGGCTAATTTGGTCCACTTGACTAAAACCGATTTAAACCATCTGCCAAGGGATATCTGCTCCTATTACAGGCAGGATATCGATCTGTCATATGTGCCATTTTTTATTTTACAGGTGGAATATCTCTCCAACTATGGCGGCAGAAGGACATACTAGACAACTGTCTACTGGAGGTCTTTGACAAGTTCCCTGAATTGAGAGCTTTGGAGTTCATTGGATTGTTTGATGTAGAGACTATAAAGCACATTTGTGACAAAGTTCTACTGAACCCTGGGAGTAAGTATATCACAGGACTTCCAACCATACACCTTTTGTGCAGACATTCTGCTATTAATGCTTGCCACCATGTTCGCTTTTAAAGCTAGATATCTGTGTTTAATGCAGCAAGTACAAGAACAGTTCAGAATGCTTTAAGATAAAGTCTTGCTTGCTATGAATTGCGGTGGCATCTAGTAGCCATTTTTGCCTCCTGCTAAATACAATTTCACCTGCTCCTATGCAAGCTCAATTGGGTTGTAGTGACAATGATACAGAGGCAATCTAATTATATGATGCACATGCTGTCTTGCTATTTCATATATAGCCTACTGTGTGAAAGTTTGTGACCATTAGCTATGAGTAACGATTCCACTCTGGTTTGTGATGGGTACGGGGAACATAATTAGAAGACAACCACTCGATAATGTCAGTCCTTCTGGTATGCGAGTTTGGAGCTTTTCTATTTGCACCAAGTGAATGCTCATATTGTCCATGACAATAACTGAATGTGTAGAAAGATATGGAAAAAAATTAATGAGGAGGAAAAATGGAAAAGGGTGGATGTGCTAAAATGACAAGTTTTCAAAAGCGCAAAAGAACTGCTGAAAGACAAAATACATTACTAAAATCTTAAAACTAGATGAATATAAACAAACAGCAATCTAAAGTTCACAAACTACCTTCAGTTTGCCATTAAAGAGAACATCGAAGCACATTTTTCTTTGAAATGGGCCAAGTCTCTCCAGTAAAATCAAGAGAAGGATGTAAGTGCCCTGGTTAATAATGTTTCTGACGATGAAATCATAGTATTCTTCTTCACGCTTTAATTGTGAAGTTTTTTATATGAAATTAAATTATGAAAGTTCAGTAGCAGTGAAACAAAATAACAAAATAGAAATTAAATTACTACTAGTTGAAACCCGTCAATACATGACGGCCAATAAGAAAATATTTACTGAAGAATTTTATTATATACGTTCTTTGTACAATTATTTTTTGGCACTATTGAAACTTTAAGGGCACTCTAGACATTGCAACATACTGCTGGCCATGATTGAAAACTTGATGAGGCAAATTGAGACCTATACGTTCCAGAGTTCCCCCTTGAGCTTTATTGATTGTGATAAAGTATGCCAAGCGAATCGGAAAATGTTGCCTCTTAAAAGAAAATTATTGTTTTATCCGGTGGTGTTAAATCAAGTCGAAGGATTAGACCTTTCTGCCTATTTTTAACTGCACTTATTTCCAAATCCAAGCATTTTCCAGCATATTACATATAATTAATATGGAATCAAGTCGATGGGTTAGATCTCTCCGCCTAATTTTAACTGCACTTATTATTTCCAAATTCAAGCAATTTTTGTACATATTTCTTATAATTAATATGGTAGCATTTAGATGCACTTAGGAAACTTCAGATTTCTCAGGAGCATATCTATGGGTCAATCGTTTGGAGTATGTGGAAGCAAATCACTTAATTCCAAGGAATTCAAGAATTCTGAGGAGTCTAATATATACAACTGGCCGCAGGAACCGTCGCTTATAATTTTGGAATATACATTAACGAAGTTCTCTCTTAAATTCCTTGAGATATCATTTCCAGTGAAAAATTGTTGCAGTCTGTCAAATATTTTATATTTAGGAAGATTAAGTTTGCCATTACAACACCAAAGGTCAAAGTAACCAGGCGTAGATTTCTCGCTACAGAAATACAGTGCAGAACAATGTTTACATTTGTTCGTCAAGGACCATACACTGTACGGCATAATATCTGGAATTGTTTCTGAAATGGCATTTCTATATTAGATTTTAAAAGTGGCTTCGTATTTTCTACAATTTCCCACTATTTTGTGGCTAATGTTCTTTTTCGTCAAATGGGTATATTTATTGCAGCATTTCTCTCCAAATTAACGTCATATTCAATAACACTATAGTGGCCTGCATCAACGCAGCCACCAAATATTAAATGGCAAATAATACTTCTATTGCCAAAATCAACAGCGTGGTTAGACTCATTGTTATGTACTCTAAACAAATCATCAATAAACAATAATATTCACGTATACAATGAAGTTCAGATAATTTCATTCTCAAGTTTGTTGCTGATGAAAATGCGATGATACTGATCGCCAATAATAAAATCCTTATAATTATTCATGCCAGCAACAATTTTTGCAATTTGCTTGCAAACGCAGCTCAGGATAACGTCCTGCATTTTGGAATAAACAGTACGAAACTGCTCTAAATAAGCAATTTCCATCACCTGATGTAGGTACAATCCTTTGCATTTCCATGACAGTAAATTAAGCAAGGGAGCATATTTCGCCAACTACTGGAATGAGCATAGACTCACTTCGACAGCCACCGTAATGGAGGGAGTGCTTGTCAAAAATGGTATTAACACAGGGAAGCCCAATCTGAAGGCTACATTCTGAGCTATCGCCCCGGATTCCAGGTTCGATCCCTGGTTTGCCAAGAAATTTACTTCTGGTCTGAGGGCTGGAACGGGGCGCACTCTTGAGGCAAAACTCAGGAGAGCAAGGTTAGATTCCTATCTCAACAATCTGGGATGTGGTTTTCCGTGGTTTTCCACGTCCACTGCAGGTAAATACCGGAATAGTTCGTAACTTAAAGCCTCGGTCGTCAATTCCCCATTCCCCACTTGAATTACAAATGCACACATCAGTACAGCCATCACAATAACACAGGTTATCAGAGAAAATTGTACACACACACACACACATACACCAAAGTAGACGGGGCTGAGTGACCACGATGTCTGAGTCCATCAAATGAATTATATTCGTCAATTGTCTCTCATGGCGAAAGCGATTGTGGCCATCTTTTATTTAATAATTTAAAAGTATATGGCAATGTAAATCGTGGAGAATTCCTTTCTGTACGGGAATAATAAAAGTAAAATATGTCAAGACAATGAATTACCAATAGCCAGAAAGAATAATTAGGAAATAAAAATACATGTCTGAGGTGAGATTCCTTTGACTATGCAAAATACATTCCTGGGTCCGCAATGTTACCCCTGAGCCACCCAGTCAACAGACTTCAAAACCAATATTAAGTTACTTAAACAACAAACGAACTCAAACGCTTGTTGAAGTTCTTCAATCCCCTCTTTTTAATTCTCAAAAACAAAGATCACACTACGATACGGTGAATCCTTTATCCGTCATTTCTCTAGAACTGTAATTCTGGTCTGAGGGCTGGAACGGGCGCACTCTTGAGGCAAAACTAAGAAGGGCAAGGTTCGATTCCCATCTCAACAATCTGGGATTTGGTTTTCCGTGGTTTGCCACCTCCACTGCAGGTGTAATTCTGGTCTGAGGGCTGGAACGGGGCGCACTCTTGAGGCAAAACTAAGTAGGGCAAGGTTCGATTCCCATCTCAACAATCTGGGATGTGGTTTTCCGTGGTTTGCCACTTCCACTGCAGGTAAATACCGGGATAGTTCCTAACTTAAAGCCTCGGTCGCCGATTTCCCATTCCCCACTTTAATTACAAATGCACACATCAGTACTGCCATCACAATAACACAGGTTATGAGAGAAATTTTTGACACACACCAAAGTAGACGGGGCTGAGTGACCACGATGTCTGAGTCCATCAAATGAATTATATTCGTCAATTGTCTCTCATGGCGAAAGCGATTGTGGCCATCTTTTATTTAATAATTTAAAAGTATATGGCAATGTAAATCGTGGAGAATTCCTTTCTGTACGGGAATAATAAAAGTAAAATATGTCAAGACAATGAATTACCAATAGCCAGAAAGAATAATTAGGAAATAAAAATACATGTCTGAGGTGAGATTCCTTTGACTATGCAAAATACATTCCTGGGTCCGCAATGTTACCCCTGAGCCACCCAGTCAACAGACTTCAAAACCAATATTAAGTTACTTAAACAACAAACGAACTCAAACGCTTGTTGAAGTTCTTCAATCCCCTCTTTTTAATTCTCAAAAACAAAGATCACACTACGATACGGTGAATCCTTTATCCGTCATTTCTCTAGAACTGTAATTCTGGTCTGAGGGCTGGAACGGGGCGCACTCTTGAGGCAAAACTAAGAAGGGCAAGGTTCGATTCCCATCTCAACAATCTGGGATTTGGTTTTCCGTGGTTTGCCACCTCCACTGCAGGTGTAATTCTGGTCTGAGGGCTGGAACGGGGCGCACTCCTGAGGCAAAACTAAGTAGGGCAAGGTTCGATTCCCATCTCAACAATCTGGGATGTGGTTTTCCGTGGTTTGCCACTTCCACTGCAGGTAAATACCGGGATAGTTCCTAACTTAAAGCCTCGGTCGCCGATTTCCCATTCCCCACTTTAATTACAAATGCACACATCAGTACTGCCATCACAATAACACAGGTTATGAGAGAAAATTTGACACACACCAAAGTAGACGGGGCTGAGTGACCACGATGGCTGAGTCCAACAAATGAATTATGTTCGTCAATTGTCTCTCATGGCGAAAGCGATTGTGGCCATCTTTTATTTAATAATTTATAAGTATATGGCAAAGTAAATCGTGGAGAATTCCTTACTTTACGGGAATAATAAAAGTAAAATATGTTAATACAATGTATTACCAATAGCCAGAAAGAATAATTGAGAAATTAAAATATATGTCGGAGGTGGGATTCGAACTGCTTCCATTGCGCGATGCATAAATTAAGACTTTTGAATGCTACCGTCTGAGCTACCGAATCACTGGTAGAAGAGTGCAATATTAAGTTACTTAAACAACATTCACTCTCAACAGTCCGTATAAGTTCTTCTCCATTTCCCGTTTTTTATAATATTCTATTCCTGTTTATATCGTGGAAACTTCATAATCAATATTCCCCTCCTTTATTATAATTCTTATAAATAACTATTGCATTAAAACGCGGTGGACATCCGCCATGTCTGTCATTAACCAAGATGATTCTGCGCATGCGCTTGAGCCAATAATTTTGCAGTTTTGTTTATAAATTTAAAAATATGTGGTAACATATTTGTTTATTTTAAAGACACTCTGCAAATCTACAGGCCTACAGCTTTCGACAGATTGCTCTACGAAGTGAATCGGTTCTACCGTTCCCTCAATCTCGCGGTAACAAAAATCAGCTTAGTGTTTTAAATATATAGATACCGTATACAATACTGTAATTGAAATTTAAAAAAAAAACTTAATTTACAGAAAACCCCAAGTGTTTTCACCTATGCACACATTTATTCACATCAATTCATTTATAAAAGTCTTTATATTTAGACCTAGAAATTCCAGCATGGCTAACAAATATCTCTTCTTTTCATCACTAATTCTGATTTGTGCATCCCAGCTTGGGTAAACGTATTAAAGGATGTTTCTCTAGAGTCTTGTTTTTCTTGACAACTTTGATGCATTCCCATGCCTCCAGTTCATGTAAGGATTTTACAAGGTCTAGCTTCACCAGAGGCGGCCGGTGATATTGGACTCAAGGACGCCACCCTCCCACCCTCCTCTCTCCTCATCATCCATAATGTCCTCTCTCCTCGCACCTAATGTTTTGCCATCGTAACAAAATGTGTGTAGTTTCTCTCCTTCTCGGCAGAGCGCACCAGATGCTCCTGAGGACTCATGAGAAATCGCCCGCGTTGTAATTTACGTCGCCATGACAAAGAATGCCTCCAGTTATCCCCTCCCCATCCTATCACACGCTACGTCACGAAGTGTGTAGACTCAGTCAGCTTGAGTCTGATACAGCCACTGGATAGCTTCCCTCCTGCTTGCTTTAAACTGCCTGCCCATTCAACGATTACGGCATTGGTTTGAGCGTACAACCTCGTTCCCAAATAAAGGCGCTAGGAAGCAGCACCAAGTCTCTGTGGCAGACATAAGTTTTGTATTGATGTTAATGGCGAAGTTGGAATGTATTCTGGGGGGCGAGGTGGCTCAGCGGTCTAGCTGTATGCCTCTCACCAAGGCGGTCCGGGTTCGATTCCCGGTCAATGCATGTGAGATTTTCGAAGTGAAATGCCATGTCCTGTGGTTCGGATTCCACGTAAAAAGGAGGTCCCGTGGCTCATGATCTCGCGATTAACGGTCACGTTAAACTACAAGCTTCCTTCCTTGCTTTTTGGAATGTATTCTGAATGATTTTATAAAGGTGTACTGCTGCGTGCACTTTTGTAAATCAGAACTGTGCAAGTTAGAATGCAGGGGAGTGTCATTTCATGAGATACAATCGGACAAATCATTGCGTGAGAAGTGGTTACGTGGGATATCCAGAGAAGGTGACAAGAGAGCAAGCAAATGGTTACCATCTGATATCTGTTGCTTGTAGTCTTCATTTTCTTCCTGAGAGCTTTAGATCACAAAAATTATTATCAAATTGGTTACAACTAGTGGGATGTGGGTTGGCGACTATGGGACTCCAGCTAAGTTTCCTTGAGCTGAGCTCCTCTCTTATATCTTTCATGTCAACTCTTACCCCCAACGTTATTAGGTATCGGAGGCCTTAATTGGCTCTAGTCTTTTTCTTTCCTGATGCCCTAATTTTTGTAGGATCAGACCTCATTTTGGCCTTTTTTACTGCCTTCGGTAAGAGGCCCTAAAGGAGGTAGGGTGTGTGTTGTCCCACCATGGACGGTGCACCTTAGATGTCGATACACCCTCAATAATGGAGATAATTGTTGTCTAAAGGGGTGAAATATCTACGTCATCTACCCTTAGTGGTTTAGGTGATGGTGAGAAATTATGATGAAATGAAATCTACAGCTAGGCTT
Source organism: Meconema thalassinum (assembly GCA_946902985.2). NCBI lineage: Eukaryota > Metazoa > Arthropoda > Insecta > Orthoptera > Tettigoniidae > Meconema > Meconema thalassinum. Next base: position 243,553,579 of record OX336394.1, on the reverse strand, counting down.
AACTAATTACTGACTTACAACTAACTTACGTACTAGAAGACGAAAACGACAATAATAAAAGAAACGTATAAGGGAAATAAATGACGGAAAAGAAATGCCCTCTATCTTCGAAGGGCAGATGACCTTGCTGTTCATCCCCTTAAAACAAGAATGAATCTTCGAAGAATGAGTATTGAGGTACTTGGAAACTACTAGAGCCATTAAAGGCAGGTCGAAAAGGGAAAAAGGAGAGGGTCCACCCCAAAGTCAATGCAAAAAGGGGGAAAATGGATCTCTCTTTGGAACCTATCACGATCGCCAACTCCCGAGCTCAAAAGCTGAGCTCTTGAAGGTGTAGCCCTATCCAGGGTGCACCATGTGTGGTGGAGCTTCACACACCCTGCCTCCTTTAGATTTTATGAAAGTAAAAGAATAGGACTGATCCCTCGAAGAATGAGGGTCTCAGGATAGATGATATAAGGGTCAGTTACAGCAGGAAAATGAATGACTCCCTAGACTTTGGATGCTCTAATGCTATCCGGGTTGGAAGAGAACAAGAGTTGACAAATGGAGGTCGACAGGTAAATGACAGAGGAGAGCCCGGCACAAGTGGAAAAATAACCGCCTCGGCTGATGTCCAATGGTCTCCAACCCGAGTCCCACTAGGCCTAGTTGTGAACCCTGGTGGTGGGGATACACCCTCAAGGGCTCATGGTTAGTGAGCTTGGGAATTGGCGACCCTGATGGATTCCTGAGCTGGGTCGGGATTTCTTATTTTTCCAGTAACTGGGAGCAAATATTTTCAATACCTTTGTTATTTCTTTAAAAACAGTAGTGTCTAATCCAAACGAAATAAGGGAATCAAGCTACAAAAATATCTGAGAAGAAAAAATCCAATTCATGTATGAAATCATCTCTGTCAATTACAGGAAAAACATCACAAAAACGGTGGAGTCCCCCTCGGTAAAATTCACGAGCCGCCACTGAGCTTCACTCTTTAAAATCACTTTAAACAAGACATAATTTAATATTGTACCATACCACAAAATAAGTTTTCACAAAGTACCCGTAACGTGACATAAAGCACACAGGTTTCACAACCTTGAAAGCCGCTTAACTTCTCATCTCTTTGGCGTGGTGCAGGCAGTATTTCCAGTCTTGCCCACGTTAAGACGATAGGAACGTACTATATTGTGCTCGATCCCTTAGACACTACAGTATATGAACGGTGGAGTCGCACTATATGAACTTCCAGCCTTCACTATATTGTGCCCTTTGGTCCTTTCATCCAATTTCAAGCAAAAATGAAAATGTCACCACAGTGGCACTTTCACCTATTTCCATTTCCACTCTTTAATTGTACAATAAACTATTGCTTAAAACAAGCGCAAGTCATTTCTGAATGATATTAGTAAATATCTCTTAGACTTCGATACGCAAAATTAAATTTATTCTCAAGAATAAAGCTAATACTGTATCTGCTGGTCCCAACGCCGCCTACCTTGGCTGTTCTCTCCTGATATTTGGCAATGTGCCTCGAACTGCACTATTGCTATAGTCCTGCGCGGATGCGGATAAGCTGCGAATTATGTTTGGAGTAAATTTGTGGAACTTGTTTAATATCATTACTAGGACCCGGGTGTTTATGACTTATACTTTTCCGTTATGTTTCTTTCATGACAAATTTAAGATGATGACTTACGCTAATCTCATTCAAATTATGTCATTAAGCTTAATTAACACTCCGAAATGAAGAGGGTTGCACTTCTGGCTGTATAACATTTATTTTAAACATAGCACATGACATAGTATACTGTACATTATTTTGGGGAATGACTTTCTCCTCAAATGTCAAAATGTGTTACTTCAATACTAATCAATCATATATATTATTTCAGTAATATAGATCCCTCCTGCGGCACTCACAAGCAACCGATCGTGACAAATGGGCAAATGAAAGAAAATAGACTTTAGCAGTGACGAATTGCACTCTAATTTCATAAATATCTATAATTTCTTTAGAAAATGAATGTAAGAAGTGTGCGATTTGCAGATAATGTTGCTGTAGGGAAATATGCTCCATAATTGCTGTCCACTTCACATTTTGGCCACTGTGATGCCTGTTTCATGTCATTTTAACATTCTGAGGCCTTTCCTTTATCATTTTGCATGGATTTCAGAAACAGTAAATCAAAGGAACGAGTACTCACATCGTACGGGTCTGCTAGTCTAATTAAAAATATTATGGTAATGGCAGTAGATTCGTGCGAATGCGGGGCAGATGCGGGGCGGGTGCGGGGTGGATGCGGATAATGTTTTGCTTATCCATGCAGGGCTTTACCTATTGCCTGGCGACTACGTCATACTTCTGAGAGTGCCTCTGCACAGTTGGTGCGTAACTGCCTTCATGTATTCCTCATTCTAGTGAGAGATCAAATGGATGATGATGAATGTTGGAAGGGTGTAGCTTATAATGGGGTTTAGAAAAAGAAGCACAAAGAGTTTGGCTACACCAATTGAAGAGAGCATATGGGAGAACGCGCAACATCTACAACAAAATGAGCATGTCTACACATACAAAGATCAGACACTACAACACGGTGATCAAACCGGAAGCTCTGTATGCAAGTGAAACTCTAATACCATACTTAATAGGGTGACTTGGAAAATATACTAAAGGAAGAACGCAAGATCTTGAAGAAAATTCTTTGCCCAGAAAGAACAGAAGGTGGATACAGGCTGAAATCTCGTAAAGTAACTGATAAATTATCTAATCTTGCGGCGGATATAAAAAAACGAAGATTGAAGTTTTATGGACATGTTTAAAGACTTCCACTGACTAGGCTTACACACAAGATCATGACCTACGCAGAAAGACTGAAGAATATACCGTGGATTCAGCAAGTCAAACAGGATTTGGAGAAGGCCCAAGTAAGAACAGTGCAAGTCTTTGACAGGAACCTGTTCCGATGTAGGGTAAATGGATAGATAGTAACACCAGAGAATGACGCTCCAAAGTGACCAGGAACCAAGTGGACTGGCCCACAGAGAGAGAATGAGGGCCATATGGGAGATCAGAAAGGCGAATCATAAAAGTGCTGCGTGATCCATCTGGGTCCATTCGCAAATAATAATAATAATAATAATGAGGTAATACTATTATCAGCACATCGTGTCCAACAAACTTAAACCCCCAGTTATATCCTGAGTACTTCTATGATCATGTGCATGAGCCATGCCTTTTCATTCCATGTTTGTATCAGACATGGGAAGCAACATGTTTATTGTAACGTCGTTACTAGTAACTGTTGCTTTTTGCAGTAATGAGGGATCTTCCTTTGTCGTGTGGCCTCCTGAGAGGCCGAGTGCAGGTCTTTCTTGTCGACACCTGTGGGCGACCTGTGCGCCAGGATGAGAGATGGAATGATGAAGATGAATGAAACTGGGTAAGGATGTGGAAGGAAGCGGCCATGGCCTGTTATAAGATACCGTCCCAGCATTTGCCTACTGTTGAAAATGGAAAACCATTTCAAGGATGGCCGACGGTGAGACTCGAACCCACGCGTCTACCGCGTCTAACGCTGCGCTTTAGTGAGCATAGCCACTGCTGATGGTACGAGGGGATAATGACTAGACTAACTAAACGCTGCTTTTTAATAATAACTAAGTAATGAAAATTATTGATATTGCACATTTTAGTTGGTCAGCACAATATAAGCCCAATTACTGGGATATGCAAAATAATAACCTGTAAAACATTACATGTGATTAAAAATATAGATATATATATTTGTTATAGACTACGGAATTAGCTTGCCACGGTGGGTGAGTGGTCAACGTGTCGGTCTACTAACCCCAAGCTTGCAGGTTTGCTCCTGGCCATGGTAAGTCATTTTTGAAAGGCGGCAAAAATTACGACACCATGTCATACGATGTTGGCATGTCAAAGAACCCATTTGAATTCAGTAGGCCGTATTCCTAATGGCAAAATAAATCTCAGGAGCGCCAACACAAAGTTCCTCATTTCTCTACTAGAAAGTGCTATAGTGTTCTAGGAGCTTAGATTTCCAACCTCCTTGACTTTCATAGTGATTCAAGGAACAACGAAATTCGACATGCAAGCTACCCTCTGGGTGTCAAATAACAAAGCTTGGACCCGGCACCCGAGGCCATACGATATTATTATTATTATATAGACTACAGAAGAGGGATAGGATGATATGTTTTGCTCATCAAGCGAGTATCATTTAGTGTTTTGTAGAAGTACATAGATCTGATGATGCTCGCTTGACACCTCTCAGTTTTCTCCTTCTTCAATTAGTCCATAACAATATATACCTTAATCATATGCAATTAATTTCAGGTTTTTTTCTTTGCAAATTCCAATAATTGGAATGATTTAGTGTTGACCAACTGAAAGTCACAATATGAATCTTCAAAGTCAGTGGCGACTGCTGGTCTCCATACCTGGTATATCGCAAGTGAGCTCTTTCCTTTTTACCTACCCCTGCCCACGCCCCCAACCACATGTAGATATATAGCCCTGCATAACAATCTTGTAAGGGTCGTTTCCCTATGTTCACGTAAGTTATGGAGAAAAATAATCCAAAGTGAATTGTTCAGTTGGATTGCATATCAACATATGGATTGAGGCGTGACTAATGTTAAGAGAAAAAATAATGGAAGTTTCTCTTATGACAAGAGAAACCCATGAACTTAAAGTGTATTGTCAAATGTGTATTCACTCAAATAAGTTTTTTTATTATTATTTTTTTATTTCTAATTTCTTGTATTCCATATATTTTGTTTATTCTTATAATTATTCGTTTTATTTATTTTCATGGTTTTATTAATTTTAGACTCTTTCCATATATAGGCGTCCACCTTTAAATTTTAAATTTATTAAAATTTGTATTAATTTTATCTGTGTTAAAGGGGCAGATGACCCTGCGGTTCCACCCCTAAAACAATAACAATCATTCAAAGTGCACTGATATTGATTGACACTTGTGAGGGGTGAATAAAGAGCAAAGAGTGCACTTGCGGTATACCAGGTACGGGGACCACCAGTCGCCATTGTTCCAAGCTTCCTATTACTACAGAATCAATTTACGTGATTCCTGCTTTGAAATTTAATTTGAATTTACAGTTCAATTTTTCTAGTGGATGTGGAAGACATTACTTGTTTCATTGCATCGAAGGAACTATTGTATTTCGTCAGTAATAGCATGAGATATAGCAGTTTGTGTACCAACCAGGGAAGCTATGCTATCTAAGCCTCAAGGCCGTGAAGCCAGGCTCCCTGAATTCAGAAGATGAGTCAGAAGATGAGTGGGTTTGCACAAGGCTATCTTGAAATGGTTGTCAATTTTTCCCCAATTCTAACTCCAGACTAATGTTGGGATGGTATCTTCTAATATAGGCCCTGGCCACTTTCAACCTATTTATTGCCCTGTTTCATTCACCTTCATTCATTTCGTCTCTCATCAATGAGTTTGTCAGGAAAAGCATCGGCCAAAAACCACCGACCTCATAGGAAACTCACCTCAGATACAGTGGTGGCTGGTAATAAGGTTACAGTGTTGCACAACGACCAGATGTTTTCAATAAAGAAATAATAATACAGTATTAATGATAATCAATAAGTTCACTGATACCGTGCGTAAAAGACGATTGAAATTTTATGGTCACATCTGCAGAATGGACAACATCAGATATGCAAAAAACTGCTTGATATAATTAATTCAAAGAAGGTCAAAATCAGTTGGTTCGAAGAAATCAAACATTACAGAAGATATCATCATGAATCGCAAGACTTTTGGAACTCTAGTTACAAATCACTCTTTCACCGAAAATGCTAAAAAGACCACTGGAAAAAGATGGAAGGAGGAACGTAAGAAGGGACATAGGGAGTTCATGAGGAGATTTTGGGAGGAGAAGAAGAAGAAAACACCATCAACCCGAGTCAACAAGTTCAAACGCGTTCCCTAAGTGGGCAAAATGAAGAAAGAAAGAAAGAAAGAAAGAAAGAAAGAAAGAAAGAAGAATACAGTAATAATGCCAACCTTCTCAGTTACAGCACCAGCTATTCTATTAAACAATAACAGCATACATACATATCCAAACCCCATTCCAGCTATTGCCGGGTCTGGGTGTTTACAAGGCCTCTCCATCTTATTCTATCTTCCCACCACTTTCCTTCCTCCACTTGATGCTAGTTAACTCCTCTTCTCACTCTTGTACTCCAGCGCATTCTTGGATGCGCTCCGATCTTAAGTTCTGCCATACTTTTGGTAACCTTTACCTGCTCATTCTCTACCCCCCCCCCCCCCCCCCCCTCATACTTTCCTCATTTTGTTCTTTTCTAATTTCTACATTTCTTATATTTTCCAATCTTGTTTTCCCTTTAACTGCTCGGAGAAACCTCATTTGACCTGCTTGCAGTCTGTTCCAGTCCCTTTCCGTCATTGTCCAAAACAATAACAAACAAATTTACTTTTTTTTTTAACAAACAAATTAAAAAAGTAAATAAGTTTAAATATCTTGGTGAAATTAACACTTGGAACTCCAATGAGAAATCGTCATTAGAAAGTAAAACATTTAAATTTAAAACGAATTACTTGGCCAACATACCAGAAGAATCTCTTACAATAAATGCTAAATTTCAACATTGCTGTTCCATCGTTAAACCTGAAGTGACTTGCGCTAGTAAAACCCTGTTTAAATTAAACACCAAACCAATGAAAGATCAACTGCAGAAGATAGTCAGAAGGATAATCAGAGAAATCATTAATACAAATAAACACCTGGTAGATGGAGAATGGAGATTATTTCCTAATGCAGTAGTCTACTGGGAAAGTAATTCAATAATAGACCAGTGAGAAAAAAAAAAGAATTGCCTTTTTCTATGATTTATCGAGATTGCATGACAATAGACTAATAAGACAACTATTTAACTACTTTTGGACGTATTCGGTGGTGTAGTTGGTAGCTTGCTGAGCTTCTATGCCCAAGGTCGCTGGTTCGATCCTGGCCGAAGTCGTCGGATATTTTTAAGAGCGTTAAAAATCCCTCAGTATGCCTTACTTTGGAAGGGAAGTAAAGCCGACGGTCCCATGTCATAGATTTATGGCATGAAAAAGAACCTTCCACTTTACTACACTTGTGTGAAGCCAAAACTTGTAGGTTAGAATTGATAGCGCTATATTAGTTCCAACTTTTGCCACCAGGTGCTGACTGCAATGGCATCTAGCAGTCAAGTCCGCAGGCTAGGTGTCGTGGATGGTAGCATTTGGTAGCAAAAGTAGGAACTACTTGAAATTATCATCTGCAGTCTTTACTTGAATTAAAACAGATAACACACACTAATATAGCCATCACAATTAACATCGGTCATCAGACAGATTCTACACACACCCAAAGTACATGGGGCTACATAACCGCGTTGTCGCAGCCCCGAAACTAAGGAACCAACCAACTTCTTCTTCGTCGCGAATGGGTCTCTTAGGACCACGCGGAATCAACAATGGTTAGCCTTTCTTGCAGCCCAGTACTCCTTCATACGCAACGAATGGGTTTGCTTCCGTTGTGCAGACCAGATATGGTGGTATGGCCGTCTTTCTTCCTCCTCGAAACCCCGTGTGAATGCAAGTGTTCTGATGACATTTCGGTCTAGGAGAATTGGCGACCCTAATTCTTGCAAGTCTTTTTCAGTCTGTTTGTACCAATTTGATCTAGTTGTTTTGTTTTTATAGTATATGTGAATTTTGTGAGTTAGTCTATTTGGGTCCATTCTTTCCAGGTGCCCCAAGAATTGGATTCGTCGCATACGCATTTTGTCTGTGATTTTGGAGATGGTTTTATATATTTCAGCATTTGGCTTTGGAAGATGAACACCATCTTTGATTCTCGGCCCTAAGATTTTCCTCAATATTTTACGTTCCTTCACTTCCAACTGATCTCGAAGTGTTCTATGTTGAAGAGTGAGAGTTTCTGAAGCGTAAAGAGCTTCGGGCCCGATCACTGTTGTATAATGTTGAATTTTGCATTTCCAGGAAAGACTCTTTTTGTTGTAAGTATTTTTCGTTAACTGAAAAGCAGTTTCCATTTTTTGAATTCTTGTTGTAATGGACCTCTTTTCATTACAATTGTCGGTAATCCATTCACCCAAATATTTAAATTCCTTCACACGAGATATATGGTCAGTACCAATTTCAATTTCAGATGGGGCATTCTTTATATCTGTCATAAATTTTGTTTTATCAAATGAGATTTGCAATCCAATTTTCTTTGCTTGTTCTTGTAGAAGTTCAAGTTGGTATTGCGCAATTAATACCATGTCATCAGCAAATGCCAAACAGTCTAATTCTATGCCTTTAAGTTTTGGTCCTATCCTATGCGTCGGTGCACCTGCTTTTCGCCATTCTCGTACAACCTTCTCTAGTGCACAATTGAAAAGCAACGGGGACAATCCATCTCCTTGTCGGACTCCTGTGTCAATGGGGAATTCTCTGCTCAGTTCTCCCATAAATTTAATCTTAGATTTGGTTTCCATGAGTGTTTCCTTAATAATATTTGTTGTCTTTTGATCTAATCCAAATTCTTTGAGTATTTCGAAAAGGGATTCACGGTCGATGCTATCACACGCCTTTTGGAAGTCAACAAATGTAATGACATAGTGTTTGTTCGATGTATTGCGGAAATATTTCATTGAGCAACCAACCAACTACTTTTGGAAAATTAAAACAAAAAATAATTGGTTCAAAGAAGTTCAAAATGATTTAGAATAGTTGAATATTACAATGCAACAAATTGCAAATAGAGAAGAGAAAATGATTCTGAAGAACAAATATCAAATTAATAAGGTACGATTTGGATCCTCGTCACCAAGGCGGTGCGCTGCCGATATTGTTTTGTGCTGCCTGGGCAGCGCGGCAGTGGGCTGTTTACATTGAGGTAATTTAATAAAGGTACGATCATCATGTGTAGTGACGCTACCAAAACGGGAATTAGAAGATTATTGGAAGAAGACGAGGACAACTTGATTCTAGCCCTATTGGTGCGAAAAAGAAAAAGTAGTTACGAAAGAGATCTACGAAACCCGAGAGAGCGAGGGGTGCTTTAAAATATTGATCGAAAGACATCTGAAAAGGGACAAAGATCTATTTAGACAATACTGCAGACCCAAATCTTTTCACGCCTTACACCGTCTTTATAACCTGCCACTTTTGCATCATTCATACAAAACTGGGTATTTGGATACAAACACCATGAATTTTTCGTCATCTGCCGCTAAAGAAGACTTTGTTGATACAAGGGCACGCGGCTGGGAAATGTACGCCACAGGACATCAATATTATAATAGAAGTAAGTTAATAGACGCAAGATAAAGCATGACAAAAACAATCTACTGCAGCGCACCTATTGGTATGGCAGTAAAGTATGAAAATTATGGCTCCCAAACATTTTAAAGTTTTTATTTTTATTTAGGCCTAACCGGGTCACTCCAATCCATACGTAATTTAGCCTAAGGAGATATTTCCGTTACATAAAATTGGTCTAAAATTAAATTAAATGCCATTTAAATGTTATTTAGATGCCGTATTATTTCAATAATTTGCTCTTTCGGCCTTAAAAATGGCAAAAGATACAATTATTTTCCAATAATTGGTACGGGAAAATTAGGGACAAGTCGAGACATCTAGCGGACTTTTATGAAACGCCATTTTGGATAGCAGTTTTATGCTCCTTTTCAGGGCTATTTATAATTTCGTTGCCAACAGGTGGCGCCGCAGAGCCGCCAGACTGGTCCGGGCGCGGCCATGCTGCGCATGCGGCGCTGCTTGGGCAGCGGTGACGGAGTTTGAAATGTATCCCATCTAAATACACGTGGAGCAGTAGTGAGCTTCCGCCGCCATGGCAGCGCGAACCAAATCGTACCTAATTTTTAACATGAAAAACTATGCAATGAAAACAATATGTCATATCTGATGAAGAAAGGTCAGCTAGAATTAAGAGGTTTTGGGAGAGGAGGAAGATGACTAAATTCCCTCTTAATTCTTAGATGACTTAAACTATTTGGTTTGATTTAAGTGCTCCAATGTGGGCATAAACTATGTGTATAAATATTACAGCAATAATATGGGTTTCCTCTCATATGCATAGGAATTCATAGTTTTGTTCCTTAATGATTCAGAAAGTCTTGTAGTACTGTGAACTGTTTGAGAAAGCAAAGCATGTCAACAGTACAGGAGCGCTCGTCGTGTGGTTATTACCAAGCTCAAACACCGACCAGATCTCAGTCGTGGAGCCAGAGGCGGTTCTAGCCCTGGGCCGGGAGGGCCCCCCCCCCAGTTTTAGTGAAATAATTATTTTAAGATTCCTTGGTTACTAAATAAATTGATAATTTACAGATACAATTTATCTGATATAAAACAAACTAATGCATTTAATTAAGTTAATTTTTCTTTCAATTTCAAGATTTATTTACTTTATTATATGTAATTTAAACACACAATTGAAATCGTGTATAAATATAATATTTTTAAAATGCGTAGTGCATACACCAAGAGTATTAAACTCTTTTCCCAACTTTATGACATGCAAGTTCAGAAGTTTCCAATGTAGACAAACCTCCATGGGATACAAGTGCATCGATATCTCCCCAACTCTGTGACAAAAATATGAGTGCAACTGTTTCTAATATAGACGAACCTGTACCATTTTATATCAGTGCATCGATTTATGATGGTCCTTGCCAACCACGTAAATCAGTTTATAAACAAACGTTACTATATAATAAGAACAGAAGTTTTAACAGTAAATGGTTTGATAGGTATACATTTATTGAATACTCTGAAAACAAAGATGCTGTTTTCTGTGTCGTCATTTCGTTCAATCTGATTCAAGCATGCTGAACATGTTTTCAGTAAATCTGGATTTTGCAATTGGAAAAGAATATGAGAAAAACGCGCGAAACAGTTTTCTGGTAAGTGAACATAGCGGCACAGTGATTTCGAAGCTAAGCGAGAAACCTCTGGTTATATTGTGTTACCGCTCAGCTGTGGCAACAATGGCCCAAGTCGCATTACTTTGTGCTCGGCAAGACATTGGGCTTAGAGGTCATCGCCAAACAGTTTCGGATGATGATAGTGTTAATAATAAAAGGAATTTTGTTGAAATTTTAAATGTAATTAAACTAGAAAGTGAAAGCACAAGTAAACAGTCTACCAAAGAATGCAACTTACTCATCTAAAGATTCTCAAAATGAATTTCTTGATATCTCAGCTAATATAATACCGGTAGTTGAACATATTGGAGGAGAGACGAAAAAATATAACAATGGTTATGTTTCCTTAATCCTGGATGAAGTTAGAGTTGTTAGTAAAGTGGAACAGATGTCCGTATTTGTATAGAGGAGCGTTTCATTGGTTTTATACATTTTCTCAACTGAATGCCGAAAGTATAGCTAATTCAACTTTAGAGTACCTTGTTTCAGTGGGTTTCGATCCATGTAAGTGCATTGGACAAGCATTTGATGGAGCCGCGGTTATGTCAGGGAAGATAAACGGTGTGCAACGTTTATTGCGACAGAAGGTCAATAACCCGTGTGTTTACGTGCATTGTTATAGACATCGCTTAAATTTAGTTTTGGTGGACGTTTCAAAGCCAGTTTGTAGGCGTGGTAGGGGACACTTTTGGTTTACCGGAAGCAATTTATGCTTTTCAGTCTGTATCTACTGTTAGACACCAAAAGTTTGTTGAGATACATCCAGGAGAACGTGTTTTAGAGATACCTCTTCAAAGTGACACGTGATGGGTATGTACATATAGAGGAGTAATGTATTTTCAGAAACGTTTTGCTTCAGTTAAAGCAGCTCTAGAGTATTTTTCCAAGTCAGCTAACAAGAAAGAGGCAGCAGAAGCAAAAGGTTTGTTGAAACAGCTTTGTAAAGTGAAGGTGATGTTTGTGTTACAAATCTTTTCTGATATTCTCGAGCTTGCCAATAGAGCCTCTATGTTCTTACAACAAAAACATGTGGACTTCGGAGGGGCACATAGATTGATCTATGGTCTTGTAAAATCGTTGCAAGAGAAACGAAATGATGATTATTTTAAGGAACTATGGGCGGTTACATGTGACACTGCTCAGTCGTTAGGCTTGAAAGTTTATAAGCAGAGGCGTAGCGCTATAATACGCCGATACGCCGGGCGTTCCCTGATTTAAAAATTAGAATGTGTATTCATCAAAGAGTAAAATATAACATTGTTTTTATTTTATTTAAATGCGGCGTTAGCATATTACATGGCGCGTAGTTATTTTATTTCCGAACCCCCTATATAACTAGTCTTAACCCGGCCGAGGTGTACTGATGTGCTTTGCTTTTCTTGTCTGTACGCCCGAGCTTCTTGGCGTCAAGAGCTATATGTACCACCCTGGCCAGGCTACGTTGCAGCGCATGCGCGAGCTCATACCTGCTCTCGGAAGGGAAGTGCTTCCGTACGCTGGCGTTTGACTGGCGTCAGCTTTGTATGCTCACTCAAGACCGACTACAATTTATTGTAGTCGGTCTTGGCTCACTGTTCTGTTAACTCAATAACCCTATCGCTGCGCTTCAGGGCCGGATTTAAGAGTATGCCGCCTATAGGCTAAAGTCCATTTACCGCCCCCTCAATAGTTCATATTTGCTTAATACATTTGTTTTATACAACAAAAGGATAGAATTCATTGACGTTTTCATCTTTTTTAAACATAAAGTTCATTTAGTTTAGATAAAACTACAATTTTAATGGCTTACATAATAAAGGTTATACTGAAATTAGTTACGGTATCTACCTACTTGCCTTCTTTTAAGATTCGTTAAAATATGAAATGGGTTTCGAACTTAATTAATTAATTAATTAATTTGTATTTGGAGATCAGTGATCACTATTTTACTCATATTTTTATGTTTTAATGCTAATGAATATCTTTTGCATATTGAAGAACTGTGTTCAATTTGAATTAAGTTGTCCTACATGGTGAAATGAAATTACACAAAATGTAGTTAATTACTGGTTTATTTGTTTAAAAATATACAAACTTCTCTAAAACAATTCACCCCACGTAATCTTGATGTTCAAATTTACATAACTTTCTAGCGAGATTTCATAATGCCAAACTCGTTAATAATGTCCTCATATGAAAGTGTTTTTGTTGTATTTGCCTCAATGCAAAATACTGTAATGAAAGTGAGTTTAACCGTATTTCAGAAATACTAGTTCGCAGATAGTTCTTAACTCTTCTAAGGCAAGAAAAACTGTAGAAGGACTAAAACATAGTTTTAAGTAACATATATTCTTAAATTCGTACGGAAAATATCATCAACGTCTGAAATACTTCATTTTAGCTTTTGAATGAATGCCACACTGCCGCCCCTGAAAATTTGCCACTCTAGGCTGCAGCCTACTTAGCCTATTTAGAAATACGGCTCTGGCGCTAGTGCTAGTTCGAACTGTAAAAGTGTAATTTCTTTTAATTGTGCGTGTGTGTGAATAATGCTACCAATATGACTGAAGTAAGTTCACCTGACTCTAATATTATTAATTTTTTAAAGGCAACTCCTTTGAGCACTTTATCATATGAACAGCGATGTGAACTAAAAACATAAAGACCAAAGCCAAATTTATCAATTAAAGAAGTCGGTAAAAATCGCAGAGGGAGTTTTCAGCTTTCTTGGTATGACAGGCTTTCCTGACTAACTGGATGTGTTGAAGAAAAAAAAAGTTTTGTTACGTTTGGGGCGAAAGACACTGAATGGTGCACAGAAGGAATTTCGGACCTGAGTAATTTAATTAAAAAGGCTGCTTAACACCAGTCTTCAAAACACCACTTGTTACATTGTGAAGCATTTCTTCTGCTAGGTAAAACTCGCATTGAGCATGCATTATCTGAAGCTGCTCGAGTACAAGCAGTAAACATAATTAGATCGTGTCTTCAAACATGCAGTTTGTGCGACGACTCATTCAATCTGTAGTATTTCTCAGTACACAAGAACTAGCCTTCCGTGGGCATAGAGAAGATGAAATTTCTATTAACAAGGGGAATTATTTGCAATTGTTGAATCTGCTCACTCAAAATGAATCGATAGTAAGAGGCCATTTACAGTCATCATCATTATTAAAAGGAACATCTCCAGACATTCAAAATGACTTGATAGAAGTTACAACAATTGCATTAAATGGAAAAATCAAATCAGAAATAAATGAAGCACCCTCTCTCTCCATACATGCGGATGAGACATTAGACGTGTCGTGTAAGAGCCAGATGAGCATAATATTTGGATATTGTGTGGATGATAGAATAGAGGTGAGATTCGTCGGCTTTTATGACGTTTCTAAAAATAAAACAGCTGCGTGATTGTCAGAAGTCGTGCACAAAGTTTTACTTGACTAAGAAGTAAATGGAGAAAAAGTCGTAAGCCAGACATACGATGGCGCAGCTGTAATGGCAGGCAGATAAGGAGGAGTTCAAAACCTAGTGAAACAGTTTTGCCCATATGCTCTTTTCGTCCATTGTTACGCCCACCAATTAAATTTGGTACTTCGGTATGGCTCAAAAACAATAAAACAGGTTCGTTTGTTTGTCTGTGCCTTGACTGATTTTCACAGTTTTTCAGCAAGTCTTCTTCCAAAAGGACAGTTTTGTTGACCGAAAGAGGATTTAAGCTTCCAAAAGCTAGCAATACGAGATGGAATTTTCATTCGAAGGCAGTTTTCACCATTAAGAAACATTTCCAAGGATTGTACGTTTTTAAATGAAATTATTGATGATGAAAATAGTGAATGGGGCGACGACTCTGTGAACTGCACCATTGGTCTCAAAAGACATATGGATGACCCAACCTTTGTATATTTGCTATGTGTATTCAAAGCTTGTTTCATTTACACTGATCATCTTTTCAAATTGTTACAATCATCGACAGTGAGTATCGTAACTTGCCATAATGAGATAGAGGCTGTCGTCCAAAGCATAGAAAACTTAAGAAATGAAGATTTCACTGACAGATGCGTTAAAAAAGCATCCAGTTGAATGAAAACGTAATGTATGATGGCAAGAAAAAGAACACTTTGAGAGTGCT
The DNA here is from genome assembly GCA_946902985.2 of Meconema thalassinum. NCBI lineage: Eukaryota > Metazoa > Arthropoda > Insecta > Orthoptera > Tettigoniidae > Meconema > Meconema thalassinum. The sequence goes on along the minus strand of OX336394.1, from coordinate 243,538,481 downwards.
GACTTTTGAAATAGTAGATTCACTTACAGCTCAAATGAAAAGTAGGTTTGATGTTCTTACTCATCTAAATTTTATTGAGTTAGTGCAAAAAAAGAAGTTTAAAGAATACACCGAAACATTTCCCCAGAGCAAATTAGATATTTTGGTAGAACAGTATACATTCTTTAATGTTAACCAATTACTAAATGAACTTCACATTGTTTATGCAGATCAGACAAAGCATTTAGCTTCAAAATATATTTTAAAATATTTTGTTACAAACGGTCTTGACTCCATCTCTCAGGAAGTAACTAAACCACTACACTTAGTACTGACTATTCCAACTACTACAGCTATTGTAGTAGTGAACGCAGCATGAGCACGCTGAAAATAATTAAAACCTACCTTAGAAATTCTATGAGCAATAGTCGCTTGTCGTGTTTAAATTCACTGGATATTGAAAAACAGTTATTAGGTGAGCTTTCATCAGAGCCCGCATTTCTTGAACATATCATAGACATTCTCGCAGAAAAGAAGAAAAGACGAATGGAGGTGATGTACAAGACTGTGTGGGGTATGTGACAGTATCTTACATATTTGCTTTTTGATTTGTTCCATAGTTGAACTGTCGTTATAAACTTTGGCGTCCCCAACTCAAAAGTTCACGCTACGCCACTGTTTATAAGCAATCTAGAGTCTCAAGTATTCCAAAGAACTTTTCAGACTACGTTTTATTAATGCCAGTCTCTGCGGAGAAAGAAGAGGAAAATGTCACATTATGAGATACATGTAAAAGAAATCTTTTTGAAATATTAGACAACAGGGTAGAAGAGTTACTGCGTAGATTTACTGAAAATGATTTTGTGTGCAATGCAATGGATGCCTGTAACCCAAGAAGTGAAAACTTTTTAAATTTTAAATATATATATATTCTCACGTTCTGTGAAAAGTATAATCTAATCTTCACAGACCGTAAGGTGCTACAGACTGAAATCAGTTAAGCTAAGAATGTATTTAGAGGCAAATAAGCAAACATTTCCTCATTCTTTTTTTCTGAACTTCTGAAAATGGAAGTTCCTTTTCCACAGCTACTATTATTTTTCAAGTTGATGCTGACTCTTCCTGTGTCATCTGCTTCTGCTGAGCGCAGTTTCTCAGTCGTGAAACGAATAAAATCCTATTTAAGAGCAACAATGGCAACAAAGAGGCTTTCCAATCTCGCAATTCTTTCAATTGAAAGAGAATGAAGTGGAAAATTACTTCACGACCCTTCTGATATAGTGAACCAGTTTGCCCAGAGTGGAAACAGAAGAATACATTTATGTGACAGTGAAATATGCTATTTTTTACCAATGATAGTTTTTAGCCTACTTTTCTCATTTTACAAAAATGAGGAAAAAGAAGACTAATGAGATTGATCCGGGAAAATGTCTGGGCCCCCCCCAGATTTAAGCTTCTAGAACCGCCACTGCGTGGAGCATATTGCATAGATCCTGGACCGAGTAAGTCAACAGCTAACTCAGCTGGCCGTTGCCCGCTGATTGCAACAAGGGAGGAGAAGGTTGGACGAAGACATCCCAGATGTTTCATCTTACCTACTGATACCATTGTCTTGTAATGTAATTTTTGCGTGAGTGCGACACTTGTGGTTCTTTCTTGCCCTTGTGTATAGCTTATAATCCATTTAATCCCGAGGTGGATGTGATGTTCTCTGGACTGCGGCATTCGTGATGAATGAGCTACGTCAGCTTTACCGCGCACTTGTATAGCCTACCATCTTCTCTGATATCAAGCAGTGAAAATAGTGCAACACCCAGAACAAATATCTGCCAGCCACCTTTTACTTTTATCATTTTCCACACCCAATAATCATGACTATTCTCAAGGAATTACTCAATTGAAGCTTCCAACTCTAAAATCCCATCGTGACTATTTCGATATTCCTAACTTGTACAAGATTGTAAACTATCACATAGACTGTCCAGAATTACGCGCGCAATGAAGTTAATAGTTGTCCCTCGCAGTTCAATGCGCGAGCATCATGTCTTTGAAACAAACTGCCATCTCACTAATTATGGTCTTCATACCTTCATTGACAGAATGATGCAAATCTCAAATAGGGTCAATATAGTGTTTCTAATATTGACCAAAGACCACTTAAACAATATCTATTTTCCTTAGAAAATTTGTATGCATCACAGCGCAAATAGATTGTACATATTCGTAGTTACCCTTAACCCTCGGATACTCTCGCGGGCTACATATGTAGCCCATTGATTTATTTTGTTGTAGCGCAGAGTATATTTTTTGCTAGGAATGTTGAGATTCTCCGTAGCTGCCTGTGGATGCTGTATTTAACGGACGGATGTGATTCCAACTGAACCAAATGCACCAAACTGACACCAGAAGCATTAGCAGTCATCTGGGCTACAATAGTAGCCCGCGCGAGCATCGCTGTTTCAGAATTGAGCGAGCAAAGAAAAGATTGCAAATTAGTATTATTAGTACTATTGTTGTTTAATTCCAATTCAAATATGTGCTAATATAAGTATTTCGGTTTACATAAAAAATAATTTAACAGTTTTAGTTCCATTAGTTTTATTTTTGTTGCAGTTTTACTGAAGATGTACAATAAAATTGAATTTTCTTCTTAGGTTTGTATTTTCTCTCCTTATGAAGATAAAAGCCTACATAAAATCTTCAGATTTAGCTTAGAATGCTAATATATACTACTATTTATCATATTATTGAAACTGATCACCAAAAATAATGTGTGCGAGTCAATCAGATTGAATAACTGTTTGGGCTACATTATGTTGTTTTATCTTGTATAAAAGAAAATGATGAAAACTGTCAATAAAGATATATGTCCTGTATGTATATAATGTATGTATGTATGAGGACCATCCAGAAACTGTATCCCTATGATTTTTCTTCTACATTACATTTAGCCAGGAAATATGAGTATGCGTGACAGATCTATGACGTAGCAATCATATACCAGCCTAATAAGTCCAGACTGGTGTCAGTAGCGCAGCAATAATAGCTCTTATTCTGTCTCCTGTCGCCTGTGAGGTTCGGTCTGTGATCAAGTTTCTTAATGCCATTCAAACCAGAAGGCTTGGAATGCTCAGTGCGGGTGTTTGCTTGATCACATACAGCTCAGCGCACAGCAACTGTTTTGCGGGAGTTCAGCTGAAAACTGTTTGATACAGTCCTGATCTTGCTCCCAACATTTTCCATCTTCTCTTGCACCTCAAAAAACTCCTGTCCTCTGATCAGCATAACGAAGCATGACGAAGAGCTGATAGGCCAGGCGACAGGTAGTTCAATAAGGAATTAATTAGTCTCTTCTTCATTTCCCGTTTCCAGCTTCCTGGGTCGGGTTGTGAATCAAGGACCTCCAACGTTGCCTGTCTCTCCACCACTCCTCTCCCCCTTTAAGTACATCTTCAGGTTTTCCTCCCTTCTTCTCCACGCACTCCCACACTGTATCTGCCCATCTCTTTCGGGGCCTTCCGCGCGGTCTCTTCCCCGAAACCTTTTCCAGAAAAGCTTTCTTTGGCTGGAAATTGCTTTAATCGCTTTATTTGGACCCAGATATTACTCTCCCAAGTTTTCCCCCTCGAGCGAAGTCGGCGTTGGCCCTTCTGGCCCTAAGAAGGTACCATTTTTCTTTTTTTTTTTTGCAAATATCTCCCATACCATCAACTTTATCAACAAAATATCTATTATAAAAAATAATCTAGAGTAAATTTACTACAAAAATGTTCCCTACCTTTTGTCTCTAATGTGAACCGTTACAATGCTACGACCATTCAAAGTGGAGCCCTTTTTGATTCTTGCGGAAAATCTATGGAAATGATATGCCATATCAAAGTTTCTTCATGTTATAAATATTAGTCAGCATTCCAGGTGCACAAGCTGTTAACTTGTTACAAGTATAACAGCTTTTCTATGTAAACAGCTGTGGCAAAGTACCTACCATTAGTATTATTATTGCGTAGTATTGGCATAAAATCACTCTTTTCCACACCACCTGGCGGTAGAGTAAATGGCGCGTTTCTTTTAAAGCGATGTCCCCAGGAGGCCTAATCTACAGTTCAAATGTCAAAGTTAGTCGATTTTAAACCGTTTTGATGAAGGCTGGCAGTCTTAATCGTCTGCCTCAATTTCTCCGTCATCGCTTTCATCGTCTGTATCGGTACATTTGTCCGACGTCACAGGGCGCTCAAGATTAACATCGATGTCTCCGTCACAATCATCCATACTGTATCATCTTCCTCGGTAGCATTTGTTCATGACCGTCCCATACAATTCATACAGATTCTGGAGCATCGGAGGCCCGTTTTCCTGCAACCACATGCTGCATTACATCCTTTCGAACATTTGCAGGACACTGTGTTTAGAAGCGTTTGTGGCGCCGGATCCCTTGTCGTAGGCATGGGAGGCAAACCATGTTGAGAACTTTTCCAGCCCCAATCCAGTGGATTTGTATAATTTTCATACCATGTTTGGATTTGATGGTATGTTCTTAAAGAGTGCTCACGTGCCGCTGATTCGGTGGGAGGTAAGCTTTCGAGATTAAATCGATGTTTGCTTAGAGATTTTGCAAACAGTTGGAACCGCAACTCTTTCAGGGTATTTCCCGTGGTTTTGTTGTCATAAAGCCTAGCCAAAACCAACTGGCCCGCTTTGTCAATTTCATCGGGCTTTGCGTTCACGTCTCGGAAAACCCTAACAGCTGTTTGCAGTTCCTCATTACTCTTCAGCAGTGTTACGAATTTCATTTTGCACTGCCTGTGAAAAGGAAGACGTTGTATTGCACCCACTAAACGCATGCAAAAAGAGGAAGTTTTCTTGCACACACGGCGGGAGATTGAAACTTGTTGTGCAAAATAGTTGTTGTTTGGTTGAACCTTTGCCGGGTTTCATAAAATACATTTTCGTGGAGGGTGGCACACGAGCCGCCAAGATGACCAGGATATCTATATCTTCAGCCACTATAATGACCGAATTGTCTGGCCGAGATAACTCGAGTGCGGTGGTAACGATGAGAACATCGGCATCTTCTGGAGCTTGTCTGGTTTCGATTCCTTCGCTTTCGAATTTGACGAGCAACAAGTCGATCAATCTTCGTTTGTTTGTGTCATTAGACAAAAATTTTGCTTGTGGCATAGGTGCCGTCATGGACTCATAAAAAAAAAAAACATTAGCAGCATCATGCTTGTGCGATCGTCGAAGACGTTCAGCGGACTTTGTACTGCGAGCTGCTGGGTCGTCAGGATACCCATCGAAAATAATGACACTGTTTTTGAAGTATCTTTTAACGTAATTCACATATTTGGCACTAATGTCGACAAAAGTATCGGTTTGGTGCCAAATTACTCGGTGCAGAAGATATCCTCCGTCGAGAACATGATGTAGGTCCTCAAATGTGGGCTCATCGGTTACAGGATGGAATAATTTATAGAACACAGACTTTTGCGTCTTACGCATTTCCGCTTCATCAAAGATCTTACCCGGATACGGAGCTAGTTCAAACTGGAAATATTGTTTCAATTCTGCATCGGATTTCTTTGCAAGGCAAATGCGTTGGAAAAGCACAAGAGGATCAACAGGATTATCCGTGTTGCGGATTTTTATTTTCGAATTTACCGCGCGGAGAGGCATCACGAGACTGTGGTTGCCAGCTGTATGGGAGGCCGAGCGTGGCAAGCCAGCTGCATCTGTACACATTGTTGCCAACGCCCTCGGTGAGAAAGTAATGAAGTCTGCATGAAAAATGTACTGAATCAGAACTGAATGTACTTACTGACCATTTTCTTTATTGATACTTGTAACAAGTTACCAGCTTGTGCACCTGGAATGCTGACAAATATTTATAACATGAAGAAAGTTTGATATGGCATATCATTTCCATAGATTTTACGCAAGAATCAGATGGTCGTAGCATCGTAACGGTTCACATTAGAGACAAAAGGTAGGGAACATTTTTGTAGTAACTTTACTCTAGACTAGATGAAACCCGTCAAAACATGACGGACAATGGAAAACAAAATTACTGAAGAAGCTTCTTATATAAGTTACATTCTTTGTACGATTACTTTTTAGCACTATTGCAAATTTAAGGGCGTCAAAAGATAGCACTCTCAGCATTGCAACATATTGCTGGTCATGATTGAAAACGTGATGAGGTAAATAGCCCAATTACGTTCCAGAGTTTCACCTTGAGCTTGATTGATTGTGATAAATAAGACCGAGCGAATAGGACATTGTTGCCTATTAAAAGAAAATGTACTGTACCTGCAAGTGTTTTATCGAAAGGTGTTAAATCAAGTCGTAGGATTTGAGCTCTCTGCCTAATATTACTGCACCTATTATATCCGAATCCAAGCAATTTCTTACATATTTCTTACAATTAATATGTTTCCATATAGCAGTCCTTGGGAAACGTTCAGATTTCTAAGTAGCATAACTATGGCTCAAACGTTCGGAGTATGTGGAGGCGAATCACTTAATTCCAAGGAATTGAAATATTCAATAATAGGGAAATGAAGTAGCTGGCTTTCATCTTCAGTATCCAATCTGTTAACGCTGATGTATGTGTTTGAACTACTGGATATAAGTTCAATGACTTTTAAATTAATATCATTACATTGTTGCAGCTTGGCAAATATTTTATATTCCAGCGGATCAATTTTACCCTCACAACAGTAAAGACCAAAGTAACCACCCGTAGATTTTACGCAAGAGAAATACAATGTAGAACAATGTTTACATTTGATCGTCAAAGACCTTACAGTACACTATACTGCATAATATCTGGAATTGTTTCTGAAATGGCCTATTTATATTGGATTTTAAATGTGGCTTCGTATTATTCGATAACACTATAGTGTCCTGCAATAACGGAGCCGCTAAATATTAAATGGCAAATAATACTTCCATTGCCGAAATCAACTGCGTAGTTAGACTCAGTACTCTAAACAACTAATCATTAAACATTTGTCTTATACAATGAAGTTCAACATGACCGTCCAGAGACTTTCATACTCAAGTTGGTTGGTGAGGAGAATGCGATGAGACTGATCGCTTAAAATAAATTCCTCATACTTGTTCCTGCCAGCGAAATTTTTTGCAATAGCTTGAAAACGCAGCTCAGAATGACGTTCTTCATTTTGTTATAAACAGTACGAAACTGCTCTAAATAAGCAATTTCCATCACCTGTTATAGGTTATGGCAGTACATTTTGCAGGGGAACATAGAATCACTTCGCCAACTACTGGAATGACCATAGGCCTATACTCAATACTCACTTCGGCAGTCACCCTAATGGAGGCAACTTTAGAATTCTATGTCCCGTGCATGTCAAAAATCGTATTAACACATGGAAGCCCACCCATTCTTGGCTATCGCCTCGGAGACACGGTTACATTTTCTGCTCTGCCAACAAATTTAATTCTGGTCTGAGGGCAAAAACGGGGCACATTCAGTCTCTTGAGGTATAACTAAGAAGAGGAAGGTTTAATTCCCAACTCGACAATCTTGGATGTGGTTTTCCGTGGTTTCCCACTTCCACTCAAGGCAAATACCGGGATGGTTCCTAACTTAAGGCCTTGGCCGTCTCCTTGCCAATTCCCACCTTAATTACAAATACACACAGTAATGCAGCCATCACAATAACACAGGTTATCAGAGAAAATTGTACACATACACACCAAAGTACACGGGGCTGAGTGACCACGATATCGGAGCCCTTCAAACGAATTATGTTTGCCAAGTGTCTCTCATGGCGAAAGCAATTGTGGACACGCGCGAGTGCCTGGAAAACTTTTTTCTTTAATACCGGTACCGTAATTTAAGAGTATATCGACGATGCATAATTATAACTTTTAGTCTAGGACGCTAATAACTTGACCACCGAAGCATTGGGAAGAAATTGCAATATTAAGGTACATAAACAACATAGCCTACACATTCAACTGTCAGTTAATGTTCTTCGACATTTCCCTTCTTAAATATTCCCCTCCTTTATAAATCTCCATCATGTGAAAACGCGCCATGTCTTGTGTTTTAAATATATCGATGCAATGGTGCTGTCATCTGTTGTCAGTTACTGGAACTATATTGGCGAGGTACTGCCATCTGTTGTCAGTTATAGGAACTGATTGCAGATATTCAAACGGCGTATTCAGGACAACAGTTTGCTCTTTTGATCACATGCTGTAATGCAATGGTAAAACGGAAATAAAAATTATTGAGAGGGAATGTAGAAATATGAATCTTTAACAGACATAAAACCTTACTAATACTCCGTGATTAAACAATATTTCAGTGGTAAAAAAATATCCTGGCGAGAGCTGTGATCGAACCGGTGCTCCTTGTGACCACAGACAGCCGCTCAACCACATAGCTATTCGCGCACTCTTGGTCAGCAGCAGACGCAACCATTCACTATATTCAAAAGCCGCTGTCTAAAGAAAAAAATCCATTTCATTATCCAAAAAAATCAATGTTACACATTCGTATACGTTCATACTGTTATTATATTTTATTGTCAGAACTTGGTTAATGTATGTTTTTGATCACATGGAAGCTTATTAAAAAACTTACATTTCAATGGACTTCTCACCGCCATTTTGTCATGAGCCTAGGCGGATTGTGCGCATGCGTGAGGGGCCAGAATCCTGCTATTTTCTATATTCATTTAAAAATATACTGTAACATATTTGTTTATTTTAGAGACACTCTGCAAATCTAGAGGCCAAGAGCTTTCGTTAGAGTGCTCTACGAAGTAAATCGGTTCTGTCGTTCTCTCAATCTCGTAGTAACAAAAATCACCTTACTGTTTTAAATATATAGATAGATTATTTTTTATAATAGATATTTTGTTGATAAAGTTGATGGTATGGGAGATATTTGCAAAAAAACGAAAAAGAGTACCTTCTTAGGGCCAGAAGGGCCAAAGCCGACTTCGCTCGAGGGGGAAAACTTGGGAGAGTAATATCTGGGTCCAAATAAAGCGATTAAAGCAATTTCCAGCTTTCCACTAATTAATTCCTTATTGAGGCTTTTTTTCCGACCTTTCGCCTGGCCTATGAAGAGTAATGCCACAAAATGGTTCCATTCCCAGGCGGTAGACTTCTACGACACAGGAATACAAAAGTTAATCCCATGATATGACAGACATGTGTCTCAATTCTGGTGGTGATTATGTCGAAAAATAGCTCAACCATTGTTGTAACTGGTGCCAATAAAGTGTTTCGTGGAATTATGTTTTCAGGGCCAATAACCTAGATGTTCGGCCCCTTAAAAGTACAATTATCATCATCATCTTATATCATTTTAAATGATCTTGTCGACTTCGTTACGTTACGGTGACGGGACGAAATGTACTGAGAATGCACTGAGGTGTGTGACGTCATAGTACCGCTTGAGCTTCATCCTTTCCCCGCGCGCTCCGGTGAGTGTGACGTCATCCAGCCATCTACCTACTTTGACCTTGGTTTGCACGCAGTAAGCACGTGATTCTTGCTATATCTGCGGCTGCATCAGGGTTTGTTCGCAGATTTACTTATAGTCTACAAATCGACTTGACAAGTTTAACATTTTGTGAGGTCTAGTAAAGTGTTACAATGGAGTCCGTTGAAGGTAATAGTGCTAATATTTCTACATAAAGTGTTACAATGGCATCCGTTGAAGGTAATAGTGCTAATATTTCTACTAAAGCTAAATCTAGTGCTCAACAAAATAGAGAATATCGAGCGTGTAAAAAGTTAGAATTTGGCTTCAAGCGAAGCGAGAAGACTCCAGTCTTTCCAGCATTTTTCAGCATTTGTAGCTTTTAAAATGATATAAAGTCTAGTCTTTCAGACTTACTGTCACTCTTTTACATTCATTCATTTTGTATAGGCCATCTATGGACCGCGTCATTCCAGCTGTCTTCTACTGGCTTTGATAATTGCCCAGTACGCCCGCATTCGTTCTCGGTGGACTTCATTCCGTTCCTGGGTCCAAATCTTTCCCGTTTTCAGCTTCGGTTTTTCTTGGAAACCTTTGCAAGCTTGAAGTTTCCTTTTGAGTGGGGCGCGCTCCTGAATGTCTGTTGGTGATATCCCCACTTCTTTCAGATCTTTATTCAGTTCAATGAACCAGGCCCATTTTGTTTTCCTCTCCTGAAAGTAAGTTATGTTCCGGTTGGTCAGTCTCGCTGGGCTCATTCGTTTCACATGTCCAAAAAATGTTATCCTTCTCTTCCAGATGACGTCACTTATATTCTCCACATAAGTATATAGTTCATGGTTATGCCGTCTTCTGTATTCCCCGTTGTCTTTGATGGGACCCAATATCTTTCTCAACATTTTCCTTTCTTTGGCCTCCAGTTTTTCGACCAAGCCTTTTTTGTTCATCGTGAGGCATTCAGAAGCATACAAGACCTCCGGACGGATGACACTGCAGTAATGTTTTAGTTTTGTGTTGAAGGATATTGATCTTTTCTTATAGATGTCCTTAGTTAAATGGTAGGCCATTTCCATTTTGCTCATGCGTGTTGTGAATGCTTCTTTCTCTGATACATTAGGTGTTATAATTTCTCCCAGGTACTTAAACTTTGCAACTCGCTTAATTTTTCCTTGTTCCACAGCAAGGTGTTTGGGCGTCTGTACGATATCAGTTATGAACACAGTCTTCTCAAAGGAGATCTGGAGTCCTGCCTTCGCTGCTTGTGCACTAAGCTGATTAATCTGTTCCGTGGCTGTCTCTAATGAATCAGAAATGATTGCAAGATCATCGGCAAAGGCTAGACAGTCAAATGTGATGTTCCGGCTTCTGTAACCCAGTCTGACTCCGCTTGCAACTCCTTGTTTATTGAGTTCTTTATGCCACTCACGGATAGCCTTGGAGGCTGGATTTAGACAGCTCCTTAACCCGGTCCATGAGGCAATTATAATTGGCTACATGGATAATTCTTGCCAGGCGCGTCCACGTCGCGGGGGTGGGCAACGGTACTGTAATATACCATGGAACTACAGTACCGGCTAAGTTTTAGTGAGGACCCAGTCCTATGGGGTATAACATAGGCCCCGTGCACAGGGTTACGTGCGAAGACCTCAACGGAATCTGCAGAGGAGAAGATGGACTTCGGAACGGTGGAGATTGCGGAAGGGGCAACCCAGTACTCAGGGAATAGTATGAGTACAGCATCAATCTGCAGCGTCTGTTTCCCAGTGTGACAGACAGTTGGCAACAGTTACTTTTGTTTTTTGTGAGAAAAGAAGGACAAGGAACAGTGCATCCAAGATGGAGTCTTTTGAGTGGTATTTGTAATGTGTGTGTGTATTTTCTTGTAAATAAATATCTTTCATTTTCCCAAATAAGTACGAAGTGATGTTTCTGTTCGTAACATCTGGCGACCGTGACAGGACATGGAAAGGAAAATGAGCGATATTCGAAGTTTGATAAGAAAACGTGGTGTATACCGTGTATCGTTCACGAAAATTGTAGCTTCACTTCAAGTTTTGTTGGAGAAAGAAATAAAGGACATAGTCGCTATCCGAGGAGATTACGCCTTAGTGGAAGAGAAGGCTAACCTCATAAGTAATCTGGACCAGGAGATCTTCCAACACCTCATGGAAGATGCGGTGTCAGAAGAAGGCCTGATCACAGAAGTAGACGGAGTAGATGACTATAAACGCAAGTTTCATATGTTAGCAGCGGCTGTTTCCGATGCTCTTGCAATGGAGAGAAAACGTGAAGACGAAGTCCAGTCAACAGTAAGCACCAGTAACACTCATAACCTAAAAAGTAAATATCGCCTTCCAAAGATCGAATTCCGAAAATTTGGTGGAAATCTACGAGATTGGTTAGGTTTCTGGAATCAATTTCAAAAGATTGATGAAGATGAAGAGTTAGATAATGCCGATAAATACGAATATCTTATCCAAGCAACATTGCCAAACTCCAAAGCTCGCGACATCGTTGATAGTTTTCCAGCCACAAGTGGAAATTACCCTAAAGCAATACAGAAACTTAAATCACGTTTTGGCAAAGATTCTTTGTTGGTGGAAGTCTACACTAGAGAACTATTGACAATGATGAATTCTTGTAGTAGTCTTGACATCTCATCATTATATGACAGACTCGAAACTCAACTTGGTGCTTTGGAGAGCCTAGGTGTAACTTCCGAGAAATATGCAGCAATGTTATTTCCTATGATTGAATCATGTTTGTCTATAGATGTGTTACGTGCCTAGCAGAGGAGTGGCGGTGGGAAGGAATGTGAACCTAGTGAACGTCTTAAAGGTTTGATGAAATTCCTGGAGAATGAAGTAGAGAGTGAGGAAAGGATCAAACTGGCCATCCCAAGTAAAGGTAACATCAATGTGAATCCTGACAAGTCAAAAGGTACGAAGAAAATTGACATTTACAGTGAATCGCCACCTACCGCAGCTGCACTTGTGGATTGTAATCTTAAACTAAACTGTATATTTTGTGATAGGTCCCATGCTAGTTCAAACTGCTCCGTGGCAAAGCAGATGGCTTTAAAGGAGAGTGTCTCAATTGTGAAGAGAGCATGCTTTCTCTGTCTGAAGAAAGGACATGTTTCAAAGATGTGCAGAAGTCAGTTAAAATGTGATTCCTGTAGCAAAAAACATAACAGCCTAATATGTCTAGGCCCAACACATTCCTCTGAAGCTACCAATGAGAAACTTCAGTCTCATTCTTTGATTTCAAATGAAGAACGTAGTGGTGTGCAAGGTGTTATTTTGCAAACATTAAAGGTGAAGGTCATTGGAGAATCCTCTGCAATGGAGGTAAGGGCTCTACTGGATACTGGCAGTCAAAGATCTTATATGCTTGAATCAGTGGCGCAGAAGTTAGGTTACACTAGTCATCGCACAGAAATGCTACGCCATTCACTATTTGGTGGGGTAGTCACAGAAGAGAGCCAGCATATGTGCTATAGGATCTACATAGAGAGTTTAGGAAAGCCTTATGCCTGCAATTTTGAAGTCTTAGGGCAACAAGTAATTACAGGGTACAATACTATGTTAAAGGACCCATGGTTGCAAGAACTAAGAGCAAAAGGGATACAGATTTATGATACTGAAGGTCCCATTGAACTATTAATAGGCGCTGATGTCGCTGGAAAGTTAATGACTGGACAAACGTGTACACTAAGCAATGGTCTTGTATGTATTGAGACTCTGCTGGGGTGGACTGTGATGGGTAAAGTAGTTTCCGGAGATCAATCAAGTATGACCAACCTTGTCACTTCTCTCTTTATCAGAGATGCTTCAGTTGAAAATCTGTGGGAACTGGACGTGCTAGGTATCAGCGATCCTGCCGTAAAGAAAACTAAAACTGAAGAAAACTTTGCAACAATGGAGCACTTTCAGAAAACCGTGTCTATTAATGGAGAATTTAGGTATGAAGTCCATTTACCCTGGAAAGAAAACAAATCATTTCTTGTATCTAATAGGGTCATGGCTGAGAAGAGGTTAGTCAACACAAGGAAGAAAGTGGAAAATTTTGGGCTGGGCGAGACGTATGAAAATATTTTCACCGAGTGGGAAAGGAGTGGTGTTATTGAACCGGTTCAGGAGGATGAAAACTTCAGACACTATCTACCGCATCGAGCTGTTGTGAAGGAAAGTAGTTCAACGACACCTGTTCGTCCTGTATTTGACACCTCAGCGAAGGAAGCGGGAACCCCTGCTTTGAACGATTGTTTGTATGATGGCCCCAACCTGATTGAGCTAATCCCTGCTATTCTTCTTAGATTCCGAGAGAGGAAAGTAGGAATTATTGCAGACATTGAGAAGGCCTTCCTTCAGATAAGCATACGGAAAGAAGATCGAAACTATATCTGCTTCCTGATGTGGCAGGACGTTGGGAATAATTACAAGATCTTCAAGCATGCCAGGCTGGTTTTCGGCTTAACTTGTAGTCCGTTTCTCCTGGTGGCTGTCTTGGAGTATCACCTGAAGAAGTACTTGGAAAACCCGCAATTCAATCCCCTATTCATCAAGAGACTTCTACAGAGCTTCTACGTGGACAACGTTGTCACTAGCCTTGACAGGGAATCGGAGGTGGGCGAGTTTATCAATCAAGCTAGTAGGGTATTATTTCATCTGTTTTTGGACTGTTATGGGATCGACAGGAGGATACACTTACTTTAAATTTGCATTGGTTGAATAGCCTTCAGGTGGGAGAAGTGACGAAAAGGACAATGCTGTCACTCGCACATCGAATTTTTGATCCAGTTGGTGTGACATGTCCTGTCACCCTTTGTGTTAAACTGTTGATTCAAAGGACCTGGAAGACTCATATAAGATGGGATAGTGCAGTTGATGAGAAGTCCAGAGACGAGTTTCTGGCCTGGGTAAAGGATCTACCTCACCTGGTAGAAATCAAGATTCCTCGATGGTTTGGAAGAAGTGACCATGTGCAAATTCATGTCTTCTGTGATGCCAGCCAACTTGCATACGCAGCAGTAGTCTTCATAAGATGCGATTCCAACAATCAAGTGAGTGTACAGTTATGTGATGCAAGATCTCGTGTGGCCCCCCCTTAAGGAAGTGACAATCCCCAGATTGGAATTGTTGGCTGCTACAATTGGTGCACGGTTGCTTAAATGTGTGTTGGAATCTATTTCACTGGAAGTTAATGAGTTTTTTCTCTGGTCTGACTCGTCCACAGTTCTAGCATGGATCTGCAGGACTGAGAACTGGTCGGTGTTTGTCCGCAATCGTGTGAATGAGATCAGGAACTTGACCAATTTAAACTGCTGGCGACATGTTCCAGGTTCATTGAATCCAGCTGATTTACCGTCACGTGGCTGTTCTGCTTCGCAATTAGTAGCCTCTCGATGGTGGGAGGGACCTGCCTGGTTGTACGAATCTCCAGATTGTTGGCCTCAAACAAACGTGGTGTATGACGAAGAGAGTATCGCAAAGGAAATGAAGAAAAACCCTGTGAATTCTATGACTGTAACCAATGAAGATCCCCTCTGGTATGCCAGGTATTTTTCCAGCTATCACAGAATAGTTCATCTAATCGCATGGATTCTTCGTTTCTGTAAGAATTGTCTTAGACGTGAGAGGATCTCGCAAGAAAATCTGCAAGTTGAAGAGTTAGAAAGGGCTGAAATTAGACTCATTTCTATAATTCAACGAGAAAGCTTCCACGGATTAGTTGATAAACGTCTATCTTCACTACATCCATTCCTGGAAGAAGGTGTTCTCAGGATTAAAATGAGACTACTACTGCGAGAAGATTTGAAGGAATTCAGTTTCCCAATGATTCTCCCGGCGAACCATGTCATCACCTCTCGCTTGATTATGGATGAGCACGTGAAAGAAAATCACATTGGAGTACAACTTCTTCTTAATCATCTGAGACAACGCTTCTGGATCATCGGTGGAAGGAGGACAGTTAGAAAAATTATAAGAAAATGTGTCAAGTGCCGGAGGCATGATGGACAACATACCGAAATTGCTCAGGCCCCTCTGCCCCTGGACCGCATACGGGAAGCCTGTGTATTTGAAGTGATACGAGTGGACTTGGCAGGTCCGGTGTTCCTGAGGGATGAAAGTAAAGCTTGGATTGTGCTTTTCACATGTGCAGTGTATCGCGCTGTGCATCTCGAAATGGTTACTTCTCTCTCCACAGAGGCGTTTGTGCAAGCGTTCCGGCGGTTTGTAGCAAGAAGAGGACGCCCCTCTGTGATTTACTCAGACAATGGTACAAATTTCACGGGTACAGATAACACGTTTCAAAGTGTTGACTGGGAGAATATTTCCAAACACTATTCGGTTGAACGTATTACGTAGAGATTTAATCCCCCTAGTGCTCCTTGGTGGGGAGGCTTCTGGGAAAGGTTAATACGTCTAATTAAACAGCTTCTGAAACGAGTTTTGGGGAAAGCCTGTCTAACTTACCAAGAAATGCTTACCCTTCTCTGCAGTATAGAAGCCACCATAAATGCAAGACCGCTAACATATCTGACCAATGGATGTGAAGATATAATTCAACCTCCCCTGCCTGCTTTCTACAAGAAATTAATACAACTGGAGTTCCAGAATGTGATGCATTGGATGCTATAACCCTGAATCAAAGAAATCGTCATCTTCTGAACCTAAGAATGGCATTGAAGAAAAGATTCCAGCAGGAATATTTGGGACTTTTGGCACTCGGTATACCGAGTTGTAAACCAACTCTTTTGTTCAAGAGAGGTGACATTGTCCTAGTTGGATCAGATGGCACTAAGAGGATAGATTGGCCCCATGGAAAAATTGTGGACTTGTTCCCTGGAACTGATGGTAATACAAGACTTGCAAGGGTTGTTACATCTAAAGGAGAACTCTTGAGACCGATACAGCGACTCTACCCACTAGAAGTACCTGATGAAGACAGCACACCTTTAAGGACTGGCTTGAATAAGAAAACGGCTACTGCTTTAGGAGAGCCGACTGGAACTGGTGTTCAACCCCCAAAGACTAAACGTTCGGGTAGAACTGTCAATGTTCCTGCAAGATATGTGGAGTAGTTGAGGATCTTTCCTCAACGGTGGGAGGATGTGACAGACAGTTGGCAACAGTTATTTTTGTTTTTTGTGAGAAAAGAAGGACAAGGAACAGTGCATCCAAGATGGGGTCTTTTGAGTGTTATTTGTAATGTGTGTGTGTATTTTCTTGTAAATAAATATCTTTCATTTTCCCAAATAAGTACAAAGTGATGTTTCTGTTCGTAACACCCAGGTTAGGGGCGGCTGCAAGGGCGTCTGTTTCCCATGTTAGGGGCGGCCTGTATAATAGCTGGCAGTAGCTTCATAAAATGCCTTTGGGAGTGGCGACCCTATCGTAATAATAGCCTAAAATGGAAATGGCACTTCAAATGATTCAGAGAAGGTTAGGGCGTTCCCTGCAGGCGACGCGCAGTTCTTTTGGTACTGGGGGAACTGTGAGAAATGGGCGACCAGTAACCGAAATGAAAGTGGGAATCATGAATGTCATGACCCTGACAGGCAAAGTGGAGGAGGTGGTAGACTTCATGGAGAGGGGGAATGTTGGATTGATGGGGCTGAGTGAAGTGAAATGGAAAGGTAAAGGAAGGAAGAAATTGAAGAAAGGATGTACATTATACTGGAGTGGTGGCCTAGAGGCCAAAAATGGCGTGGGACTGATAACCTCGAAACAACTGGAGGAGTATGTTGAAGTGGTCGAGTGTGTGAGTGACAGAATAATGAAAATTAGAATGAAGTTGAAAAATGACGTGATGGACTTCATACAAGTGTATACACCACAGACTGGAAACAGAGAAGAAGATATTGAAGTATTCCTGGAGGATATAGAAAGAGTAATTTCAGATGTAGAAGTGGTGATCATGGGAGATATGAATGCACAAGTCGGAAACGAGAGACTAGGAAAGGAAGAAGTCATTGGACCATATGGATATGGGAAAAAGAACCGGGAAGAAGAGGAACTTGTAAACTTTTGTGAAAGGAATGGACTGATAGTGGGTAATTCATGGTTTCGGAAGAAAAACAGCAGGAAAATTACGAGATATGGTTGGGGCGATAGAAGAACAAAATCAGTAATTGACTACTTTCTGGTGGAAAGAACTAATCGCAGAAAGCTGATAGATGTGACAGCTTTACCAGGAGAAGCATTTGATGGGGACCATAGAGCTGTGGTGGCAAATTTTAGTTGGGAAAAATTGGAAAACCTAAAGGAGATCAGAGAAAGTAAAATAAAAGTATGGAAATTGAAAGACAAAACTGTACAGGAAGATTTTCAGGAGAGATTGAAGCAACAAATCCCAGTTACTGAAGTGGAAAACATAGAAGAGGAATGGTTCCACTTTGAAAAGGCATTTGTTGGTGCAGCAGAGAGTGCTTGTGGTAGGACGTCAACAAGAGTGAAAGAGAAGGAGACACCATGGTGGAATGAGGAAGTGAGGAAAACAGTGAAAGAAAAGAAGTCTGCAAGGAAAGAATGGAACCGAGATCAAACTGAAAAAAGCAAAAGGAAGTATCACGACAGCAAACGGAGGTGTAAGAAAGAGGTAGGAGAAGAAAAGAAGAAAAGTTGGGAAGAATTTACACGAAGAATGGAAACAGATGTAAGTGGCAGTAAAAGGATGCTGTATGGGCTTCTAAGAAGTAAGAGGAAAGAAAGAGTTACTACAAAGCAAGTGAAAAAGGAAGATGGAGAGTTGTTAACACACCCAGAAGAGATAAAGGGACGATGGAAGGAGTATTTCGATAAGCTATTGAATGTGAGCAATTGTACTGGTGAGATGGAAGTGACACAACCTGACGACTCTATAACAGAAGATGATATATCAATGCTGGAGGTGGAATTAGCAGTACAGAAAATGAAGATGGGAAAAGCAACAGGGGTGGATGAAATCAGTGTAGAAATGATAAAGGCTGCTGGACCTGTTGGTATGCAATGGTTGTATCGACTGCTAAAGTGTGTGTGGAAATGGAAATGTGTACCAGAAGACTGGGAGAAAGGGCTAATAATACCAGTGTTTAAGAAAGGGGACAAGAAAATGTGTGATAACTATAGAGGGATCACCCTCATATCACAGATAATAAAAATACTGGAAAGGATATTAGAAAGAAGAATGAGAAGAAAGGTGGAAGGAGAGTTGCAAGAGAAACAGTATGGCTTCAGGAGTGGAAGATCCACAGTGGACCCAATCTTTAGCTTGAGGCAGGTGATGGAAAAGAACTGGGAATATGGAGAGGATTTGATCATGACTTTCATAGATCTAGAAAAGGCATATGATAGTGTCCCCAGAGAGAAGGTATGGGAAACCATGGTTAAGAAGAGACTGGGAAGAGAAATGTTGGAAATGGTGCAAGCAATGTACAACAACTGTGTTAGCAGGGTACTGACCCCAGTTGGAAAGACAGATTGGTTTAGGAACAAGACTGGACTAAGACAGGGGAGTGTGCTGTCACCTCTCTTGTTCATAATGGTGATGGATGAAATTGTAAAGGAAACAAAGGAAGCATATGGACATAAAGAAATGAAGTTACTGTTATTTGCAGATGATATTGTGGTCTGGGGAAGGAACACCGAAGAAGTACAAAAACAACTAGATGCACTGAATGAAAATATTCAGAAGTACGGCCTGAAAATCAGTATAGAGAAAAGCAAGACCATGGTGATGACAAGAGGGGAAAGACAAGAGAAGGGCATTTAGAAAATTGGAAGTCAGAGTTTGGAAATTGTGGACACGTTCAAATACCTAGGAAGTGAATTGATGCAAACTGGTAGGTTGGACATGGAGATTGGCAGGAGGGTACTGCAGAGCAATGCATTCTATCAAAGTGTAAGAAAACTTGTTTGGGATAAGGAAGTACCAAGGAAAAGCATGGAGGTAATGTATAAAGTGTACTATGTTCCCATATTAACTTATGCAGCTGAGACTTGGACCCTGACAAGCAGGCAAGAGAGTAGAATCCAAGCCAGTGAAATGAAATTCCTAAGAAGCATGATAGGAAAGACAAGGAAAGACAGAGTGAGGAATGAAGATGTTAGGAAGGAAGTTGGGATGGGAAAACTAAATGAGAGAATTGAGAAGAATAAACCAAGGTGGTTTGGACATGTAAAGAGGATGGAGGAAAATAGAATACCAAGACAGATGCTGGAGGCTAAGTGCAAGGGTAGGAGAGCAAGAGGAAGACCTAGAACAAGGTGGATTGATTCAGTTAAGAACAGCATAAGAAAAAGAAATCTGGACTGGGACAAGATCGTGGAAGAAGAATGGTGGAAGGAAAGAGGAAAGTGGAGAAGTGCCATAAATACCCCGACCCGGCAGGAGCTGGATAAGGGGAAATGATGATGATGATGATGACTCACGGATAACCTTCTCGAGGACACAGTTGAAGAGTATTGGTGAGAGACCATCTCCTTGCCTTACTCCTGTCTTGAATACAAAGGTGTCTGATATTTAGCCCCTAAACTTCACCTTCGAGGTGGTGTTGGTCAGCGATTGTTGGATGATCACTCTGGTTTTGTTGTCCAGGCCAAATTCTTTTAGGATTCGGATCAGGGTGTTGCGATCAATAGAATCTTAGGCCTTCTTAAAGTCTACGAAGGTCACCACAAATTTCTTATTCCTGATCTTCAAATTGGAGAGGGTAGATTTGAGGTTTATAATCTGTTCGACGCATGATCGCCCTTTCCGGAAACCGGCTTGATATTCTCCCAGTTGTGGATCTAGTTGTTTCTCTGCTCTGGTAAGAAGAGATTTCGAGAGAATCTTGTAGGTTATCAGAAGGAGGGAAATGCCACGGTAGTTATTTACGTCTGTTTTATCTCCTTTCTTATGAAGGGGGTGAATCAAGGCAGAAGTCCAGCCATCGGGAAGTCTCTCTGTTTTCCAATTTTCCCAGATAATTTCCAATAGTTTATCTAGCATCTTGTCACCAGCATATTTCCAAAGTTCGGCGATTATAGAGTCTTCGCCTGGTGCCTTGTAGTCCTTCAGCGATTGAATAATTTGTTTGATTTCTTCCTTCATAGGTGGTAATGAATCTGGATGAACTTTGATGATGTCTTCAAAAGTAAAAGTGGACTTTGGAGCTTCACAGTTGAGAAGTGCCCCAAAATAATTCGCTAGAATTTGACAGTTGTCTTTATCATTATGAGCAACTTTACCTTGGTGGTTTTGAAATGTAGGCTTGGCGGATTATACACACATCAAAAAAAGTTTTGCATCACCTCGGTTCCCAGATCTCCGGCATATAGACGTTGACTGTGTATATTGTATCCAAGATACAGTCCCTTTGACTGTTCATAGATGTCACTAAAACTGCTCAAAGATGTAAACAACCATGCATGAGCAGGGCCTATTAGACGGAGGGGGTACGACAGCCGATCAGTTCCAGTCATTCCACCAGGACGAAGGTACGCTGCTCATGTTGTCTGTAGTTCTACCATGCCTAGAAGGTCAATACCGCAGTTCGATCGCGTCCGCATTGTTACTTTGTGTCAAGAAGGGCTCTCAACAAGGGAAGTTTCCAGGCGTCTCAGAGTGAACCAAAGCGATGTTGTTCGGACATGGAGGAGGTACAGAGATACAGGAACTGTCGATGACAGGCCTCGCTCAGGCCGCCCAAGGGCTACTACTGTAGTGGATGACCGCTACTTACGGATTGCCGCTCGGAGGAACCCTGACAGCAATGCCACCATGTTGAATAATGCGTTTCGTTCAGCCACAGGACGTCGTGTTTCAACTCAAACTGTGCGCAATAGGCTGCATGATGCGCAACTTCACTCCCGACGTCCATGGCGAGGTCCAGCTTTGCAACGCCGACACCATGCAGCGCGGTACAGATGGGCCCAACAACATGCTGAATGGACCCCACGGAATTGGCATCACGTTCTCTTCACCGATGAGTGTCGCATATGCCTTCAACCAGACAATCGTCGGAGACGTGTTTGGAGGCACCCTGGTCAGGCTGAACGTCTTAGACACACTGTCCAGCGAGTGCAGCAAGGTGGTGGTTCCCTGATGTTTTGGGGTGGCATTATGTGGGGCCGACGTACGCCACTGGTGGTCATGGAAGGCTCCGAAATGGCTTTACGATACCTGAATGACATCCTCCGACCCATAGTGCAACCATATCGGCAGAATATTGGAGAGGCATTTGTCTTCATGGACGACAATTCTCGACCTCATCGTGCACATCTTGTGAATGCGTTCCTTCAAGATAACGACATCGCTCGACTACAGTGGCCAGCATGTTCGCCAGACATGAACCCTATCGAACATGCCTGGGATATGTTGAAAAGGGCTGTTTATGGACGTCTTGACCCACCAACCACTCTGAGAGATTTACGCCGAATTGTCGTTGAGGAGTGGGACAATTTGGACCAACAGTGTCTTGATGAACTTGTGGATAGTATGCCACGACGAATACAGGCATGCATCAATGCAAGAGGACGTGCTACTGGGTATTAGAGGTAGTGGTGTGTACTGCAATCTGGACCACAAATGCTGAAAGTCTAGCTGTATGATGGTACAACATGCAATGTGTGGGTCTCATGAGCAATAAAACGAGCTGAAATGTTGTTTGTGTTGATCTCTATTCCCTTCGTATTTAAAGGTTCCGGAACTCTTGGAACCGAGGTGATGCAAAACTTTTTTTGATGTGTGTATTCGCTAAGACTGCGTTTAAAGGTTCTATAGAAGTTCCAGATTTTGTTCCTCTCAAAGTCTTGATCAATTTGCAGGAGCTGTGTTTTGTCGAATGTACGTTTCACCCCCCGGATGATCTTCGCAGCTTGTTTTCTTTTATCAAGAAAGTTTCTCCTGTCACTCTTTTTATTAAAACTGTGCCGACTGCCGAAGCCTGTCGCACTCCCCTGGGGCAATGATTAAATAAAATGACAGGAGAGAGTATTGCTGGAATGAAAGTTGTAACAGGGAAAACCGGAGTACCCTGAGAAAAACCTGTCTGTCTCTGATTTGTCCAGCACAAATCTCAAATGCAGTGACCGGGATTTGAACGGATCCAGCGGTGAGAGGCCGGCGTGCTGGCATAAAGCCACGGAGGCTCCTTTTTATTTAAGAGAATAGGGAAACTTAATTTCTGGATGGGCCTTGTATGTATGTATGTACTGCTCGGTTCTAAGCTCTGTGAACTTGGGGGATGAAGGGCAGAGGCAGGGAAGGAGCAGGCGAGAATTGAGAAGCCTGTCGACAGACCGCCGTGTTACCTGACATTCTCGTCTATTCCAATACTGCTAATATAGGGTCTTTTCTGAAACCAGTGTGGCGTTGGAAATGAGCGATTGAGTCACCGACTAATGTATTTGCTTCTGTTACTACGCAAGGACCGAGAAACCTCAGCACTCGTCACCACCACTACTCATAGTCCGTGATGCACATTCCCCTCAGGTTCGCGCAGCTTAGACCCGAGCAGTATGTATGTTTGTATGTATGTATGTACATAGCACATCCCACCCTCCCCACAAAATGAAAACAACAGGGGCTAGTAGAACCGACAGTAGTGGCTACGCTGGCTAAAACGCAGCATTAGGTCATGGGACCAAGCTCTCTGCTGACTCGGTAGACGCGTGGGTTCGAGCCCCACCGTCGGCCGTCCTTGAAATGGTTTTCCGTGGTTTCCCATTTTCAACACCGGGCAAATGCTGGGACGGTACCATCTGACAGGCCACGGCCGCTTCCTTCCATATCCTTGCCCAGTTTCATTCACCATCATCCATTTCATCTCTCATTAACTCCTCTCCTGAGGTTGGCGTCAGGAAGGGCATCCGGCCGTAAAAACCATTGCCACAAAGACTTCCATCGCATCTCATCCCCAACCCCGTTGGAAAAACGGGAATAATAAGGGGTAGACATACATACATACATACAGGGGCTAGTAGCACAAATAATCCATAGTCTGAGTACACTCCCTGCTTCTATAACAGTATATCTATTGTTCATCCTCACAGATCTCCAGCGACTGTGGCTGAGAGTTCAGGAGTCGCCTTCGAAGGACAACACACATCTTCGCCAGAGAGTAGAGGAGATCTCTAATGATTACAGGTCAGCTCTGAGGGAATGCCACATCTGCATCGACTTCTCCACATACCCATTGTAACCAGTGTGTACATTAAAAGTGTATGACACTTATCTGCCAGGAGTAGATGTTGATGAAATGTGATCTGACCAAAAATGTCTCACCCCATAGGTCCAGTGTGTGAATGGCAATGTTATGATTTTGTATATTTTTTCTACCCCTCTTATCATTCCCATTTCTATGGGTACAACGATGAGGTGGGTTGAGTTTCAATGTGACAGTTGTTTTAATTGCTGAATGCCCTTCCTGACACCAAACTTGTGAGAAGAATTAACCCGATGAGTGCTACGCCTGCCTATAGATGGGCATCCGCAGCTGGGTCAACAGTGATACACCCATCTACGTGCTGCTGTATGGATTCCAACCATATAATAGGGACCCTGTTGTAACTTGATTAATATTCGAGGTCTGTTAGAAATGTGTCCGAACTTTGGCTCGTATACAAAGCGCAGAAGATTTTTTTTTTTTCATATTCTTTGCTCGCTCATGAGTGCCGAGTCGATCTCTGGCATGTTCTGCCATCTATTGGCCATTATGTACTACGGTAGCGTCTCGATATTTGAAGTCTCGGAATTACGAGTTTCCCATAAATCCGAGCCTCGTAAAACGATTGTTTTTTCTTTGATGTCTAAAACGTAAAACACGAGTGGAAATAGCAAGAACAAAAAACCAACAGTGTGAGTGTCTTTACTGTAGCGATCCATTTCCCCCATCCCCTCACAGCACAACACGCTACCTGGAAGTTAAAGTCTCTTTTATAATTGTCATGATCAACACCCCAATGCAGTGTGAGAGTGATGAGGATGAGTACAAAACTGTATCGCTGAGGACTCACACCGATGGCTAGGCTGCACTTAGGCCGCTATGGGCTACGTGGAATAACAGCCTAAGACAACACCTACCGACATCCTTCTCTTCAGACAGTGGTGTGAAATCGCCACGCGGAAGCATAGCAGCTTCACCAAACAAAAGACAATCCACCAGTTTTTCATGACTAAAGGTAAAACTTATATTTTGCCAACATAAATGCCTACTGTAAACACTTTGATTTAACATATGTTCATTTTTGACGTCCATATTCTTTTCGACGTCGTTTCACAGTACAGAGTATAGAGGACATCATCATTAGACTCGGAAGGATCGGTCATGTCCAACGTATGAATGACGACACACTACCTCGGCAAATCCTGTACAGCGAGCTCAGTACGGGCAAGAGACCTTGAGGAGCACCTCGGAAGCATTACAAAGACCAGCTTAAGCAAACCTTGAGGAGTGTAGCCATTAATCCAGATAATTGGCATACACCTGCAGAAGATCGCACACATTGGCGTGCAGCCACCTCAGCTGCTGTTTCACATTTTGAACAAGAAGGCCGAAGGCAGGAAATGGAAACTCGTCAGAGGAGAAAACTGCACCAGATATTACTATGTCCTCCACCTTCCATCACATGCATCGTGTGCAGCTGTATGTTCTATGCCAGAATTGGCCTGTCGAGTCACCAGCGACATCACCATCGAGTGGGTGCAAATAATTAGTATTGCAGGGAAGAAATGTACACTCAGATACGAGTATCGGCCAATGACGATGATTTATTTTTTCCAAATAAATTTCGACAGTCCAAGTTTTCAATAGTTGGAGGTGGTCGCGGTCCCATACAACTCGAAATATCGAGACTCTATTGTACTACTTAAGTTTGGATTTTTGCTTCCGGAAGTAACTAACAGAGCATTTTGTCTTCTAAGCGGAACAAGCAAGTTCTTCTTGCAACATTGTGATTTCAGATCAAAGATTTCTTCAATTATTAACCACTACAACCCGCCCCGGCTTCGCCCGGCATCTTTAACGGTTTACCCACCGCAAGCTTAAAAGGCTAATTATTTTTCGATTTCAATTAACTATGAACTATGTCCGTTTTCCGTTTCGGCATGTTGGGTTAAAATCACTGACTGGACTATTAATTATATTGTCATGGAGATAGTATGTGCAACGAATTCTTGTCAGACGTATTTAAGAATGGCGAGGTGCATGATAAACAAATCCCCCTTACGTCCAATCTTAACTTCACTGTGTATTCTGCAAAATGAAGGCTGAACTGGAGTGATAGGCCTGCTTGCTAGCTGGCTTGTAAACTGTCTCCGAAGCTATAAGTAATTGAACGGAGATTGTTGGAAGAAATAAAAACTTAAAAACACTTATAGCGGGCGATGTATGGAAGATAGAGATATGATGTTTGGGACTTTTTTGTAGAGCTTTTCATGCTGAACAATTCTTACACACATAGTATACATATATTTTTAATGGTTTACTCAGCGTAAGCTTAAAAGGCGCACGGACGGCAGGTTTTTTTACTCTTCTTCTTCTTCTTCCTAGCATTAATCCCTTGCGGGGTCTGCTACTTTGCTACATCTCCTCCACTTCTTTCGGTCGTTGACATCTTCTGGTGTTAGACCAACAGCGTGCAAGTCAGCCCTGATGTTGTCAGTCCACCGCTTTGCAGGTCTTCCACGTGGTCTTGTTCCACCTGGGTTGATGTGGAGTGCTCTTTTGGCAACTGAGCTGTTCTGTCTTCTCATGACGTGACCGTACCAGCGTAGACGAGCCTCCCTCACCTTCTCGACAATTGGTGCAACACCATATCTTCGCCGGACGTCTGTGTTCCTTGCGTGGTCAAATCGGGTCAGCCCCATCGACCATCGGAGCATCTTCATTTCCATCGTATTCAAAATTTGCTCATGTTGTTTGGTCATTGGGCGACATTCAGTCCCATAGATGGCTGCTGGGCGTACCACAGACTTATAGACCTTTGCCTTTAAATGCAGAGGCATCTTTTTATCACAGAGAACTCCAGTGACTTGTCTCCACTTGAGCCAGGCTGCGTATACCCTCATCCGAGTATCAGGAGTGGCGTCACAATTTGAAGTGACAGTGGACCCTAGGTACTTAAAATGCAGATTTTCTGTGCTGATGCTGATGGTACCTCTAGTTTAGGGGCCACATTCCAGGTATTCTGTCTTCTGAATATTGAGGTGTAGTCCATTTTCAGCCAGTCTGTCGTTCCACATTTGAACCCTGCGCTGGAGTTCAGGGCGGGTTTTTTGGGCAAGTACCACATCATCCGCATAGAGAAGGGTCCAGGGATGTGAGGTCTGTATGTCCGCCGTTGCTGTATCCATGCAAAGGATGAATAACAGTGGTGATAGAGCAGAACCCTGATGAACACCCACAGTGATTTCAAAAGGTGGGGAGACTCCAGCTGGACTCCGAACTACACTAGTGGCATTGCGATACAGAAGTTGCACCCAGCTTACATATTCCTCAGGGACTCCATGGCAACGAAGAGATCGCCAAATAAGATCATGAGGGATACGGTCAAAAGCTTTCTCTAAATCGAGAAATGCCAGGTGTACGCTCCGCTGTCTCTCTCTGTGCTTTTCCATTAAAAGGCGTGTGGCATGGACAGCATCGATGGTACTGCATCCCTTAACAAACCCACACTGATTTGGTGTTACAGTGACAATATTTCTGAGTCTAAAATCAAGCACACGCTCAAATATTTTAAACGTATGACAGAGGAGTCGAATAGGGCGATAAGTTGAGCAGTCACCCACATCACCTTTTCCCTTCCAGATTGGAACTGTTATGCTAGTTGTCCATGCATGGGGAAGTTGGTTCTCAGCAATGATCCGGTTAAAGAGTGTGGCAAGGAATTCTGAGGCAGGCCTTCCTAGAATTTTCCATATTTCCGTCGGTAAGTCATCTGGGCCAGTTGCTTTCCCACTCTTCATCTTGCTAATGGCAAGCATTACTTCCTCGGATGTAATTGGAGGAACGGGTCCTAAGGTAGGATCAGGACTTGCAATTGGTGAGTGTGGAAATTCTTCGTTGCAGATGCCAAAAAAGTAGTCTGCCCAACGTTGGAGGATAGATTGCTGTTCTCGTAGTAGCTTAGCGTTCGCATCCTTGATATGCATGACATGTCCAATGTCCTGAGTTGAACGATTACGGGACTTAGCAAGAAGATATACATTGTTTTCTTCTGATGGTGTGTCAAGCTGGTCGTACAGGTCTTGATAATAATTGTCCTTTGCAGCAGCTACTGCTCTTTTTGCTGCTGATTTCAGGTTACGGTATTGCTGGAGGTCAGTATCAAGACGCGAGTTCCACCAAGTCTTGTAGGCCATCTTTTTCTCCCTGATAACTTGCTTGACTTCATCACTCCACCACCAGGTCTGTTTATCAATGTATTTTCGTCCGGGTATGGTTTTTCCCACAGTTTCTTTCGCCGCCTGATGTATCTGTTTCACAGCATCCCTCCACATGCCATCAACTGATTGATCAGACTTCACGGAGAAGTTTGCCAAGGCTGTGACCAACTCATTGCGGTGGGCATTCAATCTCCACCACTTGATACGCTCGTTACTGCTCGGCTTCCTTTGGTCATAAATAAATCATCGGTACTTTCTACAGAAACCTTCCTCAAGAAATCTTTTACAAAATGGGCCTTGATTGTTTTTTCCTGGAATTAAATACAAAATAATGTTATTACATGATCAAACTTTGTACGTTGGTGCAAGGTGTGTCTAGAATAAGAAGGACAGCATTTCCAGCAACTGCTGTGAACTCCATGTAAGTAAATCTTCTTCTTCCGGTTCCAGTGATCTGGGTCGGGGTGTGAAGCAAGGACCTCCATACTTTTCTGTCTCTCCACCACTCTCGTCCCTCTTCCACGTTCACTCCTCTTTTCTCAATGCTCTCCCTCACTGCAGCAATCCACCTCAACCTTGGTCTTCCCCTTTGGGGCCTTTCAATGACTTACTAAGTAAATAATCGCTTCAGGACTCCGTCTTCTCCCATTCGCATCACATGTCCATACCATTTTATCATTTCAAATGATCTTGTCGACTTCGTCGTTATGCTTGGGTCCACCTTTATGCGTTACAGAGACGGAGACGGAAGTGACGTCATGCAGCCGCGCGGGAAGCAGAAGCTACTAATGGTTATTGGAGTCAGTTGAAAGAGTCCTGGGGTGTCGAGCAACCTGGGGCTTTGAGCGAAGCGAACACAAGAATACAGGGTGACTTCTAAAGAGATATACAAGATGCCATATAAGAATACAAGGTGACCCTTAAAGAGGTGTACAAGATGGCAGAGAAGAATACAGGGTGACTCCAAAAGAGGTGTGCAGGATGTCAGAGCAAAATACAGTACAAGATGCCAGATAACAATACAGGGTGACTCCTAAAGAGATGTACAAGATGCCAGATAAGAATACAAGGTGACTCTTAAAGAGGTGTACAACATGGCAGAGAAGAATACAGGGTGACCGCTAAAGAGGTGCACAAGATGTCAGACAAGATTACAGGGTGACTCCTAAAGAGATATACAAGATGCCAATTAAGAATACAAGGTGACTCTTAAAGAGGTGTACAAGATGGCAGAGAAGAATACAGGGTGACCCCTAAAGAGGTGCACAAGATGTCAGACAAGATTACAGGGTGACTCCTAAAGAGGTGTACAAGATGTCACACAAGAATACAGGGTGACTCCTAAAGAGATATACAAGATGCCATGATAAGAATACAAGGTGACTCTTAAAGAGGTGTACAAGATGGCAGAGAAGAATACAGGGTGACTCCTAAAGAGGTGTGCAGGATGTCAGAGCAAAATACAGTACAAGATGCCAGATAACAATACAGGGTGACTCCTAAAGAGATGTACAAGATGCCAGATAAGAATACAAGGTGACTCTTAAAGAGGTGTACAGCATGGCAGAGAAGAATACAGGGTGACCCCTAAAGAGGTGCACAAGATGTCAGACAAGATTACAGGGTGACTCCTAAAGAGATATACAAGACGCCAATTAAGAATACAAGGTGACTCTTAAAGAGCTGTACAAGATGGCAGAGAAGAATACAGGGTGACCCCTAAAGAGGTGCACAAGATGTCAGACAAGATTACAGGGTGACTCCTAAAGAGGTGTACAAGATGTCACACAACAATACAGGGTGACTCCTAAAGAGATATACAAGATGCCATGATAAGAATACAAGGTGACTCTTAAAGAGGTGTACAAGATGGCAGAGAAGAATACAGGGTGACTCCTAAAGAGGTGCACAAGATGTCAGACAAGAATACAGGGTGACTCCTAAAGAGGTGCACAAGATGTCAGACAAGAATACAGGGTGACTCCTAAAGAGGTGTACACGATGTCACACAAGAATACAGGGTGACTTCTAAAGAGATATACAAGATGCCAGATAAGAATACAGGGTGCCTCCTAAAGAGGTGTGCAGGATGTCAGAGCAAATTACAGGGTGACACTTAATGAGGTATACAGTATGTTAGATTCAATTCAAATACTGGGTGACCCTTAAAGAGGTTTGCGAGATATCAGATTCAAATAATGAATGACTCTTAAAGAGTTGTAAAAGATGTCAGACTCATATACAGGGTGACCCTTAAAGAGGTGCCCGTGCGGGAAGCCTAAGTTAATGGGTAATGGAGTCAGTTGAAAAGTCCTGGGGCTTCGAGCGAAGCAGCGAGAAGCCCTCCTGAGCCTTTCTAACATGTGTAGCATTCGTAGCATGCGTCATTTGAAGTGATATAACGCCTAGTCTTTCAGACTGACTGTAATTTTTTAGTTTACTGATCTCGATCTGGTCTTGCAACTTCAGGAATCCTGTTTTTTCCATAATTTCCTAGTTGCTGATTTTGTCTCTGCGAGTCTTTGCAATTATACCTCTAAGGCACTTCATCTCTGCTGCCTGGATTCTACTTTCATCCCATTTAGTATTTGTCCATGTGCCTGCTGAATACGTAATATAGGTGTGTAATATGTTGAATACAAGATTTCTTTACATTTTTCGAGAACTTCCCGATTCCTCACCAGACCCCTCACACTCAGGTAAAAACAATTTGCTTGTTGGATCCTGTTACCAATTTCCTCACATTCCCTAAATATTTGAAGCTTTTCACAACTTCTGATGGTTTTCCATATACTGCAATATTCCTCCTACCATCTTGCACATTTCTTGTCATGTAAGTAAATATGGTATGATTATTAAATACGTAAATGTGTAAAGGTGTTTAACTAGTTGGGCGTTCCGTTCCTGCTCGCGCCAGTACCTTGCTCGACAGGCGGCTACACACAGTGGTCCACCTGTCACGCGGCACATCCGAGGCTCAGTTCTACAAGAATGGTCTTTACTGTATAACAATGGCATTATTCCATTAAATTTTGCTAATAATATTATAATAACAATAATGTATGTTTCTTTATTGTAGTTCAAAAGCAACGACACCATGGTAAACATAGCTTTGAGGCCTTTTTTTAGTATTGCCTTATTGATAAATTTATTGACATTGATACTTTTCTGTCGGCCAACACAATATAATCCATAAGCCATCATTACTTCCAACTTGACGTTTCAGTGCTAGGCTAGAGTTTCGTTCACTAAATCACAACATCATGAACGAAACTCACTTCATCATGATATATTGATTTGAATGGCTGCCTGTGACTGTCTAGTTAAAGTGATTTTCCTTCTGACCGCCAGATAACTCCAAGATAACACTGAAACGTCAAGTCATAAGTAATGTTGGCTTTACTAAAATTACTGAGATGTTTGAAAAAATAACCTGAAAAAACTTACATGTGATTTGTTATGGACTACAGAAAAGGGAGAAACCTATAGGATGACATGTTTTGCTCACCAAGCGATCATCATCCGATCCAAATATACAAGGCAAACTACAAAGGCTGTTTTTTTTTTTTTTTTAAGCCCGTAGTTAGTGTGCACGCCGCAACAAGCATGCGCACTACCTCCTGGCATCCTTTGCGAACAAGCAGGCGTGAGTTGTAGCTGTGTAGCTAATCTGTACGCTGAACTATGCATCTTTACAATGTACAAGATTATTGATTCGCCTGCCGCGTGTGAGGTATAATCCGTGATACATTTTTTGAGTGCAAGAAACATGTAGGCTGCGGACATTCATCGTTAGCTTTGTGAGGTGTATGGTGATAATGCAATGATGGAAGATACAGTGCGAATATGGGTACGCAAGTTCAAAAGTGGCCGTGAAAATGTTCATGACGAACGCTCAGGTCGACCATCTGTGATCACAGATTTCCATCTCTTTTCGCAGCTGAAACATCTTCTTGGTGGGAAGCGCTTCGCCGACGATGAAGAAGTGAAAACAGCCGTGAATTCTTGGTTGTCAGAGCAGGCAGCAAACTTTTATGCAGAGGGATTTCAGAACTTAGTTTTAAGGTATGACAAGTGCCTAAATAAACAAGGCAACTATGTAGAAAAATAGAGGAAGGTATGTAAAACCTAAAAATAAATGTGGTTTCAAAATAAAATGTTCGGTTAATTTTTAAAAAAATAACGGCCCTTACTTAAAAAAACAGCCCTTGTAGCTCTACAAAATACTACCAAACACACAAACGGTCTCTGCCCTCCATTGTGAATTTAATTGATTGGTTTCAGGGAAAGTGAAAGTGTCCCACACAAAATATTTCTCCGTACTACCTGTACGACAGTCGAAAGTCCCGTAGCAAAGCTGGTGGCTAACCAAGAGTAAAAAAGAATACATGAATTATGGAATGCAAATGGTATGGCTCTTGTACATGGCCATAAACGTATTCAGCAAACAATATGGAGTTTATTAATAAATTTTTAAGATACGTTATGCAAGAAATTGGTTATTCATTCTGAGAACTACTCACAATATCGGTTTTAAAACGGGTACCGGTAGTACTAACTTTCTACTCCCTTGTTAGGCTGCACCTATTCAAATTGTAATACTGCTGCAACAGGGCTTCTGTAAAATGATTATTGTAACTCAAATTGAAATAAACCAAAATAGTCTCTCATGAGTGGGGAATAGATTCAGACAGACACAAACAGTTGCTGATTCACAAAACAACGTGCAGGATGAACTGGTTCGTGTTGCTTTGAACACTTTGTTATCCCACAGCACCAAAATGTTCGGAGGGTCACGGAAAAATAAATGCCTCCCACACGTAAGTTAATTTACTGAAAATCCTGGCAGTTGGTAACCTTACCACATGTAAACCACAAGGAACACTTTCAATACACAATGTAATTGAAGAGGAAATTAAACATCTCACTCCCAAATAACACCATTTGTGTAGGTTATAAAACTTTTTATTATCTAATTTATACATCAGGTAACAAAAATATACATATTTATCATCATAATATAGATTCTTTACAGAAAAATCTGTCAAAAGATGTTAAGTATAAAAGAAATAAATGAAATATAATATGTACATTAGTTTTTATAATTTCTGACCTATTATGGTGTTGGAGTGGTGTTGGTGTTTTATTGATGATAATTGGCCAGTGCATTGTAAAACAAAAGCTTTTCACTCACCAGATGACTAGTGTGTTTGTGAACTTTGTGGTGCTAAGTGTCACAGGTCAGGTATCGTCTGCTCCATTGTTCCAAAAGAACAAGATCCATTGTAAACTATAGTGAGGAAAATTAGTGTATATCTTATCATACTGGCCATTGACTATAATACATAAATTATTATTGTTGATGTCCAAAAGATATTCTTTGTCATAAAAAGTAAACAATAAAAGCAAAAAAAAAACATATTCTTGTTTCTTTACCCTCTTTTCTTAAATCATATTGAACTAATTGAAATCACTTATTCAATAAAGATGTGCACCTTTTGTGTAGGTAATTTTATGTAGTGCATGTCTGTAGGTTATAGCAAAATGATTGAAAATAAGAAGTGTAACTATTGTCATCGCGCCAGGAGATGGCAGTTCAACATGCTGCGACGGGGTCTTGCAGTACGCATGCGCGGCCCGCCTATTCCAAACCTAAATATATCGGCTTCCTGCATGCCAATTATTGTTATGACAGCAGACGACACGCAACCAGTGGAAGAAGGAATGTGCTGAGTGAGTGAAGCAAGTAGTGGCTAACTTAATGTTTTTGAAATGTGCGATATGCAGTTCAAACCCAACTGCCATCTCCTGGTGCAATATCAATACATGTAACTATATTTTAATACCAGCAATTTAATATTTGTTGTCCTTTAATATTCAAAATAAAGCACTATCATACAGAAAATGAAAACAGAAGAAAGTTGTATACTTGGCTCTATGAGTAGAGAGCTTCTTACTTGACACCAGCCACCCATAGTGATAGATTTATGAGGGATTATTATTTATAACTATCAGGATTCACTTTGAAAACCTTTGACCCATCCTTTCACTAATAGGGTGCACCTACCAGCTAGGCTTGGGTCAGATTTATGGCTTTATAGGCTCAAGGCTCTTTACTCATGGAGGTAACGATAGCAAATTTACCAGGTCAAGAATGCAGCAAACCCACACACACATTTCAAAATATCTTTATCACACAAAACATTCAATTTAGTAATTAAAATATTTAGCACCCTGGCCTTTGGTCTTTACCACTGTCAGCTTAAAATAGAGAACTCTTTTAATCAAGTAAAACGTTTGTCTTATTTTTATGAAGGGGAAAAAAACTTATTTTTATAGGAAACAAATACAAAAAAGAATTCACATAAATGTTCGGCTGATTTTGTCAATTTTGCTTGAGAACTGCTAATACCCAAAAGTTAAAGTCATTGAAGATGCACTGACTGACAACAATGATGAAAATACAGACATGAGATGCTCTTCCCCTTAAAACAATAACCACTTCCACCACTTCTTATGTATAGTATAAACCCTGTTACTCACCCATTGTCAGATATGGAACAGAAACTTGGATGTTGACGGAAAGGGAATAAAGTAGATTGCAAGTGGGGAAATGAAGTTCCTCAGAGCAGTTGAAGGGAAAACAAGATTAGATAGAGTAAGGAATGTTGAAATTAGAAAAGAACTAAAACAGGAAAGTATGCAAGAGGGAGTCGAGAAAAAGAGATCACTATTGTATGGACATGTTGAGAGGATGAGAGGACCAAGGTTACTAAAAATAATTGAAGAACTAAAGGTTGAAGGAAAAAGACCTTGAGGGCGACCAAGAATGTGGTGGAGTGAGGGTCTGTATAGAGAGAAGAGGAGCTAAGTGACATCAAGTGAAGGAAGAAAAGTGGTGGGCCAACAGAATTAGATGGAGAGGACTCGTAAATACCCAGACCTGTCAATAGCTGGAACAGGATTTGGATATGATGACCATAACAACAATGTTGCAAGTGAATTACAAGTGAGGCCAATGAACAGCATTGAAACCATTCCTGTGCCCCATTCTTCCTTTCTCCACTAATGATGGAAAAACTGAAAAATTTGGTCCAAATGATGTCAAATTTTTGTGTTTCTCCACAGTTCTCTTACTGGGAGAATCACTGCTTTCTGTTTGTTTCTAATTTTGTATTCTACTACTCTTTGTTAGCTTTCCTATTTGAGTATCTTAAACTAAGTACGATATGCTTATTACGTTAATGTTATTAGTGTACTCTAGAACCTGGTGATCTGGTATAATCAGGGACTGCTGACCATAATGTCCTAACAATTAAATTACTATGAACACATGCTACGAAATGCTTAGTAATTAATAATACTATAATGTGTACAGACTAGTGACCATCACTGCTATGTTACCCGCGATAACATGCACGAGGTTACAGCTGAGTGACTCGCAGCCAAGTGCCCCCGACGGGAGTCGTCACCACAGTCTTGGGGTTGAGCACCACAGGGATGCTGGTCCTTCGGCAAACACTGAACCTGTACCTAGACAGGAGGAGGGCTAGCCCGACCTTCGCCTGAAGCAATCCAAACCGCATACCTGTGGGAACAAAGTAAATATATCAATATACGTACAGCTACACTCGCTAAAGCACAGTTCTATTTGAGGACTTAGTGGACAAATGGTTTTGAACCCCAGTGTCGGACATCCTTAAATGGTTTTCCATTTCAAATCCTGGCAAATGCCAGGACAATACCTCCTAATAATTCACAGACATTTCCTTCTAACTCCTTCATCGTCATCGTTTCTTCGCTCCAGCAAGCCGGGTGCGGTTATAAATGAGCTGTCTCCAATTTGTCCTGTCCATCCATAACTGTTGTTCTTGTATCTGATACCAATTCTTATCTCTAGCTTCACGGTCCTTATAAATTTACTTCTCCCACACATCGCGAGGTCTTCCTCTTGGTCTCTTCCCGGGGACACACTGGCCAAAGTACACTCGAGGTATCCTGTGGAGAGCCATCCTCTTCATGTTACCATACCTCTCAATCTCTTGAGTACAAGAGTCTCCAGCAGGCTCCTTTCCAATCCCAGTTGTTGTCGGATATCCTCATTTCTTATTTTGTCCATGTTCGTCTTTTGAAGGCAAGAACGGAGGAACTTCATTTCTACTGCCTGGAGACGACTGTTTGTTGATCCAGTAAGGGTTGCTGCTTCCAGTTCATATGTTAGTATAGGTATTAAGTGTAATATCTTGAAAATATTCAGAAGTATGGCCTGAAAATCAGTATAGAGAAAAGCAAGACCGTGGTGATGACAAGAGGGGAAAGACAAGGAAAGGGCACTGTGAGAATTGGAAGTCAGAGTTTGAAAATTGTGGACACGTTCAAATACCTAGGAAGTGAATTGATGCAAACTGGTAGGTTGGACATGGAGATTGGCAGGAGGGTACAGCAGAGCAATGCATTCTATCAAAGTGTAAGAAAACTTGTTTGGGATAAGGAAGTACCAAGGAAAAGCAAGGAGGTAATGTATAAAGTGTACTATGTTCCCATATTAACTTATGCAGCTGAGACTTGGACCCTGACAAGCAGGCAAGAGAGTAGAATCCAAGCCAGTGAATTGAAATTCCTAAGAAGTATGATAGAAAAGACAAGGAAAGACAGAGTGAGGAATGAAGATGTTAGGAAGGAAGTTGGGATGGGAAAACTAAATGAGAGAATTGAGAAGAATAAACTAAGGTGGTTTGGACATGTAAAGAGGATGGAGGAAAATAGAATACTTCTTTCTAATATCCTTTCCAGTATTTTTACTATCTGTGATATGAGGGTGATCCCTCTATAGTTATCACACACCTTCTTGTCCCCCTTCTTAAACACTGGTATTATTAGCCCTTTCTTCCAGTCTTCTGGTACACATTTCCATTTCCACACACACTTTAGCACAGTAGCGGCTGGCGGATAATTGTTCTGGGTGTTGCACTATTTTCATTAAGGTGATTCAAGGGCACCAGCAGGATTTTTTTCTAGGGGAGGGGGGGGGGGGGCATGTATTATTTTTTATTTTGTTGCCTACATGTCACTAGGTGATATTGAGACTTACACCCCCCCCCCCCCCCGCAATTTTCGTTTAATTTCTTACTTGCTTAGTGACATTCATTATTTGGCTGCTCTTAAATCGTTCAGTGCATAGTCTTTATGGCATAAATGGGAGGATTTTTTTTAGTTCAGAGTTTTTGTCCATAGGAGTTCGCTTTTATTTGTGAATCATCGTCATAATGTTCATTTTTTTAAACAGGCAAAACGTAGTTGTATCACCATGTAGGCCTATCGACAAAAATAACAAGTAGTTCCGTGAAGAACTATACAGCCTATTTTCATATATCCTGCTCATGTTAATTGCCTCTATCAACATACAAAATTTCAGTTTAATTGCTGTAACAGATTCGTAGATATTGAGAACCGTCTAAATATTTCAGATGGTCGCCAGGTTGGATTTTTATTTTTGTACTATTACATTAAGATTATTGTGTACGTGTGGTATTCAAACTTCATTCGCATGATTAGAACACAAGAAGTAAAAACGAGATTTTTAAATTACGCACAGCAGCCATCTTGTGATTATGCTTACAATTGAAATAAATTAGATGCCAGTGGATCAACATTTGTATACGCATTTAATGTTCAACGTTTAACGGCACTCGGATAGTTAATTCGCGAGAAACGTCCATTTAAATATTTATACTTCGCGTCGCCGCCATGTTGGATTTGTGCTCACCAGGTTACTGAAAGTCCTATAGGTGAACATATGTTCATAGTCTCTATGAACATAAAAAAATTCAGTTTGGTTGCTGTAAAAGATTCATAGATATTGAGAACCGTCTAAATATTTCGGAAGCTCGCCATTTAGGATTGTTATATGTATAGGCCATAGAGTTATGTACCATTCAAGGACAATTATTGCCTAGGTTCATTATTCAAACTTTCACTTCGATCGCATGATTACGACACACGAAATAAAAAAAAAATATTTTAAAATTTTGCACAGCCGCCATCTTGAGGTTATGTAAACAATTGAATTAAATTAGATGGCAGGGCATTACAATCTGCAAAATCATTTACTGTACCACATTTCACTGCGCTCAGAGAGTTAAATCACGAGAAAAGTATATTAAAATATTTCAAATTCGCTTGGTCGCCATGTTCGTTTTGTACTTTACAGGTTTATGAAATATACATAGGTAAACTTGTATCAGTACCCTTTATCACCGTACAAGAATGCAGGGTGATATCTGTAATAGTTTCGGAGATATAGAATGTCAGTGAAATATTTCGCACAGTCGCCATTTTGAGGTTATGTAAACAATTGAACTAAATTAGTCTCCAGTGCATTAATATGTGTATAAACATTTGCTGTACCAAGTTTCATTACGTTTGGATTGTTAAATCGCGAGAAAAGTCTATTTAAAAGTCTCAACTTCGCTTGACCGCCATGTTGGTTTCGTAGTCATCAGGGTTTTGAAAGTCTCATAAGTGAACTTCTAGTAGTGCCCTTTATCACCGTACACAATTTCAGGGCGATATCAGTAATAGTTTCGGAGATATTGAATGCTAGTGAAATATTTCGCACAGCCGCCATGTTGGATTGGTTAGACGTAAAAAAAATTGAAGGACACGGGCGAGGTCGCCAGGAACAGTGCTATGAACGTACCAAGTTTCATTGAAATCGCTCCAACCGTTTAGATTTTATTAGGGGGACACACACACACACCTCACACACACACACACACACACACACACGGACAAAAGGTGATCTCATAAGCCTATTTTTTCAAAATTGAAAATAGGCTAAAAATCAAGCAGTTCATTAAAATAGTATTGTTAATCCAGTTTTGCGATGTTTTAAATAACTGAAGATATTCTCAAATAATCCCAAATTACTAAGTTAAATAAAACTGTGGAATTATCCCTACATCTAAATCAGTTAACCATCAGTAACTTCACTTTATGAAATAAACTGGTGTGACAATGAACAATCGAAATATTCTCGGGATTTCAGGGGGTGGGGACATGGCCCCTCCTTGCCCCACCCCACCCCCTCCCCATACCTCCTTCAGGCACCCATGATGTGATAGGGTAAAAGACTGCTTGATATCGGAGAAAACTGTATTCAATTGCTCGGTAAAACGGATTTACCTCATTCATAACGAATGCCGCAGTTCAGAGACATCACAATTTCATCGGATTGAAATTGGAATATAAGTTAGTCTAAATGAAAACCTTCACGAGAACAAAACAAAGTAAGTTATATATGAGGGCGAGAACTGCGAGTGTCTCAAGTTCACGCGCAACATTGACGAAGCATCTCGGATGTCTCCGGCCGCGCCTGCGCCTCAGCTCCTGGTTGCAGTCAGCGGGCAACGACCAGCCGTGTTAACTGTTGGGATAGGGCTTACTCGGTCTAGCATCTCTGCCATACCCTTCAGTATTGAGATCTGGTCGGTGCTTGGGCAAGGCAACGACCAAACGGACGAGCGCTCCTAGATGGCTGGCGTGCCTAGCTTCTCTGACTGTCCACAGTAACTTACTATAAGATTTCCTGAATTATTAAAGAACAGAATTATGAATTCCTATACATATAGAAGGAAACATTCAACTTTTATACTAGAAATATTATTACGGAATTAATTGTTTTTCATGAATTAATCTGGTCGTTGTGCAACACTGCAACCTTATTACCGGCCGCCACTGCTTTAGCAGTCGATACAACCATTGCATACCAACAGGTCCAGCAGCCTTTATCATTTCTACACTGATTTCATTCACCCCTGTTGCTTTTCCCATCTTCATTTTCTGTACTGCTAATTCCACCTCTAGCATTGATATATCATCTTCTGTTATAGAGTCGTCAGGTTGTGTCACTTCCATCTCACCAGTACAATTGCTCACATTCAATAGCTTATCGAAATACTCCTTCCATCGTCCCTTTATCTCTTCTGGGTGTGTTAACAACTCTCCATCTTCCTTTTTCACTTGCTTTGTAGTAACTCTTTCTTTCCTCTTACTTCTTAGAAGCCCATACAGCATCCTTTTACTGCCACTTACATCTGTTTCCATTCTTCGTGGAAATTCTTCCCAACTTTTCTTCTTTTCTTCTCCTACCACTTTCTTACACCTCCGTTTGCTGTCGTGATACTTCCTTTTGCTTTCTTCTGTTTGATCTCGGTTCCATTCTTTCCATGCAGACTTCTTTTCTTTCTCTGCTTTCCTCACTTCCTCATTCCGCCATGGTGTCTCCTTCTCTTTCACTCTTGTTGACGTCCTACCACAAGCACTCTCTGCTGCACCAACAAATGTCTTTTTAAAGTGGGACCATTCCTCTTCTATGTTTTCCACTTCAGTAACTGGGATCTGTTGCTTCAATCTCTCCTGAAAATCTTCCTGTACAGTTTTGTCTTTCAATTTCCATACTTTTATTTTACTTTCTCTGATCTCCTTTAGGTTTTCCAATTTTTCCCATTTAAAATTTGCCACCACAGCTCTATGGTCCCCATCAAATGCTTCTCCTGGTAAAGCTGTCACATCTATCAGCTTTCTGCGATTAGTCCTTTCCTCCAGAAAGTAGTCAATTACTGATTTTGTTCTTCTATCGCCCCAACCATATCTCGTAATTTTCCTGCTGTTTTTCTTCCGAAACCATGAATTACCCACTATCAGTCCATTCCTTTCACAAAAGTTTACAAGTTCCTCTCCTTCCCGGTTCTTTTTCCCATATCCATATGGTCCAATGACTTCATCCTTTCCTTGTCTCTCGTTTCCGACTTGTGCATTCATATCTCCCATGATCACCACTTCTACATCTGAAATTACTCTTTCTACCTCCTCCAGGAATACTTCAATATCTTCT
Organism: Meconema thalassinum; assembly: GCA_946902985.2. Taxonomy (NCBI): domain Eukaryota; kingdom Metazoa; phylum Arthropoda; class Insecta; order Orthoptera; family Tettigoniidae; genus Meconema; species Meconema thalassinum. The sequence continues at coordinate 243,497,787 of OX336394.1, read as the reverse complement.
TCTCTGTTTCCAGTCTGTGGTGCATACACTTGTATGAAGTCCATCACGTCATTTTTCATCTTCATTCTAATTTTCATTATTCTGTCACTCACACACTCGACCACTTCAACATACTCCTCCAGTTGTTTCGAGGTTATCAGTCCCACACCATTTTTTGCCTCTTGGCCACCACTCCAGTATAATGTATATCCTTTCCTCAATTTCTTCCTTCCTTTACCTCTCCAATTCACTTCACTCAGCCCCGTCAATCCAACATTCTCCCTCTCCATGAAGTCTACCACCTCCTCCACCTTGCCTGTCAGGGTCACGACATTCATGATTCCCACTTTCATTTCGGTTACTGGTCGCCCATTTCTCACAGTTTCCCCCAGTACCAAAAGAACTGCGCGTCGCCTGCAGGGAACGCCCTAACCTTCTCCGAATCATTTGAAGTGCCATTTCCATTTTAGGCTATTATTACGATGAGGTTGCCACTCCCAAAGGCATTTTATGAAGCTACTGCCAGCTATTATACAGGCCGCCCCTAACATGGGAGACAGACGCCCTTGCAGCCGCCCCTAACCTGGGAAACAGACGCTGCCGATTGATGCTGTACTCATACTATTCCCTGAGTACTGGGTTGCCTCTTCCGCAATCTCCACCGTTCCGAAGTCCATCTTCTCCGCTGCAGATTCCGTTGAGGTCTTCACACGTAACCCTATGCACGGGGCCTATGTTATACCCCATAGGACTGGGTCCTCACCAGAACTTAGCCGGTACTGTAGTTCCATGGTATATTACAGTACCGTTGCCCACCCCCGCGACGTGGACGCGCCTGGCAAGAATTATCCATGTAGCCAATTATAATTACCTCATGGACCGGGTTAAGGAGCTGTCTAAATCCAGCCTCCAAGGCAAAACAACCCACTATCATATATATTCTCTGCATCTCATCCCCAACCCCATTGAAACAGGAATAATAAGTGGTAGACATACCTACATAAATGGAACTTTTTGAAATTATTGTTAAACCTCGCTTATACCTCATTAAGCAATGGTTGGTGATGATTAGGGCCCGGATGTTGATGACATGTCATCTTTTTACTGAGCTGTCTAAAACAATGCTGAAGAACATAGAAACTCCCGACAGGCCATCCCGTCTTCAAATATGTTCTTTTTATTTTGCATCTTTTTTGCATTTTTTGCTATTTTTCCATTTTAAGAGCATTTTTTTAAGTTTGGTAAAATTTTTTGGTCATATTTTAGAGAAAGCGGCCTTTAAGGTCATTTTCTTCCAATTTAGTCATGTCACAGCTTTATATGAGAGATTTACGTCTCTCAGAGTTAAGAAGGAGCTAGTCGCTGATATAAGATAATTTAAAATATTGAAATACAATATTTCAGTATTGCTATTAGTAGAAAAATATATTGCTTGGACGCACAAGAATGGTACCGTTTTCATCGCAAACCAGTTATTAGCGGAATGGAATGTTATCTGCTCTGTTGACCAACGTCAGCTGTGGCGGGGTAGAAAGGGGAAGGGGTGTATATTCTTGTCTCAGTTCCGCATAGTTCACGGCGAGAGATATCGTTCATCACTGCTCTCTCCATTTTATAGTGCATTTTTCGAATTTTTGAAATATTGGTGAGTTTATTATTATAAGATCATTTTCTCCATTTTATAGTGCATTTTCTGAATTTGTAGGTCATTTATTACAGTCATTTTTGAAAATTTTAAGTGCATTTTTTAATCTATTTTACGGCATTAACATCCGGGCCCTAGTGATGATGTTCGCTGGTGGTGCCAGTCAAATTTAGTTACCTACAGTGAGACTATGTTCATGTTCTGGTAATTGGCAGTGTTGCACAATAAACTACATTTTTACTGCAAAAGTTGATGGATTCCAATGTTAACATATTAGAAGGCTTAATTTCTGTTGAAATTTTTTTTTGTAGTTTTACGTGACCGTTAATCTCGCGAACATGAGCCACAGATCCCTCATATTTCACATGGAATATGAACCACAGGAGATGATATTTCACTTCAAAATTCTCACATGCGTTGACTGGAAATCAACCAGGTCCACCTTGGTGAGAGGCAAGCAACTTGACCACTGCACCGTCATGCCCCCTTCGTCAAAAGAGTTTTAAGTTTGAATTTTATTAGTTGGCTTTTTTTTTTACAGTATTTGTTTAACAAAACAGCACTAAATGAAGCTAATAATAAAATACGAAAAACAGTAGGGCAAACTCGGCTAATTTGGCAGTACGTTTAATTTGGCAGTATTTTATGTTATAATTATTTCTAACTTATCCGAGTCGTTTTTGTAAGATTCAAGGTTGCACCAACAGAGTGCAGCATGTTTCAAACCTTGTGGATTTTTTGTTGAGTGTTTCGAGTGCTACCGGTGGCTGTACGGGAAAACAAACACTGGTTGTTGTTAGAAGTTGAGTAACAGCGAGTGGTGAGTGTGATACTGGTATTGTTTTCAAGATTGTAGCGTTACTAGCAACAGGATGTAAGTTAATTATACATAAGTTTGAAGATTAAACATCTGTATACGAGGTATGATCAACATTTTCTATATATATTAATTTTAGGAGGAATAAGAGCTTAACATAAATGTGACTTTTCTTAATGGCATGACACAGTTGCTGCCGGTGTGTTCCAAGGCCACGTTTACGAATTCTGATATTTCCTGCCACCTATGGACCGCAATGTGTATTATAACGAATTCTTATGTTGACTGTTGTAACCACATCATATTTTATCACTTTTGTGGTGTAAGGTGTGTTGCAGGGATTCCAGGGGAACGCGGGAAGTACGGCTTTAGATGTTATCAAGCCGATATAAAGTCAGCTGTAGGAAAGGTGTTAATTGATAGCTGGTCAGTGTACCGATCGTCCAATGAGTTTAATATCCCATTTAATACTCTAAAGAGATATCTGACAGTTTCTTCCGGACCACACGATGTTCCAGAAGTAAAGAAGGGCAGACCTCTGGTTCTCACTAGTACTCTCTTATATCATTGAAATGCAGGATATTGGCTTTGGATTGACCGCTACAGATGTCCGCAAACAACCCTATGACCTCGTCGCCAAGATATGGCTTAAAGATCCATTCAACGCTGAAGAAGGTTTAGCAGGTTGGGATTGGTTTCCGAACCAGCCGGGATTTATCCTTTGAACAGGAATGCCCTTTCTGAGGATGTGTATCATCCTGGAACATAGCATGGCATGGTCGAAGTGGAACGGCCAGGAGGCAATATGCACGTGCCACAGCGGTTTCCAAGCGAGCGTCAAAGACGTAACGCAGCGCCAAGAGCTCGTGTGTTCGAGAGTTTTGCATCAATGTCTGCCAGTGCTGGCTTTATTAATGATGATGATGATGATCATGAAATGACGAATATTCGTACGGAGACCAGTGAGACTCACAGATGCAACATACACACATACGCAAGCACATCGCCGAGTAGAGATGTCTGCAAAACATGTGATGGTTCATTCGATGAGGACCGTGATGGTGAATCCTGGATTCAATGTACAGGGTATCTGGATTGTTATCATGAGAATTGCCAAGGCCTGAAGCGATACCGACTGAACTTTAAATATAACGAGTGCAGTTAAAAATGAATTAACATAAGTATTAGAGTGAAGTGGTCATCACAACGAGGAAGAAGAACAGACTGGATATGGGCATAACACTTGGAGGACAGCAGTTGCAGAAAGTAGAATGCTTCAAGTACTTGGGAAGCATAATTGAAGAAAAGGGAGGCAATAGGATGGAAATAAATGAGCGGGGAAGGTGCGCAGATGGATTTTTCAAGAGTGTTAGGGGGATGATATGGAATAAAGATGTACCACAAAAATGTAAAGGAATCATCTACAAGACCTACTTTGTGCCAATTTTGACATATGGTGCAGAAACATGGGTGATGAAGGAAAGGGACAAGAATAAAATACGAGCAGTGGAGATGAAGTTCCAGAGGAGTAGGGTAGGAGTGACAAGAATGGACAGAGTAAGGAATGAGAGAGTCAGGGAGATGGTAAGAGAGGAACCATTGCAAAATAGAATAGAGCGATCTAGGCTACAATGGTATGGACATGTGAGGAGGATGCAAGAGGAGAGGATACCGAAGAAGATGTTTGGAATGGAAATGACGGGAAGGAGGCCAAGGGGAAGACCAAGGGACAGATGGACAAAAGGAGTTAAGAAGAGTGTGGAGGAAAGAGGAGTGTGCTGGGACACAGTAAATGACGAGAGATGGTGGATGGACAGGAAACGATGGAGAGGCTTATGTTCCAAGCAGACCCGACCAGCGGTTGGAAACTGCTCAAGATGATGATGATTAGATAATATCTGAAGATCTTTAAGTTAAACGCTGTTAATTTTTAAAAAATAACACTATTGCCTAATTGGACGAGTACTATTGCCAAATTACCCTAGAGACTCGCCAATTTAGACGAGTGTGTTTTCCTTCATTGTAATCAAACTATGAGGCATTTCTTGCATTTAGCTTTTGTTTTAAAACATATATTCTCATGAAGAAATGTCTGAATATGAGTATTTTATGTACCACATTATGAAAATATGTTTTGTCTTTTTAAAACCAGTCCAATTGTTAAAATTACTGCCAAATTTGCCGAGTCTCCCCTATACTGGAGTCACCTGCGATGAAGGACAACCTAAAGTCAAAGATCTATTGTAATGTCATCCGTCCTGTCTCATTGTACGGATGCGAGTGTTAGCCGACACCAACAGTGAAAGAACGCTTGGGCGTTATGGAGACCAAGATGTTGCGAGGGACAGCGGGTGGCACCAAATTGGATCATGTTTCCAATGACAACATCAGGAAACTGTTTGAGGTTGCACCAATTAGTGACAAGATGCGGGAGTGCCATCTGCGTTGGTTTGGGCATGTTCTATGAGCGAAAGTGGACACAATTGCAAAGATTGGCTACAATGTACAAGTCGTCGGCAAGAGACCTAAGAGAAGACCGAAGCAACGGTGGGATGATACGTTACATGGATATCTGAAGAACCAACACCTTCGTCCTGACATGGCCCGAGACAGGAACAAATGGCGACAACGTATCCATATAGCGGATCCTGCAACTAGGCGGGACAAACGCTAAGGAAGAAGAAGAAGGAGTGTACTATTCCAGGAATGTTCAAAATCTAAAAGGTACCACATAAAAATGTATGCCGTACTCATGAGGCGTTTTTTTTTGTTTTTTTTTTAAATATTCAAAGAAACACAGTTCTCAAGCAACTGAAAATGAAAAGTCAATGAGACTCTATGATCTAGAAGAGTGAATGAGTCATTCATCCAATTGCAACAGAATTCCAGCAGTTGTTTGTCATTTGAGATGCATTATAAAATAAGTAACAGTTTTCGATTTGCCTAATGACAATTTATTAATCTTGCCGGCTCCATGGTGTTGAGGTAACACACCTGCCTCTCACGCCGAGGTCCCGGGTTTGATTCCTGACTCCATCAGGGATTTTAGAAACTAATGTGAGGGTTGGAACTCGGCCTTGTGAGGACAATTGAGTAGCTGTCTGACAGAGAGGCAGCACCCCGGTCATGAAGACCAAGATTAATGTCCGAGGGGACTCGACGTGCTGACCATGTGTCACCCGCAAACTGCAGGCTGAATGGCTGGGCAGTGATTGCTTAGCAGGCCAGGGCTCTTCATGGGCTGTGATGCCAAGGGGTTTGGTTTGGTTTTCTTATTAATCTTCATTTTTTTTTACTTTCTGGTCTTTGCATCAACTGTCATTCTCATGTCTATTAGAAGTGTGTCTCTAAATTAATAACAGGAAATTCAAGCAACAATTTATGTTGCTCTGAGAAAGCAAACATTTTCATTTCATCATCATCTTCATTTCCCCTTTTCCAGTTGACACTGGGTGGGGGCAAATATGGTTCCTCTCCACTTTGCTCTGTCGTTCCACCATTCCTCCTCCAACACAGTGTTCCAATCCAGGTTCCGTTTTCTGACCTTTGCATCAACTGTCATTTTCATGTCCACCGAGTCCATCCAACGCATTCTTGGTCTCCCTCGTCCTCTCTTCCCTGTCATCTGTCGTACTGTAATATCTCACTCAAGTTTTCTTTTGATGCCAATGTGATTCATATTCATGGTCTTATAAATCATTGTTTAAACTATAGGTACCATTACTTTATATTTTTTCACAAAATGATATAATGAAAAAATTCATTATATTGGCAACATTGTTATGTTGTCTGCATTGCACATGCTTACAAATAATTTCAGTACTAAGTAAGAAATGTATGTTCAAAGAGAATTTTAAAATGTTATGAAAAATTCAGATAACAAGATGCAAATTTTCCATAAATTTGTTGTTTCTGTAACCAGATTCCCTTATCTTCAACATTTGAACTTCATGTCATGCCATTTAGTTCCACTCTAGATCAATACCGGTTTGGTGTTATTCTGTACAGGTCTGACGTTAGTTTTTGGCCGGTGCTTGCTTGTTGCGTAGAGGTCCCCGGCCAGCGAGGAAGCCTTCTTATTGTGAGCATGCGCAGTAACAACTGCATGCGCGCACGCACGTTCAGAAGGAACCAAGGAAAGAAGGAAGGAGGTTGAACGGTTAACACAGTGGATGCGTGGATTTCATGGCCACCGGCCAAAAACCAACGTAAGACCTATACCTAAATGCCTAATCGCACTTACAACCATATTGTTTGGTTTCTGTTGCAATCAAACAGTTGGTATTACCGAGTGTAAGCTTAGCATTATTGATAGAAATGTATACAGTACTTTGGTTATTTCATTGCATTGGGGGAATACTGGTACCAGAAATGAGATAACATTTTAAGGGTTATTAAAATAATGCCGATGAACATTATGATGCAAAATGTCACCGAGAGTTTAAAAAATAACATTCAAAAATAAAAATTTAAAAACATGCACATTTATGTGTTCATAAAGTTTTTTGTAAATCTTGGTTGTACAGCGAGGTCCTTCTCTAAATGACGGAACCTCCCACGGGTGGATCGCGATGAGTTATGGCGATATAACTAGCATTTACCAATTACAAAACAGCACGTGGGAAAGCTGTCATAGCATACACAGTTGGCAAGATACCTTAGGTGAGAGAGTTAAGACTTGTGTTGAAGTACTGTAGCCTATCTTGTAACCCAAGAACATGGTTAGGTATAGAATAAAACAATGGATTTTCCTTGTGGAAACTTATCTTCTCACGAAGAAGTCTTACAATAAAAGTGGAAGTTTCATCGCTATGCGATTTTTACTTGAGGGGGAACCTCAAACAAAAGGTCCATATACAGAAACAATCTGTGAACTCTGGAGGCTCTCGAGAACGAAATAACTGCATTGATATGAAATATCAGTGAGGATGGATTACAGCGAGTGTACTAAAACTTCCTACATCGGTGCAACGTGTGTCTAGAAAATGAAGGACAGCATTTCCAGCAACTACTCTGAAATTCATGTAAATATGAAGATGATTAAATACGTTAAAAAGTGTAAATGTGTTAAACTAGTTGGGCACTACGCAGTGCTTTGCTTGACAGGCTGCCACAGACAATAGACTACCCAACGCACGGCCCTGTCATTTGGAGAATGACCTTACTGTATTCCATACCCTCTTCTGTTTAAAAACATTAGTGGAGTTATTGAGTTGCTCTTTGCATAGCTGAAGAAGAAGAACCAACATGAAACATATCCAGATTTAAATTTTAATAAATACTGTATTGAAGAGTGAAAAATTTCAGTGAGAAATTCATTTTAAATAAAAATTATACCATCACTCAGTAAAAACTTCATTTCAATAACTTAAACCATTGAGGTCGGATTGTTCACATTAGCTGGACCACTCTATATGCAAACTTTTAAATTTAATGGTTGTCTTGTGTTTTATTTTCTTCTTTGTTTTGAAAAACAAAGTCAAGTCTAAGTGGCAGCACGTTTTCATAAGTCTTACAGTAGGGTTGAGGTTTCAGAAATATGTTCAAGTTGTCCAGGCTTGTAGGCCGTGGTTCAGGCAGGATGTTATCTCCTGACATTTCACCAGAAACTGCGTCCAGCATTGTCAAGAGTCCGCTTCTTTCGTTAGTCAGCAGTGCCAGACGCAGTTTCCGTCGAAACGTCCAGAGATAATATCCTGCCTGGACCATGGCCTACAAGCCCGGACAACTTGACCATAGTTCTGAAAGCTGGCCGTGAAAGCCTAAGCTGTTATATTGGTGTTTCAGGATTATGAGTTGGCAGTCATCATCATCATCATCTTGAGCAGTTTCCGACCGCTGGTCGGGTCTGCTTGGAACATAAGCCTCTCCATCAATTCCTGTCAATCCACCATCTCTCGTCTTTCACTGTGTCCCAGCACACTCCTCTTTCCTCCACACTCTTCTTAACTCCTTTGGTCCATCTGTCCCTTGGTCTTCCCCTTGGCCTCCTTCCCTTCATTTCCATTCCAAACATCTTCTTTGGTATCCTCTCCTCTCGCATCCTCATCACATGTCCATACCATTGTAGCCTAGATCGCTCTATTCTATTTTGCAATGGTTCCTCTCTTACCATCTCTCTGACTCTCTCATTCCTTACTCTGTCCATTCTTGTTACTCCTACCCTACTTCTCTGGTACTTCATCTCCACTGCTCGTATTTTATTCTTGTCCCTTTCCTTCATCACCCATGTTTCTGAACCATATGTCAAAATTGGCACAAAGTAGGTCTTGTAGATGATTCCTTTACATTTTTGTGGTACATCTTTATTCCATATCCTCCTAACACTCTTGAAAAATCCATCTGCACACCTTCCCCTTTCATTTATTTCCATCCTATTGCCTCCCTTTTCTTCAATTATGCTTCCCAAGTACTTGAAGCATTCTACTTTCTGCAACTGCTGGCCTCCAAGTGTTATGCCCATATCCAGTCTGTTCCTCCTCATTGTGATAACCACTTCACTCCTTCGTGCTGAGAACTTCATCCCATATGATAACACTACCGTCTCCCACTCATCTAATTGCTCTTGTACTTCTTCCTCATCCTCTCCCCATACCAGAAGGTCATCAGCAAACAACATTGCCTTCATTTTCCTTTCCCCAATGCTATTTACCACTTTTCGTATGATTTCATCCATCACCACTATAAATAACAGGGGTGAGAGGGCACTTGCTTGTTTCAGACCACTCTCCAGTTGAAACCATTCCGTTCTCTCCCTTCCCACCTTTACACAGCTTTTGCTTCCCTCGTACATTTATTTATTATTTTTATTTATTCATCATCATCATCATCATCATTTCCCCTTATCCAGCTCCTGCCGGGTCGGGGTATTTATGGCACTTCTCCACTTTCCTCTTTCCTTCCACAATTCTTCTTCCACGATCTTGTCCCAGTCCAGATTCCTTTTTCTCACGCTGTTCTTCACTGAATCGATCCACCTTGTTCTAGGTCTTCCCCTTGCTCTCTTACCCTTGCACTTGGCCTCCAGCATCTGTCTTGGTATTCTATTTTCCTCCATCCTCTTTACATGTCCAAACCACCTTAGTTTATTCTTCTCAATTCTCTCATTTAGTTTTCCCATCCCAACTTCCTTCCTAACATCTTCATTCCTCACTCTGTCTTTCCTTGTCTTACCTATCATACTTCTTAGGAATTTCATTTCACTGGATTGGATTCTACTCTCTTGCCTGCTCGTCAGGGTCCAAGTCTCAGCTGCATAAGTTAATATGGGTACATAGTACATTTTATACATTACCTCCTTGCTTTTCCTTGGTACTTCCTTATCCCAAACAAGTTTTCTTACACTTTGATAGAATACATTGCTCTGCTGTACCCTCCTGCCAATCTCCATGTCCAACCTACCAGTTTGCATCAATTCACTTCCTAGGTATTTGAACGTGTCCACAATTTCCAAACTCTGACTTCCAATTTTCACAATGCCCTTTCCTTGTCCTTCCCCTCTTGTCATCACCATGGTCTTGCTTTTCTCTATACTGATTTTCAGGCCATACTTCTGAATATTTTCGTTCAGTGCATCTAGTTGTTTTTGCACTTCTTCGGTGTTCCTTCCCCAGACCACAATATCGTCTGCAAATAATAGTAACTTCATTTCTTTATGTCCATATGCTTCCTTTGTTTCCTTTACAATTTCATCCATTACCATTATGAATAAAACAGGTGACAGCACACTCCCCTGTCTTAGTCCAGTCTTGTTCCTAAACCAATCTGTCTTTCCAACTGGGGTCAGTACCCTGCTAACACAGTTGTTGTACATTGCTTGCACCATTTCCAACATTTCTCTTCCCAGTCTCTTCTTAACCATGGTTTCCCATACCTTCTCTCTGGGGACACTATCATATGCCTTTTCTAGATCTATGAAAGTCATGATCAAATCCTCTCCATATTCCCAGTTCTTTTCCATCACCTGCCTCAAGCTCAAGATTGGGTCCACTGTGGATCTTCCACTCCTGAAGCCATACTGTTCCTCTTGCAACTCTCCTTCCACCTTTCTTCTCATTCTTCTTTCTAATATCCTTTCCAGTATTTTCACTATCTGTGATAAGAGGGTGATCCCTCTATAGTTATCACACACCTTCTTGTCCCCCTTCTTAATCACTGGTATTATTAACCCTTTCTCCCAGTCTTCTGGTATACATTTCCGTTTCCACACACACTTTAGCAGTCGATACAGCCATTGCATACCAACAGGTCCAGCAGCCTTTATCATTTCTACACTGATTTCATCCACCCCTGTTGCTTTTCCCATCTTCATTTTCTGTACTGCTAATTCCACCTCCAGCATTGTTATATCATCTTCTGTTATAGAGTCGTCAGGCTGTGTCACTTCGATCTCACCAGTACAATTGCTCACATTCAATAGCTTATCGAAATACTCCTTCCATCGTCCCTTTATCTCTTTTGGGTGTGTTAACAACTCTCCAGCTTCCTTTTTCACCAGCTTTGTAGTAACTCTTTCTTTCCTCTTACTTCTTAGAAGCCCATACAGCATCCTTTTACTACCACTTACATCTGTTTCCATTCTTCGTGTAAATTCTTCCCAACTTTTCTTCTTTTCTTCTCCTACCACTTTCTTACACCTCCGTTTGCTGTCGTGATACTTCCTTTTGCTTTCTTCTGTTTGATCTCGGTTCCATTCTTTCCATGCAGACTTCTTTTCTTTCACTGCTTTCCTCACTTCCTCATTCCACCACGGTGTCTCCTTCTCTTTAACTCTTGTTGACGTCCTACCACAAGCACTCTCTGCTGCACCAGCAAATGCCTTTTTAAAGTGGGACCATTCCTCTTCTACATTTCCCACTTCAGTAACTGGGATTTGTTGCTTCAATCTCTCCTGAAAATCTTCCTGTACAGCTTTGTCCTTCAATTTCCATACTTTTATTTTACTTTCTCTGATCTCCTTTAGGTTTTCCAATTTTCCCCATCTAAATTTTGCCACCACAGCTCTAAGGTCCCCATCAAATGCTTCTCCTGGTAAAGCTGTCACATCCATCAGCTTTCTGCGATTTGTCCTTTCCACCAGGAAGTAGTCAATTACTGATTTTGTTCTTCTATCACCCCACCCATATCTCGTAATTTTCCTGCTGTTTTTCTTCCGAAACCATGAATTACCCACTATCAGTCCATTCCTTTCACAAAAGTTTACAAGTTCCTCTCCTTCCCGGTTCTTTTTCCCATATCCATATGGTCCAACGACTTCTTCCTTTCCTTGTCTCTCAATCCCGACTTGTGCATTCATATCTCCCATGATCACCACTTCTACATCTGAGATTACTCTTTCTACATCCTCCAGGAATACTTCAATATCTTCTTCTCTGTTTCCAGTCTGTGGTGCATACACTTGTATGAAGTCCATCACGTCATTCTTCATCTTCATTCTAATTTTCATTATTCTGTCACTCACACACTTGACCACTTCAACATACTCATCTAGTTGTTTCGAGGTTATCAGTCCCACGCCATTTTTTGCCTCTTGGCCACCACTCCAGTATAAAGTATATCCTTTCCTCAATTTCTTCCTTCCTTTACCTTTCCATTTCACTTCACTCAGCCCCATCATTCCAACCTTCTCCCTCTCCATGAAGTTTACCACCTCCTCCACCTTGCCTGTCAGGGTCATGACATTCATGATTCCCACTTTCATTTCGGTTACTGGTCGCCCATTTCTCACAGTTCCCCCAGTACCAAAGGAACTGCGCGTCGCCTGCAGGGTACGCCCTAACCTTTTCCGAATCATTGGAAGTGCCATTTCCATTTTAGGCTATTATTACGATGGGGTCGCCACTCCCAAAGGCATTTTATGAAGCTACTGCCAGCTATTATTCAGGCCGCCCCTAACATGGAGAACAGACGCCCTTGCAGCCGCCCCTAACATGGGAAACAGATGCTGCCGATTGATGCTGAACTCATGCTATTCCCTGAGTACTGGGTTGCCTCTTCCGCAATCTCCACCGTTCTGAAGTCCATCTTCTCCGCTGTAGATTCCGTTGAGGTCTTCGCACGTAACCCTGTGCACGGGGCCTATGTTATACCCCATAGGACTGGGTCCTCACCAGAACTTAGCCGGTACTGTAGTTCCATGGTATATTACAGTACCGTTGCTCACCCCCGCGACGTGGACGCGCCTGGCAAGAATTATCCATGTAGCCAATTAGGATTGACTCATGGACCGGGTTAAGGAGCTGTCTAAATCCAGCATACTATTTATTAAATCGTTACAAATACACACATTTTACAAAATTCATAATATCTGTACACATTTTATGAATTTCCTTACACTTCCTACTAATTGTTTAACCTGTAAATTTACAATTATTAAATTATATTGTTACAATATGATTTATTTATTTATCGTATGAAGAATGCATGTAGATGGATTTTACATATATATATACAAAATGAATGGACAAATGTGCAGTCACAAGCTCGTACAATTTTATAATTCTAGGTCTAGTTGTTTGACCCATTCTACTGCTCCCTTCGATGTATGGTGGACGTCTATTATCGTTCCTTCGAAAGCTCGAAGAGGACAGTCAGCAACAATGTGAAGGATTGTCTGTAAGGAGGCACCACAGTCACAATTTGCAGAGCTAGCTCATCCCCATTTGTGCAGTAGGTAACCACATCTGCCTTGTCCAGTTCGAATCCGGTTGATGATCCTCCACTGTCGCCTGGGGAGGTCGAATCCTTGTATCCGCTTAGAAGGGTTCTCAACTAGATGTTTGTTGATTACTGAAGACTGCTCCCACTGTATTTTCCATGAATTGTTAACATTGAAAGAGGATCCTTCAAGGTTGACTGCTGTGCGCCATGGTGGTTTCCTTGATTTCAAGCGTTGATGTTCTGCTTGTGCAATATCGTGATGAATGGGTAGCTGGGGATTCTGCTGAATGTTTTCCCATAAATTTAGGAGAGCATCTGATCTTCTTAGGGCTGGAGGTGGAATGTTGCTGAGAACAGGCAGCCATAGCGTGTTCGTGCTCCGAATACATCCCGTGATTATTCGCATTGCCTGATTGAGTTGCACATCTATCTTCTTAGTGTGAACACTATTGATCCAGGTTGGACAGCAGTATTCAGCAACAGAATACAATAGGGCTAAAGCTGTGGATCTTAGAACTTGAGTATTAGCTCCCCATGATGTACCAGCAAGTTTCTGAAGTATATTATTTCTAGTTTTGACTTTAGCAGCCACATTTGATAGATGCTGCTTAAAAGTCAGAGTTTTGTCTAGTGTTATTCCCAAGTATTTTGGTGTACTGCAGTACGGTAACACTTGGCCTCTGAATTCGACTTCTGGTTTGTAATTAGATTGTCTGTTGCGTAGGTGAAATGCAGATACAACTGTTTTCTGAGGATTTAGGTGGAGGCACCATTTCTTGAAGTATACACCCAATGCTTCCAGATCAGCGGATAAAGTAGTTTCAGCGTCAGAAAATTCGGAGCACTGAGTCACCAAACAAATGTCATCAGCATAAATGAACTTTCTTGAAGATGTTTCCGGTAAGTCGTGTATGTACAGACTGAAAAGGAGGGGAGCCAGGACAGATCCTTGAGGTAAACCATCGTTTAATGTAAACACTCTACTTCTGTCATTATCAGAGTAGATCTGAAAGTACCTATTACTTAGCATATTGTTAAGTAAGGCCACAAGTTTACGACATGGGATAACACTCACAAATTTCAATAGGAGTCCTTCTCGCCAAACAGTATCATAGGCCGCTGACAGATCCAAAAAGGCAGCCACACTTATTGATTTCTTCTCATACCCATTCTCTATGTGCGTAGTGAGAGAAAGTACCTGATCGCTACAACTTCTCCCAGGTCTGAATCCTGCTTGCTCTATAGGAATGTGGTTGTTGATTGTTTCAAAAATTCTATTATAGATCAGGCGCTCAAGAAGCTTGTATGTGACACTTAGAAGTGCTATTGGACGATAGTTTTCCACTTTTGTGGGATCTTTAATTGGTTTCAGTATGGCTATTATTTTTGTTTTCTTCATCAGAGGTGGGATGTTTCCAGTTTGCAGGATATTTGAAAGGAAGTTGGTTAGCCATTTTACTGTAGCTGGTCCACAGTGAACCAGAAATTCAGGGTATATTCCGTCAAATCCAGCTGCTTTCCCTAGTTTCATACTTTTCATTGCATCTTTAGTTTCCTCTTCTTGGAATGCAATGGAGAATTCAGAAGACTGTATGGCTGCTCTTTTCTTGGTGTTCAACTGTAATTTGATATCCCTTTTGGTTTGATTGTCTTTTGTGTTCTTGGAAACTGATACTAGATGTTTAGCAAAATCATTCAGGTTGATGGCAGTTTTCGATCTTTTAGTTGCAGGGTTTGATGAATCTAATTTCCTAATGATAGACCAGGCTTTCCTGCTAGAGTGGGTGAAATCTAGGGATTCTACTGTTTCATGCCAGATCTTTCTTCGACTCTCATCCAGGGATTGGAGGAGACCTGCTGCATTGTCAGAAGTAGGATGTTCTTCATATTCTCTTAGCAATTCCTCGTTCTCTGCACTCCAACCAGGGATGTACTCTTTGCGGTATCCCCTAGGAATGCATCGCCTGGCTGCACCTTTAATGACCCCAACAAATCTGCTGTAGTTGTTGTATGTTGGTTTGATCCATCTGATATTGGAGTCTGTTTGCTTTGCAAATTCAGTCCAGTTGGCTTTCTTGAAGTTCCATCTCGGTTTAGGATGTGAT
Source organism: Meconema thalassinum (assembly GCA_946902985.2). NCBI lineage: Eukaryota > Metazoa > Arthropoda > Insecta > Orthoptera > Tettigoniidae > Meconema > Meconema thalassinum. Next base: position 243,482,582 of record OX336394.1, on the reverse strand, counting down.
TGTATAACAGGTATAGACATCCCCACCTCCAAGATAACAGGTCTGTGTTGACTATGTGGGAAATCGTTGAGCACCGTTCGTCGAACTTGCGTGAGTGAATTGTGAAGCTGAGTTGTGAAACATAGATCTGGGGTGTAGCCACGAGACCAGCGAGCTGAATTAAAAGTAGGCAGGTCTTTAGCATCATAAATCAATTTCAGGTTTTCCATTTCCATCCAGTCCACAAGAGCTTTGCCGTTAAGGTCATTCTTGTTGTATCCCCAAAGATGATGATGACTGTTGAAGTCGCCAAGGAATATAGTAGGATTTTGTTGAGATGGTAGAGGGGGATTAGGCCAATTAGTATTTGGTGGCTTGTAAACATTAACTATCGTCAAGTTTTCAATTTTGACTGCAGTAGTAAAAATTTCATTTTCAGAGTTTACTGAGAGTGGCTGGTAATTTGTTATATAATTCTTGACGTACGTTGCAAGGCCGTAATTTTGATGGCAGTTATAGGCTATCAATTTAAAGCCTGGTATTTTACCTCTACTCTGTAACTGTAGTTCGTCTGCTGTGTGTGTTTCTTGGAGCACGATGACATCAACTGCATATTTCTGCGAGAGCCTGGAAAGATAATCACATTTCGCTCGACTTATCCCTTCGATATTCAGTTGACAGATGCGCAGAGATGGTCCAATTCTACGAACTTGTGGGTCCTGAAAAGGACCGCACATTTCCTTCGTGTTCTTTCTTTGACCGAGAGGTCTTTTCCGACAGTTCGGTCTCATCTTATCGCTGTTGCTTTCTTAGCACCACCCGGGGGACACGTGTAGGGTAATTGAAGGTTATACCTACGGACGTGAAGCAACGTAGACCCCCTACAATATGATAAAGACAGGTCGAAATAGGATATCAAATTCATACAGAGCAGGAAGAGATATCACATATGCCACTAAATGCTACCTTGTGTGCAGTGGCAGATCCAGAGGGGGGCACCAGGGGCAAGTGCTCCCCCCCCCCTCCCTGAAAAACCAGTTGTCTGCTACATTGATATTGCCGATAAAAAATATTGTTTCTGCAACTGCACGGCAAGTAAAATCTTTGCTGTATTGCCTGCATTCATGAATGTGGTCAATGTTTGTTATCATATAGTATGTAATGGCAACACTGTTAATATAATCGCTACATCGACAGTGTTGCAAGTACAGAGAGATACTTTAGCAGCCTGCAACTTGTCAAATCATGGCTACGAACGCGAATGGCAGAGAAAAGGCTGAATGGCTTGTGTCTGTTATTTCTTCACCGTGATATAATGTTGACGTTGAAAAAGTTCTAGAACGTTTCTCTAAAGGGGTAATCGAAGGATGGCCCTGGATCTTATTTTGTAATAGGCATGTATTTTGCCTAGGATAGTCACCAAATAGAATCCCAATCAATATTCAATACAATTGTTTCTTGTATTTATATTTATGTCACTAGTAGTGACTCAGTGACTGACAATGTTGGTACTATGTACATATTTGGTAACATTTGTGTACTATGGTAGACTTGTAGATTGTCTTCAGATAGTCACTATGATTGCAAATGTTATAATACATATTAGACTGTGTAATGTGCATTAAAGTGTGGAAATGTACATATTCTGTAGAATTAAAAAGGTTTTTTTTTTACATAATGACAATGACTTGTGTTATTGAAACTGAAACCAATAAACCATTTAGGTAGATTTCATTAGAAAGCTAACTATTGCAATGGGTACCATGTTTCGACTTCCGGAAAATTTCGACATATCTTCGCGTTTCACATCCCGCAGACCCCAAAACCACCGTCAGTTCAAAAGTTTATATATAATTTATGTAGAAAGCAATGGCAAACTACCTCACTCCTCTTCTTGCCTAGAACGCCTCAAAATAGTGCTGCCTTGGGTTTTTGTGGGTATCTACTCACATAACGTAACGGCGGTACTTTTTGAGGATCCAACCAGCCTTCGGGCTGACTACCTAACAGAACACATGTATATATGTATATATGTATATATATCAGTTTCTTGTGGACACGATAACTGCCGTAATTTTGCACCAGTCACTTCGAATTTTTTACATAATATGTATCCCTATAAAATCTCGGTCGAGTTCGTTATTGGGCAAAATCGGTTGAAGGGGATAAAAATGGGGGGCTTTTTTCGAAAAAGTGAAATATCACTATAACTCTCTTAATGTGTGAAATATCGAATCCCTTTAAAGTTCATATTATGTGTCGGATAAGTGCCAAAAATTTATGTTCAAAAAGTTTTTTGATAGCACCAACCATTGGCCAATGGGGTGGAAAAAAGTGGGTTTTTCGGGAAACATTAATCATATCTCTCTTAATAGGCACAATATCAAAACCGTACAAAATGGACGATATTACCCTAATAATTACCTAAAACTTTTGTCTGAAAGAATTTTTGATACAACCCACCATTACGCCAAGGGATGAGAAAAATGATTTCGGAATTAGAAGAAAATGCCAAGAGCCATCAGAAGTTACCATGACAACGCTTCTAAATTGATGAGGGATGAGCTATCAGAGGTTGCCATGACAACGAGTTCACATTCAGTTTTCCATCTGACTATGTGGGAAGCGGTTTCGGTGACGTAGCCTAGCTGGTAGCATGCTGAACTGCTATGCCCAAGATCGCGGGTTCAAAGCCGGCCAAAGTCGTCGGATTTTCAAAGAGCGCTAAAAATCCCTCAGTATGCTTTCCTTCAGAGGGTAAGTCCGACGTTCGTTGCAAGTTACTGGTTGCGGTGGCATCTAGTAGCCAAGTTCACAGCTAGGTGTCGTTGACGGTATATTTGGTACCAACATTAGGAACTACTACTTCAAATTGACCATCTGCAGTCCTTACCTGAATTACAGACTAATACAGCCATCACAATTAACACCGTTTATCAGACAGATTCTACACACACCCAAAGTACACGGGGTTACATGACCGCGTTGTCGCAGCCCTAAACTGAGGAATCAACCAACATCTCTGCGGGAGATAAAATTTGACGTGAAGAAGTAACAGACTGTTAGATAGTTACACATCAGTTCCAAACCTTGCATAAGGACGGTGTGACCACAAGTATAAAAATGGACCCCAAATGACAAGAAGGTTACCGTCCCCCTAACAAAATAAAATGTTAAAAATATGCATAGTAAGACGAAAGAAAAGTTAATTGAGCTCCAATTACATTGTAAAATACTTTCTCGCAATAAATGAGGTCTGATCCTTCTACGAAAACCTGCATATTTTGCCTATTATAGCCTATCCCCTAGTTTGCCCGGTGAAATCTACCTCCGCCTTCCGGCGTGCCGAGAGGAATTTTTTAATACTGTATAATTAAAATCTTGTAGAATTATAAAATCTGGTGGTTGAATGTTGTGTGTAGTGTGTGTAGATTAAATACAAATTTAGTAATTTTATTACATACTAGCCGAAGTACCCGTTCTTCGAACGGTGTTCGGTGTTAACACCAGACATTATCTATTGAGCTACTGTTGCAATGGTTAGGGGTTTGTCATTCCTTCATAAGTTTATCAGAACGAAGTTAGTTTTCTGGGAATATCACACACACTGATAATTTAAGGACCTTAAAATGTGGTTTTCGGAGACCCTTTATAGACTCCCGAATTTTGTGTCTCATATTGAGAAGCGCAACATGTGCTTTGGTCGTCCTTCTAGGATAATTTTGTATTTCGCCTATTTCAGCATGTATTTTGAGAAGTTTTCCCTATATCCACCCTTCTACTGTGTGAAAAGTACAGTGAAGAGTTTTATAAATGATTGGTGTATTGACTCATGGTTATCATACCTAACTTTACGATGCACCAAGCATCCGAACACGAGTTATAGGCGTAAATAAAGTTACACAGAAAGACAGACAGACAATTCTATTGTCTACAACGTATCACCCAGATATCCAAATATGGGTTTATCTATCATACGTATCAAACAAAATCATCCTTACGATGAACCCGTATGTCGACCAAAAAAAAAAAGGTTAGTTAAAATATGCTCTCAAATTAAATTCACCTAACGTGTACTTCCTGACGTCAAATAGAATTGAAAGCCTCGTAGACGAAACGCAATACATGTCACATAAGAACTTACCCTCTACGTTGGGTTAGGTCCCCATACACAGGAAGACCCCTTTCATAAATTATAAAGGCTTATGGTGCATGAAAATTCAGGTTCTTTAGCCTCAAATGGCCCTAATTCCTAAAAGCCGCAAAAAATGCTGATTCAATTCAGGAATTTTGGGAAATAATGTTGCTGTTTGGAGATATAATAGACCTTCTGTACTATATGTCGCACGTGAAAATTGCATGAAAAAATTCTAGGTTACCACTTGACCCCCTTAATTGCATTGATGAATTATACAGTCTACGTTGGTTCCATGATAACCTTATAGCCATTTGCAAACTTTCACAGAAATGTTAACAAATGGAGTGACATTGCTTCTTACAGAAATAGATGTAAAGTTGGATAATGTTGTCATGGTTACCGATTTGCATTCCTTCATTAGTATGTTAAATTCAACTAGATGAAACCCGTCAAAACATGACGGACAATGGAAAACAAATTTACTGAAGAAGCTTCTTATATAAGTTACATTCTTTGTACGATTACTTTTTAGCACTATTGCAACTTTAAGGGCGTCAAAGGATAGCACTCTCAGCATTGCAACATATTGCTGGTCATGACTGAAAACGTGATGAGGTCATCATCATCTTGCACAGTTTCCAGCCACTGGCCGGGTCTGTTAGGAACACAAGCCTCTCCAACGTCTTCTGTCTTCCCACCATCTCTCAGCCTCCACCCTTGTCCAGTCTTCTCCTCTCTTCTTCACGCTTTCTTCCACCCCCTTCAGCCACCTGTCTCTCGGTCTCCCTCTTGGTCTCTTTCCTTACCACTTCGTCTCGTGTATCCTCCTGGGTATCCTCTTCTCCTCAATTCGTTTTACATGTCCATACCATCTAAGTCTAGATTTCTCTATACCATCCTGTAATGGTTCCTCCTTCATTAATTCTCTGGTCCTCTCATTTCTTATTCTGTCCCTCTTTGTAGCTCCAATACTGCTTCTCAAGAACCTCATCTCACTGGCCTGTATTTTGCTCTTCTCCCTTCCTTTCATAACCCAGGTCTCCAAGGCATACGTCAGGATAGGGACATAGTACGATATATGATCTACTTGCTGTTCTGAGGGACATCCCTGCTCCATAACATGCTTCTCACACTCCTCCGATATGCTTCTGCCTGTCTCCCCCGCTTATTTATTTCTCTACCGTTACTTCCATTCTCTTGTATCAGGCTTCCCAGATACTTGAAACTCTCCACTTTCTTCAGCTGTTCCCCACCAATTGTTATTCCCGTTGTGGTCCTTTCCTTCTTCCTTGTTGTGATCACCATCTCACTCTTATTTATGCTAAATTTCATCCCATATCCTTGTATTATTCCTTCCCACACGTCCAACTGTTCCTGTACCTCCTCCTCCTTGTTTCCACAATCATCAAATCATCCGCAAACACCATTGCTTTCATCTTTCCTTCCCCAATTACTTGTGCCGCTCGGGTCATTATGTCATCCATCACCACAATGAAAAGTAACGGTGACAGTGCACTTCTTTGTTTCAGGCCGTTTCTCTGTTCCACCCAGTCCGATCTCTCTCCTCCCACTTTCACACAGCTCACGCTTCCCTTGTACATCTCTTTTATCCTCCTTATAGTCCATTTTTCTACTCCTCTATCCTCCAGGGACTTCCATACTTTGTTTCTGCATACACTGTCATATGCTTTCTCAATGTCCAGGAAGGCCATCAGTAGATCTGTTCCATATTCATAGTGCTGTTCTTGTAACTGACTTACAGCAAAAATCAAATCCACTGTGGACCTTCCTGCTCTGAAGCCATGTTGTTCTTCCCTCATCCCTCCTTCTATCCTTGTCCTAATTCTCCTTTCTAAAACTTTCTCAAACATCTTTGCACAATGACTCATCAGTGTTATTCCCCGATAGTTTCTGCATTCTGTTCTACTACCTTTCTTGAAGATCGGGACAATTATTCCCTTTTTCCAGTCCTCTGGGGTCTTCCTTTCCTTCCATGCTGCCTTCATCATTCGGTACAACCATTGTATCCCCACCTCTCCTGCTGCTCTCACCATCTCCACACTCAACTCATCCACACCCGGTGCCTTCCCTCCTTACATCTTCCTCACTGCATCTTCCACTTCTTTCCATGTTAAGTCCTTTTCTGTTTGCAGTTCATCTACTGTACCTCTTCCCCGATTTCTTCTTCCTCGCCGTGGTTTCCATTTGGGTTCAGGAGTTCCTCAAAATATTCTTTCCACATTTTCTTCAGTTCTTCCCTATTTTCTATCCCTTGTCCCCTTTTGTTCACCATTCTGACATAATCCGTAGGATCCTTCCGCCTCTTATTCTTTACCATCCCATATAGGACCTTTTTTGTACCTTCACTATCCTGCTGGTCATGACTTAAAACGTGATGAGGTAAATAGCCCAATACGTTCAAGAGTTTCTCCTTGAGCTTGATTGATTGTGATAAAGTAGGCCGAGCGAATAGGACATTGTTGCCTATTAAAAGAAAATGTACTGTACATGCAAGTGTTTTATCGGAAGGTGTTAAATCAAGTCGTAGGATTTGAGCTCTCTGCCTAATATTACTGCACCTATTATATCCGAATCCAAGCAATTTCTTACATATTTCTTACAATTAATATATTACCATATATGAGTCCTTGGGAAACGTTCAGATTTCTAAGGAGCATAACTATGGCTCAAACGTTCGGAGTATGTGGAGGCGAATCACTTAATTCCAAGGAATTGAAAAATTCAATAATAGGGAAATGAAGTAGCTGGCTTTCATCTTCAGTATCCAATCTGTTAACGCTGATGTATGTGTTTGAACTACTGGATATAAGTTCAATGACTTTTAAATTAATATCATTACATTGTTGCAGCTTGGCAAATATTTTATATTCCAGCAGATCAATTTTACCCCCACAACAGTAAAGACCAAAGTAACCACGCATAGATTTTACGCAAGAGAAGTACAATGTAGAACAATGTTTACATTTGATCGTCAAAGACCTTACAGTACACTGTACTGCATAATATCTGGAATTGTTTCTGAAATGGCCTATTTATATTGGATTTTAAATGTGGCTTCGTATTATTCGATAACACTATAGTGTCCTGCAATAACGGAGCCGCTAAATATTACATGGCAAATAATACTTCCATTGCCGAAATCAACTGCGTAGTTAGACTCAGTACTCTAAACAAATCATCATTAAACAATTGTCTTATACAATGAAGTTCAACATGACCGTCCAGAGACTTTCATACTCAAGTTGGTTGGTGAGGAGAATGCGATGAGACTGATCGCTTAAAATAAATTCCTTATAATTGTTCCTGCCAGCGAAATTTTTGCGATAGCTTGAAAACGCAGCTCAGAATGACGTTCTTCATTTTGTTATAAACAGTACGAAACTGCTCTAAATAAGCAATTTCCATCACCTGTTATAGGTTAAGACAGTACATTTTGCAGGGGAACATAGAATCACTTCGCCAACTACTGGAACGACCATAGGCCTATACTCAATACTCACTTCAGCAGTCACCATAATGGAGGCAGTTTTTGAATTATATGTCCCGTGCATGTCAAAAATCGTATTAACACATGGAGGCCCACCTATTCTTGTCTATCGCCCCGGAGACCCGGGTTACATTTCCTGCTCTGCCAAGAAATTGAATTCTGGTCTGAGGGCAAAAACGGGGCACATTCAGTCTCTTGAGGTATAACTAAGAAGAGGAAGGTTTAATTCCCACCTCGACAATCTTGGATGTGGTTTTCCGTGGTTTCCCACTTCCACTTAAGGCAAATACCGGGATGGTTTCTAACTTAAGGCCTTGGCCGTCTCCTTGCCATTTACCACCTTAATTACAAATACACACAGTAATGCAGCCATCACAATAACACAGGTTATGAGAGAAAATTTCACACATACACACCCAAGTACACGGGGCTGAGTGACCACGATGTCGGAGCCCTTCAAACGAATTATGTTTGCCAAGTGTCTCTTATGGCGAAAGCAATTGTGGACACGCGCGAGTGCCTGGAAAACTACTGTGTTCTTTAATAATTTAACAGTATATCGACGATGCATAATTATAACTTTTAGTCTAGGACGCTAATAACTTGACCACCGAAGCATTGGGAAGAAATTGCAATATTAAGCTACATAAACAACATAGCCTACACATTCAACTGTCGGTTAATGTTCCTCAAAATTTCCCTTCTTAAATATTCCCCTCCTTTATAATTCTCCATCACGTGAAAACATGCCATGTCTTGTGTTTTAAATATATCGATGCAATGGTGCTGCCATCTGCTGTCAGTTACTGGAACTATATGGGCGAGGTACTGCCATCTATTGTCAGTTATAGGAACTGATTGCAGATATTTAAACGGCGTACTGAGGACAACAGTTTGCTCTTTTGATCACATGCTGTAATGCAATGGTAAAACGGAAATAAAACGTATTGAGAGGGAATGTAGAAATATGTAACTTTTACAGACATAAAACCTTACTAATACTCCTTGATTAAACAATATTTCAATGGTAAAAAAAAAAACATGTATTGGCGAGGGCTGGGATAGAACCGGCGAACCCAGGAACCACAGTCTGTCGCCTTAACCACATAGCTACTTGCACAATCTTGTTCAGCAGCAGACGCAGCCATTCATTATCTTCAAAAGCTGCTGTCTGAAGGAAATAATCCATTTCATTATCCAAATAAATCAACGTTGCACATTCGTATATGTTCATACTGTTATTATATTTTATTGCCAGAACTTGGTTAATGTATGTTTTCAATTACATGGAAGCTTATTAAATAACTTACATTTTAATGGAATTCTCACCGCCATTTTGTCATAACCTCAGGCGGATTGTGCGCTTGCGTGAGGGGCAAGAATTCTGCTATTTTCTATATTAATTCAAAAATATACCGAGAGGGAATGTAGAAATATGTATCTTTAACAGACATAAAACCTTACTAATACTCCTTGATTAAACAATATTTCAGTGGTAAAAAAAAAAAATATATCTGCGAGGGCTGGGATCGAACCGGTGAACCTTGGAACCACAGTCTGTCGCCTTAACCACTTAGCTACTCGCGCACTCTTGGTCAGCAGCAGACGCAGCCGTTCTTTATCATTAAAAGCCGCTGTCTGAAGGAAATAATCCATTTCATTATCCAAATAAATCAATGTTGCACATTCGTATACGTTCATACTGTTGTTATATTTTATTGTCAGAACTTGGTTAATGTATGTTTTCAATTACATGCAAGCTTATTAAATAACTTACATTTCAATGGACTTCTCACCGCCATTTTGTCATGACCCCAGGCGGATTGTGCGCATGCGTGAGGGGCAAGAATTCTGCTATTTTCTATATTAATTCAAAAATATACCGTAATATATTTGTTTATTTTATAGACACTCTGCAAATCTAGAGGCCAAGAGCTTTCGCTAGAGTGCTCTACGAAGTTAATTGGTTCTGTCGTTCTCTCAATCTCGTGGTAACAAAAATCACCTTACTGTTTTAAATATATAGATTAGTTTTCCGGGAATATTTCAGAAACTGTTGGATTTAGAGCCTTATAATTTAGTTTTCGAGGACCCTTTAGGGCCCCCGAGTTTTGTTTCTGGCACCGAGGGACTTTGTCTCGTCGTTGTACGCCATAATATAATACTAATAATAATAATAATATAATATAGGGATAGGAATATAATATACCTGCCGTACCCCGCAGGTGTAAATCGCGTGAAAAAAATCTAGAGTACCCCTTGACCCCCTTAAGCGTATTATACGTATTGATGAATTTTACAGCTTATTTGGTTCTGTGATAACCTTCTAGCCGTTTGCAAACTTTCACACTAATGTAATTAATGGAATTGCATTGCGTCTTACAGCAATAGATGGACATCTGAGAATCTGTTGCGTTGGTTACCGGCTTGCATTCGTTCATTAGTTTATTAAATGAAATTAGTTTTCTGGGAATATCTCAAAACATGGTTGGTTTCAGGGCCCTAAAATGTGTTTTTCCACGAGTTTTGTCTCTCACATGAGGTGCTAAAAATGAGCTTTTGCTCGTCCTTCTACGCCTATTTCAGCATGTATTTTAAGGGGGTATGCCCCCTTTTATGAGAGGTACGGAGAAGAGTTACATCAATGATTAGTGTCGTGCCTCTGATGGATATCTGTACCAAATTTTACGTTGATACACCCAGCCGTTCTTGAGTTATAAGGGGACAAATTTGTCCACAGACAAACAAACAGACAGACAAAAAATTTATCTTCGCGCGCATCCATCATAAAACAGTCTGAAACGCGTAAACAACTCAAATTTCCGTAGAAATTCAGAGAAAAACACACACATTTTCATTTTTCTATATAGAGAGATCTACTGCACCGCTCAGTGTTGACCGTGTTTTATTGCACAGATTTTGGTTTTACTCGCTAACCGTTGGAGATATACGAAAAGTGATAAGGACCTTTCAGATAGAAAATTAAATGTTAAAGCTCATGTATACCATCAAAAGTTTGCTATTTCTTAGCGTTCTCTATTTATTTGAAAAGGAAATATGAAATTTTGAAACCAAAGGGTGTAGTGACGTCACAAATGTCGGTTTTACTCGCTAACTGTTGGAGATACACGAAAAGTGATAAGGACCTTTCGGATAGGAAATTAAATTTCAAAGCTCGTATGTGCCATCAAAAGTTTGCTATTTCCTACCGTTCTCTTTTTATTTGATATGGAAATATGAAATTTTGAAACCAAAGGGTCTAGTGACGTCACTAAAATGGTCGCCATTTTTTAATAGTACAAAATTTCGAAATCAAAAGTATCCTATATGTAAACCTGGTAAATCAGCTACATCCATGCAAAATTTCATTTAAATCGGACCAGTGGTTCTTGCGTTATTGAGTAACAGACAGACAGACAGACAGACACACACCATCTCATTTTTAGCCTACTTTCGAATTTTGCAAAAAATGAAAGTAGACTTATGAGATCAACACAGGGCGAAAAAAGTGTGTCTGTCTGTGTGTGTGTATGTGTGTGTGTGTGTGAGTCTGCGTGTGTGTGTGTGTATGTGTGTGTGTGAGTCTGTGTGTGTGTGTCTGTGTGTGTGTGAGTGTGTGTGAATCGGAATGTTTGTCCCCCCCCCCCTATCAATTCGAACACGGTGAATGCGAATTGAACGAAATTTGGTACAAAGGTAGCACTAGCAAAGGACACCTCAGTGTCATGTTTTATATCGCCGCCATCTTGACGGAAACGTAATGGCGGCCACACAAATGTTCAAAGCTTAAATCAAATTACGACTAACCTAATCATCCGATCTCTACCAAATTTTGCAACAACATACCTTTATGGGGGGAGCATCCTTTGACAAAACCAATAGGTCATCAGCGTAATAGTTTGCGGATGGCGGCCATCTTTGTGTGAAAATCGATTCCCCCTATTAATTCGAACACGGTGCAACCGAATGGAACGAAATTTGGTACAGAGGTAGTACTAACAAAAGGCACCTCAGTGTCATGTTTTATATCACTGCCATCTTGACGGAAACGTAATGGCGGCCACACAAATGTTCAAAGCTTAAATCAAATTACGATTAACCTAATCATCCGATCTCTACCAAATTTTGCAACAACATACCCTTATAGAGGAAGCATCCTTTGACCAAATGAATAGGTCATTAGCCTCACAGTTTGCGGATGGCGGCCATCTTTGTGTGAAAATCAATTCCCCCTATTAATTCAAACACGGTGAAACCGAATGGAACGAAATTTGGTACAGAGGTAGCACTAGCAAAGGGCATCTCAGTGTCATGTTTCATATCGCCGCCATATTGACAGAAACGTAATGGCAGCCACACAAATGTTCAAAGCTTAAGTTAAATTACGACTAACCTAATCATCCGATCTCTACCAAATTTTGCAACAACATACCTTTATGGAGGGAGCATCCTTTGACCAATCTAATAGGTTATTAGCCTAATAGTTTGCGGATGGCGGCCATCTTTATGTCAAAATTGATTCCCCCTATTAATTCGAACACGGTGGAACCGAATGGAACGAAATTTAGTACAGAGGTAGCACTAGCAAAGGGCACCTCAGTGTCATGTTTTATATCGCCGCCATCTTGACTGAAACGTAATGGCGGCCAAACGAATGTTCAAAGCTTAAATCAAATTACGATTAACCTAATCATCCGATCTCTACCAAAATTTGCAACTACATACCTTTATGGAGGGAGCATCCCGTGACCAATCTAATAGGTCATCAGCGTAATAGTTTGCGGATGGCGGCCATCTTTGTGTGAAAATCGATTCCCCCTATTAATTCGAACACGGTGCAACCGAATGGAACGAAATTTGGTACAGATGTAGTACTAACAAAAGGCACCTCAGTGTCATGTTTTATATCGCCGCCATCTTGACGGAAATGTAATGGCGGCCACACAAATGTTCAAAGCTTAAATCAAATTACGACTAACCTAATCATCCGATCTCTACCAAATTTTGCAACAACATACCTTTATGGGGGAGCATCCTTTGACCAAACTAATAGGTCATCAGCGTAATTGTTTGCGGATGGTGGCCATCTTTGTGTGAAAATCGATTCCCCCTACTAATTCGAACACGGTGAAACCGAATGGAACGAAATTTGGTACAGCGGTAGTACTAACAAAAGGCTCCTCAGTGTCATGTTTTATATCGCCGCCATATTGACATAAACGTAATGGCGGCCACACAAATTTTCAAAGCTTAAGTTAAATTACGACTAACATAACCATCCGATCTCTACCAAACATTGCAACAACATACCTTTATGGAGGGAGCATCCTTTGACCAATCTAATAGGTTATTAGCCTAATAGTTTGCGGATGGCGGCCATATTTATGTCAAAATTGATTCCCCCTATTAATTCGAACACGGTGGAACCGAATGGAACGAAATTTGGTACAGAGGTAGCATTAGCAAAGGGCACCTCAGTGTCATGTTTTATATCGCCGCCATCTTGACTGAAACGTAATGGCGGCCACACGAATGTTCAAAGCTTAAATCAAATTACGATTAACCTAATCATCCGATCTCTACCAAATTTTGCAACTATATACCTCTATGGAGGGAGCATGCTTTGACCAATCTAATAGGTCATCAGCGTAATAGTTTGCGGATGGCGGCCATCTTTGTGTCAGAATCGATTCCCCCTATTAATTCAAACACGGTGAAACCGAATGGAACGAAATTTGGTACAGATATAGCACTAGCAAAAGGCATCTCAGTGTCATGATTAATATCGCCGCCATATTGACTGAAACGTAATGTCGGCCACACAAATGTTTAAAGCTTAAATCAAATTACGACTAACATAACCATCCGATCTCTACCAAACTTTGCAACAACATACCTTTATGAAGGGAGCATCCTTTGACCAATCTTATAGGTCATTAGCCTAATAGTTTGCGGATGGCGGCCATCTTTGTCAAAATTGATTCCCCCTATTAATTCGAACACGGTGGAACCGAATGAACGAAATTTGGTACAGAGGTAGCACTAGCAAAGGGCACCTCAGTGTCATGTTTTATATCACCGCTATCTTGACGGAAACGTAATCGCGGCCACCCAAATGTTAAAAGCTAAAATGTAATTACGACCAACCTAATAATCTAGTCTCTACCAAATTTTGCAACACCATATCTTTATGTGGGAAACATATTCTGACCAAACTGCAAGAACATCAGCCCAATAGTTTGCAGATGGTGGCCAAGTATGTGTGCAAATCGATTCCCCCTATCAATTCAAACACGGTGAAACCGAATTGAACGAAATTTGGTACAGAGGTAGCAAAGGGCACTTCATATTCATGTTTAATATCCCTATAGCACGTTGTATTTCAACAAGCTACTACAACCAACATTCAATCATACTCCTTGAAGAGGAGTTATAACAATACCCATGCATTTAGGAGAAAGTAGGCTATATGTTCTTTACTGAACATCTTGTTATATATTAGTATGATTTTCTCTATCTACTCTGAAATCCTCGAGTGCCCCCTCCGAGGTAAACCTCTGGATCCGCCACTGCTTGTGTGTGGCATGCATATCATTGATTACTATTTCTAAAATTTGTATAATGGCTTAGCCGAATAACACGTTCTATGTAAATGATGCATAAACAAAAAAATAATGAATAAGAAGGAAAATTGAATTTGTGTTTGTATAAACTTGTAGGCTCAACTAATTATATTTTCAATTTTAATTTTGTTTTCTCTGAGAACATGTTTTATATGCATCTTCAGGTTTGCATGATTTCCTTTAAATTCTTTTAATTTAATTGGGAGAATGTTATATAATTTTGGTGAGAAATACAGAAAGTTACGTTTGGCTATACCTAACTTAAGTTAGGTTGATATAAAATAGTTATTCTCTGTAATACTTCTGGTTTCATACCCGTGGCTAACAACTTGAATTCTATTTCTATCTTTAAAAATGTATTTATATATTTCAAAAGCATACAATTGTTTAATGTTGAAGACCCTTGTCTCAGCATACAGTCTCATAGTCGGATATAATCTATCTTTCTTCAACATTATTCGCAGTATGAGATTCTGCACTATCTGAACACTTTTTAGTACATTTTCACAGGCGCCTCCCCAGGCAAGAATACCGTATGTAAGAACTGACTGGACTAGAGCATGGTAGATGTCTCTTATTAATTTGTAATTGACAATATGTTTTAAATTGTGAAATATATAGATTGTTCTCCTTATTTTACTTGTAAGGTGTTTGCATTGGCTTTTCCATTTCATGTCACTGTCTATAAATAATCCCAGATATTTAACTGTATCCACTTTAGCTATTTTAGGACAGTCACAGTTCTGATTGCAGTTCAAAGTGTGTATTTTTAGTTCATTAAACTCATCTTCAACTGCTTTTAAACTGAATCTTACGAACTTTGATTTATTTATATTTAAAAAATAGTTCGTTACCATCTAACCATATCTTTAACATTTTCAATGCAGCAGTTGCAATTTGTTTTACATTTCCCCATATTCTACCTTCAACACAAACTACCGTATCATCTGCGTATGATATGACATTAACAATTTCAATTCCATGTATAGATGATTCAATATCGTTGATAAAAATCAAAAATAATAATGGACCCAGCACTGTGCCTTGAGGGATTCCTCTTTTCACTCTTATAGGTAGACTTGTAGTTCCATTTATTCTAACGTATTGAATCCTTTCAGTCAAATAGCTTTCTATCAATTTCAGTGCTATGCCTCTCCATCTTCTGAAGGAGAATATGGTGAGGTGTGGTGTCAATGTAAGTCGAGAAATATGCCCAAGGTCGGTTTCATACTGTTCATATTTTCATAAATTCGCCTAGTTAATTCCCCAATAGCATCAGTGGTGCTGACATTTTTTATAAAGCCAAATTGTCTAGTTGATAGTAGATTGTGTTTCTTCAAAAACTGATAAATATGATTTTTATACATTTTTCAAATAATTTTGATATGATTGTCGTTAACGATATCGGTCGATAGTTCTTCAGTTCTGAAGGACTGCCTGCTTTAAGTAGCGGTTTTACAATTGTAATTTTTAATTGCTTTGGGAAGTATCCAACTGAAAGTGACTCGTTTATTATTGTTAGTAAAGGACTCTTTAAAGAATTAAATTCTGCTTAATAATTTGAGCTGAGATGTTATCTATTCCCATTGCTTTAGTGTCGCTTATTTTGTGTAGGTACTTATGTAAATCCGCTTCGGTAATCGGAATGAAAAAACAGGAATATGGGTTTCTGTTGATTTTCAAGGAAAAATCTGGATTGTTCTTAATATTTTTAGACATGTCAGTAGTTTTGTTAATAAAATAATCATTGAATGTATTAGCTATAGTGAAATCATCATCGTAAACATGATTTTGAGATCTTATTTTTGTTATTTTTTCTTTATGACTTATTCTTTGTGTTATTTCATTGACAATGCCCCATACTTTTCTTGGATTATTAGAATTGGAATTTATTAATTGTTTATAGTGGTCAGTTTTAGCTTCATTAAGCAATTCGTTTAATTTATTACTATACCGCTTATATTTCTCCTTCATGGCATTGTTCTCTTTATTTGCTATATATTCCTGATACAACCTATCTCTGGTGTGAATGGACTTAATTAGCGCATGCGTGATCCACTCCTTTCTCTTTCGTTGCTTTGAATTTAATTGTATTGAAGAATTTTTTATGCAATTTTGGATAGTTTGTATAAATTTATCTACTTTAGAATCCAAGTGGTTGTTCCCTAATACTGTGTCCCAATTAATATTGCTCAATTTATTTTTAAGCATCTCACTATCTAACTTAAATCTATGTTCACATATGTTACGCTGAGCTGCTTCTAAGTCACGGCCATTTTCAAGATTTATACTAACTAATATAGGATAGTGATCTGTAATTCTGCTCTGTGATATAATGGGTAAGATGTTATCATTAGAAATACTGCTACGAATAAGTGCATGATCAATACAGGTTTTGCTCGTTGAAGTTTCTCTTGTGGTGCCATATATCAACGATCTAAAATTATGCTCATGCAGTAAGTTTAAATATTCATTAGAGTCATACTCATCAAATAGATCTATATTAGTGTCGCCTAGAATAAACTCGGTTTCTAGTGTACATTTTTGCTGGACATAATCATGGAGATTATTAATAAATAGTTGTTTATTGTATTTTTACGAACGGTATATGCCTGTCAATGCAATTCTACTGTTCCCATAATTTATTTTGAGCCTAAGGAATTTGAAATCATTGTAAGTCACAGTTTCTACCTCATGGTCAATAGAATTCTTCACCATAAAAACAACTCCATCACATTTATTAAAGCATCCTTTGTTATAGTATGTTTTATAGTTGGAATGCTTGCATATATTAAAGTTACCTAATTTCCAAGTTTCTGTGAGTATAACGACATCAAATATATGGTTATATGCTTCTAACTCGGCATCTAAATTTATTTTATTTTTAGATCTGCTTTCACTCTTGCCACTGTCTCCTTGTTCACTGCTTTTGCTCTCATTGCTTCCCATACCTTGTTTCTATTAATACAATATCCAAGAAGTTCATCACCAGATCTTTCCCATATTCATAATGGTGTTCTTGTAGCTGTCTTACAGCAAAGATGAGGTCAACTGTTGACCTTCCTGGCCTGAATCCATACTGTTCTTCCCTTAGCCCATCTTCAACTTCTGTCCGAATTCTTCTCTCCAGTACCTTCTCAAATATTTTAGCGCAGTGGCACATGAGTGTAATTCCCCTGTAGTTCTTGCATTCCTTCCTACTTCCTCTATTTAAATATGGGTATTATTATCCCTCTTTTCCAGTCCTCTGGTATTTTCTTCTCCCTCCATATCACTTTCATTACTCGAAAGAGCCACTGTATTCCCATCACCCCTGCTGCTCTCACCATCTCCACACTCACTTCGTCTATTCCCGGTGCCTTTTCCACTTTCATCTTCTTTAATGCTTCCTCCACTTCTTTCCATGTCAATTCCTTCTCTGAAATGTCTTGGTCACTGTCTGTTTCTTCCTCCATAATGTCCACTATGCTGGTTTTAGTTGGATTTAGGAGTTCATTGAAGTATTCTCTCCAGATAACCTTTACTTCTTCCATATTTTCAACCTCTTTTCCATTCCTGTCCACCATTCTGACATTTTCCCCTGTATCTCTTCTCTTTGCCTTTATCATTCCATACAACACTTTCTTATTGCCATCACAGTCCTCCTCCATCATTTCTGTCTATTTCTCTAGCCATTTCTTTTTCTCTTCCTTCACTACTTCTCCTGCTTCTTTCTTCCGCTCTTGGTACTCTTCTCTTGTTCCGTCTGTCCTGTGTTGGAACCATTTCCTGAATGCTTCATTTTTCTTTTTCACTGCTTCCTTACTGCTGGGGTTCCACCATGGTGTTTCCTTCCACCTTTTCTTTCCACTAGTTCTGCCACACATGACTTCCGCTGCTTGTGCCAACACGTCCCTGAACCTATTCCATTCTTCTTCACCTGTTCTCGGATCATCCTTCGGTAATTTGTTCCTCACTAATATCTGGAACTTCTCCTTATTTCCATCCTCCTTCAGCTTATTCTTCTTATTCTTATTCTCCTTATTCTTCTTTCTTGGTTCTCAGTTCTCCTCTTCTCCTTCAGTCCTCTCACCTTGGCAACTAGCAGACGGTGGTCACTGTCCAGGGCTTCTGAAGGTATTACCCTTATATCCGTGATACTCTTCTTTGTCTCCTTCCCGCATAGAATGTAGTCCACCACTGATTTCCTAGTCAAATCCCTGCTGTACCAAGTAATTTTATGGCTCTCTCTCTCTTCTTGTACCACGTGTTTCCAACCATTAGCCCATTTATCTTGTACAGTTCCAGCAATCTCTCTCCTTCCTTATTCCTGTTTCCCCATCCTTCACCACCAATCACTTCCTCAAAACCTCTTCTATCAGTTCCGACATGGGCATTTAGGTCCCCCATGACTATCAGGTTTCTCCCTACTAACTGCTTCTGTAACTCTTCTTCAAACTCGTCCTTCTCGCCTTCTGTGCATCCCACCTGTGGCGCATAGACTTGCAGAATGTCCACGTTTCTACCTTTGACTGTGATTCTGGCTCTAATTATTCTATCAGTTACCCTCTTTACTTCCACCCTCAGCCCTTCTCTCACCACCATTCCCACTCCATTTCTCTTCCCCTTCTCATTTCCTATCCAGTATAGCTGCAAGCCATTTCTTAGTTCTTTCCTTCCTTCCCCTCTCCATCTGGTCTCTGCTAGTCCGAGTACATCCAGTTTTCTCCTCTCCATCATATCTACAATCTCCTCCACTTTTCCCGTCAATGTAGTTATGTTCAGAGTTCCAATTCGTAGTCCATTTCCATAGCCAGGTCTGTTTCCTTTAGATCTGTCCTTTCCGAGGCCTGTTCCCGTTTTAAAAGCAGTTCCATATCCACTACTGGCTTGCTAGGCCTAACGTAGCTTCACCATAACCCTGGCAAGGGGCCTGTTTTTGGTCCGCGAGAGGTATTTTATTTCCCTCAAACCCTCCGGACAAGTCCGGCGAGCCCCCCTAACCACCACCTGGGACGCGCCCGATAGAGGAACATGCAAACCCCCACGGGGTTTCCAAAATTATTTACCACTTTAGCTAATCTAGGGCAGGATGTGTTGCTAGGGACTGATGCTCCTCGAGGAGCTTCTTTTACCCTTCATTATAACAATAGATGCTTTAATTGTAATGATTTTATGTAGTGTATTTTACTTTAAAATTTAGCCCCTCCTCTGAATTGGGAATGGGATCAATTTTATTTTGTAATAATTACATGTAATTGATTGATGTTTTAAAGGCGAAACTAGTTTAGGCCAGCTTGCTTAGTTTTCGCCATGGCCTGGTGTACCAGTTCCATATATATGTTATTAGCATGGGTTGATGACCACTGCTTCCCTGGGACATGACAGCTTCATTTACCACACTTAATTATCAATGTGTTCTGTATATGTATGCACTATAGGGAGCA
Organism: Meconema thalassinum; assembly: GCA_946902985.2. Taxonomy (NCBI): domain Eukaryota; kingdom Metazoa; phylum Arthropoda; class Insecta; order Orthoptera; family Tettigoniidae; genus Meconema; species Meconema thalassinum. Next base: position 243,462,908 of record OX336394.1, on the reverse strand, counting down.
AGGGGGTTGGGAGTCTCGAAATATAATGTCACAAAGAGAAGATCTTACCTATACATATTCTTGGCCCTTCTCCGAAGGGAAGATAGGTGTAGTTGTGCCTGGTTCGACGAACCTCCTCCGTGAACCTATCAGGATCAAAGCGGTCAGGATCTGGATAGTGATCCTCATCTCGATGGATGGCATACACTGGGATGATGACCCGTACTCCTTCATCCACAAGCACGTCAGTTCCTGGGATAGTGTACGGCTTGGTTACCACACGGATCAGGTTCGCTGATGGAGGATACTTCCTCAACGTCTCTGGAATAGAATGAGAAGTGAACAATTGAGCATCTGAAAGGCAAAACAGCATTTGTACAAATGACTTACTTGAACATCTCCATGTGAAGTGGTCATAACAGTTGAGTTAGGATTTGAATCAACTACTCTTCCCTGGTCTCTGCTTGATGAGGTTTCATTTCAAAGTCTTACAAGGGAAGTCTCTGAACCGGGAAATCGCGGATCCTGCGGGAACTTTGCAGATACGTTGCGTGAGCCCAACTAGGCAGAACTGTGAAGATAAATCTTTCGGAAATTAGCTCCTACCCACCGTAGACGGCAGTAAATACAACAATTTTGAACTCTGTGCGATGGTCAAGAGGGAGTGTTCCTCATGCCTTATTGGTGGCTCAAATGATCACGTTCCAAACGACTGCCATCCAGTACTCGCGCTCACAAGCTGCGCTGCGGCATAGGACATTAATGCTGCATCTTTACAATAAATAGATGTCCACGTTCATAGTACTGTTTTCTATACAACCAGTTATGATACCTGTAAATATCAATAAGCACAACAAATAAACACATTTGTTACAAGAGACGTACGCCAGAAAGCCAGATAGGCACAAATCCATCAACATATAATCCAAACTGTCCAACGGGTCCTGTTCTTGTATCTTGTACCTTTCCATACATTTTCCATACATTTCCTCCTGTCAACATGTAACTTTTCCAATGTTAACATGCATCATGCAATGCATGGGACACTCACTGTCTGTCGCCTCTCATTCGGTGATTGTACGCCGTAGGCCGGGAACCACAGTACGGTTGGGAAGCAACCTCTGACGCAGCCAATGACGCTCACGCCACTGGCGAGCCAATTTAAAAGTGTAAATCTTAATGTTTCATCTAGGACAAGGTGAAGTTAATTTCCAAAAGATTTTCCTTCACGTTTCTGCCTAGTTGGGCTCACGCAACGCATCTGCAAAGTTCCAGCAGGATCCACGATTCCCCGGTTCAGAGACTTCCCTTGTTAGATGAAGAGGGCAGGTTCTGACTTTGTCACATAAATAGGTCTGGTGTCATTTTCTAAGATCACAGTCATCTCAATAATATCTAGGGTCAGGCGCGGATTCAAGGGGGGGGGATCACGGGGTCATGACCCCCCCAAAGGGAGACCAAATTTTTTTGCAAACTCAAAAAACAAAAACACAATAACCAGACAAATAAAACTTAACGAATTTTAACTACAAAACAGTGTTTTTCATTTTATTCAATACTGAAAATATCTTTATTGCAATTATTATGTTCTGTTACAAATGTACATATTTACAACTTCATACCTGTTGTATAAAACGATTATTTATATAACAAAATCAACTCGTCTATTTTGTTTAGCAAACCTTGTGATTACCGAATCAATGTCTATAGTGATGTCACGATGAATGTGCAGCAAAGCACGGATAGGAATTTGAGACTTTTTTCGCACCAAAAAAAATTTCCGACGTCCAAACTGCAAGCTTGGTTGGCAATTTAAGCTGTGACTATCTCCCTTTGTCGGTACCAACTCGACTTGCCGAAACTATAACGTACCTTGATACTTTTCTCGAAGCTCGATGTAAAAGTCGCAAAACACACCGTTGCAATTTGTACGAATATATTTGGTGCGCTAAACGCATCAAATTTCTATCCTTGTAGCTTGCAAAAAATTGGTCTGGTTTTGTACGTTTGTTTATCATTTGATTGCGTTTTTAGTGATACCATTTTTCTTAACAATTTTGATTCTCTGACCCCCCCCCCCCCCCCCCCAAAGCCAAACTCTAGATCCGGGCCTGTCTAGGGTTCTATGTAAAGTATTGTTTTTCAGTCGGTCAACACGTAGACAGGGGCTCAATTATCAGGGGAGGTTGAGGTTAATGTAATCTGTACAAAATACCTAAAATAAATTACAAATTAATATACGCTCAGTATGTACTAACCATGCATCTTGGTGAGGTGTACCATACCAACTGATGAGTCCAATAATACACCGGGGCGAAATGCTGGTAACTGATTTGAGTTCACCAGACCATATTTTCAAGTTTCCTTTTTGAAATTTGTTAAAGTATAATTAGCTCATTCAGAAAATAAACAGCCTGTATCCTTCAGGAACAGTCACTTCCAATATGAACTTAGTTAAGAAAAAAGTTGTGTTCCTAGTGCATAAAGAAACCTTAATGTCTCAGATAATTATATCTTTCATCAGCTTTTACAGTTTATGTACATCAATCACTTAACAAAACACACATTATGAAGAAGCAAAAGTTTCAAAGCACCACCTCATTCACGTGAATTAAGCTCTAAACATTTTTGTTAAATCAAATTGTTTTGTCTAAATTCATGATTTTTATTAAATAACCCAGTGATTTGAACATTTAATTGTATAGCTGGTACTTTCAAGGTAGTCATTCATTACTGATTTAACATTTTAGACCTATACGGTACTGTGCTTTCAATGGTTTATTTACAAAGTTTTGATCCATTATACAAACCAAACGGAGATAGTTCCAAGAATGCGAGAAAGACCTGATGCAAATTGATATTCCAGAAAAGAAAATCCACGACATTTAAATTTCGACTAAAGGTTATTATCTATCAAAATATTTAAGTGGAATCTGAGTCCAGGAGACAGAGAGGGCCTCTACCAAAAGTACGAAAGAAGTCACTGATCAATGGAATCAAGAAATACTTGGAGGATATCACGGCTGGTGGAAGAATGAGATCTAGACACAAATGAAATTGATTATCAATATGCAGTCCAAAGAGGCTCAAATCAAATGTAGAGAAAGGAATAAAAATGAAGTATCATTAGTATTTTAATACAGTTACATAGTTGCTGGTTGCCAGATCGCACAGAAAACTACAACTAATGCTACTAGAGTTAAACACAGCCAGTAAAACAGTAGGACTCACAATGAACTACAGCAAAACAAAGCTAATGTCCAACAGGCTCCCAAACCCAATCTCAATAGATGGAATCACACTGCAATACACTGATGAATACATTTACCTAGACCAATTAATCACCTTAACACAAAGAATGGACAAAGAAATCAAAAGATGAATAACTCAAGCTTGGAAGGCCTTCTGGGGACTGACGTTCATACTGCTCAATAAATCATTAAACAGGAAACTCAGATTAAAGGCTCTTCACACATGCATCATTCCAGTATTGACTTACGCCTGTCAGACTTGGTACTTAATGGCCGAGCAAAAGAGAACATTAGAAGAGAATGGAGAGGAAACTCTTAGGCATATCACTGAGGGATAGAGTTTCAAATAAGAGACTCCAAGAAATCGTGTCTTCGGTGAACGTCGCACAGAAGGCTGCCAGAATTAAGTGGAAATGGGCAGGGCACGTCGTGAGCCTTAATCAGAGCAGATGGGTGTAGAGAACAACCATGTAGGTCCCATACACAAGCAATAGAAGCCGAGGCAGACCGAGAAGAAGATGAGCGGACGACTTCAACAGTTACTAGGACCACACTGGTCTAGGACAGCAAGACCAGACGGTGGTTCAAGTAAATGTGGGAATTGCTAAGTGATAAAAGTGATAATAGTCAAATAATTTGAACGGGCTCAAGATTAGTCACAGACTGAGTGCTATGTGGAGACTTAGAGACGAAAATCATATACTTAGGAAGTAAACTGTGGATAGTAGGTATTAGTTAAGTCAGAAAATTATGACTATCATAGTGATAAAATTAACCATCTCGTGACTAGCTCACCGTGTGAGATATAATCAACGAGCTTTGCCCTTCTAGGTACACTATAGGCTATATTCATTCATTCACATAGTTATACAGTGCCTTTGTTTCAAGTGGTGGCCAGCCAGCAAGCTTCTCATAACGGGGCCACCTGGCGGCGAGCAATACTGCTCTAACTGGTTCTGTCCGCACAGCTGTGCGTAATCCATGTGCTTATTAGACAGTTGAAGGGACTTGATACATTGTGAACAAACAACGTGTTTGTGTTCGTGTTATAATGGCTGTTATAATGCCAAACAGTGAGTTTACTTCAATTTAAGGTCTGTGAATATTCCACTCAGCGGGCAAGCAGCGTGCTGTTGGCCGCAAAGTGGTCTCGCTGTAAGTCGGCCGGCCACCACTTGAAATAAAAGCACTGTATTAGGTTAAGAAAATTGGATAACTTTACCCTACTCAAAATTTCAGTCATTGAAGAACTGCCACTTCTTCTTCTTCTCGCGGATGGGTCACTTAGGACCACGCGGAATCACCGTATGTTGAGCCTTCCTCCTTGCCCGGTAGCTCTTCATATGCCTGGATTGTTGTAGTTTCTATTCCACCGACCATGCACATCGTGTTGGTTTCTTCGGATCTTCCTCAAATCCCCTTGTGTGAACAATATTCCTGATTACATTTCTATTCATCAGATCTGGCAAACCCATCTCCACTAGGTCCCTCTCCACCTGTTTGTACCACTTAGGTCTTGTACGTTTGATCTGCAGAAATTTGTGGATTCGGTAAGTAAGTCTCGTATGATTCAGTCTTACCAAATGGCCTGAAAATTGAATTCGTCCCATTCTTATGGTATCGGTAAGTTTAGAAATTTTCCTATATATTTTCAGAGTTGGGTTTGGGATAGTGTATGCCATGTTTAATTTTGGGCCCTAAGATCTTTCACATAATTTTCCTTTCCTTAATCTCTAATTGTTCCTTAAATGTTTTAAGTTGTAAATTGAGCATTTCTGAATCATAAAGAGCTTCCGGTTTAATCACTGTTAGGTAATGGCGAATTTTACTATTCCATGACAAGCATTGCTTGTTATAAACAGTTTTAATGTATTGAAAAGCAACCTCCATTTTCTGGATTCTTGATGTTACAGATTTATTTTCATTGCCATTTTCTGTAACCCATTCACCTAGGTATAACTATAACACACATTCTAAAAAAAGTAAAAATAAATGATTTCATATGATTTGAAATTTGTTTTACCCTGATCCAATAATCATACCATACTAAAGTAAAACAATAATGTATTGTGTTTATATTTCACAATGTATTGTGTCTCATTGCAATTAGCATACAAATGTATTCTTCACTTGCCTATGCTGAAGAAAGGAACACATAATAATACAATAGCCTACTGACCAGTTGAGGAGTCTCCCAAAAGGGAAGTCAAGTCAGGAAGTATAAATAATAAAATTTGTACCCGACCCAGTTGCCTTTTAGAGAATTTTCGAACATATATGCTCTAAAACACTAATTACTTACCTGAGAGTACATTGTCCAAGTATGTCATTTCTTCAATAGCATCATAACATAAGCCTTCCTTGTGTCGCAAAAGAACTTCCTTGATTTCCTCCCTGAGCTTCTCTTGAACGTCTGGGTTGACAGCTAGTTCATGCAAGCAGAAACTCATAGTAGTCGCGGAAGTTTCGAGTCCAGCCAAGAAGAAGATGAACGCCTGTGATGCCAAGATGCTGTCGGTGAACTCTAAACACAGCAAAAATAACAGTGTTATTAATTTACTATCTCAATAATATCCCAAGATGTGATAGTAACATTACATTCATTTTAACCCTAGATCACCAACTGTTTCTCCAAGGAGCATTATTATGAAGTATTTGTCTGTGGGACTATGCAACAGATAGCATGCTTACATATGATACCACTAGCAACCCACCCCGGCTTCGCCCGGTATCTTCAATGGTTTACACAGCATAAGCTTAAAAGGCACATGGAAGGCAGGTCCCAGACGCAATTCAGAAAAGCCGAGATGAACAGCGAAACTCCAAACACATATACCGTACTCTTCTCTAAGTCTTAACTCGACACGACTTCACAGTTTGATGCTGGCCGAAGCTGGGGTGATAGGCTAGCTCGCTACCTCGTAAACTCGCTCCTTAGCTAGTAATTTCAACTTCCACTGAATGGAGATTGTTGGAAGAAATGGAAACGTAAAACCACTTATAGTGGGCAATGTATTAAAGATAGAGATATGCTGTCCGGATGCTTTTGTAGAACTTTTCATGCTGAACAATTCTTACACTCAGAGTAAGTTATATATATATATATATATATATATCTTTTTTTTTTTACGGCTTACCCAACGTAAGCATAAAAGGTGCACAGACGGCAGGTTTTTCTTCAACTCGATTTTCTGAAATCGTTACTGCTATACTTCCTTTGACCATAAATGAATGTTTTTCTACAGAAACCTCCCTTAAGATATCCTTTACAGAATGGTGAAAACCGCATCAAAATCCATCCAGTGGTTCTCAAGATTACGTGTTACATCCAAGAATTGGGGGCTCTGTTTTATACTATGTAGAGATTTTGTTACCTACAAAACCTCCCATAACTTGTTAGGTTTGTTAGTAGGCCTATGTGAAGGGGATAGGTAAGAAGAGACCAGACCCAAAAGGAAAATCCCCCCTCAGCTCAAATCGGACAGAGAAGTGTGACAGAACCTGGACGAGAAACAACCCCACATCGCCCAAACAATCAGCTAAGTATTTTAAACCCACATCTGAGTCAGAACACCAACCTGACCATTATAGTTTATCACACTAAACAAGTAAACTTGAAGATCAATAGCCACTAACATATCACAACAACAAAATACATACTAACAAACCTGACATGTTTACAATAAACTCATGTGACTTAAATAGCCGGCCTCATGGTGTTGGGGTAGCGCTCCTGCCTCTCATCTGGAGGCCCCGGGTTCGATTCCCGGCTCCGTCAGGGATTTTAGAAACTGATGTGAGGGCTGGAACGGGGTACACTCAGCCTCGTGAGGACAATTGAGTGCCGTAGCTGTCTGACAGTGAGGCACTGCCCCGGTCACGAAACCAAGATTAATGGCCAAAGGGACCCGAAGAGCTGATCACACGTCACCCCAATATCTGCAGGTGAAATGGCTGGGCAGCGGTCGCTTGGTAGGCCTAGGCCCCTCGTGGGCTGTAGTGCCAGGGGTTAATTTAATTTAATATGTGACTTAAATACTCTGTGCTGGACAAAATGGAGGCAGACAGGTTTTTCTCCGGGCACTCCGGTTTTCCCTTCAACATTTCATTCCAGCAACACTCTCCACTATCATTTCATTTCATCTGTCATTCATTTAATCATTGCCCCAGAAGAGTGCGTCAGACCTCGGCAGCCGGCGCAGTTCATATCCTCGTCGCTAGATGGGGGCTTCATTCATTTTTATTTAAACACAAATTGTGCTAAATGTTCCGGCATAACTCAACAAAATGACAGTGTTTCGCCCCGGTGTGCAATTGGGCTCTTCAGTTGGTTAAAGCACACCTCACCATTCATTCATTCCATTCCTGACCCGGTCGGAGACTGGAAGCAGGCTGTGGATTTTCATTTTCATTTCATGTGACTTAAATACTGATGATGTGAGTGTGGCCTCCAGAGAGGCCAAGTGTAGGTATTTCTAGTTGACGCCCGTGGTCGACCTGCACGTTGTAATGAGGATGAAGTGATGATGAAGACGTCACATACACCTAGTCCCCGAGCCACTAGAATTAATCCCAGGAGATTAAAATCCCTGATGGTTCGGCCAGGAATCGAACCCGGGGCTCTTCAGGCCAAAACCTAGAGCGCTAACCATTTAGCCACGGAGCCGGACACTTGAATACTGTATATAGTGTATATATCTCAAACCACATATTTGTAGATATAGACTAATCAATAGCCTGAGTGTAAGGGAGTGGCCTCCAGCCTTTGTACTCTTGGAGTACTAGCTGCGCTGCGACTATCCGAGTCAAGTTGGGATCACTAGCGTGCCAAACATAATGCAAACAAACTGCTTGTCCTATGCGTTGGCTATCCGACACATCTACATTGTGTTTTTCACGTTCCTCCGTGTACCGATACTTGAAGATTGTGTGCTTAGCATTAAAACAGTCAGAAATACTCATAAGGTATCATGGAACTCATTTAAGGTATTGTAATGTCGGTAACATTATTGTTTTTGTTTCCATATTTACAATAATACTGAATACCGTTTGACATTCGACCAATCAACCCCTACACAGCGAAGGCTGTACTGGAGAGAGTGAGACAGGAAAGCGTGCTTGCAGCCAGTGAGCCAGCTCGCCTGGCATACTGTATGGACACCTCTGGTGTAAACGATCTGATGATGATCACTTGACGATCGAAACTGGTCACCCAAAAGTAATAATCAATCTCGTACAATTTCTTTCAGGTTTAGGAAATAACACCCATTACAATTTGGGACATCAACATTGAAATTAATACCAGACTAAGTAAAGGTACCACATTTTATCATCAAGTCAGAGAACTTTTATGGGATGACAAAGTACCCAAAAGAATGAAATTAACATTATATAAACAGTATTTCATACCAATTGTAACATATGGACTGGAAACACTGGTAACGAATAAAAGGCAAAATAGTAAGATACAAGCAGTAGAAATGAAATGTTTAAGAACTTCAGTTAAAAAGACAAGAAGAGATAGAATTCAAAATATTAAAATCAGAGAAGAGTTAAATATGGAACCATTAAATCAGAAGATACAGAAAGCAAGGTTACGTTGGTTCGGTCATGTAAAAAAATGGGTAAGGAAAGGGTAGCAAGAAGGGAATTAGAAAGAGAAGTCAAGGGACAGAGACCAGTTGGAAGACCGAGAAGATGGTGGTTGGACCAAATTTTGAAGGACATTGGAGAAGCTGGATTGGATGTGGCAGAAGTGATGGAACAGGAAAAATGGAAGGACAGAAAGGAGTGGAGGAGGCTTGTAAACCACACCCTGGTGACTGGAGTGGGACTTCGATGAAGATGATGATGACAATTTGGGTACAATAATGTTGATCGACTAAAAAGCATTTGAATTTCATTTAGTAAGGCAACACTGAAAAACTGTTTCCAACGTGACAACTACTCACTATTTCTGTTTCTACATGGTCGAGAATAAGATGAGATGAGTATTCTGTGTGGTAATTATTTTTAAAGCTGCATGCCCAGTCTGACACAAACCTCACCAAAGTAGTTGGCGGAAGAGTGTACTGTGGTTTCAAAAATGGCCGACATTGGGGTTCAAACCAACTCGTATTCCAAGTGCGGAGTCAGCCTGGCCCCATGACTGTGCACATTAATGTGCATAGTGCCCCAGCTGGTTAATTTCAAATGGAGTTTTTAATGAATCAAGAAATAGAAGCAATAGGCTGCTTACCAAATGTGTTCTTGTGCTTGTTAGTTGAATGTCCATTCATTCCCCCAGCCTCATCTTCAAGCTTTCCTTTATTTTTTAGTTCAATCAACATCTGCATGAAGTCGGCTCTTCTGACGTTATTCTTCTCACGATACTCGATAGTCTCTTTGACAGCTGATGAAAAGAAGTTACTGATCTCCTCAGGGACAGCTCTTATATTTAAATACTTGAACAGAGAAGCTGGGAGAAGCAAACGAATGAACCTTCTTATTGTCGGTCGTGCTGCAGGTTTGAACACTCTCCTCCCCATTTCACGGAACTCCGACTGGGGATCTTTCATTGAATTGAACTGCAATCCAAATGCACAGGTTCCTATGACATCCGTAGTGAATTTTGACATTACCTCCTTTATCTCCATCATTTCACTGTTTTTGGCTGGTTCTTCTAAGTAATCGATAAGTTCTTCTGCACACTCAACCATCAAAATAAACATCATTTTCATCTTACTAGGGCTAAACGTGGGAGATAATGTAGTACGTAAATTTTTCCAACTTTCTCCATCTAAATTAAACAAATGAGCACTGAGGGGATCTTTCTTGGGATTAAATGGTAATCCACGACTTTGGAAGTATGAGAAGTCCTTAACTAAAACAAGCTTCACTAACTCTGGATCACGAATCAGCAATGTTGGCTGCCTTGTTTGGAAAACTCCTGCAAACTTCTGCCCGTCGAACTGCTTGTAGAGTTTCTGAAAACCCTCTGCTACAGAAACCCGCAGTAGAGTCATGTCTTTTACATTGCCAAACAGTGGGACTGGTTTCAGATAAGGAACTCCCCGCACTTTCCAATAGTCGAATGTGCTTGTAGCATAGTAGTAGAACAGTGCAAGTAAAATTATCACTGCTGCTAAAGCATTCAGGAGCAGGGAGTCGAAGAACAAATGCATCTTGCTTGTTGTTAGTCTCTCCTTATAGATGGCAATTGAGGATTCAGGCAGATCTTCGCTGAATCTGCAACAGATTAAAAACAAAATTAAAATACATTTTAAAATAAGAAAGTTGCATACAAAACATGGTTCTGACCTCTATTGAAAGGAATGAGTCCGGTTCTTTCCTCCATGTGCCATACAATCAAAGTTATCAGACAAATGAGCAACATAAACAGATACAGCTGGTCTGTCTACCAAACCACCCAAACTATGCAGAGTTTGCACAGAGAATGGAAATAGGTTACGAGCAGAGGTGGCTAGTGGTTTTTTTGCCCTGTGTGTTGCACTAACTGGTTGGTTCCTCAGTCTAGGGGCTGCGACAATGCAGCCCCATGTACTTTGTGTGTGTGTAGAATTTGTCTGATAACAGGTGTTAATTGTGATGGCTGCATTAGTGTTTGTTATCTGTAATTCAGGTAAGGACTGCAGACGATCAATTTCAAGTAGTTTATACTTTTGCTACCAAATGCTACCGTCAACGACACCTAGCTGCGAACTTGGATACTAGATGCCACTGCAACCGGCACCTTGCGGCGAACGTTGGTACTTAATAGAGCGTTAATCAAATCTAACCTACAAATTTAGCCTCACACAATTGTAGTTAGTGGAAGGTTCTTGTACATGCCATAAATCTATGACATGGGCTCCCTCCAAAGGGAGGCATACTGAGAGTTTTTAACGCTCTCAAGAAATCCGACAACTTCGGCCAGGTTTGAACCCGCGATCGTGGACACAGAAGTTCAGCATGCTACCAACTATGCCACCGAAGCCACCTGTTGCACTAACTACCAAAGGAAGTTCGAACATCAGATTAATCGTGACCATCGAAATAGATTATTCATTCATTCAATTTCGCTAATCGGCCAACTAGGGACCACGATAAGCCTCATTTTACATTCTGGCATTTGCTCATTCATGAGCTCACTGTGTTTAGCACGACGTTCCTCTGTCCATTTCGCACCAGTTGTCCGTTTTTCGCCCCGGAAAGTCCCAAACGTCTTGATGGCTGCTCTGTAAAGATTTCGGTCTTGTGCATCTTCTGCTCGTATCCCCATTTCTTTCAGATCTTTCTGGACGTTAACATACCATGGCATTGTGGTTTTTGGTTTTGAGTCGAATGAAATAGATTATTATTATTATTATTATTATTATTATTATTATTATTATTATTATTATTATTATTATTATTATTACATTCATTTCACCACATAAGTGGGACATATCAACATATCGTCGGCTTGTTTGCAGGACGATATGGCTAATTCTCTACATTGAGAAACGAGCGAACAGTGGAACAGGTCTCCAAGATGACGGCCTTCTGCATGCTGATATGTAGACCAGGATGTATTCCCAATATTTCTAGATTTAGGGATGATGCCGGTAGAAGAAATGACTATGAGCAGAACCACTACACTTTCCTGTCTCCACATTTGCCGTACGGTATTTCCTCAGCCAAGGGCAGATATTTGGTGATCTTATCACAGCAGGTTTGTTGCAGATTATGGGAATTGGGCACTGAAATATCAATGAGGAAGGTTCTCTTCTGCACCTTGTCCACAAGAACGGTATCTGGCCGGTTTGCTGGTATGGTTTTATCAGTAATAACTGATCGGTCCCATAACAACTGTTGACTAGGATTTTTCAAAACGGCGTATTATTATTATTATTATTATTATTATATTATTATTAGTCTATTATTGCACTCTAAACAGGATTTGCAGATTAGACTGAATGCTGATAGACAAAGCCGTCTCAAATGAAGACGTATGTAGCCTATGTTATGATTATTATCATTATTTCCCTGAAATGTGTGACCGGGTGAATTGATTCTAAATTGAACCGTAGTTTTATTTAATATTACCACAATGGGATAATTCATATCTGCAAATAAATAACTAAATAAATAAAAGTGAATGTCAATGAAACGAAACCACATGCTAAATAGCAACGTGAGAGAGAACAAGAAGTATCGCTCACTTGGGATATTCTCGATCAGCCCCCCTCCTCCAGCCTTGTTACAAACAACGACCAGTGGAGTAGGCTGGATATAATATGTAGTATACATGAAGTGAAAATGTATCACTGTTCTTCAATAGAAGGTGAAGTGCATTGTTATCTCGCTAACGATGAGAAGATTGGAGACCCTGAATGACGTTACATAAACACAGACGACTATTACCCCCAGCTACCAACTTTCAAGTTATATATTATCTGTGACATTTTCATTATGGGTGATATGAATAAAACAGAGTATATGCTCATGCTCAACAATTTTGTAGTATATACTCAGAATGGTATGAATAAAAAGTTGAAGTTTAGACTCACTGAGAAGTACATACTCAATGGTGGTAGTAAATACTCAGTTAGTGAATATATACTCCAATGTGGTATGAATAAAAGAAGTATATGCTACAAATATGAAGTATATACTCACAATTTCTGAAGTCTGGCCATTACCATGCTCAGCTGTCTAATCTCAAGATGGTTGAGGTTATGTTTGTAGATATAAATAGCATGCGGGCTAGGAAAGTGTATAAATTAGGAAGAACGGTTTCATAGAGGGACTGTAGATCATTATACCGGTTTAAGATAGATAATATTATATTGCTTTCTGATTACATTTTGGGCAAATACACGGAAAAAAGAGGAAAAGCTGTAAAAAGCAATTTATTTTCTTCAGTATTTGACTTTCTGTGATACATTTGCCAAAGTTTCCAGCGTAGTGAATCTTTCTAGCTTTTAAACATTCGCTTTTTTCCTTCCGCGAGTTAGGTGTTTGAGACTTGTCAAATACTGAAGGATAGTCACAGACAATCCTTACAAATGCCAAATCGGAAACATTTGATATATGAACATATGGGTCGTCCAGTTGCAAAGCTCGTTTAATCTACTTGTGATTAAGAATGATTTTCATGAGAAACGTTTCTCTGGACTTTGCCTCCCGTATCTTTTGTGTTTGTTGTTTTCTACTTTTTGCTTTTTGGTTTGCTTTGTGCTTATGCTTTTGAATTTCATTTTTTGCTTTTCTTTCTTGGTTTTGGTTTTGTGTTTGTTTTCTGATTTTGCTTTTATTTTTGAATTTTGCTTTGTGTTTTGTGTTTCTTGTTTTTTGTTTTCTGCTTTTGCTTTTATTTCTGAATTTTGCTTTTTGTTTTGTGTTCCTTGTTTTTGTTTTCTGCTTTTGCTTTTATTTCTGAATTTTGCTTTTTGCTTTGTGTTTTTTGTTTTTTGTTTTCTGCTTTTGCTTTTGGTTTTGAATTTTGCTTTTGTTTTGTGTTTCTTGTTTTTTGTTTTCTGCTTTTGCTATTATTTCTGAATTTTTTTTTTGCCTTGTGTTTCTTGTTTTGTTTGTTTTCTGCTTTTGCTTTTGATTTTGCTTTTTGCTTCGTGTTTTTGTTTTTGTATTTGTTTCTTGGAAAATCAAAATAAAACAAAACAAATTAAAGTAAAACAAAATAAACAAAACAAAATCAAAATAAAACAAAATAAACAAAAGAAAACAAAAATAAAACAAAACAACATAAAAAATGAAATAAAATAAAATAAATAAAATAAAATAATTAAATAAATAATTTTACGACATGATCTTTATTCACAAGTGGATTAAACGAGTTTTGCAACTGGACGACTCATATTCATCCCCACTAACAGACATTTCAATTAAACAGGAACTTTCAATTAATCAACAATACCGTCTACAGCAGACGACTGGTTTGCATTAACAAATGGCATGTAAAACAGTTGACTGACTAAACGTGCGTCGACGAAACGAGAGTAACATCGTGGCACAAGTGAAGTATATACTCCAAAAGAAGGAGAAATTGTAGTAGATACTCAAGATCTTTTATTCATAACAAACAGAGTATATACTCAAAACTGATGCTCATGCTCGAAGTATATACTTCGAAGTTTATACTCAGTTTTATTCATAATACCCATTGTCTGCAAACATGGTTACTTCGAATCGAAACAGTGAGTACAACCCCGATTCAACCTTAAGACAAGAAATTATACTAGGCCTATAAACTGCCATGTTTGTAGTGTGAGCGGGACAAATGGTAAGGTTACATTATAGTTGTTGATTCTTTTAGGGACTTTGCAACATCGTGGTCGTGCATCCCCGTGTACTTAGGTGTGTGTAGATATGTCTGATAACCTATGTCACTATGATGTCTGTACTAGTGTGTGTATTTGCAATTGAGATAGGATTTGGATAGGAAGCGGCCGTGGCCTTAAGTTAGGTACCATCCCGGCATTTGCCTGGAGTAGAAGTAGGGAACCCACGGAAAACCACTTCCAGGAATGGCTGGGGTAGAGATCGAACCCGCCTCTTCTCAGTTTTGCCAGACGAGACTGAGTGTTCCCCGTTCCAGCCGCCAGACCAGAATTAAATTTCTTGGTGGAGCCGGGAATCGAACCCGAGCGTCCACAGTGATAGCCAAGAATGCTAGCCACTACGCAAGGAGGCGGACGGTTACATCATTAGTAACTTATTTAAGGTGACGTAGAGTAGGGCCTACATCAATTCTTATCCGTAAAGTGAAAATATGAAACAGGTGTATTATTTATTTTAAAAAAAAGTGACAGTCAGTCTGAAAGACTAGACTTTGTAGCATGTAGCATTGTAAATGCTACAAATGCTGAAAAATGCTAGAAAGGCTGGAGGCTTCTCGCTTCGCTCGAAGCCAAAGACTCTTGACATGTTAGAAAATTATCTGCATAATACTTATCTTGCTTATCTTGTTTCAAATTACTCGCGGACGGCAAGGGCAAAGCAAGGTCAAGCGCGCGGGATGCCGTCACGCTCACCAGAGCGCGCGGGAACGTGCCCCTACCATCCAGTCTAAAAACACTTATAGTGGGCGATGTATTGAAGATAGAGGTATGCTCTCGCGGACCATTTTGTAGAACTTTTCATGCTGACCAATTCTTACGCTCATAGTATATTGATATTTTTAACGGTTTGCCCAGCGTAAGCTTACAAAGCGCACGGACGCCAAATTTGTTTTCGACTTTTTCACTGAAATCGTTACTGCTTGGCTTCCTTTGATCATAAATAAATTATTTCCTACAGAATCTTTCCTCGAGATATCCTTTACAGAATGGTGAAAACCGCATCAAAATCCATCCAGTGGTTCTCGAGATTACCCGTGACATCCAAGAATCTGGGATTTTTGTCTTATACTAACGAAGTAGAGATTGTCGGGGAACACATGCACCAAGCGGTACTATGACGTCACACACCTCAGCGCATCTGGGTACATATCGTCCCTTCACCGTAACGTAACGCCAGACCCCAGCGTAATGACGAAGTCGACAAGATCATTTAAAATGATAAAATCTATTTTTCCCGATGTGGAAAATCTGGTCGTTGTGCTACGTTGTAACATTAAGACCGGCCACCACTATCAACGGGTCTGATTTTCCTCAAGTCTACCCGTACTTTGTTCAGGCCTGAAATAAATCAAGCGTTGATAAGACGGGGATTGTTTTCTTCGCAAACATACTGTGATGCTGAAATGGAATTTATGACGCTGTGGTGTTTATCGCGTCATATCGCGTACGGTATAAATGTGTAGCCACTGGATTTCCCAAAGAGACAATTGACTGGTGAATAGTATCTCGGTAACGATAAGAATCTCGCCGAATTCAAGTCCTCTTAAGATAACAGCGGCCCTATCAAACCAATAGATTACTCCATGAATGAAGCAGCTAGAGATAAGAAGACAATGGCATGATCACAATCATAGACAAAGGCAAGATTTGACGTTATAAAACTATGTTTTAAAATGAAACAACAATGATATCATCTGGTCCAGCCGAAAATTTGTCAGAAGCCGCCCCTGCTGGGTATAGTTCTCACAGTAGCAACCGGCTCGCTTTTGAAGCCTAATTGGGCGGCAATGTTTATATTCCATGCCTGCAGGCCTGTATTGCGGGCAACTGCCCAGAGTGGCAAAATATCTGGAAAACTGTGCAAAGCATTAAACGTCTAGTTACTAAAGTGTAAACCCCCACCCCTAGAAAGGAATATTCATTGTCGCACATTGGCAATGTTGATTATTTAAAGATATAAGGAAATGGATCGTTTTTGTGCTCTTGGTGTCCTTGCTGTGAATCAAACTTGGTGGGAGGGGGAGGGGAGGGGAGGAGGCGTGGTGGCGTAGCGGCACTGCCATCGACATTACGATGGCAGTGCAGCGGTCAAGCCGTTGCACAGTGGGTCAAAATCGAAATCTAAGGGGACAAAATTATTTTTACGTTTTAAACGTGAATTTAGAGTGAAAGCAACGTATATAATTTGTTTACTTCATAATAAACATCAGTTAAGACCCTTTTTTAAGCTACGTCTACACATGCAAGAAATTGTCTATGACTAGGAGTTGGATAAGCTTAGAGCATTCAGTTATCTCTTCAGAATAATTTTCTACCCCTAATTTACTTTTAACAAAGTCACAAAGTTCCACTTTTGACATAATCGTTGAACCCAGTGCTTCAAACAGTTGTAAACGTGTGAGAGCTGGTTGCGCGGCATCTTCTAAAACGTAAAATAACTAAGTAAGTTGCAAAAAGATGCAAAAAATCTTATAACAAGCGTAAATTACAAGACTTTATCTACATCTTAACATGAAGTTAAAAGTGACGCAGAGTGACGCGACATACTAAAAATCTAAGTGAAAAATGAAATGAAAATCCACAGCCTGCTTCTAGTCTCCGACCGGGTCAGGAATGGAATGAATGAAGCCCTCATCTAGCGGCAAGGATATGAACTGTGTCGGCTGCCGAAGCTTGTTGCACTCCTCTGGGGCAATGATTAAATGAATGACAGATGAAATGAAATGATAGTGGAGAGTGTTGCTGGAATGAAATATTGACAGGGAAAACCGGAGTACCCGGAGAAAACCCTGTCTGCCTCCGTTTTGTCCAGCACAGATCTCACATGGAGTGACCGGGATTTGAACCACGGACCCAGCGGCTAAGTGAAAATATAATTTTAAAAATAATAGTTAAATATTATGTAATGCAAATATAGCTAAAATTACGTAACAATTACGCCCATTAATAACTGAAACACGTTACATAGATCATACCTTCAGCTGCATGTTCCATCTTAAAGCATCACACTAACCACAAAGACAACCAAACCACAGCCACGGAGGCCTAAATTCACCCTCCAATTCAGACTGCTCGAACAGTGGTTACAGATTTACACTAAGATGCGTTTCTATCCCAAAATAGTGAGCGGCAATTGTATGAGAATGCTGTAGAAGTAATACATTCTGATTTTTTAATTATGAAAATAAATAACTTTGTCCTCCTAGATTTTGATTTTGACCCACTGTGCGTTGGTCTCTCATCACGGCGGACCGGGTTGGATTCCAGGTTAATGCAGGTGAAATGCCATGTCCTGTGGTTAGGATTCCATGCAAAAAGGAGGTCACAGGAAACAAAAGGAGGTCCCGTGGCTCATGATCTCCAGATTAACGGTCACGTAATACTACTATCTACTTCCTTCCTTCGAATCTGACTTGA
This sequence comes from Meconema thalassinum, assembly GCA_946902985.2. Classification (NCBI taxonomy): domain Eukaryota; kingdom Metazoa; phylum Arthropoda; class Insecta; order Orthoptera; family Tettigoniidae; genus Meconema; species Meconema thalassinum. The sequence continues at coordinate 243,444,940 of OX336394.1, read as the reverse complement.
TTGTGAAATTGGACTAATGAAGACATCCTATAGACTCATCATCATCATCATCATCATCATTTCCCCTTATCCAGCTCCTGCCGGGTCGGGGTATTTATGGCACTTCTCCACTTTCCTCTTTCCTTCCACCATTCTTCTTCCACGATCTTGTCCAAGTCCAGATTTCTTTTTCTTACGCTGTTCTTCACTGAAACAATCCACCTTGTTCTAGGTCTTCCTCTTGCTCTCATACCCTTGCACTTCGCCTCCAGCATCTGTCTTGGTATTCTATTTTCCTCCATCCTCTTTACATGTCCAAACCACCTTAGTTTATTCTTCTCAAATCTCTCATTTAGTTTTGCCATCCCAACTTCCTTCCTAACATCTTCATTCCTCACTCTGTCTTTCCTTGTCTTTCCTATCATACTTCTTAGGAATTTCATTTCACTGCCTTGGATTCTACTCTCTTGCCTGCTTGTCAGGGTCCAAGTCTCAGCTGCATAAGTTAATATGGGAACATAGTACACTTTATACATTACCTCCTTGCCTTTCCTTGGTACTTCCTTGTCCCAAACAAGTTTTATTACACTTTGATAGAATGCATTGCTCTGCTGTACCCTCCTGCCAATCTCCATGTCCAACCTACCAGTTTGCATCAATTCACTTCCTAGGTATTTGAACGTGTCCACAATTTCCAAACTCTGACTTCCAATTTTCACAATGCCCTTTCCTTGTCTTTCCCCTCTTGTCATCACCATGGTCTTGCTTTTCTCTATACTGATTTTCAGGCTGTACTTCTGAATATTTTCGTTCAGTGCATCTAGTTGTTTTTGCACTTCTTCGGTGTTCCTTCCCCAGACCACAATATCATCTGCAAATAACAGTAACTTCATTTCTTTATGTCCATATGCTTCCTTTGTTTCCTTTACAATTTCATCCATCACCATTATGAACAAGAGAGGTGACAGCACACTCCCCCGTCTTAGTCCAGTCTTGTTCCTAAACCAATCTGTCTTTCCAACTGGGGTCAGTACCCTGCTAACACAGTTGTTGTACATTGCTTGCACCATTTCCAACAATTCTCTTCCCAGTCTCTTCTTAACCATGGTTTCCCATACCTTCTCTCTGGGGACACTATCATATGCCTTTTCAAGATCTATGAAAGTCATGATCAAATCCTCTCCATATTCCCAGTTATTTTCCATCACCTGCCTCAAGCTAAAGATTGGGTCCACTGTGGATCTTCCACTCCTGAAGCCATACTGTTCCTCTTGCAACTCTCCTTCCACCTTTCTTCTCATTCTTCTTTCTAATATCTTTTCTTATAGACTATTTGTTTGCAAATGACAAGGTAAGAATAAACCCCCTTGTTATTTACAGTCGAGTTACAGATGTTTTGGTCATTGGCTGTGTGTATATCTGTAAACATTTAATGTAAGTTCTTTGTAATAATATTTTTGTATTTATAATTTTAGTAGGCCTAACCGCATATTTATAGTGTTTGCCGCTCATAGTTAAATACACAGTCAGATGAATAAACATCCCCATATGTTAAGCAAACGTATGTTCGGTGGCGTAATTGGTAGCATGCTGAGCTTCTACGCCCTAGGTCGCGGGTTCAAACACGGCCGAAATCATCGGATCTTTAAGAGCGTTAAAAATCCCTCAGTATGCCTTCCTTCGGAGGGGTAGTAAAGTCGGCGGTCCCATGTCATAGATTTATGGCATGAAGAAGAACCTTCTACTAAGTCCACTTGTGTGAAGCCAAAATTTGTAGGTTAGAATTGATAACGCTATATTAGTGCCAACGTTCGCCGCCAGGTGCTGACTGCTATGACAACTAGTAGCCAAGTCCGCAAGCTAGGTGTCATGGACGGTAGCATTTGGTAACAAAAGTAGAAACTGCTTGAAATTGTTGTCTGCAGTCCTTACTTGAATTAAAACAGATAACACACATTAATACAGCCGTCACAATTAACACCGGTTATCAGACAGATTATACACACACCCAAAGTACTCGGGGCTACATGACCGCGTTGTCGCAGCCTCTAAACTAAGGAACCAACCAACCAACAGCGATCTTGGACTTCTGTTATCTTTGGCAATGAACTTTGGATGTAGGAAGGTTAAACAGATGGTTATTGGGGGGATACGGTAATGATAAAATTTAAAGAACAGGGCACTAGACCATTGAAAGCAATAACCAAGAGAATTATTAATAGTCTAGTAATTACCGCAAGTGCCTGGTGGAATTCAGTGGCGTGCGGTGACTCAAGACTAGTGAAGCGCTGTATTAAAGTGAAGGGTAACTAATTGGATAACATCAATAATAATAATAAATTCATCATTTCAAAATAAATATTTTGAAGTCATCTTTATATGGTACAACTCAGTACTGCACAAACAGTAGGCTGTAACAATTATTATAATAACAATTGTCATTAATCTCTACTTAGTTCTAAAACAAAGTCCCCGATTCTTGGTTGTCACGGGTAATCTCGAGGACGACTGGATGGATTTTGATGTGGTTTTCACCTTTCTGTAAAGGATATTTCGAGGAAGGTTTCTGTAGAAAATAATTTATTTATGATCAAAGGTAGCCAAGCAGTAACGATTTTGGTGAAAAAGTCGAACAAAAAACTGGCGTCCATGCGCTTTTTAAGCTTACGCTGGGCAAACCATTAAAATTATCAATATACTATGAGAGTGTACGAATTGTTCAGCATGAGAAGTTCTACAAAAACATCGCCCAGTTTAAGTGTTTTTACGTTTTCATTTCTTCCAACAATCTCCATTCAATTACTGAGGCGACAGTTGACGAGATAGCTAGCGGGCGAGCCTATTACCCCAGATATAGCCAGCAGCAAACTGTAGAGGCGTGTTGAGTTAAGACTTCAGAGAAGAATGGTTGTGTTTGGAGTTTCCCTGGAAGTGCAACTCGGCTGTTCTTCATTTTGCCTGTGAACTTTTCGTTCCGCAAAAACACAGTGAAGTTAAGATTGGACGGAAGGGGGATTTGTGTCACCTTGCCATTCTTAAATTACGTCTGACAAGAATTCGATGGACATGCATCTCCATGATATAATAGTCGAGTCAGAGATTTTAATCCATCATACCGAGACGTAAAACGGATATAGATCGCATTTCATTGGCATCGAAAAATGAAAAAAAAAACTTATCACGTAATGCATTCATAACTGTTCCCGGGCGAAGCCGGGGCGGGTTTGTAGTATTAATATAATAAAATGATATTTTTGATTACACGTCCATGCAGTGCAATGTAACAATTTTACGATATAGGCCTACCTGTTTAAAAATGTGATAAACATAAACTGCCTATTATAAAAATACGGGGTGTTAAATACGTCTGTTTTCATGTGAATTTATATTTAACTTTTTTACAAATAAAATCTTCCAACTGAGATGATAGCATGGCCCTTGCACTCAGAAGGTTATTGCATGTGAGGAATATGCTATCTCCTGTTGACATCCAATCTATAGATGATATTTTATTATATATTCATCTCTATGCTACCGGGTGAGTTATCCGTGGTCGTTACGGCGTAGCTGCAGGCAGTCATTCACATCCGGAAGGCGATGAGGTTCGAATCCCCCCGCCGGCAACCTTGAAGATGGTCTTCTGTGGTTTCCCATCTTCCTTCCAGGCAAATACTGGGGTTGGTCCCTAACTATAGGCCACAGCCGCTACACTACCTTCTAAATCCTCGTCCTTACATTCACACTTTCCTCCTCTGACACCCCCGGCACTAAAAGCCATACTCTAAAGAAACCTCTACGCTGTCCGGAACGACCGATTCGTGGGGTTCGAAGTGCAAGTTTCCTCTCCCACTATTCACTGTTTTTATCGCCCTCAGACTATGCTGCTGCTATCTGTTAGAGACGAAAGGAACTAGGAGGTCTTGGAAACTACTGTCGACCAAAGTATTATGTGTACTCGAGTTTGAAGGTTGTTTGTGAAGTAACCAATAGACCTACATAAAATCCAATACCATCAACATTTTCGTCGTTCTATTTTACGTTAGTCCATGTAGGTTTGGATTTTTTAATTTATATTTTAATATTTTTTATCGCAGTTGGAACACAAAAAGTGCACGTTTTTAAGCAAGTTTCAACCATGCGTCACATTTGAGAATTATTATCTCAAAAGCCCGTCATCAGATCGAATCCAAATTTTAACACAATATACATTGGAATGTTGTTTAACTGGTTTATTAATTTCACAACTTTGTGTGTCCAAGAAACAAAGTTGTTATCATTGTTGTAAGGTGACTTTTTCTCGGCTCGGGGTGGTTGGAAAATGTACTTCTTGGTTGCGTTGTAATCGTTATGCATCAAAAAGTTATGCTGTATGACTGTGAAATACGTAAATTAATTCACTTATTTTATATCGGTTTGTATTTGTACGAGGAAATGACACATGGTTCTCCAGTTAGCCGCTCCGGCAAAAGCTGTACAGCGTTGCTGAGATGGAGCCCATCACTTCCGAGCGAGACGCGCCATGATGCGTGTGGTCACCATTTCGGCAACGCTGTACAGCTTTTTCCGGAGCGGCAAGCAGGTGAAACATGTGTTATTTCCCCGTAGAAATACAAACCGATATAAAATAAGTGAATTAATTTACGTATTTCACAGTCATACAGCATAACTTTTCGATGTATAAGGATTACAATGCAACCAAGAACTACATTTTCCAAGCACCCCGAGCCGAGAAAAAGTTACCTTACAAAAATGTTAACAACTTTGTTTCTTGGACACACACAATTTTGAAATTAATAAACCAGTTATACAACATTCCAATGTATACTGTGATAAAATTTAGATTCGATCTGATGACGGGTTTTTGAGATAATAATTCGTAAATGTGACGCATGGTTGAAACACGCTTAAAAACGTGCACTTTTTGTGTTCCAATTGCGATAAAAAAAATATTAAAATATAAATTAAAAATTGCAAACCTACATGACCTAACGTAAAATAGAACGACGAAAATGTTGATGTTATTGGATTTTATGTAGGTCTGTTGGTTACTTCACAAACAACCTTCAAACTCGAGTGCACATAATACTTTGGTCGACAGTAGGTGATGCATGCTTCAGTTCGACATGCTGGAATACGAGGCAGTGCTTTGCGGGTGTAGGACTTGCAGGAGTATAAGCTATACCTTCTCTGTGTTACCTCTCTAGAGCAAGGGAAGCAGAGCTTCACCTCGTACAGGAGGAAAACTGAGCGCTCAAACAAGAGGTAAAGTAATAACTAATAGAAAATATACGAATTTAAGAGGAATTATGGATACTGAAGCAGTGCTTCCCTTGCTTCACCCAATGCACGCCACTGGTGGATTTCCATTGTTATTCATGTATAGACTATACTCTAGTTTACGCCCACATTGGACCACTTGACTTACTTGACTTAATTCCTGTTACTGCGACGTGGAGCATAGGGCATATACTAGAGTTCTCCATCTGATCATGTTCACTGCTGTTCCCTTGATGTTTGCCCAGGACCACCCCACGGCTATCACCTCAGATTCAATGGTTCTACTTGAACTTGTTCTTGGTCATCCCCTTCGCCTTTTTTCTTGTGAGTTCCAGTCAAGCGCCTGCTTTGGGATGTGCTGTGGACCTCTTCTGAGGATATGGTCAATCCATCTCCATTTCCTATCCTTCATAACCACCTCAGCCTTCCGTTGTTGGGTTTTATACCAGAGTTCTTCATTGGAGATAACCTTTGGCCACCATACCCCTAGTATAGTTCTCAAACATTTACTCGTATTGATAAAAGTCTGGACCTTCCGTGTAATCCCTTTTGTCACCTTCCACGTCTCACACCCGTAGAAGAGGACAGACTTCACGTTCGAGTCAAAGATTTAAGCTTCGTCCTCAGCAACAATTCACGGGACTTCCTCACTGATCGTAGCTGAGCGAAAGCCCCTTTTGTGTTTTGGATCCTGTTTTCAACATCCTCTCTCGCTCCTCCATTGCTGGCCAAAATGCTACATAGGTAGCAAAATCGTTCCACTTGTTCTATTTCTCTTTCCAACGTAAGTGTGGTTCTATTTTTGGTATACAATGAAATCTGACCAACCGACTGGAAGATCTGGATTTTGCAGACGCTATTTGCCTACTGACTCACACTCTCAAGGTTATGAGCGAGAAGCTCAAGGGCCTGGAAACAGAGGCTCAGAGATTTGGCCTTAAAATCAATGTGGCTAAGACCAAAGAACTCCGGGTGAATACCAAAAACAGGAACATTGGAGCACTTAAACCAAATATATTTAAGTAATCTGAGAATTGACAGGGAACCTCTTCATTCTGACTGACCTGGCTGCCCTTTCTTCATCAGATATGTCATATGGTCTTCGTCGCTTAGTTCTCAGAGTAAGTCTCATGTCATTATTATTCTTCTTGCATCGTTATGCCCGACTCAGGAGCACGGTTGAACCTGTTTAGCTGATGTGTTGGCCTTCTTTTCCTTCCAAAATCTCTTCATCCTCTCGCTGAGCGCCTTTCTTCGGTCTTCTGTCCAAGTTATGGTGGCCCTGGTGTTGGGTTTGTCTTCAAATTGGTGATTGTCGATTAGGGTTCTGAATTTGCATCTGTCCTGTATAATATTGTCTGAAATGTTGATTTCCTGGAGATCTGTTTCAATTTCACGTAGCCAGCTGTTCTTGGTTTTTAGTGAGAGGGCCAAGTTGAGAATTCTTTTAGTCAATCTGCCATTGTTCATTCTGATAATGTGCCCGTAAAATTTCAATCGTCTTTTCCGAAAAGTATGAGACATTTTTTCACATTGGCGATATATTTCCTGGGATGACTTTTTCCTCCAGATTCCCTCTATAAAAACTGGGCCAAAAATTTTTCGTAAAATTTTCCTTTCTTGTTTTTCAATCTCTTTGGTTAAAGATTTGCCACCAATGATTAAGGTTTCTGATGCATATAACGCCTCCGGTTTGATTACTGTATTATAATGTCTAAGTTTTGCTTTCCGAGATATTGATTTTTTGTTATACCTATTCCAAGTGATTCTGTAAGCTTTCTGTAATTTGGAAATTCTCTCTTTATTTGCTTCACGGTTTAAACCAGAGGGCTGAATAATTTCTCCTAGATATTTGAATTCGTTCACTTGAAAGATTTTGCCGAATTTAGTTCTCATAGGTTGTCCGTCTAAGTATCGTGAGGCTCCTTCCATGTACTGAGTTTTCTCATAAGAAATTTGAAGTCCCGTTTTGATGGCAATTTCATGTAATTTTTCAATGGAATGAATTGCTTCTTGTCTGTTATTAGAAAGGATTGCTATGTCATCAGCAAAGGCCAAACAATGTACATGAATTCTATCTTTGAGTAGTCTGCCAAGGGTTATTCCCTTAGTTTCCTTTTCCCAGGTCCTGATTATCTTCTCAAGTACGAGGCTGAACAGTAACGGAGATAATCCGTCTCCTTGGCGGACCCCAGTGTTAATTGCAAAAGGCTCAGATATTTCGCCGAGGAATTTAACTTTTGACGTAGTGCCAGTTAGTGTTTGTCTGATTAATTCTCTTGTTTTTCTATCAACTTGAAATTCTTCTAGAGTATTGAAAAGTGTTTGACGATCTATAGAGTCATATGCTTTTCTGAAATCTACAAAGGTAATGACTGTCTGTCTGGTTTTGCGCATTTGTAGGATAGTTTTGAGATTGAGAATTTGTTCCGTACATGATCTTCCTTTTCGGAAACCTGCCTGGTATTCTCCAATCAGACGGTCTGTTTGTTTCTCAAGTCTAGTGAGCAGGGCTTTGGAGAAAATTTTATAAATAACTGGTATCAAGGAAATTCCTCTATAATTATTGATGTTGGTTTTATCCCCTTTCTTGTGGAGTGGATGGATTAGCGCACATTTCCAATCCTCAGGTATTTCTTCGGTGATCCAGATGTTCTCAAGAATTGAGTGGATTTTCCGGGCTACGTTCTCACCACCTATCTTCAGCATTTCGGCAATTATACCATCTTCCCCTGGGGCTTTATTATTTTTGAGTCCATGGATTATTTCTTTAATTTCTTCCAATGTTGGGGGTTCTGAATCTTGGTTGGATGTTTGTTTTTCAAAGATGAGTTGTTCTTTAGGGGATTCACAGTTTAAAAGATCCTTGAAATAATCTGCTAGAAGTTTGCAATTTTCTTGATTATTTGTTTCCAATGTCCCATCCGGGCGTTTGAAGCAAAGACTGGGTGCCTGATAATTTGATAATTCTTCTCTGAAGGTTTTGTAGAAGTTTCGTGTATTGTTTTTAGTAAAATCTTGTTCAATTTCAGCCAATCTGTAGTGATCGTACTTGCGTTTTTCAGATCTGATGATTTTAGAGGTTTGTTTCTGTACTTTGGTGAATTCGTGCCAATTTTCTTCCGTTTTGTGAGAATTCCAATTCTGCCAGGCTTTAATTCTGAAGTTTATAGCCTTGTCACAGGTTTCGTTCCACCACCTATGCTTGCGTTTCCTGGGCGGTGTGCCAATGTTTTGAGAAGCTTTCGAAAGTATATCTTTGAGTTCTAACCAGCCAGAAGAATCGTGAGTAGGGATACTTTCTTGGAAAGTACTGGCGTTCTGTTTAAGAAATTCTGGATCGACGCGCAGATTTTTTGTTATTTTTGGTTTGGATCTGTTCGGTTGAAATTTTACCTTGATTAAGGATAGATGGTGGTCAGAGTCAATGACTCCTTTCTTGACTTTGACATTCATAATTTCTTTTTGATTCTTTTTGGAAATAGCCACATGATCTATTTGAAATTCTCCTAAGTGAAAATTAGGGGATCTCCAGGTCTTTTTCTTGTGTGGAAGTGCCAGGAAATGTGTTGACATTAGTTTGAGATCAAAAGTTTTGCAAAAATCAAGTAATCTTTCTCCATTTTTATTAGTTCTATTGTGTGCTGGATATAGTCCTACAATGGTCCTGAATTTCCTTTCTCTACCAATTTGGGCATTAAAATCTCCCAATAGGATTTTTATGTGATGATTTGGAATGATGGCTGTAGTTTCTTCCAGCAGTTCCCAGAAGTCTTCCACCTTTTGTGGATCTTTACGATTGTAGTTGTTGGTGGGTCCATGCGCATTAATAAGCGTATAAGCTTTGTTTCCTGATTTAACGGATAGTGTTGAAATTCTTTCAGAAGGCGAGGAAAAGTTAAGCACTGAGTTTATAATGTTTTTTCTGACAGCAAATCCAGTGCCAAATTGTAGTGGCTTCATATGGAGGGAGATTGCTGGCTTGCCTTTATAAATTCTATAATTTCCTGATTCAAAATGATTTTCATCCGTGTATCTGGTTTCCTGTAGTGCTAAAATTTGGATGTTGAAGTTATCCAACATGTCTGTTAATTGTTTTAACTTGCCAGTTTTCCGAAGTGTGTTGATGTTTAAGCTACCAATGAAAGTTTTGCATTTTGGGCGAAGAGATTTGGGAAGCTCCGATACATTCCCGCATGATGTTCTCGGTCCCCCAGAATCCGATGACCGAGAAAAATAACTAGTATGTCTACTAGGGCCTGGGGTAGTTATATTGTAGGTTGTTTCCATCATGCTAACAAGTTGAAAGTAGTGGGGACATCGATCTATGTCGGTGTCATGGTTACGACTGAAGTAGTGAGCTTCAGAGGTTGCTGAAGATGTTGTCAAGCTGTGCCTGTTTTTGGTCCGCGAGAGGTATTTTATTTCCCTCAAACCCTCCGGACAAGTCCGGCGAGCCTCCCTATCCGCCACCTGGGACGCGCCCGATAGGGGAACAGGCAGAAACCCCCACGGGCATGTCATTATTATTATTATTATTAATATTATTATATAATATTTGCAAATGGGGGTAATTGCCCGGTGGCAAATTGCAGTCTACAAATACAGAAAATTCCAACAACATCACACACAATATACACAATTCGTAATTTAGGAACTATAGTTATTACATCGTAGTATTTAGGCTACACAAAATGTCAATCTTCTCTTAAACACATCAATATGTTTGGGTAAAGGCTCTAAGACTGAGGCAGGTAATGAGTTCCAATTATCAATACCACGGTTAATGGAAGAATGTTTCCCATAATTTGTACGCTGTGATCGGACCTTGACTTTATGTGGATGATCTGCCCTGCTCAGGTAGGTGGGATTTCCCAGACGTTTGCTTAGTTCTCTCCATGCTGGCTGATTTGTGCAAGTGTTAAACATAGCGTATAGTCTGGATTTCGTCCTTCTATCTTCCAGAGATTCCCGCCGTAGATTTTCTATCATTCTAGTTACACTACTTCATGTGTTTGTTCTTCTGAATCCTTTTTACTTCTATCTTTGTAATTTGTTGAATTGTAATATATTCAACTCTTATAAATCATTTTGAACTTCTTTGAACAAATTGTTTCTTGTTTCACCTTTCCAAAAGTAGTTAAAATAGTTGTTGCAATAGTCAGAGTTGGGCAAAATACTCACAAAATGTATTTTCGATACAAAATACAAAATACTCACAAAAAAGTATTTTAGATACAAAATACAGTTATAAAATTCCTGAAAATACAAAATACAAAATAGTATTTTAAAATACATTTCAAAATACAAAATACTTAGTAAAATATGCTTCTCTTCCATTCAAACTTTTCAAAATATTATTATTATTATTATTATTAATATTATTATTATTATTATTGTTATTATTATTATTATCGGTGATCAAGACGGGTGCGTGCATTAACGTGCAAGGCCAAAGGATTCAAATCCCACCGTCAGCCTCCATGAAATGGTACTTCCTGATGGGCCTTGGTCGCTGTTGCCCTGTTGTCATTTCGTTTCCCATCCAGCTCTGTGTTGAGGATGGCGTCAGGAGGATCATCCAGCCGTGAAAACCACTGCCACATAGAAATTTACCTCACTTTGTCCTCGAACCCACAACATGGGAAATATATACGGTATAGGAATTGTTATTATTCATTCACTCAATTTCCCTAATCGGCCAACTAGGGACCACGATAAGCCTCATCTTACATTCTGGTATTTGTTCACTTTTCGCTTGATCCACATTGTCTTCATGAGCTCACTGTGTTTAGCACGACGTTCTTCTGTCCATTTCGCACCAGTTGTCCGTTTTTTCGTCCCGGTAAGTCCCAAACGTCTTGATGGCTGCTCTATAAAGGTTTCGGTCTTGTGCATCTTCTGCTCGTATCCCCATTTCTTTCAGATCTTTCTGGACGTTAACATACCTTGGCATTGTCGTTTTTGGTTTTGAGTCGAATATACTGAAGATACGTTTCGTCAATCGGGAGTCGATCATCAGTCGTATATGACCGTAAAAGCAAACTCTGCGTTTTCGCATTGTATCTGTGATCTTCTCTATCCTCGAGTAAATTTCTTGCCTCGATTTTCTGATGTAGATGCCATTTTTGTAGTCCGGGCCAAGTATGATGTGTAGGATCATTCTTTCTTTTTCTCTAACTTCGCGAGTAAATATTTCTCGGGTAGGATAAGGCATTCAGATGCATATAGCGGTACTGGTTTGATGACAGTGTTGTAGTGACGAATTTTTGTGTTCATAGAAAAGCACTTTTTGTTATATAAGTTGCGGGTGGTTTGAAAAGCGACTTCCATTTTCTTGCTTCTTGCTTCTATGGCTTCCTTGTCAAGGCCATTTTGCTGGATCCATTCCCCAAGATATTTAAATTTATTAACACGGTTTATCGTTCCATATTTGGTGTTTAGTTGTGCTGTATCATCCTTGATATTATTATTATTATTATCGTATGACCTAAGCTACCTCGTGGAGATGCGGCCTCGATGACGTAGTTGGTAGCATGCTGAGCTTCTATGACCAAGATAGCGGGTTCAAATCCGGCCGAAGCCATCGGATTTTTAAGAGCATTAAAAATCCCTCAGTATGCCTTCCTTCGGAGTGGAAGTTAAGCCGGCGGTCCCATGTCATAGATTTATGGCATGTTAAAGAACCTTCCACTAATTACACCTGTGTGAAGCTAAATTGTATAGGTTACGAATGTAAACAACGCTCTTAGGTTTCTACGTTCGTTGCGGTGGCGTCTAGTAGCTAAGTTCTGAACTAGGCCTTGTAGTCGTTGACGGTGGCGTTTGGCGGCAAAAGTAGGAACTATCTGAAAAAATCGAAGTTGCAGTCCACATGAATTAAAAAACAGATACACACACTAATACAGCCATCACAATTTACACCGGTTATCAGACAGATTCTACACACACCCAAAGTACACGGGGCTACATGACCGCGTTGTCGCAGCCCCTAAACTTAAGAACCAACCAATCCTTATAATGGTATAATGATGAGCACCACACAATATTTTGAAACTATAACCCCACCCTCGCATTGGTCAATCTTGGCTATACAACTGCCACAGTTGATGCTAACAAAGATATTGGTAGTTTTGCAGCATGGTGATGCCCACATCTGCCCATCCAGGACGGCTGAGATGGGATTCGAACACACCTCTTCTCAGTTTTGCCTTCGAGGCTGAGTTTATCCCGTTCCAGCCCTCAAACCAGAAATAAATTCCTTGCCAGAGTCGGCAATCGAGCCCGGGCCTCTGTGGTGACAGCCAAGAGTGCTAGCCACTACGCAACACGTCGAACTTATATATATATATAGTGTATATGTGTACTGTTTAAACAGGATGAAACTATTGAGAAAACGCTATCATTCAAAGATTATCTAACAAAGACTGCTGACAACCGCAAGACGTAGAATGACATTTTGTGGAAGCTTTGTCGTTCCACTTAGGGTCCAACACCAATATTCTCTGTTGTTCAGCTGTTGACTTCGTATAATCTGTCACTGAATACTGTGCACCAGTTCGGATAAAGAGCTAGTTGTCGTTGCGATATTGTGTTCATGTCGCCCCGTGTACTTGGGCGTGTGTGGAATTTGTCTGATGAATTGTGTTATTGTGATGGCTATATTAGTGTGTGTAGCCTATTTGTATTTCAGATAAGGATTGGGAAGGAGGCGGCCATGCTCTTAATTTAGATACCATCCCGGCATTTGCCTGAAGTAGAAGTGGGAAACCACTTGCAGGATAATTGAGTTGCCTCAGACCAGAATTATATTTCTTGACAGATTCGTGAATCGAAACCGACCTCAGGAGTGACAGCCAAGAATAATAGCCACTGCACCACGAAGTAGTCGGATAAATAGCTCTCGTGCCAAGATAATAGGTGTGCAGCTTAATAACTAAGGCCCGGAAGATCATGCAAAATCATATTTTTGCATATTTATGCATATTTTGGTTATTTTGGCACAATGCATCATATTCTTCTCCTTTGCCTGTTTAAGTGCATATCTATGCTGGAGAATAGTGTATATTTTAATTTCCTATTGTTTTGAAGCGCTTTTTGTTACTTCATGTTCAGTCGTATATTTCTATTCGGACTCCAAGAGTTTCTTGGTTGGTTAGTCAAACCTGAACATTTCCTTGTTAATGATAAAGTTGCTTTCACCTCCCTTAAATCACCCCGAGTATTTGTATATTCTGATAACTAGTAGTCTGCATTGCCAGTAAGGAAAAACCGGATTCTCCAACAACTGAAATACCTTCGTTCCATTCATTTATCACCAGTTCACAATAGGGGTTCAGCTTATGAATGACCAGGGATTTCCACAAATATTACCTGGACCTATTATCTCAAATTCCTTAATTCCAACCTTCAGTGAAATACCAAGCTGCTTACTGTCAACCACAGCAAGCACGGAGGTATGACTCCAATAAAAGCTAACGTCGTTGTTAAGTTGCGAAATTTTTTGAAAACATTTGGGAATGAATTATATTCTACCGACGATAGTGTCCTTTATTGTAAAATTTGTGAAGGAAATGTAGGGAGTTTCTGGAAAGTTTTCTGTGGCTGAACATTTGGAACCCGCCAAACATAAGAGAAATGTCGTTAAAAAAGAAATAAAAAAAGAAAAACACACATCAATTCAGCCCTTGTCAGCAAGAAGAAATTTCAGGAGACTATCACAGGATAATACTGAAATTATTTCAATACAGTCCCTTTTGCAAGTTAATATCAATTATTTTTAGCCTACTTTTCACATTTTGCAAAAATGAGAAAAAAGTAGACTTATGAGATCGGGCAAATGTCTGTCTGTCTGTCTGTCTGTCTGTCTGTCTGTCTGTCTGTCCTTCTGTCTGTCTGACTGGCTGTGTGTGTGTCCCCCCCTATCAACTCCTAAACGGCTGCAGCAATCGAAACAAAATTTGGTAGGAGTAAAGATCTATACCTGAATATCTCACGGCCATATTTTAAAATGATGTCAGTGCTACCAACTGCTAAAATATCGCAATTGAAATTTGAGCTCCATGTTGGATATCTTGGAAAGTATGAATGGGAGCTATTTCAAAATTGGCACACGTACAGATCATAATATTTCAGTTTAATTTCCAGGAGGCCAAACATGGCAGTGTTGCCAAACTGATTATAAGCCTCCTGATAGGTCCAATTTTTAAATGCATATAACTTCTACACTATCAAGTGGAATTCAACCAAATTTCGTATGTTGTATGTGTACATAACCAGATATGACTGAGCGTATTCTTAAGACCTACCAGGGCTGCCAACTGTTAATAAATGCTCCTAATTTATTTTATCCAAATACCAATATATCAGAAAGTATGCAAGCCGACAGCTTTAAACTATGCACACATATAGTACCTGACATTCTATATTAATTTGGAGTAACTTATATACGTCAGTGCTACCAACATGATTCTAAGCCTGCTGACAGGTCCAACTTTAAATACATGTAACATCCATACTATCATTTGGATTTCAACCAAATTTCGTATGTGCTATGTGTACCATAACAGATATGACTATGCGTATTCTAAGGAGCAACCAGGGCTGCCAACTGTTAATATGTGCTGTCCCTATTTTTGTTACCCTAATATCAATATATCAGAAAGTATGCAAGCCAATAGCTCTAAACGTTGCACACGTATAGTACCTGGCATTCTAGACGAATTTGGAGTAACTAATATACGTCAGTGCTGCCAACATGATTCTAAGCCTGCTGATAGGTCCAATTTT
The DNA here is from genome assembly GCA_946902985.2 of Meconema thalassinum. NCBI lineage: Eukaryota > Metazoa > Arthropoda > Insecta > Orthoptera > Tettigoniidae > Meconema > Meconema thalassinum. The sequence goes on along the minus strand of OX336394.1, from coordinate 243,429,895 downwards.
AAAATGCATGTAACTTCTATACTAACTAATGGATTTCATTCAAAATTGGCACAACAATAGATCATATTATTTCAGATTATTTCTGACCAATACATGCATGACATTGTTGCCAACATGATTTTACGCGCGCTGTTAGATCCAATGTTTAACTGCATGTAACGTCCATGCTATTCATTGGACTTCAACCAAATTTTGTATTTAGTACCTTAAGAGACGGAACTAAGAATATATTCAGTCATCAGGGCTGCCAACTGTAGTGCTCTATTAGGATACATTATGCCAGGTATACAGTATTTCGAACTAATTGGAAATTTCGATATTAGCAACTTAATTTCGTCATTATTCTAGATAGGTTCATATTCTGTAGAATAATCATTGGCATGAAAAGTAGGATGTATAGTTCTTCACGGAACTTCTTGTTTATTCTGAATTCACTATGTAAATATTGTAAAATTATTTTCATTTTTTTTAAATCAATGGGTATTAAAATTGTATACGAGTTATACTTAAAAATGAACATAATAAAATAATTATTGATGGTAAGACTGCTTGAGGATCCATAAAATAATATTTCCTACTATTTAGAACTGTTTCTTAGTTGAGATGTTTAAAAAAAAAGGTGTATGCCCTAGTTATATGTCCGTCTGTTCATATTTTCTTTATAGCGCTGTCAGGCAAACAGTGAGGCATTTCATTCAGACTACTCTCTGATATCCTAAAATGGTGATGTAAGAAATCAGCACCACGGGACACTACAGTCAATTGACTCAACATGTTTAATTTGTACATTCCGTTATAAATTATCCTTTGTAAGTAATACCGTACCGGTATGCCACAAAAGAATAAAAAACATAATTAATGAACGAAGTTGGGTCATTTATAATTATTAACAACCAACCAACAACGGCAGCTGGTGCCCAGATGTCTGTGGTCTCGGTAGACGTGGGTCGAACCTCACCGCCGGCCGTCCGTGAAATAGTTTTCCGTGGTTTCCCATTTTCAACTACAGACAAATGCTGCGACGGCACCTTCGAATGTGCCACGGCCGCTCCCTTCCAAATCCGTGCTTATTTTCATTCACCTTCATTCATATCATCTCTCATTAACTCCTCTCATGAGGTTGGCACCGGGTGAGTTAGCCGAGGTCGTTTCGGCATGACTGCTGGCAGTCGCTCACATCCGGGAGGCGAGGAGGTTCGAATACCCCGCCGGCAACCTTGAAGATGGTCTTCTGTGGTTTCCCATCTTCCTTCCAGGCAATTGCCGGGGTTGGTCCCTAACTATAGGCCACAGCCGCTACCTTCCAACTCAACTCCTCGTCCTTGTACATTCCCACTTTCCTCCCCAACGGTACTTGTAACTCACCCATTGGGTGTCCGTCTCGAAGTAGCTACAAAAACTGGCGAGCCGAACATGTCCTCGGACACTCCCGGCACTAAAAGCCATACGCTAAAAAAAATGAGGTTGGCGAGAGGAATGACATCCGACTGTATAAACTATCCACCATAAGGACGCGAAAATATATATTATCTCATTTCCGTCCCAGTTGAAACAGGAATCATACGCATTATAGTTATTATTACCGTATTATTATGGTCATCTTATCACTACCGACAGCGGTCACCCGCTAACGCACAGCGCTAGGCAATGTGGCCATGCTCCATGTGGACTTGGTAGACGTGGGTTTGAACCCCACCGTCGGCCATCTTGGAAATGGTTTACCGTGGTTTCCCCACTTTCAATTCTAGGCAAATGTTGGGACGATCCTTCTGACAGGCCACGGCAGCTTCCTTCCACATCCTTGCCCAGCTTCATTCATCTAGATCTCTCATTAACTCCTCTCATGTTGGTGTCAGGAAGGGCATCCGGTCGTAAATACATCCGCCACATAGCGTTTCATCGCATCTCATCCCCGATCCCGTTAAATAGGTAAAAGTAAGGGGTAGACATACATCGTCATCCATCCTTATCGTAGAGGGTGTGGTGGAGCAGCGGTCAAGCTGTTGGCCTCTCACCACGGCGGAGTGGGTTCAATTCCCAGTCAATGCTTGTGAAATGCCATATTCAGTGATTCGGATTCCATGTAAAAAGGAGGTCCCGTGGCTCATGATCTCGAGATTAACGGTCACGTATAACTACAATCTTCCTTCTTCCTTCCATCCTTAACGTATGCAACTACTGTATTCAAGACAAATACAGAGATCCAAGTTTCTTTTTCTGGCACTGACAGGGCATCTGCTCAATCCTAGACCATAATAAATACAGCCATGCATACTACTACAAAAATCACACAAACACAGGTTATCAGACATATTTAACACACACCCAAATACATCGGGCTGATGATCAAGATTTATTAACAACAACCATCATATTTATTTTCGTCTGGCTCGTGGTGCAGTGGCTAGCAAACCTGCGAAGAGCGGAAGTGGTTTTCCTCTTATACTTCAGGAAAATGCCGGGATGGTTCCTAACTTAAGGCCACTGCCGTCTCCTTCCCCAAATTAAATATAAACCCACTACGGTACTACTACAACATTGACCCACAATAACACGGTTATGAATGATATATATATATATACATACACACATAAGCAGGGGCGCACCCAGACTTTTGGTTTGGAGGGGGCTTTCCTCAATAACATGATTTCAGCTATGGAAAGAGAATGTGTCCATTATTATTCTTGTATGTAAATATTGTTACGGCTGTGAGTTTGTTTCATCGCTCGCCGCATGAGTCACAACTGCCCCAGGGCTGGGCTGCTCTGCCTCAGTGTATTGCGTGCGCCTTATGCAACAGGACTACTAGGACAAAGGGATGGTCCAGAATATTCGTGACTCAGCCAGTGAAGGAAACCTCGAGAAGCCGTGAACCCTGGATGGGTCTAGAAGCATTTATTGAGTCACCGGCCTGCTATATAAGAGCGACCTGTCAAGCAGTTGTGGTTGTGTTTTTCGAGCTAGTGCGAGAGTTTATCCTGAGCGACAGAAGTGTGGTGACTTGCGAAACCCCTAGTGAAGCCGATTCTCTTGACAGCGAGGGAGTGAGAAGCATACAGGGGACTGCCTGTGTTTTGAGCGAGTGTGATTTCACTGAGCGACAGACGTATTGTGGCGAAGTGCCGTATGAGTTACGAAATCCAGTGACATTGTTTCCCAGCTTGTGAACAGCGAAGCAGCGTGTAGCAAGTAACTGTAGTTTGTGTACATGAGGAAGAGGTGCAGGTAGTTTCTGTCAAGGCCACCTGACTCATTAGGACGAATTAACTTCTGTCGTTTGTTGACAAGTGAAAGGGGGCAAGAGCTCTCCATAAGGAAGAGACTTGAGAAAACTGGAGTAAGGCTCTAATTGCTTGTATTTGCTGTTGAATGGTGTATCTTTCTGGCCGCAATAAATTTAATTATTTCATTTAAAGGAACAATCTGTGTTGTGCCTCAACCCACCGTAGTCCAGTTAACAAAAGTGCTACTGGAGGGGGGGTGGGGCACGTAACAACTGGTGTCAGAAGCGGGATTACGAACTCAAACACAAGCACAACACCTGACGGTCCTGGTTTCAAAACCCGAGCAGGTCATTTTTTTATTTTAATTTTCCTGTGAGTGCATGCCCTTTACAAGACAAACATCTAAAATGGAAGCGCAATTTGCAGCATTGCTAGAAAAGTTAAGTGGCATGGAAGCCAAGATGGAAGACGGCCAGAAGAAGATGGAGGACGGCCAGAAGAAGATGGAGGACGGCCAGAAGAAATTTGCCAAGGACCTGAAGGATGACCTGAAGAAGCTGGAAGACGGCCAGAAGAAGTTAGCCGAGGACCTAACTGCCAAACTAGAAAACGGCCAGAAGAAGATGGAAGACGGTCAAAATAAGTTAGCGGAGGATCTGAAGAGGATAGAGGACGGCCAGAAAAAGATGGAAGACGGTCAGAATAAGTTGACACAGGACCTGAAGAAATTAGAACTGGGTCTGCGTGAGGAAGTCACGGCAGTAGAAAAGAAGTTCGACGCCTTACATGTGGAAGTTGCCGAGCTGCGCCAACGCCCACTGATGGGGGTGGAGGAGAAATTCAACGCCTTACAAAAGGAAGTTGACGAGCTGCGCCAACGCCCACTGACGGGGGTGGAAGAGAAATTCAACGCTCTACAAGAGGAAGTTGCCAAGCTGCGCCAACGCCCGCCCACCGTTACACCGAGAATATCAGGAACGGGATATAGCAGAGTGACGCCCCCTACCTTCGACGGAAAGGTCCCGTGGAGCACCTACTTACGTCAGTTCGAGGCGGCCTGTTCCTTAAATAACTGGAACGACACAGAAAAGGCTACAGCTCTCATTGTAGCGCTGAGAGGTGACGCCCATAACGTCCTTCAGGCCATCCCGACTGGATCCCAGGACTACGCTTCACTGATCGCCCATATGGAGTCCCGATATGGAGATAGCCATCTTCAGCAGGCCTACCAGATGCAGCTCCGGACCCGGGTACAGAAGAACGCGGAAACCCTGCAGGAGTTCGGGATGGACATCGCACGCCACGTAAGGCTCGCCTATCCAACAGCGCCGGCCGACTTTCTGGAACAGATTGCGACGCAGACCTTCACCGACGGACTACGGGACTCGGACACTCAACAGGCGCTGCGACTCGCGCGCAATAAGTCTGTGGCAGATGCGCTGAGCCACGCACTTGAGTTCAAGACGGCAAAACAGGCATCTAGAATGCGCGCGCGGGTGCGTCAGGTGGACATCGACGAACCATCCAAAGCCGACAAGACCAAGCCCCAGGTCGATGAACTGATGGAGGCGCTAGGCCGGTTCTTCAAGGGTCGCAGTACCACCAACAAAAACGTAGCCGAAGGACATCCGGAGAGGCGGCCCGGAAGAGGACTACCGACCTGCTGGACCTGCCGTAAGAGAGGCCACCTGAGCAAGGACTGCGGTGATCAGCGCCGCCAAGGGATTCCGTCGGGACAGTCAGTCGTAGGGAAACCACGCGGCCCAGGAAAGCAAGTATCAGCCAGCCTTGGGGGGCAAAGATTTGCTTGTGACAGTCGTCAAGCCCCGGCAGTCCAAGTTCGTGTGACTGAGTTAAGGAGGGATAATAGCAGTCTGATGGTCGACGGAGTCGTCAACGGAGAGAGCTGGCCCATGCTAATCGACACGGGAGCATCGAGGACCATCGTCAGTCCCACCGTGATCCCGAAGTGGAGAGTGCAACCCACACAAAGGAACCTCCAACTAATAACCGCGACCGGAGAGACCGCACCGGTACATGGCGAAGCATCACTGGAGTTCGTCATTGGTCGACGGGCGATAAAGCATCCAGTGCTTGTGGCTGACGTATCAAATGAAGTGATCATCGGACTGGACTTCATGGACCAGAACAACATCATCTTGGATCTGAGTACCAACACTCTGCACTTCGGAGGTGAGGAACTTGCTTTGCAACCAGCACACGAGGCCGTCACCCCACGACGAGTAAGGCTGAGAGAGGACGTCATCGTTCCCACCAGGACGGAGATCAGCGCTGCCGTAATTGTCGACGGAACTGCTGAGGGAGTGGCGGCTGTCATCGAGCCAAAATATGAGGACATCCAGACAAAAGGATTGTTAGTTGCCAAGACCCTCATCAACACGACGTCTCGGCCGTACGTCCGCCTGTCCAACCTGAACGACTACGACATTACGGTTCACCGGGACACCAACCTAGGAGTCTGCGAGCCTGTTACCTGGATTGCCCGCATCACAGATACGACGGACGGACACCTGCAGACGGACGGTTTGGAAGGTTTCTTTATGTTTATGTGATGCAATGTTTTTAAAGTGTTCCCAGGTTTTTAGGGGGGGCTTAAGCCCCCAAAGCCCCCCCCCCCCTGGGTGCGCCCCTGCACATAAGTACACGGGACAAAATGATCACGATGTGATACAAGCTCGTCAAATGAAAGAACAGCAACTTATTTGTCAATTCAAAGTTTTATACAACTCTTACACTACTCTTACGGGAGACAATTGCCGCATTTTGTACAGCCCTTATGTGAGCACTTCCAGGAATTTTCGAACAATACTAGTTAACAGGTTCAGACAACCTCATGCGTTTGGGAATTTCATACTACGTAGCTTGAGGCTACTGCTTGTGGAAAGGTTTCCAAGATCAAACACACTGATAACAGAACATCGGGAGACATCCTTCGGAGATTTTGTTCTAAATGCATCCTAAATAAATAGCATTGCACATGGTCTTACTAGGTCGCTTTATTGCTGGAAGAGTTGTATTGATCTAAAACTTAATGTCTACCAATTGACTTAAATTATTAAAAGCGAAAATAATGGAAGATAAAACTGAAAATTACCTAATGCAGTGATTGTATTTTGATTGTATTTTATGTATTTTGAAAATACAAAATACTCATGAAAAGTATTTTCGATACAGATACAAAATACATGTTCAAAAATGTATTTTCGATACAAAATACAAAATACAAAAGTATCGAAAATACGTATTTTAAATACATGTATTTTCGATACTGCCCAACTCTGTCAATAGTCTATTGTCATGTAATCTCGATAAATGACAGTAAAATGCAATTCTCCCTTTTCTCATCGTGTATATTATTGAATCACTTTCCCGATAGACAACTGCACTAAGCAACAATCTCCATTGTCCACCTACCTGGTGCAGGCGCGGATTCAAGGGGGGGGGGTCACGGGGGTCATGACCCCCCCCCCCCAAACGGAGACCAAATTTGTTTGCAAACTCAAAAAACGAAAACACAATTACCAGACAAATACAACTTAACGAATTTTAACTGAAGAACAGTTTTGTTTCATTTTATTCAATACTGAATTATCTTTATTGGAATTATTATGTTCTGTTACAACTGTACATATTTACAACTTCAAACCTCAAACTGCAAGCTTGGTTGGCAATTTAAGCTGTGACTTTCTCCCTTTGTCGGTATCAACTCGACTTGCCGAAACTGTAACGTACCTTAAACGTACCTGTAAAAGTCGCAAAACACGCGGTTGCAATTTGTACGAATATTTTTGGTGCGCTAAACGCATCGAATTTCTATCCATGAAGCTTGCAAAAAAATTGGTCTGGTTTTGTACGTTTGGTTATTTTGTGATTGCGTTTTTAGTGATACCATTTTTCTTAACAATTTCGATTCTCTGACCCCCCCCCCCCCCCAAAGCCAAACTCTAGATCGAATCTCTGACTCCCCCCCCCCCCCCCAAAACCAAACTCTAGATCCGCGCCTGACCTGGTGTTCTTTTTTAAAAATTAATGATTGCTCTGAATATCCTTTTGTCAACCTTCTGCAGTTGATCTGCGTTGATTTGGTGTTAAATTTAAATAGTGTTTCACAAGCATAGGCCTAAGTCGCTTCAGGTTTAACGACGGAGCAGTAATGTTGAAATTTAGCATTTATCGAAAGAGATTTCTTCTTGTATGTTGGCCAAGTAATCCGTTGTGTTTTTCTTAATTTCCGTAAATGTCCTGCGATTTTTCATTGGAGTTCCAAGTGAAAATTTCACCAAGATATTTTTTTTTTTTTACAATTTTAATTTGTCCATTCTGTTTAATATAATGGCTTGTTATATACAAATAAATGCAGCCGTCATGGGATTAGATTTTGAATATAAAGTGGAAGTACAAACTATATAACCGACAGTAGTGGCTACGCTGGCTAAAGCACAGGATTAGGTCATGGGGCCATGCTCTCTGCTGACTTGGTAGACGCGTGGGTTCGAGCCCCACCGTCGGCCGTCCTTGAAATGGTTTTCCGTGGTTTTCCATTTTCAACACCAGGCAAATGCTGCGACGATACCTTCTGACAGGCCACGGCCGCTTCCTTCCACATCCTTGCCCAGTTTCATTCACCATCATTCATTTCATCTCTCATTAACTCCTCTCATGAGGTTGGCGTCAGGAAGGGCATCCGGCCGTAAAAACTATCGCCACAAAGACTTCCATCGCATCTCATCCCCGACCCCGTTGGAAAACGGGAATAATAAGGGGTAGACATACATACAAACTATATAACAGAAAGTCCTCTATCCCCGTTACCGTCAATAAACAAGTCAACTTTATGCTCAGAATAATCCCAAGGCTTGTTCTAATCTCAAATGAAATGCATTGAACTTGGCTTATCAACTACGTCACGCATGAACACATGCCGAGAACACAATATGTAACACAAGTATGTTTCCGAAATCTGCTGAGGATTCCAGTCGAAATTGTGAGTTTGTTTCCCCTTAAAGGCTGCAATTCAGGTGAATTATTAATAACACTACTGTCAAGTAGTCAGCCCGGCAGGGCCGCAGAGAGCAACCACGGGCCCAAGGACTAGAACTTCCAGACCCCTTCATCGTTATCCGTCCCGTGACATTATCCTAGAAGTACAGTTCGATATATCGAAGTGCTTTCGGAAAAAGAAAAAAAACTTAGAATTATTGAAAAATTGAGATATAGAAATACATATAAAAATGGCGTTCTATTATCATAAATAGTCTACGGTTGCTTCGTCATGCTGTTCATTTTTCATAATGGTTGACAGCATATTAGCTGGAATTCCGAGCATAATAAGCTGCTGACAGAAATTGGCAGAAATACACAACTGAATCGACATTTTAATTCCCATGCCACACCTAAGTACTACTGTAGGTCGTCACATGCAACTAGGGTTAAATGTTGTGCAAATATTGCAGATCAATTACGATTAATTTTACTGTATGTATTTCAATTCCTTTCAAAAACGTGACGCCTGCATAGCGCTATAAATCTTGTGTTCATTTTTCATAATGGTTGACAGCATATTAGCTGGAATTCCGAGCATAATAAGCTGCTGACAGAAATTGGCAGAAATACACAACTGAATCGACATTTTAATTCCCATGCCACACCTAAGTAACGTAATTCAACTGCATGTTCACCCCAACTTCAAGTTAAAGACACACATTTTGTGTCAGTGGGAACAAAATATCATTTGAGGTGTCGAAATATTCGAGTGATAGATCTTCCAATTAATATACAAAAAAAAAAAAACATGACATAAATTGTGTAGAACTAGGCCGGGAAATTAAAATTACTTCGAGATATAGGAAATTCGAGATATAGAAGATCGACTGTATTTTTTATTTCTATTTTATAGCCCCCTCCCTAAAAAAAAACTCCGTGTAAATCAGAACGAATTAAATACGGGTTTATTTATTCTTCAGTTATTCAGATCTCTTTTACTGCCTCATTGATTGTATTATTTTACTTCAATGTGATCAACGGACTTTATAAAATACCGTAATTTTTGTTGCATCTGACCATGTATGCTCGCCACACGCCCTCTACCCCAGGGGCTCACATTTAGTGGGACGTGGGTTGGCGACCACGGGATCCCAGCTAAGTCCGGCATCGCTTCCACTTACTTGTGCCAGGCTCCTCTCCGTCTTCTTTCCTGTCGACCTCTTTTAGTCAAGTCTTATTCTCTTCCAACGTATTAGGGTATCCGAGGCCTAGGGAGTCACTTATTTTCCCACCTTAATTGGTGCTTCTCTCGTCATTCCTGATTCCTCATTCTTCGAGGGGTCAGACCTCTTGTTTTTCTTTCAGGTATCTCCTGCCTTCTTCCCAAGACCCTCAAGGGGTCAGGGTGTATGTGGCCCCACCCCTTACTGTGCACCCTGGATAGTGCTACATCCTCAAGGGCTCACGGCTGGTGAGTTCGGGAGTTGGGGACCCTGAGGGATTCCTGAGCTGGGACTGTTTCTCCCTATTTCCATTGCCTTTGGGGCGGACCCACTCCTCTTTCCCTTTCGTATCTGCCTATCCTGGTTCTCTTTCTTTCGTTCTAAGTCCCTCAATCCTCATTCTTCGAGGGTTGAGGGCATATCTTTCCCATTTCTTTTATTTCCCTTACTCTTCTTTTGTTTACCTTTTTTAGACAATTTTAATTTATGTCCATGTGCGTGTCCCCCCTAATAATTTCTAAATGGCTGGAGCGATTTCAATGAACCTCGGTAAGGTCATAATACTACTTTGTACGACCCCGACTGTGCCCTTCAAATTGTATTACGACTCACCAATCCAACATGGTGGATGTGCGAAATATTTCACCGGCATTCTATATCTCCGAAACTATTACTGATATAACCCTGAAATATCCGACAGCAGTGGCTACGCTGGCTACAGCACAGCGTTAGGTCATGGGGCCAAGATCTCTGCTGACTCGGTAGACGCGTGGGTTCGAGCCCCACCGTCGGCCGTCCTTGAAATGGTTTTCCGTGGTTTCCCATTTTCAATACCAGGCAAATGCTGGGACGGTACCTTCTGACAGGCCACGGCCGCTTCCTTCCACATCCTTGCCCAGTTTCATTCCTCTTCATCCATTCCATCTCTCATACCGACGCGAAGGTCGCCCATGGGCGTCGACTAGAAATACCTTCACTCGGCCTCAAAGGAGACCACACGACAAAAAAACTGAAATTTTTTACTGTGATAAAGGGCACTACTAGAAGTTTACCTATGTAACTTTTAAGTAAAAAATGAACATGGCGGCCAAGCGAAGTTGAAACATTTAAACATTTAAATCGACTTTTCTCGCGATTCAACCCCCCGAGCGCTGTGAAACATGGTACAGCAAATGTTTAGGCCTATGCACATTGTAATACCCTGACATCTAATCAAGTTCAATTCTTTTCATAACCTCAAGATGGTGGCTGTGCGAAATTTTAAAATTAAGTTTTTATTTCTTGAGTCCTAATCATGCGATCGAAGTCAATGTTTGAATAATAAACGTACGAAATAATCCCCATCTAATAGTACATAACTCTATGACCAACATATATAAAACTCCAACATGGCGACCATCCGAAATATTTAGACGGCTCTACTGCATGGATGGGATTGGGGAGGATTTAGCAGCAAACGACCTTCCTCACTTCAAGCACGTTCGGATCACATCAGTTGATGTTGAACGCAGCTTTTCGAGATATAAAAACTTGTTGGCTGAAACCGCTGATCATTTACATTTGACAACATCAGAATGACATTCGTAGTGCGGTGCAACTCAGACTAAACTGAACATAAACGTTTTGTTAAGTGCTAGAAATCTATTTTGATTGTATTTTCAGTTTGAGCTTAGGATGTCATTTTTGAAACATTGGTTGGTTGGTTGGTTCTTAAGTTTAGGGGCTGCGACAACGCGGTCATGTAGCCCCGTGTACTTTGGGTGTGTGTAGAATCTGTCTGATAACCGGTGTTAATTGTGATGGCTGTATTAGTGTGTGTATCTGTTTTTTAATTTAAGTGCAGACTGCAACTTAGAATTTTTCAAATAGTTCCTACTTTTGCCGCCAAACGCCACCGTCAACGACTACTAGGCTTAGTTCAGAACTCAGCTACTAGACGCCACCGCAGTCGGCTCTTGGCAACGAACATAGAAACCTAAGAGCGTTGTTTACATTCTTAACCTATACAATTTAGTTTCACACAGGTGTAATTAGTGGAAAGTTCTTTAACATGCCATAAATCTATGACATGGGACCGCCGGCTTCACTTCCCCTCCGAAGGAAGGCATACTGAGGGATTTTAACGCTCTTAAAAAATCCGACGGCTTCGGCCGGGTTTGAATTTTGAAACATTGATGAGCTTATTATTATAAGATCATTTTCTCCATTTTTACTGCATTTTTCGAATCTTTGAAATATTGGTGAGTTTATTATTATAAGATCATTTTCTCCATTTTATAGGGCATTTTTCGAATTTTTTAGTAATTTATTAGTCATTTTTGAAAATTTCAAGTGCATTTTTTAAACTTTTTTACGACATCAACATCCGGACCCTAAGGCACAGTTTACCTAATAGATACCACACCCACGCACGTAGAGGTTGCTACATGACCATGGGCGTCCGCAGGGGTTGGTGGCAAGGAGGGGTCGTGGCCCTCCTTTGTAATCCCAAGAATATATCGATTGTTCATTGTCAAACCAGTTTATTTCATAAATTGAAGTTAATGATAGTTAACTGATTTAGATGTAGGGATAAGTCCACAGTTTTATTTTACTTAATTATTTGGAATTATTTGAAAATATCTCCAGTTATTTAGAAAATCGGTGAACTGGATTAACATGACCATTTTAATGAACTGTTTCATTCTTATTTTTGTCGATACCAGAATGATACAACTACTTTTTGAGAAGCGAACATTATGACGATGGTTTTCAAAGAAAAGCGAACTTCTGTCTGAACTAAAAATATCTATTCCTGCCATTCATGCCATAAAGATAATATACCCAACGGTTTCAAAGCAGCCAAATAATGAATATCACGAAGTAAGTAAGTAAGTAACAAATGAATCGAAAATTGCGGGGGTTGGGGGGAGGTATTTCTCATCAGCACCTAGTGAAAGGAAGGTAATGAAATGAAAAATATTACTTGCCCCCCCTCCCCCCTCTGGAAAAGATCCTGTGGGCGCCCATGTACATGACCACGATGTCTAAAAGTCTCTAAATGAATCAACAACAACAACTACTGCTCGCAATGACATCATGAGTTATTACACCCATTCCAGTTGACACTAAGTAAGAGCACGCCATTTTACAACGATAAACAGACGTAACGTTCCATTGAGAAACAGTTCTGCCTGTCTAATAAATTATGATGAATGATGGCGCATGACGTATGGTCCACTTTCTTGAGACGTATTATCATAATCGAGCACGTTAATTCTTGTGCGCAGTTGTGCTGCATACGTCGCGTCCTTAACCCCGTTTTAGCCTATTTTCATCATTTGAAAAAATTGCTTATGAGATCACCTTTTGTCCGTGTGTATTATTTCTGTTTGTGTGTCCCTAATGAAATCTAAATGGTTTGAGCGATTTCAATGAAACTCGGTACGGACATAGTACTATTTAATCCGAGCCCGACCATGCTCACCAAATGAAAATACGTTTCACCGATCCAACATGGCAGCCGCGCGAAATATTTAACCGGCATTCTACTGTATATCTCCGAAACTATTACTGATACCGCCATGGAATTGTGTATGGTGATAGAGAATAATAACGTAAGTTCACCTATGTGATTATTAAAAACATGTTAAGTACAAAACCAACATGGTGGCCAAGCGAAGTTAAATTGTTGAAATAGTATTTTCTCGAGATCCAATCAACCGAGTGCAGTGAAACCTAACATTCTACATGTTTGATCTACGTATGATTTAATCTACTAGCATAATTATAATTCAAAAGCAAGATGGCGGCTGTACGAAATTTTAATTTCAAGTTTTTCTCCTTTGTGTTGTGAACCAAAAGCTGTTTAGTATATCACATGACAAATCCTCTTAATAGGTAAGAGAGTTTTATTGGAAAAGACCAGTGGGATGTATGGAAATAGGCTATTTAGTTCTTTACGGAACTACTTTCTTTTAAATCGTTTACCCTCCCAGCTAGGCTTCACCCGCGGACTCTGCGATTAATCATTCCTCTACCGTCACAAGGTCAGTATTTGGGAACTGAACACATTTGTCGTCAGATAAAACAGAGGATGGTGACAGGCTGCGAACTTGGGCCTATTTAAGGAAGTCAGCCCTGGAACTGTTGGAAGGAACTGTCCCGGAATTTCCCTGGTGGTGAAAATAAGAATCCACAAAAATCATTTTCATGATAGCCGAAGTGGGATTTGGAACCCACACACTCCCGATGCCGGCGAGGCACGAGATAGCACGTTAGAGCTCTCGGCCACCGTGGCTGGTAGAATGAAAGCCACAGGACCTCCTTATTATGTGGAATCCGAACCACAGGACATGGCATTTCACTTCGAAAATCTCATGTATTGACCGGGAATCGAGCCCAGTCCACCTAGGTGAGAGGCAAAGAGCTTGGCTGCTGCGCCACCACGCCCTCCACATCTTGGTTATCAGCCTCGTGTAGTTGGATGTGTATTGAGCTTGTCTAATAACCTGTGTTTCTGAGATGACTGTAGCAATGTGTATAGCTGTAGTAGGGACTGAGACGGGGTATGTGCCCCGGAACTTGAAGTAAGGTAATATCCTGTCATTTCCCTGGAAGGAGTGTGCAAAACCCTGGAAAATACCACACTCAGAATAGCCGCTGTCAGCACTGGGATTCAAACCCCCGATCTCCGGACTTGCTGCAGCTGTCCTCGCTGCCGTAGTGCGCGATTTAATGACCACGGTTACGCCGCAATTATACATGGAAATGGAAGTTGAAATGTCTGACGCCAGTGGGACCCCAGCCCGCGACCTCCAGCTTTCAACGGTGAACAAAGCCGGAGGTCCTGGATTTGACTCCCACTGGGGTCAGACATTTTAACTCTCTAACTTACGTTCACTTCCTGGTGTAGCGGCTAGCATTATCGACTGGCACCCTGGGGGTATGGGCTCGATTCCCGGGTCTACCAAAACATTTAATTCTGATCTGAGGGCTGGAACAGTGTACACAGCTTCTTTTTGAAAAATCGAGGAGAGTTGGGTTCGATTCCATTCTGAAGTGGTTTTCCGTGGTTTTCCACTTTCACTTCAGGCATAATTATACCAGGATTGGTTCCTAACGTAAGGTCACGGCCGCCTCCTTCCCAATTTCTACCTGAACTACAAATACACACAAACCATGAGACACCACAATAGCGCATGTTATCAGACATTTTTTAAAATAAATGTATATATCTGTATCTCTACCCTCCCCCCCCCCCCTCTCTCTCTCTCTCCTTCTCTCTAATACAGCCATCACAATTAACACCGGTTATCAGACAAATTATACACACACACAAAGTACACGGGGCTACAAGACCGCGTTGTCGCAGCCTCTAAGCTAAGGAACCAACCATCTGTCTCTCTCTCTATCTCTCACACACTCACACCCAAAGACACGGGACTAATATATGACAACAATATGTCACAACAACTCTCTAACTTCCATCTAATGGATTGCATGACCTAATAATCGAAATTTGATGTTATTTAGTCGGTCCACACAATTGTACCCAATTGTGATGGGTATTCCTAATCCTGAAAAAAATTACATGAGATATAAATACACTTGGATGACCAGTTTCGATCGTCAAGCGATCATCATCAGATCCATTACATTTAGGCTATTAAATCCATGTCTAAAATAGCCTAAGTGTAAAGGATCTAATGATGATCGCTTGACGATCGAAACTGGTCATCCAAGTGTATGTATTAATCTCATGTAATTTTTTTCAGGATTAGGAATACCCATCACAATTGGGTAGGCTACAATTGTGTGGACCGACTAAAAAACATCAAATTTCGAATTCTAAGGCAACACTGAAAATGGCTTCAAATAACTTAATGACCTAATAACTGAATGCCTTTATTTGATGAGGTTGGCAACAGGAAGGGCGTCCAGCCGTGAAAACCAAACTGCCTCATAGACACTCACCTCATCTCATAGTCTACACGGAAGAACAGGACGTCGTCGTTGTTGTTGTTGCTGGGGCTTAGACGTCGTGATCATTTATAGCCCCATTTCTTTGGGTGTGTGTGGAATTTGGGTAATAACCTGTGTTATTGTTATTGCTGTACTAGAGTGTGTATTTGTAAATTGGAGATAACATTGGGAAGGAGGCGACCGTGGCCTGAAGTTTGGAACCATCCCAGCATTTTCCTGGTATACAAGTGAGGAACCAGGATGGCTGAATTGGAAATCGAACCCCCCTCTTCAAAGGTTCTAGCCCTCACACCAGAATTTTTTGGCAGAGCCGGGAATCGAACCTGGACATCCGGGGTGACAGCCAAGAACGCGATGTGAACAGGGAATAGTAAGGGGTAAAAAATATACTGTATCCTACTTTCCGTATGCCCATCACAATGAGTTTGTGAAGGGAGCACCCCAAAACAATTTAAGCACCTTGCCTGCATCCCTCGTCCCTGGTCACACCCCACGAAATAAGTTAGCATCCTATGTCTTAGTTTCTGACTGACACAATATATAAATGAAGCTGTCTACTCACCTACTACTCCATTGGAGCCCAGTCCCGTCAATAAAGCTCTTGTTCCAGCATCACCCAGGCATTATCGAGCACTAATGATAACCGAACCACGGAGGGAGCTGCTTTATGTAAGACTCTCAGCCAAGCGCTGTTAGTAAACAACTGCGTAGCCAGCGAACCCAGCACAATCTGGCGGGAGACCAGCAGATGTGCTGACTAACCATGATTTTTAAATCACTTCATGAATGAATAAACAAACAGAGCCTCGCGTTTCTTCCCAGCGCGTCATCGTCTTGACACCTCGGATAGGCACTGGTCCACTTCTAGCATCCGCCTTTATAGGAGCGACGAACTCTATATAAATTAAAACTCAGTATTTTTTCTAGGTTTGTGCCATGTCTTGTGTGGGGCTTCGCCTAGGACACCAAGCTAGTTCATCAGCGGGCTCGGGGTATCCCCGCCTGGACCCCCACAGGAGTAGCGAACAGCACGCTACCTCCATTTTTATTAAGCGCACCTGCGCCTCTTTACTGCGAAAACTAAAAGCTCAAGCAGCTGTATCACCCTATGAAGGCTTCCAAAAATATGGTATATTGACTTGAACGGCCAGTGAATTAAAACTCAGCAAATTTTCTAGGTTTGTGCCGTGTCTTGTGTGGGGCTTCGTCTAGGACACCAAGCTAGTTCATCAGCGGGCTCATGGTGTCCCCGCCCCGCTACTCCTGTGGGGGTCCTGGCGGCGAGATTGCAATTTCTAGTTCACTTTTAGCACTGGAGAGCGATACGGCTTCCTGATTGGCTATTCTGAAGGAGCACGACTACATCAAAGGATGTGATTAGTCAGCGTAGATATAGCGTGGAATCTATCAGCGACGTCGTTCCATAAAGTTAAGGTTTATATGCTAGTCAAATTTATGCATTAATAACGAAAAAAAACCTCATACTTCAATAAATGCAATAGCAAACATTTAGGAAGTGATGACTAGGGACATCCATGCTAATGACAAATTGCGTATTTATTGTTGTATTGTTCAATTCTCAAAATTTTATTAAAATCTAGTCTATTTGTAAGATATTCATGTATACAATGATACTTTTTTCATAGAACTGTGTTGTTAGAATAATAAACTCTATGCAGTCATAGGGCCATAAAGTGTCCCCTGTATGTAGAATCACCCAAATGGTAGCCTACAAGGGGGTGTTAATCGATGAAAAACATTCTGGTAATGATTCTTCTTGATTTAAGAAGATATGGAAACACTTATGGCCTGGGAACAATGATCATGCAACTATTTCAAGGCGCATTACAATGTATACGGGTAGGCCTACCAAGAAATTCCGAAGTTAATTCAGCGGGAGTTCTACATATTTTGTTCAAACCCGGAACGACATCGCTGATAGGTAACTACGCTGACTAATCACATCCTTTACTGCAGACGTGTTACGTCAGAATAGCCAATTAGAAAGCTGTGTCCTTCTCCAATGCTAAAAGTGAACTAGAAATTGCAATCTCGCGTCCGGGCGAGGACACCAAGATCCCGCTGATGAGCCAGCTTGGCGTCCTAGGCGAAACTCCACACAAGACACGGCATAAACCTAGAAAAATTGCTGAGTTTTAATTCACTGGCCGTGAAAGCCAATATACCATCTCTATGTAAATTATTCGTCGAGTGGTGTGGCGATGTAAGAACGTTTTCCTGAGAGGTAGGCCTACTTCTTCTTCTTCGTCTTCTGGTTCCTATCCGTTTCGGATGTTGGCAACCTTCTTGACTGTGCAGTTGCTGTCACTTGCAGCTCGGAATAATTCAGTGGACGTTTTGGAGGTCCAGGCTGTGAGATTTTTTATAACCAGGGTATTCTTCTCCCTGTTATTTTTCCTTGAAGAATAGACTGCAGGATATGGTACTAGTCGGTATCCCCCATGAAGACTGTCCTAGGTATTGGATTTTCCTTATTTTCACGGTGGTTAATACTTCCTTGGTTTTTGTAGTGAAAGAAGTCATTTTTCAGTGTTGCCTAATTTTAATAAAGAAAGCTTTTCAGTCAGTCAACACGAATTGTGCCCAGTTACATTAGGCGGGAAACATGCCCTACAAACTAATACGCTCTTTATGTTCAGATGACATGTTTCGAACATCACGCGTCATCCTCAGATCTTGTTCACTTACAGTCCAGCCGCTGAGTGTCCGGCACTGACGTTTGGTGATGGTGGGAGAAGAGGGCCAAAGGGAACATTATAGCCAACCTACGGCAGTGAAAAGCTGTTAATAGAACCTTGAAACTTGCCATCATTGAAATTCTTCTCTAGCATCTTCACTATGTATCGTGATAGTCCCACACCCCATTTGCAATTTTATGCATCATTTTTTAGCCTATTTTCAATTTTGAAAAAATAGACTTATGAGATCACCTTTTGTCCGTGCGTGTGTGCATGTGTGTGTGTGTGAGAGGTGTGTGTGTGTGCCCCCCCCCCCCTAATAAATTCTAAACGACTGGAGCGATTTCAATGAAACTCGGTATGTTCATAGCACTGTTCCGGGTGACCCTGACCGTGCCCTTCAAATTTTTTGTTACGTCTGACCAATCCAAAATGGCGGCTGTGCGAAATATTTCACCAGCATTCGATATCTCCGAAACTATTACCGATATCACCCTGGATTTTTTTACAGTGATAAAGGGAACTACTAAAAGTTCACCTGTGTGACATTTGAAAACTGGTAACTATAAAACCAACATGGCGGCCACGCGAATTTGCGACTATTAAATAGACGTTTCTCGCGATTTAACCAAGCAAACGCAATAAAATTTGGTACAGTATATGTGTATACACATTGTAATGCACCGACATCTAACTTCGTTCAATTGTTTACATAACCACAAGATGGCGGCTGTGCGAAATATTTCACTGGCATTCTATATCTCTGAAACTATTAGCGGTATCACACTGAAATTGTGTACGGAGATAAAGGGCACTACTGGAAGTTCATCTATGACTTTCAAAAACCGGTTAACTACAAAAAGAATATGGCGGCCAAGCGAATTTGAAAATTTTAAATAGACCTTTCTCGCGATTTAATGTTCCAAACCCAATGAAATCTTGAACAGAAAATGTTTATACACATTGTAATGCACTGGTATCTAATTTAGTTCAATTGTTTACATAACCTCAAGATGGTGGCTGTGCGAATTTTAAAATTAAGTTTTTATTTCTTGTGTCGTAATCATGCGATCGAAGTGAAAGATGGAATAATGAACCTACGCAATAATTTTCCTTTAATGGTACATGACTCTATGGCCTATACATTTAACAATCCAACATGGCGACCATCCGAAATATTTAGACGGCTCTGAATATCTACGAATCTATTAGAGCAATCAAACTGAATTTATTTATGTTCATAGGGGCTATGAACTTAAATTCACCTATAGGACATTTAACCTGGTGATCACAAATCCATCATGGCGGCGACGCGAAGTATAAATATTCACATGGACGTTTCTCGCAATTTAACCATCCGAGTGCAGTGAAACTTGGTGGAGTGAATCCTTATACGAATGTTAATCCACTGGCATCTAATTTATTTCAATTGTTTCCATAACCACAAGATGGAAGCTGTGTGAAATTTTAAAATCTCCTCGTTACTTCTTGTGTCCTAATCATGCGATTGAAGTTTGAATGCTACACGTACACAATAATCTTCATGTAACAGTACATAACTCTAGGACCTACATATATAAAATCCAACATGGCGACCATCCGAAATATTTTGTTGGTTCTCAATATCGACGAATCTATTACAGCAATCAAACTGAAATTTTGTATGTTGATAGTGGCAATTAACATAAGTAGGATATATGAAAATAGGCTGTATAGTTCTTCACGGAACTACTTGTTTATTCCGACATTTTGCGGTTGCAAAACCTAAATTCTAAATCGCAGTGGAATTTCGCCTATGTTGGCAAAGTCGCTTACTACCATGAATAATGTTGTCACCTGTACCAATCAGTGGTATTCCCGGTACCGGTAAGCCGGTCTTTACATTTAGCTCGTAGTTGCCATGACTCTCCTCTATGGTGCAGTTGCTCTTTGTGCTAGTGCAAGTTTGTTGTTTTATTGTCTTGTGTGTTCACACTTACCGGTTAACTGTGTGTAAGTACAGTATATTACTTTAGTAACATGGTCGGTGGTTCGTCAGAATTCAACTTAAAACATGTGAAATATTTTCTGTAGTCCACGTTGTTTTATATTTCGCTGCACAGAACCGGCAACGCTGCCTCCAGATTTTAATTCACTACCACCCATCAAGATACTAGATAATAATATTAAATATAGAAACACTGTCAATAATCTCGGAGTGATATTTGATAGAACACTGTCGTGGGCAGAGAATACGTCTAATGTGGTAAGGAAGGTTGTATCAACTATGCATCTCCTGAAAAGAACTGTTTCTTACACCCCACCTAACATACGTAAGCTCTTCGTCCAAACTCTCATCTTTCCAATTATTGATTATGGCTCTGCTGTATACAATGATTTACCAGAAACACAGAACATCAAATTACAAAGAGTCCAGAATGCATGTGTTCGGTACATTCTGGATGTAAGGCGAGATGAACATATCACACCTTACTACGTGCAGCTGAAATGGCTGAAACTCCACGAGCGCAGTTGCCATTCTGACACATAAAATATTACATACCAAGACCCCGTTATATCTCTACAATGCCTTTACACCAATGCATTCTGTTCATAATCGAGAAAATAGATACACAAAATTAACACTCCAGATTCCTATACACCGAACCATGAAGTTCAATAAATCTTTTGTTTGCACCGCCTCACGCCTCTTCAACACCTTCGATTTATATAAGTTCGTCAACATTGCAAGCACTGCAGCTTTCAAAAGACATCTTTCATCCCGCTTCTTGGAGCAGTATACCTCTCACATTTGATTACTGTATTATGTTAAAATACTTTTTTAAAGTTCAATTATAACACAAGGACAATAGCTGACAACCTGTCTACTTCAATAGCTTTTCTTGTTCAGTATATGGTGTTTGTTTTTCGGGCTGATAGTCTGTATGCACTCTCACTCTTTTGTATATACTTTTTCCATTATCATTAGTAATATTATTATTATTGTATTGTTACTATATTTTTGTTACTATAATTGTTAGACTATGATTATTTATATTGTGAATGTAAGTGAAATGTTTTATTTTTATAAGCCCTAACCTTATTTTATGTAGGGCGCTACTGTAAAGGAGCTCTTAAGCTCTAAGTGTAGCAGAAGAAAATAAATCAATCAATCAAATCAATCCCTCATGAGAAATGTCAGAGCCGGGCACTCGGCGGCTGGACTTGTAGGCTTAACTAGTAGCCTTAAGTTGTTTATGGATCACAATTAAACACAAATAAATATATACACTACTGTCATCGCGGCAGGAGATGGCAGTTGAGCACGCTGTGACGAGGTGCGAGGGGTCTTGCAGTACGCATGCGCGGTCCGCCTATTCCTGACTTAAATATATCAGCTTCCCGCATGCCAATGGTTGTCATTGCAGCAGGCGACACTCAGTCAGTGAAAGAAGGAATGTGCTGATGAGTGAAGCAAGTAGTTACCAACTTAATGTTTTTGGAATGCACGATACGCAGTGAGTGGGAAGACCTCTGCAGTTCAAACCCGACTGCCATCTCCTGGCGCGATATCAGTATTTATATTACATTAGTTTGTAAAAACTTGTGTAACGTGACACGTCAACGTGTAACGTATATACAAACAGCATATTACACTTTTTTGGTTGTTGCGTTATTATTATTATTATTATTATTATTATTATTATTATTATTATTATTATTATTAATGTGGATTAATTATGTTTCCTGTTGTCTATTGAATTGTTATTATAGATAATCTCAGTATTGAAATTATCTCCCTATTTCGGTAGACTATTATTGTTCTAAATCAACCATTCCTATTTTAACTATTGGCCTAATTGTATTGCAATGTCTCTCGTGGCTAATACACAGTTAAAAATGTAGGCTACAAATGCACTGGAAGTAATGAAATGATGTCAACTTATCTTGTTTTTAGAGCTGATTCTGGTTGTCCGGTTTCGCTGCGTGTCTCCAGCGGTTTTTCTCGTTTTTTTTTTGGAGAACCTCAACATTTGTGACATGGTCTGTCCATGGTATCAGCAATATACTTCTGTATACCCGGGTGAGTTAGCCGAGGTCGTTGCGGCATGACTGTTGGCAGTCGCTCACATCCGGGAGGCGAGGAGGTTCGAATCCCCCCGCCGGCAACCTTGAAGATGGTCTTCTGTGGTTTCCCATCTTCCTTCCAGGCAAATGCCGGGGTTGGTCCCTAACTACAGGCCACAGCCGCTACCTTCCAACTCCTCGACCCTCCCTTCCAACTTTCCTCCCCAACGGTACTTGTAGCTCACCCATTGGGTGTCCGTCTCGAAGCAGCTACAAAACTGGCGAGCCGAACATGTCCTCGGGCACTCCCGGCACTAAAAGCCATACGCTAAAAAAAAAAAACTTCTGTATAGCCACATTTCAAAGGTTTCTAACCGTTTACATAAAGACTCTGTCGGAGTCCATGTCTCAGCACAAAAAAAGAGTATAAAGAACACATAACGCAAAAGCCTGATTTTCATAGTCATTGTTATCCCATGATGTTTGAACAAATTACGCATCTTATTGAATATTGTCCTGAGTTTTCCCAATTGGGACCTCACCTCATTAGAAGGATTCCATTGATAATTTATGATAGTGCCAAGGTATATATACTTATGCACTTGTTCAATGGGATTCTGGTTCATATTGAATTTGCCTGAGAGGCACAGCAAAGCCAAATATAGCTTACTCCACCGTCGGGAACGTAATGTGCTCTTTTAGTTGATATTGGTTATAAGCGACTGTGTATTCGAGATGGCAGCTATGCATATTGTTAAATGTAACAGTCTTGTGGCTAAAATAAGTGATTTGCCTTATTTGTGACTCCTCACTTGCCAAGTCTCGCGATAATTTCTCACATTCTGAGTTATATTAGCTTGAAGACATCTCCTATCTTTTGCCTTAACGAATTTGATCCCTATATAAGTTATACAGTAAAATGTCCAATATGACTGTAACTTCCTGACACGTTTCGGCTCTGGAAGTTTACTGGATGATGAAGTATTGATGTTTTATTCATATAATACGCTAAGGTGTTTGTTTCACAAAACTCAAGCTCTTAAACCAGAGGGAGTTAGAAAGTGCCAAAATATTCCAAATCGTCGCATTAGTAAACGAAACGAATCGCAACACCATGTTCCTCAAGTCTAGTTTCTTCAAAGCCCATTATGCCATTGTGTTGACCGACAGATAAGTTGTAATGTACTAATGTGTGTACTGTATTTGTTAATTGTGTCTAGGATTGGGTAAGAGGTGGCCATGGCTTATTCTAGATAAATTACCATCCCGGCATTCTCTAGGAGTAAAATTAAGAAACTGGAAAACCACTTCTAGGATGGCTGAAGTTTTTTAAGGAGGCAGTCATGAGATAAAATCGATATTTTGATAATTTTTCTTCTGTTCTTATAATGCAGAAAGATTCAGTACAATAAGGTTGGTCAAATTTCTGGCTCGTATACCAGACATCACACTGGGAAATAGCGGCGTATATACGGGTAGTGATCAAGGAGATCAATCCCCCTCCAGAGCGATATAATCAAAATATGAGATTTGTTAAAGTTTTTCATTTTGTATAAAACCAATCTTCGCACTGATGATAATTTTCTACTTACTAATTTAAAATAATTTATTTTCACTCGTGTAAAATATTTAACGTTAGCCTAACTTAACACTTATTGAATGAACAAAATCTTCAGCTCTTCAGTTGTAACGTGTTTTTCGAGGGGTTTTATGCAACTGGCATAAGTCAGTAGGAAGCCATTCTATATTTATTTACGCGGCAAATTGTTCAGCCAAGAGAATTTTTCATGTTAATTTATTATTATTATTAATTTATTATAATTATTATTAAGGTATTTTCGGAGCATTTTATAAAAATTATAAGCATACAGATAGGTTTTCTATGTCTTAGAAAACACTATCAAGCAAATTATTACGAACGACAATATCAAAGAAAATTACATGATTACGGAATTTTACGGAGTTTTCGTCAGTTAGGATATATTGAGAGACATGACTCACTGGGAATTCAAATACAAGCTGATTCCTGTCGAGAAGTATGACGCAAGCTTGGGTCGCATCGTCAAGAAAAGGCGAATTGTTGGAACGGAAATCGACTTCTCCCTCTCGCGCGCCGTGTGTAATGAACCAGAGGAGGGGAAGTAGCGGCGTGCTCAGCCAATCAGTGGAGACAACGTAAGCTGGAAGACGGTACCATGGTGGGGGAGCCAACGTGTGGATATATATCGTTCGACGCGCCGTGAAACGTGGACAATCTGTGTAGTTCTTGCCGAGTATGGTTATACGCGGGGATCGCTCCGATGTTCCGTGGAACGTGGACTATCTGTGTAGAACTTAACGAGTATGGTTCACGCGGGAGTCGCTCCGATGTTCAGTGGAGTTAGCGACTATCTTTGTGAAACTTAACCAGTGTAGTTATACGAGTGTTTGGGTCCGAGGTACGGACCATAGAATTATCTAATCTACCAGAATATCATCAAATAACGAAGAAGATGGCGACGTCCAGGAGACTGTGGGAAGCACACAGCATCATCCAGTACGAGGGAAATGCTTTAGCAATTTCCAGTGGTAAGCGCAAATGACGCGGAAATACGCAATCGCTCATTTTTCTTTGTTTTATATTTCATAATTCAGTAACTTCATAGCTTGGAAATAAGAGTAAAATCAATTTATCAGACTCCGTTTTCACGTAATTTTCTATCGGTAATATTCAAATCACAACGCTCCAATTTAAATTTTATACTTATTATTATTATTAATTTTGCTATACTTGTTTTATATAATAAATTCTTTTCTTTTACAATGCAATCTTTGCTTTCAGTAGGTAGCATTAGATATAGACCAATTCCTTCTCCTGATACAATTGTTTGTTGGGTTAATGATCAAATCATACCACGATCTGAGTGTATAGAGTCTTGAAGGTGTTCTGCCTGAGCTAGACGTTGTTAAATACAAATTTAGATTTCAACATTGCATTGAGGTCTTGGCGCCCATTAAAACAACATAGCTTAGGCAAAGGTAAACAGTTACATTGATCACCCAACAGTGAGGGCCATAGAAACCATTACATTTGGCGCCCAACGTGGGGAATTAAAAACCATTACATTTGTCGCCGACAACTTGGGGCTGAAAACCTAATAACATTTGTGGAAGGAGAAGGGTATATATATCTGTGCCTGTATTTTGGGGGTTATTTGTCTTTATCAGTGTATATCATTATGGGGGATGAGAAAGAAAGACAGATGAGGTTACGTAGTGGTCATCAACTGGAGAGTGATGATACGAGCGGTATGTCGAGTGATGGTAGTACCGGGGTAGCGGAGGTAAATCCCGATACTGAAACAGGGAGTGTAGGCGGCCAACCAGAATTAAAAACTTTACTTCTCGAGTTCATGTATCAGAACAAAGTAAGTAGTGATGCCTTAAATGCAAAATTAGAACAGAATAATGCAAAATTAGAACAAAACAGTAGGGAAAATAAAGAAAGTACAGAAGCCTTAAATGCAAAATTAGAACAGAATAATGCAAAATTAGAACAGAATAATGCAAAATTAGAACAAAACAGTAGGGAAAATAAAGAAAGTAAAGAAGCTTTAAATGCAAAATTAGAACAGAATAATGCAAAATTAGAACAAAACAGTAGGGAAAATAAAGAAAGTACAGAAGCTTTAAATAAAAAATTAGAACAGAATAATGCAAAATTAGATAAGAACAACAAGGAAATTAGTGTGAAAATGGAGCAGATTAGAGGAGAAATCAGAGGAATAATGGAAGAGAAGGTTAAAGAGATCATTGCAGATGTAGACAAGAAATTAGGAAAAGTACAGGAGGAGTTAGAAATTAGAATCAGTACACAGGCTGAAAATTTAAAAGAACTAGTGCAACTGGAAACACAGCAGGTCAAAAAGCAATTGGGGGGAGAAATTGACAAAATTCAGGTAGCAACTAAAGAGGTTAAGGAACAGCTGGGGGGTAGAATTGAGAAAGTCCACTCGCAAATAGTTGCAGAAGTAAATGATTTAAGAGAGAGTAATAGAGAGAGCATTAGCAAGATTGAGGAGAAACAAGCAAAGCTATATGACAAAGTAGAAAAATCAGAAGGAAACATTAAATTAACAGTAAACAGTATTGAGAGGAAGGCTGAGGAGAAAATAGCAGAATTAGAATTAAAATTAAAAGCTAGGATCAGGCAAGAAAATAGTCAGAATAGGCCAGTTTTTGTGAATACCACACACAGGGAGGTAGAACTGGGTAAGTTCAGCAATCGACAGGCGTGCCCATGGAGTTCATGAACACTATAGAAAATAAATTCGGGGAGAGGTTGGAAAATGGTAGAATTGAGTGGTGCCAGGTAGTTGAAATTTTAGAACAAGTGTTTGTGGGGGAAACGAGGAATTGGTTTGCTGTCTACAGAGACAAGTTTACTGATATTAATGATTTTAAAATGAAATTCTGTGAAAAGTTCTGGAATGAGGTTATTCAGTCGCAGCATCGTGAGGGACTAGTGTGTGGTAAATATAACCCTAAAGGAAGCTCCACCATGACCGAATACTTTTTAGGGCAGGTATTAGTGTGTAAATATCTGGTTGGCTTGAAGGAGGAAAGTGATGTGGTAAGGTTGCTACTTAGGCACTTTCCCTATAGGATCAAGGAGGCTGCTTGTATCCAGAATGTAAAGACTACATCACAAGTAGAAAATTTGTTAAGCACATTTGATGCACTAGGGAGAGGGGGTTATGAGGACAATTTCAATCGGAACCAGGGTAATAATAATAATAGACCTAATGAAGCCAGGCATCAAGAAGTTCAAGGGAACGGTGGCGAAGGGGCCAACGCTCAAAATAGAAACAATAATAATCAGCTAAATCAGAACAGAGGAAATGGCTATGGTAATCAGTATCAAGGGAGTAACAATGATTTCAGGGGAAATAAAGGGAGGAACAATGATTACAGGGGAAATCAAGGGAGAAACAATGATTTCAGGGGAAATCAAGGGAGAAATTATAATGACAATAATTACAACCAGAATAGGGGTCAAGGAAGAGGACAGCCTAGTGGTAGTAATATACAGCCAAACAATGACAACACAGCCCAGAACAACCAGACCAGTTCAGTAGTTAGTAGTACTACGGCCAGCTGTAGCGGTTCTTTAAACGCGAACCAGGCTGCGAAGTAAGGTCAGAATCTCAGTCTGTAGCATGCCCTGTCCATACAATTATACAGGAACCCTATGACCTAAATGTAAGAAATGAATTATTACATGAACTAAATGATGAAGGTATTATTCAGGAAGTGGTTAGTAAGAGCCCCATAGTTAATTTTAACGTGTCCGAGGCGTACACAGATGTTTTAATTGATAGTGGTTGTATGAAGAGTTGCATAAGTAGTGCATTTTATGATAAAATGAAAGGAACTGGAGTAAATTTTGAGGAGATGCCAATTAAAAGCACTTTTGTTATCACAGCTGTTGGGAAGAGGTCTAAAGTAATTTCTAAGCAAGTTTTAGTAGACATTAAAATTAATAATCATGTAGAGAAGCAGATTTGCCTTGTAATTCCAAATTTAGTATTCAGTGTTATCTTGGGTTCAGAGTGGCTAAGTAGAGTGTCTGGTAACTTATGTTATGATGTAGGGAGTTTGAAATTTAAATGGGGAGATTCTGAAGTATAAGTATTGTTCAATGACCATATTCAGAGGAGTAGTATTGTAGGTGTGATTTGTACTTTAAATGAGATATCGCCAGCCGTAGAGCGGGGTTCTCCATGTTTTGTGGGCAGTGTGATTACGAACGGAAGTCTAGAGGACTCGTTACGTGAGGCTGCATTTCAGGGAAATATAGAGGATGAACAGTGTGTTCGGCTCTATGATGTGTTATGGTGTAATAGGAGAGTTTTTGAGGATCGCATTGGTATGGCCAATTGCTATACACATTCATTGAAAGTTATTGATAGGTCAGTATTCACAGGACATAGATATCCTGTACCTTTCGCTTATCAGAGTGCAGTTGAGGCACAAATTAACCAGATGCTTGAAGATGGGATTATTGAGCACTCTAACAGTCCATATGTTAATTCTTTGATCACGGTACCCAAGACCGACGGCACTGTTCGTATTTGTTTAGACGCTCGTTTGGTTAACAGTAGAATTAGTTCAGATCAGCTGAAATCTATGTCAATAGAGGAATTAATGCAAACATTTGAGGGGAAGAAGTATTTCACTTGTTTAGATTTGAGTTCCAGTTTTTGGCAAGTGCCACTTATGTACGAGGATAGACCATTTACAGCTTTTAGTCATAAATATAACCTTTATCAATTTTGTAGAACACCTTATGGGTTAAAGAGTAGTTCAGCAGCTTTAATTAGGGCTTTAAACATCGCATTAGGGGATGACACAGGAGAGTTTGTAACCATTTACATAGATAATATGGTAATTAGTTCACGCAGTTTTGAGGAGCATCTAGGTCATTTAGATATAGTTTTTCAGAAGTTAGATCAGGCAGGGTTCACTTTGAAGCTGTCTAAGTCGTCATTCTGTCAGTCAGAAGTGACATTTTTAGGTCATAGAGTGTCGAGTAGAGGTGTAACACCAGAAGAAAGTAGGGTTAGCATGTGTGGACAGTAGCAACAGGGCATCGTTACAGACACTGAGAAATAGGTAGGTAGAGCAACGTGAGGACGTTCATTTAAGGGAGCCACTGGCAAGGTTGAAAGCAGGTGACGCAGTAACATTTATAGTTTCCAAACGTATGGGGAAAACAGCATATGTGCTGGAGAATAGTGATGGAAACAGATTATACGGGACGTATAATATACATAGTCTACGAAAATATGTGTCATAAAGCGAGTGTGTTTAGCTGGCGAGCCAGCCTATCAAATGAGTAAGTGTGGTATTTGGTGCGTGGGAGGAGATGGTCTTCCAGGCAGGCGTATCAGAAGTCACACAGGGGGGTAGTATGTAAGTAAATGAGAGTTTTTAAGTTACAGGGAAATATGACGGGATTGTCGGATGCTGTTGAGCACTAAATTGTCTCGATGCACCAAGGCCATTTTGGCAGCGCTGCTGGGTTCCCATTTATCTCCAAGAGATGGGGGAGCGCTTGTATAGGGCTTGTTAGCTTAAGGCGTCCACGAGATAAAAGATGGGCCATCAGAATGCGAGACAGTCCTTCATGAAACTCATACATAACAGCACACGTGATTTCTGTTTACGGCCTCGCCATGTAAGATTTGTAAGTGTGTAATTTAAGGTAATTTGTACAAAGGCATTATTTGTGTGAGGAGAAATGGTCTGTGTTGAGAACTAGTATTAAGTAGAATATGGTCTACGGGAACTTAAGAAGACAGGGCGATTACGGCACAGAAATATTTGGTGTTATATGTAATGCGCATTTACTGTTTTTTTTTTCAGAAGTCAATATTAATTTAATCTACTTTAAAGAGAGATTAAGTATTATGGTCACGAGGCGCTGCCACAATAGTGTGATCGTGTGCTCAGTGATAAGTGGAATTAAATGTCACCATAAGGAGGGGACCTCCAGTGAAATTAGGAAGTTCTATGGTGATATAAATATATCAGAACACCTTCAATGCGTGTGATATGACATCATAAATACATAGTGCTCACACATTAATTATGTCTATTTCTCCAACATAGAGAAATCTGAGAGGCGGAAATATCCGTGGAACACTATTCTATATGTAAAACATTGGACTGGTTGCAAAGTGCAATCCATAGTGACAACAAACTTTGACGCAAAGTGCGTAAAGAAAAAATATGAGTGTATATATCTGTAATTTAGGGTAATTTCATTTATGTAATATGTATTTTGGATGGGGTTTATTAACGTGTCTGGGATAATCGGATAATGGACCGTCGTCACGGTAAATCATCCGATGATCCGAGGCGAATATGTAACATGTTTTTCGAGGGGTTTTATGCAACTGGCATAAGTCAGTAGGAAGCCATTCTATATTTATTTACGCGGCAAATTGTTCAGCCAAGAGAATTTTTCATGTTAATTTATTATTATTATTAATTTATTATAATTATTATTAAGGTATTTTCGGAGCATTTTATAAAAATTATAAGCATACAGATAGGTTTTCTATGTCTTAGAAAACACTATCAAGCAAATTATTACGAACGACAATATCAAAGAAAATTACATGATTACGGAATTTTACGGAGTTTTCGTCAGTTAGGATATATTGAGAGACATGACTCACTGGGAATTCAAATACAAGCTGATTCCTGTCGAGAAGTATGACGCAAGCTTGGGTCGCATCGTCAAGAAAAGGCGAATTGTTGGAACGGAAATCGACTTCTCCCTCTCGCGCGCCGTGTGTAATG
Source organism: Meconema thalassinum (assembly GCA_946902985.2). NCBI lineage: Eukaryota > Metazoa > Arthropoda > Insecta > Orthoptera > Tettigoniidae > Meconema > Meconema thalassinum. The sequence goes on along the minus strand of OX336394.1, from coordinate 243,399,385 downwards.
AACCAGAGGAGGGGAAGTAGCGGCGTGCTCAGCCAATCAGTGGAGACAACGTAAGCTGGAAGACGGTACCATGGTGGGGGAGCCAACGTGTGGATATATATCGTTCGACGCGCCGTGAAACGTGGACAATCTGTGTAGTTCTTGCCGAGTATGGTTATACGCGGGGATCGCTCCGATGTTCCGTGGAACGTGGACTATCTGTGTAGAACTTAACGAGTATGGTTCACGCGGGAGTCGCTCCGATGTTCAGTGGAGTTAGCGACTATCTTTGTGAAACTTAACCAGTGTAGTTATACGAGTGTTTGGGTCCGAGGTACGGACCATAGAATTATCTAATCTACCAGAATATCATCAAATAACGAAGAAGATGGCGACGTCCAGGAGACTGTGGGAAGCACACAGCATCATCCAGTACGAGGGAAATGCTTTAGCAATTTCCAGTGGTAAGCGCAAATGACGCGGAAATACGCAATCTCTCATTTTTCTTTGTTTTATATTTCATAATTCAGTAACTTCATAGCTTGGAAATAAGAGTAAAATCAATTTATCAGACTCCGTTTTCACGTAATTTTCTATCGGTAATATTCAAATCACAACGCTCCAATTTAAATTTTATACTTATTATTATTATTAATTTTGCTATACTTGTTTTATATAATAAATTCTTTTCTTTTACAATGCAATCTTTGCTTTCAGTAGGTAGCATTAGATATAGACCAATTCCTTCTCCTGATACAATTGTTTGTTGGGTTAATGATCAAATCATACCACGATCTGAGTGTATAGAGTCTTGAAGGTGTTCTGCCTGAGCTAGACGTTGTTAAATACAAATTTAGATTTCAACATTGCATTGAGGTCTTGGCGCCCATTAAAACAACATAGCTTAGGCAAAGGTAAACAGTTACATTGATCACCCAACAGTGAGGGCCATAGAAACCATTACACAGTTAGCCAGAGAAAGGCAGTGAGATGGGTGTGGCACATTCTTTCCTACCAAAATATGTAATTCTGGCCTGAGGGATGGAATGGAATACACTCAGATGACTCGTGGGGCAAAACCGAGGAGGCTGGTACTATTCCTACCTCAGCAATTCTGGAAGTGGTTTTACGTGGTATTCCACTTCTACTTCAGCCAAATACCGGGATGGTACCTAACTTAAGGCTACGGCCGCTTCCTACCCACACACACTAGTACATACATCACAGCGACACAGGTTATCAGACATATTCTATACACACATACACCCAAGTACACGGGGCTACATGAACTCAATGTCACAAAACCCCTTAAAGGAATCAACAACAACATTCTTTCCTCATTCCTTTCCAAAAATAGGGTACACTTGCCAGCTGCCATTCTGTTAGTATCCGAGTGTGTGACATTTGGAGAGTCGATAATATTGTGTTAAGCTGTTTTAAGTCAAACTGTAGTGTATTAGTATTTATACAATGCCGGGGAATAGAAGGGGCCAGAAGATTTCGCTGTGGCAGCGACTAAGGCAGTATTTGTTATCAAGAATCTCAAGCAATTGAGTTTAGTCTAAGCACCGCTATAAAACTTCTAGAAGTCAAAATTATCCCAATATTGAGTTATGGCTTAGAACTGACTTGGGAAAGCCTCGGGTTTTCAGACCTCACGACATTGGAAAAATTGAAATCACGATTTTTGAAAATTACACTCGGAATATCCAAATTTGCCCCATCGAGGCTCGCATATGATCTAGCACGAGAAACCTTTCTAATGGAAGACCTACGTTTAAGATTTTCACTCCCATCAGCAACAAACTGGTCTAAGTTTTAAAAAAGGAAACAGAATAGAGAAGCCATCTGGACGGAATTCTACGCCATAAGTGCCATGACATACACAAACATGGAAGCAACCTAATCAACCATTCAGATACATGGTCACAAATTAAGCTGTACATGGCTATAATGATAAAATATGTAGAACTAAGACTTATCATGAACCCAGTCGTGAATGTGTATGTGAGATATGCAATGAATACTGTGATCGGTACCACGCCATTAAGTGATCAAAGAGAGGAATCTCCATTAGCCAACTTTGTAAATCTTAGTTACATTTGTATGCACAACTGTGCTCTTTTCTTATCAATAATAATAATTTAATATCATGATCACATGGTCCAACCTCAGCTATCACGACTTGAGCACCTTAAAACAGGAATGCTAAGAGCACGATATCTCAAAGTGGTTCTTGGGATTTCAAAGTTCGCCTCCTTCAGGCTAGCATTTGAACTCGCTCATGAAACATACTTAATAGAGGATCTACGCTCAAAATTATTGATACCATCCACAACACAAGGAACTCGACTTAAAGAAAGTAGGCAAGAGAAGAGGAAAGAAATTTGGAATGATACCTATTCAACCGATTCAATGCTGAACCGGAATTGGACAGGCCCCAATAACAAGTGCCGCAGCGCTTTAACAAGACTGGCGATCCACGGATACCATCACAAATTATGCAAAAGAAAAGAATATCACGAACCATCCGAGGATTGTGAGTGCAAACTATGTGAAAAACAGTGCCTTTGATATCACTTCAGTGTGTGTCGGAAGAGAAAAAAATCATTAATGGATACAGTAGTGATCTCTCGTTGTAAATTAATACTTGTAATGCACGTTTGTACGAAATTCACTCATTATTATAATTTAATGAAATGAAAATCCACAGCCTGCTTCCAGTCGACCGACCGGGTCAGGGAATGGAATGAGTGAAGCCTCCATCTAGCGGCGAGGATATGAACTGTGCCGGCTGCCAAAGCCTGTAGCATTCCCCTGGGGCCATGTTTAAATAAATGACAGATGAAATGAAATGATAGTGGAGAGTGTTGCTGGAATGAAATTTGTGACAGGGAAAACCGGAGAACCCGGAGAAAACCCTGTCTGCCTCCGCTTTGTCCAACACAAATCTCACATGGAGTGACCGGGATTTGAACCACGGACCCAGCGGTGAGAGGCCGTCGTGCTGCCGCCTAAGCCACGGAGGCAGGCTATTATAATTTAATATCAATATTTTTTAAAATTTTCGAACATTTGCACATCGACAAGTCCAAATACAACGTATCAAATTATGATATCAAACATGACCCCCCGCCCCTCCAAATGTAATTTTGTCTCAGCTCATCCCCCTCCGGAAGCATACCCTAGTTACGCCACTGTCGGGAAAATAATGTGCTCTTTTATTTGATATTGGTTATAAGCGACTGTGTATTCGAGATGGCAGCTATGCATATTGTTCAATGTAACAGTCTTGTGGCTTAAATAAGTGATTTGCCTTATTTGTGACTCCTCACTTGCCAAGTCTCACATTCGGAGTTATTGATATTAGCTTGAAGACATCTCCTATCTTTTCCCTCAACGAATGTGATCCCTACATAAGTTATACAGTTTCGGCTCTGGAAGTTTACTGGATGATGAATTATTGATGTTTTATTCATATAAAACGCTAAGGTGTATGTTTCACAAAACTCAAACTCTTATTTAACCACAGGGAGTTAGAAGGTGCGGTTTGTGCCAAAATATTCCAAATCGTCGCAATAGTACATTTTAAAAATTGCGTTTGTTGAAAAGTCAACGGAAATATATGTATTTGTTTATAAAGTGCGTTTAAACCAAGAAGACAGCCCCTGCCAGATTTGTGTCGCGTCCATCCCGCATAAAAATAAAGCCGGGCAGGTGGTCTATACAATTGGGGCGCTCATAAGTAACTGATCGTAACAAAGGAGCATTCTAAAGAAAGAGAATTACTCGCAGAAGTGACGAATTGCACTCTGACTTCATAAATATCGACAATTTGTTAAAAGATGTGTTTAAACAAATAAAAAAAAGACGATATTCCCTGCCTGAACTGCGTCGCGTCGAGCCCGCATGAGAGTAAGCCGGGCAGGCGGCTTAACACATGCAATATTTCTCGCACAGGCCCTCTAGTATGTTATAAAGGTCGCAATTTTTTTTAAATCTGACTATTTTCTCTATTTAAGTCTGTAACTTTTGTATTACCCATTTAAGATTTGATTGCCGCCGAGCGTGGCTGCGCCAGTGTTTATTGTTTATAAGTCCCTCGAAACAAATTGGCCCGTGAGTGAGAAAGCGAAGCTAGTCAGCGGGCCTACCTCAAGTTCAATGACAGTTTAATATGCGGAAGAGGGTTGCGAAGGGGCGATAAGGCGCCAAGTAAGAAGGGCTGCTTCATTTGACAGATTTATAACAGAGAGGTACAGTCAGTCTGTTCAGTTTGGCTCGTTTTCAGCGCATGTTTCTATGGTTCGTATTTTTGACTTGAACCATTAGATGATTAATGACTACCCGGTGATTGCTTTTGAAGTGAAGATTGAAAATGCATTGCCATTTGCTTGGTTAATTAATTATAATTATTAATAATGGTTGATTAGTATTCGTACATTGCTGAACTATATAGTCATACTATGTTCGTTACTACAGTGAAACGTGGCTAATTCGAACTTCTATAATTCGGAATCTTCTTTAATTCGAATTTTTCTCTTGGTCCCAAGCATTTTATATACAATCAATGCTAAAAAATCGTAGTTAATTCGAATTATATTTTGGATAATTCGAAGTTTTTACGTGTAAAAAGCCGATCGGAAGCCAAACAGTTGGGTCAGGAATTCCCGAAAAACGACAAACCATATCACATAAGACGTTTTTTTTTTAGTAGAAATCACGTTCCTTAAATCTTTTCTGATGCCCGAGAGACTTAATTGAAGAAAACAGGTAAAAATCTCAAACTCTTTCGAAAAACTGTAGAATTCTCTAAGACTTAACTAGATTACTGGATTACTACTGTCGTTAAATAGGTGAATAGTTCATTTTGGTTTTATTTTATCATTTGAAACATTTGAGGTTAATCACGATACAGTCATTATACTGTACAGTACCGTTGTCTTTTAATCTGCTTTGTTGAACGTAAATCATTATGTAAACGTAATACAATATACTGTATTTTCTCTTCCCTTTTCAAAGAACTTTCTTAATTCGAATTTTTGGATAATTCGAATTTTTTTACTGGTTCCTTGAGGTTCGAATTATCCAAGTTCCACTGTATAATGTTCCACTACACGTTTAGTGTCATTTAATATTTCTAACCACCCCTAATACAGTTTACTACAAGCGAAATAAATGACGGTTGATATCGTGTGAATGACAGTTGCTGTGAGAACAGAGTGTACTTCAGACGACTGTCGGGTGACACAGCGGACACCACCCAGCAGGCTGAGGTGAGCAGACTCTCTCTTGATCTTCCTACGAGATTTTTGCAAGGGTCAATTATTTCTGATGCAGCTATAGCAGCTGCTCCGCGGGGCGAAGCGGGTAACACAGCGATGACATATTGCATTCTACATATAAGTCAGGCAGGATTGCGCGTCACATGAGCTCATGTCACTACGGACAAATCAACGATGACTGAGGCTACTGGAGCTGAGTCATATCCTACTCGCGCAACTGTACCTGTCAACGAAGCAGGCTGACGTGTGGCACAAGTAAACAAAGAGTAGTTTCCATCTCGACCGCCGGCAATCAATTCGTGAAAGGCTAATATACGGTATATTTTTCTTCCAAAACTGTGTCATTCTCCCTCGCTAGTATTCTGTGGTATTGGTTTTAATATTTTATGTATTCAAAATGAAGGTTTTGCATTTTATTAACTACAGTATTATATCCTTGTGACTTTTGGAACTTTAGTCTCATACAAGATTCCTCTTACAATAAGTTGTGTTGCCATTGTCCGATTATATTTTGATCTATCGGTCTTAATAGTATGCATAGCCACCATCTTGAATGTATGAAATCTATGCACGAATGCCTTCAACAATGTAAATATAAATGTGGCTTGGGCATCGTGGTTAGTCTCGTGCACTTCAGGGTGTGTGTAGAATTTGTCTGATAGCCTGTGTAACTGTGGTATCTATAATATTGTGTGTGTATTTGAAATTCAGGAGAGGATGGGAAGAAGACGATCGTGGTCTTAAGTTAGGAACCATCCCGGCATTTACCTTGAGTGGAAGTGGGAAACCACAGAAAAAAGAACCTTCCAGGATGACTGAGGAGGGAATAGAACACACGTCACGAAGTTGAGTAGACCCCGTTCCAGCCCTCAGACAAGAATTACATTTCCTGGCAGAGCCGGGAATTGGACCCGGACCTCATGGGTGACAGTCAACAGCCAGCCTTTGCGCCACGAGAACGACGGTGTACTTTGCTATTAGTGGGAAAGCTTAAAATAGCATTTGAGACAAAATCTTGACTGAAGCTAATAACTTACAATTACATACAGTACGGAGCGTGGTAGTGCAGTGGTCAAGCTCTCACTACGGTGGACTGGTTTCGATTCCCGATCAATGCATGTGAGATTCTCAAAGTGAAATGCCATGTCCTGTGGTTCGGATTCTACATAAAAATGAGGTCTCGTGGCTCATGATTGCGAGATAAACGGTCACGTAAAACTACAAACTTCTTTCCTACATTCAGAACTTTGTGAAGAATGACATAATATTTTGATAACCGCAAATGCAACACTAACCTCAAATCACAATCCACGTCCATTCGGACTCCAGTGTTAGTTGGCTTCAGTTTACAGATCTTCGGGCAGCTCTCTGTATTCTTTACTACCTGTCCTAAACTGTCCCCGGCGGCTTCGGTGGCGTAGTTGGTAGCATGCTGAGCTTCTATGCACAAGGTCGCGGGTTCAAACCCGGCCGAAGTCGTCGGATTTTTTAAGAGCGTTAAAAATCCCTCAGTATGCCTTCCTTCGGAGGGGAAGTAAAGCCGGCGGTCCCATGTCATAGATTTATGGCACGAAAAAGCACCTTCCTCTAACTACACTTGTGTGAAGCCAAAATTTGAAGGTTAAGTTTGATTATTGCTCTTAAGTTCCAACGTTTATCACCAGGCGCTGGTTGCGATGACGTCTAGTAGTAGCCAAGTTCACAGCTAGGAACTACTTGAAATTACTGTCTGCAGTCCTTACTTGAATTAAGTCCAGCTCTGTGGCTAAATGGTTAGTGTGCTAGGCTTTGGCCCGACGAATCCCGGGTTCGATTCCCGGCTGGGTTATAGGGATTTTAATTACCTGGAGTTAATTCCCGTGGCTCGGGAAGTGGGTGTATGTGACATCTTCATCATCATTTCATCCTCATTAAGACGCGCAGGTCGACCACGGGCGTCAACTAGAAAGTCCTGCACTCGGCCTCTCAGGAGGCCACACGATCATCATCATGATCATCGTCACTTGAATTAAAACAGATAACACACACTAATACAGTCATCACAATTAACGCCGGTTATCAGACAGATTCTACACACACCCAAAGTACACAGGGCTACATGACCGCGTTGTCGCAGCCCCTAAACTAGGGAACCAACCAACCAAACTATCCCCATTTGGCAAGAGTCGAACACAAAGTTGAAACTAACAAAGTCGCCCAATTTAGAATCGTAAGCGTTTAATAATGATCACCAAGGATCACGTTCACGTGCAACGCCCAACCTTGGTTGTGACGTCACGGTAGTCAGAAATGGCCTCCTACTTAAGATGCTTGTATCATAGCATATGGCATGGAGGAATGTCTGGAACATTGTATCGACAACGCTAGACATGTGATTAACAATACTTACATCTTCAAACAGCAGTGAGAAGACAGGGCCCACCCGCAGGCAGTCCACAGTGGGTCAACATCGAAATCTAGGAGGACAAAATTATTTATTTTCATAATTAAAAATTCAAAATGTATTACTTCTACACAGGGGCTGTTCGACCTTGTACATCTAGGGGGGGTGAGCATTTAAAAAATGCCGACTGGCTGTTTAACATTGCCGACTATTCGCTTGAAAAACTGAGCAACGGGAGGGAGAGGGCGGGGGGGGGGGGGGCTTTTTTTGGTCGTGTGGCCTCCTCGGAGGCCGAGTGCAGGTCTTTCTATTCGAAGCCCGTGGGCGACCTGCGCGTCGGGATGAGACATGGGATGGATGAATGAAACTGGCAAGGATGTGGAAGGAAGCGGCCGTGGCCTATCATAAGGTACCGTCCCAGCATTTGCCTGGTGTTGGAAATGGGAAACCACAGAAAACCATTTCAAGGACGGCCGACGGTGGGGCTCGAACCCACGTGTCTACCGAGTCAGCAGAGAGCTTGGCCCCATGACCTAACGCTGCGCTTTAGCCAGCGTAGCTACTGCTGTCGGGGGGCGGCAGTGGCGGCAAACAATACACAAGGCAAATATACTTAATTAACGGCTTTCATTTAAAATGTATTTTATTAGTTCCAAAATTTCGATTCGCAGGAAAATTTGATAAATGAACAAAATAAGTGTTTAAATATTACAAGAATAAAAATTAAAAAGTTATTCTTTCTAAATCCCTACTCTACGATGTTTTGACAAGGACCACTTCTCCACTATCTCCGTAATTTAAATGTCGTCGACCTTATCTTTCGTTGAAAACAACATCATGACGGAGTCTAAGCGGTCGTCACCCATCGATGTCCGCAAATGATTGAATATGAGCTTCAACTTGCTGAGGGACCGTTTGGAAGAAGCAGAAGACACAGGGGATGTTTAAATCAGTCGAACTACTTGATAACCACACGGGATAATCCTCTTTAATTTAACAGCAACTATTGCGATCTATTTAGGAGATGAGCACTGTTTACTGGCTTCAAGCAGGATTTCAAGTTCAGTCAGCACAAGCTCTTCATCTTGAAGTATGAATTGCGGGTGTGATTACTTTATAGATCTGATGCGCTCGATGGTGCAGTTCTTTCTGTCAGCGGGTATCTTGAAAATTATGTGGAATGACTCTAGCAAAGAAATTAGTTTTGCGAGATTGTCTTGCACGCTTGTAGTAAATACATCCACAAGTATTCGGAACTCATTTCTGTAGAATGTACAGAAAGAAATTTCTGCTGTCGTTTCAGCGTGCACATCATACTTCTTTGCCGGGTCCTGCGGTGCTTTAAGAAATCTTCATCCGCATTTACTTGCATACTTTTCGCAAATGACGATGCACTCTTTATCAAAGCGTTCATCTTGCCATCGTCGTTGATATCTTCAAAAGACTTCAAAGTGCTCTGAATCAGCTGCATCGCGTCTACAACATTCAGCTCCTCCGCTTCTAAAAGCTCGGTTACGTTCTAACTTTAAACATGATGTTTGTGGTAAAGTATATGCCGCAGATAAAATCAAAGTCTAGAAGCTTTTTGTGCAAGCCTGACGCAAAAGTTCGGGTTTTGCTGTCAAATTCAGAATCGAATGAGGTTTTCATTGTTTCCAATGATGTGACTATCACTTCATAAGACGAAGAAACAGCTCTCACCGATTCGACGCGTGCAGTCCACCTTGTTTCTGATAAATTCTTAAGTTGAAGCTAATTTTCAATTTTATCCAGCTCTTTCTGCAAGCTTAAATGTCGTTTCGTGCTACCCGAAAAAAACGTACAATGCTCCAAGAGTGTCAAAAAACTCTCGGATAAGCGCGCTAGCATTACAACCTGTCCCTACGAAAATGTTTAACCTGTGAACTTGGCATGGAACGTACGGATTATTTATTTTGCACTTCTCTGATAGCTTTTTTGAGTGCCGTTGTATATATCAGATATGTTACTAGCAAAGTCGTACGATTAAAACACTAGTTTATCGAGTGGAAGTCAGTTCTTCTGAATTAAAAATATTTTTTCAGCCAATTCCTCTCCAGTCTTTTTTGTTGTTGTTAAAACAGCGACACAGGAACAAGCTCTTCATCTTTTTCGACGACGTATCGGACATTCAACGAGAGGCGGTCTTTATGTGACATATCGGGAGTAGTATCTGCTATAACGGAGAACATACCAGCGTTCTTGATATCTTTTGCAATTATTTCACGAGCTTTCTCTCCAAGTCGATGGATGAACTCATTTTAAGAGTCATTGCTCATATACGTAACGTTGTGCTTCTGCGTATTCACTTCTTCCAACCACCTTTTCATGACCGGACTATGCCGTGAAAGTAACTTCACAATTTCCGTGAAGTTTCCATTATCTTGAGTGATTCCATCCTCGTGACCTCGCATAGTCCAACCTTGCCGACAAAGGCTTCTTGCTGTGTTAATAAGTATATGGATAACTTTTTTGTGGAGTTCCTTTTCTTGATCTTCCTCAATTCTGATCGTCCGTAAAAGTTTATCAAGGAGAACGAACGTCTTCGTGGCCTTTTCCATTAACAAAGTGGCACAAATCTGCCATCACTGCTTGATGAGCTTCTGAAGTGAAGTGTTCTTGTAATTTGCCCTTTTTCTTCTTCCCACGACTTTTCAGTTTGTGCCACTGACGTACTCCAGCGTGCGATCATTCTTCACTTTTTTCTTGTTAACACCATTAAACATAAACATGACTGAAAATACGCATCTATTGTATTATTATTCCTTACGTTTGATGGGTACGCGATGCTCCGTGAAAATGTTCCATGTCGGCGAAAACTCACGTCCCACTGCCACTGTATTTGCACTGTAAAAGTTGCTGGTTCAGGAACGACTGTTTTCTCTCATTCTCAGTGACCACTGCACTGACCTTAGTGAGCACCCCACCCCTTGAGGAACCTTGGAACCATAAACCTGTCAATTTTGTCACAATAGCTCGGATATATGAGGACGCGCCAAGACAAGCGGTAGCAGGTCATAACATTCCTCCGACAACATCTCAATGAGTTGGCTTGACTTGAAGTTATCAATGCGCTCACCAACACCTTTTGTCTAGCCACATGGCACAGATGCTGGGCTCGCTTCGCTGTGTAGCTGAGTCGCTCTGCATAATGAACGCGGGACGTTACACCAACCAGGAACGTGCCGATGAGTTCATCCCTTGTCTTTGGTCCCATATTGCTCATCTGCCATTCTTTCTTCAGTTTCCATACGAAGAAACGAAATGGCAAGTGGCAGCCGGTGCACCGAGGACTGGAAGTGAAACTTTTAAAATGGTTATTTTGCCGACTCTTTCCCTTGCCGCACTGGGCTATTGCCTGGCTGTATGGAATTATTGCAGCGTCCGTTTGTGCCGACTGTCTGTAAAATGCCGACTGTCAGTATAATATTTATTATTTATTTTTAAATCGGACCGAATCGTATATGGCCAAGCCCCGTTTTGCTTTGTAATGCTGTTTTGGGAAATGTTACGGATTCTTCAGGATTTTCCGACTGCCGACTGATGTCGTATTTGCCGACTGATAAAATACCTGAGGGGGGGTGAGACACCCCCCCAACCCCCCCACTCGAACCGCCCCTGCTTCTACAGCATTCTCATACAATTGCCGCTCACTATTCTGGGATAGAAACGCATCTTAGTGTAAATCTGTCACCACTGTTCGAGCAGTCTGAATTGGAGGCTGAATGTAAGTGGCTGTGGTTTGGTTGTCTTTGTGGTTAGTGTGATGCTTTAAGATGGACCATGCAACTGAAGGTATGATCCTTGTAAGGTGTTTCAGTTATTAATGGCCGTAATTGTTACGTAATTTTAGCTATATTTGCATTATATAAATTTAACTATTATTTTTAAAATGAAATTTTCACTTAGATTTTTAGTATGTCGCGTCACTCTGCGTCACTTTCTACTTAATGTTAAAATGTAGATAAAGTCTTGTAGTTTACGTCTGTTAAAAGATTTTTTGCATCTTTTTGCAACTTACTTAGTTGTTTTTCGTTTTAGAATATGCCGCACAACCAGTTCTCACACGTTTACAACTGTTTGAAGCACTGGGTTCGACGATTATGTCAAAAGTGGAACTTTGTGACTTTGTTAAAAGTAAATTAGGGGTAGAAAATTGTTCTGAAGAGATAACTCAATGCTCTATCCAACTACTAGTCAGAGAAATTTCTTGCATGTGTAGACGTAGCTTAAAAAAGGTCTTAACTGATGTTTATTATGAAGTAAACAAATTATATACGTTGCTTTCACTCTAAATTCATGATTAAAACTTAAAAATAATATTGTCCCCCTAGATTTCGATTTTGACCCACTGTGCAGTGGTGGCCTTTATTAAGAACTGGGGGATCTGTACGAACATCTCGCATGTACATAAACCACCCGCCCGACTTTACTGTTATGCAGGCTTCTTGTTTATTTGTGTAAACGCACTTTTTAAACAATTTGTCGATACAATTATTTCATTCTTCGAATGCAGACCGCACATATTCAGGGTGATTTTCAATGCCTGAAATTTACTCCAAAGTTTACGCCAATTGACAACGGACAGAGAACGTGAACCTTTCATTATTACGGGTAAGACTTGACGGAAATCCCACCTAGCAGGATTACATTACCACCGAATGGTTTTGTACATTTTGTTAGATCTTTGAGAAGTCTGTCCACTGCTAAAAAAAATCCATGAACATGCGTTATTGGAGCTTCATCCCTTCGTCAATATGAGTGTTATGTCTTCGATCCTTACACAGCTTTGCTTTCCACGCATGCGCACGCCGATCACAAAAAAGGAAGAACAGAGTATTGCGTTTGCTGATGTCTTGCCTGTTTTACGGAAGAAATAATTCGTGCAAACTGTAAAGTCGTCGCCTCCATAGCGTAGCGATCAGCATGGTTAGCTGCCGCCCCTGCCACGAAATTTGAAAAGTGATATGAGGACTGGAACGGGGTCTACTCAGCCTCGGGTGGTCCAAATGAGTAGAGGGGGTTCGATCCCTACCTCAGCCATCCTCGAAGTGGTTTTCCGTGGTTTCCCTCTTCATCTTCGGGCAAATGTGCCGGGATGTTGCCTACTGTAAGGCCACGGCCGCCTCCTTCCCTCTTCCTTGCCTATTCATCCTAACCTTCCCCTCCCTTCCCGCATGAGGCCCCTGTTCGCTTTGCAGGTGAGGCCGCCTGGGCGAGGTGCTGATAACACCTCACCTGTTGTATCCACTCCGACCAGATGTTCCCAGCTCTAGGACACTGCCTGGAAAAGGCGGTAGGGGTGAGTTCCCTCGCTGAGTCCGTGGGAGCCACCGCCCTGGAGGGTAGACTCGATTTTAAAAAAAATCTGTAAGTCGTGTAGGCTATAACTCACTTACAAAATGTAAAACGTTAATATTACTCCTTTATAAACAATATTCCAGTGATAAAAATAAATATGTCACCGAGAGGTGGAATCGAACCTGAGATATTGCGGACTGGAGTACCTTGTCTTAACCAGTTCGCCACTGGCACTTACCGTTAAACGAGTAAGCGTACCTACTGACTATCTTGATCACCCGCTGTCCGGAGAAAGTAATCCTTCATTTCATTCGTATAGGCCTATGTATAGCTCAGCAAGTTCAATCGGACCCTGAGTAAGGGTGCTGTTGTCGAGGGGAGCGGGAGGAAGTAAGGGGAAGCCTAGTACAGGCCGGACGTTTGTTTTAGACGAGTGAAAAATCATAATGGAAGCCTGGAGGCGAGTTACTACAGTACCTGTGTTATTATCAGCTGTCCCAAACAGTGCGATGATTGACTAAGCTGTTTTACACTACTGCTAGGAGTACAGTCATTGGCAAATATAATGACATTCTGTTCGTAACTACGTAACGTGTACTTCCGCGACACACAATACTTCGATGTGGACTGTACTGTCTGCTCAAGTCTGGAATTCCATTACATCAGATCGGTGGTGACAAGTGTGAAGCGATAGGGTGAGAGAGTGAGTGTGTGTAAGCTCACCCACAGGCTTCAAGGTCAAGGGCAATCGTCTAAAACAAACGTCCGGCCTGTAGTTCGCATATTTATTTTACGTACTGTTAACTGCATTTCATTGTCATTTATGTTCGACGATGTCGAAATGTAAATATTATATGTCAGAAAACTGTATCATAATGAGGGTATTTTTTTTATCATTATGAAATAGTTTCTCCCATCAATCAGAACTCAAAAAACAGTCTTGTGACCAATTAGGTAAGGATAGCTTCGCATCTGCGCTGACTTCCACGGCCTTCTATTTTAAATTTCACAGCGTGGTTTCTAGTGTCATGGTGGGGTATTCCAGGAGGCAATGATATTCTCTGCGTCCCATGCACAAAACTGGCGAAATCTCGACAGATATTTATGAATATTTATGTTCGAACATAAAATAGTTATAATTATCGTCGAACAAAAACCGGCGTATGTAACCCGCCTATAATGGTAATTAAGACACTCGTTGCATAATGTACTATTAAGACTTGGTTGATGTCCGCGTTCAAATACACGGAAGTGGTATGAATGGTCGCGTCGAGTTATTACTTATTAGTTGGTTAGTGGCTAGGTAGTAGCCGTGGAATCTGTACCTCTAACTGAGTGGTTAGGCAACACCCTGAGTTCAGTGTTCATGAAGTTGAGATGTGAGATACCGAGAGAATGTGCAGCTCACTATTCTAAGAATAAAGTATTGCTACTTGAGATAATGTAGCACACCCACGCGGAGTGAATCCAAGAGCAGCATTAGCCAACAAAGAAACGATACATGATTGATGTTTCACTTCACAAGGAAACACACATATTGAAATGTTAGAAGCCAATCTTCAGTTAACTTAATGTTCTTCAGTCGGTCAACTTAAGAATACCCAAATAGATTGGGTAGAAAGTAACAATTATTTTTATCACGGTGGGTGAGTGGTTATCGTGTCGGACTGCCAACCCCAAGTTTGCAGGTTCGCTCCTGCCCGTGGTACAGAAAGTGATTTTTGAAAGGCGACAAAAATCTTGGCACGCATGCCATACGTTGTAGGCATGTTAAAGAACCCGATTGAATTCAGTAGGCCGCGTTCAAAATGGCAAAATTAATCTCAGGATTTTCCGCCAACATAAAAGTTCCTCCTTTCTCTACTAGAAAGCGCTATAGTGTCAAGCAGCTTAGATATCTAACCTCCTTGACTTTCATAGCGCTCCAAGATGGCTTCGGTGGTGTAGTCGGTAGCATGCTGAACTGCTGTGCCCAAGATAGCGGGTTCAAACCCGGCCGAAGCCGTCGGATTTTTTAAGAGCGTTTAAAATCCTTCAGTATGCCTTCCTTCGGAGGGGAAGTAAAGCCGGCGGTCCCATGTCATAGATTTATGGCATGTAAAAGATCCTTTCACAGACTAAACTTGTGTAAAGCAAAATTGTTAGGTTAGATTTCGTCAGAACGCTCTATCAAAGTTCCAACGTTCACCACTAGGTATCATTGATATCTGGTGGCGAAAGTTGGAACTACTTGAAATTGAACGGAACTTGTAGCTCACCCTTTAGGATGTTCGCTGGAAGCAGATACAAACTCAGGCGAGCCGAACATGTCCTCGGACACTCCCGGCAGTAAAAGCCATACGATAAATAAATAAATAAATAAATAAATAAAAAGCGCTCCAAGGAACGACAAAATTCGACATGCAAGCTGCCCTCTGGGCGTCAAATATCAAAGCTTGCATTCGGCACTCGAGGCCATACGATATTATTAATATTATTAGTCTATTATTCTATGCCCAAGATCGCAGGTTCAAATCCGGCTGAAGTCGTCGGATTTTTAGAGCGTTAAAAATCCCTCAATATGCCTTCCTTCGGAGGGGAAGTAAAGCTGGCGGTCCCATGTCATAGATTTATGGCATGTTAAAGAACCTTCCACTAATTACACCTGTGTGAAGGTAAATTGTATAGGTTAAGAATGTAAACAACGCTCTTAGGTTCCTACGTTCGTTGCCAAGAGCTGACTGCGGTGGCGTCTGGTAGATAAGTTCTGAACTAGTAGTCGTTGACGGTGGCGTTTGGTGGCAAAAGTAGGAACTACTTGAAAAAATGCAATGCCTGCAGTCCTTACTTGAATTGAAAACAGATAACACACACTAATACAGCCTTCACAAATAACACCGGTTATCAGACAGATTCTACACACACCCAAAGGACACGGGGCTACATGACCGCGTTGTCGCAGCCCCTAAACTGAGGAACCAACCAACAATTAGTCTATTATTAGTATTAGTATTACCTAATTATATGAAAGAAATGTTGAATTGAAGTGATAGAAGCCATTTTTCAGTGTTACCTAGTTCCATTAAACGATTAAAGAAAGCTTTCCAGTCGGTCCACACAAATTGTGTCCAATAGGCGGGAAAACAAGTATTTATATGTCCTAACCTGAAAGAAATATCACATAAGATATTTATCACAAAAACACGCTTTTGTGTACAAATATGGAGGGGAGGTGGTTAACTTAATGGATGACATGTTTCGATCGTCAAGCGATCATCATCAGATCCTGCTCACTTCGGATGCACGATGTTTATGAATTGAATCGGTCGGAGCTGAAAAGTATTAAGTCAGTTTTCACTACTTTTCAGGAGACAGATAAAAGCGTCATTGACAGAACAGAACTTAATAAACACAGTATATTAGTCATGTGTGTTGTGAAGCAACTATTCAGGTTATATTTGTGTTAGCGGAATGAAAATGAAAATCCACAGCCTGCTTCCAGTCTTCGACCGGGTCAGGAATGGAATGAATGAAGCCCCTATCTAGCGGCGAGGATATGAACTGTGCCGGCTGCCGAGGCCTGACGCACTCCTCTGGGGCAATGATTAAATGAATGACAGATGAAATGAAATGTTAGTGGAGAGTGTTGCTGGAATGAAATTTGGACTGGGAAAACCGGAGTACCCGGAGAAAAACCTGTCCGCCTCCGTTTTGTCCAGCACAGATCTCACATGGAGTGGCCGGGATTTGAACCACGGACCCAGTGGTGAGAGGCCGGCGTGCTGCCGCCTAAGCCACGGAGGCTACTGTTAGCGGAATATCAATTTTAATTTAATAAACATATTTTATCATTTCAAATGATCTTGTCGACTTCATCGTTTTGCTTAGGTCTACCGTTATGCGTCTCGGTTACGGCGTATGACGTCACCATGTTGTACAGTGCATATGCACCGAGTCTGAGTTTACTCCTGCCGGCCCCGTGGTGTAGGGGTAGCGCACCTGCCTCTCACCCGGAGGCCCCGGGTTCGATCCCCGGCTCCGTCAGGGATTTTAAAACTGACGTGAGGGTTGGAACGGGGTGCACTCAGCCTCGTGAGGACAATTGAGTAGCTGTCTGACAGTGAGACAGCGCCCCGATCACGAATACCAAGATTAACGGCCGAGGGGACCCGACGCGCTGATCACGCGTCACCCCAGTATCTGCAGGCCAAATGGCTGGGCAGCGGTCGCTTGGTCGGCCTTAGCCCGTCATGGGCTGGATAGTGCCAGGGGTTGACTTGACTGAGTTTACTCCTGGGGTCTGGCGTTATGCGAACGGAGACGGCGAGTGCGTGACGTCATGCAGCCCCCACGCGGGAAGCCTAAGTTAAAGGGTAATGGAGTCTGTTGAGTCTGAGTTTACTCCTGGGGTCTGGCGTTATGCGATACGGAGACGCTGCTCTCGAAGCCCTCCTGAGGCTTTCTAACATGTGTAGCATTTGTAACATGTGTGATTTGAAATTATATAAAGTCTAGTCTCTCAGACTGACTGTATCTTTTTTCTAATCAATTTTGCAAACGTGGCTTAATGCCTCTCAGCTCCGTGGTCAGTTTAGTACGGCGTAAAGCCATCCAGAATGAAAATTGCACATGTTATTTTACTTCAAAATGTGTTTGTAACATAGGAACCACCTAAACCCTGTACAAATGTAATTTACAATAGCACTGTAACACGCGGGAATCTTGCAGTGCGGCTTACATTAAGTACGGAATACGGCGCTGAAAGGCAGCAAGTCGTTGACTTATGCTTTTCTCCTCTGATCGCACTACACGTAGCAGTGGTTTCTGGCTTAAACCCACAAAACAAATGGCTTTGTGATGTATTTTGCCTTGCCAGTGAGCTTCCGTGCTTTTTCTCCTGATGACAATGTTTTGTGTATAGCTTAAACAGAAGGCTGACTTAATTCTTTTCTATTCCGTTCCAAGGGCCTTGGTTCAATACTTCAGAATACTAATTCTTTAAAACATGACTATTTTTGACTTAATGTTTTTCATATCCGACCGATTCAATTACACTTACGTACAAATATATACACAATGTTTAGATTACACACGTTTGTAAAAGCTTGTGTAACGTGTTAATCTTATTTACAGATGTTATTGCTCACTTCTATAGTTGTTGCGTTTTATTAATGTACTTTAAGCCTGTGATCTATTGAATTATTGTGACTAACTTCAGAAATGATGCAGTGTATTCACCACATTGGCATTATAACCATATTACAGTAGGCCACGGCTGCTTCGGTGGCGTAGTCGATAGCATGCTGAACTTCTATGCCCAAGGTCACGAGTTCAAACCCGGCCGAAGTCGTCGGATTCTTTAAGAGCGTTAAAAATCCCTCAGGTATACCGGCGGTCCCTTGTCATGAAGAAGAACATTCCACTACTTGTGTGAAGCCAAAATGTGTAGGTTAGAATTGATAACGCTCTATTAGTTCCAACGTTCGCCGCCAGGTGCTGACTGCAATGCGATCTAGTAGCCAAGTCCGCAAGCTAGTGTCGTGGACGGTAGCATTTGGTAGCAAAAGTAGGAACTACTTGGAATTATTGTCTGCAGTCCTTACTTCAATTAAAACAGATAACACACACTAAAACAGCCATCACAATTAACACCGGTTATCAGAACGTTTCTACACGCACCCAAAGTACACGGGGCTACATGACCACGTTGTCGCAGCCCCTAAACTGAGGAACCAACCAACCAACAGTAGGCCACCAGTATAAATAGGAACGGTTGATTTAGAACATAAGTAACCAAATAGTGTAGACAACATCGTTCCTGAAGTTAGTCACAATAATAACGCAACAACTATAATAGTGAGCAATAATATAGGCCTATGTAACTTATGTAATCTAAAATTTGTATATATTATATATCTTTAGGTAAAGCTACAGCATGGGAAACCCACGATGTGCATTGAACAGTTAAGGCCGTGTGATATCTCAATGTCAACAGAAACTAGAGTTCCAGTACAGGCGTTAAAGTCAAAGGTACAAATGAAAACCACACAATGGAACTCTGGTAAATTTGTTTTGCACTAGTACAAATGGAACACAATTCAATCAATTAACATCCAGGGCACAGTTTCCAAGCATTGGAACACTGTGCATTAACAGAAACGGACTTGTCAGTTCGGGCAGACAAGAGGCGCCCACTTCGCGGCGAGTCTACAGTTGCTGCGCGTACATGTCAGAAAGCCTCCACCCAACGTGCAACTGTTCAGTAATCATCAACAGCTTCACATAGTGCTGCATGACACTGCGTAGCATTTCTGCCACCGAGAAAAGCAATTTTCACGAATGATCGACTTTCCAATCTGCTTACATCCATCTTGTGGCACGGCCAAGCTCAGAATGAACGTGTCACTTTCTGTCCGGTGAATTCTGTGCTGTATGCCGCAGGGTTTCAAATACTTACACTTAAATTACCGTGATGTCATATGTTCGAAAGATATAACATAGTTACCATGACTTATGGAATGGGAAAAGGAAGGAAGCTTGTAGTTTAACGTGACCGTTAATCTTGAGATCATGAGCCACGGGACCTCCTTTTTACGTGGAATCCGAACCACAGGACATGGCATTTCACTTCGAAAATTTCACATGCATTGACCGGGAATCGAACCCGGACCGCCTTGGTGAGAGGCCTACAGCTAGACCGCTGAGCCACCACGCCACCCCCCCCCCCCCCAACTTATGGAATGACCCTCGTATTTGTACATAAGTGTAATTCATAAACATCATACATCCTAAGTGAGCAGGATCTGTTGATGATCGCGTGACGATCAAAACATGCCATCCAATTAAGTTATTCCCCATTTTTGTACATAATAATAATAATAATAATAATAATAATAATAATAATAATAATAATAATAAAAATATCTTATGGGCCTCTGGAGCTGGGTGCAAGCTTTGTTATTTGACACCCAGAGGGTAGCTTGCATATTTTTGTTGTTCCTTGAAGCACTGTGAAAGTCAAGGAGGTTAGATATCTAAGCTCCTCGATACTATAGCGCTTTCTAGTAGAGAAATGAGAAACTTTGTGTTGGCGGAAAATCCCGAGATTAATTTTGCAATTATGAAAACAGCCTACTGAAATCAAATGGGTAATTTGACATGCCAACATCGTAGGCACATGCGTGTCGTAATTTTTGCCGCTTTTCAAAAATCACTTCCCACGGCCAGGAGCGAACCTGCAAGCTAGGGGTTGATAATCACACACGATAACCACTCACCCACCGTGGCAAGCCAGTTTTCTACATAAAAGCGTGTTATTTTGTGATAAATATCTTACGCAATATTTCTTTCTGGTTAGGGTGGTTTTTATTAATAATCAACCACTTAGCGTTGTTAGCGTGATTTTATTTTATATTCAGCACCAATCTTACTGAATATACACAACGACAGAATTGAGAGTTAATTCTATGAATACATAAAAAAGAAACAAAAAAGTAAGTAAGTCCTTCATGGAATAATTATTTTGTTTTGTGACCAGATGGTAGAGACACCACAGTCTGTAACGTGTTTTTCGAGGGGGTTTCATGCCACTGGCATAAGTCAGTAGGAAGCCATTCTATATTTATTTACGCGGCAAATTGTTCAGCCAAGAGAATTTTTCATGTTAATTTATTATTATTATTAATTTATTATAATTATTATTAAGGTATTTTTCGGAGCATTTTATAAAATTATAAGCATACAGATAGGTTTTCTATGTCTTAGAAAACACTATCAAGCAAATTATTACGAACGACAATATCATAGAAAATTATGTGATTACGGAATTTTACGGAGTTTCGTCAGTTAGGGTATATTGAGAGACATGACTCACTGGGAATTCTGATACAGGCTTATGCTTGTCAAGTAGTATGACGCAAGGCTGGGTCACATCGTCAAGAAAAGGCGGATGTATGGAACGGCAATCGACTTCACCCTCCCGCCGAGTGTGTATTGAGCCTAAGGAGGGGAGTATAGCGGGGTGCTCAGCCAATCAGTGGAGACCACGTAAGCTGGAAGTCGGGACTGGAGTGGGAGACCGTCGAGTGCACATATCGTTTGGCGCGCCGTGGAGCGGGGACAATCTGTGTAGAACTTGCCGAGTATGGTTGCACGAGTTAGTGGCTCCGATGTTCAGTGGAGTTAGCGACTATCGTTATAAAATGTAACCAGTATGGTTGCACGAGTGAGTTGCTCCGATGTTCAGTGGAGTTAGCGACTATCTTTGTGAAACTTAACCGTTGTGGTTGTACGTGTTGGTTCCGATGTACGGACCATAAATCTTCATATCTACAAATATCTCATCAACAACGAAGAAGATGACGACGTCCAGGAGGCTGTGGGAAGCTCACTTCAACATCCAGTACGAGGGAAATGCTACGGCAATTTCCAGTGGTAAGCGCGAATGACTCATAACTACGCAATCTCTCGTCTTTCTTTGTTTCATATTCAGTAATTCAGTAACTTCATAGCTTGGGAATAAGAGTAAAATCAGTAATTTATCCGACTCCGTTTTCACGTAATTTTCTAGCGGTAATATTTAAATCGCAACGCTCCAATTTAAATTCAAACTTATTATTATTATTATTAATTTTGCTATACTTGTTTTCTATACAATAAATTCATTTTTTTAACCATGCAATCTTTGTTTTCAGTAGGTAGCATTAGATATAGACCAATTCCTTCTCCTGATACAATTGTTTGTTGGGTTAATGATCCAATCATACCACGATCTACCATTTCATTTGTCGCTACCAACTTGGGACTGAAAACCTAATAACATTTGTGGAAGGAGAAGGGTATATATTTCTGTGCCTGTATTTTGGGGGTTTTTCATTTATCGGTGTGTATCAGCATGGGTAGTGTTGAGGAAGAGATGAAGTTGCGTAGTGGTCACCAGTTGGATAGTGAAGATACGAGCAGTATGGCTAGTCTTGGAAATGAAAGCAGTACAGGGATGACGGAGGTAAATCCCGATACTGAGGGGGATAATCAAAACAGTCAAGCAGGGTTAGAAAGTTTGCTTCTCCAGTTTATGCAACAAAACAAAATTAGTACTGATGCTTTAAATGCTAAACTCGAACAAAATAATGCTAGACTTGAACAAAACAGTAGGGAAAATAAAGAGAGTACTGAAGCTTTAAACACTAGACTTGAACAAAATAGTAGGGAAAATAAAGAGAGTACTGAAGCTTTAAACGCTAAACTTGAACAAAATAGTAGGGAAAATAAAGAGAGTAATAGGGAATTGAGCGATAGTTTAAATACTAAACTTGAACAAAACAGTAGGGAAATTAGTGATAAATTTGAGCTGATTAGAGGTGAGATCAGAGGGCTGATGGAAGAGAAGGCTAAAGAGATTATTGCAGATGTAGACAGAAAATTAGGAAAAGTACAGGAGAAGTTAGAAAGTAGAATCAGTACACAGGCTGAAAATTTAAAAGAACTAGTGCAACTTGAAACACAGCAGGTCAAAAAGCAATTGGGGGGAGAAATTGATAAGATTCAGGTAGCAACAAAAGAGGTTAAAGAACAGCTGGGGGGAAGAATTGATAAAGTACATGCAGAAATAATCACTGAAGTTAATACTTTAAGGGAGAGGAATAAGGAAAGCATTAATGAGATTATTGAGAAACAAGCTCAGTTAAGTGATAAAGTTGAAGCATCGGAAGGGAGCATTAGGTTAACTGTAACTAATATCGAAAGAAAAGCTGAGGAGAAAATTGCTGAATTAGAACAGAAGTTGAAAGCTAGAATTAGGCAGGAAAATAGCCAGAGTAGGCCAGTTTATGTGAATAGCACACACAGGGAAATAGAACTAGGCAAATTTAGTAATCGGCAGGGTTGTCCAATGGAGTTCATGAATACTATCTTATCTATATATATAAAGCTCAATGTTTGTTTGTCTGTCTGTCTGTCTGTCTGTCTGTTATGTATACAAATCCACACTGTTTCACCGATCTGAACCAAAATTTGTATACTTACCCTTCAGAACCCTGCGGGTAACCCTGTCCACTTGAAATTTCCGACAGACCACCCCATTCCCTGCATTTAGGCCCTTTGGCCCAAATCTATACCGTTTCACCGATCTCAACCAAAATTTGTATACTTACCCTATGTAACCCTGTGAATAACACTGTCCACTTAAAATTTCGGACAGACCACCCTATTTCCTGCATTTAGGCCCTTTGGCAAACATCTACACCGTTTGACCGATCCGAACCAAAATTTGTATACTTACCCTTTGCAACCCTGCGGGTAACCCTGTCCACTTGAAATTTCGGACAGACCACCCCATTCTCTGCATTTAGGCCCTTTGACCCTAATCTACACCGTTTCACCGATCAGAACCAAAATTTGTATACTTACCCTTTGGTACCCTGCGAGTAACACTTTTTGCTTGAAATTGCGGACAGACCACTCCATTCCCTGCATTTAGGCCCCTTGGCTAAAATCTACAACGTTTCACCGATCTGAACCAAAATGTGTATACTTACCCTTTGTAACTCTGTGAATATTACTGTCCACCTTAAATTTCGGACAGACCACCCCATTTCCTGCATTTAGGCCCTTTGGCAAAAATCTTTATCGTTTCACCGATCCGAACCAAAATTTGTATACTTACCCTTTCGAATCCTGCGGGTAACCCTGACCACTTGAAATTGCGGACAGATCACCCCATTCCCTGCATTTAGGCCCTTTGGCACAAATCTACACCGTTTCACCGTTCAGAACCAAAATTTGTATACTTACCCTTTGGTACCCCGCGAGTAACATTGTCTGCTTGAAATTGCGGACAGACCAGTCCATTCCCGGAAAGAGGACAGGGTCCGTCCTAAAGGCAATGGAAAAAAGGGGTAAAACCGGACCCGCTCAGGAAACCCTCAGGGTTGCCATCTCCCGAACTCACCAGCCATGAGCCCTTGAGGATGTAGCACTATCCAAGGTGCACCAGAAGTGCACCCTGCCTCCTTGAGGGTCTTGAGCAGAAGACATGAGATATTAAGAAAAGAAAAAGAAGGCTGACACCTCGAAGAATGAGGCTATCAGGAATGATTAGACAAGGGCCAATTAAGGCGGGAAAGTGAAAGAGTCGCTAGGCCTCGGATACCCTGATACCATCGGGGTCGTAAGAGAACAAGAGTTTGACCAAGGGAGGCTTATAGGAAAGAGAACTGAAAGGAGCCCGGCACCAGTAAGTAGAAGCAATGCCGGACTCAGTTGGGGTCCCGTGGTCGCAAACCCACGTCCCACAAGTTGAGAGACCCTGGTGGGTGGTGGGGGGAGGAGGGGGCCAGGTGTGAGAATAGCTTGCTGATTCATCGCGAGTTGACATGAGAGAAATGTCCAGACCCCGCCGTGTTACCTGGTATTGCTGACTATGCTGATGTTCATACAGGGTCTTTGCTCAAACCACTGTAGTGTTATGAAAGAATGAGTGATTCACCGGTCAATGTGAATAGGACCGGGAAACCCCCCCCCCCGAACGTCTGTCATCATATATCGTCATCATCTGTGATTCGTGCAGCTTAGACTCGATAAGCTCTTTCACTACACGCATCGAGTATAGGCCTAAGCCAGAAAATAACGTTCAGACTTTGGAAGACATCGAAGGTAGAAATCTAAATTGCCTATATCAGATTTAAAATTACACCATGTTCGTTTAGTAGTCATTTTTCATTACCTTATTATTATCATCATAAGGGCAAATGACCTAGATGTTACGCCCATTATACCACTAATCACCACACACAATAAGTCTTCATCGCCTGTGAATTTTGAAATATTTCTTTATATCACGGTAGTTTGTAAGTTTGTCGTGTCAATTCAACAGTAGTTTTCATTATCATCCTCATCAAAAGGGCAAATGGCCTAAATGTTACGTCCATTATACTACTAAGTAACACCACAGTCTTCATGGCCTGTGATTTTAAAATGTGTATTTCCATTAGTTTGTAAGTTTGATATACCCGTTCAGTAGTAGTCGTCTTCATTATCATCCTCATCAAAAGGGCAAATGACCTAGATGTTACGTCCATTATACAGTACTACTAAGCAACACCACAGTCTTCATTGCCTGTGATTTATAAAATGTGTATTTCCATTAGTTTGTAAGTTTAATATACCCGTTCAGTAGTAGTAGTCTTCATTGTCATCCTCATCAAAAGGGAAAATGACCTAGATGTTACGCCCATTATACTACTAGGCAACACCACAGTCTTACTCGCCGGTAATTTAAAAATATGTATTTCTATTAGAGTGTAAGTTTATTATACCCGTTCAAGAGCAGTCGTCGTCAGTATCATCTTCATCAATGACGTTGAGTGTTAAGGAGACTGAAATATTATCATTCCACCGGGCGAAGCCGGGTACTACTGCTAGTATCTTATATATAAAAGTGAAAGTCTGTATGTATGTGGGTATGTATGTGGGTCTGTTCCGTATACAAATCTACACCGTTCCGCCAATCTCAACCAAATTTTGCATACATATAGTTTAGGATCCAGAAGGAACCGCTGGCTACATGAATTTTCGATAGTCTTTCTCATTCTTCTGATTTCGGCCCTTTTGCACTCAAACACAGGCTAATCAAATCATAAAATATACTCATGAAGGAATGGCAAGCCAGATAGTTTCCATGGCAACATAGCTAAAGTCGAGACACGGCCAACTGGATGCCAGTTCTGCTCTGCACTACCGGTATATAAAATGAGGATCTGTACTTGAAATCCCGTTAGTTACTCAACTTCTCACACAGCACTGTCACCGAGTATAGCATAACAAAAACTTGACACTATCCACTAGATATTTGTCTACCACTCACTCATTCATCGCGAAATCTCAGAAACCACCCAACGGATTGGAATGAAAATTGGTATGCAGCTTCCCCAAGGGCCGCAAACGCCCACTAAGAAAGGATTTTTGGATATTCAGGTTCTAAAGGGGTGTTTAGGGGGTAGACCTGCATTTCATTGAATAGCAATATCTCCCGATTGGTTTCATTGGGGGATGTGATACTCGGCATATAAACTCATCATTAAAAATAAGAAGACACGTGTCTGAGGGTTTTTCGATGTGGTGTATATTATGAGGTGAAAGGGGTGAAAAGTGGGGATTGAAAGATTCCTAACGGAGCGTGTATCTCTTAAACGACATAGGTGAGGAGTTTGAAACTCAGCGGAAAAAAATCAGCATACAAAATACGTAAATATGTGTTTGACCGTTTATTCATAAATCCAATTTAAGGGGCCCATGGGGAGGGGTGAAATTCTGGGGGGGGGGGGGGGACAGGAAGATCGTGTCCTAACTGATTGACTGACTCACTCACTCATCAAACTCAGGGGGAAAAAACTGCTTTAAAGTAAGTAAATAGCTGTTCGACAGTTTTTTTATTAAATAAAAAGTAAGGGGTTCATGGGGAGGGGTGAAATTCTGAAAAAAGAAAATTGAAAGATAATGTCCTGACTCACTCACTCACTCACACACTCATCATCGCCCAGCCAAAACTATTGCAGTTAGAAACATGACAGTTTGGGGATATGTTCATTGTATGTCAAAACCGTCTACTAAGGGAGGATTTTCGGATATTCAGGTTCTGAAGGGGTCTTAAGGGGGTTAAACCTGCATTCCATTGAATAACAATATCTCCCGATTGGTTTCATTGGGGGATATGATACACGACATATAAACTCATCATTAAAAAGGAAGAAGACACGTCTCTGAGGGGTTTTCGATGTGGTGTATATTATGAGGTGAAAGGGGTGAAAAGTAAGAATTGAAAGATTCCTAACGGAGCGTGTGGGCCTTAAACGACATAGGCGAGGAGTTTGAAACTCAGCGGAAAAAATCAGCATAAAAAATAAGTAAATATGTGTTTGACCGTTTTTTCATAAATCCAATTTAAGGGGCCCATGGGGAGGGGTGAAATTCTGGGGGGGGTGGGGGGAATCAGGAAATAAAGTGTCCTAACTGATTGACTGACTGACTCACTCATCAAACTCAGGGGGGGGGGAACTGCTTTAAAGTAAGAAATAGCTGTTCGACAGTTTTTTTGATCAATCATATTGAAAGGGTTCATCGGGAGGGATGAAATTCTGAAGGAAAAAAATGAAAGAAAATGACCTGACTCATTCACTCATGATCGCCCAGTCAAAAATATTGAAGTTGGAACCATGGCATTCTGGGGATATGTTCGTTGTATCTCAAAACCGTACACTAAGGGAGGATTTTTTGATATTCAGGCTCTAAAGGGGTCTTAAGGGGGTTAAACCTGCATTTCATTGAATAACAATATCTCACGAGTGGTTTCATTTGTGGATGTGATACTCGGCATATAAACTAATCATTAAAAATAAGCAGACATGTGTCTAAGGGTTTTTCGATGTGGTGTATTATTATGAGGTGAAAGGGGTGAAAATTGGGGGTTGAAGGATTCCTAACGGAGCGTGTAGGCCTATCTCTTAAACGACATAGGCGAGAAATTTGAAACTCAGCGAAAAAAAATCAGCTAAAAAATTAAGTAAATCGGTGTTCGACCATTTTTTCATAAATTAATTAAAGGGGCCAATGGGGTGGGGTGAAATTCTGGGGAGAAAAAGGAGAGAAAGTGTCCTAACTGACTGACTAACTCACTCATCAAACTCAGGGGAAAAAGACAGCTAAAAAAAATAAGTTAATAGGTGTTCAAGCATTTTTTCATCAATCCAATTTAAGGGGCCCATGGGGAGGGGTGAAATTCTGGTAAAAATAATTGAAAGAAAATGTCATGTCTGACTCACTCACTCATCACGCCCAGCGAAAACTATTAATGTTGGAAAAATGAAATTTTGGGAATATGTTCGCTGTACGTCAAAACGTCAACTAAGGAATGATTTTTCTTTATTCGGGTTTTAAAGAGATGTTAAGGGGGTAAACGTGCATTTCATTGAATAACGATATCTCATGAGTTGTTTCTTTGGGGATGTGATATTCGGTATATAAACTAATCATTAAAAATAATCAGACATATATCTAAAGGTTTATCGATGTCGTGTATATTATGAGGTGAAAGGGGTGAAAATTGGGGATTGAGGGATTCTTAACGGAGCGTGTATCTCTTAAACGACATAGGCGAGAAGTTTGAAATTCGGCGGGATAAAACAGCTTAAAATACAAGTAAATATATGTTCGACCGTTTTTTCATAAATCCAATTTAAGGGGCCCTTGGAGAGGGGTGAAATTCTGGGGGGATAAAACAGGAAAGAAAGTGTCCTAACTGATTGACTCACTTACTCACTCATCAAACTCAGGGGGAAATCAGCTTTAAATAAGTAAATAGGTGTTCGACCGTTTGTTTCATAAATCCAATTTAAGGGGTTCATGGGGAGGGGTGAAATTATCAAATATAAATTAAAGAAAATGTCCCGACTGACTCACTCACTCATCATCGCCCAGCCAAAATTATTGAAGTTGGAAACATGAAATTTTGGGGATATGTTCATTTTATGTCGAAAACCTCCACTAAGGTAAGAGTTTTGAATATTCAGGTTCTAAATAGGTGTTAAGGGGGTAAACGTGCATTTCATTGAATAACAATATCTCACGAGTGGTTTCATTTGGGGATTGATACTTGGCATATATTCTAATCATTAAGAATAAGCTGACACATGTCTAATGGTTTTTCGATATAGTGTATATTATGAGGTGAAAGGGATGAAAAGTGGGGGTTGAAAGATTCTTAACGGAGCGTGTATCTCTTAAACGACATAGGCGAGGAGTTTGAAACTCGGAGGAATTCAATCAGCTTAAAATAAATAAATAAATAAATAAAATAAATAGGTGTTCGACCGTCTTTTCATAAATCCAATTTAAGGGGCCTATGGGGAGGGGTGAAATTCTGGAAGAAAAACGTCCACTAAGGAAGGATTTTTGGATGTTCACTCTCATCGACCAACCAAAACTATTAATGTTGGAAGAATGATATTTTGAGGATATGTTTGTCGTGTGTCGAAAACATCTACTAAGGAGGGATTTTTGGATATGCAGGTTCTAAAGGGGTGTTAACGGGGTTAAACCTGCATTTCATTGAATAACAATATTACACGACTATGAAGCGAGCGAAGCGAGACTAAAAATGAGATGGTGTGTGTCTGTGTATTACTCAATCACGCAAGTACCACTGGTCCGATTTACATGAATTTTACATGGAAGTAGCAGATTTACCTGGTTAACATACAGGTTACTTTTGATTTCAATACTTTGCACTAATTAAATATGGCGACCATTTTAGTGACGTCACTCTACCCTTTGGTTTTAAACTTTCATATTTCCATTTCAAATAAAAAGAGAACGCTAAGAAATAGCAAACTTTTGATGGCATGTACGAGGTTAAAAATTGCATTTTCTATCCGAAATGTATCTCCAACCGTTAGCGAGTAAAACCTAAATGTGTGCTATAAAACACGGTCAAGGCAGAGGGGTGTAGTTGGACAAAATGTTCCATCTTTAATCTCCCTCTGCGCAGCACCTCGCCTATCCCCTGTTTTAACTGTCACCTTCACATTTTAATTTATTTACGACCCGTAGCGAAGCACGGGTACTTCAGCTATAGAAAATAAATTCGGGGAGAGGCTGGAAGATGGTAGTGTTGAGTGGTGCCAGGTAGTTGAAATTTTAGAGCAAGCGTTTGTAGGGGAGACAAGAAACTGGTTTGCTGTCTACAGAGACAATTTTGAGAATATTACAGATTTCAAAGTTAAATTTTGTGAGAAATTTTGGAATGAGGTCATTCAGTCTCAGCATCGTGAGGGAATTGTGTGTGGGAAATATAACCCGAGAGGCAACTACACTATGACCGAGTACTTTTTAGGACAGGTATTAACGTGCAAATATCTGGATGGTTTGAAGGAGGAGAGTGATGAAGTCAGGCTATTACTAAGACATTTTCCATACAGAAACAAAGAAGCTGCCTGTATCCAAAATGTTAAATCTATCTCACAAGTGGAGAATTTATTGAGTACATTCGATGCTCTGGGAAGAGGCGGTTACGAGGAGAATTTCGGTAGGAACCAGGGTAACAATAATAACAGGCCTAATGAGAATAGGGACCAGGAAGTTCAAGGGAACAGTGGCGAAGGGGCCAGCGTTCAAAATAGGGGGAACCAAAATAGTAATAATAATAATCAGCAAAACCAGTACAGAGGAAATGGGTATGGTACGAACTACCAAGGTAGAAATAATGATTTCAGGGGAAATCAAGGCCGAAATAACGATTATAGGGGTAACCAAGGGCGGTATAATAATAATAATAATTATAACCAGAACAGGGGTCAAGGAGGGAATCAGCCCAATGGTAATAACGGACAGAGAGATACCGTTAATACAACCCAGAACAACCAGACCAGTGCAGTAGTCAGTAGTACTACACCAAGCGGTAGCAATACTTTAAACACGAACCAGGCTGCGATGTAAGGTCAGAATCTCAGTCTGTAACATGCCCTGTCCATACACTTATACAGGAACCCTATGACCTAAATGTAAGAAATGAATTATTACGTGAACTAAATGATGAAGGTATTATTCAGAAAGTGGCTAGTAAGAGCCCCATAGTTAAATTTAACGTGTCCGAGGCGTACACAGATGTTTTAATTGATAGTGGTTGTATGAAGAGTTGCATAAGTAGTGCATTTTATGATAAAATGAAAGGAACGGGAGTAAATTTCGAGGAGATGCCAATTAAAAGCACTTTTGTTATCACAGCTGTTGGGAAGAGGTCTAAAGTAATTTCTAAGCAAGTTTTAGTAGACATTAAAATTAATAATCATGTAGAGAAGCAGATTTGCCTTGTAATTCCAAATTTAGTATTCAGTGTTATCTTGGGTTCAGAGTGGCTAAGTAGAGCGTCTGGTAACTTATGTTATGATGTAGGGAGTTTGAAATTTAAATGGGGAGATTCTGAAGTAGAAGTAGCGTTCAATGACCAAATTCAGAGAAGTAGTATTGTAGGTGTGATTTGTACTTTAAATGAGATATCGCCAGCCGTAGAGCGGGGTTCTCCATGTTTAGTGGGCAGTGTGATTACGAACGGAAGTCTAGAGGACTCGTTACGTGATGCTGCATTTCAGGGAAATATAGAGGTGGAACAATGTGTTCGGCTCTATGATGTGTTATTGTGTAATAGGAGAGTTTTTGAGGATCGCATTGGTATGGCCAATTGCTATACACATTCATTGAACGTTATTGATAGGTCAGTATTCACAGGACATAGATATCCTGTACCTTTCGCTTATCAGAGTGCAGTTGAGGCACAAATTAATCAGATGCTTGAAGATGGGATTATTGAGCACTCTAACAGTCCATATGTTAATTCTTTGATCACGGTACCCAAGACCGACGGCACGGTTCGTATTTGTTTAGACGCTCGTTTGGTTAACAGTAGAATTAGTTCAGATCAGCTGAAATCTATGTCAATAGAGGAATTAATGCAAACATTTGAGGGGAAGAAGTATTTCACTTGTGTAGATTTGAGTTCCAGTTTTTGGCAGGTGCCACTTATGTACGAAGATAGACCATTTACAGCTTTTAGTCATAAATATAATCTTTATCAATTTTGTAGAACACCTTATGGGTTAAAGAGTGGTTCAGCAGCTTTAATTAGGGCTTTAAACATCGCATTAGGGGATGACACAGGAGAGTTTGTAACCATTTACATTGATGATATGGTAATTAGTTCACGCAGTTTTGAGGAGCATCTACGTCATTTAGATATAGTTTTTCAGAAGTTAGATCAGGCAGGGTTCACTTTGAAGCTGTCTAAGTCGTCATTCTGCCAGTCAGAAGTGACATTTTTAGGTCAGAGTGTCGAGTAGAGGTGTGACACCAGAGGAAAGTAGGGATAGCATGTGTGGACAGTAGCAACAGGGCATCGTTACAGACACTGAGAAATAGGTAGGTCGAGTAACGTGATGACGTTCATTTAAGGGAGCCACTGGCAAGGTTGGAAGCAGGTGACGCAGAAACATTTATAATTTCCAAACGTATTGGCAAAACAGCATATGTGCTGGAGAATAGTGAGGGAAACAAATTATACGGGACGTATAATATACATAGTCTCCGAAAGTATGTGTCATAAAGGGAGGATGTTTAGCTGGCGAGCCAGCCTATCAAATGAGTAAGTGTGGTATTTGGTGCGGGGGAGGAGATGGTCTTCCAGGCAGGCGTATCAGAAGTAACACAGGGGGGTAGTATGTAAGTAAATGAGAGTTTTTAAGGTACAGGGAAATATGACGGGATTGTCGGATGCTCTTGAGCACTAAAATGTCTCGATACACCAAGGCCAGAATTTGGTAGCGCTGGTGGAGTCCCATTTGTCTCCTAGAGATGGGTGAGCGCTTGTATAGGGCTTGTTAGCTTAAGGCGTCCACGAGATAAAAGATGGGCCATCAGAAGGCGAGACAGTCCTTCATGAAACTCATACATAACAGCACACGTGATTTCTGTTTACGGCCTCGCCATGTAAGATTTGTAAGTGTGTAATTTAGGTAATTTGTACAATGGTATTATTTGTGTGAGGAGAACTGGTCTGTGTTGAGAACTAGTATTAAGTAGAATATGGTCTACGGGAACTTTACAAGACAGGGCGATTACGGCACAGAAATATTTGGTGTTATATGTAATGCGCATTTACTGTTTTTTTTTTTTCAGAAGTCAATATTAATTTCGTCTGGTATAAAGAGAGATTAAGTATTATGGTCACGATGCGCTGCCACAATAGTGTGATCGTGTGCTCAGTGATAAGTGGGATTAAATTACACAATAAGGAAGGAACCTCCAGTGAAATTAGGAAGTTCTAGGGAGAGATACATATATCAGAACACCCTGATGCGTGTGATGTGACATCTCATATACATAGTGCTCACACATTAATTATGTCTATTTTTCCAACATATAGAAATTTGAGAGGCGGAAATATCCGTGAAACACTATTCTATATGAAAAACATTGGACTGGTTGCAAAGTGCAATCCATAGTGACAACAAACTTTGACGCAAAGTGCGTAAAGAAAAATTCTGAGTGTATATATCTGTAATTTAGGGTCATTTCATTTATGTAATATGTATTTTGGATGGGGATTATTAACGTTTCTGGGATAATCGGATAATGGACCGTCGTCATGGTAAATCATCCGATGATCCGAGGCGAATATGTAACGTGTTTTTCGAGGGGGTTTCATGCCACTGGCATAAGTCAGTAGGAAGCCATTCTATATTTATTTACGCGGCAAATTGTTCAGCCAAGAGAATTTTTCATGTTAATTTATTATTATTATTATTAATTTATTATAATTATTATTAAGGTATTTTTCGGAGCATTTTATAAAATTATAAGCATACAGATAGGTTTTCTATGTCTTAGAAAACACTATCAAGCAAATTATTACGAACGACAATATCATAGAAAATTATGTGATTACGGAATTTTACGGAGTTTCGTCAGTTAGGGTATATTGAGAGACATGACTCACTGGGAATTCTGATACGGGCTTATGCTTGTCAAGTAGTATGACGCAAGGCTGGGTCACATCGTCAAGAAAAGGCGGATGTATGGAACGGCAATCGACTTCACCCTCCCGCCGAGTGTGTATTGAGCCTAAGGAGGGGAGTATAGCGGGGTGCTCAGCCAATCAGTGGAGACCACGTAAGCTGGAAGTCGGGACTGGAGTGGGAGACCGTCGAGTGCATATATCGTTTGGCGCGCCGTGGAGCGGGGACAATCTGTGTAGAACTTGCCGAGTATGGTTACACGAGTGAGTGGCTCCGATGTTCAGTGGAGTTAGCGACTATCGTTATAAAATGTAACCAGTATGGTTGCACGAGTGAGTGGCTCCGATGTTCAGTGGAGTTAGCGACTATCTTTGTGAAACTTAACCGT
Organism: Meconema thalassinum; assembly: GCA_946902985.2. NCBI lineage: Eukaryota > Metazoa > Arthropoda > Insecta > Orthoptera > Tettigoniidae > Meconema > Meconema thalassinum. The sequence continues at coordinate 243,365,494 of OX336394.1, read as the reverse complement.
TGTGGTTGTATGTGTTGGTTCCGATGTACGGACCATAAATCTTCATATCTACAAATATCTCATCAACAACGAAGAAGATGACGACGTCCAGGAGGCTATGGGAAGCTCACTTCAACATCCAGTACGAGGGAAATGCTACGGCAATTTCCAGTGGTAAGCGCGAATGACTCATAACTACGCAATCTCTCGTCTTTCTTTGTTTCATATTCAGTAATTCAGTAACTTCATAGCTTGGGAATAAGAGTAAAATCAGTAATTTATCCGACTCCGTTTTCACGTAATTTTCTAGCGGTAATATTTAAATCGCAACGCTCCAATTTAAATTCAAACTTATTATTATTATTATTATTATTAATTTTGCTATACTTGTTTTCTATACAATACATTCATTTCCTTTAACCATGCAATCTTTGTTTTCAGTAGGTAGCATTAGATATAGACCAATTCCTTCTCCTGATACAATTGTCTGTTGGGTTAATGATCCAATCATACCACGATCTGAGAGTAAAGATTCTTGAAGGTGTTCTACCAGAGCTAGGTGTTGTTAAATACAAATTTAGATTTCAACATAGCGTTGAGGTCTTGGCGCCCATTAAAACAACATATCTTAGTAGAAAACATTACACTTGTACGCTCAACGTGGAGCAAAGTGAAAAACATTACAAGTGGTCACATACTTACTTGTTTTCACGCCAAATGTAATTGGGCACAATTTGTGTTGAGCGACTGGAATGCTTTCTTAATTAACGAAAGAAATGTTACTAGAATTATTTACACATTAACACATTTCTCTTACAAATGGTGGGGTTTAATTGGCTGGCATGTTTCACTTGCCAAGAGAGCATCATCAGATCAAAATATATAAGAAAAAATAACTCTACAAAATACTCCCAAGCGGTCGCGGAACTCCAACAACAACCCGCTAAAAGTACGGCAAAATCTTAACAAATGAGGCAACTACCGCTGATAAATACTAAAGCATTAAGCCCCCGAAAAAATAACTATTTAAATATCTACAAGGTTGCACGACTGATAATTGACAATCCCACCCACAAACAGCCTCCCTCCGTCAACTAATCTATGGTGGTGGTTGGGTGGTTGGTTCCTCAGTTTAGGGGCTGCGACAACGCGGTCATCTACCCCGTGTAGAATCTGGTTGATAACCGGTGTTAATTGTGATGACTGTATTAGTGTGTGTTATAATTCAGGTAAGGAGTGCAGACGATCAATTTCAAGAAGTTCAAGCTGTCGTCAATGACACCTAGCTGTGAACTTGGTTAGTAGATGCCAATGCAACCGGCACCTGGCGACGAACATTGGAACTAATTGAGCGTTAATCAAATCTAACCTACAAATTTAGCTTCGCACAATTGCAGGTAGTGGAAGGTTCTTTTACATGCCTTAAATCTATGACATGGGCCCACCGGCTTTACTTCCCTTCTGAAGGAAGACATACTGAGGGATTTTAAGGCTCTTAATAAAATCCGACGTCTTCAGCCGCATTTGAACCCGCGATCTTGGGCTTAGAAGCTCAGTATGCTACCAACTACGCCACCGAAACCGTCAAATATACGATGATGTAGCTACTATTGCTGTGATACACAACGAGCCGATATATTCTGCCGAGTAGTAGGCAAGTTGCCATAGAAACGAATGACGTCTGTGTGCAGGGAACCCCTTTCCCCTGGTCATTCACCTCACACCGTATTGTCATTCTTCTAATCTCCGCACAGTACGTCCCACTAGTTGTGGTGTTCGATTCCCACCTCAGCCACCCTGAAAGTGGTTTTCAGTGGTTTCCCATATCTACTCCAGGCGAATGCATGAATTACAAATATGCACACTACTACAGACTCTACAATTACACAGTTTATCAGATGAATTCTACACTGATCCAAGTACACGGTGTATGACCACGATGTCCAAGCCCCTCAAATGAAACAATAGTTTTGCCTCACAAGGCTGAGTGTTCTGCATTCCAGCACTCAGATCAAATTATGTTTTTGCCAGAATCAGGAAACGAACCCGGAATGCTAGCCGCTCCACTGCGAAGTGGCCCACTAGTTGTGTGCCCCCAGGGGAGGGGGGTACACTAATACTGTGTGTGGAATGGAATGTTGCCCTGCCCCCACTTGTGACGGGCAATTCGTAAACAAGTTATATGTCGCAAGGGACAAAGAGCTTCTCTTATCTTTACCGATACTATGGGATGCGGATATCTGCGACTTATATAAGCTAATCGTCATTCATGAAAAATTCTTTTGTGTTCCATATCCTTATATAACGTTACTTTATTGCGCACTACCGCGGCGCTTTTATTCAGTGGTCATTTCACTCAAATCCATTTCACAATAAATTGCGGTTATCTTATTAAAGGGACGGTAACTTAAAAAAAATACCGACAGCAGTGGCTACGCTGGCTAAAGCGCAGCGTTAGGTCATGGGGCCAAGCTCTCTGCTGACTCGGTAGACGCGTAGGTTCGAGCCTCACCGTCGATCGTCCTTGAAATGGTGTTCGGTGGTTTCCCATTTTCAACACCAGGCAAATGCTGGGACGGTCCCTTCTGACAGGCCCCGGCCGCTTCCTTCCACATCTTTTTCCAGTTTCATTCATCTTCATCCATTCCGTCTCTCATCCCGACACGCAGGTCGCCCACGGGCGTCGACTAGAAAGACCTGCACTTGGCCTCTCAGGAGGCCACACGGCAAGATAAAAAAAACCGTGTTTTTCTTACCCTCCGGTGGTCGTGCTCGAAAATACAACGCCAGTAGTAGGTGGATTACAATTGCAGTCCGTTTTTAATGGGTATTTCATTAACTACTAGCAACCCACCCCGGCTTCGCCCGGTATCTTTAACGGTTTACCCAGCGTAAGCTTAAAAGGCGCACGGACGACAGGTCCCAGACGCAATTCAGTAAAGCCTAGGTGAACAGCAAAACTCCAAACACAAACTCTTCTCTTAAGTCTTAACTTGACACGACTCGACAGTTCGATGCTGGCCGAAGCTGGAGTGATAGGCTCGCTCGCTAGCTCGTAAACTCGATCCGAAGCTAGTAATTTAAATTTCCACTGAATGGAGATTGTTGGAAGAAATGCAAACGTAAAAACACATATAGTGGGCGATGTATTAAAGATAGAGATATGCTGTCCGGGACTTTTTTTATAGAACTTTTCATGCTAAACAATTCTTACTCTCATAGTATTATTTCAACGTTTTCTCCAGCGTAAGCATGAAAGGCGCACGGACGGCAGGTTTTTATTCGACTTGATTCACTGAAATCGTTACTGCTCGGCTTCATGTGGTCGTAAATGAATGTTTTTCTACAGAAACCTTCCTCGAGAAATCCTTTACAGAATGATGAAACCCGCATCAAAATCCATCCAGTGGTTCTTGAGATCTCCCTTTACATCTAAGAATCGGGAACTTTGTTTTATAATATGTAGAGATGTTTATTTTTAGCCTACTTTTCACATTTTGCAAAAATGAGGAAAAAGTAGACATGAGATCGGGCAAATGTGTGTCTGTCTGTCTGTCCTTCTGTCTGTCTGTCATTCTGTCTGGCTGTCTGGCTGTGTGTGTGTCCCCCCCCCCCCTATCAACTCCTAAACGGCTGCAGCAATCGAAACAAAAATTTGTAGGAGTAAAGACCTGAATATCTCATGGCCGTATTTGAAAATGATGTCAGTGCTACCAACTTCTGAAAGATCGCAATTGAAATTTGAGCTCCATGTTGGATATCTTGGAAGGTATGAATGGGAGCTATTTCAAAATTGGCACATGTATGGATAATAATATTGCAGTTTAATTTCCTGGAGTCAATACATGGCAGTGTTGCCAAAATGATTATAAGCCTGCAGATAGGTCCAAATTTTAAATGCATATGACTTCTACGCTATCAATTGGATTTCAACCAAATTTCGTATGTGCTATGTGTACATAAACAGATATGACTGAGCGTATTCTTAAGAGCCACCAGGGCTGCCAACTGTTAATAAATGCTCTCATTTTTTAAAATCCAAATACCCATATATCAGAAAGTATGCAAGCCGACAGCTTTAAACTATGCACACGTATAGTACCTGCCATTCTATATTAATTTGGAGTAACTTATATACGTCAGTGCTACCAACATGATTCTAAGCCTGCTGAGAAGTCTAACTTTAAATACATGTAACTTCTATACTATCATTTGGATTTCAACCAAATTTCGTGTGTGCTATGTGTACCATAACAGATATGACTATGCCGATTCCTAAGAGTAACCAGGGCTGCCAACTGTTAATAAAGACTGTCTCTATTTTTGTTACCCTAATATCAATATATCAAAAAGTATGCAAGCCAATATCTCTAAACTTTGCACACGTATAGTACCTGGCATTTTAGATTAATTTGGAGTAACTAATATAAGCCTACGCCAGTGCTGCCAACATGATTCTTAGCCTGCTGATAGGTCCAATTTTAAAATGCATATAACTTCTATACTAAATAATAAATTTCATTCAAAACTGACACAACAATAGATCATATTATTTCAGATTATTACATGTTTGACATTGTTGCCAACATGATTTTACGCGCGATGTTAGATCCAATGTTTAACTGCATGTAACGTGCATGCTATCCATTGGACTTCAACCAAATTTTGTATTCTGTACCTTAAGAGATGGAACTAAGAATATATTCAGTCACCAGGGCTGCCAACTGTAGTTCTCTATTAGGCTACATTATGCCAGGTAGGCTATACAGTATTTCGAACTAATTAGAAATTTCGATATTACCAACTTAATTTCGTCATTATTCTAGATAGATCCATATAGATTAATCATTGGCAGGCATTGTAGCAGTAATTAATGCCCCATGTTGGTAGCGACAAATGTAACGGTTTTGCTAGCCCACACGTTGAACGACAAGTGTAACGGTTTGACTGCCCCTAACTGTTGGGTGATAAATGTAACTGTTTACCTTTGCCTAAGCTATGTTGTTTTAATGGGCGCCAAGACCTCAACGCAATGTTGAAATCTAAATTTGTATTTAACAACGTCTAGCTCTGGTAGAACACCTTCAAGAATCTATTCACTCAGATCGTGGTATGATTTGATCATTAACCCAACAAACAATTGTATCAGGAGAAGGAATTGGTCTATATCTAATGCTACCTACTGAAAGCAAAGATTGCATTGTAAAAGAAATTAATTTATTATATAAAACAAGTATTGCAAAATTAATAATAATAATAAGTTTAAAATTTAAATTGGAGCGTTGCGATTTTAATATTACCGATAGAAAATTACGTGAAAACGGAGTCTGATAAATTATTGATTTTACTCTTATTCCCAAGCTATGAAGTTACTGAAATATGAAATATAAAACAAAGAGAAACGAGAGATTGAGTATTTCTGCGTCATTCGCGCTTACCACTGGAAATTGCCGGAGCATTTCCCTCGTACTGGATGATGCTGTGAGCTTCCCACAGTCTCCTGGACGTCGTCATCTCCGTCGATATTTGATGATATACTTGTAGATTTGGTGACTTTATGGTCCTAACATCGGAACCATACACTCGTACAACCACACTGGTTAAGTTTTAAACAGATAGTTCTCCACTCCATGGAACATCGGAGCGACACCCACTTGCAACCGAACTAGTCAAGTCTTTCACAGATTGTCCTCCCTCCACGGCGCGCCGAACGATATATGCACCCGTCGGCTCCCCACCTCGGTACCGACTTCCAGCTTACGTGGTCTCCACTGATTGGCTGCTCCCCACGCGCAACTTCCCCTTCTCTGGCTCATTACACACGGCGCGCGGATGATGAAGTCGATTTCCGTTCCAACTATCCGCCTTTTCTTGACGCTGCGACCCATGCTTGCGTAATACTTCTTGTCAAGAATCAGCCTGTATCTGAATTTCCAGTGAGTCATGTCTCTCATAATATCCTAACTGACGAAACTCCGTAAAATTCCGTAATCACATAATTTTCTATGATATTGTCGTTCGTAATAATTTGCTTGGTAGTGTTTTCTAAGACATAGAAAACCTATCTGTATGCTTATTATTTTTTATAAAATGCTCCGAAAATACCTTAATAATAATTATAATAAATTAATAATAATAATAAATTAACATGAAAAATTCTCTTGGCTGAACAATTTGCCGCGTAAATAAATATATAATGGCTACCTACTGACTTATGCCAGTGGCATAAAAACCCTCGAAAAACACGTTACAGCATCTTAAATTTTAAGAAAAGTAGGCTCTTTAGTTCGTTACGGAACTTCTTGTTTAATTTATAAGTAGGATGGAGAGAAGTATATAGCCTACAGTAGCTTATATAGGGCTGCTAATCATAGACAATACACGAAAATAATATCAAATAATTTGACACAGCTTGAAAGACTTTTAAATTTGAACTTTTTAAACTGGCTAAAGTGTGGTTTTCCACAGATGTGTCAGTCTCATACATGGTTTGCCACGGTGGGTGAGTGGATAACGTGTCGGTCTACTAACTGGTGTATTCTTTGGAATACACGGTAAGATAGAGTAAGCTTTTGCTTCTCTTTGCTTTAGTTCATCACTTCCTTTTTTCTCAAACACCAACAGTGATCTGATTTCTCTTTGTTGGTATATGTCTCTCATACTACCTGTAAGTCTGTTCTAGATATATATCTTCCATGACCCACCTAGCGTCATCTAACAGCGAATCTCTGAAGTTCCTCAATTCTTCCCTGTACAAGAGGACTTCCTTACCAATCTAGCCACCAGATCTCGTCGCCATCGCCAGCTATCATCTCCGTGATCAAGAGAACTTCGTCTACTCCAGGCTGCGCTAGTGACTCCTACTATCAACTCTTTGAAGACCATTTCATCAAGAAGATTTTTATAACTGTAAAGTTGGCTATTCTTATATGTATTCCTTTTGTCTCCTACCCCCACTCTTTTTCCCTTCCCTGGTCCCTCCGCGCTCCGTTGAGCGTGTCTCACTTGTACGTCGGAAGTCAATCCAGTCAGTTAGAGCTTGACTAAAGCTCGCCTCCTCCACTCAAGAGGCAAACTTTTACATTTTCCACTCACACATGGGAATACTTTTTCAAACTAAAGAATCTTCCTTATGAACTGCTAATCAATATCTAATTTTTCTTCCTCCGTTGGGATTTTTCTGGTGCATTCAACAATAACCTACAAGTGTTTCAAGCAATAGCCTCTCGCAAATCTAGTGTAACTAGTTATTTTCCACCATTGCAATAACTTTCCTTGCATCAACGTTTTGTGATACTACAGTGAACTTTTCAACTATATCAACTGACTATAGTGAAAACAGTGCCTGTTCAACTTTTCATCCGCGTCACGCTCGTCCGAGTACAATAAATACGGCCATGAACACTTTTCCACCATCCCATTTGATCTTTCCCAAACCCTTTACTAACAAACCAAAATAATAAAATTGTTACTTTAGGTCTTTTTTCAATGCGGTGTCACTCTACATAAGTGCCCTCCCTTATTTACTCCATGTATAACGAATTAATGTCTGTAAAACTTCGTGTCTAGTACACGCCTTAAATTATATTGTTTCTCCCTTCTAATGAGGGAATCCAATTCTTTCAACTCATAAGTGAGTTATCTCTAGGTTTCACGAAAGGGAAACTTGCCCCATTTTTCTTGTGATCCCTACTTAAACATAGGAGTTCTAGAAACTTCCTTTCAATTGTTCTCTTCAGGTTTAACAATAAGTGACCTGCTCTCTTTGTATAATCTCCTATGTATAATCTACCCACGTAGTTCAGTAGTAATAGAAGAAGTTATAGAAACTTCTATTTCATTTCTTCCTGTTTTTTTGTTGTTACTTTCGGAGTTGTTCATATTTCTAAGATACTTATCTAGAAATCCTTAAAGTACACACCTTGTACTTGATTTATTGTTTAACTTTAATTACGTCAGTTATCTTTAAATTTTTCATTTATTCATTTTAGCCATTTCAAAATCTTACGAAGATTTTAAAGCATATAAAAGGTTTAAAACCAAAAGAATTATCAATTGCCTGGCGCAAGCTTTAGATGTTTTCGGAGGTCTGCGACCCCAATTGTTTATAAAAATCAAAATTATATATTTGTTACAAAAACTTCTTCCTCTTACATTGTTAAATAAATTAAAGATTTGTTCTTTGCTTTATCATTTCTCTAACATAACGGTTAGGCAAGATCCTGTCTTCCTTGACTCTTCCTATTTAAGAAAAATAAATCTATTGATAGGGTTTTCACCACTTGTTGCATTTGATCAAGAACTCTTAGTTATTAACTTAGTAAAGTCTCTCTTAGCTTTAATAGCTAATTCTAACTGGCCAGTAAGGCAAGCATAGCTCGCTACGCCAGCTTCCTGCCTGTGGAGATTCTCTCTAACACTTATGGTTGTTTTTTCAAAATATAAGTGTTTCTCATTGTCTAAACTTTTAGTCGGCGCCTCGCTGGGTAAAAGCTTAGTCATTTCTAAATGCAACTATTGGTACACTTACTAAAATTATTCCCAAAGGTATAATTGCTTTATCCCTATCCTTCTTGGAAGCATCTGGTCGTTCTTTAGAAATTCTACAATTTCAAAAACTAAAATATCGATGCTGATTCAAATTATTTGCACTTTTCAAATTACTTGTTTAGAAACAAACTCCTTTGAACAGATACACAATAAATCTGTTACTCTTTGTCTTGCCAGACCACCACCCTTCCCCATAGTAGGCATATGTATGCTTGAGAGGGAATACACTACAACAGCTTTCTTGCGAACAGCCCAAGTTCCAGCTGCGTTTTCCGTTAGCTTCGCCCAGGTCCCTACCCACTTTAGGTATCGGAGAACGGATTTGCAGTGGCAGCTGCCTTTGAGTATATTTAAAGTTAAAATTATAACTTCTGTTGGACTCTCGTCCTATTTCTCCAACCTTTTTCTCCAGTCCGAAACCCACTTCTTTTTCTTCATCATCTTCCCTTGGGGGTTAGGTTATTCCCAAGCTAATAATCTACCCACTAACCCCAAGATTGCAGGTTCGCTCCTGGCCGTGGTAAGTGATTTTTGAAAGGCGGCAAAAATACGACACGCATGTCATACGATGTTGGCATGTCAAAAAACCCATTTGAATTCAGTAGGCTGTGTTCATAATGGCAAAATTAATCTCCGGAGTTTCCGCCAACACAAAGTTCCTCATTTCTCTACTAGAAAGCGCTATAGTGTTCAAGGAGCTTAGATATCTAACCTCCTTGACTTTCATAGTGATTCAAGGAACAACGAAATTCGACTTGCAAGCTACCCTCTGGGTGTCAAATTACAAAGCTTGCACCCGGCACCCGAGGCCATACGATATTATTATTATTATTATTATTATTATTATTATTATTATTATTATTCATGGCTGTGATGATATGAGGTACGAGTGGTGCTGAGTAAGACATTTGGTGCACAGCCAGTGCCTGTGGATGTTTTGAAAGGTTCTACTCGTAGGGTCAGTACTGCTGTACTAACTCTGTGAGGAAAGCAATGGCAAACTACCTCACTCCTCACCGTGCCTAGTACACCTCATTATAGCGCTGCCTTTGTTTTGTGGATTTCTACCACATGGCCTATAGTGGTGCTTTTTGAGGATCCAACCCTCCTCCGGGCTGGTAACATATCCTGTAATGAGTGAAAACATGATATATTTGCGAACAGATGTGCATTTTTCTACTATTAAGTGTTCACTAGTGACCCCGTGCGAGAAATATCGCATGTCCATAGACCACACTTTTCCCAATAGTTTTAATGAGAAACTTAAGGAGAAAGGTTGTTATGTTTTTATTTCAACCAAATGAATTATAGAACACTATTTACATTTCAGTTAGAATTCCAAGTTCTACATTCCCTAATTGCAGCATGTTACAGCAACAGTATTTGCAAATCGCACACTTCTTACAAAAATCGATATTTTTGAAATTAGAATGCAATTCGTCACTGCTAATGCCATTTTTGTGTGCTGATCCAGTAATTGACAGCTTAGCTGCAACACTCACTGGTTATTCAATATTTATGAAATTATACGATTTCAGTACTCAACCTTTGATTTACTGTTTCTGAAATCCATGAAAAATGATAAAGGAAAGACCTCAGAATGTTAAAATGACATGAAACTGGTGTCTCAGCGGCCAAAATGTGAAGTGGACAGCAGTTATGGAGCGTATTTTCCTACAGCAACAGTATCTGCAAATCGCACACTTCGTACATTTTTAAAAGTTATTTTTTTTAAGAAATTACAGATATTTGTGAAATTAGACTGCAATTCGTCACTGTTAATATCTATTCTCTTTCATTTGAATGCTCATTCGTCACGATCGGTCGCTTGTGAGTGCCGCAGGAGAGATCCATACTACTGAAATAATATATACTAGCGGACCCGTGCGAGAAATCCTGCATGTTCATAAACCACACTTTTCCCAATAGGATTATTATGAGGGACTTAAGGAGGAAGGTTGTTATGATTTAATTTCAACCAAATGATTATAGAACACTATTTACATTTCACTTTGAATTCCAAGTTCTACGTTCACTAACTTCAGAAGGCAACCACTGAAAATTGGATCATCATAACACTCACCGGTTATTCGATATTTATGAAATTACACAATTTGAGTAGCCTACTCATTCCTTTGATTTACTGTTTCTGAAATCCATGCAAAATGATAAAGGAAAGACCTCAGAATGTTACAATTACATGAAACAGGCGTCACAGCGGCTATAATGTGAAGTGGACAGCAATTATGGAGCGTATTTCATACAGCAGCGGTATCTACAAATCACACACTTCGTACATTTTTTAAAATCATTTTTTAAAGAAATTATAGATATGTATGAAATTAGAGTGAAATTCGTCACTTTTAATGTCTATTCTCTTTCATTTGAATGCTCATTTGTCACGATCGGTCGCTTGTGAGCGCCGCAGGAGGGATCTATACTACTGAAATAATATGTATATGATGATATTTATTCTGTTTCCTAATCTTAAACAACCAAACCAATGCAGTTCAAGTGTAGTCGCGTGGACTGGAGTAAGTTGTAATCCAAGTTAACTCTTTGGTATGCCACTGAGACGTTACTGGTTGGTGATATAATATTTCACGATGATTGTAGCGGGGAGACCTTTTAGGAATGGTACTGGACACTATGTACCAATTGCTAGTAAATTATGTTCGCAGACATAAAACAAAAAGACCTGGATAACAATAGTAATTCACGCAACCACTGGAGGGTTAAGTGAGCAAAAAAGCATTTAGTTTTCATTAACAAATGAAGTGCTAATCAGCATTTCTGACTGCTAATGTTTGAAAAAACAAGTAGTTCCGTGAAGAACTATACAGCCTATTTTCATACATCCTACTCATGTTAATTGCCTCTATCTACATACAAAATTTCAGTTTGAAGGTTGTGATAGATTCATAGATATTGAGAACAGTCTAAATATTTCAGATGGTCGACAGGTTCGATTTTGATTTATGTACTATTACACGAAGATTATTGTGTACGTGTGGTATTCAAACTTCAATCGCATGATTAGAACACAAGAAGTAAAAACGAAATTTTAAAATTTCGCACAGCTGCCATCTTGTGGTTATGAAAACAATTGAAATAAATTAAATGCCAGTGGATTAACATTTGGATAAGCATTTAACTTACAAAGTTTCACTGCACTCGGATGGTTAAATCGCGAGAAACGTCCATTTAAATATTTATAATTCGCGTCGCCGCCGTGTTGGATTTGTGATCACCAGGTTACTGAAAGGTGATCGTATGTTCATAGCTTCTATGAACATAAAAAGTTCAGTTCGATTGCTGTAAAAGATTCGTAGATATTGAGAACTGTCTAAATATTTCGGATGCTCGCCATTTTGGATTGATATATATTGTGCCCTTGGCCTATGTCTTAGGCCATGGACACATTATGTCACTGGAGTACTTATATGGGGCAATGTCATGATGTTAATGAGAATGAAATCATCATTATGTAATGATCATAAGAAATAACTAGGATCTTTCTGCCGTAGTGAGACCACATATACTGTATATGGCTTGGCAGTTCTGACAGGGAGAAATTTATGGTTTTCACACAATGGACAGAGCAGGTGCATTCCAAGTCGCTTGCCTGCAAGTTTCAGAGCAGGAGCACCCCAGCGAATTCTGAGAATCTTGCCAAAACGCAGTAACTATCTCAAGTTAGCACGCAGTAGATGCCTGACTCCGCCCTTAAAGAGTACGCTTCAGTTAGTTACAAGAGATCAAGGCATTACAGGAATGATCTGAAACGCCCATGATGAATCTAATTATTATCAAGAATTTTGGGAATGCGGTAACGGATTAAATATCTCTGTGTTCATCGAATGAAAGTAGTCCCTGCGCAAGGAAATCTGACAACGTCGAGTGTGTGAGAGAGAGAACATAGCGTCCTTCAACAAGAAATTAGTTCTACCCAAGCGCTGATGATATAAACTTAGCCTATGATCGAGTTCCGTCGTGAATCATATGATTAGCAAGGCCATATTTTTGTGTATAAATTAAGGTACCTGATTACTGTAGCCTATGATTGTGAAGGGAGCATTTGGTGTCGTATGTGCAAAACTGTGAATTGGCAACCATTTTGTCATATATGTGGGTAAAGTCTGTGACAGGAACATTGTTCATCATTCAGCCAACGTTAGTGGATGCTGGTCCATGTAGGGTCACGCCCAAGCATTAATGTACGAAACGCACAGTCCATTGTTCGGCTGATGCGGAATAATATTAAAAATGAATACTGAGCTGTGAATGTGTATAACAGTAAGGACGGATGTGAAATTATATGTAATTCAAGTGAAAAATATGTAACAGAAAATGTGTCCGCGACAAGTGTGGAAATAGTGTGAGAATTTGTCATCTATGACACAAGTGTATAGTCCACTAATGTGTAATTTTTAAAGTGGTGCATAATTTAATTAAATATGTGTGTGTACGCATTTTAAAAGGGTGCTGGCTTATAGCAACCTAGTGATAATGGAGGGTTGCAGTGATATTATCGAGTGGTTCTACATCATCGTGATGGGATTCGAACCGGCCATGGAGGTCATGTGTTAAGTTATACTGTTGCGGGCCTCTGGTCCAACTCTTGCAAATGATGAAGGAAGTCTTCAATATGATAAGTACCTTTTGATTATATTTTAAAGCGTCAAATAATTCATGGATTTTATCGCCATAATGTTAGCATGTTATTTGTTTTCTTTTGATTTGTTTTATCTTGTGTGTACAATGACCGTGTCAATGGCGACCATAGTTGTGCATCTGAAGGAGCTGGGTACGCTCATAAGGATTAAGGATCAGAATAATTATTTTAATGAATTAAAAGTGCCTAACTTAACGTAAGGATGTTGCTAGGTAATCGTATCCGTACATAAAACACATGGTAGAATTCCCTATTTTATTTATAGATGTGTGTTAGAAATATCCCCTGTGTTTTCCACCCAAATAGAACGAACGAAGCATGGTATTTCGATAGGTGCCCTTTCCAGGCAAAATCTCATTATTTCGTGTAATTGACCAGAGATAGTAATTTATGTATTTACATACCGGATGAATTAATAGCCGATGATTTTTTTTGGGACGATATTTAAAGGACCATGGTGTATTGTGATGGATGATATGGAGTATTATGGTGTAGCAATGAGTAAAGTTTATAGGACAGTTTACAAAGGTGTGAATTATGTCAGATGAGAGGTAGTATGATAAGTTTACAACGATATGAGTGACGGCTGACCCAGCCTCACTAATTGTTATATTAGTTTTTATTGAACGCGTGTGATATTTAAGGCCATACAGGTAAGATGTTGTAAGGAGGAATCTACGATGAAATAAGATAAAATAGATAATGATGCCAGGTAATAAGACCTGAGGGAAGATGTCGGATGAAAGTATGATAAGTTGTATGTGTAAGGTAGTGGCCATCAAGCGCAGATAAAATAATGCTATAATTAATCTATATCCAAATGAGAGCGTCCCGCTCCACTTTTAGAATACTAAGATCCAGCCCGATCAGCTGGTGAGAATACAGTCAAATATTAGCCCGGGGGAAGGGGTGAAGACTTGCATTTCTACCTTTCACGGTCAAGGTCAGCCAGCAGGCGAGGCCAGTCCATTGTCACTTGCCACAAAGAGAAGGAGGGGTCCACTCTGGACTCGGGTGTTTGCCGCAGCGATTCATTTAAATTTTTCTTATGTTTGGTCCCAAGTTTAATATTCACGTAAGGGTATGTTAGGTCACTACCCTGATGCCTCCAATCGATAGCGTTTCTTTTACTGGTCATTTTGATATAAGGGACGGTTTTGTCTGTTGACCATACAGTCCCGGGTTCGATATCCTTTTGTTGTGCCTGGTCCAGACGCTATTTTTAAACGGGTACTAGATAGGCAATAACCTTGCGGTCCCGTGTTCGAAATCCTTTTATTCATACCTGGTCGATCAGTCTTTTTAAATGGGTACTAGCTAGACAGTGACCTTAGAGTCCTGTGTTCATGAATAATTATTTTCGGTCCTGGAAAATAATTATTATTAGTTTTTTTTATAGTTAATATTGGTTCAAAATTATCTTGAGATTTCTTTTTCTCGATAATTGTTGAACGGACCATGCTTTGTTCTATTGTAACCTCGTTCTGCGAGATAAGGCATTCAAGGTAAGAAATGTGTAGGTAGCGAATACCCCTAAATACATATTGACCCTATTGAATAATCCGCTAAGAACATGTTTGTGCCATGTCTATCTTTTTCAGGGGTCGCGGCTTCAAATACATTCACCGTTGCTTAACATAACACTGATACAAGGTATTTCTTCTGTGCCATGTCTATCTTTTTCAGGGGTCGCGGCTTCAAATACATTCACCGTTGCCTAACGTGACTCTGACACGATACGATTACTTTAATAATGTTTGGTTGGAATTATTAATTGTTTTTCATGTTTATCCAACCCAAGTTTGAAAGGCAAATGATTAGTCATCATTTTTTTTATGATGCTATTTTTGTCTGTTTTTAAGGCATTTTTCTTAGTTTGTTTATTATATATCCATGAATTATTTGACAAGGCATCGAGTGCTTGGTTCGAGAATGTATCACGTCGAACGCAAGGGCCGAAGCCAGGCTTATCATATTGCTAATATGTTAATGTAATATGTGACAATTTGTAAGGGTGTTTCAAGGCTAAGTAAATTCAATGGCTTCATTGATTCAGCTAATTTGTTTTAAAGCTAAGACGTCCAAAGTAACGTCGGGATTGAACATTAAGATTCCGTACGGAAAGGCTTCCATGATTAATTTACAAGAGTATGTAAATAAGATGCATAAATCATATTCATGTTCGCAGATAGAAATACATAATTAATGCCATGAAGGTTAAGATTTGATATGAGGGTAAACTTTTATTTAACGGAGGGATTCTAGTAAATGTTAATTAAACGCCATTAATAATTAAATAAGCCAATGGCTAGGCTATAATGTATACTTCGGAATGGCCATGGATGTCTCTGATATTTGAACATACCATGTATCTGAAATGTAATTGGATGATATTAGACTCAATGATTATTATGTTTACTCAGATTAATGATTGATTAATTCCGTATAAATGGATTTCTTTTTCTTAATCCATACTGTTGTTACAGTTGACCGGACCCTCTTGATCCATCATCTCTTAATAACTTAACCTTCTTATGATATCTTATCATCGTAATTAATAAATTTGATTTTGGCAATTAATGCTAATTGGTGTTAACCAGATTTCATTTTTGATTCATTTTCTTTGCTTTTTGCCATATGATTGGTTTTTATTTGTCAATAAATTTGATTGTAATCATACATCATAACTACTATGATAAGTATTAATTGATGCTGATTAGCATTTAATTGGTGGTTTTTGGACATTAATTAGTCCATTGTTTATATTTTTGATTTTGACTTAATTTTATTGATTCCGTATTTGATTTATTTTACCTTTGAGTTATTATTATTATTATTATTATTATTTTAAATTTCATTTCTACTATTTTTGGTTTTATTTCATTTATTTGTTTTTGCTGTACTGGTGTTGGTGCATTAAATTTGTTTATTCTCATTCAGAATCTGTGTGTGATGAATTTTATTCAGCCCTAGTGATCTTCCTATAATATCCAGAACAGTTTCATATTCAAGCTAGTGTACCGTTCATGCCCCGACGACAGAGTCCTGTTCTGAAGGCCTTGTGCAAGGGTACATGGCAAAGGATAGATTATTCTCTATTCTTCTTCGATTTTTCTATTCTGGAAGATCCTAGTGGTTAACATACACAGATGCACCCGGGTTTTGTGCTTGTTTGATTAAGTTTGGCTTGCCTACTCGTTTGGCATGTTAGTTATTTTTTTGACTTTATGCTGAGCGGGTAAACGCTGGAAGATACCCATAAGTCACTTATCAATTCAAACCCGAATCCAAACCGTATTCCATTCATTTCATACCCGTTATTTTTCCGTGAGGATCAGCCTTGCCCTTTTTCCGCTTGCCACATTCATTTAATACCAAACCCTGTTCTCCCCACCACCAGTGTAAAGTGCAAAATGGCGCCCAACGGTGTGACTTAAGCTTGAAACAATAGCAGCCCAACATAAGGTCGAAATGGAGCTCAATTAATTGAATGAGAGTTACTGTAATTAAATTTTCATTTATATAAATTTTTATAGTATCATACAGTAATCTCAAGGAGTCCCTTGCAATTTTTATAGCATTGAGCATCCATCAGATAGTTAATTAAGGCTCATTAGTGGCCTGATGAGAAACATTAATCACTTTAATTAATGTTTGATTAAATTAAATTAATTAATTAATTTTTCTTTGAGTGATAAGTCAAATATTTAATGACACCAATGGATTACAATCAAATTTTGAATCGTTTTACTGTTGCAATATCACTGTAGGTGATTGCAAATTCGAAGGATAGGGGAAGGAAGCCTTGAAAGCTTTGAAATACACTTACATTGCATGGTGTGTTGATGTGTATATTTGCATGAGTTGGGACAAGCCCGCATATTCTCCTATTGATAATCATGTCATCGACAGAGGACCTGATGGTCGTATTGCAAGAATTTAAGGACAGTAGTTATAAGCAGATGCAGGAAATAAAAGACAGTAATCAGGAACTTAGAGTTAGTACTGAACAGCAATTGTCACAGATGCAGGAAATAAAAGACAGTAATCAGGAACTTAGAGTTAGTACTGAACAGCAATTGTCACAGATGCAGGAAATAAAAGACAGTAATCAGGAACTTAGAGTTAGTACTGAACAGCAATTGTCACAGATGCAGAGAAATATAGAACATGTAGGCCGCATTTGCAATCAGAGTACTGAGAAAATAGAAATTCATATGGTCACGATCGAGAACGAGATCAGGAACGTGTCTCAGAGAATGGCTAGTATGGAAATTCGAGTCCAAGCGCAGGTAGCGAAATGTGAAGTGGGAATCGCAGCAACTCAGGCAGATGTCGACAAGCTGAGAGATGAGAATAAGTCAACGCAAGATAAGATAGGAGTGATCGAGACCGACATCTCTACATTTAAGGACGAGATTAAGGATTCATTGCAGCTCATACGAGATGATATGGATGGCCAACATGACGAATGTAAGAAATCATGGGAAAAGGATAAGGAAGGATTGAAGAGAGATGTCGAATTAGCATACGATGACATGAGCCAGGAGGCTAAGGAAGAAAGGATAGCTGTACTCCGTAAATTAGAAGAGAGCAAATTAAAGATGAATAAGGTCGAGATGGAGCTTTTGTCAAGGATGGAACGACAAGAAAATAAACAAGTCAAAAGCGACCTCAAGATGCTGATCCAAGAAGAGGTCATCGCCGACTTACAAAAAGGATTGGCCAAGTCCATTACAGAAACCCGTATGGAAGGGAAAGTAGGATTTCAGGAGCATACGACCATAGATGAGGGGATGGAACCTCACAGTCAGGAATTCAGGGGTCGTACTTCGACACCCGTCGAGTCTAACGCAGCTGCTCAGGTCATTCACGTTATAAAAATGAGTGATGACCGGCCGAACAAATTTTCAGGGAACAATAACTTTACTCCTAAGAGTTTCCTCAGAGAATTGATGGAATACATCAAAGAAAGCAAGATCTCAGAAGACCGACAGTTAAGGACAGTGGAGAAACTGTTGACTGGACACGCGTTACAATGGTTCCGTAGCTTCAGGTATACCTTTGACACTATGGGAGAATTCCGTGAAGCATTTCTGAAGAAGTATTGGAGCCTTGCCTCGCAACAGAACCTGAGGATGGAACTATACGCGCGCCGCTATAGTACCACATCACCCACAAAATATTCAGAATATTTCATCACACAGCTACACCGGATGAAAGAGTTGGATATGCCTCCATCAGAAGAAGAGATGATCACCGCCATTGAGAAGCAACTGCCAGTCGGGGTTCAACAGATCATGGCGGCAGCGAACGTACGGACAGCGGTACATGCCGAGGAGATATTAAGAAACCTCGATGAGACGACGATCCACAGTCCACAAAGATCAGGTCGAATGACTGAAAATGTAAACGTGGTCGGCCTAGAAGAAGCACCTAGACGACGCATGAAAGACCAAAGTACAGACGCCATGGACATGAGGCAGAACTGGGAACGTCGGGAATACCAAGATCAAGAACTGAGGCCCCCGTGGTATGGTAACCGAGGAAATAATAACTGGAGGTCGTCCCAAAGACAAAATGAACCACGGAGAGGACATCGTGGATCATACAGGCCGTATAACAAGAGAGGTGGGCGTTTTCAACGCGGAAGGCCACCGTGGGACCAAAACAGAGAGCCAGAAGTGAGATGGGACTTGCCAGATGACCACAGAGAGGAAATGGAAAGGTGGCACAGCGATTCGGAGCGGTATTTGGCAGAATTACATGCCAAAGAATCGGCCGAACAAAGTAAGAAAGACAGATGGAACAGGGGAATGAATGATCGAAGGGATCCAGATGTCATCGAACAGGGAGCTGAGAGCCTGGAACTCCAGAATGCCCGGAGGAACAGCAATCAATCATCCGGAGGTACACCAGATAGGAATGGCAACAACGAGAAAAAAAACGCCAATTTTAGAAGATGGGAACGTCGCTAGTGCACAGAACAGTCACAATGCAAAGCATATGGTAGTAGCGCAGATCAGTGATTGGGTCATCAAAGAAGAGGATTTGACGGAGGACACAACAGGGCCAAAGATTAATACAATTAGAGAATTACCCATAATTTACGCCCGAGTGGGAGGTCTAACGGTACGATGTATGGTAGATACGGGTGCCAGCATCAGTATAGCTTCCCAAGCATTAGTTAAAGAGTTGGAGAGATTGGGGAAGGTTCCCGTGATGCCAATTTCTAACATCACAGTCAAGGGCATTATCCCAGACAAGTCCGCAGTCTGTAAGTTCCAAGCATTGTTGGACATTACACTGCAAGGACATAATATGCCGCATTCGTTCATCATAATGAACAAGATAAATTATAACATTATCTTGGGAGCGGACTTCATTCGAGAATATAAAGCAGTCATCAACCTATATGAAAACACCATTTGTTTTAAAGATATTGGAGAGGAAAATCATTTGGACATGCAATTAAATACGGATATTCCAAGAGATGGCGAAGAGATATGGACATTGTGCACCACTGAAGAGATGGAAGCATATGAGAAAATCGACGAAAGGTTAAGGGATATTGAGGATGATTTAATGGAACCTGAATCCTGGGTCATGGCGCTAGAAGAATTGGAGGACAGAGTTACTGACTATTTTGAGGAGAAGGCTCGTGAAGCAAAGATAAATGAGGAGAACAGGATCAAATTGATGGACATGTTAAAGCGACACGAACCGGTTTTTAATTCTAAACCCGGTAAGATAGAACATTTCAAGTACCAAATGCAGGTCAACGATTGGTCACCGTTTAGGAAAAAGCCTTATCCGATAGCCGAAAAACATATGAATGAGGTGAAAGAAACCATCAAGCAAATGGAGGATGCTGGAGTCATAGTTAAGATGGCTACCCCATTCGTGAGTCCGTTGGTAGTAGTCAAGAAACCCAATGGCTCTGTCCGAATATGTCTGGACGCCAGGACAATTAATGAACGATTGATTCCTGAATATGACCAAGCTCCAGCGATCAAAGAGGTCATAAACAAATTCCAGAACAAGATATATTTTTCATCAATAGACTTGACTAGTAGCTATCACCATTTGGAACTGGATGACAAGTCAAGGTTATTGACTGGATTCCTATTTAATCAGCAAACTTATGCATTTCAAAGATTACCATTCGGTATCAAAACAGCAGGTTCGGCACTCATACGAGCGTTAGACCGGAACCTGACGTCGGAAGTCAAGGATGCCACTGTAAGATATGTCGATGACATACTCTTGGCGTCTGATAATTTGGATGATCACCTCACGAATTTAGAGAAATTACTAGACAATTTGGAGAAAGCCAATTTCAAAATTAACATCCAAAAATCTCATTTTTGCCAGAAGGAGGTACTCTATTTAGGCCACATCATCGATGGTGAAGGAGTACGCCCAAATCCTGCGAAACTAGAGGCTATTCGGAACTTTCCTAAACCAAACAGGGTAAAACACGTCCGCCAATTTCTGGGCATTTGCAATTTCTTTGCAAATCATTGTCCCGGGTATACTGAGGCTGTGGCGCCACTACAGGATATGCTTCGTAAGAACAGCAAATGGGCATGGAAGGAAGAATGCGACGCGGCTTTTCGGAAAACGAAGGAATTACTAATCAATAGCATTAAATTGGGTTACCCGGATTTCTCAAGAAAATTTATAATTCAAACCGACGCCTCACGGATTGGAATTGGATGCATGCTGTACCAAGAGGATCCAAACAACCCTCGAGAACGATCTTACTTGGCATTTTCTAGCCGTAAGCTAAAGACACACGAGCGGAATTACACAGTAACGGAATTGGAACTTCTATCCATCATTTTTGCTTTACAACAATGGAGGAAGACTGTCTATGGTTTCGAGATTTTGATAAGAACCGACCACAAGAGCCTTATCTTCCTATTGAAAACTCCCATGGCTAGCGAGCGAGTGAACAGATGGTCGTTGTATGTTCAACAGTTCAATATTGACATTGAACACTGCCCAGGAAGATTCAATGTGATACCCGACGCATTAAGTCGAAACCCAGAACGAGGAGAAGGAGTAGTATCTGTACATCAAGTCGAGCTCACTCAGGCAGATCAGGAATTTTTGGTTAAACTGGGAGAAATTCAGGCTGAACAAGTTAAGGATCCGTGGATGAATATGATCATCGATTATTTAAGAGGAAGATTGCAACGAGGAACGCCCGCGTATTTGGAAGCGGAGAAAATTTCGACGAGCTATATTTGGTATAATAACCTGCTGCACAAGTACGTGGATCCCGATCGCGTGAAATCAAGGATTGTGGTGCCACCTTCTTTACAGAGAGGTCTAGTCTGGCACGCACATAGCATATCTGGACATGGAGGAATCGATAAGACAAGTGCTCTTATTCAAGAAGCATTTGTATGGCCCAAATTAAGGGAAACCATTCGCAGTGTTTTGAAGACCTGTGACAAATGTCAAAGGGTTAAGCCAAACTCATTCCTCATGAAGCAATATCCCAAACCTCTACTGCCACAGAAGCCGTGCGAACTGGTCGCCATGGACGGTTATGGTCCATTACCGAAAGGCAGAAGAGGATGCAAATACATTCTCGTCAGCATCGATGTATTTACAAAATACGTGGTGTTATGTCCAGTTCAGAAGTTAAACACTAAACAGGTACTGAACAGAATTAAGGCAAGGGTAATTCCAACGTTAGGGAAGATGGAATTCTGTCTTACGGACCACGGCAGTTATTTCACTAGTGCCGAGTTTAGGAGTGAGATGGTGAGGTTAGATGTCCGGCACGTGTTGAGTTCAGTGCGCCATCCTGAGGGAAATCCATCAGAAAGAATAATGCGGGAGATCGCAAAATATTGCCGAATTTACTGTTCTGATCAGCATTGGAAGTGGGTCGACGTATTACACATAATGGAATTCTGTATAAACAATACGATCCATGAGAGCACAGGACAGATCCCCACGGTCCTTCACTTAAATCGATGTCCGGATCGACCGTGGAAGAACATCTTGCCTTGTCCGTTGGACGCTCGACCAAGCCATGAATTAACCATACAGGCCACGGCAACTTATTTGAAGAAACAAGCTGATCGTCGATTACGTAGAGTGCGTAATAAAAGATTTCACCGTCCTTTGGAATTGGAAGAATTGGTCTTGGTGAAACGACCAGCAGTGTCCGATCCAGCGAAGCGAATATACTCAAAATTTTGCGAGATATTCTATGGACCGTACCGAGTCATAAAGGTGATTGGAAATAATGCCTATAAAGTAAAACACCTACGCACTGGAGTCGAGTCTGTCTATAACGCACAGAATCTAAAACTATACTACCCCGCCGAAGAAGATGAGGTCCAACATCGAGTCAACGTAGTGGAGAAGAAAGAAGAAGGGGATGATCCGGTCCAAGTAGAAGAACCATCGGAAGGAGAAGAAGAGATCCAGCGAACAAATAATCACGACTGTCAATGGATAACGCTGCGTGAAGAATTTGATAATGCTAAGGGAGAGTGAACTAAGGATAAATGCAGAATTTAAAGCTGAGAATAAGAGGCTGCTTGAAGAATTTCACGATCCGAATTAATTTAGAGTCCATCAGAAAGCCAACTTCGAAAGAAGGTCGATGAGGAAGACATGACATTGTTAAAATGGATTATGTTGCCGAGTATTGTTGAATTGTAAAAACTCTTCGTAACCTCAGCAGTTTTTCCAAACTAAGAAGGAGGGAGATGTGCCCTTGGCCTATGTCTTAGGCCATGGACACATTATGTCACTGGAGTACTTATATGGGGCAATGTCATGATGTTAATGAGAATGAAATCATCATTATGTAATGATCATAAGAAATAACTAGGATCTTTCTGCCGTAGTGAGACCACATATACTGTATATGGCTTGGCAGTTCTGACAGGGAGAAATTTATGGTTTTCACACAATGGACAGAGCAGGTGCATTCCAAGTCGCTTGCCTGCAAGTTTCAGAGCAGGAGCACCCCAGCGAATTCTGAGAATCTTGCCAAAACGCAGTAACTATCTCAAGTTAGCACGCAGTAGATGCCTGACTCCGCCCTTAAAGAGTACGCTTCAGTTAGTTACAAGAGATCAAGGCATTACAGGAATGATCTGAAACGCCCATGATGAATCTAATTATTATCAAGAATTTTGGGAATGCGGTAACGGATTAAATATCTCTGTGTTCATCGAATGAAAGTAGTCCCTGCGCAAGGAAATCTGACAACGTCGAGTGTGTGAGAGAGAGAACATAGCGTCCTTCAACAAGAAATTAGTTCTACCCAAGCGCTGATGATATAAACTTAGCCTATGATCGAGTTCCGTCGTGAATCATATGATTAGCAAGGCCATATTTTTGTGTATAAATTAAGGTACCTGATTACTGTAGCCTATGATTGTGAAGGGAGCATTTGGTGTCGTATGTGCAAAACTGTGAATTGGCAACCATTTTGTCATATATGTGGGTAAAGTCTGTGACAGGAACATTGTTCATCATTCAGCCAACGTTAGTGGATGCTGGTCCATGTAGGGTCACGCCCAAGCATTAATGTACGAAACGCACAGTCCATTGTTCGGCTGATGCGGAATAATATTAAAAATGAATACTGAGCTGTGAATGTGTATAACAGTAAGGACGGATGTGAAATTATATGTAATTCAAGTGAAAAATATGTAACAGAAAATGTGTCCGCGACAAGTGTGGAAATAGTGTGAGAATTTGTCATCTATGACACAAGTGTATAGTCCACTAATGTGTAATTTTTAAAGTGGTGCATAATTTAATTAAATATGTGTGTGTACGCATTTTAAAAGGGTGCTGGCTTATAGCAACCTAGTGATAATGGAGGGTTGCAGTGATATTATCGAGTGGTTCTACATCATCGTGATGGGATTCGAACCGGCCATGGAGGTCATGTGTTAAGTTATACTGTTGCGGGCCTCTGGTCCAACTCTTGCAAATGATGAAGGAAGTCTTCAATATGATAAGTACCTTTTGATTATATTTTAAAGCGTCAAATAATTCATGGATTTTATCGCCATAATGTTAGCATGTTATTTGTTTTCTTTTGATTTGTTTTATCTTGTGTGTACAATGACCGTGTCAATGGCGACCATAGTTGTGCATCTGAAGGAGCTGGGTACGCTCATAAGGATTAAGGATCAGAATAATTATTTTAATGAATTAAAAGTGCCTAACTTAACGTAAGGATGTTGCTAGGTAATCGTATCCGTACATAAAACACATGGTAGAATTCCCTATTTTATTTATAGATGTGTGTTAGAAATATCCCCTGTGTTTTCCACCCAAATAGAACGAACGAAGCATGGTATTTCGATAGGTGCCCTTTCCAGGCAAAATCTCATTATTTCGTGTAATTGACCAGAGATAGTAATTTATGTATTTACATACCGGATGAATTAATAGCCGATGATTTTTTTTTGGGACGATATTTAAAGGACCATGGTGTATTGTGATGGATGATATGGAGTATTATGGTGTAGCAATGAGTAAAGTTTATAGGACAGTTTACAAAGGTGTGAATTATGTCAGATGAGAGGTAGTATGATAAGTTTACAACGATATGAGTGACGGCTGACCCAGCCTCACTAATTGTTATATTAGTTTTTATTGAACGCGTGTGATATTTAAGGCCATACAGGTAAGATGTTGTAAGGAGGAATCTACGATGAAATAAGATAAAATAGATAATGATGCCAGGTAATAAGACCTGAGGGAAGATGTCGGATGAAAGTATGATAAGTTGTATGTGTAAGGTAGTGGCCATCAAGCGCAGATAAAATAATGCTATAATTAATCTATATCCAAATGAGAGCGTCCCGCTCCACTTTTAGAATACTAAGATCCAGCCCGATCAGCTGGTGAGAATACAGTCAAATATTAGCCCGGGGGAAGGGGTGAAGACTTGCATTTCTACCTTTCACGGTCAAGGTCAGCCAGCAGGCGAGGCCAGTCCATTGTCACTTGCCACAAAGAGAAGGAGGGGTCCACTCTGGACTCGGGTGTTTGCCGCAGCGATTCATTTAAATTTTTCTTATGTTTGGTCCCAAGTTTAATATTCACGTAAGGGTATGTTAGGTCACTACCCTGATGCCTCCAATCGATAGCGTTTCTTTTACTGGTCATTTTGATATAAGGGACGGTTTTGTCTGTTGACCATACAGTCCCGGGTTCGATATCCTTTTGTTGTGCCTGGTCCAGACGCTATTTTTAAACGGGTACTAGATAGGCAATAACCTTGCGGTCCCGTGTTCGAAATCCTTTTATTCATACCTGGTCGATCAGTCTTTTTAAATGGGTACTAGCTAGACAGTGACCTTAGAGTCCTGTGTTCATGAATAATTATTTTCGGTCCTGGAAAATAATTATTATTAGTTTTTTTTATAGTTAATATTGGTTCAAAATTATCTTGAGATTTCTTTTTCTCGATAATTGTTGAACGGACCATGCTTTGTTCTATTGTAACCTCGTTCTGCGAGATAAGGCATTCAAGGTAAGAAATGTGTAGGTAGCGAATACCCCTAAATACATATTGACCCTATTGAATAATCCGCTAAGAACATGTTTGTGCCATGTCTATCTTTTTCAGGGGTCGCGGCTTCAAATACATTCACCGTTGCTTAACATAACACTGATACAAGGTATTTCTTCTGTGCCATGTCTATCTTTTTCAGGGGTCGCGGCTTCAAATACATTCACCGTTGCCTAACGTGACTCTGACACGATACGATTACTTTAATAATGTTTGGTTGGAATTATTAATTGTTTTTCATGTTTATCCAACCCAAGTTTGAAAGGCAAATGATTAGTCATCATTTTTTTTATGATGCTATTTTTGTCTGTTTTTAAGGCATTTTTCTTAGTTTGTTTATTATATATCCATGAATTATTTGACAAGGCATCGAGTGCTTGGTTCGAGAATGTATCACGTCGAACGCAAGGGCCGAAGCCAGGCTTATCATATTGCTAATATGTTAATGTAATATGTGACAATTTGTAAGGGTGTTTCAAGGCTAAGTAAATTCAATGGCTTCATTGATTCAGCTAATTTGTTTTAAAGCTAAGACGTCCAAAGTAACGTCGGGATTGAACATTAAGATTCCGTACGGAAAGGCTTCCATGATTAATTTACAAGAGTATGTAAATAAGATGCATAAATCATATTCATGTTCGCAGATAGAAATACATAATTAATGCCATGAAGGTTAAGATTTGATATGAGGGTAAACTTTTATTTAACGGAGGGATTCTAGTAAATGTTAATTAAACGCCATTAATAATTAAATAAGCCAATGGCTAGGCTATAATGTATACTTCGGAATGGCCATGGATGTCTCTGATATTTGAACATACCATGTATCTGAAATGTAATTGGATGATATTAGACTCAATGATTATTATGTTTACTCAGATTAATGATTGATTAATTCCGTATAAATGGATTTCTTTTTCTTAATCCATACTGTTGTTACAGTTGACCGGACCCTCTTGATCCATCATCTCTTAATAACTTAACCTTCTTATGATATCTTATCATCGTAATTAATAAATTTGATTTTGGCAATTAATGCTAATTGGTGTTAACCAGATTTCATTTTTGATTCATTTTCTTTGCTTTTTGCCATATGATTGGTTTTTATTTGTCAATAAATTTGATTGTAATCATACATCATAACTACTATGATAAGTATTAATTGATGCTGATTAGCATTTAATTGGTGGTTTTTGGACATTAATTAGTCCATTGTTTATATTTTTGATTTTGACTTAATTTTATTGATTCCGTATTTGATTTATTTTACCTTTGAGTTATTATTATTATTATTATTATTATTTTAAATTTCATTTCTACTATTTTTGGTTTTATTTCATTTATTTGTTTTTGCTGTACTGGTGTTGGTGCATTAAATTTGTTTATTCTCATTCAGAATCTGTGTGTGATGAATTTTATTCAGCCCTAGTGATCTTCCTATAATATCCAGAACAGTTTCATATTCAAGCTAGTGTACCGTTCATGCCCCGACGACAGAGTCCTGTTCTGAAGGCCTTGTGCAAGGGTACAATATATAGGCCATAGAGTTATGTATCATTAAAGGAAAATTATTACGTGGCTTCATTATTCAAACTTTCACTTCGATCGCATGATTACGACATACGAAATAAAAACTTAATTTTAAAATTTCGCATAGCCGCCATCTTGAGGTTATGAAAACAATTGGACTAAATTAGATGCCAATGAATTACAATATGTATAATTATTTACTGTACCACATTTCACTGG
Source organism: Meconema thalassinum (assembly GCA_946902985.2). NCBI lineage: Eukaryota > Metazoa > Arthropoda > Insecta > Orthoptera > Tettigoniidae > Meconema > Meconema thalassinum. The sequence continues at coordinate 243,337,970 of OX336394.1, read as the reverse complement.
GCTCAGAGAGCTAAATCTCGAGAAAAGTCAATTAAGATGTTTCAACTTCGCTTGGCCGCCATGTTCGTTTTGTATTTTACAGGTTTATGAAAGCTACATAGATTAACTTGTACCAGTGCCCTTTATCACCGTACAAAATTTCAGGGTGATATCTGTAAAAGTTTCGGAGATATAGAATGCCAGTGAAATATTTCGCACAGCCGCCATTTTGAGGTTATGTAAACAATTGAACTAACTTAGACGCCAGTGCATTACAATGTGTATAAACATTTGCTGTACCAAGTTTCATTATGTTTTGATGGTTAAATCGCGAGAAAAGTCTACTTAAAAGTCTCAAATTCGCTTGGCCGCCATGTTGGTTTTGTAGTTACCAGGTTTTTGAAAGTCTCATAGGTGAACTTCTAGTAGTCTCTTTTATAACCTACACAATTTTAGGGTGATATCGGTAATAGTTTCGGAGATACTGAATGCTGGTGAAATACTTTGCACAGCCGTCATGTTGGATTGGTGAGAGACAATAAAATTTGAAGTGCACTGTCGGGGTCGGCCAGAATGGTGCTATGATCTTACCGAGTTCCATTGAAATCGCTCCAGCCGTTTAGAAGTGATTAGGACACACACACACACACCATCAAACACACACGCACACACAGACACACGGACAAAATGTGATCTCATAAGCCTATTTTTTCATGAAATGAAAATAGGCTAAAAAAACGGGGAGAGAGGAAGTTTTGACTATAGTTTTGCGTGGCCATTAATATCGCGATCATAAGCCATGTGACCTTCTTTTTACGTGGAATCTGAACCTCAGGACATTTCATTTAACTTCGAAAATCTCACATGTATTGACCAGGAATCAAACCCGGTCCGCCTTGGTGAGAGACATACAGCTGATATTTAAAGCATAATCAGCATAGGCTAATACTATATAGCAATTACTAGAAATCCAATGAGCCGCGGTGGCCGTTTCTCGCCGGTATCAGGAGAGCGTGGGCTCAAATCTCGCCTCGGCCGTCCTGAAAATGGTTTTCCATAATTTCCCATTTTCACCTCCAGGAAATTGCCAGGATGATTCCTTCCAACAGGTCCATGGCCGACTTCCCTCCAACTTTTCCGTGGTTTCCCACTCTCACCCCCAGGAAAATGCCGGGATGATTCCTTCCAACAGGTCCACGGCCGACTCACAACTTTTCCTTGGTTTCCCACTCTCACCCCCAGGAAAATGCCGGGATGATTCCTTCCAACAGGTCCACGGCCGACTCCCTTCCAACTTTTCCTTGGTTTCCAACTCTCACCCCCAGGAAAATGCCGGGATGATTCCTTCCAACAGGTTCACGGCTGACTTCCTTCCGACTTTTCCGTAGTTTCCCATTCTCACCCCCAGGAAAATGCCGGGATAATTCCTTCCAACAGGTCCACGGCTGACTTCCTTCCGAATTTTCCGTAGTTTCCCATTCTCACCCCCAGGCAATGCCGGGATAATTCCTTCCAACAGGTCCACGGCCGACTTACTTCCAACTTTTCCGTAGTTTCCCACTCTCACCCCCAGGCAAATGCCGGGATGATTCCTTCCAACAGGTCCACGGCCGACTTCCTTCCAACTTTTCCCTAGTTTCCCACTCTCACCCCCAGGCAAATGTCGGGATGATTCCTTCCAACAGGTCCAAGGCTGACTTCCTTCCGACTTTTCCGTAGTTTCCCATTCTCACCCCCAGGAAAATGCCGGGATGGTTCCTTCCAGCAGGTCCACGGCTGACTTCCTTCCGACTTTTCCGTAGTTTCCCATTTTCACCCCCAGGCAAATGCCGCGATGATTCCTTCCAACAGGTCCACGGCCGACTTCCTTCCAACTTTTCCGTAGTTTCCCACTCTCACCCCCAGGCAATGCCGCGATGATTCCTTCCTACAGGTCCACGGCTGACTTCCTTCCGACTTTTCCGTAGTTTCCCATTTTCACCCCCAGGCAAATGCCGGGATGATTCCTTCCAACAGGTCCACGGCTGACTTCCTTCCGACTTTTCTGTAGTTTTCCATTCTCACCCCCAGCCAATGCCATGATGAATCCTTCCAACATGTCCACGGCTGACTTCCTTCCGACTTCTCCGTAGTTTCCCATTCTCACCCCCAGGCAAATGTCGGGATGAATCCTTCCAACAGGTCCACGGCTGACTTCCTTCCGACTTCTCCGTAGTTTCCCATTCTCACCCCCAGGCAAATGCCGGGATGAATCCTTCCAACGGGTCCACGGCTGACTTCCGAATTTTCCGTAGTTTCCCATTCTCACCCCCAAGAAAATGCCGGGATGATTCCTTCCAACAGGTCCACGGCTGACTTCCTACCCACTCCCTTCCTGACCTTTCTTTCATTAGATCCAAGTTAGCGGTTGACAGTTGTATCCGCTGACAAAGGATATCGTACCTTTGCTCGCTCTGTCGTATTGTGTGCAACCAGGAGGAAGGTCGTTGTTATAATGAGCAATTTTATTGCCACTCAAAGTCCTTGTGCGTGCTTTTTATCTGATCAAAAAATTGTGTTGAATTTGTTAAGTTGGTGGGCACGACGGCTCTACACTGCTTGCAGCTTATAATAGATTAATACCGAAAATTCGCTAATATAACTGAATATTTAAGGAGCCTATTTTAATTTTAGTATGCATTATTAACCCAACCATTACATTTTAAGGGCCAATGAATTTCTTTTCTTCATTGTATTAGCCTTGCGTGCTTTGTCGAACAGCAACATTTCAAGAGGATAATGGTAGTCCGCATATAAACTCCTAGAATCTCAGCTTTATAATAATATATGCATTTGATTAGGAGAATAATGAATACCAAAATGCCCTTGTGATGGTAGACGAACGATCCCTCGCAGACTTCGTGGGTGTAGCCAAGCTTTGGATAAGCGATAAAGAGAACTAGAAATACATGTTATTAGTATGCTTTCTCGAGTTTATTATCTAAGAATTGTAAAGATTGCGGATATTGCGGATAAAATTATACTTTAAATCTTTTATTTACTGTATCCTAATTTACTAACCATGTAGGCTACACACGCCACCGTATTCTAATACTGATAAGTCAACACATTGAAATGTTATAGGCTATACAATGATACTTCATACTTTTCATAAAGAAAAGGAACGGAGATATTCAGAAAGTATTGTAGTTAACAAAAGTTTGGTGCTTTCCATTCGGTCAACACGAATGTACCCAAAAGAGTTGGATTAAACCCTAATCCTGAAAAAATTAAATGGGATTAATAAATACACTAGGATGACCAGTTTCGATCGTCAAGCGATCATCATCAGATCCATTAATAATAATAATAATATCGTATGGCCTCGGGTGCCTGGTGCAAGCTTTGCTATTTGACACCCAGAGGGTAGCTTGCATGTCGAATTTCGTAGTTCCTTGACTATGAAAGTCAAGGAGGTTAGATGTTAGATATCTAATCTCCTTGAACACAATAGCGCTTTCTAGTAGAGAAATGAGGAACTTTGTGCTGGCGGAAACTCCCGAGATTAATTTTGCCATTATGAACTCGGCCTACTGAATTCAAATGGGTTCTTTGACATGCCAACATCGTATGACATGCGTATCGTATTTTTGCCGCCTTTCAAAAATCACTTACCACGGTCAGGGGCGAACCTGCAATCTTGGGGTTAGTAGACCGACACGCTATCCACTCACCCACCGTGGCAAGCTATCAGATCCATTACACTTAGGCTATAAAATCTATGTTTGAAAATACAGGTGAAAATATTTACAATATGTACAATTATTATTTAGTTGCAGTATTGGTAATGCAGCTTGTCTGTGTATGCTAGTTGTAGTATATATGATGTTAGGTGAAATGCGAAAATGATGATAGAAATCCGGAATTTGTCTGATTGGAGTGACTGGTTGTAAAAAAGTCAACTATGGTCAACTCTTTTGGGTACATTCGTGTTGTTTACCAAGGCAACACTGAAAAATGGCTTCAAACCCCCATAATGCTCACGGCTAGTCAGTTTTGTATTATCACCATCTTCAACAATTGTAATCAGTTAATCACAAGGAGCATACTCAAATCGTGATCTTGACACTTTGTAATGCTATTCTCATGAAAGATCGCCTGGTGATGTAGCGATAGGCATTCTTGGCTGTCACCTCGGAGGTCCGGGTTCGATTTCCGGCTCTGCCAAGAAATCTGGTCTGATGGCTAGAAAGGAATGCACTAGGCCTCGTGAGGCAAAACTGAGAAGAAGTGGGGGTATGATTCCTACCTCAGCAATCCTAGAAGTGGCTTCCCATTTCTACTTCAGAAAATACCAAGATAATTCGTGATTTAGGGCCACGACCGCCTAATTTCCAATCATCGCCTCAATTGCAAATAGCCTACGTACACTACTGCATACACCACAACATAGGCCTACAGGTTATCAAATAAATTATACACACACCAAAAGTACTCGGGGCTAAATGATTACGATGTCAAACCCATAAATGAAACAACAACAACAACAACCTTGTTTTGTGGTTGGTTCAGTTTAGGGTTGCGTCAACGCGGTCATGTAGCCCCGTGTACTTTGGCTGTGTGTAGAATCTGTCTGATAACCGGTGTTAATTGTGATGACTGTATTTGTGTGTGTTATCTGTTTTTAAATCAAGTAAGGACTGCAGACATTGAATTTCAAGTAGTTCCTACTTTTGCCGACAAACGCCACTGTCAACGACTACTAGTTCAGAACTTGGTTACTAGACGCCACAGCAGTCGGATCCTGGGGACGAACGTTGGAATCTAAGAGCGTTGTTTTAACGTTTAACCTATAATTTATCTTTATTGGAGAGGGCTTGCCACAAGGTTCGGATACTCCAAGCTGGTTGCCGAGAGCGCTGGCATAGCCTGATCACCATGGATTGCAAGGCAGTGTCTAGTCTTGTGTGTACACTGTGGAAACAAACTCTACCATCTCCCATGCTTGTGTTGGGCTTAGAGCACATGTAATATTGTTATAATGTAGGCTATTCAATTTCAAATAAAAGCACTCAAGTGTTATAGTACATCGATCGTTGTTATTTATAATAAGCTGATATTTCATCAGGCTATGAGGCCCAGTCTACGGCTAACTGCGCGTAAGTGGATTAAAAGTCGGTTTAATGATCGCGTGCTTTGAGTGTGTGCGGTTACAAGATGGCTCAAGAAAGTGTCAAGTTGAATATTCCAATGTTAAATGGTGGAAATTTTATATTTTGGAAAACAAAGTTGTGTGATGATTTGTGGGAAGTTGTCAGTGAACCAAAGCCTGAAGTAATTAACGCGGTGTGGCAGAAGAAAAATAATAAAGCCTCAGCGTACATTACATTGAGTGTTGAGGACAGTCAATTCATTCATTTTGCACATTTGAACGATGCGTGTGATGCATGGCAGGCTTTGTCGAGAAAGTATGAGAGATCCACGTTCGGAAGCAGGTTATATTTACGACGTAAACTGTACGGCATACATTATCGTGGTGGACCAATGAGCAGTCACATCGACGCATTTATGGAAGTACTGGCGACCAAAGTATTATGTGCACTCGAGTTTGAAGGTTGTTTGTGAAGTAACCAATAGACCTACATAAAATCCAATAACATCATCATTTTCGTCGTTCTATTGTACGTTAGCTCATGTAGGTTTGGAATTTTTAATTTATATTTTAATATTTTTTGTCGCAGTTGGAGCACAAAAAGTGCACGTTTTTAAGCGTGTTTCAACCATGCGTCACATTTAAGAATTATTATCTCAAAACCCCGTCATCAGATCCAATCCAAATTTTAACACAATATACGTTGGAATGTTGTATAACTGGTTTAATAATTTCAAAATTTTTCGTGTCCAAGAAAAGAAGTTGTTGTCATTTTGGTAAGGTAACCTTTTCTCGGCTCGGGGTGGTTGGAAAATGTAATTCTTGGTCGCGATGTAATCCTTATATATCAAAAGGTTATGCTGTATGACTGTGAAATATGTAAATTAACTCACTTATTTAATATCGGTTTGTATTTGTAGGCGGAAATAACACATCGTTCACCTGCTACCCGCTCCAGGTAAAGCTGTACAGCGTTGCCGAAATGGAGCCCATCATGCATCATGGCGTGTCTCGCTCGGAAGTGATGGGCTCCATCACAGCAACGCTGTACAGCTTTACCTGGAGCGGGTAGCAGGTGAACGATGTGTTATTTCCGCCTACAAATACAAACCGATATTAAATAAGTGAGTTAATTTACATATTTCACAGTCATACAGCATAACCTTTTGATGTATACGGATTACATCGCGTCCAAGAACTACATTTTCTAACCACCCCGAGCCGAGAAAAGGTTACCTTACAAAAATGATAACAACTTTTTTTCTTGGACACGCAAAATTTTGAAATTAATAAAATAGTTATACAACATTCCAATGTATATTGTGTTAAAATTTGGATTCGATCTGATGACGGGTTTTTGAGATAATAATTCTTAAATGTGACGCATGGTTGAAACACGCTTAAAAACGTGCACTTTTTGTGTTCCAACTGCGACAAAAAATATTAAAATACAAATTAAAAATTCCAACCCTACATGAGCTAACGTAAAATAGAACGACGAAAATGATGATTTTATTGGATTTTATGTAGGTCTATTGGTTACTTCACAAACAACCTTCAAACTCGAGTACACATAATACTTTGGTCGACAGTAGTGGGTTTGCTGCGTGGATCTGGTAGGCCACTTGAAAACGACGAGATTTTTGCGGTTTTGCTGGTGTGTCTTCCCGAAGCTTATTCAGGGCTTGTTGTAACAGGCTCTCATCCCCCCCCCCCTCACTCTCTAGATAACCAAAATGATAATAATAATAATAATATTAGCATATCAAAATTATAATTTAATTTCTCGCTAGGTCTGCTGAGTTCACAACAAAAGAAAACCCTAGGAGTGAATGTTCCAAATTTTCGTGGTATTCAAGAACACCCTGATTAGATTTAGAATAAGAGATCAGGCGGGGCGAAGCTAATGTCAAGACCAGCTTGTTGAATGGAAGGCTGGACGTACTCAGGAAGGCCGACAATTTTAATCTTGCCACACATGGTGAAAGGAATAGAAACAATCTTCCTGCTGACTGCCGTCGTTAAATAAACAAGCAACATCAAAATGTCAAGGTATAATGAAAATCTAAAATTGATACAATTAAATCATGATTAAATTACAACTAAAACCCTAAACCGCTTAACTTAGGTTAATATTTAAAGGTAACGCAAGTTACGGATAATACTGTGAATAAAATAAAGTCAGACATTGCCCAGTTGGCAAAATTACATTTCCCCCATCATACGATTAATTGAATACTGAATTGAGGGTAGTATCACCCGCAAGGATAAAGGAAATTTAACAACATGAAATTCAGGCCCGGTGCCGTTTCACAAACAAATTGCATAAAGCAACAAACGCGTTCCTTAGTGAACGAAAGCGTCCGAGAAGCTTCAGAGTCCAGCACTGACTGTCTTTTGAAGCCTATCTGACCAAAGTTAAATCCACGAGGTTCCCATCCAGCTAACGGGAAATAGGGCAATCATAACCCACCCTGCAGTAACTACATATAAAGGCACCACCAAATTATACAAACCCTTCCAAAATATTACATACTAATATACTAAAATAAAAATGTCAGTCCGCTCAAAATATGGTCCACCGACACATGGCCTTAACGACTTAGCAAATGACACAGTTTAATGTTCCATCGAACGGTTGCCCCTTCTAACAAATTGAGTTCATACCACCTGGTGTATTTCAGCCCTCCGGAGAAACTGCCCTCTCAGTTCCTCCGGAGGCGATCGCTTTAAGAGTCCTTCCGTCAGCAAGCTTCCTCTCGCACTGTTCCCCCAGCCACAGATCGCACCCCTTTGTATTCTAGAGTCCCCCACCACCCTACTCCAGTCACACCACCTGCGACTGGTGGCACAATCGGCCAACACAAGGGCAGAGCCCAAGGTCAGAGTCCAAGATTGAGTTGGTACTATTGAATATCACCCCACACAGGTTACTGCGTAGAAACCTTCCAGGAGCAGAGGCGTTACACAATGTTCTTGTAAGATTGTTCTCAGAACAAGAGCTTGGCGAATGAAGCTGACAGGAAATGTTCACGGATCAAAGCTTGACTTATCCCTCTTTTCCATTTGCAATAATACCTTAAGTGACAGTTCGCACGAAGGGTAGAAATCCTGGCAGAAAGGCTTGGCGATCCCATTTCACCAGTAGTCAGGCGCCAGGTTGGCGAAAGGAATTCTCAGAAGAGGCCTGGTGTATGCTCTATGATAATCCGCTCAGACCTGGAGCTCTTACTGCGTCTCGAAGATAAAGATGAACATGTACTGATTTGCAAAATCGGTACATCCTCCTCCTCCCAAGGAAGACGACGGGGAGATGACAAACAGGGTGATGGTGTCCAGCCGGTCTCTTGGCAGCTGAAGAGGCTACTCCAATCTCCGCCAGCAGACCTTGAAGTAGATCTCCTCGGGTAGAATGATGCCATGGGACCTAGATGGTACCTCCAAACTGGGCCCAGATTGGTAGTACACGTCCCACATAGTGACCACTGAAACACACATCAGAACAGCAGCGTATGGTCCAAATACAGTTCCCTTAGAGGGAACAATCGTTCCAGGCCAGTCAACCAGCCCAAACAGCTGAAGTTATCCAAGGAAGGATAAAAAAAACATCACACGAAGCATTAGTGTGCCATCGAAGTTCACTTAAGAGTCTTTCAAGTCACACACGGGATGCTTGAGGCCACGAACAAGGTTCTGTGCCAAGACAGGGGTTCCAGGGCATAATGAAAGGTTCGCTGAAGTATTAAAATCACACGAAAGGGGCAACCAACTATACGATATGACTGACGTTAACAAGCTTAACAGAAAGTTCACTACAATACTTAGCAAGGATAACCAAATCAACTTATATCAACCAATTTTTGACTAAAACATCCAGAAACCATAATATTTACAAAATTTCAGATATTTTCCCACCGAAATTCCCTGAAATTTTATGGGCAACACCATCAAAATAGAAATAATGCAAGGGGGAACTCACTGGTACCCTTCCAAAACAGTTAAACATACTCAAAAATGAATTTACATTTACCTTGATGGCCTCACGCAGTACCGTAGGAAAACAGAACACATTTAGAAAACACCAAAACATTTTAAAACAAACACAACATACCATAATCAAACCATATGGATCGTCTCAGGTATGTGACACATATAAAAACATAATGAATATCAAAAGTCACTGTCTCATTTCACCAGTCGCTGCCCCTAACCGTCCACGGTGGCCATCCGACGAACGACAGAAAACAGCAACTACCTTCCACGAGAACAATAACCAAATGGGGAGACCACGTTAAACAATAGACACCACGATCCAACCAATTCACATACAAGCACCTAACCAAATTTCACCAAATAACTTCATCGCTACTCGCCAACGCATCCTAACAGTCTACAAACTCCCAAGAGTTCCTGTAGGATGACCAACCGAACTCAGGACACTAAGGTGATCACACCTATCCTGAGAACCAACTTACAAAAGTTACACCAAATGTTCAAAATTAAAACATCTTCTCAAAATCAAGATGCCATCTTCTAGGCACGGAACCCAACCAATATCAAACCAACAACAACTACGAGCCCGGTGCGGAGGCTACACTAATTCTACTCCCAAAGCACATAGCTCAGCAGAATTAGACACAAATTCAAGTTGGTACCAACCAATTTTCAAGACATACCTAAACGAACGTGGCTCCACCATTTAAAAAAAAAACACAAATTACTTATAACGTTTACTCCCACACAGACAACAAACCACTTCCATGGTCCCATACACAGATCTACTTTACTACAACGAACACCCATAGGTGTCATGTGACACATTTCTACAAGCACAAGGTGATTAATATCCTCAAAACTTCAGATTCTCTAACTCACCAGTCCTCGACATGCCTCAGCATGCTCAAAGTACAGAATTACAGGATCACAGATGTGATGGCATGATAATTTTTCAAAATGCACGGGGCGGTTACTGTCCCCCAAATTCACATGTTCTCCACTTTCAACATCTCGCACACACTGCATCATGTTCCACACACAGAATTACAAGGTCACTGAGGTGACAAAAATGATAAATTTTCAAAATGCACGGGGTGATTAATAGTCCCCAAAGAAAATGCACCTTACACAGAACGAGAGTTAGCTCACCAACTAATAGATACCTCAAATTTCTCCAGAACAGGCACGACATCTCCAGTGCAACACTATCTCGATGCATAGAACAACTGACTAACGCTATAGCCTGGCTACCAGCTCGTAGCTGATGCTAATCGAACTTAATTTTTCTTTTTCACACCCAAGTATACGGGGATACATGAACTATGATTCCAACTACAATCACATGAACGTTGTGACAATACCAGCAAGTCAGCAGTCTAACAGTATATACCGCAGATTACAAGTAACCTACTGACTAACCTAACCAGATACATTTTCAACCGACAAGAGATTGAAATTCGAAGATTTTCCAGATCACTGATACAATTTCTAAAGCCCTCACGTCAGCAGCTGAACAACACAGCGAAATGAGCATCACTCTGAAGCATTACACCTTATTTTCACATAAAATCGAAATTTCACTACCAACCTAACAAAATTATCACTAAATTATCCAAAAAATTTACTCAAAAATATCAACCACGAATACGATGAACAAAACTCAGCTAACAGAAGCAGATCACAGCCTTTCTTGAGGATTACTAAAGATGACATAAGAGATTTGACTTCAGCGGAACAACTAGACCATCTCCCATCGCTCTGAACTTCATATCATCGCATTCACAGGAAATAGAACATCATAATTTCACCTTTTACACATCTCGAGTTTCTCGTTCACTAGCAGGTTTACAATTCGATATATGAGTCCTAAAAACACGTTTCCTAGACAGATCCTCTAATAACACTGTTACTTCAGAAGGAAAGGACAGAATCTCATAGGGGCCCTCATATTTTGGCTGCAGTTTACCTGACACCTGACGACCTGCGGCCTTAGCCCAGAAGTTTTTTGCATACACAAAATCTCCGACAGAATATCCACCCTGTTTTCGGCCCAAATTATATCTCTCAGCCAGCTTATCATGCGAGATCTTTATAGCAGCTTTGGCCTCCTTCCAGATTTCTCTGACACGATCAGGAGAGGGTTGGTCAGGAAGCAGATCATGAAGTGACCACAGATTCGTTAGAGGGGAATTTGGGACGAACGCATACATAAGTGAGAACGGCGTTTTCCCATGAGATTCATGCTCAGCAGTATTGAAAGCGTAGGGTAACCAATGTAATGACGAATCCCACTTGGCATGATTGTCACGATGATATGCGATAAGTGCAGCTCTCAAATTTCGGTTAACTCTCTCTGCCAAACTAGGGTTGGGGTAATAGGGTGTCGTGGTGACATGGGAAATAGCATAATCAAAACAAAATTTTCTAAACTGATGAGAAACAAAGGCCTTGGCATTATCTGACACCAAGTATTGACTAGGACCAAAGGAAGAGAAAACAGACTTATACATCTTATGACAGTAGCAGAGTCACAATTTCTAGTGGGAAAAATCCATGAAAAGCGAGAGAAACCATCAACACAAACAAAAGCAAAACGGTTACCCAGTTTAGACCTCGGCAGGGGCCGAACGAAATCCACATACAAGCGTTCCATGGGCCTAGACGCAGATTCAGAAGCTAACTTACCAACCTTACCACTGACGGTAGGCTTACTTACTTTACAATCATGACACCCCAGCACGAACTTTCTCACATCCTTATCGAGACCCTTCCAAACAAAAGACTGCCTTATTTTCTGTCGAGTTTTGAATATTCCTAGGTGCCCTCCAGCGGGTGACTCGTGAAAATACATTAGCATGCCATTTATCAGCTGAGTAGGCAAAACAACTTTAGGCTTTCTATCACGCCTAGTTACACAACATAATACACCAGACTTTAAAATATAAGGCTTTATCTCTTCTCCAGAAACTAATCGAGCAATTAAATCACACAAGACGGGATCTTCCTTCTGATGGTCAGCAATGTCTCCAAACAATAACGGTGAATTTACTAACATGTGTTGAGCTGAATTAGCCCCAACAACAACAGGTTCCTCTAAAGAGGGAGTTTCACACCTGTCAGGAATTTCTCCATAGAGACGCTTAAGTGACACAGCACAAATATTTTCATGATTTTCCTCGGGAACGAGATTCTTACATTTATTAGGAACTTCTTCATACATGCGGCTAAGGGAGTCGGCTATGACATTTTCACAACCCTTTATATGACGAACGGTGAACTGAAATGATGAAATACGGGTTGCCCACCTGGCGATTCGGCCAGTGGTTCGAGGTCTAGCCAGGACCCAGCTCAGGGCCTAGTTATCGGTTTCAAGCTCGAAAGGAACATGTTCGACATACATTCGGAATTTCTCCAGTCCAAACATCACTGCGAGCCCCTCAAGCTCATACACGGAATAATTTACTTCAGCAGGGGACAGAGTTCGAGAAGCAAAACCAATAGGTCGTCTACCTAACTCACTTTCTTGTAACAACACAGCAGCTACAGCACCGAGCGACGCATCAGTCTGGATTATAAACTTCTTACTGAAATCAGGGACAGCGAGGACAGGAGCGCTACACAGTGCCTCCTTCAAATCGTCAAAAGCTGCTTGCTGCGACGGACCCCATTCAAATTTCACGTCAGACCTTCGCAGATGATTAAGTGGCAACGCCCGCTGTGCAAAATTGGGTATAAATTTGCGCAGAAAGCCAACCATTCCCACGAATCGGGCTACTCCTTTCACATTTTTAGGGGGTGCAAAATCTCTAATTCCTTGGGTTCGGGAGTCATCGACCGAAACACCTTCAGCAGAAACAACATGTCCAAGAAAGGCAATTTTAGGTTTAGCAAGGGACACTTTAGACAACTTGACGGTTAGACCAGCAGATTTTAACCTCTCAAATACTTCACGAAGATGGCGCACGTGGTCTTCGAACGTCTCGCTATAAACAACAACATCGTCCAGGTAATGATACAAATAATCAAATTTGATGCCAGAAAACACGTGATCAAGAAGCCTACTAAGCACAGCGCCCCCTGTAGAGATGCCAAAAGGTAATCTGCAATACTCATAGAGATTCCAATCGGTGGCGAACGCAGTCAGATGCTTAGATTCTTCAGCTAACGGAATTTGGAAATATGCCTGCGTCAGGTCAATGAGGCTATAATAGGAGGCGTTTTTGAACCAGGAAAAACAGCTATGTAAATCAGGAAGAGGGATGGATTCTAAAACAATCTTTTTGTTTAACCTACGATAATCTACGACTGGCCGAAAACCACCATTTGGCTTAGGTACTAAGAACACAGGTGAGGAATATGCTGATGTGGAGGGTCGAATCACTCCATCTAGTAACATCTGATCGATTAATTCCTTTAATTCCAACATTTTGGGTGGACTCAAACGGTAGGGAGGATGTCTGACGGGTATAGTATCCGTTACTTCAATTTTATACTCCAGGATTTTAGTCATTCCTAATTCGTCAGTGAACACCTCGGGAAAATACCCACACAAATCTCGAATCTCTTTAGCTTGAGCGTCAGATAAATTACTTAAATCTAAGGATTCAACCCCGGTGGACAAGACGGGTTCGGCATCACGGTTGACAACATGAGCAGTCGCGCTAGTGACAGCAGTAGAAAAGAATCTAAATTTTACCTCAGAACAAAACCTGAACCAGAATGATTCGTGTTGCATATCTAGCAGTAAGCCAGTATGAGCAAAAAAATTAGCGCCCAGAATAATAGGACATGACAAATTCTTAATGACCCAAAAGGAAAATTTCCAACAACATTTATGAATCCGAACCTTAAACTTCACAGAACCAAGAACGTTAAATTGAGCACCGTTGGCAGAAACCAACTTAACATCTACATTTGACAGGTAACTGAATTTACAAATGAGTTTCATAGACAAATACCAATTCTCGCTAACCAATGAAGCAGCACTTCCCGAGTCTAACAAAGCTATTACACATGCGTCATTAATTGCAATTTCAACCATAGGAGAGGGTAGAACTACATTAGAAACTTTAGAACAGACACCATTTGCTCCGATAACTTTGGCGTCATCCTTCGTCATCTCATTTTCCAAAGCACATCGCTGATCCTTGGCAAGGTGGATTTCAGGATGCTTGTCTCGGAATAGTCAATTCCTTTTTACCGGACAGTTCCATGCTATGTGGCCCTGCTGCCCACAGTTGAAGCACGTCACAGGACGATTACTACTACTCCTAGGCGAATTATGGGAAGGACGACCGGCCCCAGGTGGTGGTCGAACCGAGGGAGGTCGAACAAACGGAACAGGGTTAATGAAGGGAGGGGGCATGCTAGTTGCATACCTTATGATATCAACCGAACGCACGGATTCGGCCTGAATAGCGGCTTCACGTAGTTCCCTAATCGTACTCGGATTAGTTCCAACACATAGGCAATTCCGAAATTCCGGCGTAGCACCGGCCAAAATAAGCCTTACCACTTCTGCCTCTGGCATATCTACTCTAAAGACTTTTACAAACCTGGATATGTCCACAATGTATGAATTTAACGGCTCGTTAATACCCTGAGCTCGGTACAGGTAACGTCCCTACACAGTAACGAGCGACCTGATGGGCACAAATACTCGCAACACCTCGGACATAAAATTCTCCACACTCCAACCTTCACACATGGCACTAGTCACATAGGTCCCCAACGTATCCGACACATGGGAGGATATTAATTGAAAAACCACTTGGTCGCTGACACCGAATTTGATAGCACACTCATGAATGTCGACCAATATTCTCAAAAAATCAACGACGCCTTCAACCGAGTCCATACTTCTACCCGATAACTTTGAAACAAAACCCAAAATGGGGTGACTGACAGAACCAAAGCTGGCCTTGGAAAATACAGAATAATTAGAATGCTCATCATTGGACACGTTACGACTTGGCATTTCGGCACATGGATTTCCTTGCACATAATTTTGGTTTCCGGAACAAGGTAAAGAAACGAGGTTACGCCCTGAATTTGAAACACTCCCCTGAGAGTCTCGATAAACAGAATTTAAATCCCTAACCGGTTCGGAAGGAGAATTTTGTGTCACTGTAGGCCCCTGATGACCTGAGTTACCCGGCACTTTAAATGATGAAACAGACCCGGAATTATCTCTAGAATTTACTTCTCGAGCACCGACACTAACAGGATTACAACTAGACGAGGGGATATTTAAGACAGACTGGGGTTCGATTACCGACCTCCTTACACGAGGCGAGCCGACAACAGCAGAGAAGGAGTTACAAGTTACACAGTTACAACTGCAAGTACAATTTTCACGTCCGGGGAGGTTGAAGGTTACGTTGCTGGTATTATTTGGCACAGAAGTCATCACAGCATTAGGGTTAATGGTATTCGAAACTGGTATCACCGTATCAGGACCTAACGGTGCCTGGTCAAGCCCAGAATTTGTTGTCACAGTTTCATGATTAAAAGTACGGTTACCGACAATAGGAAGAATCTCTCGACTCTCACAGCTATTGGGCAGGCGCGCTATTCCATTGCCACGGAGCGCGGCAGGTTCAGCGACACGATTACCAACTTGGCCAGTGGCATTTTCAGCCAGACTGGCGCCTAGATTTGTCGAGACATTACGGCTACATGCAGGAGTTGAATTCAATAAATCCCCACTTCCACTAACACGATTAACAGTGTCCAAGGTCTGAGCACATTCCACTAAATTAACTTCAGCCTCTAATAAACCTTTCAAATCGGCGATGGGACGTTCTTCATCAGATTGCAACAAATCCACACATCGAAGATATAGGTAATCATTTCTAGCTTTCAATTTGGTGAGATCAACAGGGCTACATTCTACTTCACTGAAACAATACTTAATTACATTACAAATTTCTTTAACTGCGTCACATAACTTTGACTCACCGAGTTTGAATTCAGCAGTTGACAGCTTTGGAAGGGTTGCTGCAAAATTCACGGCATACTCTAGACTCTGGCGCGCTAGTTCTGCGTCCCTGGGCACTTCAAGGTTACGTAACAGCAATTCGTAGGTTACCTCTTCATCCGATAAGTATTTCACGATGATTTTGCGGGAAGCCATCGTACATAAATTTCATGTAACAGAACACAAATTAATCATTACACAGAATTTGAAACAATCCTACCTATGTGGAGAAAAGATTAATAAGGAGGTGGGCCCAACAATCTACGTTAATTAAGTTACTGAATTTAATTTTAATTGATTACTGCAATCAGTCAGCAGGAAAGATTATTTGCTAATGGCAAGATCACAGAACAAACCATGCTTCCTGCTACCAATGTAACAGGCTCTCATTCCCCACCCCCCTCACCCTCTAGATAACCAAAATGATAATAATAATAATAATATTAGCATATCAAAATTATAATTTAATTTCTCGCTAGGTCTGCTGAGTTCACAACAAAAGAAAACCCTAGGAGTGAATGTTCCAAATTTTCGTGGTATTCAAGAACACCCTGATTAGATTTAGAATAAGAGATCAGGCGGGGCGAAGCTAATGTCAAGACCAGCTTGTTGAATGGAAGGCTGGACGTACTCAGGAAGGCCGACAATTTTAATCTTGCCACACATGGTGAAAGGAATAGAAACAATCTTCTTGCTGACTGCCGTCGTTAAATAAAAAAGCAACATCAAAATGTCAAGGTATAATGAAAATCTAAAATTGATACAATTAAATCATGATTAAATTACAACTAAAACCCTAAACCGCTTAATTTAGGTTAATATTTAAAGGTAATGCAAGTTACGGATAATACTGTGAATAAAATAAAGTCAGACATTGCCCAGTTGGCAAAATTACATTTCCCCCATCATACGATTAATTGAATACTGAATTGAGGGTAGTATCACCCGCAAGGATAAAGGAAATTTAACAACATGAAATTCAGGCCCGGTGCCGTTTCACAAACAAATTGCATAAAGCAACAAACGCGTTCCTTAGTGAACGAAAGCGTCCGAGAAGCTTCAGAGTCCAGCACTGACTGTCTTTTGAAGCCTATCTGACCAAAGTTAAATCCACGAGGTTCCCATCCAGCTAACGGGAAATAGGGCAATAATAACCCACCCTGCAGTAACTACATATAAAGGCACCACCAAATTAAACAAACCCTTCCAAAATATTACATACTAATATACTAAAATAAAAATGTCAGTCCGCTCAAAATATGGTCCACCGACACATGGCCTTAACGACATAGCAAATGACACAGTTTAATGTTCCATCGAACGGTTGCCCCTTCTAACAAATTGAGTTCATACCACCTGGTGTATTTCAGCCCTCCGGAGAAACTGCCCTCTCAGTTCCTCCGGAGGCGATCGCTTTAAGAGTCCTTCCGTCAGTAAGCTTCCTCTCGCACTGTTCCCCCAGCCACAGATCGCACCCCTTTGTATTCCAGAGTCCCCCACCACCCTACTCCAGTCACACCACCTGCGACTGGTGGCACAATCGGCCAACACAAGGGCAGAGCCCAAGGCCAGAGTCCAAGATTGAGTTGGTACTATTGAATATCACCCCACACAGGTTACTGCGTAGAAACCTTCCAGGAGCAGAGGCGTTACACAATGTTCTTGTAAGATTGTTCTCAGAACAAGAGCTTGGCGAATGAAGCTGACAGGAAATGTTCACGGATCAAAGCTTGACTTATCCCTCTTTTCCATTTGCAATAATACCTTAAGTGACAGTTCGCACGAAGGGTAGAAATCCTGGCAGAAAGGCTTGGCGATCCCATTTCACCAGTAGTCAGGCGCCAGGTTGGCGAAAGGAATTCTCAGAAGAGGCCTGGTGTATGCTCTATGATAATCCGCTCAGACCTGGAGCTCTTACTGCGTCTCGAAGATAAAGATGAACATGTACTGATTTGCAAAATCGGTACACTTGTCACAGCGCTTGAGGGCCGTGACGAGGCAGATTTAACGGTGGAATATGCAACTGGGAAAATGCTTGACGAATATCAAAGGCGTGCCGAAGCTGGTGTGCATGGAAATTGTGATTCAGAGGTTGCACTACAGACGGCGGTCGCAGACTCAAGTAAGGTTAGTCGTGCTCATCGAAATGGAACAACTAAAAATTCAAGCGGGAAACCAAATAAGGGTGGCAAAGAGACACGGGCATGTTACTTCTGTAATAAACTTGGCCATTTAAAGGCATATTGCTATCCATTCAAGAAAAGTCAATAGCAGAGGTCAGCAGGTTCAGAATCGGCAAAATCATCGATTGAGGTTAAGGTATGCAACACACAGAACTATGCTACATTTAAGGCACTAGATCAACAACATGCTGCAAGTAGGCCTACTGGAGGGTGGTGTATAGATTCCGGGGCAACCATTCATATGACGAATGATAGGCAATTTTTCATGTCTATTCGTGACACAAGTGCTACAGTCTTTCTTGCTGATGGTTCATCCGTGGTAGCTGCTGGAATCGGAGATGGACAATTTTACTGTTAGGTACCAGGCGGGCACCTCCAAGAAGTACTATTGAAAAATGTGCTGTTTATTCCACAATTGGATGATAGTCTACTTTCGGTGAGGCGCATAACAGAGCAAGGTCACCGAGTGACGTTCGAGAATGACACGTGCAGCATCTACAAAGAACATCAGGTCATCGCAGAACCAAGGAACGATGGGAATTTATTCAGAATTCAGACTGTGGTACCAAGTTCGTCAGTTCATGTGGCAAGAGAAGCTGTATGCCTACACCAGTGGCATCGTCGATTGGGACATCGGGATCCGGTTGCAATCCAGCGTCTGATCAATGAGGAATTGGCTACAGGAATCCAAGTGTCGAAATGTTCGGAGAAGGTAGTATGCGAAGACTGAATGAAGGGAAAACTAACCGAAGCAAAATTTTCTGAGAGTACATCCAGAGAGAAGGAGCCCATGCGACTCATTCATTCTGATCTTTGTGGGCCCGTGCAGACTGCAACGCCAAGTGGAAATAGGTATTTTCTATCACTCATTGACGATTACTCCCGTTTTGCTGTGGTGAGGCTGGTAAAATCCAAAGATGAGGTGGCAGGCGTCGTAGAAGACTACATTGCTGCAATGCATACTAGATTTGGAAGGAAGCCGATTGCCATTCATAAAGACAATGGCAAGGAATACGTTTCACAAAAACTGGAGAACTTTCTGCGGAAGGAGGGGATCCAACATCAGCTAACAGTCCCCTACACTCCACAACAAAACGGCGAAGCAGAGAGGAAGAATCGGCCATTGACAGAATCTGCAAAGTGCATGTTGTTGGATGCTGATCTGAACAACTGCTTCTGGGGAGAAGCAGTTTTGACCGCAGCTTATTTGCAGAATCGATCAACGAGCCGGAGTATCAACAAAACTCCAGCTGAATTGTTTACAGGAGTGAAGCCAGATCTGGGTCATTTACGTGTGTTTGGATCTAAGGTCTATTCGCTTGTACCCAAACAAAAGCGAAAGAAATGGGCCAACAAAGCAATAGAGGGCGTCCTGATTGGCTATGATGGAAACACCAAAGGCTATCGGATTCTGGATCCAAAGACAGCCAAGGTTTGGATCAGCAGATCGGTGCGGGTAATTGAGAGTGTTGCCAAACATCCAGCTTCGGTAGGCAGTGCACCGGAAGAAGGGGCTAATGAAATCACACCGCAGCATATAGGGACATTGGAACATGTTTCGACACAGACGGAATCAGCTGACAACTCAACACTGAATCCCAGAGGTAACAACACTGCGACTTTCAACAGAGGAGAGACTGCAAGCAGAATAGGAGATGAATGTGAGACTGAACCAGATACTCCACAATTTCCACGAAGAGTTTCTGAACGGCCAAATAAAGGTGTACCAGCAAAGAAGCTAACGTACAAGGTGCAGACGAACCACACCAGGGATCCAGCCTCATGGAACGAAATGCTCAAAATGTCACCTCGTGAACAAAAATTATGGACTGCTGCTGCGGAAGAAGAAATAAGCTGTCTCAATCAACATTGTGTATGGGAATTAACGGAGCTTCCACCAGGGAAGAAGTCTCTTCCTTATAAGTGGGTATTTAAGGCAAAATTAGATGGTAACGGTCAGATCCACACTTACAAGGCCCGATTGGTAGCCAAAGGATTTTCTCAACGATATTGTGACGATTCGTGCAGTTGCCGTCGGCCGCCACCCCTTTCTCCTCATGTCAAGTGGGCGGGGTGTATGGAGAGCGCTGGGCAACCAATTTGGCCAAGGCTAATTAGGGTAGCCCCTCCCCAAGGCCACCACCAATACAATAGCGCTACGAATCAGGTAGACTATTAACGCAAGGCTGTGCTGTTTCTGGAAACTACGGGATGCGACAGGAAGGTCCCGAACAAAGTACTGGGAGGAGCTAAAGAGTTCAGGAAACCAACCATGAGGACATACCCGACGCTACTGGAAGGGGCAACACCGAGAGCATTCGAGACCAGGAGCTGGATTGGTTATTTACCAGTGATGTGCGACGAGCAGTCAGTCCTGGATGAGTGTCCGCTGAAGGAGTGTGCCGAGCGACCTGTGGATATATAATGTGGACAGTGCAGTGGAAATAAATAACATAAATAGTGACTGCCAGAGATACTGACTTGCAGAGATCAGTGTACATAAATAGTGACTAATAGCTGTGTAAAGTGGAACTCTGTGAGTGTGTGTGCAAGTAAGTAGGCCTAATTTGATTTAGTGTTAATTAGTGTAAATAATATTATTGTAAATAAAGATTTAGTGCATTATAGCCTGACCTATTATTAACGAACCCCGAAAACGTTACAATATGGTGAGGATTACGATGAAACTTTTGCGCCAGTGGTGAAGCATGACACTATTCGAGTTTTATTCAATGTAGCTGCACCGAGGGGACTTCATGTTCGGCATCTTGATGTGAGAAGTGCTTATTTGAACGGTGAATTAAAAGAGGAGCTATATATGGAACAGCCGCAGGGTTTTGAGGAACCCGGTCAAGAGAACAAAGTTCTGCAATTGCGGAAAAGTCTCTATTGTTTTAAAGCAGTCGGCACATGTTTGGAACAAGACAGCTACATATACATTATCCAAGTTAGGCTTTCAACAAGGAAATGCAGATCAGTGTCTTTATTCAAGAAAGGAAGAAGATGGAAACACTACTTATATTCTGTTGTATGTCGATGATCTGCTGGTAGCCGGTCAGTCTGAAAAATTAACTGATCAAGTTGGTACAGAATTGCAGAATTATTTTGACATCAAAGACTTGGGTGATGTTAGTTTCTATTTGGGAATTCAAGTGGCACGACAGGAAAATGGAACATTTTTGCTAAACCAAAAGGCAAAGATCGCAGCATTGTTGGAGGATCATGGCTTATCGGAGCCAAAACCAGCTGCGACTCCAATGGAAACCAATTTCTTGTCTGGTGAAGTGACTGCAAGTGCAGAGTTACCACATAACACTCTGTACAGGAAAGCCATAGGGTCTCTACTATACATAGCCACAGTATCCAGACCAGACATCGCAGTCGCAGTGAGTCTACTTAGTCGTCGAGTGGAGAAGCCTACTCAACAGGACTGGAATGCTGTAAAACGAGTGATGCGGTATCTCGCATTTACAATACACAAGACACTTCGTTTATCTTCTACTAAAGACACAGAGGTCAAATGTTATGTGGATGCTGACTGGGCTGGTGACAAGACCAACAGGAAATCTACAAGTGGTTATGTTTTCTCTCTTGGCGAAGGAGTTGTAGCATGGTCAAGCCGGAAGCAAACGTCAGTTGCCATGTCGTCTACGGAGGCGGAATACATTGCAGCATCATTTGCCAGTCGGGAGCTGCTGTGGCTCAGACAATTACTTATGGACATGAGTTTACCGATTGTTGGTCCAACAGCCATGTATGAAGATAACCAAGGTTGTATTAAATTAATTGAGTCAAATCGGTTTGGGGCTCGCACCAAACACATTGATGTATGTCATCACCAGCTTAGGGATCTTCGAGAAAAGGACATCATAGAAGTGCTGTATTGTACATCCAACAAGATGCTGGCAGATGTATTCACGAAGCCTTTGGCTAGAGAACCATTCCAGAACATTGTGGAACAACTGGGTCTACAAAGATACTAACCTATGACAGCAAGAAGGGGTGTTGGAGAGCGCTTGCCACAAGGTTCGGATACTCCAAGCTGGTTGCCGAGAGCGCTGGCATAGCCTGATCACCATGGATTGCAAGGCAGTGTCTAGTCTTGTGTGTACACTCTGTGGAAACAAACTCTACCATCTCCCATGCTTGTGTTGGGCTTAGAGCACATGTAGGCTAATCTATATATAAAAGAAAGTCGTGTTAGTTACACTATTTATAACTCAAGAACGGCTGAACCGATTTGGCTGAAAATTGGTGTGGAGGTAGCTTAGAACCAGGAGACGGACATAGGATACTTTTTTTTTATCCCGTGACGTGACATAAAACATCAAAGAGAATACAAGTCACTATAAAACGTAATGCAAATGACAGCTAAGCTAAGGCAAGTCGTTCCCAGGCAACAGTAGCTCTTGACGAGACACGGCCGACTGGATGCGAGTAGCACTCTCCACTACCGGTATAGAAAATGAGGCTCTTACTAAGAAATCCCGTTAGTTATTCAACGTAATTTGTATAGGGGTAGTAAATCCAATTTACAATAGATGGCGCGAGTAGCTTCAACAAAATGGCGTGCGTTTGTTTCAAGAAAAGTCCCACATGCGTTCATATACCATTCATCCCATTGCGTTGAAACTTGGGTGAAATGTTCTGTACACTTCAGGTAAGGTTTCTGGAAGAGTAAATCCACTTAACAATTGGTAGCGCACGAGTAGATTCAACAAATGAGCTTCGATGGGCGAAGCGTTTCAACAAAGTCCTGTATGCGTTCACATACCATTCGTCCGATAGCGATGAAACTTGGGTGAGAGGTTGTGCATACTACAGGCATGGTTCCTGGCTTAGTAAATCCATGTTATAACAGGTAGCGCACGAGTAGATTCAACAAATGAGCGACGACGCGTGAAGTGTTTCAACAAAGTCCCGTATGCGTTCATATACTAATCGTCTGATAGCGATGAAACTTGGGTGAGATGTTGTGTACACTTCAGGGAATGTTTCTGGCTTAGTAAATCAACTCAACAATAGGTAGCGCAGGAGTAGCTTCAACAAATGAGCGACGACGTGTGTAGTGTTTCAACAAAGTCCCGTATGCGTTTATATACTATTCGCCTGATAGCGATGAAACTTGGGTGAGATGTTGTGTACACTTCAGGGAATGTTTCTGGCTTAGTAAATCCACTTAACATTAGGTAGCGCACGAGTAGATTCAACAAATGAGCGACGACGGGCGGAGCGTTTCAACAAAGTCCCATATGCGTTCATATAGGCTACTATTCGTCTGATAGCGATGAAACTTGGGTGAGATGTTGTGTACACTTCAGGGAAGGTTTCTGGCTTATTAAATCCACTTTACAATAGGTATCGCACAAGTAGATTAAACAAATGAGCGACGACGCGCGAAGTGTTTCAACATAATCCCGTATGCGTTCATATACCATTCGTCCGATAGCGACTAAACTTAGGTGAGTTGTTGTGAACACTTCAGGGAAGGTTTCTGGCTTAGTAAATCCACTTTACAATAGGTATCGCACAAGTAGATTCAACAAATGAGCGACGGCACGCGAATCGTTTATACAAAGTCCCGTATGCTTTCATATACCTTTCATCCGATTGCTATGAAATTTGGTGAATTGTTGTGCACCCTCCAGGAAAGGTTTCTGACTTAGTACATCCTTTTTACAATAGGTAGCGCACGAGGAGATTCAACAAATGAGTAACGGCGCGCGTATCGTTTAAAAATTTCCTTATGCGTTCATATACCATTCATGCGATTGCAGTGAAATTTGGTGAAATGTTGTTTCCACTCCCGCGAAGATTTCTGATTTTGTAAATCAATTTTACAATATGGTAGCGCACGAGTAGATTCAACTAATGAGCGAAAGCGCATGAATCGTTTCAACCAAGTCCCGTATGCGTTCATATACCATTCATCCGATTGTGATAAAACTTTGGTGAGTTGAGTACAGTCCTGCGAAGGTGTATGAATTAGTAAATCCATTTTTCAATGGGAGGTGCTCAAGTAGATTCAACAAATGAGTAACGGCGCACGAATCGTTTATACAAAATCCCGTATGCGTTCATTTGCCATTCATTCGATTTTGATGAAACGTTGATGAGTTGTTGTGTACACGCCAGGGAAGGTTTTCTAATTAGTAAATCCCTTTTACAATAGGTAGCTTACGAGTATATTCAACAAATGGGTGACGGCGCTCGAATCGTTTCAACAAAGTCCCGTATGCGTTCATATGCCATTCATTTCATTGCGATGAAACTTTGGTGAGTTGTTGAGCACGCTCCCAGGATGTTTTGAGATAGTAAATCAATTTTACAATAGTTTAGAGGTGGTTAACGGAAAAAGCAAAATCCAAAAGCATTTCAACAAACAAAGTTACAACGCCAACACTTTCTTTGATTGGCATTGCAACGCGTGCCGGGTAGAGCTAGTATTGTTATAATGTAGGCTATTCAATTTCAAATAAAATCACTCAAGTGTTATAGTACATCGATCGTTGTTATTTATAACAAGCTGTTTTTTCATCAAGCTTCACACAAGTGTAATTAGTGGAAGGTTCTTTATCATGCCATAAATCTATGACATGGGACCGCCGGCTTTACTTCCCCTCTGAAGGAAGGCATATTGAGGGATTTTAACGCTCTTAAAAATCCGACGACTTCGGCCAGGTTTGAACCCGCGATCTTGGGCATAGAAGCTCAGCATGCTACCAACTACGCCACCGAAGCCGCTAAAATCTTATTTTGCCATACACCTGTTTTTACAGTAAAACCTACCTTCAACGGAATCGAATTTATACATACACGACCTTCCAGAAACCACATCTCGCAAGTTCATCTATGCAGATGACATCAACCTCACCTTACAAAGAGCAGTCTTCAGTGAAGCTGAAGAAATCCTATCCCAGGATCTTGAGAAGATGGACGATTATTTCACAAAGTGGCGATTGACACCTAGCCCTCTGAAAACAGAAGTAGCTACGTTTCACCTCAGTAACAGGAATGCAAACTACCAACCGACAGTCAGGTTCAGAAATCACACACTGCGATGTAATGCTACCCCCAAAAGCCTTGGCGTAACTTTAGATAGATCTCTAACCTATCGCAATCACCTTCAGAAACTGGCAGCTAAACTGAAAAGTCGTAACAACCTTCTGGGAAGACTAGCTGGAACATCATGGGGTGCAGATGCAAATTCACTGCGAACAACTGCTTTAGCACTAGTATATTCTTCAGCTGAATACTGTTCTGCTGTATGGCTGAATAGTTCCCATACTCGTCTGGTCGACGTCCAGCTACACCACACAATGAGAATCATATCTGGCACCCTGCACCCTACTCCTGTACAGTGGTTACCCGTACTGAGCCACATTCAACCTCCTCACATCAGACGACAAAATGCCCTTGTCAGATTATGGACTAAGGTGATGATGAACAGCTCTCTTCCCATCCACCAGGATGCAGATGAAAACGACGCACAGTGGTCCGGATCCGTAAAAAAGCGGACAAAAATAGATTTTTCAACTTTACATTAGAAAGGCCAAACCACCTCCCAAGTGAAGTATGTTAATCAGTGTACATTAATTTCACTTTTTCTTTGGAAATTGCTTCTGTGTTTCTCAGATATAATACTACAAAGGTGATACAACTCTTCGTTTCTGAATTCCTCACTCCGTTAAGTAAACTTTGAAATATCATTCTAACTTCAAAACGAAACTCGTGGTCTATAATACTGTATCTGTATGTAGTTTGTGATCTGATATATTTGTCTATAGCATGATTTCCGATTTCAGATCACTTATAAGGACTGTTATACTTATTTTTATAGTGCATTATTTCTTCAAGAAAAATAAATTTTGCTTGACCTACAAGAAAATGTATACATATGTATACCATGAAACTTATGCAAGTTTTAAACTGAAGACTGGAGAATATATCCTTAAAGGTTTCATCGCCAGAACCCGCCAGATGCGTGATTGAGAAGGGAGAGAACATCACCGCGCGCTCTGAGGAAAAACACTCGCGCGAGATAAGGGCCTGTTGAGACATTTGTTAATGCTATGAAAGGGATATCTCGAGGCTATGAAACCAAAACAATCTTCAATCGCTAGAAGTATTTGATTAATAGTAGTTGTGTGTGTTGTGAAGAGTGAAAAATGAATTTTCGTTCTTAGTAGTAGTGATCTTATTAACAAGATTCGAGAGAACAAAACGCACGCGTCAAGGAAAAATTGTGGTAACATATCTCCTTAACAAATTCCAATTAAATGTTGACGACAGTGTAGAGAAAACAGTGAATAATAATATAAGAATCTTTTTTTATTGCCGTATGTTGACCGGTGGAGAAAGTGTAACTTCTTAGAACATGGTTTTTTGAAGAAATATTCAGACTGGTTGAAAACAGAAATTGTGATATCAATTCCGAGCATTCCTGGCTCCGCAAAATCAGTAGATCGAGGTCGTCCTCCAAAAGAATTTCAAGAGCTAACGGAGATAAGCGAAATAAGGAAAATTAAAGACCTAAGGGAGAGTGCCACTTCATCAGAGCTTACCTATGCGACCGTTATGAATTTAAGGGCCGAGGGAGACGATTCATCAGCCAAGCTAAAAAGAAGCTACCACGACTACACCAACAAAGGGCAAACGAATGGTGCGAAAATTGCAGAAATGAAAAATCTACATAAGTGGCACAAACGCTCGTCGACAATTTACAACTTGAGTTTGGAATTTCAGTTCCGCACGCCCACTTTCGATTTTTTGAAAGTCTCCTGCATATTTCGTACCGCCTGGGTTTTAAAAAGTGGAAAGTGAGCGTGAAAGATGGTAATCGAGACTTATTCGAAAGAAAGAAAAAATTGTGCAAGACCGATTCAGAACGAGATTAGGTCTTCTAGTTGATATTCCGAAGCCTGGATATGGAACAACCAATGATGGCAACACTGCCCGAAGGTTTTTTGATCAACCTCAAGTAGCATCCGAAATAACAGGGGTAGACTGTGAGTTAATAACTCGTTTTGGAATGATATTAAAAGCAATTTCCTCTGGTCATGAAATTAATAGTTCAGAGTTCGATTCCTACTGCAGCGAAACAGCAAGCTTATATGTACGGCAATATCCGTGGTGTTACATGCCACTAACACTCCATAAAATTCTTAACCTTGGATCTTTCATTATAGAAGAAGCTATTTTGCCGATTGGAGAACTTTCAGAAGAGGTCTTAGAGTCTAGAAACCAAGCCGTAAGAAAAAAAAAGGGAAGAACATACCAGAAAATCCTCAAGAATTTCCAAAAATTTTGACTTGCCCCATAGACTATTGCTAAGCTCTGATCCAGTAATTTCAAGCACGGGAAGTCTACCCAAGAAGAAATGTAGACAGTTGCCTCAGGAGGTGTGTAGTTTATTGTCAATACCCGAGGACGAGACGGAGCAGGAAGGGGAAGAAGAAGAATTCGACTCATCCAGATCAGAGGATGAATAAGTAAGTAATTTTATGCTCTACGACAAATTTACCTAATAGTAACATCTAATTTAAAGTTTTATACAAAAGTATTTCATTTCATTTAGCGGAAAATATTTTTGTCCGCTTTTTTTCAAATCCGGACCACTGTGCGACGTAGCAAGACTGAAATCCCGGAAACCTGCCTGGAAGACGGCCAGGAATCTAGCTGACATACCGTACCATTTAGACCTGACGAAGCATGGAAGCAAGAATGGGCCACATTACACCCACATGGTCTAATCAACATCGATGACCCAACAGCAAAACCTCCTGGGTTCAACCTCCCGCGCACCATCTGGACCAGACTAAACAGGTTACGCTGCGGCGTTGGAAGAACTGCTTCTGCACTACACCAATGGGGGTGGTTGGAGTCTCCTTCCTGCAACTGTGGTGCTGAAATGCAAACCATCAGCCACATCGTGAAAGAATGTCCTCTGCGGGCATTCACTGGGCCTGTGGAGGAGCTACATCAAGTAACCCCTACGGCACTCACTTGGTTGGAAGGACTAGACATCAGCTTGTGATGAAATATCAGAATCTGCAGCAGTGTGTGTGTGTGTGTGTGTGTGTGTGTGTGTGTGTGTGTATGCGTGCATCCCAGTTATTATGTCTGTAATACTTTACATCCATGTATATAAATATGTATATATTAATTTTTATTTTGTAATAGCAATTATATGTAATACATTTCAACGATTGTCAAATGAAGCATCATACGCTAAATAAATAAATAACGGAATCGAACGGGACTCGCATTTCTTTTCGTTAAAATTAGGTTTCCACTTAACGGAGGTAGGTCTATTCTAAAATAATGAAACCATGGACATTCATATAATGGACATGATCATCATCGATTCTACACTCCAACAGGCCGGGTGTGGGAATGAACAAGGCCCTTCCATAGCTGTCTGTCCTGCCACCATTCTTCTTCCAATACTGTCCTCCATTATACGCTCCTCTTAGGCAAGGCCCTGTGGACTTGCTTCATCCACCTATCTCGAGGTCTACCTTTTGCAGGGGCGTATATACAATTTTTTTCGGGGGGCGGGGGTTGACTATCCTCGAAAATTGTGAGTATTCTCAGGGGATTGTCATCGTAAAATTCCCAGTAATATCAACCAATATCTTAGAGCATATAAATTTTGTGTAATTATTTTAGATAAGATTCAAAGTTTATATAGCCTGCAATTACTGGCAATAGAAAAAAAGTTGTAAAATACAACACACAAACAAAATGTTATACTCAATGAATTTTCTTTTATTGCCTATGGAGTATGAATGGCAAATACCTAATATTTGTCAATTTACTAAGCAGAATGATAAACAGTTCTTTTTTATTTTTTTTTATTTTTTACAAGTTGATAATTTATTTCTCTAAAGTGCCGTACTGTGGAACTCTCAGTTTAGCCTAACAAGGCTGAGTGTACCCCGTTCCAGCCCTCAGACCAGAATTAAAATTTCTTGGCAGAGCCGGGAATCGAATTCGGACCTCCGGGGTGGCAGCCAAGAATGCTAGCCACTACACCACGAGTTAGCCTAATTTACAATTATTTTATGCTCTTACGAAACAACACTTGCATAATTTTTATTGTTTTTTTTTTTTCGGGGTGGGGGCTGGAGCCTCCTCAGCGACCCCCTTATATACGCCCCTGACCTCTTGGTCTCGTGCCAATTATCTCCCTTACTAAATAGGCTTTGGGTGTTCTATACTCTGATTTACATAAAATGAACGGTGAAAGCTGTCATCCGCTTGAAGGGTGAGGTGAGGATTGGGACGAGAGGGGTAATGGTCTCCAATACGCAGCCGAAATCAACGTCACTTCCGCTCCGTTGCTAAGCAACTGGAGCAATACAACATGGCTCCCTTGTAGCTTGCTTCAGTCTTTGAGCCGTCATTATTTCCTATTTGTATCGTATAAAACTGTACATGCGTGGATGTCCAGAGGCAAGAAAGCATAGAAAAGTATATTTTCCACAGTAATTTAACATAGTTGTCCAGTAAAGTTGTAAAATATTGCGTACTAGATGCACATTAAGTCTTAGAACATAAGTCGTAGAGATGTGGCCTACGATATATATACCTTAAATTAAGTGAAAACATGAAAATATAACATTTCTGGATATTGTGAATCACGTCCCGTATGAATGACCAATACTACGGAAAATAAAGTACCGTAGGCCCTACTAGTAAGTGACGAATAAAAAGAGCTTAAGTCCTATCAATGCATAAGGGAACAGTTTAAAATATTTGGAGGAGAGTTTAGGCCAAATCTCATCAACAGCTATAGAAGAAACAAAGACTTCATTTCAATACAATTTGTGTGTTTACCACAACGCCGCGTTTGTCTGAAAACGAATCAAATTAACAAAGCCTAACCTGTGTGCTCACTAACAGGTTAGAGAAGTCTACAATTAAGGCCTATCGTCCTACCTCATTCTAAATAATGGGGCACTTTTCCTACCCTAGCTTTAAATATAATCACAACAATCACAACAAGACTTGCCACTCCATCACTTCAGAAATAAGCAGTATTCATTGGCTTGAATAATGTCACTATACGATACTGTAACTTTGTTGCAGGGTGTAGGCCTTGGCTACTGGTAGGCCTACATGATAATTGTTTTCTGAAAGTGCAAGAAATAAAATATTTAGGCAGAAATTTTCAGTCTGGGATAGGCCTAATTGTTATTTGGAAACACAATTCACTGCTTAAATAAATTAAGTGAAAAATCACCACTCAAAAAAGTTGTAGGATAAAATTTATTGGTGTTAGTGAATCAGCTGTAAGGTTATGTAGGTTGTCGTTTATAATACTTATAGTACAAACCATATTTAATTACAACTACACTTCCCACATGAATCAAAAATCCCTTTATGTGACATATATGTCCTAAATATTCCTCTATATTAGATATTCTCTATCCACTAAATGATAAATATTTATAATTTGTAGTACCCGCCATGCAATTCTTGCCTCAGGAGTGAGGTCAACTTGATTCATACTATCTCGCAAAATTCTCGTACTTTATCCATAAAATGTCACTTCTATTTTGTAGCGCCAACACTGTAGATGATCTTCACGGGAGGCGTTTGCCTTATTTCACGCGTATTACACATTTTTATCCACAAAATTCAAGACGCTGCGCAGCGTTAATGCAGCTTCCTATGTATAAAAACCTAGCAACCAGTTGTTTGGGTCCAATGTGGCTGCGCCCATGCGGTTGCTAGGCGCGTCACTTCGGCAGCGTATAGCAACAGGGAGCAGTGTTTCAATGTATGCCGACACAGCAGTGAGCACATGGTTTGACTCAGTGTTCTATTGTGCCTAGATTAGTCACGGGCATTCGACAGCCAGGCAGGGAGGCTAACTTCCCCAGAATTTGTGTCTTCCTGCAAGCCTCTTTGGATGTTATGAGTCATGATCTGCCTCAGTGGCAACGCAGCATTTCCCCACATGCTAGCTTTGACAGCTGTCAGCGATCATTATTGGTATTACAGAGTATACTAGAGGGCATCCTCATCAGATGACCACGCCATTTCAATCATGACTCCTCAAGAATGTCAAGCACACTTCTTTTCAGCCCTGACTTTAGGCGGACGGACTTATTTCTAATTTTGTCTCGTCTGGTCTTCTGAATGCTTGATCTTAGAAATTTCATCTCACTCGCTTGTATCCGGCTGTTGTCATTGTAGCAGCTTCAAGGCCAGCGGGAGAGTCTCTAATTACAATTAGTATAAAACAAAGTCCCCGGTCCTTGGATGTTCCGGGTAATCTCGAGAACCACTGGATGGATTTTGATGTAGTTTTCATCATTATGTAAAGGATTTCTCAGGAAGGTTTCTGTAGAAAATTATTTATTTATGACCAAAGGAAGCCAAGCAGTGACGATTTCAGTGATCCAAGTTGAAGAAAAACCTAACGTCCGTGCGCCTTTTAAGCTTACGCTGGGAAAACCGTTAAAATATCTATAGTCTATACTATGAGTTTAAGAATTGTTCAGCATGAAAAGTTCTACTTAAAGGTCCGCGACAGCTTATCTCTATCTTCAATACATCGCCCACTATGTTTATACGTTTTCATGTCTTCCTACAATATCAATTCAATTGCTACGAGCTAGCTAGCGAGTGAGCCTATCACTCCAGTTTCAGCCTTTGTTCCTCAGAATACACAGTCAAGGTTATATTGGACGGAAGGGGGATTTGTGATTGATGCACCTCGCCATTCTTAAATTACGTCTGACAAGAATTCGTTGCACATGCTATCTCCATGATATAATTAATAGTACAGTCATTGATTTTAACCCATCATACCGAGACGGAGAGAGGATAGGCTATAGGTCGTAGTTCAATGAAATAGAAAAAAATGCGCCTTTTAAGCTTACGCTTCGTAAACCGTTAAAGATACCTGGCGAAGCAGGGGAGGATTGCTAGTAAATAAATAAATAAATAATAATGAATAATAATGGACATACTGAGAAAAAATAAAATGGTGCACGTATTGTATTTACATATTGAGCCCTTGGATGTATGACTACATACAAGTCCTCAAATAATTTTATTTCTTCAGCTAAAGATTCAGCTCAGTTGAGAAAATGTTGGTCATATTTGAAACAGTAGTCTATCTGTTGGGACGATGCATTGCTACCGCTGTCGCAATTTAAGCAACGCTAAGTTAAATATAGCCAGTTCCAGGAAAAAGAGAAAGGTGGATGCAAGCAAGGGAGCCGTTGACTTGTTCAAGATGAGTGGTATAAATGTTTCATGGTATTAAACGCTGGAGAAGGAAGTTGATAGGCCAACTGATGAGTGAGTTTATGACCAAACATGAGAGTGGGAGAAAGGTCATCACCCTGCTGTCACCGTATAATTTGAAATATAGCCAATGAGAGCAAGACGCCAAATTCGCCCGCGCAGTGTATTTGCGCGCGAATCCTGATAAATAGATGTCCCTACGATTCGATTTTCTGCACGCTAGTGTCAATTGTTTGTTCTGATTTTTACGAGCTGAATGAGATGTCTCCCATGCATGTGCGACTGTTATTACTATTTTTGTGGAGCGAGTTAACCCCTTCCACATGAGATTTGATTGAATCATATAAATATAGTGGTCTGTGAACAGACGCCGTCACAATTATAGATATCTTCGAGCGAGTAGGATGTCATTTTGTCTGAAGACATGGCACGCTGATTGATTAACTTTTGCGGGTGCTTGGGCAGCACGAGATACTTTGAATATTTTTATTGTGTTGCGTGACGTGCAACATTGATTTGTGTTTGTGTTTTTAGGTGGAAAATAACCACACAGTATAGGGAAAGTCTTCGATACTGCACGTAGTTTATGGGTGAATTTGAGTAGCTCAATTATGCAGTACATTTAGGAGCCTGAAATAATAACTATAACTGTATATTTCTTTAGCAAGATGACCGTTACCATGGCTTCAAGAATGGATAGTGTCGTATCCAATGGTTAGATGTCTAGCATGATGGGCTAAGCCATGAACATGGAAGATGGCGGGTGCTATCCCGGCACCGGGCAGCTTGGAATGAGATGAGTACAACGGGGAGGGATCATGTATAATTAATTGGGAAATTGTGTTTTTGTAAATAATTTTGCTTTGCTGTGATTACATGTAGATTCGTTTCACTGACATAATAAGTTAAATAGCATCACGTGACTCTGTGTAAATATTAGATTAATTTTCCTTGTGTGTTTTTCTTGGGGTTTTACCCGTTGCTTTGTTTGTTAGAGTGCTTACCTTCATGTTGCAGCGCGCATGAATGTAAGACACTAGCGAGATTATTTACGGCTGAAAACATAGATAAGGGTGATTAGTGGGACTGGATTTAAATTTTATGTTAGACAATGGGGGGGGGGGGGGGATTTCCTATCTTCTTGGTTGTAAATTTTTATCCCGGCAAATGCTTAGATTGTTTTGCTTTGAGCAACTTTATGTTGTTACAGAAAGCCGTCCGCCTTGCTGTAGTCATATAGTAGATTTTTGTGTGGTATTTGTATTCGGGATCTGGGGTACGATAGAGGTCTTTTGGTCAGGTATGGAGATGTGTGTGTGCTATATGATATTCTTCGAAGAGGTAGCAGGATATGGGCATGGCGACCCAATTTCCGTTGCTCCTCGTGATTCAGTAAACGTACCCGAGGGACGTATTGCTGATATTTGGATCTTGACACCATGAGTGGTTGGTCAAGAAATATTGATGTTTTATGATGTATTTTTCGCGATTTCAGAGGCTGTGAGTTTCTGCTGACACACTATGGCACACTTGAGCTTGTCTGACCTATGTACTCAGATCTCTGAATGTTGATAATGAAGTAGTGTGCGCACTACGCTTTCCTGTAACTAATTGGTAGATTCCTTGCCTGGCATATTATAGCTTGCTTTTGATATTAATTGGAATGGTTGCCCACGCCCCTATTTAAATATTTCAGTCCGTATTAATCGAAGTGTCACATGTAAATTTTTGTATTCTGCCCGCTGGGGTATTTTAATTTGGTTGTTGTTGTTGCTTGGATTCTTGCCAAGCATTGTAACTTGTCAGTTTAAAGGTCGCAAGCGGTGTGCCGTTATCTTTGTTGTCACGTGGGTGCTTTGTGTTATTTTTGCTTGACCTAAGACCGTCTGTTCGACAGTCACATAAGTGTAAATATACTATCCGTGTATGATTGATTTTATGCAAGGGTAGACTATGTCAGTGTCTTTATATTTTGTATTAACCATTTAAGAGTGTATTCCCATAATTATCATGATTTACCAACTCGCAGTACGGGGTTCAGGACTTAATCGTGTGTTCGATCGGAAGTGAACTACCCGTCAAGCACTCAGATCATTCTTTGTCCGAACGCGCACACAGCACAATAAACATATTTTTCTGTTTTAATTTGTATTTGATATTTTCTTGTTTAAACTTTAATGTTCTTGGAGGTGATAGTCTTGTATCCCTCGTTTACAACTGTCTAAGTTGATTTTGGAGGTAGTTTTTCTTGAACTGGTGTTCGAACCAGTATTTTCTAATACTTCGACGAGGGTGGTTTATTGTTAATTGTTATTTATTATCCGTATTAAATTGTTTTGTTTAACCTGTCATATTTCATTTATAGCCTTAAGTTCCTTTATGAATCCTGGAAATTTTTAAGAAGCGTGTTCTCCTCTTTATACTTTGTATGGACCGATCACCCCCGAATGTCTGTCTCGTGTAGTGCTTCTCTCCAAGGGTACAATATTTCTGTTCATACTGTACCCATTTCTCAGACGGGTACAATACGTCCCTTTCGTACTGCCGCCCTCGTCTCCCCTGTGCATCCCCCTGTCACGCCAAGTGAGTGTTTCACCCAGGAGATTCCCGAGGAGGTAGATCAATACAGTACAGTATCACTTTACTCTCGTGTTACGATCGAGCCAGGGCCGTCGCGAGGGCGGCGCGAGAGGTGCGGTCGCGCCAGGCCCCGCGCTCAGAGAGTCCCCTCTCTTCACGCCATTATTTAAAGATAGTGTGTTTGATTCAGTCCAGCCCAAATTATAATAATACAACAATGTAAAATATGCTGTGTTTGTATGGGGGACTACCCCAGGGGTCTCCCCCACCCCCTCCCATACATCCAAGTAATCAATACCCCCCGGGGGTACTAATATTACTTGGATCTGGATCGTCTGAATTAAAGTCAGTTTGGTGACAACGAAACTTGGGTCGGTCCTCGATCTCCCTAACAAAAGTGACGTCACATCTTCTTGGAATATGAGTAACCGATTCCATTTTTAACTTCCCCAGTGGTTTGTGCATGTGGCTTATTAGTTCAGTCTCTTAGTCACCTCAAGACGGGCTTGTGGTGCTGTTGTGATTCAAGTGCGAGTGTGTTGAATTAAAGTGACAAATGTGACACTGAGTTGAAAAGGAGAAGGCTGAAAAGGGGCATCGAAAACTCCACGAAGTATAGACCTATTTTGTTTTACTACGATAAAATACACATGATAAAAAATAGCATCACGGAGTATTAAAGGGCTTGTATCTCATAGTGGCATATTTCCTTTCTTTTACAGATGCACCTAGCCGGGATCGAGACATTGGTCGGAAATACGACGATGGTGCTACCAAAGCAAAAAAAAAAGCTGCGGGATAACTTCCTCGCGTCTCAGAAGGGCGCCTTGGACAAGTTCGCAAAAAAGGCAAATTTGGAATCGACCCACGGAACTTCAGCAAGTACGAGCACCAGTACTGACGAGCCATCGATAGCGGCGGCGTCCGCGTCACCCTCGTTGAATACGAATATGGATAGCACGGAAGCCTCAGCGTCCGGTACCGGTACTACAGATGGCATTGCAGCCCTCACATCCCCGCCGCCACCTTTGGATGCGACCAAGACACTGCCTTCAGAATCAAGTACTGGTACCCTCAACGAGGTGAACCTGGAGCATCGTCAGAGGATCTGAACCAACGATACCCGATCGGTCCGACTTAAATGACCCTGGCCAGTGGCCATATCAAATGGATGCAGCTACTAGACAATATTTAATAGAAATGGGACCTTCTAAAATCCCACAGAACTATCAATTCCCAGAAAATAAGGACGGCAGCCATTTGTCACATGATTTTTAGAGTGAAAGTTGGTTAATGGCGAAACAGTGACAAGAACTTGGTTAGTTTATTCAAAAACAAAAAAAGCCGCTTTTTGTTTTTGTTGCCGACTTTTTGGCGGAAGTGGTCAGGCAACTGTCACAAACCTGAGTGATACGGACGGTTATAGCGACTGGGGTGAAGGCGGAAGAACCCTAAAGTCACACCAGCGATCGGCAGACCATATCAAGTCTTTCGCCAAATGGACGGACCTTAGCGCAAGAATTAAAAACACTCCACCATTAATCAGGCGCATGCTGATATGATCAACGCGGAAAAGAAACACTGGAAGGATGTACTCTCAAGAATCATCGCAGCAGTACCATACTTTGCTGATACAAATTCTGCCTTTCGAGGGAGTTCGAGAGAGAAAATGGGAATTTTCTAAAGTTGATGGAAATGTTCGCTATTTTTGACGGGCCGATGAAGGAACAACTTCGGCGGGTGCGTGATAACGAAACCCACATGCATTATTTCGGTCCCGAAATACATAACGATATAATTTCGATGTTAGGTAAGTTAAAGTTAAACTAAATTTAAACATTAGGTTAGTTCTTTAAATGGAATTAGCGAAAATTTAAATAATTTTCTTTTTTCCTTTTCTTAAGGCACTGCTACGAAGGAAAAACTACTGAATGCTGTTCATGTCGCCAAATATTACGCGGTTATCCTCGACTGTACGCCCGATGTGAACACCAAGGAGCAAATGACCTTGGTCCTCCGCTATGTTGATATGATGGCAGAAACTCCAAGGATAGTCGAATCGTACATCGAGTTTTTGGAGGTACACGACACTACGGGAAAGGGGTTAGCTGAGGTTTTAGAGGGAGTATTGGAGGATAATGATCTTGATATCATGGACTGTAGGAGACGAGGGTATGACAACGGTGCTAATGCCAAGTATAAGGGAGTGCAGACGCGAGTAAATAATATTAATAAGCGAGCAATGTTCATGGCATGTGTTGCACATAATCTTAACTTACTTATGGGTGACATGGTTAAATGCAATAAGGATGCTATGACATTTTTTGGTATAGTTCAGCGTCTGTACACTTTGTTTGTAGCTTCCACGGAAATGTGGGACATTTTGTGCGAACTATGTCCTGGCCACCTCACACTAAAATCTTTATCTAGCACGAGATGGGATTGTAGAATTGACAGTGTCAAGCCCATCAGGTACCAGTTAGGCAAAGTAAACGAAGCTCTAGAAAAAGTGGCAGAAACTACCAAAGATCCTGTTACCCGGTCAGAGGCCCAATCTTTGTTGCTTCATACAAGTTCGTATGAATTTGTTTTAAGCCTCGTTATCTGGTACGATATTTTATTTTCTGTGAACTCAGAAAGTAAAACTCTCCAATCTGAGAAGACTTCGTTAGATACGGCTTTAACCGAACTTCAGGGCCAAAAGTCATTTTTTCAAAATTAACGCAACACTGGCAACAGTGCAATGTCAACCGCTAGAGAAGTAATGGAAAATTTGGGCTATGCAAATGAATTTTCTATTCGCAATCAAGACAATCACAAAAGGTTCTTTGATGAAATTGTAACGTTTCTGCTACTTCACAGGGTGCGTGGGGGTTAAACACCTGTACGATAATACTGTAACGTGTTTTTCGTTTTTTTTATGCAACTGGCATAAGTCAGTAGGAAGCCATTCTAGATTTATTTACGCGGCAAATTGTTCAGCCAAGAGAATTTTTCATGTTAATTTATTATTATTATTAATTTATTATAATTATTATTTAGATATTTTCGGAGCATTTTATAAAAATTATAAGCATACAGATAGGTTTTCTATGTCTTAGAAAACGCTATCATGCAAATTATTACGAACGACGATATCATAGAAAATTATTTGATTACGGAAATTTACGGAGTTTCGTCAGTTAGGGTATATCGAGAGACGTGACTCACTGGGAATTCAAATACAAGCTTAATCCTGTCGGGAAGTATTACGCAAGCAGGCTCGCATCGTCAAGGAAAGGCGAATTGTTGGAACGGAACCCTCCCGCCGAGTGTAATGACCCGGAGGAGGGGAAGATCGCGTGGTGGGTCAGCGAATCTGTGGAGACCACGTAAGCTGGAAGTGGAGACTAGAGTGGGGAGCCAACGTGTGCATATATCGTTCGACGCGCCGTGAAACGAGGACTATCTGTGTAGAACTTGCCGAGTACGGTTGCAAGTGCGTGTCGCTCCGATGTTCAGTGGAGTTAGCGACTATCTTTGTGAAACTTAACCAGCGTGGTTATACGAGTGTTTGGGTCCGATGTACGGACCATAGAATTATCTAATCTACCAGAATATCATCAAATAACGAAGAAGATGGCGACGTCCAGGAGACTGTGGGAAACACACAGCATCATCAAGTACGAGGGAAATGCTTTGGCAATTTCCAGTGGTAAGCGCAAATGACGCAGAAATACGCAATCTCTCATTTCTCTTTGTTTTACATTTCATATTTCAGTAACTTCATAGCTTGGAAATAAGAGTAAAATCAATTTATCAGACTCCGTTTTCACGTAATTTTCTATCGGTAATATTACAATCGCAACGCTCCAATTTAAATTTTATACTTATTATTATTATTAATTTTGCTATACTTGTTTTATATAATAAATTCATTTCTTTTACAATGCAATCTTTGCTTTCAGTAGGTAGCATTAGATATAGACCAATTCCTTCTCCTGATACAATTGTTTGTTGGGTTAATGATCAAATCATACCACGATCTGAGTGAATAGAGTCTTGAAGGTGTTCTGCCAGAGCTAGACGTTGTTAAATACAAATTTAGATTTCAACATTGAGTTGAGGTCTTGGCGCCCATTAAAACAACATAGCTTAGGCAAAGGTAAACAGTTACATTTATCACTCAACAGTTAGGGGCAAGCAAAACGTTTCATTTGTCGCTCAACGTGTGGGCTAGCAAAGCTGCTACATTTGTCGCCGACAACTTGGGGATGAAAACCTAATAACATTTGTGGAAGGAGAAGGGTATATATTTCTGTGCCTGTATTTTGGGGGTTATTTGTTTGTATCAGTGTATATCATTATGGGGGATGAGAAAGAAAGACAGATGAGGTTACGTAGTGGTCATCAACTGGAGAGTGATGATACGAGCAGTATGTCGAGTGATGGTAGTACCGGGGTAGCGGAGGTAAATCCCGATACTGAAACAGGGAGTGTAGGCGGCCAACCAGAATTAAAAACTTTACTTCTCGAGTTCATGTATCAGAACAAAGTTAGTAGTGATGCCTTAAATGCAAAATTAGAACAAAACAGTAGGGAAAATAAAGAAAGTACAGATGCCTTAAACGCCAAATTAGAACAAAACAGTAGGGAAAATAAAGAAAGTACAGATGCCTTAAACGTCAAATTAGAACAAAACAGTAGGGAAAATAAAGAAAGTACAGACGCTTTAAACGCAAAACTGGAACAAAACAACGCTAAATTAGAACAATACAGTAGGGAAAATAGAGAGAGTACTGAAACTTTAAATGCTAAATTAGAACAAAACAGTAGGGAAATGAGTGACAAATTTGAACTGATTTGAGGTGAGATCAGGGGGGTGATGGAAGAAAAGGCTAAAGAGATTATTGCAGATGTAGACAGAAAATTAGGAAAAGTACAGGAGGAGTTGGAAATTAGAATCAGTACACAGGCTGAAAATTTAAAAGAACTAGTGCAACTGGAAACACAGCAGGTCAAAAAGCAATTGGGGGGAGAAATTGACAAAATTCAGGTAGCTACTAAAGAGGTTAAGGAACAGCTGGGGGGTAGAATTGAGAAAGTCCACTCACAAATAGTTGCAGAAGTAAATGATTTAAGAGAGAGTAATAGAGAGAGCATTAGCAAGATTGAGGAGAAACTAGCAAAGCTATATGATAAAGTAGAAGAATCAGAAGGAAACATTAAATTAACAGTAAACAGTATTGAGAGGAAGGCTGAGGAGAAAATCGCAGAATTAGAGTTAAAATTAAAAGCTAGGATCAGGCAAGAAAATAGTCAGAATAGGCCAGTTTTTGTGAATAGCACACACAGGGAGGTAGAACTGGGTAAGTTCAGCAATCGACAGGGGTGCCCAATGGAGTTCATGAACACTATAGAAAATAAATTCGGGGAAAGGTTGGAAAATGGTAGTATTGAGTGGTGCCAGGTAGTTGAAATTTTAGAACAAGTGTTTCTGGGGGAAACGAGGAATTGGTTTGCTGTCTACAGATACAAGTTTACTGATATCAATCATTTTAAAATAAAATTCTGTGAAAAGTTCTGGAATGAGGTTATTCAGTCGCAGCATCGTGAGGGAGTAGTGTGTGGTAAATATAACCCTAAAGGAAGCTCCACCATGACCGAATACTTTTTAGGGCAGGTATTAGTGTGTAAATATCTTGATGGCTTGAAGGAGGAAAGTGATGTGGTGAGGTTGCTACTTAGGCACTTTCCCTATAGGATCAAGGAGGCTGCTTGTATCCAGAATGTAAAGACTATATCACAAGTAGAAAATTTGTTAAGCACATTTGATGCACTAGGGAGAGGGGGTTATGAGGACAATTTCAATCGGAACCAGGGTAATAATAATAATAGACCTAATGAAGCCAGGCATCAAGAAGTTCAAGGGAACAGTGGCGAAGGAGCCAACGCTCAAAATAGAAATAATAATAATCAGCTAAATCAGAACAGAGGAAATGGCTATGGTAATCAGTATCAAGGGAGGAACAATGATTTCAGGGGAAATCAAGGGAGGAACAATGATTACAGGGGAAATCAAGGGAGAAACAATGATTTCAGGGGAAATCAAGGGAGAAATTATAATGACAATAATTACAACCAGAATAGGGGTCAAGGAAGACGACAGCCTAGTGGTAGTAATATACAGCCAAACAATGACAACACAGCCCAGAACAACCAGACCAGTTTAGTAGTTAGTAGTACTACGGCCAGCTGTAGCGGTTCTTTAAACGCGAACCAGGCTGCGAAGTAAGGTCAGAATCTCAGTCTGTAGCATGCCCTGTCCATTCAATTATACAGGAACCCTATGACCTAAATGTAAGAAATGAATTATTACATGAACTAAATGATGAAGGTATTATTCAGGAAGTGGTTAGTAAGAGCCCCATAGTTAAATTTAACGTGTCAGAGGCGAACACAGATGTTTTAATTGATAGTGGTTGTATGAAGAGTTGCATAAGTAGTGCATTTTATGATAAAATGAAAGGAACTGGAGTAAATTTTGAGGAGATGCCAATTAAAAGCACTTTTGTTATCACAGCTGTTGGGAAGAGGTCTAAAGTAATTTCTAAGCAAGTTTTAGTAGACATTAAAATTAATAATCATGTAGAGAAGCAGATTTGCCTTGTAATTCCAAATTTAGTATTCAGTGTTATCTTGGGTTCAGAGTGGCTAAGTAGAGTGTCTGGTAACTTATGTTATGATGTAGGGAGTTTGAAATTTAAATGGGGAGATTCTGAAGTATAAGTATTGTTCAATGACCATATTCAGAGGAGTAGTATTGTAGGTGTGATTTGTACTTTAAATGAGATATCGCCAGCCGTAGAGCGGGGTTCTCCATGTTTTGTGGGCAGTGTGATTACGAACGGTAGTCTAAAGGACTCGTTACGTGAGGCTGCATTTCAGGGAAATATAGAGGATGAACAGTGTGTTCGGCTCTATGATGTGTTATTGTGTAATAGGAGAGTTTTTGAGGATCGCATTGGTATGGCCAATTGCTATACACATTCATTGAACGTTATTGATAGGTCAGTATTCACAGGACATAGATATCCTGTACCTTTCGCTTATCAGAGTGCAGTTGAGGCACAAATTAATCAGATGCTTGAAGATGGGATTATTGAGCACTCTAACAGTCCATATGTTAATTCTTTGATCACGGTACCCAAGACCGACGGCACTGTTCGTATTTGTTTAGACGCTCGTTTGGTTAACAGTAGAATTAGTTCAGATCAGCTGAAATCTATGTCAATAGAGGAATTAATGCAAACATTTGAGGGGAGGAAGTATTTCACTTGTGTAGATTTGAGTTCCAGTTTTTGGCAGGTGCCACTTATGTACGAAGATAGACCATTTACAGCTTTTAGTCATAAATATAACCTTTATCAATTTTGTAGAACACCTTATGGGTTAAAGAGTAGTTCAGCAGCTTTAATTAGGGCTTTAAACATCGCATTAGGGGATGACACAGGAGAGTTTGTAACCATTTACATTGATGATATGGTAATTAGTTCACGCAGTTTTGAGGAGCATCTATGTCATTTAAAT
This sequence comes from Meconema thalassinum, assembly GCA_946902985.2. Lineage (NCBI taxonomy): Eukaryota > Metazoa > Arthropoda > Insecta > Orthoptera > Tettigoniidae > Meconema > Meconema thalassinum. The sequence continues at coordinate 243,295,288 of OX336394.1, read as the reverse complement.
ATAGTTTTTCAGAAGTTAGATCAGGCAGGGTTCACTTTGAAGCTGTCTAAGTCGTCATTCTGTCAGTCAGAAGTGACATTTTTAGGTCATAGAGTGTCGAGTAGAGGTGTGACACTATAGGAAAGTAGGGTTAGCATGTGTGGACAGTAGCAACGGGGCATCGTTACAGACACTGAGAAATATGCTAGTGGAGCAACGTGATGACGTTAAGTTAAGGGAGCCACTGGCAAGGTTGGAAGCAGGTGACGCAGTAACATTTATAGTTTCCAAACGTATTGGCAAAACAGCATATGTGCTGGAGGATAGTAAGGGAAACAGATTATACGGAACGTATAATATACATAGTCTACGAAAATATGTGTCATAAAGTGAGTGTGTTTAGCTGGCGAGCCAGCCTATCAAATGAGTAAGTGTGGTGTCTGGTGCGTGGAAGATCTGGTCTTCAAGGCAGGCGTATCAGAAGTCACACAGGGGGGTAGTATGTAAGTAAATGAGAGTTTTTAAGGTACAGGGAAATATGACGGGATTGTCGGATGCTCTTGAGCACTAAAATGTCTCGATACACCAAGGCCAGAATTTGGTAGCGCTGGTGAATTCCCATTTATCTCCAAGAGATGGGGGAGCGCTTGTATAGGGCTTGTTAGCTTAAGGCGTCCACGAGATAAAAGATGGGCCATCAGAATGCGAGACAGTCCTTCATGAAACTCATACATAACAGCACACGTGATTTCTGTTTACGGCCTCGCCATGTAAGATTTGTAAGTGTGTAATTTAAGATAATTTGTACAATGGTATTATTTGTGTGAGGAGAAATGGTCTGTGTTGAGAACTAGTATTAAGTAGAATATGGTCTACGGGAACTTAACAAAACATGGCGATTACGGCATAGAAATATTTGGTGTTATATGTAATGCACATTTACTGTTTTTTTTTTCAGAAGTCAATAATAATTTAATCTACTTTAAAGAGAGATTAAGTATTATGGTCACGAGGCGCTGCCACAATAGTGTGATCGTGTGCTCAGTGATAAGTGAGATTAAATTTCACCATAAGGAAGGGACCTCCAGTGAAATTAGGAAGTTCTATGGAGATATAAATATATCAGAACACCCTCAATGCGTGTGATATGACATCATAAATACATAGTGCTCACAAATTAATTATGTCTATTTCTCCAACATAGAGAAATTTGAGAGGCGGAAATATCCGTGGAACACTATTCTATATGTGAAACATTGGACTGGTTGCAAAGTGCAATCCATAGTGACAACAAACTTTGACGCAAAGTGCGTGAAGAAAAATTATGAGTGTATATATCTGTGATTTAGGGTGATTTCATTTATGTAATATGTATTTTGGATGGGGTTTATTAACGTGTCTGGGATAATCGGATAATGGACCGTCGTCACGGTAAATCATCCGATGATCCGAGGCGAATATGTAACGTGTTTTTCGTTTTTTTTATGCAACTGGCATAAGTCAGTAGGAAGCCATTCTAGATTTATTTACGCGGCAAATTGTTCAGCCAAGAGAATTTTTCATGTTAATTTATTATTATTATTATTAATTTATTATAATTATTATTTAGATATTTTCGGAGCATTTTATAAAAATTATAAGCATACAGATAGGTTTTCTATGTCTTAGAAAACGCTATCATGCAAATTATTACGAACGACGATATCATAGAAAATTATTTGATTACGGAAATTTACGGAGTTTCGTCAGTTAGGGTATATCGAGAGACGTGACTCACTGGGAATTCAAATACAAGCTTAATCCTGTCGGGAAGTATTACGCAAGCGGGCTCGCATCGTCAAGGAAAGGCGAATTGTTGGAACGGAACCATCCCGCCGAGTGTAATGACCCGGAGGAGGGGAAGATCGCGTGGTGGGTCAGCGAATCCGTGGAGACCACGTAAGCTGGAAGTGGAGACTAGAGTGGGGAGCCAACGTGTGCATATATCGTTCGACGCGCCGTGAAAAGAGGACTATCTGTGTAGAACTTGCCGAGTACGGTTGCAAGTGCGTGGCGCTCCGATGTTCAGTGGAGTTAGCGACTATCTTTGTGAAACTTAACCAGCGTGGTTATACGAGTGTTTGGGTCCGATGTACGGACGATAGAATTATCTAATCTACCAGAATATCATCAAATTACGAAGAAGATGGCGACGTCCAGGAGACTGTGGGAAACACACAGCATCATCAAGTACGAGGGAAATGCTTTGGCAATTTCCAGTGGTAAGCGCAAATGACGCAGAAATACGCAATCTCTCATTTCTCTTTGTTTTACATTTCATATTTCAGTAACTTCATAGCTTGGAAATAAGAGTAAAATCAATTTATCAGACTCCGTTTTCACGTAATTTTCTATCGGTAATATTAAAATCGCAACGCTCCAATTTAAATTTTATACTTATTATTATTATTAATTTTGCTATACTTGTTTTATATAATAAATTCATTTCTTTTACAATGCAATCTTTGCTTTCAGTAGGTAGCATTAGATATAGACCAATTCCTTCTCCTGATACAATTGTTTGTTGGGTTAATGATCAAATCATACCACGATCTGAGTGAATAGAGTCTTGAAGGTGTTCTGCCAGAGCTAGACGTTGTTAAATACAAATTTAGATTTCAACATTGGGTTGAGGTCTTGGCGCCCATTAAAACAACATAGCTTAGGCAAAGGTAAACAGTTACATTTATCACTCAACAGTTAGGGGCAAGCAAAACGTTTCATTTGTCGCTCAACGTGTGGGCTAGCAAAGCTGCTACAATACCAACAGCAATAGACATTCACACCAAACTACTCCTAGGTGACATAATAAATAAAACCCTTCAGATTCTGGTAAAATCGATAATATATTGTTATACCAGACATAAAACACACATTTCGCAGGATCATCCTCGTACAGAATAATTGCACTCCCTATCGTATTTACACAGATACACATGTGACATGATATAGATGACCATCACGAATTAAGTTGACCAGTACTTACAGATGTTGGCTTCAGCAGTGGTGACCTAACTCTACTAATTCTGTGGTTAGTGCTCCCAAAGAATTAGTCCTATTTACTCGCAGCACAAGTAATTTTGATTCACACGCCATTTCTACTTTTATGATGACTTATGTTTGTTACTTTTGTAACCAGCATCCAATGATTTAATTTGCGTCGTGGATCTAGTACTATACAAATGCTTGGAATCCGTGTTGGATCGTCGCATTAACCCCACTCGTGAATTTAATAATGCATAGCATATGTAACTAGCATTCCTGGTCGAATACTTTGCCGCTATAGTTGAAATGCAGATGTACAGATATCAGATTACAATACTTCGTGCTGTTCGAAATAAGTAATCTTGGCGATATACTTAAGACTAGGCTCATAATTCAATCAAGAACTTATAGTCTGCAACTTGGTTATTGTATCAAGAACACGACAAGTGTTATACTGTAATACCTCTTCCTCAACACACAAAACCAAAAAGACAAGGCCTACTCCCATGGAGTACCGAAGAATAATTTTCGCTCACACGCGGTCTGAAAACTGAGACTACACCGCCCCGCGGTCTGAAAACGAGACTAATCCCCACGGGATCCTAAAGTGAGTGTCTTTCACTTGCCTCCACGAAATCTAAGTAACCGTCATCATCCTCTTCCACAATCACTGGTTTACCTGGGTTCAACCACGAGATCCAAGCAATCACACGGCCCGATTCTCAACATTACCAAATATGGAAACAGTCCATCGTCCTAGCTCGTACATAGATGTCAAGTCTCACCCCTGACTCATCCTCCCCATGCGGTCGGGTTTAACCCTGTCTCTCAACAACAACTCTCATTTCCTCGTCCGTGTACATTTTCCAGATACAAAACTTTATATTACTCCAATGTTAAAGTATTCCTCACTCCCTAGATTCGGATCCTGCTAAAATTACAATATTTACACGATAATAAATTGCTTGTTAATCAAGCACGTCATAATATACACTCTACTAAATAACTCTAAAACATAAAAAGCATCAAATAAAAATATACATGTGATTAATAAAATTCGTAACTCCCCAGAGTAAGGGTTCGATTCCTTTGTAACCGGGGCGGTTACAAAATAAATCAGCAAAATGATCAACAGGTGGAAAAAAAACGAGGAGGAACTTCACAAAGAAGATGAAAATAAATTTCGGGTAAATTATTTTTTGTCTGTCGTAGATACTGCACTGAGCTGCGTAGAACATAGATTTAACGAAGTTTTTTTTTTTTTCGGAATACTTTGGATTTCTTTTCGATCCTTCCAAGCTTTCCAATTTGGAGGGAAAACAATTGAAAGACCATTGTCAAACACTCTCTAATTTTCTAAAAGACAAGGAGCTTGAGGATTTGGATGCAGAAGATCGTTTTCTGGAGCTACAATTATTTAGGTACGCTGTACCGTCATCTGGAAAAAGTGCTTTAGGTGCACTACAGTACTTCGCCTCGATAAAGGAGTCCTATCCTAATTTAACGACGGCCTATCGAATTATGCTTACAATTCCTGCGATCAACGATGGCGCAGGAGCGTCTGAACGGTTTGGCTACTCTGTCAATCGAATGTGAAACGGCCAAAAAATTAGAAATGAACGATTTAATCAGCACGTTTGCCCTGGCAAAGGCTCGCAAAGTGCCTTTTACATAAATAAAAGGCTCTAAATTGTAAACAAAAAAAATTCCTCTCGGCACGCCGGAAGGCGGAGGTAGATTTCACCGGGCAAACTAGGGGATAGGCTATAATAGACAAAATATGCAGGTTTTCGTAGGAGGATCAGACCTCATTTATTGCGAGAAAGTATTTTACAATTGGAGGTTAGTTAACATTTTTTCGTCTTTCTATGCATACTTTTAACATTTTACTGTCTTATGGGGATGGTAACCTTCTTGTCATTTGGGGTTAATTTTTATACTTGTGATCTCACTGTCCTTATGCAAGGTTTGGAACTAATGTGTAACTATCTAACAGTCTGTTACTTCTTCACGCAAAATTTTATCTCCCGCAGAGATGTTGGTTGGTTCCTCAGTTTAGGGGCTGCGACAAGGTGGTCATGTAACCCCGTGTACATTGGGTGTGTGTAGAATCTGTCTGATAAACGGTGTTATTTGTGATGACTGTATTAGTCTGTAATTCAGGTAAGGTCTGCAGACGGTCAATTTTAAGTAGTAGTACCTAATTTTGTACCAAATACTAACGTCAACGACACCTAGCTGTGAACTTGGCTGCTAGATGCCACCGCAACCAGCAACTTGCAACGAACGTTGTAACTTCCCCTCCGAAGGAAAGCATGCTGACGGATTTTTAGCGCTCTTAGAAAATCCGGCGACTTTGGCCGGCTTTGAACCAGCACCTTGGGCATAGAAGTTCAGCATGCTACCAGTTAGCCGCTTTCCTCATAGTCAGATGGAACAAGAAGTTCCGTGACAAACTAAAGAGCCTACTTTTCTTAAAATTAAGATTCATGCCATAGATTAATCAACAGTATATGAACCTATCTAGAATAATGACGAAATTAAGTGGGTAATATCGAAATGTCTTAATTAGTTCGAAATAAGATATACTAGGCATAATGTAGCCTAATAGAGCAATACAGTTGGCAGCTCTGGTGACTGAATATATTCTTACTTCCATCTCCTAAGGTACAGAATACAAAATGTGGTTGAAGTCCAAAGGACGTTACATGGATTTAGACATTGGATCTATTAGTACACGTAAAAGCATGTTAGCAACAATGTCATGCGAGTGCTGGTCAGAAATAATCTGAAATATTATATATTTTTGTGCCAATTTTGGATGAAATCCATTTGTTGGTATAGAAGTTACATGTATTTAAAAATTGGTCCTATCAGCAGGCTTAGAATCATGTTGGTAGAACTGACGTATATAAGTTACTCCAAATTAATGTAAAATGTCGGGTAATTTACGTGTGCATAGTTTAAAGCTGTCGGCTTGCATACTTTCTGATATATTTGGATACAAAATAGAGAGCAATTATTAACAGTTGGCAGTCCTGGTGGCTCTTAAGAATACACAAAGTCATATATGTTTATGTACGCATATTACATACAAAATTTGGTTGAAATCCAATTGATAGTGTAGAATTTATATGCATTTAAAAATTGGACTTATCAGAAGGCTTAAAATTATTTTGGCAACGCTGTCATGTATGGCCACCTGGAAATTAAACTGAAATAGTATTATCTACATGTGTGCCAATTTTAGAATAGGTCCCATGTATACCTTCCAAGATATCCAACATGGAGTTCAAATTTCTAGTGCGTTTTTTAGCAGTTGGTAGCACTGGCATCTTTTTCAAATATGGGCCTGAGATATTCCGGTATACATCTTTACTCATACTAAATTTGGTTTCGATTGCTGCAGCCCTTTAGGAGTTGATAGGAGGGGGGGGACACACACACACAGCCAGACAGACATAAGGACAGACAGGCCGAAGGACAGACACATTTTCCCGGATATATCTTATAAGTCTACTTTTTCCTCATTTTTGAAAAGTGTGAAAAGTAGGCTAACAAGAAGTTCCGTGAAGAACTATACAGCCTACTTTTCATGCCAATGATTATTCTACAGTATATGAACCTATCTAGAATAATGACGAAATTAAGTTGGTAATATCGAAATATCTAATTAGTTCAAAATATACCTGGTATAATGTAGCCTAATAGAGCACTACAGTTGGCAGCCCTGGTGACTGAATATATTCTTAGTTCCACCTCTTAAGGTACAGAATACAAAATTTGGTTGAAGTCCAATGGACGTTACATGCAGTTAGACACTGGATCTATCAGCACGCGTAAAAGCATGTTGCCAACAATACCATGCGTGTGCTGGTCAGAAATAATCTGAATTATTATGATATCTTGTTGTGCCAATTTTGGATGAAATCCATTTGTTAGTATAGAAGTTACATGTATTTTAAAATTGGACATATCAGCAGGCATAGAATCATGTTGGCAGCACTGCCTTGTATTAATTACTCCAAATTAATCTAGAATGTCAGGTGCTATACGTGTGCAAAGTATAGAGCTGTTGGCTTGCATACTTTCTGATATATTGATATTAGGGTAAAAAGAATATAGACAGCATTTATTAACAGTTGGCAGCCCTGATTGCTCTTAACAATACTTATAGTCATATATGTTATGGTACACATATCACATACGAAATTTGGTTGAAATCCAACTGATAGAATAGAAGTTACAAGTATTTAAAAATTGGTCCTATCAGCAGGTTTATAATCATGTTGGTAGAACTGACGTATATAAGTTACTCCAAATTAATCTAAAATGTCAGAATATACGTGTGCATAGTTTAAAGCTGTTGGCTTGCATACTTTCTGATATATTTTAAAAAAAATAGAGAGAGCAATTATTAACAGTTGGCAGCCCTGGTGGCTCTTAAGAATACGCTCAGTCATATCTGTTTATGTACAGATATTACATACAAAATTTAGTTGAAATCCAATTGATAGTGTAGAAGTTATATGCATTAAAACATTGGACTTATCAGAAGGCTTAAAATTATTTTGGCAACACTGTCATGGTTGGCCTCCTGGAAATTAAACTGAAATAGTATTATCTACATGTGTGCCAATTTTGGAATAGCTCCTATGCATACCTTGCAAGATATCCAACATGGAGCTCAAATTTCTAGTGCGTTTTTTCAGCATCATTTTTGACATCATTTTCAAATATGGACGTGAGCTATTCCGGTGCACATCTTTACTCATACTAAATTTGGTTTTGATTGCTGCAGCCGTTTAGGAGTTGATAGGGGGGGGGGGGACGGGACACACACAGCCAGACAGAAGGACAGACAGACAGAAGGACAGACAGACAGACAGACAGACAGACACACATTTTCCCGGATCGATCTCATAAGTCTACTTTTTCCTCATTTTTGCAAAATGTGAAAAGTAGGCTAAAAATGAATGTGATCTCGTCAATGGCGTTGTCTTGGCAACCTCTGATAGATCATCCCTTATCAATTTAAAAGCGTTGTTATGGTAACCTCTGATGGCACTTGGCAGTTTTGTAAATTCCGAAATCATTTTTCTCATCCCTTGGCGTAATGGTGGGTCATATCAAAAATTCTTTCAGACAAAAGTTTTAGGTAATTATTAGGGGAATATTTTCCATTTTGTACGGTTTTGATATTGTGCCTATTAAGAGAGATATGATTAATGTTTCCCGAAAAACCCACTTTTTTCCACCCCTTTGGTCAATGGTTGGTGCTATCAAAAAACTTATTTGACATAAAGTTTTGGCACTTATCCGACACATATTATGAACTTTGAAGGGATTCGATATTTCACGTATTAAGAGAGTTATAGCGAAATTTCACTTTTTCGAAAAAAGACCCCCATTTTCACCCCCTTCGACCGATTTTGCCCATTAACGAACTCGACTGAGATTTTATAGGGATACATATTATGTAAAAAATTCAAAGTGATTGGTGCAAAATTACGGCAGTTATCGTGTCCACAAGAAACATATATATAGATAGATAGATAGATACATATATACATAAATTATATATAAACTTTTGAACTGACGGTGGTTTTGGGGTCTGGGGGATGTGAAACGCGAAGATATGTCGAAATTTTCCGGAAGTCAAAACATGGTACCCATTGCAATAGTTAGCTTTCTAATGAAATCTACCTAAAACAGAAATGTCTTAAAAAAAAGCTTGCCTTGTAAACCATGATATTTCTCGAACAAAGGGGCCGTTCAGCTCATATTTATCGGTGAAAGTGGACTTATAGCACTTTTAGTAGTTTATGAAAAACTGTATAGCCGTAGAAATGTTGAAATATGTTAACGTGATTGCGTATTATAAGGTGCGTTCAAAATGTAACGAGCCGGAGGCTATAATGCGCAAACCGGTGACGACATCGGCTAATCGTGGCGTTTGTAACGAGGTGTGGTTCCGACCGGAGCGTAGAAGGTCACAGCCCGTCACTAGAGGGCACGCGTGCATGTCACGTGACGATACAAAGCGAGCAGCAGCATGAATCAATCGTCCAACCAAGGCCAAGACAGTAGGCCATTCGACATGCTTCCTGGTGTGGTTGAAGACTGTGGGGCACCCATTGGGCACACACTTTCCGCAAGTGCAGTCGTTCCTTCATGATGGTGGGCACACTTCCGACGCTCAATCCGACCACGGCGGCTATGGCGTTCACTGTCACTCGGCGGTCCTGGGTAATGAGTGCATCAACCAGCTGGACGTTGTCATCGGTAATGCAGGAGGGTGCCCCAGACCGGGCATCATCGTCTAACGACACCCGTCCTTCCCTGAAGCGCTTTTGCCACGCCTTGACCCTTGTAAGGGACATGCAGTGTTCGCCGTACACTTGTGATATTCGGCGATGAATGTCCGTTCCCCCTACTCGTTTCGCCCTCAGAAACCGAACAACACCTCTTTGTTCTTCGTTTGCCGCCTCCATGTCACTGTTTGCAATGCAACTGGCAGCGTTGGACGATTGATGCATCCTGCTGCTCGCTTTGTATCGTCACGTGACGTGCACACGTGCCCTCTTGCGACGGGCTGTGACCTTCCACGCTCTGGTCGGAACCACGCCTCGTTACACATGCCACGATTAGCCGATGTCGTCACTGGTTTGCGCATCACAGCCTCCGGCTCGTTACTTTTTGAACGCACCTTATATTATTAATTATGTGCGTTTGTGTTAGAAAGTACATCAATCACATGCCTCGTTTCCCATAATATATTATTTATGACAAAAATATCACCTGTGTTAGCTCATTATATCAGGTTTCCATTGATATTGCTTGTTGCTTTTATCTGAGCAGGTGCTTCCTGTATCCAATTTTATGCTTATCCTATTTGTTGAGGGTTGTTTAGAAACTAGAAATGTAATAAAATGGGTTTTAACTAGCCTAACATTGTAATTTCTTTTAAAACATCACTCCCCGTACAACACAGCCACTTACAGTCTAACATTTGCATTTACTACCTCCACCCCTCCCCTCCCGCGAACTCATGCCTACTAGGCCCCGCGCACATTCTCGCACCAGGGCCCGCGCACCATCGCGACGGCCCTGGATCGAGCACAACTCTTACTTTCGAAACCATAATGACTGCTGCGGAACTGTGTCAGTAATGTACTGCTTGAGTCCAAGCTCCGTGAACCGGAGAGGAATATGGATCGCGGACGACGAGGAGTGATGAGGGGGGTTCCCGGGCCGTGCGTAGTAACAGAACCAAATACGTTCGTCTGTGACTCACTCACTCATTCGCAACACCACAGTGCTATAGGTAACGGCCCTTTGTTAGCAGCACTGCTTTTTTTTTCTTTTTTTTTCCAGTGGGAACGCGGGGGTAGCCTACGCGTACTCCTTAAACATTTGAAAAATATTTAACAAAAAATATTGGTAGCCTACATTAGTATTTAGTCCGGCAAATATAACTTCCGACTTGAAAGTTCATCGATCAGCTGGCGTCAACGCTGGAGGAGATTTCGAGTTATCCTCGATTTAAAATCGATCTATGGAATCAGTTTCTTTTGGTCGGCAACTCGGCACTCCGTTCTTATAAGCACACAGGCTATTGTTTGGAGCCGGGGTAGGTTGTTATTTTGTACGTGTGGTTAGCTTTGAAGGATGAAGAAATAACGAACTATTTAACATCCACCCAGGCATCGAAAAAGCTGAAAGTTAATGATTCGAACACAAACAAGTAAGTAAGTAGGCCTAGTAAGTAAATAGGCTATGTAAGCAAGTAAGTAGTAAGTATATCCGTTTTGTCGAGTACAACTGAGAGTACCCCTTAAATGTTTTTTTTATATAGAAATAAAGCACTGGTTAGCAGTATTGGAATAGACAGGAATTCCAGATAATACTGCAGGCTGTTGACAGGTCCTTCTCTTCCTGCCTCCCGCGTCACCTCACCCCGCAAGTTCACAGAGCTTGGAACCGAGCAGTAAGCTGAAAGTGCTTAGTTAAAAGCTGAATTCTAAGCTGATCGACAAGTGCTGAGACAAAGACAGTCATTTGCTGATTGACAGCTCATTAAAGCGAGCTTTGGGAAAGACTTGGGGAACAGGAAACAGTTGACGTGTAAAAGTTGGACAACGAAAGAAGGAAGACATATTTGCACATTCCTTGTTAGCTACTGAATCAACTGTTAGAGCAGACAAGGACGGCTTCGGTGGCGTAGTTGGTAGCATGCCCAAGGTCGCAAGTTCAAACCCGTCCGAAGTCGTCGGATTTTTAAGAGCGTCAAAATCCCTCAGTATGCCTTCCTTCGGAGGGGAAGTAAAGCCGTCGGTCCCATGTCATAGATTTATGGCATGAAAAAGAACCTTCCTCTAACTGCACTTGTGTGAAGCCAAAATCTGTAGGTTAGAATTGATAACACTCTATTAGTTCCAACGTTCGCCGCCAGGTGCTGACTGCAATGCCATCTAGTAGCCAAGTCCGCAAGCTAGGTGTCGTGGACGGTAGCATTTGGTAGCAAAAGTAGGAACTACTTGAAATTACTGTTTGCAGTCCTTACTCGAATTAAAACAGATAACACACACTAATACAGCCATCACAATTAACACCGGTTATCAGACAGATTCTACACACACCCAAAGTACACGGGGCTACATGACCGCGTTGTCGCAGCCCCTGAACTAAGGAACCAACCAACCAGAGCAGACAAGGTAGCCTTGCACAGAGTGCCTGAAAATTTTCTAAACACTGCATTCCGGAAATTGGAAATGTTCCGTTAAAATGCGTCGACTACCGTATTTCGATATCCGTTGTTCGCGTAACACAGTTTCCGTAATGAAGCGAAGGGAATTTAACACGTTATTCACCCCTAAAGTCACGGGACCGTTAAATATTTCCGTTTAAGACAAGTTTCCGTTTAATAAAGGGTCTGTTGAAGACAGGTTTTATTGTGGTAGGGGACGGGTAAATAAGTAATCTGCGAGCTGCTCGCTCCCTAGTTTGATATTGGTGTCACACTTTGCCGGTAGGGGCATAGCGGGCTCCTTACTAATCTGTGGGCCGGGAGATGCCGCAGGTGTGTTGCATCGCGATGATCGCGACCACAGATTACCTACTACTACAGATAGCAGACAGCCATGCTAATTCTTGGCACCTAAGACTTCAGCGCTGCCTGGTGTATGACCGCGGTACTAGTTGAGCACGGCCGTGCGGGTAGCCTACCCCACCCCTTCCCCTCGTTCCGCTAAATATTCTCGTCCTAACTGCTCTGCCCACTTCAATGTTCCGAAAATCACAATCTTCCCAATACTTATAGCACACGTTTTTAAGTGTGGAGATAATAATATGATCTACACGAAATAAATCACATTCAAAATAGCAATAACAGTTTTTTTATAATACCAAAGTGGGAAATTGTGAATTCCGAAACTCTGAAATGAGCAATCACAGCATTTAGGACATGACCTCATCAATAATTTACATGTTTACATTTCTTTCAGTTGCAATTGGAGCATATTGCATTGACAAGAATTAGGCTACTATAAGGTCTGCAGCATATTATTACTCAATATAAAAAAATAGTCCCTTCCAATTAACCACTGTAGGCCCAATTATAACCGATTAGTTCCGAGATTAAACTAGAAAGGAAAAGTACTGGGAAGGGAGAATATTCATATCTTAAAATGCTTGATGCTGTTCGCAATAACAGGAAAATTTTAAGAGAGAATACTAAGGAAATAGGTGGTGTAACCTGATCCTCATCACACTAAAATTGTTAGTGTAATTAATGCCAAATTCATTAGTTTCAGAAAAATAATTGGATATCACAAAATTTATATACAATAGTTCATTTGATATTCCCTTTAAAATATATCCAGTCCACCGATTTTGAAGGGTGAAATACAGTAAGTACATGTACATAAACAAATTTCATGGCACACTAATACAGTAAATTCTATGACATGCTGTGAAGGGGAAAGGAGAAATAGGACTTTCAATGAAAAACAAGAAACACACTCAATACTGCTAGAAATCATCATGTTTTATTTAAAAAGTTTGTCAACTAAGAAAAAATAACAAGGAGAGCCAAAATCAAACTTAGCAAAAATACAGTAATCAAATCTGGTCCTTTTAAAAGTATGTGTTGAGGCATGTTCTTCTTTCTTGCCAAGGTATAACGGTAGGCTACAGCACATGATAATGGACCTATTACCTCCTTGACGCCATGGCCATCGCGACTGGGGAACGAGCGAGTTCAGTGCTCTGCCACTAGGATCGCGCTGTAGCAACCTCCGTATGAGCCAAGCTTACAAGACTATATATTATGAATTTATGATATGAGATAATTACCTGGCTCTTTTTATGCATATTTACAAACGTGTGGTTTATCATTCATATCTACAGCTCATCAGAATATCAAAAACAAGCAGTTGTATTCCTTAGAACTTCAGTACTTTCCAGTTGAGAGGCTTATTGTGAAGCTATAAAAATCGTTCATTCCTACTCGTGCGATTGCAGGCTAGCTTATCAGGAATGGCTATGAACATTAGCAAAAGAAGAATCAAATACCGCAATCGTGTTTGGATCTAAAACCACAATGCTATGGAATGCCCGTTGTTTTTCATCAAGAGGATGTCTGTTTTCATGTTATACGACTACGACCCTTGCATAGTGTTTCAACAACGAAACATTCACTTGACAGTTGTGTCACAATTCTTAACACTCTGAATCCTGAGACCACTTTCTTTGACTACCTTCATAGCTTCTAATGCCAATGTTGCCAAGTGGAATCAAGAAATAGAACATGCAAAATTAAATGACACATTGTTTCTGAAAGAAGATGGTCTTTTGAAAAGAATGCAAAGTAACTTGTTGGCTAGTTTGTCTTCAATATGTCTGCGTCAGCCAAGGCGAGAAACTTGTCTTTGTAATTTTCTATCATACACACGCCTTGGCTTTATAGCCATCTCATCAATGATAAGGGAGCCCACTTTCCCATTCTAGTGTTCCAGTGGTTTTTCCTCTGCCATGAATTTTGCTTTGATCAATAAAGTGATACCGGTACCAGTCTCTCGGTTTGATGACCCTACGTATATCTTCGAGGTTTTTGGATGTGGTAGGTGCAAGATACATAATAATCGATAGCCTGTCGGAGACCGAGTAGATAGAAGAACACAAATAATATTAATTGTAGTTTCTTGGTAAGTCTCTGAGGCTATCTATTTGGGCTTCATTTTGAAGTACAGACAGCTGCTTGTTCATGGCATATTTGTCAATTTTATGCATGTTAAATTCATCCTCCTGGTTATGGATATGAAGTTTTCGTCGTATCTTTTTAAATACATCGTCTCGCTTAGGAGATTCTTCTTCGCAGCACTCCGCAGTTTCTTTCGAAGAGACTTCCTAACTACTGGCCTTGAAATGGGTGAAAACTGAGCCCCTATACTTCAACAATTACTTCGTTTTTCACAGATAGGAGTCAAATTAAGAAATTACATACAGTTTCTTGAGAGTCATATTTTCTTTTGGATTCGTTCAAGGGGCTTGAGACATCTTGGTCCTCAGCCCCGTGCACTTAGGTGTGTGTTCAATTTGTCTGATAACCTGTGTTTATGTGGTGACTGTAGTAGTGTGTAACTGTAATTATTAGGGACGGGGATTTCATAGGTACTCAAGGTATCCCGGCATTTGTGAGAGGGAGTGTGGGAAAAATCAAACTCAGAAAAGCCGCTGTCAACGCCGGGATTCGAACCTCCGACCTCCGGAATTGTTGCAGCTCCCCATCGCGGTCGCGGTGAGCGATTTAACGCGCACGGCTACGCCGCGGGGTTCGTGAATATGACTCTGCCTCTTTGTAATACAATCCTTGTGGATCTACAGCACGACAGCTATCCTTTTCCCAGAATATATCAATGTTTCGACATAATTATCGGTCATAATTATGTGATTTTTTTTAAATCATATGGCCTCGGATGCCGGGTTCAAGCTTTGTAATTGGATACCCAGAGGGTAGCTTGCATGTCGAATTTCGTTGTTCCTTGAATCAATATGAAAGTCGAGGAGGTTAGATATCTAAGCTCCTTAACACTATAGCGCTTTCTAGTAGAGAAATGAGGAACTTTTTGTTGGCGGAAACTCCCGAGATTAATTTTGCCATATGAACACGGCCTACTGAATTCAAATGGGTTCTTTGACATGCCAACATCGTATGACATGCGTGTGGTATTTTATCCGCCTTTCAAAAATCACTTACCACGGCCAGGAGCGAACCTGCCATCTTGGGGTTAGTAGACCGACACGCTATCCACTCACCCACCGTGGCAAGCTATAATTATGTGATGAACCTGATGAACAACTGGAGAATGTGGAGAAGGAATCTCATTGTGCAATGTAATCCCTCAGCAATTACTGACGCATTGCATAAATTGCATTGATGAGCGATGCATATTCACTTTAAAACACTCAACACCAGTGCTTCTTTTCTAATAAAAAAGACTGATAGTCAGTCTGAAAGACTAGACTATATCATTTCAAATGCTACAAATGCTGCGTGAACTCAAAGTCCGTTAGCAAGTGCAAACCAAGGTCAAAGGAGGTAGCTGGCTTGATGACGTCACGCTCACCGGAGCGCGCGGGGAAAGGAGGAAGCTCAGGCAGTACTATGACGTCACACACCTCAGTGCATTCTCGGTATATTTCGTCCCGTCACTGTAACGTAACGCCAGACCCCAGCGTAACGACGAAGTCGACAAGATCATTTAAAATGATAAAATTTAAGGGGTACTCTCAGTAGTAGTCGAAAAAACATCACGATCTTGCAATTTTCGGCAATTTGCAAAGTCCGGTCATTGTTTGTGTTTGAATCATTCACTTGCAGCTTTTTCGATGCCTGGGTGGATGTTAAATAGTTCGTTATTTTCTTCACCCTTCAAAACTAATCACACGTACAAAATAACAACCTACCCCGCCTCCAAACAATAGCCTGCAGTGCCGAGTTGCCGACCAAAAGAAACTTATTCGATAGATCGATTTAAATCGAGGATTACTCAAAATCTCCTCCAGCTGTTGTGAACAGTGCGTTGACGCCAGCTGATCGATGAACTTTCAAGTCGGAAGTTACAGTATATTTGCAATATTTTTTCTTAAACAGTTTCCAAATGTTTAAGGGGTAAGGGTACCCACCGCGTTCCCTCTGAAAAGAAAAGCACTGCTAAACACAATGTATATATATTTTATACTGTCCGATACGGTTGGCACCACTTATTCCGCGACGCCTGGTGGCTATGGCAACAGGTAATCAGCTGATCGTGCGGTCTCTGGGGCCTCTGGGGCATGCGTACGAGGCAGAATGCTAAGCGAGGGAACGACAAAAAGCTGGCTGGCGCGTGTCGGCTCGCCTGGGTTCGCCGCGCTGATCCGTGGGAACAGGGCGCGCGGAACGAGCGGGTCAATATTAGGAGAGCAGGAGTGTGCAGGAGGTTAGAGCATCGAGTCACACAGAGCGCGCTCAACGTGTGCCTTCCTTCTACTGCATTAATCCTTCCACCGTACGTGGCCATTAGCCTCATGCAGGGACGTAGCTAGGTGGGTGCTTAGGGTACATCCCCTTCCATTATCTCTACACCACCAATTTAATATGAATAGTATAGGAAAATATACAGTTTGAAATATGTAAATTACATAATTTTATAGAGCGTCGTTTTCTCTTATTTTAAACCACATCGCGGTGAAACGGATAGCATTTTTGGTTGTCGCCCTGGAGGTAAATTTCACTTTCTTACTTTCTTTCTTTCTATCTTTCGGGTTTAGGGAAACTCCCATTACAATTGGGTACAATCGTGTTGACCGACTGAAAAGCATTAGTTTCGATCACAATGAATGTTAATTTCAGCCATATGCACAGTATGACTTGAATAGGCTATAGGAAACATATAGGGAGGGGAAGCGGGGGTTGATAAAGTAAGGTTATGGAAATCTCCTGATGAAGGTAGGGGGTGTTATGTACTTCACTACATTTGTAGGAAGTAATTAATCTATTCTTAATTGGCCTAAAACTAAACCAAGCTGTTAGAAGCACGAAATAGCTTTTTTTAATAGGCCTATAATATCCATTACCAACATTGAAGTAATTAAGCGTCATGTTACTATTTTTGAATCTCTTTTTATGAGTGAAGTATTTTGTTGGAATCGAAAACATGTGTTATTTTCCGCAATTGGTAGTTGCAATTTCCTTAAATAATACAATTTGTTTCCGAGCAATAAAGGACATCCATTATATTTCCATTACCTTATAAAGAAAGGAAAAAGTCAAGGTGTTAGAAAACCGTGTTGGAGACGTGGAGCAATATTCACGAAGGAACACTATCGAAATACATGGAGTTCCAGATTTACCAAATGAATCCGTCCAGGACACTGTGAAGAAAATCGGACAGGCTCTGGATTTACAAGTAAGTCCAGAAATGATAGATGCCTGTCACCGCCTTCCAAAATCCCCGAACCAAACGCACAGGGGAATCATAGTGAAATTCGTGAGGAGAACCGACAAGGAACACTTCATGGAGAGACGGAGAATCAAGAGGAACCTCTCTACTAGACATGCAAATCTTCCTGGTGACAACACAGTGTACATAAACGAAAGCTTGTCCCCCCAGAGAAGGAAGCTCCTGGCCCAGGCACGAAACACACGCAATGAAAAAGGCTACGCATTCATTTGGGTAAGAAATGGCATCATTAAAATGCGTAAGAATCAAGGTTCTGATGCAATAATTATTAATAGTGTAGAAGACTTAGCTAAACTGTAAATATGTTGTCTACTTCTATATTTCCTATTTACTATCAGAATGTGCGTGGTCTGAACACCAAATTGGACAAACTGAACACAAACATTTTAGTCAATGACTTCCTAGTTATAGCTCTTAGTGAAACATGGCTAGATTCGAGTGTTTATGGTGCCGAGGTCTGTAATGAGAAGTACAGAGTATACCGTGCGGACCGCGGTCGCGGTAACACCGGGAGGGGAGGGGGTGTGCTAATAGCTGTCAGGGAAGGAATATCTGTACTGCAGGTACTTACGAAGCACTTACGAAGGCTTACTTCTAAAATTAAACTTTCAAGGAAAGACATGGTTTATTGTTAACTTGTATATACCTCCGACCTCAAAGCTGGAAGTGTATTCAGAAGTAGGCCTATTCCAATGGCTAGAATCACACTACGAGGCTCATGACAATCATGTACTAATTGTTGGGGATTTCAATATACCAACAATAAGCGATAACAATAATGATTTAAACACAACTCAGCAAAGTCGAGAATTAAACATTTTTATAAATCTATGTAATATGATCTCATATAATTCAGTCCAAAACAGCCAAGGTAAAACGTTAGACTTAGTTTTAGCCACTCAGAATATAACAAATGTAAAATGTACACGAAACACTGAACCCCTACTGCCTGAGGATGTCCACCACCCCGCTCTGAATATAGAAATGCAGGCCACTTCTACACATAAAAAATGCAAAAGTGATTATCAAACATCATACAGTTTTAAAAACGCAAACTTTGAAAATCTATTCACGTCCCTCAAATAAAATTTCAGAACAAAAGAAAATATCCTATATGGTTTACAGATGCCATAATTAAGAAATTACATGAGAAGGAATTTTATAGGAAGCGAAGAAGATTGTCGGACTACTTCAACAGTCAGTTTAAAACAATACGATCCGAAATAAAAACAGCAATTAAATCAGCATATCAAAGGCACATTGAATCTATTGAACAGAATATCACTGAAAATACAAAATCCTTCTGGGCGTATGTCAAAAATAAAAGGAAGAATAATAATAGTTGTGATACATTTCGCCACGACAGTAAAACATACGATAATGATCAAGACATAGCTGAAGTTTTTGCGTCGTATTTCAAATCGGTTTACTCACCTAATAAAGCCCAATACTGCATGCCTAGCGATACATCTATCACTACCGACACTCTGCACATTGACAAAGTCACCTTACGTGAGGTGGAAGTAGCTATAAGAAAACTGAAGCCTAAATCCTCAGCTGGACCAGATCATATCCCGCCATATGTAATTAAGGGCTGTGCAGATGTTCTTAAGCACCCTCTCCTTTTCATATATAACTTAATTATTAAAACCGCCACATTTCCATCTAATTGGAAAAAAAGCCGAGTATGTCCAATCTTAAAATCTGGAAATCCAATGCTAATTAGTAACTATCGTCCGATATGTATATTGTCTGCGGTAGCAAAGATTTTTGAATTCATTTTGTACCAAAGAATTTCTATTTTTGTCAGACCATTAATATCAGAAAAACAGCATGGTTTCCTCGCCCGACGTTCGACTATCACAAATATGGTCAACTTTACTGAATCAGTGTCCAGAACATTAGACGCAGGAGGACAAATGGATGTTGTATTCACAGACTTTCAGAAGGCATTCGACAAAATTAACCACGATGTTCTCCTGAAAAAACTCAAAATCTTAGGATTTTCTGATTTACTTATATGCCTCTTCAGCTCTTACCTTAATGACAGGAAGCAATATGTGTCATTTCATAGAAAGAATTCTCAAGAATTTGAAGCTAATTCGGGAATAGTTCAGGGATCGAACCTTGGACCTCTAGTTTTTCTGATTTTCATAAACGATCTACCTCAAAGAATAAAGCATTCTAATTGTCTATTGTATGCTGATGACTTCAAGGTGTATAGAAAAATATCTGTATCTACCGACTGCGACTTGCTTCAAAATGACCTGCACAATATTATGGAATGGACTACAGAAAATTTATTAGGATTAAACGTAGAAAAATGTATCTCAATGTCGTTCACCCGGAATATAAACCCTATCGTTTTTAATTACAAGTTAGGTTGCAGTGTCCTGAAATCAGTTCATGAAAACAAAGATCTCGGTGTGTTGCTAGATAGAGAGCTAACGTTTACCCCCCATATACGGAAAATGATAGCTGACTCAAACAAGACACTTGGATTTGTTATCAGGAACACAAAACCATTCAAAAACATAAGTACGTGTATCCACCTGTACAACACACTAGTCAGACCGAAACTAGAATATGCTAGCATTATATGGAGTCCTAGATGCAAGACATATACCTCAATGATTGAAAACACACAAAAGAAATTCCTAAAATATCTACATTTTAAAAGAACAGCCAACTATCCTCACTTGATACCATACCAGGAACTGCTAATAAATTTTGATGTGGACAGTTTAGAAATACGAAGAAAAATAGATGCTATGAAATTCCTTTTCAAAATTATAAACAATTCAATTGATGATTCCGAATTCCTCTCTCTCTTAAATTTCCATGTACCACGCATCAATTCTAGGAACAATATCACATTTGAAATTAAAAGAACCAGGACATCTGGCCACAAAAATTCACCGCTGAACAGGCTATGTTATATTTTCAACACTGTTGCTCAAAGAAATAATGCCATAGATTTTAGTACTTCCTTGACAGTATTTTTGATGGAATTCCTAACTACTCTCCAGAAATAATGACTCAAACCTTGCAAATTGTAAATCATGAATTCGTACCACTGTGTCATTCTACCCAGCCAACCTTGCATTACACATGTATTATTTGTACCATACTGTTTTAATTGTACATCTAGTTATTTTAATTACTTTTATTTAGTTACTGTTTAGTTTAAGTTAGTATAAGTTGCAAGATAACATACTGTGTAATTTTAATTAGTTTTTTAAAATTATTATTACTGTTTAGTTTAAGTTAGTATAAGTTTTAAGATAACATACTGTGTAATCTTTATGCCACTGTAATTGGGATGAAAATCCTGTTGTGCGCAAATAAATAAATAAATAAATAAATAATGGATATAATTGGTAGAGAAAGTTTACGTAACAATATTGGATACGTTTGCATGCTATTTATTTGCTTGCAATACAATATTTCAGAGCCGGTTGTAGCCTGAGATGACCTTATCTCTCTATATACTCGTACTAGAGTGACCGATGCAGCCTAATAGTTCCATGATCCTTGCGGGGGAGGGTGGACTTACAAACTTCACAATGCGTCGTCTGGTTTCACTTCCCTTTGCTGGACAAGGATGTAGCTTACCTGATATACCTCAAACATTAGACCTGCTTGGGCTCAAATTTTTAGGGGAAAAATAGTTTGCGTAGCCTAGTTCCTTTTGTGTGTCTCTCTGAAACTATTTCAGGCGAGTTAGGTGAGCAACTGAAAGAGTATTGTGGGCCCGGATATTGCCTATGGGCCATAGTTAAAGCCCTGCTTGGATAAACCCGCGGGTATCCGCAAAATTTTCCGCCGTGCGGATATAGTTAGAATGGCTGTGAATAAGCGGGTAAACTGCGGATAGTCTAATGTTTGAAGTAAATTTGCGGATAGTTTTTAGAATACAATCCAAACTTGTTGAATATCATTACTAGCCCCGGATGTTAATGACATCTATATTTTCCGTTATGTTTTTCCATGTCAAATGTAAGATGATGATTTAAGCTAATCTCATTCAAATGATGTCATTAAGCATAAATAGGCTAGCACTCCGAACTGAAAAGAGTTGCAATTCTGGCTGTATAACATTAATTTTAAACATAGAGCATGATATACTTAGCCAAAGGGAACGACTTTCTCCTCAAATGTCTAAATGTGGTGGTTTAATACTTTATGCTTTATCTAATAAATTAGCGGATTCGGTGGCGTAGTCTGTAGCATGCTGAACTGCTGTGCCCAAGATAGAGGGTTCAAACCCGGCCCAAGCTGTCAGATTTTTTAAGAGCGTTAAAAATCCTTCAGTATCCCTTCCTTCGGAGGGGAAGTAAAGCCGGCGTCCCATGCCATATATTTATGGCATGTAAACATGTGTGAAGCTAAATTGTTAGGTTAGATTTCGTCGGAACGTGCTATCAAAGTTCTAACGTCCACCACTAGGTATCATTGATATCTGGTGGCGAAAGTTGGAATTACTTGAAATTGAACGGAACTTGTAGCTTACCCTAAGGGTGTCCGCTGGAAGCAGCTACAGACTGAGGCGAGCCGAACATGTCCTCGGACACTCCCGGCACTAAAAGCCATACGATAAATAAAATAAAATCTAATAAATTAAAAATAGTATTGTAGTGTCAGCGGATTCAGATAACAAACGTGTGGATGCGGGACAACTGCGGAAAAAAGTCATGCGGATGTGGATAAAAGTCGTGCGGGGCGGGTGCGGATAACAGTCGTTCGGATGCGGGGTGGATGCGGTTATACTCTGTGAGCTGCCTGAATAGGATTGACATTTAACCGGAAATTCCACGTCAGTTATCACCCTTCTGCCTCTTGACCAATCCATGTTCGCATAGTTGATGTCATAATACTCTGCGTTGCAATATTACAGCCCACGTGCTTCAGTGCCTGGTCAGCTGTATCTCTGGCTTGTACAGTTTGGCAACCTCGTTCTCAGACCACATGGCGAGGCGAGAACTGTCAATCCCATTCTGGTAGCTCACCTAGTATAACGTTTAGTTTATCCGTATTGGGCTCTAGCCATAGTTGTACCTATATAGTTGATTTTCTTGACCTATTCTTCTTGATTTAAAGGGTGGAACAGCGAGGTCATCTCTTAGGATGTTCGCTTGACGTACGAAACATGTCGTCCGACACCCCCCCCCCCCCCGCTCGTGTAATATGTGGAAATAATCAATCACAATTAGAATTTTTCATGTTAAACTCTAATTTCCTGCCGAATATAACCTAATTGGGCATAAATTAATGTTGATCCACTGAAAAGTATTAAACCATTGTGTTTTCTTGTGGATATATGCTCGAGTACAGTAAGTAGGCTATACAGTATTTCACCTTCCTCTCCTCATAGTCATCAAACTTTGCCCTTTTTTTATTCATTTAAAATAAATTGATTGACATGTGTAGATTAAAACAATTCAATATCATCCTTATTCACAGTCGCGGGGAGGGGCAGATGACCTCGTAGTTCCGCCCCTTAAAACAACAATAACTAACTAATACAGTCGCGGGGCCCATAAAAGTGCCTAATCAGCAATCCGGCACACTACTTATTCTTAGCTACACATTAAGTTTAGTAAATGCTTTTTACTTGTATGGTACCGTACTTACAAATAAGTATTTCTACTCAAATCTTGTTTCTGTGGGTTCGGAGATTAAATGAATCTCCATGCGGTGAGTGTTTCTATTGCCGTATGCCCTTCGTAACACCAACATTATCAGATGAGTAGACTAATGTTAATGAGAGATGAGATGAATGAAAATAAATTAAACTGGAAGAGGTGATTGGAAGGAAGTGGCCATTGTGTATTAGACGTTTTTCGTTTCTAAATACAGTGGGAATTCGATAATTCGAAGTTGAAGGGACCAACAAAAAAAATCGAATTAGACAAGTTACATCTGTCTGGTTAGGTTTTAAGACCAATAAATGCCTGAAATGGTCAATCTTTCAATAAGTAAATATTCGTAATGATAGGCCTATGAAATTAATTATATTTTTTAAATAGGGGTTTTTCCAAACAACACAGAATAGGCTAATGTACACAATTTTATAAATACAAATACAGTGATTGTAAAAGGCGGAATACACACTTGAAGTCGTCGGCAAAAGACCAAAAGGATGACCTCTGCGACGTTGGTGTGACACGCTACATAAAGAGCCAGAAGGTGTGAATCTCCATCCTGATGCGGTCTCAAACAAAGCAAAATGGAGACAACGGATCCATGTAGCGGACCCCACAGACTCGAGGGAAAAAAGCTGAAGGAGAAGAAGAAGAAGTAAAATAATAGTTATTACACGCTAGTTGGTTTCAAGTGGTCCATACAAATGGTTTCTTAGGATGGCTACCGATGATTTGAAGATTGTTATAACAATTTCTTTTTGAAATTTCTTTCTATTTTGTAAATTCCTCTCCAGTTAACAAATAGTTTTGAAATAGTACCACTAGAGCCGAAAAATAAGCCAGTAACTGATATTGTATTCACCTTAGTCTATATGTTTCTAAAAAATAGGGAATCTTTATTTTTATTTTTATTTTTATCGTTTATCTACTTCTTCAGGTTGAATCATGGTGGTTTCAAATCGAATAGTTGGTTCAATGATCGCCGTTTTCTTCTCCCGATGATTCAATATTGGCCCTTATTGACAAATACTGTATACTAATTAATACTCGCCAAATATCAATAAATTAAGTACCGGTAGGGGAAGGGTGGGCATAGTGGCCACGCTAACGGGAAACATTGTTTTTAATAAGTTAAAATTGTTAAAAACAAATGAAAATTGGCCATACTCTAGTTTATTTAGTTATGTATCTTTAAACAAATCATTTTAACTATATCTTAGTTACTTTTTGAAAAAAAAAAAGAAGTTTTTCAAACCTCTACCAAATGGCCACTTTGCCCTATGGGGTAGGGCAAAATGGCCACTAGATGGCCACTATACCCGTTGTTACAAATAACACTGCAAATGCATTTAACAAAAATTTATGAGCATATTTTTTACAAATTTAAGTATTGTTATAAATCTCCACACATGTTTAAGGGTCCCTATCATTTTATAAAACTAATTTCCAAATTTTTATTGAGTACCATAAAAAATACAAAAGCTGAAATGCTTCAAAACATTTTATGGATATTGTGTTTAGCCTATTTTTGTTTAATTGCACATTTCACATATGAATTCACTGTCTTCCTCATCACACCCAGCACAATCCTCGTGTAGCCATATCAGGCAAATAGAGAATCTGATCCACCCTTCATTGCTTTTTCTTGAATATAAGTCCTGGCAGTAAAGGTAATTTGTATCACTCTCGTCACTATCGGAGTTACTATCTCCTTTAGTGAACAAAGCACGTTTTGCCACTTTTGATTTCCTTTTCTCCTGAATACCTTTGTTCTTCATCACCTCTTTATCACCTCAGCCCAGCGGGGCTCGATCCTGAAACCATCAGCATGTCACGATTCCGAAGGCCGGCGCTTAACCGATTGAGCTACCACCCTGCTCATGCAAGGAGATGTTTAAAACGTTCAATAAGTATCCCATTTAAAAGCACAAACTTTGTTTGGTCCAGGCTTCATATAAATATTTTACCAAAAATATATAATATGTAGTGTCGGGCAAAGTGGCCATGGCCGTGGCCACTTTGCCCTTTTTTTACGCCATTATGTAAATGTGACTCTGCAGGCCCAACCAGGTACACCAGGTCTTACTTTCAAAGATGAATTTGAAGTTCAAATCACACTTGTTTCAGGTATTACTGTCATCAATACATACTAGAATCATATACCTAGTTATAATAGTTAATGCAGTACACTTACCTTACATCAGCAACTTGAAAAACAACAAAATTGATGACAATTTCTAAAAGTGTAATCTGATCAGCTTCAAGGCTCAACACAACACTAATGGCGGTCTAGTGGAGTAGTTGAGGTGCTTGCAGCCAGGTAGCAGCACTGTACAGTAGAAAATATCCCGTGGCAACTATGCCCGCCGTGGCCACTATGCCCACCCTTCCCTACTAGAAGTTCTTTAATGTAGCCTACTAGTTTCAGCCACAATGTGGTCCTCTTCGGCATAATTAACATTATTGACAAGTGATATTGAGAGACAAGTGTTTAACAATTGCGAGTACAGTATAGAAAATGTGTATGAAGATGGTAGCGTGATTCATATTCTCATAGGACTAGGCCTAAATAAAAACTTTTACTGTATACAAAACTTAATTAGGCTACTATCATTAAATTCTTTTTTTGAAATGTTCTTAAAAATATAGAAAGGTTAATATAAAGACGAAATCAGATCTGTTACAATGTTAATTAATAATATTTTCTTAAAAAAACGTTAAAAGGATGTGTTAAAATGTAGGACTAATCATTTTAAGTTTCTAGCATTAACGTTTAACTTATATTTTAGTAGGCCTATAAAATATAACCCGGCCGAAGTCGTCGGATTTTTAAGAGCGTTAAAAATCCCTCAGTATGCCTTCCTTCGGAGGGGAAGTAAAGCCGGCGGTCCCATGTCAGATTTATGGCATGTTAAAGAACCTTCCACTAATTACAACTGTGTGAAGCTAAATTATATATAGGTTAAACATTTCACAAACTCGCTTAGGTTCCTACGTTCGTCGCCAGGTGCCGACTGCGGTGGCATCCGGTAACCAAGTTCTGAACTAGTAGTCGTTGACGGTGGCGTTTGGCGGCAAACGTAGGAACTACTTGAAAAAATTCAATGTCTGCAGTTCTTACTTGAATTGAAAACAGAAACACACACTAGCCTAATACAGTCATCAAAATTAACACCGGTTATCAGACAGATTCTTCACACACCCAAAGTACACGGGGCTACATGACCGCGTTGTCGCAGCCCCTAAACTAAGGAACCAACCAACCAACCAACCAGTATAAAATACAAAAATACAAAAACTTCGAATTACACAAGCCAACAAACAAAACATTTTGTGTTGAGTCTATTATTTAATGCATATATTCTGACTGTCTACATCGAACAGTTGCCTAAATACGCCATTCATAACTAATAAAGTTTGCTTTTGTACTTAATGCAAAGATAAATAACGTTGCATAAAAATTAGGCTACATGAAGCATTTTATAAAGGTTCTTCGTCAAGATTCTGATGCTTTTCAATAAACTTTCTTTTCCTAAATTGTCAGAAGTTAAAATTAAAGCTGGTATTTTCGGTTCTCAAATAAAGACCAGGGAAGAATTTCCAGAATTACTCAACACCCACGAAAAACAAGCACGGTACAGCCTTAAAGCAGTGATCCTTGGCTTCCTTGGAAATAAAAAGAAAAGCTGAGAATTACAAAGAGGTTTAAGAACTTTAAACTCAAGGGTTGCAGAATGTCCCTTAAAGTAGGCCTACTACATAAAATATCACATGCTCACTTGACCAATTTAAATGGTGGGCGTGGTGGCTCAGCGGTCTGGCTGTATGCCTCTCACCAAGGCGGTCCGGGTTCGATTCCCGGTCAATGCATGTGAGATTTTCGAAGTGAAATGCCATGTCCTGTGGTTCGGATTCCACGTAAAAAGGAGGTCCCGTGGCTCATGATCTCGAGATTAACGGTCACGTTTAACTACAAGCTTCCTTCCTTCCTTGACCAATTTAAAGAAAATTTGGGCGCATATTGCCATTGTAATTGGGATGAAAATCATGTTGTGCGCAAAAAAATAAATACATATTCAGAAGAGCAAGGGGAACGTTTTTACCAAGCCGTGATGGACTTAGAGCAACTTTATCAAGGGCAATATAATGAGAACATGATGAGTGATTCTGATTACATTTGGGGGCTTATACGAGAAAATTCGTACCCACAAAGAAGAAGTAGGCCTACCAAAAATATTCATTTTTAAAGCTTGTTTGTATTGTCTTTTTGGTTTGTAGATTAACTCCGCCATGCCCGGGTGAATGGCTGGTTATTGGGTCTCTGTGGGGACACCAATGCTGAGTAGGTGTCTCTGGTAAATATTGAGAAATGCCCTAGTTGGTAGGCTCTGCCTAGCAATGCAACAGCAAATCCTAGCCCGTAAGGAGGGGGGGGGGGGGGGGGGCGGTGAGGGCGCCTTAAAACGGGTTATGCACAGATAAGGGGGAACAACCCTGACAGAAAAGTACAGTAGGCACAGATGCTGTGAGGAGGCATCCCCTCCACTGTGCTAGCTCGTGTAGGGGTGACTGATTACCTACGTTGGTGGTTTTCAAATTCAGAGAACAAACAGAAAGGCCGGACGGATAAACATGGAATACAGAAAGTGGCTAGCAGACCCGACGCCGAGAGGCAAAAGGGGTAGATGAAATACCGTATATAAATTAACGTTTGTTTTCGTTTGAACTTATAAAAAATAAAGAATTTCCTTCAAATTTGAACAATCTTTTATTGTTGTTTTAAGGGGCGGAACTACGAGGTCATCTGTCCCTAGATTTGAACGTTCATTGTGGTAGCTACAAAAGCAAACTTTATTAGGTAAACTACTATTTTTTCTTTCAATAGTTAAGCATGGCAAATCAAAATCAGCCATACATAGGCTTGCCATACGTCCCGGTTTGACCGGGACAGTCCCGGTATTTTGCTCTTGTCCCGGTGTCCCGCCCGGTTTTATCAATGTCCCGGAAAACGGCTGTAAGATGTAAAAAGTAAAGAATTTATGTGTTTAAGAATCTTTTATGAATCAGTTACTTTTCAACAATCAACATCGTTGACTATCGCGCACAGCGTCAAAGAGGTCAGAAGTACCGTATTAAAACGAATGACAGAAAACAATAGCCTAAATTGTTAACTCATTAACTAATTGTTTTTTTAGTTTAACAAAAAAAATGTAATTGTTTTTGTAATTAGACACAAAAAGTTGTTGTCATTTTTAAATAATAAGACTTATAAATTGTTCAATTAAACAATTTTATGAAATATTTTAAGTTGTATTGTATTAACACATCATTGTAGATGGTAGACCAGAGAGAATTATCATTAAAAAGGACAAATTATATAATTTTATGTAACAAAAATTCCTTTTTTATTTTTAGCCTACTTTTCACATTTTGCAAAAATGAGGAAAAAGTAGACTTATGAGATCGATCCGGGAAAATGTGTGTGTGTCTGTCTGTCTTTCTGTCTGTCTGTCTGGCTGTGTGTATGTCCCCCCCCCCCCCCCCCCCCCCCCTATCAGCTCCTAAACGGCTGCTGCAATCAAAACCAAATTTGTTATGAGTAAAGATGTGCATCGGAATATCTCACGACCATATTTGAAAATTATGTCAGTGCTACTAACTGCTGAAAAAACGCACTAGAAATTTGAGCTCCATGCTGGATATCTCGCAAGGTATGCATGGGAGCTATTCCAAAATTGGTACACATGCAGATAATAATATTTCAGTTAAATTTCCTGGAGGCCAACAATGACAGTGTTACCAAAATAATTTTAAGCCTTCTGATAGGTCCAATGTTTAAATGCATATAACTTCTACACTATCAATTGGATTTCAACAAAAAAAAATTATGTAATATCTGTACATTAACAGATATGATTGAGCGTATTCTTAAGAGCCACCAGGGCTGCCAACTGTTAATAATTACTCTCTCTATTTTTTATCCAAATACCAATATATCAGAAAGTATGCAAGCCAACAGCTTTAAACTATGCACACGTATATTCTGACATTTTAGATGAATTTTGAGTAACTTATATACGTCAGTTCTAACAACATGATTATAAGCCTGCTGATAGTACCAATTTTTAAATACATGTAACTTCTATACTATCAGTTGGATTACAACCAAATTTCGTATGTGCTATGTGTACCATAACAGAATGACTGTAAGTATTGTTAAGAGCAATCAGGGCTGCCAACTGTTAATAAATGCTGTCTATATTTTTTTACCCTAATATCAATATATCAGAAAGTATGCAAGCCAACAGCTCTATACTTTGCACACGTATAGCACCTGACATTATAGATTAATTTGGAGTAATTAAAACAAGGCAGTGCTGCCAACATGATTCTATGCCTGCTGATATGTCCTATTTTAAAATACATGTAACTTCTATACTAACAAATGGATTTCATCCAAAATTGGCACAACAAGATATAATATTTCAGATTATTTCTGACCAGCACACGCATGGTATTGTTGGCAACATTCTTTTACGCGTGCTGATAGATCCAGTGTCTAACTGCATTTAAGGTCCATTGGACTTCAACCTAATTTTGTATTCTGTACCTTAAGAGATGGAACTAAGAATATATTCAGTCACCAGGGCTGCCAACTGTAGTGCTCTATTAGGCTACATTATACCAGGTATATTTTGAACTAATTTGATATTTCGATATCACCAACTTAATTTTGTCAGTAGGCTATTCTAGATAGGTAGAATAATCATTGGCATGAAAAGTACGCTGTATAGTTCTTCACGGAACTTCTTGTTAAAACGTGTGTTGAACTAACAATTTAGGGTGACAGATTCCTCTCTCCCGTTACTTCCGAGGCTTAAAACTCACCATTTTGCTTCTATTAAAAAAAAAATCCAGTGGGAGGACCCTCCGTTCCCCAGACCTCCCGATAAGGCCATCACAAATTAATGTGTCCCGGTTTCACTCACCAAAAATATAGCAAGCCTAGCCATACAGAACCCAGACTCAAAATTCGTGATGACTTGTGTTTGTTATCCATGACTTTTTCCCACTGATTTGCTACGAAATTCAAGGGATCGACACAAATCTTCGATTTATCGACGAATTCGAATTATCCAAGTCTCGCCCACTGTACGGTCGTGCCATTTTTGCCTGGTGATGGACGAATGAAAGGACGGACGGCCGTCCTGAGTCTTGAGAGGCCTTACTTAACGCTCGTTACTGTTCCGATCGGTAACAATACCTTTGTGGTTTGTCAAGGTCGCACACAACCAGAACAGACGCGCGTTGTCAATAATATGCCTGGTGCGTGTAAACCGACCGTCCTTCGAACGCGCCACGCTGTTGCCTCATTGCCTCAATGCGTCTGACAGGGCATAGCAATAGCACCAGCAATACCAGGAGAACATCTCCACGTAAGAGGTAACGTAACCACAGCGTTTGCGCGATTCCTGGTTTTGATGCGGTCACAGCTATGCCGTTTTCACGATCGTAACCTCTTGCATAACCAGCCACTTAACCAGAGTGACCACGGAAACACATTTTTCTTTTTTCAATATACTTTTATATAAATTCTCCTGACGTGAAAAGAGTGTAAATCTCGCAGCATTGATTAGTGGAATGTAAGATTACAGTAATGTGATTAATGTAACCGTGGATTTGCATTGAAAGGGAAAAGGGGTTGGAGAAATGCAGTTCTACCAAACGCATTTACGTTTAAATGACCGTCGTACATCGGGATAGAGGGAAGATGAGACTGTGGTTGTATCTTAAGTTTATACATAATGTATTTGTTATGTTACCATACCTGTCTGATTTGACAGCTGCGTAATTTACGTCAATCTTCCGGTCTCTAGTCAGTCGCTTTTGTTCCTCGTGTAATAGGAGCGCATGAAGTGAATAGAGGTTTCAAGCCGGGCAGGCGAGCCACACTAGCTCGCTCCGTAGCTTGGCATTTTAAAATCGTTACCGCGTTCCATTAATGCTTTTTAGATGAGCGCAGTGTGGCCAACAGATGTTTCCTAAAATTCACCAACTCGTGAGTAAAATGTCACTAAATGATAACCCGCACATTAGTCAATCCAAACGGAGCTACAGTAATATTATTTTTAAGTACACCATAATTATTTAATACAAACTGCGTGGGCACGGGGTAATATTTTGCGTGGTGTTGCGGTATCGAACCCCGGTGCAGTCTGTTGCTATTTTAAGTTTAAACGTGAAACGCCCGTGTCAGTAGAAATATAATAACTTTGAAGTCATTTTTCAGAGTTGCCTTATCAACAATTATTGTTTAATACAATTCAGTTGGCCAACACGAATTTATGTCAATTATATTAGGCAGAAAAACTAAGATTCCACCTGAAAACTTCTTCAAGCGATTAATTATTATTTTCACATACTACAAGAGGAACTTCACATCGTTCGTCAAGCGCGAATTCATCAGATTAAGGTCAATCTATTATATATATAAAACAAAGTGTCCTGACTGACTCATCATCGCCCAGCCAAAGCTATTAAAGTTAGAAACATGAACTTTTGGGGATATGTTCGCTGTAAGTCGAAAACGCCCACTAAGGAAGGATTTTTGGATATTCAGGTTCTAAAGGGATGTTAAGGAGGTTAAACCTGCATTTCATTGAATAAAAATATCTCACGAGTGGTTTCATTTGGGGATGTAATACTCGGCATATAAACTAATCATTAAAAATAAGCAGACACATGTCTAAGGTTTTTTTGATGTGGTGTATATTATGAGGTGAAAGGGATGAAAAGTGGGGGTTGAAGGATTCCTAACGGAGCGTGTATCTATTAAACGACATAGGCGAGAAGTTTGAAATTCGGCGGGAAAAAGTCACCTTAAAAAATAAGTGAATAGGTGTTCGACCATTTTTTCATAAATTTAATTTAAGGGGCCCATGGGGAGGGGTGAAATTCTGGAAAAAAAAAAAGAAAAGGGAAGGAAAGTGTCCTAACTGACTGACTGACTCACACACTCATCAAACTCAGAGGAAAACAAACAGCTTAATAATAAATAAATAGGTGTTCGACCGTTCTTTCATGAATCCAATCTAAGGGGCCCATGGCGAGGGGTGAAATTCTGAAAAAATAAATGAAAGAACATTTCCTGACTGTCTCACTCACTCATCATCGCCCAGCCAAAACGATTGAAGTTAGAAACATGGAATTTTGGGGATACGTTTGTTGTATGTCGAAAACGTCCACTCCAGTTTAATTGTTAGTGAATTGTTATGTACAATTATTTATTTGTTATGTATATCTAATTTGCCACCGGGGGACACACCCCCAATTGCAAATAAACGAATGACTGAATGAATGAAAAGGAAGGATTTTTGGATATTGAGGTACTAAAGGGGTGTTAAGGGGGTTAAACCTGCATCTCATTGGATAACAATATCTCACGAGTGGTTCCATTTGGGGATGTAATAGCCTACTTGGCATATAAAATAATCATTAAAAATAAGCAGACATGTGTCTAAGGGTTTTTCGATGTGGTGTATATTATGAGGTGAAATGGGCGAAACGCGGGGGTTGAGAGATTCTTAACGGAGCGTGTATCTCTTAAACGACACAGGCTAGAAGTTTTAAAGTCAGCGGAAAAAATCATCTTAAAAAATAAGTGAATAGGTGTTCGACCGTTTTTTCATAAATTCAATTTAAGGGGCCCATGGGGAGGGGTGAAATTCTGGAAAAAATAGGAAGGAAAGAAAGTGTCCCAACTGACTGACTCACTCACTCACTCATCAAACTCAGGAAAAAAAACAGCTTAAAAATAAGTAAATAGGTGTTCGACCGTTCTTTCATAAATCCACTTTCAGGGGCCCATGGGGAGGGATGAAATTCTGAAAAAGAAAATGAAAGAAAATGTTCGGACTGTCTCACTCAATCATCATCGTACAGCCAAAATTATTGAAGTTAGAAACATGATAATTTGGGGATATGTTCGTTGTATGTCGAAACCGTCCACTAAGGAAGTTTTTTTTTGGATATTCAGGTTGTAAGGGGTGTTAAGGGGGTAAACGTGCATTTCTTTGAATAACAGTATCTCACGAGTGGTTTCAATTGGAGATGTGATACTTTGCATATAAACTAAGCATTAAAAACAAGCAGACACGTGTCTAAGTATTTTTCGATGAGGTGTATATTGTACCCGCTTCTAGCGGAATATGCTTGGCCATTACCTGGCTATACTCTTTCGGTGTCGGGGCGTGTACCGTTCAACCCCAAATGACCTTACATTCGGATATGAAAGCACAATAAGGTTATCAAGACTACGGGAAAAACTCGCACATTACAGTTACAAAATTATTTATTTTACGAAAAAGTATCAAATAAAAAATATATAATCAAAAATGAAAATAAACATTTACTTGGCATTGTCCTTTCAAGTAATAATCACTAAAATCAATAAAAAATCACTTCAAAAATCAATATAAAATCACTTCACTATCATTTGAAATTGTCTTGCTTAACCTATTCAGTTCTTATCATTTATAATTTATTCTTTTAAAGTTACACTCACATAGGCATAGAGCATGCCTATCACTCTAGTCAAATTTTATCTTCTAAGGCTTTGGACATTTAAATTATTTCCACTACCCTTCAGGGCTCTCTTTATTTATTCATTTATCCGTTAATCTTCCATTCAGTTTCTAAACTGAGTAACTATTTTCTACAAAGCCTTAGGTATTTTAAAAAGCACAATACATTTATTTAATAATATGCCATGTCACAGGTCGACCCCTCACTCCTTCATTTATCTACTCATGCTCCAGGTGGTTTGTTTTAACGCTGTACCATGCACTGTCTTTATTTATCATTTGTGGGATTTTTCCAATCATGTCAAACTTCATTATTTCGTACCCGTTAGGCTCATTATTTCTCAAACAAGGAATCGCTTTCTCTCAAAAATGCTAATATTTGACCAAATCCGTCAAAATTCACTTAATTACTTCAAACTTAGGCTTGGGAGAATTGTATCAACCCCAGCATTCCAAATATCTAATTTATATTAAGCTAGCACCTTTTAATCAAAACTTTCATATAGCGGTTTTTAATTGCTAGTCTCCGTTTAAACCCTACTTGACAACAGAACCCATTATGTGGTCTCTTTCCATCCCCTCATCAGAAGCAAGGTCAGGGTCGGCTCGCCGCCCCCTCCTCCTTCGGTAATTTACTCAAGGTTTATGACGTCTCGTGGACTGTCTTCGCTTATTTTTACTTTCGACTATCTTCAAACATATGGTGATCCAAGTTTTAATATTTCATTTCTCATACAGCTACTTGCTCCCTTATTCATTATTGTTATCAATATTTCGTGTTCCCAGGATATTCTGCACTAGTTCGGAGTGGACACGCGACGTTTACTTTACAACAATTTCATTTACTGTCGGATGGCAAGGCTGGACATACTCCCAGACTTATATGAAAATACCATAACATACCATAATATACCATAACATACCATAACACAGACACAGCTATTCCAGTGGGAATTACCCATCCACTTGGTTGCAACTCATAATATACTGACCTAGCCAGGACTCAAACCTGATAGCGGGTCTAGCCCTCAAAACAATGACGAATTAAAACACAATACCATAATATAATGACCTAGCCAGGACTCTAACCTGCTAGCGGGTCTCGGCCTCAAAACAACGACGAATCCAAGTTACATTTTTACTTTCCATCTCTCGAAAGAAAGCATATCATGGATCACGTACTTCTTACTAGCTTGAAGCTAAACTTCTTATTCAATGACTTGGCCCTTTCGGCAGTACAACTTGGCTTGGATATCCATGAATCATTTACTTTTCTCATATAACAACTTTATTCCATCGCGGTAAGACTTCCGGGTCTTCCTATTATTTTTATTCCCCTAACTTTGGCCTGACAGCCTACAATAGACTATTTCATTTACATTCTTAGGTGTTCCGTATTCACCATTTACTTTAAAGATCTGTAAACTCATTATCATGTCAACAATACGTCAACGCGTTCATATTCATTCAATTAATTAATCTCTTTTCATTTGAATTCATTGTTATGATTATTATTCAACCTTTCAATACTGTATCAACCACTTTATTTTGGATTGCAACAACTCGATAATTATTATTATTTAATTCAACTTTCCAATAACATTATTACGGTGCTTATTTACCTTACAATTCATTTACTTGGCGAAAATTCAAGCCATTCATATTATATTATTCTTTCAACTTTTAATAACTTCATTACGGTGCTTATTTACTTTACAATTAATTTACTTGGTGAAAATTCAAGCCATTTATATTATTACTTTCGATTCCTTCTTTTAAATCCATTAATTACTTATCATTTCATATTTACGGCCTTCAATTATTTACTTATTTCAATTACATCTTTACACTCAACGAGGCTATCCTCGCGGTTAACAATTATTATTATCATCCCAATCATTATTCATAATTATTCAGTGCGTTTCAAATACATAGTGAATCAAGGCTAAAGTCCCCAGTCAGCGCTTGATTTCACTAGTTCAGTGCATAGTACAACAATAATCATAATACAAGTTTCATGACTCACCCGTGTGCAGACGTTGACTATATCCTTGAATGGGGTCGCCCATCTAATTACGTTTCTAGCACTTCTCCATCATACCGCTTTTCACACACTTCATTTCACATTCACATAATCTACACTGATATACACTTAAACACATTTTTATCTTTCAAAAGCACTTTACATATAACACTAAAAAATGATACCCTTTCTTTTATATCAATTAACACTTCACTTATTTCTACACCGTATCTCAGTGATTCCTAGCAATCCCTATCGGCGGTCAACACTTTGATGTAAGTCCCACGACTCAGCATCGAACGTGTAATGGCTCAAACGGGTCCTTTGCTCCTACACTGGAATTACTGCTTTAGTCCTTTATCCTGCTTCGAATAGTCTATCATTCGGTTTTACCTTATCGGCCTTATTTAAGCGATAAATGTCTTTCACTTCGCGTTTACTTCCAACCCTATCCGGCGGTCTATTCTATCATATAATTTGATTAGCTTGTTCAGACTTCGAACCTGCTCTTCTCTGAGTTCTGATGCACCGTGATTTGCTTTTCTCTTCGTATATGCATGTCTTTAATGACGTCTCCATTGAGTGTACCGTAGCTGTAATTTATTGGGCTCTCTGACTTCGCCACAATGTCGAACTCACGTCCCTGAACTCGAAGTTCCTTACTGTCTTTATGATGCCTGATCGCTGTTTCCTTTAGACACTGTAACTTTACTTATTCGATAGTTCCGTAAAGACCCTTCGGAGTCTTGAACTAACATTGTTCAGCGTGGCGCGCTTTTAATAACTGGCCTGCACTTTAGGCTATAATACTGTCTTTTGATTTGACGCGACGTAACTTGCCCTCATTGAGGTTCTCGTAGAATGCTTATCGGCTGACCCAGCGCAATTCGCCTTAGTGATCACTGCGGACTGATACTTTGCGATGCAGCGTATAACGCCCCTGCGTATACTTAAAAACTGAGTTGAAGTGACTGTGAAACAGCCCTGCGCCTTCTAGCGTTTCTGGTAGACTGAATATCTGATGACCAACGTGTTCCGTCACTGCGGACACCGTAGACTGAACTGAATACTTTCGCTGCGATACAGCGTGTAACGCCTCTGTGCACACTTGAGACTGAGTAATCGTTGAAACAGTGCAGCGTCTCCCCGGGCCTGCTTATACTGAATACTGAATAATACTTCGCGATCCAGCGTGACGCGCATCAGCGCCCACCAAAGACTGAATACTGTATACGGCAATCGTTGCCCATTTATTTGATTCATGACAAATAAACTACTTCGGCTTCTTCTACAAATTAACTTTTGAACTAACCATGGTATCTTTTTGAAAAAAATAACCATCTTGAAGCACGTGATCTAAATGTTCCAAATATGTACAAATTTCCTAAATCTGATCGTGGGAACGTGTTAATAAAAATTTAAATCGCTCCTACATTTATGTGGGCGGATATTCTTTTTTCCCCCTTCTCCAACTATCTGGCTTGGTAAAGTCCCTACCGTATACTGCTGACTTAGCTTTCCTATACTGTGCAGATATTAACAATTTTTACCACTCGAAAAATTCCCGTTTCTAAAATAAGTAACATTGGTGGAGAGATTCTTCACTAATTTTGCGTATTTCTGGCTAATTTTAATTATTTTATCAATTTCTTGGCCACAACTTCTACACAGTGTTGGCAATTTATCGATAACTATGCGTTTATCAGTTACCTAGGTATATCTTTTATCTCTCTCTTACACGGAAGATTCCACTGGGTCTATTTTAATCTCTGCGTAACCCTTTTTCAGCTGAGTTTGCGGGTGACATCACGCACAGCTGCAGTTATTACTCCACGATTTCCTCACCGGTCTATGCGTCATATATAATGTGATTTCGTATTAACCCTTCTATTACCCTTAAAAACTATATAAAATATCCTATATTATTTCTTCTTTTCCTGACTTGAAATGTCGTAGGCTCGATGCCTGTGCCAATGTCCATTTGGGCACAATATTATGAGGTGAAAGGGATGAAAAGTGGGGGTTGAAGGATTCCTAACGGAGCGTGTATCTCTTAAACGACATAGGCGAGGAGTTGGAAATTCAGAGGAAAACAATCATCTTAAAAATAAGGAAATAGGATTTCGACCGTTTTTTCATAAATCCAATTTAAGGGCCCATGATGAGGGGGCGAATTCTGGAAGAAAAACGTCCTCTAAGAAAGGAGTTTATGATATTCACTCATCATCGACCAGCCAAAGCTATTAAAGATAGAAACATGACATTTTGGGGATATGATTGCTGTATGTCGAAAACGTCTACTAAGGAAGGATTTTTCGATATGCAGGTTCGAAAGTGGTGTTATTGGGTTTAAACCTGCATTTCATTGAATAACAATATCTCACGAGTGGTTTCAATTGGGGATGTGATACTCGGCATATTAACTAATGTATAATAGAACAAGCAGACACGTGTCTAAGGGTTTTTCGATGTGGTGTATATTATGAGGTGAAAGGGGTGAAAAGTGGGGGTTGATGAATTCTTAACGGGGCGTGTATCTCTTAAACGACATAGGCGAGAAGTTTGAAACTCAGCGGGGAAAAAATCAGCTTAAAAGATAAGTAAATAGGCCTAGGTGCTCGACCGTTCTTTCATAAATCCAATTTAAGGGGCCATAGGACGGGAGGGGGGGGGGCTGAAATTCTGGAAAAAGAAAAAGGAAAGAAAGTGTCCTAACTGAATGACCATCAAACTCAGGGGAAAACAGCTTAAAGAATAGGTAAATAGATGTTCGACCATTTTTTCATAAATCCAATTTAAGGGGCCAAAAGTGAGGGGTGAAATCTGGAAAAAATGGGAAAGTGTCCTAACTCACTCACTCACTCATCAAACTCAGGAAAAAAAAACAGCTTCGGGCCGTAAAGGGTCCCCGAAAAGCACATTTTAAGGCCCTAAAACCAACCGTTTTTGAGATATTCCCAGAAAACTAATTTCATTTAATAAACTAATGAACGAATGCAAGCCGGTAACCATGGCATCAGAATCTCAGTGGTCCATCTATTGCTGTAAGACGCAATGCAATTCCATTAATTACATTAGTGTGAAAGTTTGCAAACGGATAGAAGGTTATCACGGAACCAAATTAAGCTGTAAAATTCATCATTACGTAAATTATAATGCGCTTAAGGGGGTCAAGGGGTACTCTAGATATTTTTTTCACGCGATTTACATCTGCGGATATGGTACGGCAGGTATATTATATTCCTATCCCTATATATATATATATTATTATTATTATTATTATTATATTATGGCGTACAACGACGAGACAAAGCCCCTCGGTGCAAGAAACAAAACTCTGGGGCACTAAAGGGTCCTCGAAAACTACATTATAAGGCTCTAAAACCAACAGTGTCTGAGACATTCTCAGAAAACTAATTTAATTTAACAAACTAATGAAGGAATGCAAGTCGGTAACAATGACAACCGTATCGCAAGGGGTGACATCCAACTTTCCATCTATTTCTGTAAGAAGCAATGCCACTCCATTTATTACATTTCTGTGAAAGTTTGCAAATGGCTATAAGGTTATCACGGAACCAACTTAGATTGTATAATTCATCAATGCAATTAAGGGGGTCAAGGGGTAACCTAGAATTTGTTCACGCAATTTTCACTTGCGACATATAGTACAGAAGGTCTATTATATCTCCAAACAGTAACATTATTTTCAAAAATTCCTGAATTGAATCAGCATTTTGTGCGGCTTTTAGGAATTTGGGCCATTTAAGGCTAAAGAACCTGCATTTTCATGCACCAAAAGCCTTTATAATTTATGAAAGGGGACTTCCTGAGTATGGGGACCTAACACAACGTAGAGGGTCAGTTTTTATGTGACGTGTATTGCGTTTCGTCTACAAGGCTTTCAATTCTATTTCTCGTCAGGAAGTACACGTTAGGTGAATTTAGTTTGAGAGCACATTTTAACTAATCTTTTTTTTTTTGTCGACATACGGGTTCATCGTAAGGATGATTTTGTTTGATACTGTGTGGTAGATGTACCCATATTTGGATATCTGGGTGATATGTTGTAGACAATAGAATTGTCTGTCTCTATGTATCTTTATGTACGCCTATAACTCGTGTTCGGATGCTTGGTGCATCGTAAAAATAGGTATGGTATCCATGAGACTCAATACACCAATCATACTAATATATAACAAGTAGTTCCGTGAAGAACTATACAGCCTTTTTTCATATATCCTACTCATATTAATTGCCTCTATCAACATACAAAATTTCAGTTTGATTGCTATGTTAGATTCGTAGATACTGATAACCGACTAAATATTGCAGATGGTAGCCGGGTTGGATTTTTATGTATGTACTATTACATGAAGATTATTGTGTACGTGTGGTTATCAGACTTCAATCGCATTTTTAGGACACAAGAAGTAAAAACGAGATTTTAAAATTTCGCACAGCTGCCATCTTGTTGTTATGAAAACAATTGAAATAAATTAGATACCAGTGGATTAACATTTGTATAAGCATTAACGTGCAAAAATTCACTGCACTCAGATGGTTAAATCGCGAGAAACGTCCATTTAAATATTTATTGTTCGCGTCGCCGCCATGTTGGATTTGTGCTCATCAAGTTACTGAAAGTCATATAGGTGAACTTATGTTCATAGCCTCTATGAACATAAGAAAAATCAGTTTGATTGCTGGAAAAGATTCTTAGATATTGAGAACCGTCAAAATATTTCGGATGCTTGCCATTTTGGATTGTTATATGTATAGGCCATAGAGTTATGTACCATTAAAGGAAAATTATTGCGTAGCTTCATTATTCAAACTTTCACTTTGATCGCATGATTACGACACAGGAATAAAAACTTAATTTTAAAATTTCGCGCAGCCGCCATCTTCAGTTTATGTAAACAATTGAACTAAATTAGATGCCAGTGAATGACAATATGTATAATCATTTACTGTACCACATTTAAATGCGCTCATATGATTAAATCACGAGAACAATGTATTAGAATGTTTCAAATTCGCTTGGCTGCCATGTTCGTTTCGTAGTTAACAGGATTTGGAAAGTTACATGGATAAACTTGTAGTAGTGCTCTTTATCACTGTACAAAATTTCAGGTTGATATCATAAATAGTTTCGGAGATATTGATTGCCTGTGAAATATTTCGCACAGCCGCCATTTTGAGATTATGTAAACAATTGAACGAAGTTAGTTGTCGGCGCATTACAATGTATATAAACATATACTGTGCCTAGTTTCATTGCGTTTGGTTGGTTAAATCGCGAGAAACGTCCATATAAAAGTCGCAACTTCGCTTGGCCGCCATGTTCGGTTTGTAGTTACCAGGTTTTCAAAGGTCACATAAGTGAATTTCTAGTATTTCCCTTTATCACCATACAAAATTCCAGGGTGATATCGGTAATAGTTTCGGAGATATTGAATGCTGGTGAAATATTTCGCACAGCCGCCATGTTGGATTGGTGAGACGTAACAAAATTTGAAGGGCACGGTCGGGGTCGCCCGGAATAGAGCTATGAACTTACCGAGTTTCATTGAAATCTCTCCAACAATTTAGATTTTATTAGGGGGGGGACACACACACGAATCACACACACACACACACGCACACACACACGGACAAAAGGTGATCTCATAAGCCTAGTTTTTCAAAATTGAAAATAGGCTAAAAATGAGATGGTGAGTGTCTGTTTTTCTGTCTGTCTGTCTGTCAATCTGTGTGTTACTCAATAACGCAAGAACCACTGGTCCGATTTAAATGAAATTTTGCATGGATGTATCTGATTTACCATGTTTACATATAGGATATTTTTAATTTCGATATTTTGCACTATTAAAAATGGCGACCATTTTAGTGACGTCACTACACCCTTTGGTTTCAAAATTTCACATTTCCATATCAAATAAAAAGAGATTGCTAAGAAATAGCGAACTTTTGATGGCACATATGGGCTTCAAAATTTAATTTTCTATCCGAAAGGTCCTTATCACTTTTCGTGTATCTCCAACGGTTAGCGAGTAAAACCCACATATGTGACGTCACTACACCTTTTGGTTTCAAAATTTCATATTTCCATTTCAAATAAAAAGAGAACGCTAAGAAATAGCAAACGTATGATACATACACGAGATTTAACTTTTAATTTTCTATCCAAAAGGTCCTCATCACTTTTCGTGTATCTCCAACGGTTAGCGAGTAAAACCTAAATTTGTGCAATAAAACACGGTCAACACCGAGCGGTGCAGTATATCTCTACTTACATAAAAATTAAAGTTTGTATGTTTTTTCACAATTTCTACGGAAATTTGAGTTATTTACGCGTTTCAGACTGTTTTATTATGGATGCGCGCGAAAATAATTTTTGGTCTGTCTGTCTGTCTGTTTGCTTGTTTGTCTGTGGACAACTTTGTTCTCTTATGACTCGAGAACGGCTGGGTGTGTCAACGTAAAATTTGGTACAGAGGCACGACACTAATCATTGATGTAACCCTTCTCCGTACCTCTCATAAAAAAAGAGCCTACCCCCTTAAAATACATGCTGAAATAGGAGTAGAAGGACGAGACAAAGATCATTTTCATCCCCTCAATGTGAGAGACAAAACTAATCCACATTTTAAGGCCCTAAAACCAACCATTTTTGAGATATTCCCAGAAAACTAATTTCATTTAATAAACTAATGAACGAATACAAGCCGGTAACCATGGCAACAGATTCTCAGAGGTCCATCTATTGCTGTAAGATGCAATGCAATTCCATTAATTACATAGGTGTGAAAGTTTGCAAACGGCTAGAAGGTTATCACGGAACCAAATTAAGCTGTAAAATTCATCATTACGTAAATTATAATGCGCTTAAGGGGGTCAAGGGGTACTCTAGATATTTTTTTCACGCGATTTACATCTGCGGATGTGGTACGGCAGGTATATTATATTCCTATCCCTATATATATATATATTATTATTATTATTATTATTATTATTATTATTATTATATTATGGCGTACAACGACGAGACAAAGCCCCTCGGTGCAAGAAACAAAACT
Organism: Meconema thalassinum; assembly: GCA_946902985.2. Lineage (NCBI taxonomy): Eukaryota > Metazoa > Arthropoda > Insecta > Orthoptera > Tettigoniidae > Meconema > Meconema thalassinum. Next base: position 243,252,445 of record OX336394.1, on the reverse strand, counting down.
CTGGGGCACTAAAGGGTCCTCGAAAACTACATTATAAGGCTCTAAAACCAACAGTGTCTGAGACATTCTCAGAAAACTAATTTAATTTAACAAACTAATGAAGGAATGCAAGTCGGTAACAATGACAACCGTATCGCAAGGGGTGACATCCAACTTTCCATCTATTTCTGTAAGAAGCAATGCCACTCCATTTATTACATTTCTGTGAAAGTTTGCAAATGGCTATAAGGTTATCACGGAACCAACTTAGATTGTATAATTCATCAATGCAATTAAGGGGGTCAAGGGGTAACCTAGAATTTGTTCACGCAATTTTCACTTGCGACATATAGTACAGAAGGTCTATTATATCTCCAAACAGTAACATTATTTTCAAAAATTCCTGAATTGAATCAGCATTTTGTGCGGCTTTTAGGAATTTGGGCCATTTAAGGCTAAAGAACCTGCATTTTCATGCACCAAAAGCCTTTATAATTTATGAAAGGGGACTTCCTGAGTATGGGGACCTAACACAACGTAGAGGGTCAGTTTTTATGTGACGTGTATTGCGTTTCGTCTACAAGGCTTTCAATTCTATTTCTCGTCAGGAAGTACACGTTAGGTGAATTTAGTTTGAGAGCACATTTTAACTAATCTTTTTTTTTTTGTCGACATACGGGTTCATCGTAAGGATGATTTTGTTTGATACTGTGTGGTAGATGTACCCATATTTGGATATCTGGGTGATATGTTGTAGACAATAGAATTGTCTGTCTCTATGTATCTTTATGTACGCCTATAACTCGTGTTCGGATGCTTGGTGCATCGTAAAAATAGGTATGGTATCCATGAGACTCAATACACCAATCATACTAATATATAACAAGTAGTTCCGTGAAGAACTATACAGCCTTTTTTCATATATCCTACTCATATTAATTGCCTCTATCAACATACAAAATTTCAGTTTGATTGCTATGTTAGATTCGTAGATACTGATAACCGACTAAATATTGCAGATGGTAGCCGGGTTGGATTTTTATGTATGTACTATTACATGAAGATTATTGTGTACGTGTGGTTATCAGACTTCAATCGCATTTTTAGGACACAAGAAGTAAAAACGAGATTTTAAAATTTCGCACAGCTGCCATCTTGTTGTTATGAAAACAATTGAAATAAATTAGATACCAGTGGATTAACATTTGTATAAGCATTAACGTGCAAAAATTCACTGCACTCAGATGGTTAAATCGCGAGAAACGTCCATTTAAATATTTATTGTTCGCGTCGCCGCCATGTTGGATTTGTGCTCATCAAGTTACTGAAAGTCATATAGGTGAACTTATGTTCATAGCCTCTATGAACATAAGAAAAATCAGTTTGATTGCTGGAAAAGATTCTTAGATATTGAGAACCGTCAAAATATTTCGGATGCTTGCCATTTTGGATTGTTATATGTATAGGCCATAGAGTTATGTACCATTAAAGGAAAATTATTGCGTAGCTTCATTATTCAAACTTTCACTTTGATCGCATGATTACGACACAGGAATAAAAACTTAATTTTAAAATTTCGCGCAGCCGCCATCTTCAGTTTATGTAAACAATTGAACTAAATTAGATGCCAGTGAATGACAATATGTATAATCATTTACTGTACCACATTTAAATGCGCTCATATGATTAAATCACGAGAACAATGTATTAGAATGTTTCAAATTCGCTTGGCTGCCATGTTCGTTTCGTAGTTAACAGGATTTGGAAAGTTACATGGATAAACTTGTAGTAGTGCTCTTTATCACTGTACAAAATTTCAGGTTGATATAATAAATAGTTTCGGAGATATTGATTGCCTGTGAAATATTTCGCACAGCCGCCATTTTGAGATTATGTAAACAATTGAACGAAGTTAGTTGTCGGCGCATTACAATGTATATAAACATATACTGTGCCTAGTTTCATTGCGTTTGGTTGGTTAAATCGCGAGAAACGTCCATATAAAAGTCGCAACTTCGCTTGGCCGCCATGTTCGGTTTGTAGTTACCAGGTTTTCAAAGGTCACATAAGTGAATTTCTAGTATTTCCCTTTATCACCATACAAAATTCCAGGGTGATATCGGTAATAGTTTCGGAGATATTGAATGCTGGTGAAATATTTCGCACAGCCGCCATGTTGGATTGGTGAGACGTAACAAAATTTGAAGGGCACGGTCGGGGTCGCCCGGAATAGAGCTATGAACTTACCGAGTTTCATTGAAATCTCTCCAACAATTTAGATTTTATTAGGGGGGGGGACACACACACGAATCACACACACACACACACGCACACACACACGGACAAAAGGTGATCTCATAAGCCTAGTTTTTCAAAATTGAAAATAGGCTAAAAATGAGATGGTGAGTGTCTGTTTTTCTGTCTGTCTGTCTGTCAATCTGTGTGTTACTCAATAACGCAAGAACCACTGGTCCGATTTAAATGAAATTTTGCATGGATGTATCTGATTTACCATGTTTACATATAGGATATTTTTAATTTCGATATTTTGCACTATTAAAAATGGCGACCATTTTAGTGACGTCACTACACCCTTTGGTTTCAAAATTTCACATTTCCATATCAAATAAAAAGAGATTGCTAAGAAATAGCGAACTTTTGATGGCACATATGGGCTTCAAAATTTAATTTTCTATCCGAAAGGTCCTTATCACTTTTCGTGTATCTCCAACGGTTAGCGAGTAAAACCCACATATGTGACGTCACTACACCTTTTGGTTTCAAAATTTCATATTTCCATTTCAAATAAAAAGAGAACGCTAAGAAATAGCAAACGTATGATACATACACGAGATTTAACTTTTAATTTTCTATCCAAAAGGTCCTCATCACTTTTCGTGTATCTCCAACGGTTAGCGAGTAAAACCTAAATTTGTGCAATAAAACACGGTCAACACCGAGCGGTGCAGTATATCTCTACTTACATAAAAATTAAAGTTTGTATGTTTTTTCACAATTTCTACGGAAATTTGAGTTATTTACGCGTTTCAGACTGTTTTATTATGGATGCGCGCGAAAATAATTTTTGGTCTGTCTGTCTGTCTGTCTGTTTGCTTGTTTGTCTGTGGACAACTTTGTTCTCTTATAACTCGAGAACGGCTGGGTGTGTCAACGTAAAATTTGGTACAGAGGCACGACACTAATCATTGATGTAACCCTTCTCCGTACCTCTCATAAAAAAAGAGCCTACCCCCTTAAAATACATGCTGAAATAGGAGTAGAAGGACGAGACAAAGATCATTTTCATCCCCTCAATGTGAGAGACAAAACTAATCCACATTTTAAGGCCCTAAAACCAACCATTTTTGAGATATTCCCAGAAAACTAATTTCATTTAATAAACTAATGAACGAATACAAGCCGGTAACCATGGCAACAGATTCTCAGAGGTCCATCTATTGCTGTAAGATGCAATGCAATTCCATTAATTACATAGGTGTGAAAGTTTGCAAACGGCTAGAAGGTTATCACGGAACCAAATTAAGCTGTAAAATTCATCATTACGTAAATTATAATGCGCTTAAGGGGGTCAAGGGGTACTCTAGATATTTTTTTCACGCGATTTACATCTGCGGATGTGGTACGGCAGGTATATTATATTCCTATCCCTATATATATATATATATATATATATATTATTATTATTATTATTATTATTATTATTATTATTATTATTATTATTATTATTATATTATGGCGTACAACGACGAGACAAAGCCCCTCGGTGCAAGAAACAAAACTCTGGGGCACTAAAGGGTCCTCGAAAACTACATTATAAGGCTCTAAAACCAACAGTGTCTGAGACATTCTCAGAAAACTAATTTAATTTAACAAACTAATGAAGGAATGCAAGTCGGTAACAATGACAACCGTATCGCAAGGGGTGACATCCAACTTTCCATCTATTTCTGTAAGAAGCAATGCCACTCCATTTATTACATTTCTGTGAAAGTTTGCAAATGGCTATAAGGTTATCACGGAACCAACTTAGATTGTATAATTCATCAATGCAATTAAGGGGGTCAAGGGGTAACCTAGAATTTGTTCACGCAATTTTCACTTGCGACATATAGTACAGAAGGTCTATTATATCTCCAAACAGTAACATTATTTTCAAAAATTCCTGAATTGAATCAGCATTTTGTGCGGCTTTTAGGAATTTGGGCCATTTAAGGCTAAAGAACCTGAATTTTCATGCACCAAAAGCCTTTATAATTTATGAAAGGGGACTTCCTGAGTATGGGGACCTAACACAACGTAGAGGGTCAGTTTTTATGTGACGTGTATTGCGTTTCGTCTACAAGGCTTTCAATTCTATTTCTCGTCAGGAAGTACACGTTAGGTGAATTTAGTTTGAGAGCACATTTTAACTAATCATTTTTTTTTGTCGACATACGGGTTCATCGTAAGGATGATTTTGTTTGATACTGTGTGGTAGATGTACCCATATTTGGATATCTGGGTGATATGTTGTAGACAATAGAATTGTCTGTCTCTATGTATCTTTATGTACGCCTATAACTCGTGTTCGGATGCTTGGTGCATCGTAAAAATAGGTATGGTATCCATGAGACTCAATACACCAATCATACTAATATATAACAAGTAGTTCCGTGAAGAACTATACAGCCTTTTTTCATATATCCTACTCATATTAATTGCCTCTATCAACATACAAAATTTCAGTTTGATTGCTATGTTAGATTCGTAGATACTGATAACCGACTAAATATTGCAGATGGTAGCCGGGTTGGATTTTTATGTATGTACTATTACATGAAGATTATTGTGTACGTGTGGTTATCAGACTTCAATCGCATTTTTAGGACACAAGAAGTAAAAACGAGATTTTAAAATTTCGCACAGCTGCCATCTTGTTGTTATGAAAACAATTGAAATAAATTAGATACCAGTGGATTAACATTTGTATAAGCATTAACGTGCAAAAATTCACTGCACTCAGATGGTTAAATCGCGAGAAACGTCCATTTAAATATTTATTGTTCGCGTCGCCGCCATGTTGGATTTGTGCTCATCAAGTTACTGAAAGTCATATAGGTGAACTTATGTTCATAGCCTCTATGAACATAAGAAAAATCAGTTTGATTGCTGGAAAAGATTCTTAGATATTGAGAACCGTCAAAATATTTCGGATGCTTGCCATTTTGGATTGTTATATGTATAGGCCATAGAGTTATGTACCATTAAAGGAAAATTATTGCGTAGCTTCATTATTCAAACTTTCACTTTGATCGCATGATTACGACACAGGAATAAAAACTTAATTTTAAAATTTCGCGCAGCCGCCATCTTCAGTTTATGTAAACAATTGAACTAAATTAGATGCCAGTGAATGACAATATGTATAATCATTTACTGTACCACATTTAAATGCGCTCATATGATTAAATCACGAGAACAATGTATTAGAATGTTTCAAATTCGCTTGGCTGCCATGTTCGTTTCGTAGTTAACAGGATTTGGAAAGTTACATGGATAAACTTGTAGTAGTGCTCTTTATCACTGTACAAAATTTCAGGTTGATATAATAAATAGTTTCGGAGATATTGATTGCCTGTGAAATATTTCGCACAGCCGCCATTTTGAGATTATGTAAACAATTGAACGAAGTTAGTTGTCGGCGCATTACAATGTATATAAACATATACTGTGCCTAGTTTCATTGCGTTTGGTTGGTTAAATCGCGAGAAACGTCCATATAAAAGTCGCAACTTCGCTTGGCCGCCATGTTCGGTTTGTAGTTACCAGGTTTTCAAAGGTCACATAAGTGAATTTCTAGTATTTCCCTTTATCACCATACAAAATTCCAGGGTGATATCGGTAATAGTTTCGGAGATATTGAATGCTGGTGAAATATTTCGCACAGCCGCCATGTTGGATTGGTGAGACGTAACAAAATTTGAAGGGCACGGTCGGGGTCGCCCGGAATAGAGCTATGAACTTACCGAGTTTCATTGAAATCTCTCCAACAATTTAGATTTTATTAGGGGGGGGACACACACACGAATCACACACACACACACACGCACACACACACGGACAAAAGGTGATCTCATAAGCCTAGTTTTTCAAAATTGAAAATAGGCTAAAAATGAGATGGTGAGTGTCTGTTTTTCTGTCTGTCTGTCTGTCAATCTGTGTGTTACTCAATAACGCAAGAACCACTGGTCCGATTTAAATGAAATTTTGCATGGATGTATCTGATTTACCATGTTTACATATAGGATATTTTTAATTTCGATATTTTGCACTATTAAAAATGGCGACCATTTTAGTGACGTCACTACACCCTTTGGTTTCAAAATTTCACATTTCCATATCAAATAAAAAGAGATTGCTAAGAAATAGCGAACTTTTGATGGCACATATGGGCTTCAAAATTTAATTTTCTATCCGAAAGGTCCTTATCACTTTTCGTGTATCTCCAACGGTTAGCGAGTAAAACCCACATATGTGACGTCACTACACCTTTTGGTTTCAAAATTTCATATTTCCATTTCAAATAAAAAGAGAACGCTAAGAAATAGCAAACGTATGATACATACACGAGATTTAACTTTTAATTTTCTATCCAAAAGGTCCTCATCACTTTTCGTGTATCTCCAACGGTTAGCGAGTAAAACCTAAATTTGTGCAATAAAACACGGTCAACACCGAGCGGTGCAGTATATCTCTACTTACATAAAAATTAAAGTTTGTATGTTTTTTCACAATTTCTACGGAAATTTGAGTTATTTACGCGTTTCAGACTGTTTTATTATGGATGCGCGCGAAAATAATTTTTGGTCTGTCTGTCTGTCTGTTTGCTTGTTTGTCTGTGGACAACTTTGTTCTCTTATAACTCGAGAACGGCTGGGTGTGTCAACGTAAAATTTGGTACAGAGGCACGACACTAATCATTGATGTAACCCTTCTCCGTACCTCTCATAAAAAAAGAGCCTACCCCCTTAAAATACATGCTGAAATAGGAGTAGAAGGACGAGACAAAGATCATTTTCATCCCCTCAATGTGAGAGACAAAACTAATCCACATTTTAAGGCCCTAAAACCAACCATTTTTGAGATATTCCCAGAAAACTAATTTCATTTAATAAACTAATGAACGAATACAAGCCGGTAACCATGGCAACAGATTCTCAGAGGTCCATCTATTGCTGTAAGATGCAATGCAATTCCATTAATTACATAGGTGTGAAAGTTTGCAAACGGCTAGAAGGTTATCACGGAACCAAATTAAGCTGTAAAATTAATCAATACGAATAATGCGCTTAAGGGGGTCAAGGGGTACACTAGAATTTTTTCACGCGATTTACACCTGCGGGTGTGGTACGGCAGGTATATTATATTCCTATCCCTATATTATACAGGGTGGCGCACGAAATGGCATACACTGGAAATTGTTTATAGAATATTTAATATACAACATATTTAATTAAAAAAATGGTATTACAACATTCAATGAAATGTGCATGGTAAGTCATTATGCAGGACATGTTCAATATGCCCAACTTCTCGGCGTACAACAGCTTCGGAGACGAACCTGCATGTTTGTGACCACACTACGACACATGCCCTCACTCAACCCTCGGAAGAAAGTCACAATGGCCGCCTTTTTCTGGTTTTCGGTCGTAGATTGTCTTCAAATATCCCCACAGGAAGAAGGCGGAGAGATTAAGATTGGCGCTATGTGGTGGCCAGATTGAGCCGCTATGAAGACGTTCGGAATATCGACGGGACACACATGGAGCTCGAAATATTCATACAGGAAGTCCAGAGCAATATTTACTCTGTGTGGACGAGCTCCTTCTTGCATGAACCATTGTGTGTCTATTGGTAGTCGTGATGCAAAGAGTTGTGGAAGGAAACTGTTTTTAACATGGCCATGTAACGCGCAATGTTGACTGTGTCATTGAAAAAGATTGGCCCAATAATTCCATGACTGGAAATTGAAGCCCACACACACTCTTTCACAAAAACGTTTAACCTCGTGCACAATAGCAGGCCGTTCCTTCGCCCAAAACCGGACATTCTGTTTGTTCACAGCACCGTTGAGTAGTCTATGCCTCAACACTGAACCATGTGATGTGCAGTATGAGATCACCTCCTGCAATAGCCCACGCAGCAAACTGTACTCACCGTTGCTTGTCAAGCGCCGTTGGTTTATGACCTGTTGTCATTTTGTATGGGAATAGGTCAAGCTCAGACTGCAGCATTCTCTGAATTGACCGGCGAGAGATGCCCAGCTGAACACAGGCAGTTCTGGTGGATTTGGAGTGGCTCCGAGCTAGCCGCTCTCACAGCAGCAATATTCTCCGACTTGAGACGGGTCCGTTTTCTCTCCAGTAAATTGCCTTCTGTTTCAAATTGACTGGCCACTGTCTATCGGCAGGGGCCCACCGGGTACAGAAATGAACTCGAAACATTTCCTGAGTCCGAGTTACACTCTTCGTTTCCGCATAAAACAACACTGTGTTCACCTTCCGTTGGCGCGTCAACCTCACTTTGTTCGGCAGGCTGTATAACTGGAAGCCAGTACTCTTGCACGACATGTGCTGCTGTCTGTCGAATCACGCATGAAATAAGGTTTCTGTTACGAAAGGATATGGTTGTGAGCCCAGATTTACACATTTTATAAACTATTTTCGATGTATGACATTTCGTGCGCCACCCTGTATTATTATTATTAGTATTATATTATGGCGTACAACGAGGAGACAAAACCCCTCGGTGCCAGAAACAAAACTTGGGGGCCTCGAAAACTACATTATAAGGCTCTAAAACCAACAGTATCTGAAATATTCACAGAAAACTAATTTAATTTAATTTAACAAACTAATGAAGGAAAGGAAATCGGTAACCATGACAACATTATCTCAAGGGGTGGCATCCAACTTTCCATCTATTTCTGCAAGAAGCAATGTCACTCCATTTATACCTTGCCACGGTGGGTGAGTGGATAGCGTGTCGGTCTACTAACCCCAAGATTGCAGGTTCACTCCTGGACGTGGTAAGTGATTTTTGAAAGGCGGCAAAAATACGACTCGCATGTCATACGATGTTGGCATGTCAAAGAACCCATTTGAATTCAGTAGGCCGTGTTCATAATGGCAAAATTAATCTCAGGAGTTTCCGCCAACACAAAGTTCCTCATTTCTCTACTAGAAAGTGCTATAGTGTTCAAGGAGCTTAGATATCTACCCTCCTTGACTTTCATAGTGATTCAAGGAACAACGAAATTTCGACATGCAAGCTACCCTATGGGTGTCAAATTACGAAGCTTGCACCCGGCATACGAGGCCATACGATATTATTATTAGGCTACTCCATTTATTACATTTCTGTGAAAGTTTGAAAATGGCTATAAGGTTATCACGGAACCAACGTTGACTGTATAATTCGTCAATGCAATAAAGGGGGTCAAGGGGTAACCTAGATTTTTTTCATGCAATTTCACGTGCGACATGTAGTACAGAAAGTCTATTATATCTCCAAACAACAACATTATTTTCAAAAATTCCTGAATTGAATCAGCATTTTTTGCGGCTTTTAGGAATTTGGGCCATTTGAGGCTACCGAACCTGAATTTTCATGCACCACAAGCCTTTATAATTTATGAAAGAGGTCTTCCTGTGTATGGGGACCTAACACAACGTAAGGGGTCATTTTTTTATGTGAGGTGTATTGCGTTTCGTCTACAAGGCTTTCAAATCTATTTCACGTCAGGAAGTACACGTTAGGTGAATTTAGTTTGAGAGCACATTTTAACTAATCTTTTTTTTTTGTCGACATACGGGTTCATCGTAAGGATGATTTTGTTTGATACTGTATGGTAGATATACCCATATTTGGATATCTGGGTGATATGTTGTAGACAATAGAATTGTCTGTCTGTCTTTCTGTGTATCTTTATGTACGCCTATAAATCGTGTTCGGATGCTTGGTGCATCGTAAAATTAGGTATGTTAAACATGAGTCAATACACCAATAATTTATAAAACTCCTCACCGTACTTTTCATACAGTAGATGGGTGGATATGGGAAAAACTTCTCAAAATACATGCTAAAATAGGCGAAATATAAAAATTATCCTAGAAGGACGATCAAAGCATATGTTGCGCTTCTCATTGTGAGACACAACATTCGCGAGTCTATAAGGGGTCTCCAAAAACCATATTTTAAGGCCCTTAAATTAACAGTGTGTGTGATATTCCCAGAAAACTAACTTCGTTCTGATAAACTTAGGAAGGAATGACAAACCGCTAACCAATGCAACAGTAGCTCAATTGATAATGTCTGGTGTTAATATATAACACCGTTCGAAGAACGGGTACTTCTGCTAGTCATTTATAAAATTCTTCACCGTACTTTTCATACAGTAGAAGGGTGGATATAGGGAAAAACTTCTCAAAATACATGCTAAAATAGGCGAAATATTAACATTATCCTAGAAGGACGACCAAATCATATGTTGTGTTTCTCAATGTGAGACACAAAATTCGGGAGTCTATAAAGGGTCTCCGAAAACCACATTTTAAGGCCCTTAAATTAACAGTGTGTGTGATATTCCCAGAAAACTAACTTCGTTCTGATAAACTTATGAAGGAATGACAACCCGCTAACCATTGCAACAGTAGCTCAATTGATAATGTCTGGTGTTAACACCGAATACCTTTCGAAGAACGGGTACTTCTGCTAGTCAAACATAATACTGTACTGTAATAGGCCTACCCTTTCAGGGCCAGGTATCATGTGGGTTGCTCCAGCTAGTCGATCCTTGGGATGGTAAGGTCACTGATCGATGGCTATTTACCACATGACATGACATATGGAGATTGGCAGGGGCGGCTCCTGACTAAAATATTAGGGGGGCCCAAATGATATTATTGCTGGTATATTGGCTTTTACGGCCAGTGAATTAAACCTCCGCAATTCTTCTAGGTTTGTGCCGTGTCTTGTGTGGGGTTTCACCTAGGACACCAAGCTGTGTCATCAGCGGGCTCTTGGTGTCCCCACCCGGACCCCCACAGGAGTAGCGAACTGCGCGCTACCTCCCTTTTTATGAAGCGCACCTGCGCCTCTTTTCAGCGAGAACTAAAAGCCCAAGCAGCCATGGCCTCCCTATGAAGGCCTCCAAAAAGATGGTAGGCCTTTATTGGCTTTCACGGCCAGTGAATCAAACCTCAGCAATTCTTCTAGGTTTGTGCCGTGCGCTTCATAAAAAAGGGAGGTAGCCCGCAGTTCGCTACTCCAGCGTGAGTCCGGGCGGGGGCACCACGAGCCCGCTGATGAGCCAGCTTGGTGTCCTAGGCGATATGCCTACCCCACACAAGACACGGCACAAACCTAGAAGATTTGCTGAGGTTTGATATTAGGGAGGATCGGGTGGTAGCGGACAGCGGCTGGTGTCGGACAATCACAGATGTCTTTGTTAGCAGCATGTGGCAGAACCTATTTTGTTACTCACAGGTCCACCTGCATGTTTGAAGGGTGGGGGCATCCTATTCAGTCGAGAGGGAGGGTCGTTTATGAGCGGTGGTGTATTTCTGTTCTTTGTGTGATTTTCGGCCCGTACGGATTTATTTTTACCAAGAAGTAGCAGCAACAAGGTTAAGTTGTATTGATTTTTAAGTACATTAGCAGAAACAGAATTCCTTACTCTGTATTATTGTGGGTTTAGAATCAGTTTCTTTTCGATCGTTATCGTTCAGGTCCTGGTTTTTGTTAAGGGAGTCATTTGGGCGGTATCGGACACGGAACTGGCGTGCGGTATCGGACATCACCTGCACTGGAATCTACCCATTCAACCGCAATATTTTCACGGACTTGGACTTTCAATCATCCTTTTCTGAATCTCCACTGGCTTCTATTGCAGAACATTTTTCTCTCCGGCCTCAGACTTCACTTGTACCCTCAAATCAAGAGTTCCCATCAACCTGAAGACGAGTAGCATCACCACCACAAGTTGCACAGCCATCCCCACCACTTGAAGTTGAAGAGACAACAGCAGGCCTTCTACATCCCAGTACTACTGGAGTAAATCTCACCCCTTCCCAGCACTGCAAAGGAGAAATTAGATGCAAGGAAACGACGTCGTGAGCAGAGCCTAGTCTTGACTTCCACCCCATAGAAACACCAACTGGAGGAGAAACGAGCTCGTTTGTCTGAAGAAGAGAAGAGAAAGGGCAAAGTCACCAAGAAATCCTTGAAAACTTTAAAAAGAACCCTTGCATTCGCTGAAGACAATGCAGGAAATTATGGGAAAACTGACTGCATCACTGCGCAAGGCAAGCGGGCCCCCTAGCGTCTGCTAGATGATCCCTAATATGGGTAAGGGGTATTTGTGGAGAGAGCTTCAATGAAGATAGGATTCAGTGTAGTATTTGTAGTGGTTGGGCTCGTGAAAACTGTGCAAATCTTGAAGGAGAAGCATAATTTTACAAGTGTGATATTTGCAGAATGGCTAAACGTTAAATTGTTTGTATTATGAATGTGAAAAATCTCTTTTTGTTAAAAAGATTCACTGTCCGATATCACCCTCCAGTTTTTCAAACATGCGAGAGTGTAATGACCTCATAATTTGTTAATATTGTCCGTGTTTTTGGTTGGTAGGTTGGTTCCTAATTTAGGGGCTGTGACAACGCGGTCATGTAGCCCCGTGTACTTTGGGTGTGTGCAGAATCTGTCTGATAACCGGTGTTAATTGTGATGGCTGTATTAGTGTGTGTATCTGTTTTTAGCCTACTTTTCACATTTTTCAAAAATGAGGAAAAAGTAGGATTATGAGATCGGGCAAATGTGTGTCTGTCTGTCTGTCCGTCTGTCTGTCTGTCTGGCTGGCTGTGTGTGTGTCCCCCCCTATCAACTCCTAAACGGCTGGAGCAATCGAAACAAAATTTGATAGGAGTAAAGATCTATACTTGAATATCTCACGGCCATATTTGAAAATGATGTCAGTGCTACCAACTGATAAAAAATCGCAATTGAAATTTGAGCTCCATGTTGGATATCTTGGAAGGTATGAATGGGAGCTATTTGAAAATTGCCACACGTATAGATAATAATATTGCAGTTAAATTTCCAGGAGGCCATAGATGGCAGTGTTGCCAAAATGATTATAAGCCTGCTGATAGGTCCAATTTTTAAATGCATATAACTTCGACACTATCAATTGGAATTCAACCAAATTTCGTATGATGTATGTGCACATAACCAGATATGACTGAGCGTATTCTTAAGACCCACCAGGGCTGCCAACTGTTAATAAATGCTCCTAATTTATTTTATCCAAATACCAATATATCAGAAAGTATGCAAGCCGACAGCTTTAAACTATGCACGCGTATAGTACCTGACATTCTATATTAATATGGAGTAACTTATATACGTCAGTGCTACCAACATGATCCTAAGCCTGCTGACAGGTCCAACTTTAAATATATGTAACTTCCATACTATCATTTGGATTTCAACCAAATTTCGTATGTGCTATGTGTACCATAACAGATATGACTATGCGTATTCTTAAGAGCAACCAGGGCTGCCAACTTTTAATGTGTGCTGTCCCTATTTTTGTTACCCTAATATCAATATATCAGAAAGTATGCAAGCCAATAGCTCTAAACTTTGCACACGTATAGTACCTAGCATTCTAGATGAATTTGGAATATCTAATATACGTCAGTGCTGCCAACATGATTCTAAGCCTGCTGATAGGTCCAATTTTAAAATGCATGTAACTTCTATACTAACTAATGGATTTCATTCAAAATTGGCACAACAATAGATCATATTATTTCAGATTATTTCTGACCAATACTTGCATGACATTGTTGCCAACATGATTTTTCGCGCGCTGTTAGATCCAATGTTTAACTGCATGTAACGTCCATGCTATTCATTGGACTTCAACCAAATTTTGTATTCTGTACCTTAAGAGATGGAACTTAGAATATATTCAGTCATCAGGGCTGCCAACTGTAGTGCTCTATTAGGCTACATTATGCCAGGTATACAGTATTTCTAACTAATTAGAAATTTCGATATTAGCAACTTAATTTCGTCATTATTCTAGATAGGTTCATAGCCTATACTGTAGAAAAATCATTGGCATGAAAAGTAGGCTCTTTAGTTCGTCACGGAACTTCTTGTTTAATTCAAGTAAGGACTGCAACTTTGAATTTTTCAAATAGTTCCTACTTTTGCCGCCTAAAAGTGAGTACGTTAATATAAGATTATAGATGCCTGTAAAATGCATTACCGTGCATGATTTATTTCCTATTCAATAAAAAATGTATGGCAAAAAAGTTAAACAGTTCTATACCTCCCGACATTCCCCTATTGTTGATTCATATTAAACATTGTTTTATATTTTTGACATTCACTGCCAATATGTTGTAATTATCATTCCACACAACACAATTAGAATCAAATTTTAATAAATAGTTTATGTATTAAGAACTGTACTGACATGGCTACTTATTTCTAAATACATTCTCCACTCCTGTACTTGATTGAAGCAAATTTATCACCTTGGTTGATGAGGACCTATTTTTTTTAACTTCTAACTTTGTGTTCAGAGCGCTAGAAGAAAATGGATTTGATAATAAAAGATCCACTTCATTTATTTTCGTATGTTCCACACATCAGCATATTAAATAACTACATATCGTGCCACGAAAGATAAAAACACATTAATATCTAGAAATTAACTTCATTCACATAACTCACTAACACACGTGTGCTGTACTTGGAACACCAGAAAGTTTCTTCTTCTTCTTCTTCTTCTTCTTCTTCTTCTTCTTCTTCTTCTTCTCTTCTGCTTTTACGGCCTCATTGGACCATTTAAGTCAATAATTTCGTGTTCCTCTTCTTCGGTAAGTTTTCTTTCCGAGTTGCCCGGTAGCTTTTCATTCGTCCTGATCTTCTTTGGCGTTCTTCATCAGTAAATACCCTTTTTACTGTAGCCTATGTCGTTTGTATATTTTTGGTTGAAATCTTATTTTTATTTTCTTGAGTTTCTTTAAAGTTTTTGTTTTGTTTTGTTTTGTTTTGCAAGTCATTCAAGGTTATTTTTAGTTCTTTCATATCCTCTCTAATTTCCTTAATCCATCCTACTTGTTGCTCTATATTCTACAGTTTCTCTATAACTTTTCTAGGTACTTACTTAACAGTGTTTTATTCATAAAGTAATAAGAAACTGGAGCTGCTTGGGTTCCCCAAGATGCCTTAAGGCACAGCATACCCCTCAATCCTTGTTAGGACAATTCATTAAACATTCTTTTTACAATTTAAAATCCATCTGTATTTTCTTATCAGATATGCCAGGTGTTGGCACTCTTGTAAAAATGGTGCTGCAATATGGCCACAAAGTCAGCAATGATACCCTCAGCAAGAGTGATCAGTAGGGCCCGGATGTTGATGACCTTAAAATTTTCGAAAAATGACCTATCAAATGCCCCTAAAATTCTCTTGAAATGACCTCATTCTTAAAAAATGACCTAAAATTATCATTAAAAATGATCAATTTCATGATTGCCTTGCACAAATAATGGTTCGAATAACAAACATTCTTAGTAGAATTACTGTTACTACTAAACTATTAATCAATAAATTAACAATACGTCATTTTCATTTCTACTACAAAGTGAAAAAAAAATATATATTGCTAACTAAACACACCTTAGTTAGCATTGCAATACACCACCATCGTCATCCTCAAGTTATCAAAGGTGAAGGAACGGCGGTTGTCAGCTAATGAAAAATGAAAATCCACAGCCTGCTTCCAGTCTCCGACCGGGTCAGGAATGGAATGAATGAAGCCCCATCTAGCGGCGAGGATATGAACTGTGCCGGCTGCCGAGGCCTGACGCACTCCTCTGGGGCAATGATTAAATGAATGACAGATGAAATGAAATGATAGTGGAGAGTGTTGCTGGAATGAAATTTTGACAGGGAAAACCGGAGTACCCGGAGAAAAACCTGTCTGCTTCCGTTTTGTCCAGCACAGATCTCACATGGAGTGACCGGGATTTGAACCACGGACCCAGCGGTGAGAGGCCGGCGTGCTGCCGCCTAAGACACGGAGGCTCTTGTCAGCTAATACTGTTTTATATTTCGAGAAACTTCTCTCCACTTCCACATATGTAATAGGAGCATATTTGAAAAACACTATGTCACTGGCTGTTAAATCCTCTTAAAAATGTCAATTCTGAAGTCTTTTCCCGACAAAATGAAACTTGAAACACTGTCTAATACCCTTTATTCTTGTCCAATACAAATTTTATTTTCTGTCTGACTGTGTCCCCAATCTCACCTTTTACATGTTTTAAACAACCTTCAGCATTCCTAACTAACTCTATTGACTTGGGCAATACCATGGCACTTTCTTCTAGGCAGGTTATGGTTTCTGGCAAAAATGATAAAATTGACTTTATGCAAGCCAATTTACCTTCCATTTGAGGATCAGAAAACAGGTCCTGTGCACTCCCAATAACCTTAGCATCTGTCCTATCAAAGCCATTCACTACTTCTCTCACTATCTGAAAATTGTTACAATAGTATATGCATGCAGTCAACCAGGTACCCCAGCGTGTTAAAACTGGTGCGGGGGGCAAGCTACATCAGGGGCCTTGTCTTTGAAATACTTAATGCGAGATGGTGCTTTGACAAAGACTTTCTTTACTGTGGAACCTAGTCTAGCCACTTTTGAAAATTTTGATTGGACCTCCTCTGCAATTCGATGAAAAGCATGGGCCAGACAAGTAACATGCACTATCTTATTGTAAAATGCTTTGGTGGATTTTCATGCCCTTACCATGTAAGGTGCTGCATCTGTTAGGAAGAGGAGTACATTCTCATGTATTCCCCAAGGCCGCTTCCAACAAAACCTCTGAGGTCAGCAGAAAAGTTTGCCCGAGACTGTTTGTTTCTAGGGTCCCTATCACTACATGTCCTACATAACGTCCCTCTGAATCTGTAGTTTCGTCAATTGATACGGATTTTTTTCTATTCACACATTCACGTATTCGGTTTAACGTGTCTTCGTAACATTTTGATAGGTAGTTTTTACGCAATGTTGATTCGTCTGCAATAGTGTGACCAGTGTGGTATTCGAGGAAATCACTTAATTTAGGATTGCTTAGTTTTCCTAGTGGAATATTAGCACTAACAAACACTTCACATAATTATTTATAAAAGGAAGATGACTTGTTATTTGATATCGAAGCAGTTTCTTTTAACAGTAATTGAGACACTTTCCTCTTTTCCACGTTTTCAAGACCTCGCAAATGTTTATCGCATCCGACACAGGCGCGGATTCAAGGGGGGGGGGGGGGGTCACGGGGGTCATGACCCCCCCCCCCCCAAACGGAGACCAAATTTTTTTGCAAACTCAAAAAAGGAAAACACAATTACCAGACAAATAAAACTTAACGAATTTTAACTGATAAAACAGGTTTTTTTTTCATTTTATTCAATACTGAATTATCTTTATTGAATTATTATGTTCTGTTACAACTGTACATATTTACAACTTCAAACCTCTTGTATAAAAACTATACAACAAAATCAACTCGTCTATTTTGTTTAGCAAACCTTGTGATTACCGAATCGATGTTTATAGTGATGTCACGATGAATATGCAGCAATGCACGGATAGGAAACTGGGGCTTTTTTCGCACCAAAATTTTTTGCCGACGTCCAAACTGCAAGCTTGGTTGGCAATTTAAACTGTGACTTTCTCCCTTGGTCGGTATCAACTCGACTTGCCGAAACTGTAACGTACCTTGATCATTTTCTCGAAGCTCGATGAAAAAGTCGCAAAACACGCCGTTGCAATTTGTACGAATATTTTTGGTGCGCTAAACGCATCAAATTTCTATCCATGAAGCTTGCAAAAAAATTGGTCTGGTTTTGTACGTTTGGTTATTTTGTGATTGCGTTTTTAGTGATACCATTTTTCTTAACAATTTCGATTCTCTGACCCCCCCCCCCCCAAGCCAAACTCTAGATCGAATCTCTGACCCCCCCCCCCCAAAACCAAACTTTAGATCCGCGCCTGATCCGACATGCTGTTGTACGGTGATCCGTTTATCTGCAGCTACTTAAATTTCGCACACTTTACACAACAAAATAGTTCCATCAGTTGAGAATATGTTTTCACCGAAATCTGACATATACTGTTTCAAACGGCTTGCAGTTAACTGCTTTTGTTTTGGCATTTCAATTGCACTGCACAACAAAACGTCACACACCTACAACACAAACACACCTTAAAAGTTCTATAGTTGCCGGGTAACTGAGTGAACGATCTGAGGCCAGGGCTGCATCAGAGCTGTCAACACTTCTAATAAAGATAAACTAGACACAAACCACATGGCGCTGAGGGGATTACCCTGTTTCTTTTCTCAGACTGACGCAATACTCACGTGCACGTGAAAAAATCGGTGACGCTAACTGTAGGCTACACACTAATGCATCGTCAAGAACATTTAAATCATCTGCGTAGATAAGAAACGGGTAATGAAAACAGATGAGCACTGCAGAACTACTGTATATGGGTTAGTCCAAGAATGTTAACGCTGACATGTTTAGAAATATAGATACTAAAAACATAACTTTAAAATGAGCATTTAACCATATTCAAAAAAAAAATTACCTATAAACCTATAACACATGAAAAATGACCTAAAATCCACCTAAATGTTAGAAAATGACTTCATTCTGGAAAATGTAGGAAAAATGCAATTTGATGACTTTTAGAAACCCCATATATCTAATATATTTATTGTAGAATACACTTAATTACCATGAAGCATCGTCTCCGTGTACTCAGAAAAAAGATGACTTTTCACCAACATCCGGGCCCTAGTGATCAGGTTATTCCATTGTATGCCGAGCCAAGACCGACTACAATATGCCGAGCTTCTGGAACAGTTCCACAACTTCTCGATAGATAGTGCCCCTGGCACCAAATAGCATTCCTCGCACATTGAAGGTGTGATTCCTGTACCTATCTCCGTATTTCTCCCGATAGTACGGAACGCAATCTTCATAGATGCCTTTTTCTCCTGGTCTACCTCTTTAGCCTGATCTGGTGCATTTTTCTCAAACCGAATGGTTGGATCAAGAATATAGGCTTCATTAGATGTTTTATTAAATGCAACTACCGGTATGTCAGCAAAACGGTTTCTCCCTTGAGAATCTAGTGCATGCACTTCCTCGTAGCATTCAAATCCCTTATTGCTCAGCATGTTTATGATAGAGTGTTTAACTTTGTTATGTCCTCTGTTAATAAGCAAAGAATTAAAAGGGCAATTTCCAAGTACATGACTTGGTGTTTCAGTCTCCTTTGCACATCTTCTACAAAGGGAATTGCCCGTATATCCTTTCGTTATTACCAGGGACTCCTCTGAGATTGGCGTAATTTACATTTAGTTTCAAGAAAGCTGTCCATTCCGAAGATGTTAAATTAATGTTATCGGTCATGAAGTTGTTTGCCGGCTCATACTGAGCGAAATATATCACTTCAATTCCTTGCCATTGCATAGAGGACCATTCTTGGAAAGACGACTGTCTTAGGCGTTGACGAATTTTGCTTGCTTCTGCTTCTTTTGTGATGTTTAATCTGTTCAAGCTTACTTGCATTTCTTCGTGAATGTTAAACAGTTTAATAAAGCTGGGATCATCACACTTCGACAATTTACGTGCAATATAAATGTGTTGCAAAGGAGCTTCCCATTTACAGATAACAAAAAAAAAGGCCCCTAATCTGACGCAGCGAAGATAACAGTTAGCACTAGATGTTCTATCCGGAAGTCCAACAATTTATTTTACCGTCCGTCTAATAATAACATCAAGACCATCCCTAAAATATAGTGGAATTTTTACGAGAGGGACTGTCTGCAGAGCATCAATTATATATGGGAAAATGTACTGGTTGATTATATTAAGCTTTTGGTTGGGTTTTAAAAGTGGAGATTTTGCTAGTTTTTCAAGGTTTTGGTTGAAAGGTTTAAAAAACTCTCGATTAAATATCAGGTCCTTATTAAAAGTACACCCAAGGTATTTGATAGTTTCTGGCATTGATATGGATGGGATGTCTCTCCAGAGTCCAGGCGCAGGTCATGTTGTATCAGGTTACCTTGTAGAACAACAATGGCAGAACTTTTGCTGGAATTTATTTCTAAACCAATGGATAATAATAAGTGTTTGGTGGTATCAATTATACGTATTGCTGAATCAGTACTGCAGGCTGTTACTGCTTGGCCATCTGCAAAACCAGTCAAACAAAGACATTCAACATCATCTCCTTAGGAATAACCATGCTTTCTTGTGAAATTCTCGTCACAAATTTCATCATATAAAAAGTTAATGGCAATGTTAAAGAATATTGGAGACAATGGTCCACCTTGAGGCACTCAACATCGAACAGGTATCCTTTTCGTTCGTTTACCGTCCACTTCTACTTGTTTTTTCTTAAAAAAAAAGAGACAATTAAATTACTCATATCTAATGAAATACCTTGAGCTGTGAGAGATTTTTCAATGTGAGAGTGGCCAACTCTATCAAATGCTCGAGAGATATCCAAGAAAGCGACCACACAGTCGTTATTTCTCACTCTTGCATCATTCAAACAACCGTTTATCAGCTTAGCATTAATGTGACAACCTGCCAGACTGGGAACAAATCCACGTTGGTTATGGTTGATTTCAACCTGCATTCGTATTTGTGAGTCCAAAACACGATCAATAATGCGACGGATCACCGAATATATTGTTATAGGTCTCCATGAAGACAACTCGTTCACATTCCCTTTCCCTTCGTATATTAAAATGGTCCTACCTTCTTTGAGTTTGCTAGGAACATAACTAGTGGACAGCATGATAATAATTATGTTTGTAATGATTTGTGATATCTCGAGTTCCTTTGCAGTTCTCATAAAAATACGATCAGGTCCGGGTGAAGTATCAAGTGACATGCCTTTAATTGCCTTCTGAACGATATTGATAGACACCGTTGAAGGATTATCGTGGGGTTCATTCAATGAATATTTGTCTCTGGTGTTGTCATTGGGTGATCCAAAGGCTTTATTGAAACTCTCTTCAACAGTATTTATATTAATCTGACATTGTTTTTGGCTACCTGAATCCATAATTCTTCTAACTACAGCCTTCCGTCTATTGTAATAATAAAATTTTGCCACCTCGTATTCATAACGGCCTCTATTTCTCGTACGTCTAGCTTTAGCACTCCGCTGTGGATGTGTTGAGCTCTTGTGGTTAATATTGGCTGGACTGTTGACTGGTTTTCGGTGTCCTCATAATGTGACCTAAATAAGAGATCCGTTTCTTCCGTAGACTATACTGTACTATCTGCGATGGGTTCCAGTTCTCTGAATACCACCTCATTTGGCACTATCAACCACTGTCCATCTTTCTGATATTTTTATTTATTTATGCATGTTCTAGCTATTCTTCTCTCTACTTTTAGGATTTTGTTGGTTCTGTTTTTCTGAGTGACTTTGAAAAGATTTTCGCTGCTATATGTCACCTCTATTTGAACCACCGTCTTGTCTATCTATTTATATATTTAAAACACTAAGGTGATTTTTGTTACCGCGAGATTGAGAGAACGGATTAACAGATTGACTTCGTAAGGCATTCTAACGAGAGTAACTTTAAAAGGAAAATATATCTTAGGTCATATTTTAAAATTATTAAAGAAAAATATAATATTTGTCGCTCCCACGCTTGCGCACAAAGGCTTTTTTTTTTACTAGGGAAATGGCGCATCCCGCCGCGTCTTACTGTGATCTTTGTTTATGAGAAAGAAAGAGGGTCCCCAATATTGTTTATGATGTTTCCAAAATATACATTGAAATAGAATTATAAAATAAGAGAAGGATTGAAGAACTTAAACTGGCAGTTGAGGTCTGGCAGTTGAGGTTGAGTGTGTATGCTGTTCACGTACCTTAATATTGCACTGCCGTCCCATTTAGTACGGTGCAATTAGACCCAAACCTCAACATCCAAAGTAAAAGTTTCCCTCCAGTCCAAATTGTTCTACACAGTCCACATATTGTTTGGTAAAAAGTGACACCATTTTAAGCATCGGGTTTGGGAGGTGGGGGGAAGTTGGTAAATTAGTCGTTTTTATCAGTTTTTCTTAAATATTTCGAAAACTATGCGGTTTAGCTTAAAACATGCCATTTACAAACATAATCTACATTAAATTGCGAACAAAAATGGTCCGGTGCATATTAGTAGTGCTAGTTGAGCGGTTCTGCACCACAGCCTACTTTCCTAGGAACTTGGGCGATATCTCCCGAACGCATGATCGTATTTTAACGAATGAGGTTTTGTTGTCGTTGGGATGACGTCCTCTTTGCTACGAATGTGTGTTGATATTTTAAACTTTTTTTTTTGAAAATTATTGTTTTTGACATTGGCGCTATTTTGGAAACGGTTAATTTTGGAAAAACGTTTGTTGACGTTAATGAAAAGTCCCTAGGCCCTCTAGGCTGAAAGCAAGTTTCAAGTGTGTAGGACAAAAAACATGATAGCCTACTTTCTCGCGAACATTGGCGATAATTCGCGAACGCATGGTCGGATTTTAACGAGTGAGGTGATGTTGGCGTTGGGATGACGTCCTCTTTGCTATGATTGTGTGTTGGTATTAAAAAAAAGGAAAATTGTTGGTTTTGACATTGGCGCTATTTTGGAAACGGTGAATTTTGGAAAAAACGTTTGTTTGACGTTAATGAAAGGTCCCTATGCCCTCTAGGAGGAAACCAAGTTTCAAGTCTGTAGGGCAAAAGGAAATGAATTTTGAAAAAATGGTCACTATTTTGGAAACGGTAAAGTTGACAAAAAGGTTTGTTTGGCATGAATTGTTGGTATTTACCCCCTCTACCCACACCATAAATTTTAAGTCTCTAGGTGAAAACCTATGCACGTTTATTGGGGTTTATCCTATGTTTTTTTTGTTATTTTGTTATTTGGAGATATTTTGAAAACAGGACGAGATATGGGTATGATGGAGATCATGTTGTCTTTTTTTTAACCATGATGGATTGGATTGGATGGGGGAGGGGAGTTATACACTTCTTTTTGGAAAAAGGGGGTATAGGGTATATAAATAAATAAATGAATAAATAAATAAATAGGGTTTTATTACAAAAAATTATGTTTATTGACCCATGAATTAAACGTGGAAGGAAACCCTAACCACTTTTAAAAATATTTTTCACCTTTGACTTAAATTACTCGTTCAATGAGATAATCGTTGGGATATAATGTTTTTTGCACTTCTTCATAAGAGAAACGTACTTGAATGGGTTGACCGCTTTGATATTCTAAAAGATACGTCACTGGTTGACCTAGCTTGACTTGACGAATTTAAAAAATTTCTGTCGACCACTGTGGAGTGTACGATTTTGAAAACACACTTCTATGTTTACTGATGCGAACAAAATCTCCAATTTTAAGGTGATGTCGCCTAGGGTCAACCCTTTTTATAGGGTTAAACAGTCTATTGAGTCTGGGTAGGTTCTTGATGACGAGACGAGGTTTCATGCCAATGGTGGAATTAATGGTGTTGTTGTATCGTGACACAAGTTGGGGTAACCAGTCTATCCATCGATAGGGACCGTGTATTTCAACTCTTTCCACATATAACTGTTTAACGTTCGATTCAAGCGTTCAACTACACTAGCTTTGAGATTGCTATACGTGGTGTAATGGTGAATATCCTTAGATTTGAGAAAACTGGAGAAATCCTTGTTGAAAAATTATTTTCCCTGTTGGGTTGGCGTTTTGATTGTTGAATAATATGTTGAAAGGCCTTTGTGACTAAGACACCAGTTTTGTTTTTTACTGGTTCAACAAAATCCATTTTGGAATAGACATCAATGACGGTCAACATATAGCGTACGTCATCGTTAACGTTAGAATAAGGTATCATCTCAACCAGGTCTGCCTGCCATCGATTCCTTTGGAAATGACACGACGGCGTTCATAAATGCGTCGGGCTGGTTTATGCAATTCATGCGCGATGCCCACTTTGATGGGTAATGGCTTATAAGATAATTTGGGCATTTCAGAGTTGTTATCAATGTGGGCGATTTCTGCCTCATGCCCTGTGTATCCAGCTTGTTTTGACGCATGAAGCAAGTATAAGCGCTCTACTAACTGGGATTATTCCAATAGGTTATAACTATGTAGGGTTTTAATTTCTTAAACCTTACGCCAGAGGCAGACTGGTGTTTTCGCTTACCAAACATGTTTGCAATAATGGTTTTATATTTTTGGGATATATTGGCATTGAGCTGCTGAGAGGATTTATTGTTTCATTTGTGAGCGTTGGTGTCTAATAAAATAGATTTATATTCAGCAAGGTCCTCGACGTAAAATCTTGTAGAGATGGGGTGCGAGAGAATAGAATTTTTAACAGTCCTGGTGTTATTTTATAGTTGATCGTTTTAATGACATCTTTAGTACGAGCAAATTTAATGGATGAATCCCCAATTTTAAAACTATCATTCTCATAGTGAACACCATACGTGGTATCTGTCTTTCCAATAAATAAAAGGGTCAGATACGGTTCCAGTGTTGCCCCATAATGATTAAAATATTTTGAAATGTTTTTGAGTTGAGCTTTATTTTGAGGGGTGGCCAAGACTTGTGAAAGTGGAGACGATGTGGAGGAAGACGGTGTTCCTGCTATGACGGATGATTTTTGTTTTGTTTTTAGAAACTGTTGAAGGGGTGAGGATTTTTTCTTTCAGGACTTAATACGGTTTCGATTTCACTTTCACTTTGTCCATGCTCTTCTTCTTCTTGTTCTTCTTCATGTTCTTGTTAACTAACATTGGAGGAGGAGGAGAATTTTACCTCCCGTGTTGAATCTGTTTGAGTAAATTTTGAACTTGTTAAGGGTTTGGTTTGAGAGGTAGCAGCAGTAGTAGCAGCAGATGCATTTGGTTTGAACCTCATGGGATCAACCAATGATGGAGCATGTTTTATCATGGGCAAAGGATTCGCGTTTTTTAAACGTTGTATTCACGAAATTTATGTCGAATGGTATTTCGTGCCTCAATAATACGATGCATGATTTGAACATGTTTCTTGTACCCTATGGCGCTCGCCATGGTGAAGGTAAAGTCACACTAACAGGAAATGTCAAACCCTGAGTCTTTTTAAAGAGAAATAAAATGATCAAAATCCAAGCGATAACGTCCCTCACATCGTTCACTCTGTTTATTAATGACCAAACAGGCATGGGGATGATGGTTCCAACATGAGGCACACAATTGCGTGAAAGCTGTAAAGGACATATCTTTATTCACATGATCTTGAAAAATATGATAGAGATTTCTAGAGTCTTGGCGAAAGAGAACGATGAGATTGGCATTGTCACGAATCAACTGTTTGGGGATTTTAGAATAGGCCTGAGCAGGATAAAACAATCCACTTGTTTATGGCGTCCCATACTAAAATACTCTTGAATGGCCTGTCGTTGACTGGCAATATCATCAAAAATTATAATGGAATCTGGTTTAATGCGGTATGGTTGAATGACATCTTCAGGTGACGTGAATGTAAAATAGCCCATGGCTTCTATATTTAACGAAGACATAATTTGTTCCAGATACACGTACAGAGGTTGGTACAAGGATTTGGCAAAAATATAAATATTTTGAAATCGTAGACCATGAGGAGTGGTAATAATGTTCAGAAAACATTGGTCTTTCCACAGCCCGAAGGCCCCACCATGATACAACGAACGGTAGATGGGAATAGGGTGCCATGACGTTTAGGTTCGCACACGGACAGTGATAGCTCTGAAACCAAATCAGAGACGGGAAAAGCATGGGGTTGTTTCATTAATTCCATAGTGGCGATGACTGAGTTTTTTTTAACGTGTATATAAGGTTTTTACACTGAAGAAAATTGCAACACCCAGAAGGAGTGGTGCTACATTGCTGCAATTGAACATGCAGGACGAGTGTTCGGTTATGATTCGATGATTACACTTTCAGGTCCCTCTGACCGCAAGTTTGGACAAAAATCAATACAGGATGTGCCCACTACGAGCTGCAATACATTGATGAATTCTGCGAGGCTTGGAGTCAATAAGGCCCTGGATCGCTTCCTGAGGAATTGTGGCCCATGCTTGCTGCACTGCATGGGTCAGTTGTTCCAGAGTTGTGGGTGGCTGAGAACGGTTGGCCAGTTGTCGACCCATCATGTCCTTGGCTTCACCGAAGAACACAAGCGTATTATTTTTAACTGCAAGACAAAGTTTATAACTCGTGAGAGACCGCAGTGATTATAATGCACTAAAGGGACAAGTGATAGACTAAAAAAATTCAACTGCTTCGATTATTATGGAAATTGCCCCACGTGAAGTTATCGGATCGTAAAAAGCTAAGCATGTTAAATTTGGTGCAAAAAGATAAAGCCTTGCCTATCGCCTTTCGAAGTTGGAGTCTACATGAGTACCCCTTGCTACTGTACCCAATATTTACTTGAGGCAATCGGCTACGCTAGCTGAAGTTGGCATTTATTGTTTGGAATTAAAGATTGCGCTGGAATCGCGCCGGTGGCGATATGGGAAGTGACGTAGGAGAGTCAGGGAGAAGGAAGCACTACCCCTCCAACGCATGGAACCACGGGAAGAATGCAAGAGACTTATTTAATTAATTCAGAAATACAGCCCTGGTTAATGTCAGAAAAGAAAGGAATAATGTTGGATATTTGTTATAATAATATTAGAGATGGTCGATAACCCCTTAATGGAGAATTATGGCTTTACAACAAGCAGATATTGGCCATGGTTGGAAGGAGCCTAGAATCAAAGACGGCCAAGTCCATTTTTTTCGATATTCAGATATCGATGTTTTCTGATAGTATTTTCCTCGCTGGATCGGATGGTAGCCTCGCTGAGTGTCAAAACCGGTCGGAAATGGTTTAAAAAGCCATTCCAAACAGTGGCTTTGCTTCAAAAACGGCCAAGTCCATGTAGGGTTGGTTTCAAAAGAGGCCAACTCCACCAGTAGCCAATCACAATACAGAATTTGGTCTGAAAACTACCCACGATGCATTGCTGCTGCTCTGCAGCCAACGTGTTTCCCTCTTCTTCTGTTTACTTGCGCGCTGTGTGTGTGTTAGCGTTGTTTGTTAGAGTGTTTTAATATTCATTTCAGTGTCAGTGTTTCTCTGTAGAAATGGAAATAAATGTGCAGGAGGTTCCTCCGAACGAGGCTCGGAAAAGAAAAATAAACAAAGCTGAATGGAAACGCACCAAAGAAAAAATAGCAAGGTAAGAGGGATGACCTAACCTATATTGTTTTAAAATCCATGATTGCCTTATTTTATGCTAATATAGTTAATTAGTCATGAAATACTGAAGTTGTGGGTATCGTTTTATTTCAGATACTCGTCCAAATCCCCACCTACTTTTCCAATTTGCAACCACAGAGGACCCACAAAATTGTGCCGGCTTTTAACAATGAACGACGTTCAGAGATTTCATGCAGCATTTTACTCCACAAAAGATAAGGCAACACAAGATAGTTTCATTCTGAAGTACTGCAAGGACGAGCAGCCTGCAAGACATCGCGCTAGAACTACTGAAAGATCTCCTAGGCATGTAACGTACGCATATTTCGTGCTGAATGCGGCCAATAATCGTTTATCGGTTTGTCGAGAAGCTTTTCTGGAGATTCTTGGTATAACAAAGCACCATGTACTCGGCGTCTTCCAGCGTTTTAAGAGGCAAGGCTCATTGGTGCCCCGTGAAACTCGTGGTGGTGACCGTAAATCAGCAGCATTCAGTGATAAGCTCAACTCCGTGATTGCATTTATCAAGAATTTCAAAGGGGTCGAATCCTGTTCACTTTTCAGTGAAATTTACAAAGTTCACTTATTTTGATTATAACATAACCTCTTACCTGTCATTGTCATTCAATCCTTTCTTTTTTCAATTTGTACCAGCTCGCACGTGTTCCGCGATACTGTACATCCTTTCCGGAAATAATGTTGGTCACGAGGTTAATTTCAGTTGGCCCCTTATTGTGATTGGCCTTCAGCTTCCTTCGAGAATTCTCCATCGCTCTCGGATTGGCCGACGTCACCTGTCCACATCACGCATCTAGCATGTTCGACGGTATAAAGCTTGAACCTCGCCTACATCAACAGCCAGTCACCAGCCAGTCACCAAAATGTCTCAATGCGATGTGCTGATGCATTGCACAAAGCTTCTAGTCAAACCCACAATGCATTATAAACAATAGTAATCGAGTTTTAAGAAATCTATATAAGTTAACATCGATACTTGGCCTACGGCAGTTTGTCTCGAGTAAAAGTGATATACAAAGAATTCTTCAACTTGGAATACGGCAGTTTGACTTATATAACTGCAGCTAATATGCGGTAAAAAAAAAATATGCCCATTTCACTCCGCCACTGGCTCTAGCCTCTGTCGCTTGTGCGACACTCACTCGTGACTTGCACTGATATTTACACAAGAAAATATTAACAAAAAATAAATCAAAATCACTGCCCATCCGGCAAATAAAGGTTGTACTTGTAGATTTTGTACAGTTATAAAGTTAGTTAAATACACAGTTTGTAGAACACTGAAATATGTGTGTGTGTGCGTGACAATGAGACCATGCGGTTGCAAAGTTTTCTTCACACAAGTCCTTCATTTCACCTCGGATAATAATAAAATATTTCACAGTTCTCGTAGTGGTGAATGTCTTCAATCGTTCAATTATTACCCAATGCCATGATGGCTATCCGTAAGAAAGTTATTCGCAGATTTTTCCTACCACATGGTTTCCTTTCACTTGTGCTCCATCATGCACATGTTATCTCTTCCACAGACGAATAGGAACTGGTGTTACCAAATATGGCGTGCTCTCAGTACATGAGCTGGCCGCGTAAATTGATAGTTTCTTCCATTTACGAAGTATGCTGTACTTCAAATATGCAGAATTACTTGGTTATAATTATCGTAGATTTTTGGAATGTGAAAAATAAGTAAAAATATAATCATAAGCGATATTGCTTCAGCTTCTTCCCGCCGCTCGCAGGGTATGTTCAGTCACATTTCAGCATAAGTTTTCGCCTCTGTTGCCTGAGCAAACATGCGTCAACGGGCGCATACATCTCCACGTCAAGTAAATAAAAATTGTGGAAGTCAATTTTTATTTCAGCCATTTACCAATCCTTGGTTTGACTTCGTGCACGATCCATTCTGTCAGTGATCCTGTGATATTCTTCATCACTCATGCGATTGTCTTCACCTGCTGGTTCAATCTCAATGTTGTGAACATCAGCTGTCGTAACTTTCCTGTTATTCTCACGACATTTGTTATTTCCATCTCCTCTTCTGTCTGATTCTTCGTCTTCTGCATTTCTTCTTCTCCGTTCCTGAATGTATTGTCGACTTTCATTAGCCTTACCTTTCCAATCATTATCATATTGGAAATGAGAATCATCTTCTCTGCGGTAACCGCCACTGTGTCTGTAATCTCTTCTGGGATTATCAGTGTATCGGTTATTTCGATCCTCACGATCACGTGGCTGTCCTCTATAACCACGGTTGAAATTAGCGTTGTTATTGTTATTGTTGTTATTACGACGATTGTTGTTGTAATTGTTGGCTCTCTTTTGATATCTGTTCTGGTAATTATTGTTAATTGTGTCAAATCGACGATTCCTCGCATAAGGTGTATTGTCTTTACGATAATCACGGAAATCTCTCCTTCTATCTGGTCCCTCGTGATTTTGACGATTATTTGTTCGACGATTTTCTATAGTTTGTACAGTCTGACTGGTTCTGTCCACTGAAGTTACATTTACATCATGTGTGCTCCTATGTTTAGGTGTAGGTGCAAATTGTTCATGACTGCTATCCAGTTTTCTAAGAACTTCGTCACATTTCATAAATGTATTTGCATCTGACGCTATGAGTAACCTTTGTACTTCCATAGGATATTGTCTTCTAATGGTTTGGACAAGTTCTAATTCGGATAAAGGGGGTTCCAAACATTGCAATTTCGATAGCTGACTTGCGAAGTAGGTAGCGTACTTAGTTGTTTGAGTACTAGCGTATAACGGAACAAGTTAGATCTGAACCTTCCGATGCGCATGTGCGTCCAGTTGCATTACGTCATCCCCCCGCCTGGATTCTTTGTCAACCAGTGAGCACATACTTCATCACGCGCTAGTTAGATGTTGCCAAGTAGTCATTATTCCCAACACCATGGCAGGGTACAGATGCTGCCGAGGCATGCGAAGCAAGACTGAGTGGCTCTGTACTTTGACAAGCACGGCAACAAGCTTCCTGTCAGGAGTGTGTGAAGTGGGCGCGCTCTCAGTTTATTACCACCAATACAAATGCTATGTCACTGAGAATGCTCCTATTCGATACTTTATGCTTGCATAATGTAACCACGACGAGCAGCGAGCAGCCCCAAACAGTTGTTGCACCAAAGAGGGGAAATCGCATTTGCGTCTAGTGATCCCACTACTTCCCCTCCTAGACGAGACTCCGCCATGACAGGCCAGGTCTAACTTGCCACGCTATACCTCTTATTGGACATTTCCGCCCTTATATTTTGCTGACGTTCTAAAGACCAATAAGTCTTAAGGAATGCTACTTTAAATTACTGATAATTGTGGAATGAGTATCTGAATGCCTTGAACCAGGTTAACGGGCTGTTCTCTAGGTATTTTTCGACAGTCCGTAACTCCCTGTCTGGTGTTACCATAGTTTCTCTCATGTATGACTCCAAGTTTCTCAGAAAATCTACCGGTGTAACGGAATTAGAAATATTGAATTTTGCCGGTCGATCTTCATGGCTTCTCAAATAAACAATATTCCAGTACTGAGTTTGACCATAGTTCGGCGTGACATTAAAGTTAGGTGTCAGCCCATAATTGGGCGTTATGTTAGCATTCGGTGTCACAAATTGTGATGTTGTCCTAAATGGATTATAACCTTGGTTTTCCATCGGAATATTCGGTTTTGGTATGTAAGTCGCAGTGTTTGTAGATGGTACACCCTCTCTATTAGGTTTTAATAGATGATTGATGCGTTCATCCATTTCGGCGTATTATAACACTTTCTCAGGTTGCTTATTAATTATAGCATTCACCTGTGATTCTATCTGCTCAAATCTTCCTTCAATGCGATTATCGAATTCTTTCTGTTTCTCATCCTGTTCCTCAAGGTAAGCGTCTAATGTTTTTGCTACGTATTGGTTGGATCTGTGATTGTTCTCACGAGTTTCCTCTCGAATCGCTTCAATGTCTGTAGTTAAGTCCTGTTTTATTTTGCTGACTTCAGCCTCCACCTTCTCTACTTTGTTTGCTACACGTTTGGTATTCATGTGTACGGCAAATGCTATGCCTCTAGTTAATTTTAATCCAGAGTTAACTATAGCTACATCAGCTTTTAACACACCCACGTACGTGTTAACTTCTTCCAAACGCTGTTCCACGGAGTTAATCCTAGTACTAACGATTTCTTTAGCATTAGCGACTTCACTCCTGACTGATTCAATGTTATCGTTCATCTCCGTCTGAACGTCTTTGAGTTTTTGGTTTGTCTCAGATCTATTTGTGCGTATCTCCTGTTTTATTCCCTCCAAGTGTGCGTGATATTCCGTGCGATAAGTTTCCATTTCTGCACGCAAATCATCACTAACCTTATTGATTGTGACAGTAATTTCGGCTTTAACATTGGCAATGTCCTCTCGCACTTCAACTACATTCTGTGCCATATCTTCCCTAATGTTATTGTTTAAC
This sequence comes from Meconema thalassinum, assembly GCA_946902985.2. Taxonomy (NCBI): domain Eukaryota; kingdom Metazoa; phylum Arthropoda; class Insecta; order Orthoptera; family Tettigoniidae; genus Meconema; species Meconema thalassinum. The sequence goes on along the minus strand of OX336394.1, from coordinate 243,220,565 downwards.
AGTGCCATATCAGCTCCAATATTCGTAGTTATGTTGTTACTAGTTTGTAACAGAGCAGCTGTAGCATTGTTACTGTTCTCATTCATGTCTGCCCTCAAAGTTTCGTTATTTAGAGCCATATCTGCCCAAACAGTGTTTACATTTTCTGTAACAGTGTTTATATCTGTCCTTAAATTGTCACTGTTTTGTGTCACATCGGCCCTGACAGTGTTTATGTTTTCAGTAACATTATTAATATCTGCCCTTAAGTTTTCATTATTCTGAGCCATCTCAGCCCTTAAGTCATTATTATTTCGTGTCAAATTGTCCATCGACACCTGAAGATTATGCAGTAGGGCAGGCAAGTTTGCCAACAACTCGGCTGTCTCTTGCGCAGACATAATATCTTCAATTGGAGAAATACGGGGAACTAACAACTTCATATGCCTTAACAATGATTTGAGTTGGAAAACAGTAGAAAATTCATTCCTTCATAAATTTATTCGATGATAACAGCTGAACCTCTGGTAAAAATTTAAATGACATCAAGACAACAACAAACTTACATTTACTCAAGACTAGGATAACTGCAAATCAAATCCTCAACTTATTATCATTAATAAATGTTACCTAGCCTCATGGTCTTAATTCTGGAATAAGAATGCCATGTAGCCTTCCAAAACACTAGTACGAAATCTCGATTCGTTACTAATCTGTTGGATTTGCTAACAAAATAAAATCCTCACAAACAAACGAATCATGGAGATCGAACACAAGTTTCGATGCAACCATGTTCGGCGCCAACGTACTATATGTGCCCGCTGGCCGAAGGTTTCGGGGAGCCACCGGCTTCAAATGACCCTTCCGAGACCCTCTTCCAGTTAACACACAAGTATAGGGGACGATACATTCATAGGCTGGTGTAGCACAAAGGTCTGCACTCGGGGGTGTCGGGAATTAGTGAGGTTCGATCTTTAACCAGCTCAGAGGAATGCATCGATAACAAAACTAAACACGAAAGAGAGGTCAGTCTTAGGTTAAAATCACAAATACATTTTATTCAGAATAGATCCCTAGCCTAGCATGAGAGTTGCAAACGGCTAGTCCGATACTATTCTGCCCTGAAAGAAATATAAAAAAAGTCCTAAACAAGATCTAAATTACTCTCATGGTCCTAATACAAAATTCGACAAAATGAACAAGCTAAGAGAATGGCACGTAAGATCGGCCCTAAGCAATTACATCGAAATAACTTACGGGGGGATCAAACATCAAAAGAATTTACAGCAAAGCAAGACATTTACTTGTTTACAAATACTAGAACATTTACATTTAGTAGCAAGGGGAAAATTTGTCCTATGCTATGATGGTGCCATCTCTAACATTTATCTTTAGAGTTAAGTGTTTAGCTAGTCATAAATATCATTAATTAATAAACGAGATGCGTTTATTACTAAGAAAATCAAGCTATGTGCACAATGTTGCTGAATTTAAAAAAACTATGCTAATACAACACAAATGCATACAATAATTCAGCACTCCTATGGTTGTGCAATTGGCACTGCCTACGTACTCGATTTGTTACTGTTTGTAACAAACGGTCATAGTGTCAAAGTGTTAAGAAAATAGAAAATATAGGAAAGCCTGCCATTTGCGATAGTAATTAAACAATTACATCGACTCATATTGCTACTAATCTGATGTGTGTGCTTCAGTTATCACATCACCAATTAGTGGTCGACTAAGCATGTGAAAATGTATCAAAATGTATCTACAATAGCTTAACAGTATCTAAGTGTTAACATTTGGTCCAGAAAAATAGTATATTTTTAATGTTTATAAATTTTATTTAGGTTCAGGGGGAGATTATGAGATTTGTTAGTTTTCAAAACCCTATTTTTGAATATTATTAGAGTTTCACACAGTTATTTATTCCTGCCAGTATTGTTGTTCTGTTTATGGACCTTTAAAAGCGTTCAGTGTATTCAGGTAACGTTTGTATCCAACTTAAGCAAATAACTCAATAGTTCAATAGCTTACGAGACACCCTGTGTCTTCACCAATATTTCATCACACTTATTAGACATCCTATGTCTTCACCAATTTTTTTACTCTTATTTCGGATCCATTGATCCAGGCGCCTTCGGTTTTGGTACGACTTTAATTAGTTCATTACCACCGTTATAATCACAATAACAATGTCGGAGGTATTCATCCACCGTCACGACTCATATAATACTCTTAATTTACAAAAGTGTGGAATCCTAATTGATACACGTTTGAATTGCTGGTAATAAAGATTATGTGTACAAAAACACATCCTGACAACGCTTTAAATAAACATAAAGGTTTCTTATACAAGCTAACTGTGTGTGTGCGTTTATAAAATTGCCTCTTCCCTGAATAAATAAAACCTGCTTTCATTTGGTTACAAAATACAATTTCATTCATTGCCTGTGTGGCTTCTATTAAAGAAATAACCCTGTTTTCAAGTATTGATCTGGCCAATAAATGTGAGTAACGGAACTCTGCATTCCACTTGTAATAATGTCAAGAATCTCACAGCCTTCTAAAACAAAATATTAATCCACTGCCTAGAATCGAGTGTGCTGTGTAGTGAACTTGGCTCGTAACCTTGGCCTCGATTTAACATTGTCAAACTAGTTTATTTGTCATCAGCCTGACAAAATAAAAGTTGATAATACTTGTTTTTAAATGATACGAATGAGCGTTGAAAATCCAGCCTTCCTGGCTTCTATAAATGTTTAATAAACTATTAATTTCCACACGCGTCTTATAATTAGCTACCTGCATTGTGCACTAAACAAATGAAACCAAAATAAACTAAGTCTACTGTTTTCCACTCTTACAATACGCTATAAATATTTGATCTGACTTACAGATTCAGTGTCACTTGGTTCGAGTCCCGCCATGAGATGTTGTATGCGGTCTCGTGTATGGCTTTAGGTTACAATTTCATTGTGTCTGGACATCCTCCGTCGCCAATTCCTCACGCATGATTTAGCAATCACATGCCATCGCGCGGTTGTAGTTGTATCTGAAGATCTGCTGGTTTATCATTATTGCGATGTTAGCGTTGGTAAAAATGTAGCACATAATTAAATAAAACTGTCGCGCACTGCAGCTAATATGCGGTAAAAATTGCCCATTTCACTCTGCCACTGGCTCCTGCCTCTGTCGCTTGTGCGACACTAACTCGTGACTTGCACTGATATTAACACAAGAAAATATTAACAAAAAATAAATCAAAATCACTGCCCATCCGGCAAATAAAGGTTGTACTTGTAGATATTGTACAGTTATAAAGTTAGTTAAATACACAGTTTGTAGAACACTGAAATATGTGTGTGTGTGTGTGAGAATGAGACCATGCGGTCGCAAAGTTTTCTTCACACAAGTCCTTCATTTCACCTCGGATAATAATAAAATATTTCACAGTTCTCGTAGTGGTGAATGTCTTCAATCGTTCAATTATTACACAATGGCATGATGGCTATCCGTAAGAAAGTTATTCGCAGATTTTTCCTGCCACATGGTTTCCTTTCACTTGTGCTCCAACATGCACATGTTATCTCTTCCACAGACGAATAGGAACTGGTGTTACCAAATATGGCGTGCTCTCAGTACATGAGCTGGCCACGTAAATTGATAGTTTCTTCGATTTACGAAGTATGCTGTACTTCAAATATGCAGAATTACTTGGTTATAATTATCGTAGATTTTTGGAATGTGAAAAATAAGTAAAAATATAATCATAAGCGATATTGCTTCAGCTTCTTCCCGCCGCTCGCAGGATATGTTCAGTTACATTTCAGCATAAGTTTCCGTCTCTGTTGCCTGAGCAAACATGCGTCAACGGGCGCAATATACACATGGTGCGAAAACGAGATACAAATGTCATCGAATCAGGTCGCATATGCTGTTTTCAACGAGCTGTGTAAAAAGAACGATACAGGAGATCTTGCTGACATGCATACAATTCGTTTGTTAGCAGATGGTTGCGCAAGCCAAAATAAGAACGTCAACGTGCTGGCAATGTTTTCATACTGGTTACTGAAACATGCACCAAGGAATGTACAGTCACTTGAACTGGTATTTCCCGTGACTGGGCATTCTTTACTCCCGTCTGACAGAGTGTTTGGCTTGCTTGAAGTTTCAGAGTACCATGATGTTTTCAAAAACATGGGACCATTAATGTACTGGGTTGAGACTGGACAGCGCTGGATTGGAGAGAAGAAGCTAAGCAGGTTTTGAAGTCAACACAGGGCCTTCATTTTTCACTCTCCAAATGCAAACGCGTCCGCTTCGTTATCAATAAACGTCATACAAATGTGTAGGGAGCTGGGGACAGACATTGGCAGGCTTTTCACTGTTACGAAGAAAGGCAAATCCCTTGGTCTTATGAGTCCTTCGCCAATACCTCTTGGGTGTTCCGTGAACCTCTAAAAGATTGCAGATGTAAAAAAAATATTACAGAAACATTTTGGTGAAAAATGGCACGAAATGGAGAGACTGCAATAATATCGCAACATCACAGACATGGATGCTTCTGGTGTGGACGAGGTGGAAGAACATTGCGAATGTATGGACGAAGACGAGGAAGATGAGGATTTAGTGCTCACAACATGTTGTGCTTAGTTCCTTAATGTTACTTTGTAAATGTTACGGTACATGACTGTTACATCGACTTTTTTTTATTCAAAAGCAACCAGTGCTAAACTCCATGTTTAATGCAATGTTTTGTTGACTGTAGACGAGAATCTGTAATAAACGTTTTGGCTATCGTTCACTACATTTTTTATGTTCAAACCCTTCTACCCGTTGTTTCTTTGTATGTTTAATTTTATATTAATTATCAATGGGTAATTATTAAAACAAAAGTGCTAAAGGCATGGATTGTTCACTATTTTAACAAGAAGTTCCGTGACGAACTAAAGAGGCTACTTTTCTTAAAATTAAGGATTCATGACAATGATTAATCTATATGGATCTATCTAGAATAATGACGAAATTAAGTTGGTAATATGGAAATTTCTAATTAGTTCGAAATACTGTATACCTAGCATAATGTAGCCTAATAGAGAACTAAAGTTGGCAACCTTGGTGACTGAATATATTCTTAGTTCCATCTCTTAAGGTACGGAATACAAAATTTGGTTGAAGTCCAATGGATAGCATGGACGTTACATGCAGTTAAATATTGGATCTACCAGCGCACGTTAAATCATGTTGGCAACAATGACATACATGTATTGGTCAGAAATAATCTGAAATAATATGATCTATTGTTGTGTCAATTTTGAATGAAATCCATTAGTTAGTATAGAAATTACATGCATTTTAAAATTGGACTTATCAGCAGGCCTAGAATCATGTTGGTAGCACTGACGTATATAAGTTACTCCAAATTAATACAGAATGTCAGGTACTATACGTGTGCAAATTTTAAAACTGTCAGCTTGCATACTTTCTGATATAACGGAAATTGGATTAAAAAAATTGAGAGCATTTATTAACAGTTGGCAGCCTTGGAGGCTCTTAAGAATAAGCTCAGTCATATCTGTTTATGTACACATAGCACATACGAAATTTGGTTGAATTCCAATTGATAGTGTAGGAGTTATATGCATTTAAAAATGGACCTATCAGCTGGCTTATAATCATTTTGGCAACACTGCCATATATGGCCTCCTGGAAATTAAACTGCAATATTATTATCTAAACGTGTGCCAATTTTGAAATAGCTCCCATTCATACCTTCCAAGATATCCAACATGGAGCTCAAATTTCAATTGCGATTTTTCAGCAGTTGGTAGCACTGACATCATTTTCAAATATGGCCGTGAGATATTCAGGCATAGATGTTTACTCCTACCAATTTTTTATGATTTCTCCAGCCGTTTAGGAGTTGATAGGGGGGGGGACACACAGCCAGACAGACAGACAGACAGACGGACACACATTTGCCCGATCTCATAAGTCTACTTTTTCCTCATTTTTGCAAAATGTGAAAAGTAGGCTAAAAATAGTTCCTAGTAACCTAATCTAAGAAGTACATGAATACACTTTGGCTTAGATTCAAAAACAGACAACTCCAGTACTTGGTATCAAAACCGGCAAGTCCAGTTTTTAGACCGTTTCTACGACTTAACCGTTGATTTTTGATTAGTTGTCAATGCTGAAAATCATTTGCTTGGCTTAAACGAGAGCAGACAAAAAAACTCACAAGCGTGTGTATTTTGTCAATATGCTTTCTAGTTTTTTGGCTCTCCTGTAAAAAAAAAAAGGAAAATGGACTTGGCCATCTTTGATTCTAGGCTCCTCCTGACGTCAGAGTACGGCGACTAGCAGTCTGCCCTACCACAGATCAGGGGAGTGGAGTCACATGACTTAGGCAGGTGGACAGCCGCAGATGAACTCATTCTATTACAGTGCTCTACTCAATGCTGTACGCATCGACTTGTAATCGTAGTCAGATCTAGCACAGTTAACATAATACATTTGCTAGCACGGCAAACGTGAGCTGGACACGGGAGGCGAGGTCGGCATGGCAGTGAACTTGTCGGACGAGGCTGGTGATAGAAAACGTGCTAGTTTGCAGCGAAGGTTATCAAGTTCATTTCAACCAGTATTGCATTAACAAATTGTTACTTGCGAGTTGAGGCAAGCAGGACATTTCACATTGCGAAAATGAATTGTATAATAGTGGATTCCGTGATGAATATTCACGTGCATCAGTGGTTTAATGAAGCCAGTTTATAACATCGTCTTACCAGCATGTGGCCAGGCTAGAATATTACTGTTGTGGCAGACATTTTGTGGGAGTCAGAAACCGTGTTACGGGACATTGCAACCGACATCCATATCATTGCTTATTGGACATAGGCTTATAATGGTCCAAATACTTGCTCCATTTTATAGTTTGCGCATTTTCAACGTGAATGCCCACCATCAAATGAACTTTATAATTTCGGCATTATAATGGAGAGCACAGCTGGTGTATTTTCGTACAGCACAGACAAGGCGACCACGGGGTAGCTCATCTACCACTAGAACATTCGAATGGAACAATGAACTTCACATATTTTCTGCAGTGGTGAAGTGGGTGCTTGATGACTTTGATTTATGAACATTTATGGATATGCTTATCACATTGCATTCCGATACAGGGTGTCTGACAAACTTGTACGCACTTTATTTTTTTTTATTCGTCAGTGCGAATCGACATCTGATGGTAAGAACGTTGCTAGTGTATGCACTTTAACATGAGCGGCTAGGCGTGAGAAGAGACAGGATGGCGGAGCAGAGTGACGGGTTCGATTCCTACTGAGGCGAGTAACCGTATCGTGACATGCATTAGAATGGGGAGAATGCATTTCCACTGGCACAGGACGAAGATTTCGCCGATCTTTCGAGAAATAAATCACGAACATCTGGATTATCGTCGATCTTGGAATAAATATTTTTACAACCTGGAATATTTGAAGGTAATGTGAGCGCTTTAATGACTTCACTGATATGATTTGATATGACCATGGGAACACTTGTATTTCCTTAGGAGTGTTATTTTGAAGCATCATTCGATATATTTTTGCATTTCATCCTGATGAATTTGCTAAGATATGGTGGATTCCATGCGAAATGGCAGAGGCATTTCACCGATCTTTGCTATTTACCGACGCTATCAGGCAGGGTGTTTGATCATCTTTTATAGTGAGTTATAGTGCATTTTGAGCACAGCAGTTTATTCTATCAAGCATTTTGAGACTCGAGACCTGCAGTCGGATATTTGTGCCAGTTTTTCGCATTCTAGCGATTGTGTGGAGTTGATGACCAGGGATTTTTCTTATTTTTGATTGGATCTTTTCGAGCTATTGAATTTAATTCGCTCTAGCGAAACAGTGTCACTACTATCTGACAGTATAATAATTGTTGATTCCGGTCAAGTGCATTCATTCATATTAACCAGCGGGGCAGGGCCTTTTGCTTTATGCAATTGTGTGGTGTTTAATCGCTATACCTGCCATTAGGAATTAATCATCTGAGCCGTCGAAGATGGGGCCTTTTGCATTATGCAATTGTGTGGTGTCTAATCGATATACCCATCCTTAGGAAACTACCATCTTATCATCCGAATGCACTGTTGACTGTAAGCGAATCAAACAATAATTTACAGGTGACATATTAGTTGATCTTTACCAAGTACAGTAAAAATAAATGTAAGCAAGATTACCTTTTGTGATTCTTGTGTTGTAGATCCAATAGTTTTTGTAGCTTTGTTCTACTTCAATATACTGTAAATTTAACATCTATTAATTTTCTGATGAGTTGATTTGAACCTTTAATAAGGATTTTGAGCGATTGATTCTTTTAAGACGAGTTCGTTCCTTTTTATGAATTTATCACAGGCAGAATGGACACAGCTATGATGAATATTATTAAATCTAACACAGTTGGTGTTCTTTTGAAACTAATTTCAATGATTCTTCTAGAGATATTACACTTCGAATTTAAATAGAGCTTGGATAGGATTACAATTATTTCAGTAATTTTTCATGTCATTTGAGTGATTGTCAAAATACAATTATAGTGACCACAGTTCTGTTAGGTCAAATTTATTAATATCTGAAGCCAGTCCTACAATAAATGTGGATTATTAAATACGTTGATTCGAGATATTTTTGCCAAACGTTATGTGTAATTTGCCCAGGTTTGTGATATTACCACTTTGATATTAATGGTGTAGACTAGAGTTTTGTGAACCTTGTCTTGTTATTTTTGGATTCATGCTGTGCGCTGAATATTTGTGATAAAATGATAATGTTCAATTGTGATATTTGATGAAGTGGTTCATGTTAGATGAATTCGGGTGGTTATTTGTGGATGATAACGTCCAATGTGGAGTAGTTGAGGCAATAGATTTTGGCATGTCAATTGAATGGAAAATAAGCGTAGGTTCCTAACATGTAACCGTGTAATTACGTCTGGCAATACATTTTCACTGATGTGATACATTTTGACGACACCTCCATAACCAATCCTAGATATTTTCCGGAAGTTTAAATAATAATCCAAGTTTCTTTAATAATAAATTGTTGAATATTGCTCTGAAATTTAAATGGAACAGCTGATCTGACCTGATGATTAATAATAATAATTTAAATGAAACTGATGATTAATAAAATTAATTTAAATGGAATTGATGATAAATATAATGATTTAATTAAACAGCTGATTGATTAGTAGCTGATGTGGTGATCATTTAACGATTTTTCCATGCTTAATAATGATCCCAGTTAATTATAACAATGTTGATAGATGATCGAGATTTCGACAGGATGATTGCAAATGATTTGTGTAAATTTAGTTGGTGATTCTACTTGTGATTATAATAATTCCATTAATTTGGAACACAGCCATTCAGTGCCATTACGAATGATTGAATATGTTGTAGATGTAAATATGATTATTGTTGTGTGTTAGAGAAATGTAAATTTAAACAGTTCTCGTGCCTGATGTTATCATTAACGATGATAGGTCTCAGGGTTCACAAATAAAACAGTGACGTGTGAATCAGTGCTACGGTGACCGCGAGAACCCAAGAAACTTTTAATTTGTTTTATTTTTACACGTGAACCAATTTCATTTGAACTAGAGTGGAGATGGTTAGACTTGAAATGAACAGTTACATCCTAATTATCGCATTCTACCATTCTCCTAGGCAGGATTTGATATTTATTTGTCTTGTCCTTCAAGTTCGAATAAACCTTCTTTGATTTTAGTTTGTGTGATCTAGTGACGATGTATTTTCCCAATCCTTCCCTGTGTCATAATTAAGGCTTCACCAGAAAGGATGTGGTCTGTTAGGAATCCAGTTGTGGCGCCCTTTTCTTTGTTATTGAATTAAATTATACCCGTAAACGGCCCAAAGATACTTTGTCTCATGTTACCCACTGTTTTTTTGTTCTAAATTACAACTGGATCTCCGACACATTCCTTGATTTATTATTATTTTCAATCCACTCTGTCCTGGGATGCCTGGTATGCGATGCTATGGCAGTTGGGTCATCGCATACCACGGACGAACGGGTGAAATACCTACCACAGACACTCATAGTTGGAGTGTGAATTCGGCTCACTCTACCGAGCGACCTCTCTATTTTATTATTGGTTTTCAAACCAATAGAAATTCCAACAAAGCAAAGATATCACCATGTTTGGTCACATTAACTTGAGAAATATATGACTATTTTTAAATAATGTTTGCTTTCCCTATGAGGGGTTGGAACTCAATTTTTCAAAAAATAAGTTTGGCACCCTTTATGACATGTTTGCTAAGTTTCAATCGTCTTATAATGAAAAAACAGGATTGCCCTATGCTGTCGCCGCAAGGGTTTAAAGCAAAAGCACCACTGATTGTTTTCGACTGTTCGTATTTAGAAGTATCTATGAAAATCACCACTATTGATTTAAGGGTGTGCCTATTGTTTGATTATTCATGCCAGACAAGTAAAACATCATCCTTTGTCCAATTATGTCACCAGCATGTAACCCACCTGTGGTCAAGTGAAAAAAATCATCATTCATAGGATAGATGATAAGCGTCTGTATGCGCACACTATCTGTTGCGCTCTGGCACTGTGCACACATACAACAACAAACGTCATGTGCCCCTCAATAAGCAACAACAACGTGACAGACAAACCATGGAATTTAAAGTGTGAATTTAATCGTCTGAAAACTTTTGAAACATGGACAGTTCCCTTTGTGGATTATGGAGAATTGGCAGCTGCCGGATGTTATTACTTAAATCGTGGGGATATGGTCAAGTGAATTTTTGCAACATTGAAATTGAAAACTGGGAAATGGGGGATCGACCATTTAGCGATCATCAGCGATGGAGTCCATCCTGTCCTTACCTGAATCGCTATGATGTGGGCAATATTCCGTGGAGTTTGAATTACCCTGTCATTGTAACAGACCCTGCAAAACTAGGAGATACCTGTTGACCGTATGTGCAAACTCTTCATTTGAATGTTGTGCCAGATTAAACAAACAAACTTTGTAATAAAATTGTATGTGTTTTTTTATGACATGAATATAACCTGTATACGAAAGTAAAAAAATGTTTACCACTTGTTCAATTCATTTGCTCATTTTTTCCTGATGTCTTTTGACTTTTGCAATGTTAAACCATGAAATGGGTTAGTTTTTGATTAGTCGTCAGCGAGGTAAAAATAATAATAATAAAAAACATCATGCGTACACTCATCGTGGATTGTCAGCGGTTTAAAATTGCAGATAACAGTAGGGGGATGATGGGAATTCTATTACTCTCTAAACCCAACTTCACCCCACTACTAAGCCTCAGCCATGTAATATTTGCGAAAGCTCGCGAACCCATGGTCGGATGTTGACAAATGAGGTGTCGTTGGACTCAGAGTGACCACTTGACCAATTGCTATGGACCACTCGTTATATATATATATATTTAATTTTGGACATTTTTGTTTCGGAAAGTAGGCGATAGTTTGAAAACCAAACATGACAGAATGTTGTGGAATGGCTTAAAAGAACGATCTTTATGATCTTCATTTTTTATAATGAAACTTTTTTATTTTTTATGTTTTTTGAAAACAGTCCAATTTTGAAATTCCTATATTTCGAAAACTAGGTTTCCTACAAAAATGTTTATTTCACGTAAATGAAGGGACCCTACCCACTCTACTGTACCCAATTGTCATCATATGGAACATGTGTTCGTATCCCAGCTAACTCACGGTCTTTCGAGGTATGGGACGTTCCTGCCCACCATACGACCACATGCTCAGGATTTGAGTCTGTCAGGTAACTACTCTACATGAAAGAAACAACATATTCCTAAATACAACATTTAATGATATAAAATCATGGCTATACAACAAAAATTCAAACAAAGGATAATTTACATTTACTTCCCACAATGAAAATCAAGGTTATTTGCGAGTCTCTTCTTACAATTAGTGCTTCACTGCACTCAAATCTATTTCTAGCATCCTATCATTGATACTCTCAGACATCTACGAGTGTCCATAGTATTCTTCACGTGGCACAATTTAACAAACTGGAGTATCACAACACAATAGTCATAATATCACTTTAAATGACATTAATTCTGTAATAATTAAACATTAATCCGCTTTTCACGGGGCATTTACTTTCATTAACATAAACTCATTATCCTATGCCTTAATTAACAAGTGTTGTGTCGTGTGAATCGTATTCTTCTTTCCCATCAATATGAAACGCTAAAGTGGTACGTTTTCCCTTCCAAAATACACATGGATGAAATGTTTATAGTTTCACCATACAACGATATTCTGGGTCTGGTCGAAATTATTATCGTTACAAACGTGTCATATCATAGAAATCACCTACCCGTCTGCATAAATTAGTGTGAACTGGGCAAAATGCACTTTAAAAAGATGCCTATATTTATTTGGTTCAGCGTTCCTCCTCAGAGAATAACTGGGCCAAATATTATCCGATCACAATGATCCAACAAGGTATGTGTGTTGAAACACATCATTTAATTAAATTGGCATCATCACAACAATCATATCTTAATTACATTTCGAAATATCGAGATTCTTCAGTGTCCCACTCTGATTTTAAAATAAAGGGACCAGGTCAACAGACCTCCCTTCGAAGCAGGCAATAAAATTAGTTCCAGCCGTCCTCGTGGCATACCTACCACACCCCTCTGGCTGCTAGCAAGGTCAACTTTGTTTACAATTGCAGTACAATGGAGTTACTCTGAGTGTTGTCTCTAGTAATTGAGTCATTCTAATTATTTAACACCTACTTTTATAGTGTAATGGGCTCAACTCGGCTCCTAATTAATATTCATGGCAAGGGATGGATCCTGTAATAGCCTTGCCGTTCTGTGGCGATACTAGTGGCTTCGGGCGCGCATCACGATTGAGAAACCAAGATTTCTCATCAGCAGCTGCCTACATAATAATAAGGAAATCGGCGTTTCCTATACGACGAACACGATTATAACCTCTCAGGGCAGATTAATTAATACATGGCTCACGCAGGGTCTCGAAGAGTTACCCTCGTGGCAATATTCCTGCAAGCGGTGGATACAGACAGCCTCCGTTCCACCCCGCTGCGAATAATACAAGTATGCTCCACGGCAATACTATCTCGTAGATTAGCCAACTTTTCACCTAACGTGCAAGCTATGTTAGAATGGTCCCCACAACGTTATTGACGTAAATCACTTGATTCTACGTTACTTCGCTCGCTGTATGCGGCCCAAACAATACTTCTCATAGATGACTCAATTATTAAAGCACTCACGTCCTCTCTGCAATTACACTTAAGCCAAAGCTTTAAGTAGCTCCTAAAACAAGTATAAATTTACTGGCTTACATTACTTTAATGGTTCTCAAATACAATCCTGAGAATTGACCATATTAAATATTCATTCAACAATTTATGACACTGAAAAGCTCTCATATCTCGATATATTTTACGTTACTTTCTTACTGTTTACAAAAATACAGTATCTTTATATTAGACATGACACACTTTGAACGTTCTCTAGGCCTGACACGCCTATTACTTTACTTTTTACAGTTACCGACCCCAGATTATTATTATTATTATTATTTAACGTTACCGTTACATTCATCACTATCTTAGTCCTGAGTGGCCCTAAACAAATCACCCTCCAAGCCATATTCTACCAAAATACGAGTGGTGAAAGCTCGTACATAAGTGACTGTTACATCTTAGTCTTAAAGTGATGCTTCGTTGTATGGTGGACTATTTAATTATATTAACATTTTAAATTTGTACTCACTTTTCATTTTCGCTGGATTATTCCAGCACACCAGCCACGATCCTACCATGATGCTTGGTTTAAGCCATCATGCTATATCTCACACGACACATGCTATCACATACTTCACACATGATAATCATATTTTTATCAGTGGCTTTTCTCACTTTAACACAATACATGTTATTTCACAATACACATTAACACTTTTGAAATCACTGTAATAAAACTTATATACACTTCTCGCACTATTTCACATGTGGATCCTTAATTGGACTCCTACTAACGCCTGACCTCAGAGATGCAATGCAGCTAACTTCTGACAACCGCTGGTCTCCGTGAAAGTCTATCTTGCGTGTGCGTGCGTTCGATTCTCGTCACCTTCAATTCTGTTCAGTTCACTGTCACGTTTATATGTGATGCCTTCCAGGCTCCCATAATTGTAGTGATCCTGACGATAATGTGTCATTTATAACTATGACAATACCTCCGGGTATATTCACTGTCCAAAAACATCCTAAATTGTTACTACGCTGTAGCGAATTTATATTCGCGTATGATAATGGATAAATATCTGCTGTAGATAAAATCTTACGCGATTCATGATTACTATTTAAAAGCTGTATGATGCGCTTCCATTGTTCATCAAATATACTTGAGCGTCGATACTTTAACATTCCGCGCACTTTCCGGCGTGATCTGACAGCGTTTTAGTTTACGTGTTGAGTCAAGACGAACTGGAGATGAACTGGAGAAGAACTCGAGAAGACTGCCTTTCCTGCGCTGCTCCCCCTATATAAAGGTTTCTCGTAAAACGTAGTCCACTGGACATTCAGGACCGACTCCTTTCTTGAAATAATGCATTTCCAGGCAAAATGACGTATACACCTCGTTTGTCTAGGTGTGGAGGTCCCATAATCACTCGCGTGCAAGCGATCGCTTCGGCCAATTAATTACAATTAATTGCCTTCTTCCATAGCGTCATGACGCCACCATGGTAAATACCCTCGTGCGGGTCTCCAAATCATTCTTCTTGCGCGTAGGCCGTGTGTTCACAGGCTTATTTCAAGATACGGGCTTTAATTTAAGCGTGAGACCACTTCTAAATTATCTCTGCTAGAGTATATTCACCTGAGTGTACATTTTACTTAATTTCAATGCTCCACTTGGCTGCAATCAATTAATTTCCGTGGACTATTACCTCCTCTCCGGTCTCAAGCGTTGTCCATCGGTGAACCCCAGAGTCATTAATTTCGAGCTGTCCTGGCGGTCCAGACGAAATGAGTTCCTTCGGCGTCACTAATCCACACCCCTCTGCTGGCTGCGATTAGTCAAATGTCAAGCTGGCTTGCCTTCATGCGTTTATCCTTCCAAAACGTACATATGCTTGCATTTTCTTACAATTATTCACCTTAAACAGCTATGATATTCACATTCTAGCCGTGAAATCATGCTATTATTATATGTCATTATATAACTCATTGCTCTTCGGGTTCCCTGTAGCTGTTTCCCCTCAGAGATCAATGGTTCGACTCTAGACAGAATCATGGGCCTGGTCTTCTCTGATAAGACCCGAGTTCGATGCCAGTCTGCCGTGTCCCATTGGGCACACTACCTCTAATATAACTTTCAAGTCTCTAGGACAGAAACTGAGCAGCAGGGAGGCAAGGGGGTTCTGCCCCACCCATTTTATTTGTACCCGACTGTACATGTTAAATAATTAATATCTGGTGAACCCATGGTCGGATGTAGACAAATGAGGTGCCGTTGAACTCGAGCTGACGGGGGCTTTGCGATGGACCACTCGTTATATATATATATATATATATTAATTTTGAAACTCGATTTTGGGGTAAACAAGTGTTTTTTGTGATTTTTGCTGATATCTCACGAACCAATAAGGCTAGAGACTTGTACGAGGTGTCATTTTTTCGTCGCGTTGCCCTCTTGCCGAGAATGGCTGTGTCGAGTAGGATCAAAAACCCATTTTGGGGTAAAATGTGATTTTAGACTTTTTGTTATATCTCGCGAACCAATGCAGCTAGGGACTTGTCCGAGGGGTCCTAGGACTCGGGGTGACGCTACATTTCGAATGTGGTAATTATTGTTTTGCAAAAATAATAAAATTCACAAAGGGCCTAACATGTTGAAAAAAAACATGTTTACCTGTTTTTAAATTATAAATGAAGCGTGGTTGTCAAGACAGACGGTACCAATCGGATGTGTGTCAACGAGCCTGTCGCCACTTATAGTAGCAGTATCCCAATAAAACAATGGATACTTAGGCAGGACGGTGGGACGGTTTACGACGGATCGTTTTCCGATATTTGTTATGGCGAATGGATGAACGCTAATATTTAAAAAAAATACGAGCCTTACAGTAGACGCATATGATGTGTAACATCTGACATAGAAGAAACCTCACGTGCAATTGTTGATACACCGGTATTTTATAGTATTATTGGCACAAATATTAATCTATTATAAAAGGGATTGTTTTACAGATATTGTAGTTTATAATATGGAACTCCTTTTATTAGGTGATTTGTAGCTTCCACCAGCACTAGCCTTAATAAAGAATACGATATGGATCAACTAGATTAATAGACGCGACACCGCACATAACCTTAAATTCCTTATAAACAGTTCCTCTTGATTCACAGACCAACACGTAATTTCATATGGATTCTGTTAAAATGAGTCATATTGATATGATAAATATCGTTTAAAATGATAATCTGGTAGCAAAAATATCTACTCCACCCAGGATTAGAACCCAAGATCTCTAGATTCACAGTCATACGCAATAACCTCAAAGCTATTTCGACTACGCAAAAATTGTGCTCAAGATGCTGACTTATTTCCACGTTCTAATAATACTGCATTACGGAATTAAGTTTCATTTATATTTTGCTTGTTTCGATAATGTTCCTGAGTGACATTGAGTTTAAAATGCCATATGCCAATGCAATGCCGACTACTTACAATGTTTGATATTAAGGCATTTTACCATTTAAATACAGATACGAAGACTTCGAACATGTACCATGTCATTTGTTTAAATCACTTGACACCAGAGTTCGCATGAGTGTTTTCCGTTCAGTATGTCACACATTCCACATGGCTGAGAGTGCGTCATGGTATCAATTTTTGAAATCGCGCCCTGATTGTTTCTGTTACCAGTGCCAGCTGGATCGATCGATCGAGTTGGCAGTGCATCTTATACTCCCGTTCGATCCACCACTGCCAGCTAAGGCACACTTCCATTCGATCGATCGAGCGAGCAGTGCATACATCCATTGTCCACCACTGCCAGCTTGTACACTTCCGTTTGATCGATCGAGCGGGCAGTGCATACTTCCGATGTCCACCACTGCCAAATAGTACACTTCCGTTTGACCGATCGAACGGGCAGTGCATACTTCCGTTTGATCCACCACTGCCAGCTCGAACGTTCCGATTCACTTCCGTCCCCAATTTTCAAAATTACTCCCACAAAACTATCCAACAACCCAGCGAAAAGATGTTACACATCAAAAAACGTGTGAAGCGTGTTAGGATTGTTTACTCTAAAGGGGATCTTTAACCTGTTAATAAACGGTTATCAGTGACACCGCTCTGTGGCATTCATGCATGTTCATAGGCTAACAGACAGTTGAAGGATATGAAGCTATAACGTTCGATTGACCAAGCAATTTGTATGAAGGCAAGACATTATCGTTAACGCAAATGATAATTCTGTAATGAGATAGATTTAGAATGAAACGCAAGCTGTGAATGGTTAAATGAAATGTATCATTTAACACTTGTAGCTGGTAGCCTGCTAGCAGGCCCCCATGTGTTTTGTCACTTGAAGGCTGAAAATGTGTTAAATGTGTTTGGAGTTTTTTTTTTACCCTGAAGAGCATCTTTAACGTTTTAGTCAACGGTGATGAGCGAGACCGCTCTCTAACACAGCAGACAGTTGTAGGATATGACCAAGTGATTCTTGGACGTGGTGAAAGTATGTGGTTAACATGATCATGTATTAAGGATGGCCGCTTGCTAATAATTATTATTACAGTAAAATGTTTAAGAATAATAATAATAATAATAATAAGACACACATGTTTTCAATGCTAACACACATACAGTCCTGTTCGCTGGAGATTGAATACTGTACCTAGCCAGAGGCCTTTGTGAGAGTTTTTGCTGCTGATAAGGCTGGAATGTCTACATGGGCAGGAAGAGCATTGTCGAGTTACTTGCCTCGTGGTGGCTATCAGGTGTAACGTTTAAGCAGAGACCGCCATTTTGGTTCTGAGGCAGAAGGACAACCGATGTATAACAGGCAGCAATTTTGGTTCCTTATTAAAAAACATGAAACTAGTATAAGGTACGCGAATCTTTTCGCGTGGGAACATGTGTGTGAGAGAGAGAGACAGAGAACCTTTCAAGGTCCAATCGCTGAGAAAATGCAACTCTCTCTGTTGCTAAGCAGACTGATAAGGATTGCGTTAGTGATGCACTTGCCGTTTTAACAAACAGATGTATAGAGTAGAACTCACAAGGGAAGTCTCTGAACAGGGGAATCGCGGATCCTGCCGAAACTTAGCAAATGTGTTGCTTGAGCCCAACTAGGCAGAACCATGAAGAAAAATCTTTCGGAAATTATTTCCTGCCCTCCGTAGACGGCAATAAGTACAACAATTTTAAACTGTGCGCGCTGGTCAAGCGCGGGTGTGCCTCACGCCTGATTGGTGGCTCAAAAGGTCATGCTCCAAACGACTGCCCTCCCGTACTCGCGCTCACAACCTGCGCTGCGGCGTGGACATTAATGCTGCATCTTTACAATGTATTGCACGTCGTGCTTTATTATTAATCATGCAATGTAAGGTATCACAAATACATATCATTACAACACAACACAGAGTAAACTGAACCAATAGTCAAACAAGTGAGTAAGTGACCAAGCTACTTCACATAGTTCTGACAACAGTGATGTTCGTGGTAATAATGTTGGAAACACAAACTGGTTTTACACCATCCACACCGTATGAAAAACGGGCGAGTGCAAGTACTACATTGTATTGCACTGATATCGAAACAATATGGCACAGGGTGTTCAAACCCGCCGGGATTGTCGGATAGGTACTGACTTCGGTATCATGCGTATTGCCACATTGAAGTAAAACGAGGGGACGCCAATTGGTGATATGTCAGAGACTGCATTTTCAAGATCGTATTTCTCTGGGCCAAATTGATGTCAAAATTCAATAACCGAACTGTGTTCGAAAATCTACGGACAAAGCTTTTCCAGACCCTAAAGCCGTATACATCCAATGGTTGACAATAGGCTGTGGCTCCAGGAGGTATCATCATCAGTCGTATGCGCTCTTCGCTTTCTAACGATTTATGTCCAGAAAAGGAATCCAGAAGGAGTACCGCATTGCCGGACAGTAGATGCTGTTTGAAAACATTGTGAAACCAATCCTTCAATTGTGCGGATCACATTTTGCCAGATTTTGTAGGAACAACGTAAATATTGTCATGTGCAAACATAGTTTCTTTCACCCTTTTTCCAAACACACCTTTTGGTTCTTTCAGAGTTATGGAGAGAGGTCCTAGTAGCTTGCCGGCTGCTGTTATTGTTGGCATTATTGTATAACTGTGCGTTGTGGCCCCCACTGATTGCACTTTTGGAGCAAACCGTTTTCGACCCTTTTATAGCCAGTGTTCTACCCGAACACATCTCCAAATTGAACCCACTTTGATCACTATTGCATACGTTCCCAGGGCCGAGAGAATCAAGAACCGATGTAACCTCTTCTACGAATATTTCTGCTGCTGACATAATATCCATTTCTCGATGGGCATTCTTTGATGTCACAGTTGTTATTTTTCGCGAAATGATATTATAGCGATCCATAAAGTGCTGCACCCAGGAATGGCTGGCTTTAAACCCCGTACATTTTACGTCCTGTGCAGCTAGCATAGCCCATTGCTGAATTGTCACGTCATGTATTACTTCATTATTCTGATGGGCAATGTCAAATTGGGCTTTTACGACACATGTTGAATGAAAATCCACAACCTGCTTCCAGTCTCCGACCGGGTCAGGAATGGAATGAATGAAGCCCCCATCTAGCGGCGAGGATATGAACTGTGCCGGCTGCCGAGGCACTCCTCTGGGGCAATGATTAAATGAATGACAGATGAAATGAAATGATAGTGGAGAGTGTTGCTGGAATGAAATTTTTGACAGGGAAAACCGGAGTACCCGGAGAAAAACCTGCCTGCCTCCGTTTTGTCCAGCACAGATCTCACATGGAGCGACCGGGATTTGAACCACGGACCCAGCGGTGAGAGGCCGGCGTGCTGCCGCCTAAGCCACGGAGGCTCTACGACACATGTTATTCTCCTCAATTTGTCGCGGCGGGTGCCTCCCCTTTTCACTTGCTCTGCCCACAAATATAGACCTTTCTTGCTTTTTAAACGGTGAAACTTACTTTTTACCGACGAAAAGGAAAGCGGACGCCTCTTACTGCTTTTCCAATAATCAACAGCATTTTGTTTGTATTCCATACCTACAGCTTCATCTGACACTTTCCTGGGTGAGCTATCGGTGGCAGCCCAAATATTATCGTCATCAGAGTTGTTGGTGTTACTGTCATCCGGTAGCTCATGTGTGGCGACAGTAAGAGTAGAATAGGAGTCCACGTTCGTAGTACTGTTTTCTATACAACCAGTTATGATACCTGTAAACATCAATTAGCACGACAAATAAACACACTTGTTACAAGAGACGAACGCCAGAAAGTCAGATAGGCACAAAACCATCAATAGCCTATAGCCTACCATCCAAACTGTCCAACAGGTCCTGTTCTAGAATGCTGAGAGGCCTTTCCATACATTTTCCATATTTTTCCTCCAGACAACATATAACTTTTGCAATTAATATTCATCATGCAATGCATGGGACACTCTCCGTATACGGATATAAGCGTATGCCGGGCCTGTCGCCTCTCATTCGGTGACTGTGCACCGTAGGCCGGGAAGCAACCTCTGACGCAGCCAATGAAGCTCACGCCACTGGCGCGCCAATTTAAACGCGTAAATCTTTTTTTTCATCTAATACAAGGGGAAGTTAATTTCCGAAAGATTTCTCTTCACGGTTCTGCCTATTTGGGCTCACGCAACGTATCTGCAAAGTTCCAGCAGGATCTGCGATTCCCCGGTTCAGAGACTTCCCTTGTCAGAACTGAACTTTGGAATAAGATCCTTTAGTTTTTTGGTAAGTACCTATGAATGATTATTTTAATGATATCATGCTAATGAACCTTAAATTTATAGTTATTGATAAGGTAATTAATGATTTTTTTATTTATTTGTTTGCAGATAACCGGTATAACTGTCATGTCTGAGAAAGAGACCATTCCACTTTTGAGCCCACTAGAAAAAAACAGCAACAAGCCAGTACAAATCAAGGTGAGATTTTTTTAAACTAACTTGTTTCATTTTTGTTTGATACATATATTTTTTAATGAAATGCATGTATTAACCTGAATTTAGGTATTTATAGCCGTTTATTTTATTTATTTATTTTTAGAAACTTGGAAAGAAAAGCCTTACCGCCGTAAAAGTTGCTGAAAACCCGAGACGCAGCAGAGAGCAACCATTGTCTCCAGGCAGTGAACTATTGAAAACTCAGGAAAGTCTAACTT
The DNA here is from genome assembly GCA_946902985.2 of Meconema thalassinum. Taxonomy (NCBI): domain Eukaryota; kingdom Metazoa; phylum Arthropoda; class Insecta; order Orthoptera; family Tettigoniidae; genus Meconema; species Meconema thalassinum. Next base: position 243,199,031 of record OX336394.1, on the reverse strand, counting down.
AAAAATGCTATTCCATTTTACCACTAATGAAAAACCATAGACAAAAAATATTTAATACATGTACATGACTGGGACGATGATTGCTCTCTTCATTAATGGCCATATAATGGCAAACGGTACAAGACCATATTGGTTGTTGACCGGGAAAGTACAAGGCCATATTGGATTTTCTAAAAAATCAAAAATTTAAATTCAACTGACGTGACGTTCCCTATGGACTCAACAATTATCCACAGGTTTGAACATGATAATCTGAAAATGACATGACATTTATTTTTTGTTTATATATTGGTTAAAGGAGGATGTAAATGACTGCAGATTTATAAAAAAAAAATAAGTACATGGGTTACTCTTAGCGTCGACATACAGTTTATTTTTAATTGTGTTTTTCATTCAATGTCAATTAAAGTAAAAGTTTTTTTTACAAGTATTGATTGATTAATTGAGTGAAGGGTTATTTTGTTTGTTTTTAGGAGTCGTCATGCGCCATTAACGTAGTGAACAGACAATGAAAAAAGCATACATTATGCTTTAAAGTACTCTGTGCTCTTGTGCAACGTTAATAACTTGCAATATTTTTTTTATTATAACACATGGCTTTAATACCAAATACAACAAGCGAGCAAGTCGGTTTACCATGTGGGCTAAATTTAAAATCAGAATATGATCGTTGGTTAACATTTGAATCCTGGCCTGTAGGCTTTTTGTCAAAACATAAACTTGCAGAAGCCGTTTTTTTTTACTTGAACCGAGAAGATGTGGTGCGCTGTGTGTTTTGTCGTATTGAACTTTCACACTGGGAAGAAGGGGATGATTCCTTTAGAGACCATTTGCGATGGTCTCCTCATTGTCCTTACATGCTTGGAAAACAAGTGGGTAACATACCCTTGTATCCATTTTACCGAACCACAAGGCCATTGGCTACTACTTACGTTGCTGAATCACAAATAAATAATAATTATGATGTATTACCAGCCAACGGTAGTGTCGATATATGTGGTCCATATGCCATAGACAGTGTTGAATTGGCATGTGCTTTTTAAAAATTGGGAGTTTGCAAGACCAAAGCACGAGCACACCCAGAGTACAGCTCTGTTGAAAAACGTTTAGAATCTTATAAAAATGTTTGGCTATTAATATTAAAACACCTTGCAAAACAGCTAAGTGAATCTGGATTTTCTATACTGGTGAAGGGGATAAAACAATATGTTTTCATTGTGGATTTGCTTTAAAGGTTTGGCAAATGATTGATGACCTTTTTGTGCAACACGCTCGTTGGTTACCTAACTGTAGATACATGGTGTTGCTTAAAGGTCAAGAATTTGTGAACACTATTTGTGAACAAAACGTGATTGCAACACAAGACATAAAAGTGCCTTTAGAGCTAGAACACGCGAAGCAAATACATGAGGCTGAAAAAAAAGATGTGTCTCTCGAACAGATACAAAAGTGTGACCAACAATTATGTAAAATCTGTTATCAAGAAGAACTAAGTGTTGTATTTTTACCTTGTGGACACTCGATAGCCTTTGTCAAGTGTGCATTAGCACTTAACACTTGTGCTATATGCAGAAAAGTAGTATCTGCTACAGTTAGGGCGTTTCTTGCATAAATATTATAATTTATTAGCAATGCATAGTGCAAAATAGCTATATGCACAATATTATTACAAGCTGTTGTAGAGTGTAATAGATATGCATTTGGTTTGTTTATAGACTACTACAATGAATGTTTTGAATGCTGTGGGACAAGCATGTGGCTTAGAGACAAAGAAGCTCAGCGAATTGCCAACGCATATTCCATTCCGGATTATCAAGATTCGGAAATTGAAAACAGCATATGGTGATCGTGAACTTTGTGTATGCGAAAATTTTGAGACATTTCTGCCTACACGGTTTAATTATATGACGGAGAGTGTTTTTGATGAAGTGAATAATGCTGTGCAACCTGTACACCTTTGTAGTGTGAATATCGTACTGACAGGTCAGTTACTACTATGGAACTTCCTACAACCAACAAAGGTAGGCAACGTCCACTCCATCAAGGCTACTCTTATAACCATAATCGTCAGAATGTGAATGGTATAATATTCTGGCGATGCTCAAAAGAGAGGTCAACAAAATGTCGAGGCAATCTCAAAAGTAAAAATGGAAAGGTTTTAAGTGTGAGTGTTCATCAATGTATTGCTCCAAACGAACCGCGGTTGCTGTTTACAAACAATTATCAAAATGCTAAAAGGCGAGTGCTAGGAAACAATACTGCTGCTAAAAGTAATTCAACGTTCAAAAAACCCTTGACATTATACAAAGCCACGCAGACTCTACATGAGGACACTGTAGAGGAAGAGGAAGAGGAACAGGAACAGGAACAGGAACAGGAAGAGGAACAGGGATATTTAACTGGTTTTAGTGATGTTGAGGATAATGTTGAGCATAATAATAATCATGCTGCTTATGATTATAATAGTGATAATGACGTTTTATACCTATTGTTCGCCGTGGAAAAAAGATCTACAGCAAGCTTTGTTTTTAAAACTATAACACACTATCGTAAAAGCAAAGACTTGTATTAAGTATGCATTTATTGTCATAACCATATATACTCTGCAATGTTAAATATTGTAACTCTGTAGAAAATAAAACAGCATTGTAACATCATTTGCATTTATTTACAAACTTTATATACATTTTTTTTGTTTCAGCATCATATTTTTAAAGACAATACAAAAACTAAAACATTATTATTCTATACGCATATTTTTTTTCTTTCAGTCTATTGTCATCACTTATATTTTTCCAATATTTTTCACTTTTTTATTTAATTAAAACGCACCATGCACCTATTGCTTTTAAAACCTTCATAAATTAAGTGTACAGGTTGCACAGCATTATTCACTTCATCAAAAACACTCTCCGTCATATAATTAAACCGTGTAGGCAGAAATGTCTCAAAATTTTCGCATACACAAAGTACACGATCACCATATGCTGTTTTCAATTTCCGAATCTTGATAATCCGGAATGGAATATGCGTTGGCAATGCGCTGAGCTTCTTTGTCTCTAAGCCACATGCTTGTCCCACAGCATTCAAAACATTCATTGTAGTAGTCTATAAACAAAACAAAAGCATATCTATTACACTCTACAACAGCTTGTAATAATATTGTGCATATAGCTATTTTGCACTATGCATTGCTAATTTATGCAAGAAGCGCCCTAACTGTAGCAGATACTGCTTTCCTGCATATAGCACAAGTGTTAAGTGCTAATGCACACTTGACACAGGCTATCGAGTGTCCACAAGGTAAAGACACAACACCTAGTTCTTCTTGATAACAGATTTTACATAATTGTTGGTCACACTTTTGTATCTGTTCGAGAGACACATCTTTTTTTCGGCCTCATGTATTTGCTTCGCGTGTTCTAGCTCTAAAGGCACTTTTATGTCTTGTGTTGCAATCACGTTTTGTTCACAAATAGTGTTCACAAATTCCTAACCTTTAAGCAACACCATGTATCAACAGTTAGGTAACCAACGAGCGTGTTGCACAAAAGGGGTCATCAGCCATTTGCCAATCCTTTAAAGCAAATCCACAATGAAAACATATTGTTTTATCCCCTTCACCAGTATAGAAAATCCAGATTCACTTAGCTGTTTTGTGAGGTGTTTTAATATTAATAGCCAAACATTTTTATAAGATTCTAAACGTTTTTCAACAGAGCTGTACTCTGGGTGTGCTTGTGCTTTGGTCTTGCAAACTCCCAATTTTTAAAAAGCACATGCCAATTCAACACTGTCTATGGCATATAGACCACATATATCGACACTACCGTTGGCTGATAATACCTCATTATTACTATTTATTTGTGATTCAGCAACGTAAGTAGTAGCCAATGGCCTTGTGGTTCGGTAAAATGGATACAAGGGTATGTTACCCACTTGTTTTCCAAGCATGTAAGGACAATGAGGAGACCATCGCAAATGGTCTCTAAAGGAATCATCCCCTTCTTCCCAGTGTGAAAGTTCAATACGACAAAACACACAGCGCACCACATCTTCTCGGTTCAAGTAAAAAAAAGGCTTCTGCAAATTTATGTTTTGACAAAAACCTACAGGCCAGGATTCAAATGTTAACCAACGATCATATTCTGATTGTAAATTTAACCCACATGGTAAACCGACAAGCTCGCTGGTTGTATTTGGTATTAAAGCCAAGTGTTATAATAAAAAAAAAATATTGCAAGTTATTAACGTTGCACAAGAGCACAGAGTACTTTAAAGCATAATGTATGCTTTTTTCATTGTCTGTTCACTACGTTAATGGCGCATGACGACTCCTAAAAACAAACAAAATAACCCATCACTCAATTAATCAATACTTGTAAAAAAAACTTTAACGTTAATTGACATTGAACGAAAAACACAATTAAAAATAAACTGTATGTCGACGCTAAGAGTAACCCATGTACTTATTTTTTTTATATAAATCTGCACTCATTTACATCCTCCTTTAACCAATATATAAACAAAAAATAAATGTCATGTCATTTTCAGATTATCATGTTCACACCTGTGGATATTTGTTGAGTTCATAGGGAACGTCACGCCAGTTGAATTTAAATTTTTGATTTTTTTGAAAATCCAATATGGCTTTGTACTTTCCCGGTCAACAACCAATATGGTCTTGTACCGTTTGCCAATACATGGCCATTAATGAAGAGAGCAATCATCGTCCCAGTCATGTACATGTATTAAATATTTTTAATGGTTTTTCTTTAGTGGTAAAATGGAATAGCATTTTTAAGTTAGACTTTCCTGAGTTTTCAATAATTCACTGCCTGGAGACAATGGTTGCTCTCTGCTGCGTCTCGGGTTTTCAGCAACTGCTACGGCAGTAAGGCTTTTCTTTCCAAGTTTCTATAAATAAATAAATAAATAAATAAATAAATAAATAAATAAATAAAATAAACGGCTATAAATACCTAAATTCAGGTTAATACATGCATTTCATAATATATATATATATCAAACAAAAATGAAACTAGTTAGTTTTAAAAAATCTCACTATGATTTGTACTGGCTTGTTGCTGTTTTCTTCTAGTGGGCTCAAAAGTGGAATGGTCTCTCTCTCTCAGACATGACAGTTATACCGGTTATCTGCAAACAAATAAATAAAAAATCATTAATTACCTTATCAATAACTATAAATTTAAGGTTCATTAGCATGATATCATTAAAATAATCATTCATAGGTACTTACCAAAAAACAAAAGGATCTTATTCCAAAGTTCAGTTCTGAGCTCTACTCTATACATCTGTTTGTTAAAACGGCAAGTGCATCACTAACGCAATCCTTATCAGTCTGCTTAGCAACAGAGAGAGTTACATTTTCTCAGCGATTGGACCTTGAAAGGTTCTCTGTCTCTCTCTCACACACACATGTTCCCACGCGATAAGATTCGCGTACCTTATACTTGTTTCATGTTTTTAATAAGGAACCAAAATTGCTGCCTGTTATACATCGGTAGTCCTTCTGCCTCAGAACCAAAATGGCGGTCTCTGCTTAAACGTCACACCTGCTAGCCACCACGAGGCAAGTAACTCGGCACTGCTCTTCCTGCCCATGTAGATATTCCAGCCTTATCAGCAGCAACAACTCTCACAAAGGCCTCTGGCTAGGCACAGTATTCAATCTCCAGCGAACAGGACTGTATGTGTGTTAGCATTGAAAACATGTGTGTCTTCTTCTTATTATTCTTAAACATTTTACTGTAATAATAATAATTATTAGCAAGCGGCCATCCTTAATACATGATCATGTTAACCACATACTTTCACCACGTCCAAGAATCACCTGGTCATATCCTACAACCGTATGCTGTGTTAGAGAGCGATCTCGCTCATCACCGTTGACTAAAACGTTAAAGATGCCCTTCAGGGTAAAAAAAAATCCAAGCACACTATACACATTTTCAGCCTTCAAGTGACAAAACACATGGGGGCCTGATAGCAGGCTACCAGCTACAAGTGTTAAATGATACATTTCATTTAACCATTCAGAGCTTGCGTTTCATTCTAAATCTATCTCATTACAGAACTATCATTTGCATTAACGCTAATGTCTTGCCTTCATACAAATTGCTTGGTCAATCGAACGTTATAGCTTCACAACCTTCAACTGTCTGTTAGCCTCTGAACATGCATGAATGCCACAGAGCGGTGTCACTGATAACCGTTTACTAACAGGTTAAAGATCCCCTTTAGAGTAAACAATCCTAACACGCTTCACATGTTTTTTTAAAAATATTAGCGTTCATCCTTTCGCCATAACAAATATCGGAAAACGAACTATCGTAAACCGTCCCACCGTCCTGCCAAAATATCCATTGTTTTATTGGGATACTGCTACCATATGTGGCGACGGGCTCGTTGACACAAATCCCGGTGGTACCGTCTGTCTTGACAAACACGCTTCATTTAAAATTTAAAAACAGGTAAACATTTTTTCAACATGTATGGCGTTAGGGCCTTTGTGAATGTTATTACTTTTGCAAAACAATAACTACCACATTCGAAAGGGAGCGTCACCCCGAGTCCCGGGACCCCTCGTACAAGTCCCTAGCAGCATTGGTTCGCGAGATACAACAAAAAGTCTAAAATCACATTTTTACCCCAAAATGGGTTTTTGATCCTACGCGACACAGGCATTCTCGGCAATAGGGTAACGCGACGAAAAAAATGACACCTCGTAAAATTCTCTAGCCTTATTGGTTCGTGAGATATTAGCAAAAATCACAAAAAACACTTGTTCACCCCATAATCGAGTTTCCTATTTTTTTTTAATATAACGAGTGGTCCATCGCAAAGCCCCCGCCAGCTCGAGTCCAACGACACCTCATTTGTCAACATCCGACCATGGGTTCACAAGATATTAATTATTTAACATGTACAGTCGGGTACAAATAAAATGGGTGGGGGAGAATCCCCCTAGCCCCCTCATCTCAGTTTTTGTCCTAGAGACTTGACATTTATTTTAGAGGTAGAGGGGGGTAGGTGGTAGGGACCATTCACTTACGTCAAATAAACATTTTTGTAGAAAACCTAGTTTTCGAAATATAGGAATTTCAAAATTGGACTATTTAAAAAAAAGTTTCAATATAAAAAACAAAGATCAGAGACCGTTCGTTTACGCCATTGCAAAACGTTCTATCATGTTCGGTTTTCAAATTATCGCCTACTTTCGAAAACAAAGATTTTCAAAGTTTGTTAAAAATATAACGAGTGGTTCATAGCAAAGGGGTAGTCACTCTGAGTCCAACGACACCTCATTTGTCAACATCCGACCATGGGTTCGCGAGCTTTCGCAAATGTTGCATGCCTGAGGCTTAATAGTGGGGTGATGTGTGTTCTAGAGTGTAATAGAATTCCTCTCATCCCCCTACTGATAACAAATGTATATTTAAGGAAGTAGCTTTTATCGACTGTTGTACGTTTTGGGTGTCTAACCCCATTCATTTTATGTTGAAACCTCCCTATGCCTTTGAGTTGCTTAGTGAAAAAGATCAAAAGCAGAACCAAGGGATTGAAAAGCATTTGCAATTAGTATGGAAAGAGGGTGATATTTTCTCCAAGTATATTGACTTAGTCATGAAAGCCCATTTGTCAATGTGATTTGTTAAAGGGTGTGAAAAACGCCAGTGGCTCCAACAATTTTTACCTCTCACTGTCAATGTATTGACCTTTTAGATTTGGGTTGCCCATCCCTGCAAACGCTTATGGATACTTGTCCTTGCGACAATATTGAAAATAAAGCCTTAGCGCATGCGTGGCAATTGTATCACTGGCTCACCACCAATGCATGTTGGGAGTTGTTGAATAAAATTAAAACTGAAAGTTTATCGTCCAATGGTAGCAGTGAGAGTTGTCACACGTGAGGTGATTACATCAACGTTATAAACATGGACGCCACTATAATCGACAAGGCTATTGTTAAGTTCTTTGTGTGCAAGAAAAAACTTATTAGCTTTACTCAACATGAATTATTATCACTACCTAAATCATTTATTTTTTATGTTGCTGCCAACGCTGTGAAAAAAAATGGGAAAAGGCGCGTGCCGAGTGGACTACTGACCCTGTATTGAGTGAACTACAACCATTCAGCCATTTTTCCCATCACAAGCAATTAACCATGGCAAAAATACCTTCCATTCGACAGTGTGTCACATGTCAATTGAAAAATTATATCATGATCATAAAACTCACTGTAAAGACATTGTTTCATCATTCCATGGCTGTCATGCGGAAAACAACTACCTACCATGCTCGTCAGCAGCCGCTGACAAACAACAACAACAACATCATCATCAACAACAACAACAACAACAACAACAACAACAACAACAACAGCAAGAACAAGAAGAAGAAAAAACAACAACAACAAATAAAATTGTTTTTCACTGATTGAAACCTCCATGCTGCAAGTGTACTGGCCGTGGAATTATTGATAACATTATTAAAAACTTACCATTTGAACTTCACCTAAGTTACCTGCTTACAGATTTGCGGACCTGGTACTCGTCTTGAAGATCGTTTGAGGAGAGGGGATATGGGGATAAATGCTTTGGACCATGCATGTCCTAATCATGATATAGCCTATCAAAACAGTGATTCCACAATAAGACGCATTGCCGACAAAATCTTGTTAAACATTGCCAAGCAACGAACAGCTTCATATGCCAGTCTATCAGAACGAATGGTTGCATTTATGGTTATTGCTGCTATGAAAAGCAAATTACTTTTATCTAACTATGGACTGTAACATGATCATTTTTTAATGTATAGTATCACTGTTATGATTTTGAAAAATAAATAAATAAACAAGAGACCATCTTGTGTTTTTTTTTCATTATTATTGACTAATTGATTAAATATGAACATGATAACTATGCTATAAATGGTGTTTCAATTAAAATTATTTTTAAAATTATAAACAATAAAAAAGAAAGGACAACAGTGCATTATTATTGACTAATAGTTTCATTATGATCATTATAAACAATGATATAAATGATATTTAAACTATTTTATTTTAAATTTTAAACAATAAAAAAGAATGGCACTGCATGATTATTGACTAATGAATTGTATATGATCATTATAAATATTGTACTAAAACTATTTATTTTATTATAAACAATAAAAATAATGACAGTGCATTATTTTTAACGAATAGTTTATATTATGATAATTATAAACATTGTATCAATGGTAATTGTACCAAAAGATAAAATAAGTTAAAACGTCATGGGCTTAAGGGTCGCTTGTTCATGAAACATCCCCTCATGCACTGCAACCACAAGTAAAAAATAAAATAAAAACATGTTTTTAAAGGTAGTAATAGTAGCGTATGAAATCATTAACAAGTTTAGGACTATGTTTTTTTTGTAAAACGCTTATTATTATTATTATTATTATTATTATTATTATTATTATTATTATTATTATTATTATTATTATTATGTAATAAAACAATTCATTATGATTTTGTTTGTACAAAACCATGTGATCATTTAAGACAAAGTAACGTTAACTTTAAATTATTTATTTTTATTATGTAATAAAACATGTTATTATGACTTTGTTTGTACAAAACCATGTGACCATTTAAGACAATGTGACGTTAACTTTAAATTATTTATTTAATAAGTAAATAGTGTTGATTTGTTTTCTTTTTTTAAGTTTGGCGCTTTTTTTTTACTTGTGGTTGCATTGAATGAGTGCATGTGCTAAATCAACAAGCTATCCTTAAGCGCATGACGTTTAAACTTATTTTAAAAACTATACAGGTACATGAAAAGAAAGTAAACAAGTAGTTCCGTGAAGAACTATACAGCCTATTTTCATATATCCTACTAATGTTAATTGCCTCTATCAACATACTAAATTTCAATTTGATTGCTGTAATAGATTCGTAGGTAATGAGAACCGTCTAAGTATTTCGGATGGTCGCCATGTTGGACTTTTATATATGTAGGTCTTAGAGTTATGTACTGTTACATGAAGATTATTGTGTACGTGTAGTACTCAAACTTCAATCACATGATTAGGACACAAGAAGTAAAAACGAGATTTTAAAATTTCGCACAGCTGCCATCTTGTGGTTATGGAAACAATTGAAATAGATTAGATGCCAGTGGATTAACATTTGTATAAGGATTTACTGTACCAAGTTTCACTGCACTTGGATGGTTAAATTGCGAGAAACGACCCTGTGAATATTTATACTTCGCGTCGCCATCATGTTGGAGTAGTGATCACCAGGTTATTGAAAGTCCTATAGGTGAAATTATGTTCATAACCCCTATGAACATAAAAAGAATCAGTTTGATTGCTGTAGTAGATTCGTAGATATTGAGAACTGTCTAAATATTCCGGATGGTCGCAAAAATTGATCTCCATTGATCTTTCACCTGGACGGACTATATTATCAAACCAAGGTTCACCCTCAAAAGTGCAGCTACGGCTCTAAGTGACATTCCCTCGCATCATGCGGCAATCAGTGGATCTCAAAAGTGGCTTCTACCACATACCTTTACGCCAAAGGGACATCTTTACGTACGGCATCCGGTATGGCCGAAGGAACTTCTGCTGGCAACGGCTCCCGATGGGACATGCCCTGGCGCCCAGCGTAATGCAGCGCTGGGCACGGGCAGTGGGTGGATTATTAAGTGAACAATTTCCAGGACTCAATATGATCGTGTACCTAGATGACTGGCTCATCTATGGGGAGAACCTACACGTGGACGAGATAGTGTTATTTCTTGAAGTCGTCGTGGGCGTCACTATAAATCGACAGAAGAGTCTCCTGCGACCATCGGTTATTGTGCAGTATCTTGGTGTAGTGATCAATATACCGGCTCAATGCCTTCTACTGCAACCTGGCACCAAACAACGCATACGCCAAATTCTTGAAGACATACCCTTCTATGATGAACACCAAGGCCAGCAAGCAGCTGAGTTCTTGAGCTGGGTGTGCTGGGTCATGAACTGGCCCATGTTCATACCCAAGCACACCCTCTCAAAGGAGGCCTACTGGCCTCGCCGCCTTCTCACCACCAGCTTCATGGACATGCCTCGCCTGATGAACCGACAGGGACACGCCATCATTGTGTATGCCGACGCGACTCCTAACAGTATCGCGGGGATTATTCCGAACCTGCACCTGGCCTGGGTCCAGGCGTTCCAGTACCCGGCGACCATCAACGAGAGCGAGCTTGCGGCCGCCATTATGGCTGCCACCTGGAGCATCAAAGACAATGAAGTGTCTGATCGTGATATTTTGTATGTGTACACAGATTCAGCGGTTGCCCGCTACACGTTGATTTCTGGCCGTGGGCCACTTTTGTATAGAACCATGTATATAACGCCTATGTATCTGTCTTTGATAAAATTAGCAGTAGAACGAGGTATTCGCCTCGTGTGGCGAACCGTCCGGTCGCTGGAGAATCCGGCTGACGGGCCCTCCCGGGCAGTACTTTCCGAGGTACGCGCGGCCCTGCCTTCTTGATATAAGGAGGTCGCGCCCGGGAGGGGCCGTCAGTTGGGTTTTACTCAGTGAACGGACGGGGCACCACAGCAGCTTTAACTTGACCCAAATGTCTGTAAGAGTAATGAAACTCCATAAAGTGTGAAATGTTGAATTTCATTTTGTTTTCTCTAGGAATGTTCCTAGCTTGAGTTTCAGTTGATATTACATTCTTTTTATCAAACTCATTTTTACTCAGAAACAAAGCATGACAACAACAAACAACAATCAGAACACATTACAGCAGTTTTAGGTTGGCACTGAATAAGTCATTTTAGAAACAACACATATCCAGGAGATGTGGTGTTTCTCAAATGAACGAATATTTGACCGTCTCGTATCACTGTGCTTTCTTATCGGAGATGTGGTGTTTTATATGTATTGGATGTGCCTTGCCTTCACCTACAATTTTGTATGTCGAACTCAATTTCGGTAAAAAATGGAGATGAGGTGTTTCTCAAATGACTGATTCAATTTATGAAAAGGAAGCAGTAGATACTGTACCTGTGGGGTTATATTTTAGTAGTCTAGGAATTCTACTTGCAGTGAAACATTGAATTCATAGGGACTCCATTGAAAGTAAATAAATTTCTCGCTCAATACTAAAAATACAATAATTTAACTCCTAATGAACTAATATACACACGTATTAAAATAATTAATCTTAATAGACCTATCTAGAATAATGACGAAATTAAGTTGGTAATACTGAAGTCTTTAATTAGTTCGAAATATACCCGAAATTGAGTAGCCTAATGCAGCACTACAGTTGGCACCCCTGGTGACTGAATATATTCTTAGTTCCATATCTTAAGGTACGGAATACACATACAAAATTGGTTGAAGTCCAATGGTTAGTATGGACGTTACATGCAGTTAGACATTGGATCCATCAGCGTACGTAAAATCATGCAGTCAGCAATGTCATGTATGTGATACTTAGAATTAATCTGATATACAATAGTGCCAATTTTGGATGAAATCCATTTGTAAATATAGAACACACATGCATTTAAAAATTGGAATTATCAGCAGGCTTAGAATCATGTTGGCAACACTGTTTTGTATCGCTTCCTGGAAATTAAACTGAAATATTATTATCTGTATGTGAGCCAACTTTGTAATAGCTCCCATGCATGCCTTCCAAGATATCCAACATGGAGCTCATATTTCAATTGCGATTTTTCAGCAGTTGGTAGCACTGACGTCATTTTCAAATATGGCCGTGAGATATCCAGGTATACTGTAGATTTTTAATTATACCAAATTTGGATTTGATAGCTGCAGCAATTTAGGAGTTGATAGGACACACACACACAGCAGACAGTAAAACAGACAGAGACACATTTGCCTGGATCGGTCCCAAAAGTCTACGTTTTCCCCATGTTTGCAAAATGAAAAAGTAGGCTAAAAATACAATCTTACTCTTAATCAACAAATATTACCCAAGTATTAAGTATACCCACTTCATGGTACTAAATACACAGATATGGTTCTAGGGGTCAGTCACTGAACCCTGCCATTGGTGACACAATGAGCAATGGTATGTAATTGTCAATAGCCTGATACCAAGAACTGAAGTAGAATAATCAAGTACATAGCAGTTGCACTAATAACCGTTACAAAGAGAGAGCGGTCGATTGAAAAATACCCACATGCATTTGGTTCTAGTTTCACACGTGTCAACTGTCGAGAAAATTTTTCAAGGTGGCCATTCTCTGGGTACATTAGAATCAGCTGGTCCAAAAGATAGGAAAGTCGAGATGACTCATTCAGTACACTCTGGCAACTCTCCACGATCATCGTTAACTGAGTCATTGACAAGATTATCCTCCCCAGATATAACAATACAATCATAATTCCAGACTTCATTACCTTTCCATCGACCACCATGAATACATAAAATGTATTGCCGACGAGGCATACAATAGTCTGCATTATAATGCATACCAAAATAATCCCAAAAGCACTGTTTGTCATTTGAACAACATAATACAAGTTCATATGAGCAAAGCTAATATCTGTCAGTTTTGCGGCCGAAAAAGTGACATTCACAATTTTCATTTCAGTTCTAGGTGAAACATTTGTTTGGTTGGAACAATGTGACAGAAATAGTTTACGTCGAGATCCATATATAACCGGCATATAATTTATATTAAACATCTGAGAAAGTTGAAGGGTGAGCAAGGATATTCTGTGCCAGATCATAATCATTACACCCGCATACTGAAGCACTGTAACGGCAAATGTAAAAAGAGTCAGGTGGGCGACAGCAACGAATAATCTATTACTAAAGACTGAGTTGGTTATGCCGAGAAATGCATGAGCAAGGAAAGATAGACCAATGGTAATCGATGAAGTTACATAAGCCTTTCTGTGAAAGATATCCGTATGGCACTTTAAAATATTATCTATTTCTGACAACGAGGCAAGTATTTCTCGGAAGTTCTGGCAACCCCTCGTTAAATGCGAGAATATAGTTACCATAATTTGCAATTGCGTGCAAGTCATGTATAAAGTGAATGGCACAAATACAGAAAAAGGAAATTTATTTGCAAGAACGGAAATTAGGTAAATTATCTGCCATATATAATATAACAAATTAATTAAAAATATTATAACTGAATATGTTATTGAACCCAACGAGCGATGGAGTTTGATGACAACCACATTATTGCTGGCTTCACGAACAGCAGTAAATGGTGCAATGCCACAGATTTTAGAAACGATGAATAGGGGCTTCAGAGCTGAGTGGAGATCCATAGTTCATACCAAGTTTTGTTCAGAACACTGAATTGGGACAATCGTATGAATGTGCCCCTTTATTTCTGATGAATTCAAATATCGTGCTACAAATCAGTTAAATAGTCACACAATGCCTTGCCTTCAAGAGCTTTACTCATTTGAGATCTGAAGATAATGAGGTCGATTATCCAATTTGCAAAATGTTGTAGAAATGTATGTATTATGTATGTTCCACGTACCAATTATCCATAATGACACAGGCAGACTTCAACTTGTCTCTGTTGATGAATTTACGAAATGCACATTATGTTTCTTCCATTTAGAAAAGTAATACATCACACGTACCTCTTGGTTTTCACTTAAGTTCAAATAAATACATAAAATCTAATAATTAAAATTATTTGAATACAACTAACTATTTGCCATATTTTACGATCTAATAATAGGCTAATAGGAGAAAAATGAGAGATTTCGTTAATTTTGGAAAATTAAGTCACACACACACACCAAAATTTAAATTGTGTTCTGTCCCTGTTCTTTTGAGCAATTATTACTAAATAGATCATCAAACGGACTAACTTCACCAATAATGCGTCAACAAACCACGAGTCAACTTCGTCACGACATTTGCTGCACTGTGCGCCAACAGCTCATATAATCTATACTTTTTAGGCAGTAATTATTTTATCGGGACTTTCACGGCACATCCATAAACTTAATTTTTTTATTCAGTGTTCGAGACGATTCTAATCATGGTGACCATCAAGTACTCGCGTCATACTAGAATCAATAGCCATCTACTGAAGTAATATAATTATCTAGAGTTATTTGTTGCCTTTATCTTTGTCAATGTTTACTGTAGTTGCTATGTCATTGTGTAAAATTAAACTATCTGCTAGGAACTAAAATGCATGCTTTTAAAAAATGCTTATATCCTACACTACACTGAGAACCATCGAATCAAGGATATCTTATTATTATTATAATTAATATTATACGTCTTTCAAAGGGTATATTTTATCAATTTTACGCTCAAGAATGAGAACATCTATGGTAACATTTGAAGTGGTGTATTTTGTATGTTTGGTCAACGATGTGCGTATTTTTCTTTTCTACATCTCTCATCCATATCAGCAAAGAACTATTTAGTAATTAGAAATGATCACATTATTATTATTATTATTATTATTATTATTATTATTATTATTATTATTGACACGCAGGAGATAACCCCTCAATTGTAATGGCCAGGCCCAAAAGAAACAACATACCCAGAATAGTATTCCGAGACTACAGTACTAAGCCTAGACCTAGAAATGATACACTTGTGTTCCTTAAATGAACAACTTCTATTGACATTTTTCAACATTACATTTACAATAACATTAACAACAAGATTGGATTTAACAAAACTAGAAGATGTGGAAATAGTTCACGTTCCCAGTACTTGCCTTCGCACGGAGAAAGACTTATGTAGTCCAGCATACATGTCACGACAGTTATCCAACTATCAATCATATAGGCCTCATTATCATCGAAGGAATAGCCTACAATTTCAAACTTAGAAGTTTGCATCAGCTGCATGAACTAAGGTACCGTACTTTCAAACACTTTAAGAACTTCACGTCGTATTTTCAAAAGCTCACACACGTTGTCATACATATAAAACTTAAGGTCAAACCAACCCACCATTAAAATCTTTTAATTTCCAGAAAAACTTCATAAGAAGACAGAACTTCAGCAATGGCTCCCTCTCTGTTCACATCCCAGCAGACTGTCATGCATAGTTAAGAAACCCAACAGAAGATCCGAAAAAAAAAAGTACTAAATTGCCAGAGGGGCACTTACAGAACTAAACTCACTCCCAAAGAATAATAGAACTGAAACCTAACTGAAGCTTACAATATCAAAATGTACATACAAAATATATATATCAGCAGTAGTTTCGAAAAGTCGAAGGGTACTGTCACTCCACTAGTGTAATACAAATACATGCAGGATTAAGTAGCCCATTGGCTATTTAGTTCCGTGTGGGAACTCGCAGTAAATAACTACTCACTTCTTTCCAGTCCAAAGATCTTCACAAATCTTTTCATAATCATCATCAAAAACAAACAGCAATTGTCTTCAAAACATCAGGATGACAGGTCATGCGCATAAGATACACATAGCAGACCCAAGGCTACTATCAACTTCTTACCGTGGTGCAGCTCTCTAGCGGCAAAACAGAGAACTGATATCTCCACTGCAGGCAGAGTCCTAGAGACCATCGACTAAACAGAGCAGTAAGGGTAAGAAGTGACGTATTAACGGCACAAATCTCCCCCTCTACAAGCTTGACGTTGGTTCAACAACCACGTCAATGAAAATAGAATTAGTTACATCATGCGACATGCAAACCTTCATGCAAAATAAAGTTTTTTTTTGCCAATCACTAAATTACCACAACATATTAGAATATGAACTCTTCATGCCAAATAAAGTCTTTTCACATTCTTCCACCAATTTTAAATCACACTAGCATCTCGTTTCCAGGTTTTGACATCATGTCAAGAACGTTTGCTAGTACTATCACGCTTCGAAAAAAAAAACTTACAATGACACAAAATTACAAATACAGGTTTTCTCGTACAAATACAATATAAATTTGTATCTACGAAGTCTTCAAACATAGACGAAGCTAGTTTCCCATTCGTGCAGATCCCTCGGCGACAGCTTTGTCATCCGGGCTCTGGATGGCCTCACATTATACACCAAAGGATCTTCACTGCAGAAGCAATCTCCAAATAAATAGGGCTGAAATCAATTTCGCTTGGGACAGTACCATGTAATAAAGATCTTACAACTAACACACAATGAAATGATTTTCGAAACAGCATAATATATAACCTTTCAATTAAATCTGGCAAGAGTTGAGACAAAATCGAATTCCAAAAAGAAAAATTTCCACATCTTTTACAATCAAGGTTTTAAGTTTTACAATCCTTGTTTTTTTATCTTTTTTATTTCATGTACTCATATGTAATAAATATTTCTCATCGTTAACAACCAAAATAATCTTTTCCATTATACAGACATTATTTCCAAATAAAATGAACTCTCTTATTAACAGACAACAAATACTTTCCACCTACACAGATATAGACTTAAATGTAAATGAGCTTGCTTGCCAAAGAAAATAATAAAAATTTCACAGAACTAACTAAATGCAGGTTAAATCCTTCATCGCCCATCTGTTTCCATTCATAGAAACCCTGACCAGACAAACACCAACCTGAGGAATAAAACAAAAGAAGAATCGCCCATAAAATTCGACCAAACAACGAACTAATTCCCAAAAATGAAAAATATAGCAGAATCAGACGACACGCACAAACCAACAAAATAAACACACAACCCTTTCATAACACCACTCACATAACCTCCATTTCACACAATCAACAAAATTACAAATTACCACCCACAAATTACCCAGAAAATACCAGAATATAACCAAGTTCTCGTTTAAAACGCCTATTCAAACACAATGACACAAATACATTACCCTTTAATATTAACAAACACTAAACTTACAACTAATAATTACTTTCTTTCACCTAAACCAGATCCCATACAGAAAATGTCAAGGATCGTAAGGTAATTCTCTTAAACTAATACTTACCTCATTGAAAGGTATTTTAACAAATACTAGATTATACTTTCGGTCATAAATTAAATTAATAAGTTAACCCAAAAAATCGCTAGACACCTAACCTTATTTTGACACCATAACAAGAAACGAAACATCCCACCCAAATTAATATGCAAAGCTAACATCTCACACTCAAACATACATCCACACGATAAACAAAGGTTGTGTCCATTTTAAAGATCTGCACAAATTTAGGAAATTACATAGGCCTACATAACGAAAAATTAGCAAATAAAAAAAAAAAAAAACAATGAAAGATCTCAAGCAACCAGACCACACGTACAGACAAACCAAATCACATAAGAAAGCTTACATTCCTACATCCATAACCTCAAAAAATCACACCTTACATACAACAAGTTACCACCCACAAATATCCCAAAAAATCTACCAAAAATATAAATAGGATCATATTAGAACACCGACATACACAAAATAAATTTACCCTGAAACACTATTAATATGTCGACTCATCACCATAATTACCTTTGACATATTCTCTTCGACCAACAGCAACAATTACCTTTCGACATACCTCTTATAACCTCAACTCAACTGTAAGTCTTTACATTCCGAAATCAACAAGCGATTAAAAGTGCACTCTAGACACTTACTTGGAGACTCAAATGGAATTGTTTTGTAAATACCTACCATCACATTTTTGAACACCTTATATCACCCAATCAAGTCCCATTCCTTGATAATATTAGGATCGTAAGATGCCCAATGATATCCTAACGAGATCCCAATTTATATATTCTGTTATACATTAAAATACCTTAAAACCATTAAATATAATAAAACCCTAAACTTATTTTACCATCAAAAGCAACAACAAACCACCCAATTACCAAAACAAAGCTAAATATACACGATCACTCAACGTCCACACATACCATACACACGAGAAAATGATCTTGTCTGTCTAGTACAATTTAGAAAATTGTACTCACATAACAAAATACCCATACCATGTACACAAGAAAATGATTTTGTCTGTCTAATACAATTTAGAAAAATCACACGTGCAGACAAAAAACGTACCAATAGCACACACAAAACATACATACTAGAGGAATAATCAATTGCCGTACACAATTTTGAAGATACAAGTTTACAGACCCTATTTCATATCGTTAGCACCTTTCTTCACATGTGACAGGTGCACCATGAAAATCCTCTTTTTAACAGTATCACTGACCAGAAGAGTAACGGGAGTCAAGAAACTAACAACCTTAAAAGGGCCACGAAACCTCTCTCTTAGTTTTCCCGACTCTTTAGTAGTGGTTTTGTAACAGTTCTAGCACCTCCTCCTCCTCACCCTCCTCACAAGATGGCGGCGACGCGATATCTCTCGAACGCATGGTCGGATTTTGACGAATGAGGTCTCATTGAACTCGGGCTGACACCCTCTTTCCAATGGAAAACATATTTCAACCCCAAAATAAAACCTACCCCTAATAGGGGGTGACATTTTAATTTTTTAGAGAATCTCTCTTTCCAATTGCAACATGTGAGAGTTTGAATGCCAATATGGAATGAAACGTTGTTCTACATAAAGTGCATGTGTTCTGTGGGTAGCCACTATGAATTAACATGCTTGTTTTTTGTTTTTTACGCATGCCCACTCATAGCTTTTGTAAGATGGCGGGCTTTTTAAAAGATGGCGGCTGTAGTGTAACCTAACCTAACCCAACCTAATGGGTTAGTGTTGACGGGTCATTGTTGACGGATTATTGTTGGCAGGTCCATGTTGACGAGTCCCTGTGGACGGGTCATTGTTAACGGGTCCCTGTTGACGAGTCATGGTTGACGGGTCCTTGTTGACGAGTCCCTGTTGACGGGTCATTGTTGACAAGTCATTGTTGACGGGTCCTTGTTGACGAGTCCCTGTGGACGGGTCATTGTTGACGAGTTCTTGTGGGCAGGTCCTTGTGGACGAGTCCTTGTGGATGAGCCCCTTTGGCCTGGTTCCTACGGACTAGCCCATGAATTTATCCAAATTATGTCAAAGGGCTTAACTAACGGACTAATAAGGCTAGGAACTTGTATGAGGTATTGTAGGACTTGGGATGAAGCCCCCTTTTAGAATGTACTTTTGACATTTTGGCAAAGGGCCTAACCACACTTTTGTTAATATCTCGCGAACCTATCATGCTAGTGACTTGTATGAGGGGTCCTAGCAATTGGGGGCGATGTTCCCCTTTGGGGGTGAAACTATCCCCCCACTCCCAAATTCAAAAATCGTTATCTTGGAAATTAAGAGCCTTAAAATTAAGTGTGATAGCTTTAAAAATAGGTCATGACATACGCTTATACCACGATAGGTCATTTCACCCCTAAAATAGTAAATAGTAATGTTACAGGAAAAAAAAGCGGTTAAACACTTAAAAATGATAAATGAACCTAAGATAATTTGTTTTTGATGAAAAAATAGTAAGAGGGTTAAAACTACCCCCAAAATTTAAAAATCGTTTTCTTGGAAATTAAGAGCCTTAAAATTAAGTGTGATAGCTTTAAAAATAGGTCATGACATACGCTTATACCACGATAGGTCATTTCACCCCTAAAACAGTGAATAGTGATTTTACAGGGAAAAAGGTGTTAAACGCCTAAAAATGATAAATTAACCTAAGATCTTTTGTTTTTGATGAAAAATAGTAAGGGGGTGAAAAACTACACCAAAATTGAAAAATCGATATCTTGGAAACTAAGAAACCTAAAATTAGGTGTGATAGCTCAAAAAATTGGTCATTTAATACTCTTTTACCACGATTGGTCAGTTTACCCCTAAAACAATGCATGTAGATTTTACAGGGGAAAAAGCGGAGCCAATAATCAGATTTGGACACATGAGGTGTTATAAGATTCAGGGCGACAATCTCTTCTTGAATTTATTATTTATTTTTTGAAATTTTGACAAAGGGCCTAACCACACATTTTAAAATATAGATTTTTAAATTTTTGAATTAATTTTAATATATATATATATATATATATATAGTTTTTTTTTTTGTAGAGAGAGACAGTACCGGCAGTGTTTAAACGAGCATGTCGCCGATCACTGTGGCCATGTTCAATGGATGACTCGATATTTTGTGAAGCATTGATTGAAGAGGGTCATGCGACGACTTGTTTTAAGAATATTTTTATGATTTTTCCTATGATGCATGCATTTATTTAAATATCCCAAAACGGCAAGGTAACTGATTTGAGTTGTATAAACTAATAATGGGATTTGGACTCATAAGGTGTCCTATATCTTGACATGACGCTTTCTTTATATGGCTAATGAATTTTCCCAAAAAGATTGAAAACAACAAGGTCATGGACTTTTGTTTCTCTTAATGTATTGCAAACCCATAATGTTAGATGTTTATGGTGAGTGATGAAACATAGCTATGCAGAGAAAGAATTATTGTAGGCTTTACGTATGGTGACTGACAAGTCTTTGACCATTGAAACTTGTTTTTAAACCTGACCGCAGTACATAGGGAGTATAGGTTTCAGGCATGACATGACAAACGGTGTGTACAAAATCCAATTTATCGATTCAAGAATTAAGAGTAGACTATCTTTAATTGATTAGTTAAAGAGGGTAGCTAAGAAAACAAGATGGTGATTACACTGAACCAAACCGAACCAATACAATCCTTTTTGAATGTATAATGTTACTTGCTAACCATTTTGTGCTGCAGTGGCAAGCACTTTTGGCTCTTGCACTAGAGGCCTTAACTCGATTTAACTTTAAGGCTTAGAACGAACCAAACTAAGAAAGATAATTATAGTGGTGCAGTGGTTAAGCTGTTATCCTTTGACTAAGGTAGACCAGTATTTGATTTTAGATTAATACGCATGTCAAAAACATATAAAAAGTAGGGATAATGTTTTAAGACTGATTACACTTGTATATTTTTTCAAATTATTACTTGGATTACAAATACAAAGGAGGACTGGGTTCAATATACAGTTAATGCAAGTAAGATTTTGTATTTGTTTTTTATTTTAGACTTTAGATTTTAGAATTTACATTTTACATTTTAGATTGTACGAAAAGATCAAACCATAATGTCATGACTTTAAATTTTCGGTAACTAATTATTAAAGAAAAACATATAAGGATTTGTATTACTTGGAATTATGTTTTCTATACTATATTTTATTTTGGTTTTAGATTTTAGAAATTTGATATTGGATTTTAGATTTTAGGTAAAGACCAAACTAATATTGACTATTCATTAGACACTGGTATGTAGATAGAAAGATGATTAGACTATATGTTAAGATGAATTTTTAGGTGCTGACTGGCCTTGCAATAAGAATTGACGAACCAGACATGAATTAACTATCAATGAAACACTTTGGCGACTATGCTTGTTATTGACCAGTGAGTAGAGTTATAGAAAAACTGTTTGCTATTTTGGGTTATATACAACAAATGCAAAGACCTGCTGAGCGACTATGTTTGCTAAACAAGACATTATACCAGAGATGATTAGGATTCTTATGTAGCTCAGGCAAGGAAAGCATTTCTACAGAATTTGTTGACATTGAATATTGATTTAGGTAATAGGATGTCATTTTTAAAGACCTTTGTCTGGAGTGTGACGCTCTATGAAAGGGAAACTTGGACTATTGGTGTAGCAGAAAAGTGGAGAGTTGAAGTGTTTGAAATGTGATGTTACAGGAGAATGATGAAGATTAGATGGGTAAATAGGGTTACAAACAAAGAGGTATTAAGACAAGTGGGAGAGGAGAGATGTTTTTAGCGACAGCTAATGAAGTAAATCGATAGGTTGGTAGGACACATACACCCAGGAATAGCAAGCTTAGTTATGGAAGAACGGGTTGAGGACAAGAACTGTAGGGGTAGACCAAGGATAGAATATGTTAAACAGATAGCCTTGGATGTAGAGTGTGATAGCTATATAGATATGAAACGATCAGCTCAGGACAGGGAGTCATGGAGAGCTGTATTAAACCAGTCAAAAGGCTGAAGACTCAAACAACATGTAGAGCTTACCAAAATAATGTTGTGTAATGGTAAATACTAGTCAACAAACGTTAATGCATTACTAAAACCCATGACACGATACCTGAGAGCTTTTCTAAAATTATTTTAAGATGCCTTTATCCCTATATTAAACACCTAGTTCTCTAGACTCATAACTACAATGTAATGAAAAAACAACAACAACAACAACAACAACAAAAACATTTAAAAACGAGCAAGTGGTTGAGTCAATGTGCACTGGAAAATTTTGTAAACACTCAAGTGCACAAAACAAATTACATTATTAACTGTCAGGTTGATCGAGTGGTTAAGGCGTTTGACTTATGTTCACATTTTCAATACAAGAAAGCAAGGATTTGAACCCCTTACCTGACATAACTATTGCTTTAACATAGCTTAGCGATACTGTATTATTATGATACTCGATACACAAACCATAGATAGAGTGTATTGTTTAAGTCCACTCTCTTTTTCTAAACATAGCTAGAGACTATCTATGGTTAACAATTGCATTAATAGTGGGAGGATGTAGTGATAGTAATTAAGAAAAAGCATACAATAACCATAAAATATTTTTATTAAATTCATTTTATAATAGATACACACTGAATACAACTCGCTCTATTTACCATTGTTTGATATAGATTTTTTTCAACACAACGCTTGTTGTAGATCCTTTTATAACTTTCTCCAGGTACTCTTGTTCTTAAAAACTGGGGAAGTCGCAATGGTTTTATAGACATAAAACCCTCATCCTTTTCTTTTTCATCATCCTCATCATCATCATCATCATAATCATCATCTTCATTATGAATATTATCATCAAAATTATGATAGTCATTGTCACCATCATTATCATCATCATCATCATCATCATCATCATCAACATCATCAACATCACTAGAACAATCCAATTCCTCTTGTTCCTTTTCCACAGGGACCTCTTTTAAAGTCTGCGTTGCTTTTGATAGTGTTAAGGGTTTCTTAGACGTTCACAACTGTCCTAACATGACTTTTTGAGGACATGATAAGTGATTTTGAACAAACACTGCACGATCTTGAGCAGCAATATATTTTTCTTGGACTTGCTTTTTTTTAACCTTGATTAGAGTATTTTGTCCATTTAAATGTGTATTAATTTGATATTCACAATGATGCTCGTTTAAAGTAAGTACGTTGGAGTCTTTTGTTTTAATCATTCCTCGACACTTTTTAGGTCGTTGTTTTGAACATCGCCAAATAACAGTTCCATTTTTATTGGTTGTTTTTACAATATATGTATATCCTTTATAGTAGGCACATGGCTTACCATGGCTGGTTGTTGAGACTTCCATATTAACTAATACACATTAATTTAATTTTAGTAAAGTCACTTTAGTAATAATAACAGTAAAATAAATGAAGTGGATTGATATTTTTTAAAGGTGGAATTTTCAAAGTACTGTCAAGAATAATAATCACATGAACAAATTTTAGACTTCAAGTGATTTACACACACATTGCTCAATGTCAAGATTTATACTGAACACAATTTATAGTGATTATGATTTTTATTGACTGTAATTGATAGGAGCCATGGTTAGTAGAGGCAATGTATACTGGGTGCGTTTAATAGCACGCTCAATTTATAGTAGGTACGATTAGTAGACGCGTTTGATACTGGGCGCGTTTTATACTGATTATGATTTATATTGAGCGCGATTTTTACTAGAAGCGATTTTTACCAGCTGTAATTGATAGCAGTTCATACTCAACGCAATTGATAGTAGACGTAATTGATAGTAGGCGCGATTGGTAGTAGGCGCAATTGGTAGTAGACGCAATTACTAGTAGGCGCGATTGGTAGTAGGCGCAATTGATAGTAGGGGCAATTCACAGTAGGCGCGATTGGTAGTGGGTGTAATTGCTATTAGGCGCTATTGATAGTAGGTGCAATTGACAGTAGGCGCAATTTGTAGTAGGAGTGATTGGTAGTAGGTACAATTGATAGTAGGTGCAATTAATAGGCGCAATTGATAGTAAGCGCAATTGATAGCAGGCGCTATTAGTAGACGCGATTGATAGTAGGCGCGATTGGTAGTGGACGTAATTGATAGTAGGCGCGATTGATAGTAGGCGCGATTGATAGCAGGCGCTATTAGTAGACGCGATTGATAGTAGGCGCGATTGGTAGTGGACGAAATTGATAGTAGGCGCTATTGATAGTAGGTGCGATTGATAGTAAGCGCAATTGATAGCAGGCGCTATTAGTAGGCGCGATTGATAGTAGGCTCGATTGGTAGTGGACGTAAATGATAGTAGGCGCTAGTGATAGTAGGCGTGATTGTTAGTAGGCGCGATTGGTAGTAGGCGCGATTGGTAGTAGGCGCAATTACTAGTAGGCGCGATTGGTGTAGGCGCAATTGATAGTAGGCGAAATTCACAGTAGGCGCGATTGGTAGTGGGCGTAATTGCTAGTAGGCGCTATTGATAGTAGGTGCAATTGACAGTAGACGCAATTAGTAGTAGGCGTGATTGGTAGTAGGTGCAATTGATAGTAGGTGCAATTAATAGTCGCAATTGATAGTAGGCGCGATTGATAGTAGGCGCAATTTATAGCAGGCGCTATTAGTAGACGCGATTGATAGTGGACGCGATTGGTAGTGGACGTAATTGACAGTAGGCGCGATTGATAGTAGGCGCGATTGATAGTAGGCGCGATTGGTAGCAGGCGCTATTAGTAGGCGCGATTGGTAGTAGGCGCGATTGATAGTGGGCGCTATTGATAGTAGGCGCGATTGATAGTAGGCGCTATTAGTAGACGCGACTGATAGTAGGCGCGATTGGTAGTAGGCGCGATTGATAATAGGCGCGATTGGTAGTAGGCGCGATTGTTAGTAGGCACGATTGGTAGAAGGCGCGATTGATAGTAGGCGTTATTAGTAGACGCGATTGATAGTAGGCGCGATTGGTAGTGGACGTAATTGATAGTCTGCGCTATTGATAGTAGGTGCGATTGATAGTAGGCGCGATTGATAGTATGCTCGATTGGTAGCAGGCGCTATTAGTAGACGCGATTGATAGTAGGCGCGATTGGTAGTAGGCGCGATTGTTAATAGGCGCTATTGATAGTAGGCGCGATTGATATTAGGCGCGATTGATAGTAGGCGCGATTGGTAGTAGGCGCGATTGATAGTAGGCGCTATTGATAGCAGGCGCTATTAGTAGACGCGATTGATAGTAGGCGCGATTGGTAGTAGGCGCGATTGATAGTAGGCGCTATTAGTAGACGCGATTGATAGTAGGCGCGATTGGTAGTGGACGTAATTGATAGTAGGCGCTATTGATAGTAGGTTCGATTGATAGTAGACGTGATTGATAGTAGGCGCGATTGGTAGTAGCCGCGATTGATATTAGGCGCAATAAATAGTAGGCGCGATTAGTAAGCGCGATTGATAGTAGGCGTAATTGATAGTAGACGCGATTGATAGTAGGCGTGATTGGTAGACCTTGAGGTGATAACCCCTTTTGATTGATCCCTGTTGATTTGTTCCTTTAGACTGGTCCCTGTTGACTAGCCCCTGTCGACCAGCCCCTTTGGACGGGTACTTTATGAAGGGAGTCATTTTGACAGGTCCCTGTGGACGGGCCCATGCATTTATCCAAATTATGTCAAAGTCACTTAACCTAACCTTGTCACATGACCTGTTCTACAAGTTTAGACTTGCTTTGAGACTGGCTATGACGTCACAGATGAATGGCGGTGGGAGGCTGGACATTACTTTTTATTACACAAAAATATTCTCCTTCAAGTGAGAGGAAAAGTGGGTGCAAAAGTGGGTGCAAGAGTGGATGCAAGAATGGGTGCAAATAGGCAAACCAATAATCAAAGAGGGGTATGACATACCTTGAGGCGATAACCCCTTTTGATTGATCCCTGTTGATTTGCCCCTTGGGACTGGTCCCTGTTGACTAGCCCCTTTGGACGGGTCATTTTTGAAGGGAGTCATTTTTGACGGGCCCCTGCTGACGGGTCACTGTGGACGGATCCCTGTGGACGGGTCCCTGTTGACAGGTCCTTTTGACTAATCCCTTTGGACCGGTCCCTTTGATATAATTTGGATAAATGCATGGCCAACCCATAGGGATCAGTCAAATTTTGTATTCTGTACCTTACGAGATAGTAAAAAAAAAAAAAAATCAACCCCTGGCACTATCCAGCCCATGACGGGCTAAGGCCGACCAAGCGACCGCTGCCCAGCCATTTGGCCTGCAGATATTGGGGTGACGCGTGATCAGCGCGTCGGGTCCCCTCGGCCGTTAATCTTGGTATTCGTGATCGGGGCGCTGTCTCACTGTCAGACAGCTACTCAATTGTCCTCACGAGGTTGAGTGCACCCCGTTCCAACCCTCACGTCAGTTTTAAAATCCCTGACGGAGCCGGGGATCGAACCCGGGGCCTCCGGGTGAGAGGCAGGCGCGCTACCCCAACACCACGGGGCCGGCGTACCTTACGAGATGGAACTAAGAATATGTTTAGCCCTGGTGAAGGGCTACCAACTGTAGTTCTCTATTAGGCTAAATTATGCCAGGTATACAGTATTTCGAACTAATTAGAAATTTCGATATTACCAACTTAATTTCGTCATTATTCTAGATAGACCCATATAGATTAATCATTGGAATGAATCTTACATTTTAAGAAAAGTAGGTTCTTTAGTTCGTAACGGAACTTCTTGTTATACAGTATATTAGTATGATGAAGATGATGATGATGATGATATACTGTAACATTGTGACAAAGCATAAAGATCCAAATACTCACATACAATAACCGGCACAAAGAGTATAAAATGAGACTCAAAATCACGTCTAGTTTCGGACCCCACAAACTACTTCTATAAATAAAAGAGTTCATGTAGAGACTAACATAGACTAACATAGCTCGGCGTTGACCGTGTTTTAAAATACATATTTAGGTTTTACTCGCTAACCGTTGGAGATACGCGAAAAGTGATAAGGACCTTTCGGATAGAATATTAAATTTTAAAGCTCGCAGTGCCATCAAAAGTTTGCTATTTCTTAGCGTTTTCTTTTTATTTGAAATGGAAATATGAAAATAGTCGCCATTTTAAATAGTGCTACATTTCGAAATCACAAGTAGCCTATATGTAAGACTGGTAAATGAGCTACATCCATGCAATATTTCATTTAAATCGGACCAGTGGTTCTTGCGTTATTGAGTAACAGACAAACAGACAGGACGACAAACACCATCTCGTTTTTATATATTAGTATGATGGTGATGATATACTGTAACGTTGTGAAAAAGCATCAAGATCCAAATACTCACATACAATAACCGGCACAAAGAGTATAAAATGAGACTCAAAATCACGTCTAGTTTCGGACCTCACAAACTACCTCTATAAATAAAACAGTTCATGTAGAGACTAACATAGACTAACATCGCTCGGCGTTGACCGTGTTTTAAAATACATATTTAGGTTTTACTCGCTAACCGTTGGAGATACACGAAAAGTGATAAGGACCCTTCAGATAGAAAATTAAATTCTAAAGCTCTTAGTGCCATCACAAGTTTGCTATTTCTTAGCGTTCTCTTTTTATTTGAAATGGAAATATGAAAATAGTCGCTATTTTTAAATAGTGCGAAATATCGAAATCAAAAGTAGCCTATATGTAAGCCCGGTAAATGAGCTACATCCATACAAAATTTCATTTAAATCGGACCAGTGGTTCTAGCGTTATTGAGTAACAGACAGACAGACAGACAGACAGACAGGACGACAAACACCATCTCATTTTTAGCCTATTTTCAATTTTGAAAAAATAGGCTTATGAGATCACCTTTTGTCCGTGTGTGTGTGCGTGTGTGTGTATGTGATTCGTGTGTGTGTCCCCCCCTAATAAAATCTAAACGGCAGGAGCGATTTCAATGAAACTCGGAAAGTTCATAGCACTATTCACGGCGACCTCGAACGTGCCCTTCAAATTTTGTTACGACTCACCAATCCAACATGGCGGCTGTGCGAAATATTTCACCAGCATTCAATATCTCCGAAACTATTACCGATATTACCCTGACATTTTCTATGGTGATAGAGGGAACTACTATAAGTTCACTTATGTGACTTTTGAAAACCTGGTAACTACAAAACCAACATGGAGGCCAAGAGAATTTGCGACTTTTAAATAGAAGATTCTCGTGATTTTACCAACCAAACGCAATGAAACTTGGTACAGTATATGTGTATATACATTGTAATGCACAGACATCTAACTTCGTTCAATTGTTTACATAATCACAAGATGGCGGATGTGCGAAATATTTAACCGGCATTCTATATCTCTGAAACTATTAGCGGTATCTCCCTAAAATTTTGTACGGAGATAAAGGGCACTACGGGAAGTCCATCTATAAGACTTTCAAAAACCGGTTAACTACAAAACGAACATGGCGGCCAAGCGAATTTGAACATTTTAAATAGACCTTTCTCGCGATTTAATGTTCCAAGCGCACTGAAACCTGGTACAGGAAATATTTATACACATTGGAATCCACTGGTATCTAATTTAGTTCAATTGTTTACATAACCTCAAGATGGCGGCAGTGCGAATTTTAAAATTAAGTTTTTATTTCTTGTGATGTAGTCATGCGATCGAAGTGAAAGTTTGAATAATGAACCTACGCAATAATTTTCCTTTAATGGTACATGACTCTATGGCCTATACATTTAACAATCCAACATGGCGACCATCCGAAATATTTAGACGATACTGAATATCTACGAATCTATTTTAGCAATCAAACTGCATTTTTTAATATTCATAGGGGCTATGAACTTAAGTTCACCTATAGGACTTTAAATAACCTGGTGATCACAAATCCAACATGGCGGTGACGCGAATTATAAATATTCACATGGACTTTTCTCGCAATTTAACCATCCGAGTGCAGTGAAACTTGGTACAGTAAATCCTTATACGAATGTTAATCCACTGGCTTCTAATATATTTCAATTGTTTCCATAACCTCAAGGTGGCAGCTGTGAAAAATTTTAAAATCTCCTTGTATTTTCTTGCGTCCTAATTATACGATTGAAATTTGAATACTACACGTTCACAATAATCTGCATGTAACAGTACATAACTCTAGGACCTACATATATAAAATCCAACATGGCGACCATCCGAAATATTTAGTCGGTTCTTAATATCTACGAATCTATTGCAGCAATCAAATAGAAATTGTGTATGTTGATAGTGGCAATTAACATAAGTAGGATATATGAAAATAGGCTGTATAGTTCTTCACGGAACTACTTGTTATATATTAGTATGATGTAAGCCTGGTAAATGAGCTACATTATCTCATTTACCAGGCTTGCATATAGGCTACTTTTGATTTCGATATTTTTCACTATTTAAAATGGCGACTATTTTCATATTTCCATTTCAAATAAAAAGAAAACGCTAAGAAATAGCTAACTTTTGATGGCACTTCGAGTTTTAAAATTTAATTTTCTATCCGAAAGGTCCTTATCACTTTTCGTGTATCTCCAACGGTTAGCGAGTAAAACCTAAATATGTATTTTAAAACACGGTCAACACCGAGCTATGTTAGTCTATGTTATATATTAGTATCTGAATGCCCATGTAGGAAGAGAAAGACAAGGTTATGAGAGTGTTCTAGGACCAGAGGGTTGGGGCGGAAGAAATGAGACTGTTGGACTTCAGCCAGAGGAACAGCCTGCTAGTTAGGAACTCCTGGTTCAAGAAAAGAGAGAGCCACACAATCACATGGTACAATGATGACTTGACCAGGAAGTCGGTGGTCGACTATATACTGTATGAGAAAGAACTAAATAAGAACATCAAGGACATCAAGGTTATACCATCGGAGAACTTGGATAGCGACCATCGATTGCTGGTAATGAACCTGAGAGGGACTAAGGAGAAGAAAGGGACTGAGAACCAGGAAAGACGTATGAGGATATGGAAACTGAAAGAAGGGGATAGAATGGTCGAGTACCTCAAAATGGTAAAGGAAGGAATTCCAACAGATGAAGAAAGAGGGGTGGAAGAGAAATGGGCTAGATTTAAGAAGACACTAGTAGGTGCAGCAGAAGCAGTATGTGGGAGGACAAGTAGTAAGAAGAGGTGGAAGGAAACACCATGGTGGAATGAGAAGACAAAAGATATAGTAAGGGAAAAGAATAGAGCCTTTAGGAGGTGGTATCAAAATAGGACGGTAGAGACAAGGGAAGAGTACCAGGAAAGAAAGAAGGAAGCGAAGAGAGTAGTGGCTGAGGAGAGAAGAAAGTGGATGGAAGAGTGGATAAAGATGATGAAGGAGGATTGTGAAGGTACAAAAAAGGTCCTGTATGGGATGGTAAAAAATAAGAGGCGGAAGGATCCTACGGATTATGTTAGAATGGTGAACGAAAGGGGACAAGAGATAGAAAGTAGGGAAGAACTGAAGAAAATGTGGAAAGAATATTTTGAAGAACTTCTGAACCCAAATGGAAACCACGGCGAGGAGGAAGAAATCGGGGAAGAGGAAGATGAACTGCAAACAGAAAAGGACTTAACATGGAAAGAAGTGGAAGATGCAGTGAGGAAGATGAAAGGAGGGAAGGCACCGGGTGTGGATGAGTTGAGTGTGGAGATGGTGAGAGCAGCAGAAGAGGTGGGGATACAATGGTTGTACCTAGTGATGAGGACAGCATGGAAGGAAAGGAAGACCCCAGAGGACTGGAGAAAAGGAATAATTGTCCCGATCTTCAAGAAAGGAAGTAGAACAGAATGCAGAAACTATCGGGGAATAACACTGATGAGTTGTGCAAAGATGTTTGAGAAAGTTTTGGAAAGGAGAATTAGGACAAGGACAGAAGGAGGGATGAGGGAAGATCAACATGGCTTCAGAGCAGGAAGGTCCACAGTGGATTTGACTTTTGCTGTAAGGCAGTTACAAGAACATCACTATGAGTATGGAACAGATCTACTGATGGCCTTCCTGGACATTGAGAAAGCATATGACAGTGTATGCAGAAACAAAGTATGGAAGTCCCTGGAGGATAGAGGAGTAGAGAAATGGACTATAAAGAGGGTAAAGGAGATGTACAAGGGAAGTGTGAGCTGTGTGAAAGTGGGAGGAGAGAGATCGGACTGGTTGGAACAGAGAAACGGCCTGAAACAAGGAAGTGAACTGTCACCGTTACTTTTCATTGTGGTGATGGATGACATAATGTCCCGAGTGGCACAAGTAATTGGGGAAGATAAGATGAAAGCAATGGTGTTTGCAGATGATTTTATGATTTGGGGAAACAAGGAGGAGGAGGTACAGGAACAGTTGGACGTGTGGGAAGGAGTAATACAGGGACGTGGGATGAAATTTAGCATAAATAAGAGTGAGATGGTGATCACAACAAGGAAGAAGGAAAGAACCACAACGGGAATAACAATTGGTGTGGAACAGCTGAAGAAAGTGGAGAGTTTCAAGTATCTGGGAAGCCTGATACAAGATAATGGAAGAAACGATAGAGAAATAAAAGAGCGGGGGAGACAGGCAGAAGCATTCCGGAGGAGTGTGAGAAGCATGTTATGGAGCAAGGATGTCCCTCAGAACAGCAAAAAGATCATGTATCGGACGTACTATGTCCCTATCCTGACGCATGCCTCGGAGACCTGGGTTATGAAAGGAAGGGAGAAGAGCAAAATACAGGCCAGTGAGATGAGGTTCTTGAGAAGCAGTATTGGAGCTACAAAGATGGACGGAATAAGAAATGAGAGGACCAGAGAATTAATGAAGGAGGAACCATTACAGGATGATATAGAGAAATCTAGACTTAGATGGTATGGACATGTAAAACGAATGGAGGAGAAGAGGATACCCAGGAGGGTACACGAGACGAAGTGGGAAGGAAAGAGACCGAGAGGAAGACCGAGAGACAGGTGGATGAAGGGGGTGGAAGAAAGCGTGAAGAAGAGAGGAGAAGACTCGACAAGGGTGGAGACTGAGAGATGGTGGGAAGACAGGAGACGTTGGAGAGGCTTGTGTTCCAAACAGACCCGGCCAGTGGCTGGAAACTGTGCAAGATGATGATGAGTATGATGATAATATAGACTAACATCGCTCGGCGTTGACCGTGTTTTATAAGATATATTTAGGTTTTACTCGCTAACCGTTGGAGATACGCGAAAAGTGATAAGGACCTTTCGGATAGAAAATTAAATTCTAAAGCTCGCGGTGCCATCAAAAGTTTGCTATTTCTTAGCGTTCTCTTTTTATTTGAAATGGAAATATGAAAATAGTCGCCATTTTTAAATAGTGCAAAATATCGAAATTAAAAGTAGCCTATATATAAGCCTGGTAAATCAGCTACATCCATGAAAAATTTCATTTAAATCGGACCAGTGTTTCTTGCGTTATTGGGTAACACACAGACAGACAGAAACACACCATCTCATTTTTATTATATATTAGTATGATGATAACATAGACTAACATCGCTCGGCGTTGACCGTGTTTTAAAATACATATTTAGGTTTCACTCGCTAACCGTTGGAGATACGCGAAAAGTGATAAGGACCTTTCGGATAGAAAATTAAATTTTAAAGCTCGCAGTGCCATCAAAAGTTTGCTATTTCTTAGCGTTCTCTCTTTATTTGAAATAAATATGAAAATAGTCGCCATTTTAAATAGTGCAAAATATCGAAATTAAAAGTAGCCTATATGTAAGCCTGGTAAATCAGCTACGTCCATGCAAAATTTCATGTAAATCGGACCAGTGGTTCTTGCGTTATTGAGTAACACACAGACAGACAGACAGACAGAAACACACCATCCCATTTTTAGCCTATTTTCAATTTTGAAAAAATAGGCTTATGAGATCACCTTTTGTCCGTGTGTGTGTGCGTGTGTGTGTGTGTGTGTGTGTGTATGTGTGTGTGTGTGTGTGATTCGTGTGTGTGTCCCCCCCTAATAAAATCTAAACGGCAGGAGTGATTTCAATGAAACTCGGAAAGTTCATAGCACTATTCCCGGCGACCTCGACCGTGCCCTTCAAATTTTGTTACGACTCACCAATCCAACATGGCGGCTGTGCGAAATATTTCACCAGCATTCAATATCTCCGAAACTATTACCGATATTACCCTGACATTTTCTAATGTGATAGAGGGAACTACTATAAGTTCACTTATGTGACTTTTGAAAACCTGGTAACTACAAAACCAACATGGAGGCCAAGCGAATTTGCGACTTTTAAATAGACGTTTCTCGCGAATTTACCAACCAAACGCAATGAAACTTGGTACAGTATATGTTTATATACATTGTAATGCACCGACATCTAACTTCGTTCAATTGTTCACATAATCACAAGATGGCGGATGTGCGAAATATTTCACCGGCATTCTATATCTCTGAAATTACTAGCTGTATCTCCCTAAAAATTTGTACGGAGATAAAGGGTACTACAGGAAGTCCATCTATAAGACTTTCAAAAACCGGTTAACTACAAAACGAACATGGCGGCCAAGCGAATTTGAAAATTTTAAATAGACCTTTCTCGCGATTTAATGTTCCAAGCGCACTGAAACCTGGTACAGGAAATATTTATACACATTGTAATCCACTGGTATCTAATTTAGTTCAATTGTTTACATAACCTCAAGATGGCGGCAGTGCGAATTTTAAAATTAAGTTTTTATTTCTTGTGATGTAGTCATGCGATCGAATTGAAAGTTTGAATAATGAACCTACGCAATAATTTTCCTTTAATGGTACATGACTCTATGGCCTATACATTTAACAATCCAACATGGCGACCATCCGAAATATTTAGACGATACTGAATATCTACGAATCTATTTTAGCAATCAAACTGCATTTTTTAATGTTCATAGGGGCTATGAACTTAAGTTCACCTATAGGACTTTAAATAACCTGGTGATCACAAATCCAACATGGCGGTGATGCGAATTATAAATATTCACATGGACGTTTCTCACAATTTAACCATCCGCATGCAGTGAAACTTGGTACAGTAAATCCTTATACGAATGTTAATCCACTGGCATCTAATTTATTTCAATTGTTTCCATAACCTCAAGATGGCAGCTGTGCAAAATTTTAAAATCTCCTTGTTTTTTCTTGTGTCCTAATTATGCGATTGAAGTTTGAATACTACACGTTCACAATAATATGCATGTAACAGTGCATAACTCTAGGACCTACATATATAAAATCCAACATGGCGACCGTCCGAAATATTTAGTCGGTTCTCAATATCTACGAATCTATTACTACAATCAAACAGAAATTGTGTATGTTGACAGTGGCAATTAACATAAGTAGGATGTATGAAAATAGGCTGTATAGTTCTTCACGGAACTACTTGTTATATATTAGTATGATTGAGGAAAAAATCCTCTCCCATCATAATTTAGATTTTCTGACAATCCTAGGATAGGAATTTGATTAAGGTGAAATAAATAGCTGAAATTTTAACAAATACTACAAGCTTGAGCTTTTGCTCCATAATAGAGGACGATAGAACAAGTTCATAAATATGGCTTTCGAAATCGTAATTAGCAACGAACTAGCATGGTGATTAAGTGAATGTCTAATATCAACTGTCCTTTCTTTTGACCTAATCATTCTAGTGCAGTAAAACTTGGCGTAACCAACATGTATTTTGAGCTAAACAGTGTGGTATAGCCTACATTGAATTTAGTTCTTTAAAAACCACAGGATAATGCCGTTCGAATTTCTTTTCCTTGGAGGGGAATTTCACGCATCCTATTACAATTACCGGAATGATATGTGGTAGATCTTCAAATGGATACCTGAGTTGACTGAAATAGAAAGGACCAGCATGAAAATGAAAATCCACAGCCTGCTTCCAGTCTCCGACCGGGTCAGGAATGGAATGAATGAAGCCCCCATCTAGCGGCCAGGATATGAACTGTGCCGGCTGCCGAGGCCTGACGCACTCCTCTGGGGCAATGATGAAATGAATGACAGATGAAATGAAATGATAGTGGAGAGTGTTGCTGGAATGAAATTTTGACCGGGAAAACCGGAGTACCCGGAGAAAAACCTGTCTGCCTCCGTTTTGTCCAGCACAGATCTCACATGGAGTGGCCGGGATTTGAACCACGGACCCAGCGGTGAGAGGCCGGCGTGCTGCCGCCTAAGCCACGGAGGCTTCTAGAAAGGACCAGCATAATATATTAAAATAGATGGTTTAGTTTGCCACTGACTACGTGTTCTTAGTGTATTCACAAAACATAATAATTAACATTTTCTGGTGGCCTGATCTGTTTAAGGATATATACTTCAATAATGTAATTATTCAAGAGAAATGAGAGCAGAAGGGAGAAGCCAAGCACAGTTTGCTACCGCCAGAAGTGAGTGTTAACCAACTTATGAACCTAAATAGTTTTCCAAAGATAATAAATTATTCTGTTTCCAGTACCAACTTTCAAAAGCAAAATTTAGGCAGTTATTACATGTCACTGACTGAGAGGTAATTATGCCTTGGCTTTCCAAATTACGGACAAACCCATGACTTTTCAAAATTGTTTACGCATTAAATGAGGATGTATGGCAGTAGCGTAGCGAGTATCGACCAATGGGGGGGGTTATAGGTACTCAAGCCAAATTCTACAAGCATTTCGTCCCGCGGCGTAGCCGCGCTCGTCAAACGTGCACCATGGTCGCGAGGGCGCTGTGGTAAGTACGGATATCGTAGGTTCGAATCCCGGTGCTGACAGCGGTTATCCTGAGTGTGTTTTTCCCGGGTTTTGCCACACTCCCTACAGGAAATTGCCGGGATAGTGCCTTGCTCAAGTCCATCCCTGTCCCAGATACATTTACACACACAACTACAATCATCACTGCAATACAGGTTGCCAGACAGCTTCAACACACTCCCAACTAAAAGGGGCTGATGACCAAGGTGTCTCAAGCCCCTCAAATGAATTAATAACTCTATAAGTATTTCCATTTCTCTATGAGATATTATTACACAAGAAAAGTTTCATGTATTTTGATCCCGAATTTTTCGAGTAATACAATATGCTCAAAAGACAAAAACAAATCAGTTCTTAAAAAATTAAGTTAATTTTTAACTAAAATGTCTCACCTCAATGGTAAATCTAGAACATTCCTCTTCCCGTGACGGGAACAAATTAAACTCAAATATATCTGTGCTGCCAATATGAAGACTGCGTATCTCTCAACAAGAGAAATTATTTACAGAGATCTCAGGAAAATTGGGCATGTCCTCGCACGATGTATCATGTTGATTTATGAGTAATTCAGTACCGGTA
The DNA here is from genome assembly GCA_946902985.2 of Meconema thalassinum. Classification (NCBI taxonomy): domain Eukaryota; kingdom Metazoa; phylum Arthropoda; class Insecta; order Orthoptera; family Tettigoniidae; genus Meconema; species Meconema thalassinum. The sequence goes on along the minus strand of OX336394.1, from coordinate 243,161,657 downwards.
CCCATTTTTATGTTTATTCAGTTTTTCCAACAAGATCCTGTATGTTGCAATTAGCCCTGAAATGCCTAAAGTATCATTTTCGAAGATTTTTTTAAAATTCTTATTTATTTATTTATTGTCGCTTTAACTCAGAGAGTCATATTGCGACATACAGAATTTTTTACATAGCAATAACAATGTTGGATACAAACATTTACTTAACGTATTACAAAAGTTGTTACAGAGTTTATATATCTTGGTACATATTCGTCAGTTTAAAAAAAAAAAAATATGATTTTGAAACAGTTGTGTTCATTTAAGATCTCACTTAGGCTTCTTGTCTGATGGAGGTTGCATAGAGATCTTTGTTGATCGTACAAAGGGCATTTTAGTAGTATGTGGTTAACTGCTTTTCTTTCTTGACAGTTCTCGCATACGGGTGGAGATGTCTTGGAGAATATGTGTGCGTGGGTCATTTTGGTATGACATATTTGTATTCTGGTAATGAGAACTTGTTCTCGGCGTGGAAGGAGGGGGGTGTCGAATTTATTTGTAGAATCATTCCGGACGTCATGAAGCTTTGAGTGTGGGGACCGGATCCAGTCGGTTAACCATTGTTTGTGGATTTTTGGTTTAAGAGAAGAGGCCACATCATTGTAGGGGGTGAGAAAGTTTGGATCTTGAGGGGAGAGACGAGTTGCTTCTTTGGCTGCTATGTCTGCTTGTTCGTTGCCTTTTATCCCCTTTTATGAGGGAATCCACATCATGTAAATTTTCTGACCATTATTTGTTGCCGTATTATATGACTCCAGTATATTTTGGGCTAAGGAGTTGGAAGGCGATGAATCTTGAAGGGAGTTTATTGTAGATAAGGAGTCACAGAAGATTAAAAAGATTTCTCTTTTGGTGGAATTCTTGATGGATTCTATAGCTTTTAGAATGGCATATTGTTCACATGTGAATATAGAGCATATTTTTGGTAATGTATACTTTATCGTATGATCTGGATATACAATAGCGCAGCCTCTACCGTATTCCGTTTTTGATCCATCTGTATAAATTGGGGTAAAGGTGGGAAATCTTTTGGTTTTCTCTAGAATGAGTGTCTTGAAGGTGCTACTGTCAGTTGATTCTTTATTAATTTCACATAAGTCTAAAATTGTTAGTGGGGGTTTTAATTCTCCATGGCGGAATTTACATATTTTTTGTAGTTCTCGGAGCAATTGGGGGAAAATGGGAGTGGACATCATGTAGGAGTCGCGAAAGTCTAATGTGGATAGGAAGATGTCTTCTTTGCTGCGTGGGGTAGCGAAGAGATTGATTACTTGGGAAAACATAGGTATGAGTTTTGGATTGCGGAGACGCTGCGACCTTTGTTGCATAATTGATAGTAGTTTTCTGCGAGTTTGGAGCGGAGGTTCACAAGCTTCCATTAGTAGACTGGAGATAGGACTGGTTCTAAAAGCTCCTAAGATGATCCTTAGAGATGTGTTTTGAATAGGGTCAAGGAATGTTAGTGCTGATGGTGGGGCTGAGTTATATATAATGGAGCCATAGTCTAGCTTAGAACGGATGATTGCTTTGTACGTGGACATTAATACATGAGCGTTAGCTCCCCAGTTGTTAGCTGCTAATGATTTGAGAACATTAATTCGACGTAGGCAGTCGTTTCTTAAAGTTTTAAGATGGGAGTTCCATGTTAGTTTGCTGTCAAAGATCATTCCTAGTATTTTTATTTATTTTTCCACTTCGATTTTATTTCCCTTGAGATATAATTCTGGTTGTTCATTCTGTCTTCTCTGTTCGGAAAATAGAATGCATTTGGTTTTGATTGCAGAGAAAATGAAGCCTGTATGATTCTCCCAATTGGCAAGATTGTCGAGGAATTTTTGTATTATTTCTTGGGTGGTTGATAGATTACGGCCTTTGCAGAAAATGGTGATGTCATCCGCAAAGAGGCAAGAGTTTACTGGGGGGGGGGGGGGGGGGTTGATGCAGGAAGTGTTGATGCAGGAAGTTATGCCATTTATGGCTACTAAGAAAAGGGTTACACTAATGACTGAACCCTGTGCGACTCCTTTCTCTAATCAGATTTCTTGAGATACGGCACCGTTAACTCGGACTTGGATGCTTCTGTTCTGTAGAAAATTGTGTATGAATCCAATCATATTTCCCTTGATATTGTGTTGTTTTCGGGTTTCGATGACTTGTATTTTGCGTATCGTGTCATATGCTTTATGTATGTCTAGGCTGACTGCTAGGAGATGGAGTCCGTGTCGAAAAGCATCCAGAATTTATGATTCTAAGGTTATTAAGGTATCAGTTGTTGAGTGAAATTGTCTGAAACCACACTGTTCTTGTGTAAAGAAATTCTGCTGCTCTAGTATCCATTTTAGTCTTTTATTAATAATTTTTACCATTAATTTGCACATAGTATATGTTAGAGCTAATGCTCGATAATTATCAGGAATCATGTGGTCCTTTCTTGGTTTGGGTAGGAATCACTATGGCTTTCCTTCAAGAATCTGGAAATACTTTCTGAGACCAGATGAAGTTGAAAATGTCAGTGAGATATTCTAATCCTTCAGGGGGAAGTTCTTTCAAGAATTCATATACAGGGTGGGGCAGCATAACTTCCTTTTTTCAAACCTTAATAAAACACATTGTACGAATCAGAAAATTTTTATTTTTTAATATAATGTAGGTACAAATATAAAGTTTTGTTTTACTTGGTTTTGAAGATCAAATCAGGTAGGTGACGTCCCCCATTCTCTACACACTGGGTGAACCGATTTCTGGCGTTTGTCATAATTCTTACCAGCATAGCAGGCGTTATGTTGGCAAGTTCTTCCTGGATGTTGTTCTTCAAATCTTGTAGGGTCATTGGTCGGTTTACATAAACACGGGATTTCAAAAAAACCCATAGAAAAAATTCACAAGGGGTCAAATCGGGGGATCGGGCCGGCCATTCCAAGTCGCCCCTAATTGAGATTAGGCGCCCTGGGAAGTGTTCCCTCAAAACGGCCATCGATGCTCTTGAAGTGTGTGCCGTTGCACCGTCTTGTTGAAACCAAACGTCCCCTGAGTCCAACTCATCCAGTTGTGGAAAAAAAAAATCCTGTAACATGTTTACATACCGGTCCGAATTCACTGTCATTGTGACTTCATTTTCCTCAAAGAACCAGGGACCAATTATTCCACCTGAGGAAATTGCACACCACACTGTGAGTTTTGGTGAATGCAAAGGCCTTGGATGCAATTCTCGAGGATTGGTAGCAGCCCAGTAGCGCATGTTTTGTTTGTTGACGGATCCACACAAATGAAAATGGGCTTCATCACTAAAAAACACAATAGCGTCCTCAGGCACGACTTCCACAAACACCTCCCACGCGTTCCTCCGAGAAGCGAAGTCACGTTCAGAAAGTTCCTGCACAATCGCCATCTTGAATGGATGAAAATGAAGATCATCATGAAGAATTCTCCTCACAGAACGATTAGAAAGTCCAAGGGCAGACGAATGTTTGCGCGCAGAACGCCGTGGTGATCGCAAAATTGAAGCTCTCACTGCCTCAATGTTATCAGGTGATCTAATGGGCCGTGGGACTCCAGTTCTACGTCTTGTTGCACTTGCAGTTTGTCTGAACGTAGTGACCCACGTAACAATTGATTTCCGGTCTGGGACAGGCGCCAATGGGGCTAAATTAAAGCGATTCCGAAAGGCACGCTGGGTTGCGATCACAGAACAACCGCTCGAAAAGTAGGCCTCAAGGGCAAACGCACGTCCACACTGTTCCAACGCATGATGGCGACTGAACTGTGTCCGTTCAAAACTTTACAGACCCGCCTATTGGACGAGACCACTAGCGCTCCGGTATTACATCACACTACTAAATGGGGCGCAATTGAAAAAAGGAAGTTATGCTGCCCCACCCTGTATTATATCATCAGGACCAGGACTAGAGTTTCGGCAGTCGTTGAGTTCTTGAGATATTTCATTTATGCTAATTTTATCATTGTAACTATCATTGGTATTATCCAAGAGGTGTGAAAGTGACAGTACTTGTTCATTATTGGAATCACGTGATGATATTTTTGCAAAGTTTTGGCTAAGGTATTGGCAATGTCTAGATGGTTGGTTATTGTTGATCCAGATTTTGTTGAGAGAGTTATTGTTTTTGAGGGATTTTGGATTCCTTTAATTTTCCGTAAGTATTCCCAAACAGAGTTCTGAGGGGTCTGACTGGAAAGAGAGGACACTTATTTTAGCCAGGAATTTCGTTTGCTTTCTTTGATAACTTTTCGTGCTTTTGCTCGACTTCTTTGAAAATTTAATTTATTCTCAAGAGTAGGGTGTCGTTTGTATTTGTAAAAAGCTTGATTGTTGATTTTGATCGCTTCTTTACAAGTGTAATTTCACCAAGGAATTACTCCTCTGTGGGTTACATTGTTAATTCTAGGGACTGATTTTTCTGCGGCTTTGAGTATTGCCTTAGTGAATTCGTTTACAATATAGTTGATATTGTAATTTTTGATGAGGTAAGATGGTGATAATCTGTTGAGCTCAATCTTGATATTTTCTTTGTATTGGCTCCAGTTGGCATGTTTTGAGTTCCATTTCTTAGGATTAATTTGAGGGTGAAGTTGGTTGTTTTTATTAATTGATATAGGGAAGTGATCACTTCCATAGAGGTTTTTACTAGCGTTCGATGTGAATGTTGCTCCTATGTCTGCAAAGCATAAACATAGATCAATGGTGCTGAATGTCCCAGTGTGTAGGACCATTGGAGTCTAGTAGGATTAAGTTTTCAGAATCTATTAGTGTTTCAATTATTTTTCATCTTTTATTTGTATAGTCATTGTTCCAAAGGGCGCTATGGGAGTTAAAATCACCCAAGAGAATAAATGGTTTGGGAAGTTGGTTTGTTAGATCTACTAGGTCTTGCAGGTCTATTTTCTGGCTGGAGGGGAGATATATATTGCAGATACAGATGGAAAATGAAAGGAAGATCATAGATGCTACTGCTTCCAATTTTGTATTTAGTGGAAATTATTTTTGAGGAACTTTGTTTCTAATGTAGGTGGTAAGTCATCCGCTTGCGTAAGTAGAATTGTTGCGATTTTTGTAGTATGCTGTATAATGTTTAATATTAGCCACATTGTGATCTCTGAAGTTGGTTTCTTGTAAGCAGATTATTTGAGATTGATGTTCATTGACTAAAATTTTCAAGTATTCCTTTTTGGGGGTAATACCAGTTTATATTCCACTGTGATATACTGGGATTCATGAAGATTATTTAAATAAAAGGATTATTGGATTAGGTTCATTTCGGTTTGAGGAGTTATAGGAGGAGGGGTGTTGCTGTCATTATTAAGTGCATTGAGTAGTTTCTTGATAAGTCGAGTGTTACTATTCTTGATGTTCTTGTCTTGATAGTAGGGATGTAGTTTACGCATGGTCTCAATGAGTTCTTCAATACTAGATGTGTAAGATAGAGCAATGGATAAGGCATTAGCTGCTGATGCACCTTTAGTATTCTCAAAAAGACTTTTCAGTTGTAAAATGTGGGTAGGTGAAAAGTTGGAGGGATCGGCTTCTATCACTTCTTTGACAGGAAGGAGTTGATTTTCTAAGTTGAAGGAATTCGGTTTCATTTTTTTTCTTGGGTTGGATTATGTCTGGAGTTTTTTTGGAGCCCCGAGTAGGAAATTCATCACCTGTTTTATCATCTCCCGATATAGAGAGGTCATCACAGAAAGACTTGATGTCTGCTCTGGAAGAGATATCTGAGGAGTCACTTGGAGGCAAAGGTCGTTTTATTCCATGGTGTATGGTGGTAGATGATTCTTTGTTGATTTCAGGTAGCGGTAGTTTTCCATTCAAGGACGTTTCCTGTAGAGGAGAGTTTTGATATGTAGGAAGGGAGTCGGTATAATGTTCAATAGTTAGAAAAGGATTCTTATTTTGTTCATGATTTAATATATTGCCGGCTGGATTGGATGGTTGCTCCTTGGAAGGGGTTGGAGGTACTGTAGGTTGGAAGGTTGGTTTTCTTCGTCTGAAGGATTAGTTAGCAATGGACATGCACGGGCCAAGTGGCCTTCTTCTTTGCAAGTAAAGCAGGTTGGGATATCAGAGGAGGTGTATATCCAATAACTCGTTCCTTCATACCATATCTGGAATGAAGGTGGTAGTTTATTAATGTCACAGGGTTTAACACAGAGTTGTCGGTGGAAGCTGAGGATATGTGCAAAACTTGGGATATTAATTCCAGCCTTGAGGTTAGATATGGAGGACATTGGTTTTATATTAAGTTCTTGTAGGTAGTCTGTAATGACTGAGTTGGGTAGGATAGGACAAACATTTGATAATATCACTCGTTTGTTTGGAACTATTAATGGACGTAGGGAAAGGTCAATGTTGTTGATGTTGATTACAGGGTGGTTAAGGGATAATTCTTGAACAAGATTTTTATTCGATAGGAATATACATATTCTCGAATTAGAAATGCGAGATACAAATCGTATGTTATCAGGACTACAGTAGTTATTTTACCAACTTCGAGGATATAATCCTTTAATGGGATTCCGTCATGTGCATCTATGATAACTGCTTGTTCTTTACTTGGGGTTGATTGTATTACGGATGCTTAGACCATGAATTCAATAGATGGCTGATGACGTCACATTGTTGAAACCAACATCTCGACCAGCTGACTGAAGGGAACTGCGGATAGTGATAATAGAATTATCAATATGGAGCTCCTTTTGTATTCCTTGACGTTGCTGAGCATTCGCCATTAGCCAATTGTAGTCGGTCTTGAGCCATTACCCTTCAGTCAGCTGATCGAGATGTTGGTTTCACGTCACAGTACAGGCGCAGTGTGGCAATGCGCCCTCTATTGTATTTATGCTCTAAGTACGGATATAACTTGGAAGGAATTTCTTTGGTGCATTGTAGAGCGAACTATTAGGCTAATAAATGAAATGCACCACCAAAAACTTTATTTTTTTTCATGTTATAATTTAGGATGTCCCAATAATTGGGAAAATAGGCCTATTGTGTTGACAGACTGAAAATTCGCAATAATATTACTCCCAACCGGACACTAAACATTTTGGGACGTGATGATGCAGTGGTCAGTTGCCTCTCAGCAAGACGTACCGGGTTCAATTATATTGTATCGTAACAAGATTTTTGCATATGCCCACTTACAGTAAATCAAATACAGTACGGTACCTCGGCTTAATAACATATGCTGTATACACAAGGAATGAGGCAAAAATTAAGGTTTGATAGAACGAATCGGCAAATTGTATTCATAAAGAAAACTTACAGGCTCTTCCGTATAAATCTCTCCTCTGAAACTCTAGCTAGGCCTAGTTGGTTAATGAGGTTTCAATGGTCGAAACTACGAAGTCATCTGGCCCTCAAACTCTCCTGCATCCGTCTGAAAAGAAAGGAAATATTGTAACACGCACCCTAATGAATGAAATAAGCGTTCAGTACATGTTGGAAAGCATAGCATACTTACTTTTGCTTGTAATAAATAACCTCCAGTCTTCAATGGCGGCCAGCCGTGGCATTTCAACAAATCTTTCTACTGCAACGGTCACGTGATGTTTGTCAGGCACAAGCAGCGGAAAGGAACAGTAAAATACACATGGAACGGGTATATTAGGTGGCCAATCACATTTCAAGGCAATGAGTTTCTTCTGACCAATCAGGTGAAGTATCATTTCAGGCTACAGACGTATGTTACAGACGTATGTGTCGCGAAGCTCGCTGCGTTACGAAATTGCATCCTCTTTGTAGGTGAAGAGACACTAGCGCTCGCGGCGGCCAGCAAGCTGGCAACTGCCTTGAGCACGTTATTCGCGGAACAGATGATTTCACTTTTGCAAGGTTTTTTTGTATTTAAACTCACCTGAGTGATTATTTCCATTATAAACATAAGTCACGTTAAATCACCAACTAGGCTACCACGGAAATAAGCCACAATGGTGATATACTGTACACTTTTAATTCATAGAAACATAAAAAGAATGCTCTGCTTTTATTAGTTCAGTCCTCTATAAGTATCCCTAGGTAGAGTTGTATGACGTATTTAATGAGTCCTACGTAGAATTCATAGTCCACACTAGTTATAAATTCACGTATTTGTTTTAATGATAGTCGCTGGCATCTCTACATAAAACCAAGTCCACGATTCCTGGATGTAACGGGTAATCTCTAAATCCACTGAATGGATTTTGATGCGATTTTCAACATTCAGTAAAGAATTTCTCGAGGGAGGTTTCTGTAAGAAAACATTCATTTATGACCAAAGGAAGCTGAGCAGTAACAATTTCAGTGAATCGTGTCGAAGAAAAACCTGCCGTCCGTGCGCCTATTAATCTTACGCTGGGTAAACCATTAAAAATATCCATATACTATGAGTGTAAGAATTGGTCAGCATGAATAGTTCTACAAAGAAGTCCGCGACAGCATATCTTTATCTTTAATACATCGCCAACTATAAGTGATTTTACGGTTTTATTTCTTCCAACAATCTCCATACAGTGGAAATTTAAATTACTAGCTTTGGCTAGCGAGCGAGCCCATCACCCCAGCTTCGGCCAGCATTATCTGTCGAGTCGTGTCGAGTTAAGACTTCAGAGAAGACTAGACTATAAGTGTTTGGAGTTTCGCTGTCAGCTCGGCTTTTCTGAATTGCGTCTGAGACCTACCGTCTGTGCGCCTTTTAAGCTTACGCTGAGTAACCCCTTTAAGATACCAGGCGAAGCCGGGGCGGGTTGATAGTATGGGTATAATATAATATCAAATTCTTAACCATGTCAAAAGCTAGTTATTCCGTAAAATTGAGTAACATTATAGTTAATTAGTAAAAATACCAGTGTGATTTGTGAAACGAAAAGAATAAACAGATCTTAAGGTCTTGGCTCAATTCTAGGTACTTCGTAATTTTTCTGTGGGTTTGAAACCTTTCATTCCTGAATTTGACAAAATAATGCAATTCCAATTTTACAAAATATCGGCAATAACCATTGCGTACCGTACCTTCACTGCAGCCATGTGGGAGACCAGGTATTTCATAAGAGAATTAACAAACAGTATACCACATCTAAGTTTATGAGCATTATCCTGACGACATAAATTGGCTTGCTTCCAAAGGATTCGAGAATAAGTTAATATTATTGTACAAAATCTTAATTCATTAAATCAGCTCTCTGACTATTAAAAAGCCATTTTCTACATCTGAAAATTAAAATGTTGGCACGCATTTGAGGTGACATCTCTAACGTTTACTTAGCCTACCGTATGTCTTAATTTTCAAAATGCATAGATATTATATTTGATTTGCAGCCAATGGCCATAGCAGGGCATTTCACATGAACGCCCGTATGTTCCCCAATTTCAATGTCAAGTAGTTCCAACTTAAGCTATCAGACGCCACTGTCACTGAAACCCAACGGCGAACGTTTGAACTTGATAAAGCTTGTCTAACCCAATAGCCTACAAATTTTGGCTACACACTACCAATTGTAGTAGTATGTTCTTTTACGTGCCATAAATCTATGACATGGGCCCGACGACTTCAACTGGGTTTGAACCCGCGAACTTGGGCATAGCAGTTCAACATGCTACCGACTACGCCACCAAATCCATGCATAGATATCCTACCGAGACATTCTTCTGATTTATGACCGACTGGCTCCGTGGCTCAACGGTAACGTTCTCGCCTGCTGTACCCAAAGATGCAGGATCTAATCCTGGCGCAGTCAGGTGGCATTTAAGGGTGCGTAAATGCGAGGGAACCGTGTCTGTAGATTTATTGGCACGTTAGAGATCCTCTTCATGGCAAAATTCCGCCATCCCGGTGTCTCTAAAAGCCACAGTAGTTAAAAGGGACCTAACCTCAATAACATTATTATTGATTTATAACCAGTTAAAGACCTAGGTCCGTTGTTTGATTGAAAAGTTTATAATGCTTTCTACTGCGTATTCCAATTAATTGGGGTCGCCGGAGCTAATCAGGCTCATTTTGGTGCCGGGGATTTAAGGCCGAATGCCCTTCCTGACGCCACGTAATTTTTCAGGTGAAAATTCCACCCCACTGTCACCGGGATTGGAACTCCGGCCGTCCGGGTGATTGACGAGCAGCTAAGCCACTGCACCATCACGCTCCCCTTGAAAAGCTTTATAATACTAGCTTAAAATCCATAGCTCAAATCTTACCTTTTAGGGTCCTTTGGAAAATCAGGTGTCGTCTTGCTACGAGGCACGTCCAGAAAGTAAGTTCCGTTTGGTAATACAATTAAATTGTGTACAGATACAGAAAAAGTATTTATTGCACAACATTCTACACCTCTTAAGCTACTTTTCCACATAACTGCCGAACTTTTGCAGGCATTTGTCATAGCGTGGCACAAGTTTTTGGATACCTTCTTCATAGAAGTTTGCCGCCTGTGTCTTCAACCAGTTGGAAACATCTTCTTTCAGCTCGTCGTCATTGTTGAAGTGTTGACCGCCAAGGAAAGACTTGAGATGTGTGAACAGATGAAAGTCACTAGGAGCGAGGTCAGGGCTGTACGGAGGGTTGTCAAACACGTCCCAGCCAAATCCCTGTAGGAGGTTTTTCGTCACATTTGCAGTGTGTGGTCGTGCGTTGTCGTGAAGAAAAACAACACCTTTTGACAGCAACCCTCGGCGCTTATTCTGTACTGCGCGGCGCAATTTCCTAAGTGTCTCGCAGTAAGCATCTGCGTTGATTGTTTGACCACGTGGTAAGAAATCAATGAGTAAGATGCCTTTCCAGTCCCAGAACACTGTGCACATCATTTTCCGAGGTGTCAAGATTTGTTTCGGCTTAACCTTTGCTGGGGATGAAGTTTGCCTCCATTCCATTGATTGCCGCTTACTTTCAGGGGTGTCGTAAGAAACCCAAGTTTCATCTCCTATGACTATCTGTGTCAGAAATTCTTCGCCGCCTTCATTGTAACGGGTCAAAAACTGGAGTGCACTACCCATCCGTTTTGTTTTGTGTTGCTCCGTAAGAATCTTTGGTACCCAACGTCGGCAAAGTTTACGAAAGTTCAGTTTTTCGGTAACAATTTCATGAATTAGTGATCGTGAGATTTGGGGAAATTCCATAGCGAGAGCACTAATTGTAAACCTGCGGTTCTCCCGGATCTTGTCATCAATCGCGTGAACCAGTTCTTCTTTAACCAAAGATGGACGCCCACTTCGTTCTTTATCGTGCACTTCACTACGTCCTTCATTGAACAGTCGGACCCATCTTCTCACCATTGAATCCCTCATCGCATTTTGTCCATACATTTCGCAAATTTGCCGATAAATTTCAATTGGATTCACTTTCCTAGCATTCAGAAAACGAATCACAGATCTGATTTCACATGCGGCGGGATTTTCAATCAACACCGACATTGTACGAGTAAACATGCACAACAACGCGTACGTGGCTGACAGCGCTCTCCAAATGGCGCCCGTTTCTTCCCTTGATACAGAGCGTCTACCGCGCATATGCGGAACTGCGCTGCAGCGGAACGTACAACTAGTTGAAGACACAGGCGGCACACGACTATGAAGAAGGTATACAAAAACTCGTGCCACACTACGACAAATGCCTGCAACATTTCGGCAGTTATGTGGAAAAGTAGTTTAAGGGTTGTAGAATTTTGTGCAATAAATATTTTTTCTGTATCTGTACACAATTTAATGTTATTACCAAACGGAAATTACTTTCTGGACGTACTTCGTATTTGAACAGTCTGACTTCCCAGTCGGTAAAACACGAATACACCCAATTAGATTGGGCGAGGAGTAACAATTAATTTCCTTGTGTAATTCATAATACAATAATTATTTATACATTTAATAAAACGCTTCTCATACACCCCCCTTTATGTGAGAAGTGTTTTGTTAAGTGTATAAACGATTCATATATTTTTATTTCAGGCATTAGGAGATAAATTGTCACTGCCTACCTAATCTAATTGGGTATCGTGTTGACCGACTGAAAAGTGATCATATAGGTTCCGTAGCAACACTGAAATATTGCTTCTAATATTAGATCTGTTTATTGAACTGTACATCTCCTCTTGTCAAGCACAAGTTAAATTAAAGATATAACCTTTATACAATGCTCACATACAGTAAATCCAGCAACAATAACATACACCAACATAGCGCAGTCGGCACATTCTTGCTGGCTGCATGAGAGCATTATTGTCTGGCGGTAGAAAATATGAGCCGAGCTTCGCGATCTGAAGATAGACTGTGGTTATATGTTGTCATGAAGACGTGTCTAGTCACAAATGGGGACCCGGGCCGAAGGGCGACAACAGTACATCACCACAGACACAAATCACAACCTGCCGATTTTCCAAAGGAGGGGTTCTAACCCCCCCCCCTGGCTACGCCACTGATGTATGGCAACCCTACTGAACATTACACTGATCCGATACGGCTTTCACTGTTATAATGTCCATTACCTCAGTTACCTGCAAAATAAATATTTCTTGCCAGGGCTTACTTAAACTGTGATAAAACATCAAATGACATATAATAAAACTTAATAAAACACAGAGTTAATCTACGAACTTTATCTACGTGCATTTAAAAATAGCACATTTATGCTTCTCACTTGTGAAACAGTCAATGACTTTTACGGTAAGGATCTTGATATTACATGACTTATACTCTATCTCCCTGGCACGAAAGAAATATGAACGGAATCGGAGCGAAACTCATCGAAAACATCCCTTGTTAAAGAATAACATTAGTCCTACAGTGCGGTATCATATATTTAAATAGTATACCGCGGTACAGGTAAAGAATAGAGCATCATCTTCTGGTTTCCCATTTCAGCCTCGTGCCAGTCAGTGACGTCATCTCCACGACAGTGCTCCTTCCAGTAATCTAAGAAGATTGGGGCAATGGTGCCATTCCACACTTTCTCATTGTGTTCGGCCCACGCTGCATCTAAGAGATTGTGTTGCTTTACAGCGATCCTTTTTGCTTCATGTAACGTTTTAATTACTGTGTTATCGTGATATCGTATACGACGATAATATGCCTTCAAGATTAAGAAGCGTGGTAATTCAACTTCACAATGCTTAACAGCCTTATTAAGTTTCTCCTGTAATATGTTTATGTTAGAGTAGGCATCTGAGATTGCTGTGATATTGCGGGCGTCGACGTTACCCACCAGGTGCAAGAGAAGACCTTCAAAAAGGCGCATAGCTGTAGTAACGTTAGCTAATGAACTATCTGGTCGAATGTCAAGATTGACTCGGGCTCTCGCGTACCAAACTGTAGCTGCTTCCCAGTCTTCATTGCGTACAGACCAAAGCCACATAACCATGAAATACCTTTTCTCAGCATCGGGATTTCTAATGGTTACGAGATTTTCTCCCTCATCGTAGAAAAGTCGTTCGCACTGTGAAAAAGGTAACAACGTATATCCGGTATTTAGCTGAAGATCAACACATTTGGCATAGAACCAAGCCCGGCCCGATTTATCTGCATCTTCTGCTGATGCAAATTCTATGTCATTGAGTAATGAAACAGCTTCAGACAAACGGAGACGTAACGTTAGGGCCTCTATCAACACTGGTATAACGTTCAACCTTAAGACGATGGAATGGATAGTTTTACTTATTCGAATTGTCTTGAATCCCATAGATATTGCCCTAGTAATTTCTGCACGCTTCAATCGTGTCTTGAAAATTGAGAAATAAAGCTGGCACACTGCCTCCAGTTCCTGACTTTCCATGATTGTCGTTTTACGACGACAAACGTTCATTGCAGCCTTTTCTAACAACCAGCACTCCGCTGTATTTGTGTAATGATCGGCTACCTCTATCAGGTTCGAATATACTTTGCATAAACAGTTAAAGTCATCATTTGCATCTAGAGCTTCATTTAAACTCCATATTCCTGCAAGTTTAGCTTTATCCCATTGGCGAGTTAAGATAAATAAACTACACAAACTTGAAAGGCAATAAGACATTTCGTTGGAATATATCCCCTCATATCCCGTTGAATGTCCAGGGCACAACCGTCCGCAAAATCGGAACAATATCCAGTTCTTCATTATTTGATATAAAGTTCGAATATAAATGCTAAAGCGATTTTTCGGAAAGGGAAATCCAAATCCTTCCATGGCCAGATGTAACATTCGATTAGCTTCTTCAAGTTGCCCTAATTCATACCTAGAATATTCCAAAAGAGTGTTGATTCTGCCTTGGATAAGAGGGACTTTCCATGTTGGAATTGCACCCTCTACATCGGATAACTTACTTGTGAGTAATAATTGCGCATCGTCAAGTAATCTGAGGAAAATTGCACGAAGTGATACAGACCGCGGTAAACTCTAGCATTGTATCCATTAGATGATCCTGGTGACCCCTTTGACGGCAGTGTTCTAAAAGCTGAGTATACATTGATGTAAGAATCAAAGTGCACTTACAATTGGTGAAGTCGACAGAAGAAAAGGAATGGGCAAGAGAGATAGATTCTCCATTATTTTTCCTAGAACGTCTGAAGAAACAACAAAGAAACACCCTTCTGCTTGGGGAAGTTCTTATCAGACTGTTACGTGAGGCTACGATGTTTCTTCCACTACTTACTGGAAGTACGGGATCTACATAATAGGACTGTCGGAGCTTAGCTAAAACCAATTCTTCCGGGTCTATTTGTGATGTCGGGACGGCATTGGCTAAGGGAGTTGGTTTTAGCCATGATACTGCCAAATACGGCTTTATACTCATTGAAGAAGTTGCGGGTGTGGGTTCCAAGTTAACTTGATAATTTTCCTGTACATGGTATACGCTATAGTCTTCATATGTATTTGGCAAAATGCGCGTGAAACGTCCTCCACCACACGATCTACATCTCCTTGTTTCTCGCCGTAGATATTGTATTGCTTTCGAGTGAAAATTTTTCTTTTGAGGATCAGTAAGTAAGTTATAAGTTGTCTCCCGGAATAATGGCATGCGGAATTTCAAATAACCACATGATGCATATATCGGTAGATCCTTGCACGATTCGGGAATAATTTTTCCTATGCAGTTACATTGCACAATATTTTCCGAAATTGATGGCTCGCACAGTTGCTTCACCAGCATAAAATTAACACTTTCTCTAAAGTCACCTTTCGCACACGTTAGAATGCGCAATTTAAACAATCGCTCCACTGCAAGTGCAGTTTCCCTTAATGGAGGTTTGTTCATCATATATTCCATCATACTTCGGTTGAAAACTTCCCCTAGGATGGAGCTGGTTTTGAGAAGCAGCTGTTCACCCGAAGAGAGAGTGTCAAACATTTTTAACATCAATACATCCATCGTTATTTCTGGATTGAAGTCTTCTAACTTGAAAGTTTTTGCTAAAGTACACACTGCTACGCGGTCATTGCCTTTTTTAAATTCGTATTCAAGAGATGCGTTGCTTTCTTCGTAAGTGAAAGCGTACCTTTCCCACCCTTCACTTTCCCATTCCAGGCGTTTAACTATATCTTCCTTCCAATTCTTCTCAAACGAATGCTCTGAAAATGTTGTATCATTTTCTCCTCTCGTTAGCATGATTTTTGGAGGTAACACAAGACCTGCTTTTTTTTTGTATTTTTACTGGGACACTCTGAATAATAAGATCACCAGCTTGAATTAAGCTGATCATATAGCTTTCAATCCAACCTGGATTTCCTTTACTTCTATCTACAATAACGTTTTCTATTTCAGGAGGTTTCAGGACGTGCCCTCACGTCAAATATCTGGCACGCGAGACCCGCAAGGAAGCATCTGTCTATTCCAGAAAGGGCATGTATTGAGATACATTTGTGTTTGATTGTATGCCTAGCTTCTGCACTTAGACGCTGTCGACTTCCGCGAGTCATTATAAAGAATACACGGTCTTCTTGAAGCGAAGTTGGGAGCATTTTCCATGAGGCATTGTCGAGATACTGACAGTCGTCAATGCCAATCACCCACAACTGAGTGAAACATCTGGAGAAAAGTCTCCCTATTATTTTATTTAACATGTCATTACGCTCTTCAGGCCTAAGTTTTATGCTACGTTGCGTCATTTTAAAGTTAACACTGAAAACGCTGTTCAAACAACTCATATAAGAGCCATATTTTGAGTGTCCCATTTTTTTAATTATCTCTTCTTCCTTTTCCTTTGGGGACAAGCGCTCATTAAATCTGAGAGGTGCAGAAAATATTAATTGTATTCCGGAGAAAGGGGATTGGTAATCCCATTTACTGAGAGCGATATTATGAACTAAAATCCCTTTCGTAGTACGTGAGGCGTGCAGGTGTCAAGGACGCGGACCTTAGACCTAAGTCGAGACCTTTAACACACGGTGAATTAGATGGAGCACCGACCACCCAATGACTACACTTTTCGAGTAGAGGTTGTAAAATAAAATAAAATTTAATATCAAAAAAACAAGACATAGCAAAAGGGGACGTGAGGAGTGCATGAAATGGTAAGATGAGGGATGATGGGCCTGAAATAAAATATGTACATGGTATTATAAAACAGTAAAACAATAAAACGTAAAACACACAATAAAGATCTATAAAAGGAGAATGTCGACTACGAGGAGAATGCCTAAGTCGCTGGAGATCGTTCAGTAGAGGGGAAGAAATTAACGATAGTGTTAATAGTGCGTTTCGTTCCACCACAGGCTGACTACTAGAAGGTAGTCAGAAGCATCATTCTTAGAAGTACATGAAATCGTATCTCCCACGAACTGTCTACCCGACCACCCTTACATTAAACTGTATGTCACGCCAAGCTACCCAAAGAAACAACCAACAACAGCAACGATCCTTAAATGACCCGTCAATAAACACAGAATAATTACACAACTTCACAAGGCGCTACACTTCACATGACATGCCGTGACATACAAACTCAGCAAATAAACATAGATCAGTTCAGTTAAAATGAAAACAAGCAAATCCCAAAAGAAGATAAAACCAAACGATTTCATGAACTGGTAGAATAAAACTTCTTTCGAACGAAGGCACAAGGTTCAGTTACCTTGCGGGATGCCAAATAAGCGTCAATTGCAGTCCCGGGCACGTACAACGAACACACATTCCATCATCTCGGAAGAGTAACCAATACACCTGATTTAATAACGTAATGGGATCACGCATTGCTTGCTGACTGAAGGTCACAACAAAACAGAACAACACTAAACATGACCCTAGACCTTCAGTCAAATTCCCACTTAAACAAACGACATAAACCCAACCCTTAATATCAAGACTAGAACCGTGATTGTAAATGAAACATATTTCTGAAACATACATAGATAATGCTTGCCCAGTCTCCAAGGATAAAAATAAAACCTAATCGGCCATCCTTGGAGTGCACGAATGACAAGCATGATAAAAACAAACCCTTGAAACATAAAATAAACTGGTGTGTGTTCCAACAAAAAGATATTACATCCAAAGCAATGAACAACACACCCTCCTACGTCTAGGCACAATTAAAATCGCGAACTAACCTAAAGAATACCAGTCCCTAAAGGTCCCTGAAGATCCCATACTCTAGCAAGGGGTTAGAAACTGGTAAGAAACATCTCTCATAAATACAATCGCGTTTCACAACATAAAACAAACGCAAGTAACACGCACTAAAATAAAACTCGACTAGATACGAAAAGAAACAACAACAACAACAAGCACCCTTTTAAATTAATAAACCCATAAACAAGCAATTTGATTCTCCACTACGTGCGTATATAAATAAACTGGGGACTAAATAACCACCAAATAACTTCATTGAAAAACATGAACGGTCTCCAGTTTAACCCTACCTTAGCAGATTAAATTACGGAACTTTTAACACTGAAAGTTGGGTAGTATATATATATATATCGTGATCAGTTTTCTTCAAAACATGACACATTAAAACAGAATAGCTACAAGGACCATTTCCACTTAGCTGATACTCCGAGACGTTCTGGAAGTTCACTGATAATAATTTTATATTATAACAACTCCATTTTTACGGAATTCTTCACTATGAGACAAAGCGGGAATCGCGTAGTGTCTCCCCAACATTTATATCTTCTTAAAGCTTATTATAAAGGGCATCTTGGAACATTAGAATAGATTTGCTGGTAGTGGCAGTTATAACGGCAGACGATCATCAAATTCTCCTCGCGATAACAATTCAGGCGCGATAACAATCGCCGAAGGCGTGTTCCTTAGACAAGGATGAGTACTCCAACGCGGGCGCATTCCTTTTTCCGACGTGCGGAAATTACGATCTCTTAGATGTATTACTAGAGACCGCTAGATGGAAACAACGTCGAACAGATCTTAAAATTGTACCGGCTCAGTACGATATAACATTTCGGCTAGCAAACGTGTTTTGCCCATGCGTTGTTCGGCCTCTATTAGCATTGCATTACACATATTAAGACGAAATCTTCTCACCTCCTTGACACGCTCTGACATTGCTGTCAATAGTTTTCTAAATTCTTTTGGCTCTTCCTTCCGACCCAAAAGGGGATACTTGTTAATGACGTTTGGTGCTGGCTCGGTCTGGCCTTGTTCTATAAACTCGTAAACTGGGCCAATAGAATACAGACCTTTCAATTCTTTTGGCTCTTGAAGTATGAAATAAGACGTGTTGAGATTAGCGTGCAAGAAGGTTTCTCTATCACAGGTTACTTTCCCAGGATATGCCAACATTAAGCGCGCTGCCTTGTTAACAGTCATACCAATCACCGTATATTCACGGCGCAAAGTGTGTCCTACCACACCGCAATAGGTCATTCCTGTTGTTACGCCAATCGAAGCATTTATAATATCAGGGAGAATTATCAACACCTTACGAACATTGGCTGCGCATCGGAGAGCGATTTGACTTTCTAGATCATACTTATATCCCCTAAAACCGAAAATAGCGAGTAACATTAGGTCTTTATCAAAGAGTGACACTTTGTTCACACAACCATGGCTTTCTTGTACCAAATTACAAACATGTATAAAGACTTTGTTTACTAAGCGCAGAATTCTTTTAACGTCAGTTTTAGTGATGACTAAGTTGATGAAGACTATTACCACCTGACGCATTTCAGTAAGGTATTCAAGGGGTTCGTCATCATCTATACCACGGCGCACTGGTTGTATAATAAAAGCTTTAAGAGTAACTTTCAGTTTTTTTTGTACTGCTACATTCATACTTGGTCGTAATTGAAATGTATAGGGGACCAATGGTGGTGCAGACCCTATTGTTTCTCCAGTCAGTGTCATAAGTAATGGTGCAGCTTCTGGCTCGGGAATACGATCGGTGTATACGATAGGAAACACATTTTCTTCGTAATTATTTGGATATTGTACGTCCTCTAACGACTTCCGAATCCTAATCTTTCGAATATTTCTCCATCTGGGATCCTGTCCTGTCACTCTTACGTGTTTTCCATCAGGCATTAACTCATGTAAAAATTCAGGCACGTTTACGTATTTCCATGCTGCTGGAGAGACTACAATATCTCCTGATGAGCATAAATATTCCGCAAGTTTAACATCCCAAATTGGATCGCCTGCCATTGCATAATGCTTTAGGGTACGAGATCCAATAGTTGTGAACCACACTCTACCAGCAGCTACTCCAAGCTGTTTTCGTTAACTTTGTTAATGAACACTGTTCATGAACAATGTTCATGAACATTTTTGACTGTTCATAAACAAAATTGCGTGTTCATTAACTTTTCGAGCATGTTCATGAACAAAATCTCTTTAACATTTGTGAACGAAACTTTTCATTAACTTTTCGTGTTTCGTTAACATTTTGCTTCGCGCATGCGCAAAGACTCGATTAAGGTTGTAAATTCGTAGCGCGGAATACGATGCTGTTTTATTTCCCAAAAATCGACTATCGAATCGCAAGCGACTCGTATATTGCGCGGAATTATTAAATAGCCGGAAACACATGACAATATTAATATTGTTGATTAAAGAGTCTAGGATCATGGAGTGGTCGAACGAAAACGTTTTGGCGCTTATCGATGCGTATCAAAATCATCCCGTTTTGTGGGACAGTCGGCATCCCAGTCACAAAGACAGGAATGCTCGCAAGGATGCCTACTCAGAACTGGCCTCCGAGTTTAATTGCACTCAAAATGATATTGAGCAAAAAATTAACAAACTCAGAGGCCAGTTCCATAGGGAATTCCTGAAGGTTAAGAAAAGCATGAAAAGTGGAACCAGTCCAGATAACTTATACTCACCTAAATGGTTTGCTTACAAGGCCCTATTGGCATTTATGGTGAGGGAACAAGATAGCGAGACCACTGTCAGCAATTTACAAGTAGAGGTAAGTAAACATGTAGCCTATTTATTATTTTTCACAGATATAATTCTTAACATTGAGCATATCCCTACATAAATATATACAGAGTACAGTTAGGGGACTCAATACGTAGGAGATCCCCTTGGTTTGAAAAGAGTTCACAACATAGTAACATAATTATTTTTTCTATTAATTAGTAGCATGCAAGAGTCAAAATTGGGGTGTCATAAGAACAGTATTGTGATTACATTATTATACTAATAGGTTATGTGAACAAATATACCACAGAAGAATAGCAATACCATTGCAATCATATAACCAATACTTCACATTTATGCACATTTATCTTGCCATGGCACACTTCCTTCCTCACTCAAAAAATAATTTGTAAATTCAAGGCGCACATTCTTAGCATCTTGCGCTGGCCTACCATGTCCTTCCTGTATAGGTTGCAGTTCAAATTCATCCTGTCTCCATAGTCCTGGAGTGACTGTCCCATTTTCAGTATTTTCATTATCAAATGAACCTGGCGGAGTGTATGTATTTCTTGCAGCTTTATTTCTACGCAAAAAGTTGTGAAGTACAATACATGCAGTTACAATAATTCTTGCTTTAGCTGGAACAAGCATTATTGGTTTTCTGAAAACTCTGAATTTTGCTGTCATGATTCCAAACACATTTTCAACTACCCGCCGAGCCCTGCTAAGCCGATAGTTGTAGATCCTTTCAGATGATCCTTTTTCAAAACTACCATGGAATGGTTTCATGATATTTGTGCACAATGGAAATGCTTCATCGGCTACAAATACATACGGAGTATCAATTTCTCTACCAGAAAGTGGGCTGGGTTTTGGAATATCTAATAGGTTGTTTGCAATTGCTGGATAAAGACTAGAATTGACATACACTCCTCCATTCGATAGTCTCCCATTAGATCCCACATCAAAATAAGTAAACATGTAATTTGCATCTACTGCAGCCAAAAGGACGATGCTGTGGGTGCCTTTGTAGTTGTAATAGTGGCTACCACTATTTGGAGGGGCTTGTAGTGCCACATGTTTTCCGTCTATTGCCCCAATACAGTGAGTGAAATTCCATACTGCTGAAAATCCTCTCTCTATTCTCAACCAGTCTATGTCAACTTGTGGGACCTGAAATAAGCAAACAAACGCTTCATAGTACCTTAGCTTACACCAAAAAATTATGGTCGAAGGGCCCTTTTAATAATTTAAATTAAAACCAAAGAAAATAGTAAAATGCCAAAATGTATCATGTTTCAAGATTTACTATAGCTAAACGTTTATTTCAGATTGATGATACGCCAGTGGAATTTGACCCAGAAGATGTATGTAGTGTTAGCACTGATAGCCAATTTCCTCCTGTAATGGAAATTGATGGGAGTATTCCAGGAACCAGTCAATCGAAAGAAATTACACCTAAAGGAAAAAGGAAAAGGACTGGTAAAAGCACTGAAGATATTATAGCAGAGGCGTACAGTGCATTCCAGCAAGTGGCACAAACACCAGTGACACCAGAGGATGATTTCGATGTGTATGGGCGCTTCATTGGAAATTAATTGCGGCAATTGAAGAACAATCCGCTCCTTCTAGCTAAAACTAAATTTGAAATAAACAACATTATCTTTAAAGCGTCAATGCAGCAATTTGATGCAGAAGGTGGTGAAACTATTGTTTTAGAAATTCCAAGTGAAACCAGTTTATAAAATATATTTTAGCTATATTCTAATGTTTTTTAATTGTAATTATGTGTCCTATGTTTTAGTATAGTTTTATTCTTGTAATGTTTAAATGTTTAAAAAATCTATTGTAAGTTCTATTATGAGGTATTTTTAGCTAGATGTTCAAAGCTACCTAGTTTTATATTGGTATTGTAATTCTTTTTGTTTCATGAAACTTATTTAAAATGTGGATTGTGGTAAAAATAATTAAGTAATTTCCAGCTTCGCCCCTTGCTGAATAAAACCTATCCTTCCATAACCACTTGTACTGTATATCATCAGAATAATAAAAAAAAAGGAAGCTTGTAGTTTAACATGACCGTTAATCTCGCGATCATAAGCCACGGGACCTCCGTTTTACGTGGAATCCGAACCACAGGACATGGCATTTCACATCGAAAATCTCACATGCATTGACCGGGAATCGAACCCGGTCCGCCTTGGTGAGAGGCATACAGCTTGACCGGTGCGCCACCATGCCCCTCATCAGAATAATACTAGCCTAAATAGATTACATAAATATTATCTTTGTTGCTTACCTTTACCAATTCCTTGAGATTGTTGTATAAAGCTTCACATACCTCAGGCACCATAACTGAAATTGCTTGTTTTGATACTCTAGACAAGTACTTAAGTGAAGTGTAGGAGTCACCAGTTGCTAGGAATCTTAATGTTATACCTAGCCTGTCATTAATGGAGATGGCTTGCCGATAATTTGTGTCATTTCTTGCAATTTCAGGCCCAATTACTGTCAACAAGAACTGAAAGTCATGTGGAGACATTCTCAGAAAGTTTTGAAAGCCTGCTGCATCATGAATTAATAGTTCTGACATAAGTGTTCTCTCCAAACTTAATTCTAAACGCCTTTCCAATATTTTTCTTTGCCACACCTTGCGTCTGCGCTTTTCTCTAATTGTACTCACTAAAATAATGAAAGCTGCAGCTGTAAGTACTTTCTTCTTCCTGACCCTATCCATTATAACCTCACAAACAGTTCATTTAATGTTGAAGAAGTTTGTTAACAAATGTTTAGTAAACATGTTGAGGAATGTTTTCATTAACATTGTTCATGAACATTGTTCATTAACATTGTTCATTAACTTCGGTGTGGACTAGCCTTAAGGTACGTCCACACCAAGATGTTTTCGTTAACTTTGTTAATGAACACTGTTCATGAACAATGTTCATGAACATTTTTGACTGTTCATAAACAAAATTGCGTGTTCATTAACTTTTCGAGCATGTTCATGAACAAAATCTCTTTAACTTTTGTGAATGAAACTTTTCATTAACATTTCGTGTTTTCGTTAACATTTTGGTTCGCGCATGCGCAAAGACGCAATTGAGGTTGTAAATTCGTAGCGCGGAATACGATGCTCTTTTACTTCTCTAAAAATCGACTATCGAATCGCAAGCGACTCGTATATTGCGCGGAATTATGAAATACCAGGAAGCACATGAGAATATCAATTAACTTAATTCTAAACGCCTTTCCAATATTTTTCTTTTCCACACCTTGCGTCTGCGCTTTTCTTTAATTTTGTACTCACTAAAATAACTTCTTCCTGACCCTATCCATTATAACCTCACAAACAGTTTATTTAATGTTGAAGATGTTTGTTAACAAAAGTTTATTTGGTGTGGACATAATGTTGAAGAAGTTTGTTAACAAATGTTTAGTAAACATGTTGAGAAATGTTTTCATTAACATTGTTCATTAACATTGTTCATGAACATTGTTCATTAACTTTGGTGTGGACTTTAGAATGACCTGAGCATCTGTTTCAAATTGCCCATAGTTCTTTTGGATAACTAATGCGCAGTCCAAAGCTTGATTTACACATTCGTGCAGTAAGCGATTTTTGTTTGCTTTCCATGTTGCAAGACATGCATCACCAGAGAATTTTATTATATCTCCATTATGAATTAAGATCTCTTGAACCATTGAGCCGATATAATCATTGAGGATTTTTGTAAGTCTTGATGGGCCACCCTTACCAGTTCTATTAATTTTTTCACTTAGGTCTGTGAAACCTGACACATCTAACAAAATCACAGCGGCATTGTAATTTCTAATTGTATCGTCATCGACGTGATATATTATCTCATCAGGAACTAAGGAAGCCAGAATCATTGTGTGATGATCTATCAACCTACCTTTCACGCCACTGATTAAACTCTCCCCTTCATGTGATCGTCGTTCTTCAGACTGCATAGTAACTATCTAACTCTATATTCTACTTTTTATTTCGAATTCTAACTTGATTTACACCACACTAATATATGATCAAAATTAACCTATATCGTATTCTTGTATAACAGTCAAGCATGTGCGAGAAAATATGGCAAAATTAGAAACAGCGAGTGCGTTCCAAAAGCAACACTCCAACTCGTGGTTGGAAGATTCATTCTAGAGCAGCTATAATCACGGTGATAGATCAGTAGGTGTCTGAGCGAGCTCGGTTGGCACGGTCACTTGATGTCCGCTGAGAGCTTCGATCATAAATCCAATGCTCGAACGCTGAGAGAGGCAACGAAATTCAAGGGCGATCCGGAGTGAGTTTTACGCATTGAACTATAGATACTACAGAAATGCCGACTGTATGGGAGAAAAGTGCGGATTTTGGTGCGACTAGTTACGCCTGGTAGTGCACGTCAAGGAGGCGAGTGTGACGTATACCAAGACCAACTACAATCCTCAGACCTTAATGTAGAAAAAACATGGCGGCGATGGTTGCCATACCAATAGCAAAGATCATGTAATCGGGCTTGTCTCAGTTCGTGTAAATTATTATTTTTACTCACCTAAGAGCATAACAGATATCACAAGACGAGTCTAGGTTCCGAAGAAATATGCATCAATAATTTAGACTTACCTGAATTAATGTATCTATATTGTGCTGGCCTCGAATTATAGGTCTCTTCGTCTTCACCCAAAGGGCAGCTACAATAGTCTCACTGTTTCTGTGGTTGAATAAGAAGCTTTTTGGCGAGTTATCACGATTTGTATTTAAGTTCAGTAATTATAGATTAATATTATTAGCACAAAAAAAACAGATTCTGAAGTAGGAGAGAAGAAAGTACCCGGTTTCTGAAGTGCTGTCCCAGCACATGCAGAGTATTTGTGTACACAATCGGAATGAGAATAGTTGCCTGAAATAATCAAACCAACGCCATAGAGATACAATTCAATTAAGACATCTCGTGGAGTTGTCTAAAATCTCGGGTAAAACATCACACCGAATTAGTTGATTGAAATATGCAAAGAAGTCGTCATGTGGATATCAGAACATAATTATGGAGAATACTACACACAAGGGACACGATAATATGTTACCATCTAACCTAATAAACATTCGCTGTTACCGGTATTATACGGTTGTACGCTGGAAATAGTTGATTTAGTAAAGTACTATATGTTGGAAAGCACCATCTCCCTCTTGCGGATTTATCGCAGCACACCATCTCGCAATATAAGTACATAATTGGCAAGATACTCACAACACTTTATTACACACATCATAATAAAAAGTAACTTGCAAGCTGTAAGAATCACAAAAGTATGAATAAAACAATGAGTTCACTGTTTGGCACAGGGGGAACATCTTCCTTAACTAATAAAACAGAAGTTCGCTGTATTATTTGACGTGTATACAAGGCAGTGTAGAACATCTTCCAGACTGGTAAGGATTTACGGAGGCACATATTGCTGAGCGTTCAAGATAACGTCATCGGTTTGGTCTAGCCGTAGATGCTCATTTTTCCCTTTACGTACTTAAGTTCGACACTACTTAAGTGTACTAAGCTATTATTATATTGTCAGTAACTAGCAAATCATTGCGGTGTATATTCTTGAGACAGTTCTATTATGCTTTAGTCTTAGGTACTTCAACATCCGAAGTAAATGACACATTGCCATCGGTCGACTGGGCAATCATCACACAAACGAACCAGTCCATATTAAGCGTATTATCACATATTTGCATACGATTGCAGTACATGAACGTGAACTGGACTTTACAGACATACAGAAGACACTAACAATTAGAGATGAGCGTCAGTTTATCCCAACCTTCATCAAACGAAGCTAATCAAAGCTAAATATTGTATCCCAGCAACGAATGTAAACAAACAATATGCCGGGGCTTCAGCATACGCCATTTTCACACTTTCGAGACCTGCATTAAGGTCTGAGTTTTGTAGTTGGTCTTGCGTATACGTACGGCGAGATACAAGTAAAAGAGGTACTTCGTCAACTCCATGGCCGTGCATGGCTTATCATCATAGAGTTTGCAAGCTCAACTCCTTTCATGAGAATGATGACATATCAGCTGACTTGCAACCTAGAGTTCAATGGTATGACGGTTTTTGATGCGACTAGTTACGCCTGGTAGTGCACGTCAAGGAGGCGATGACTAGGAGGCAGTTTCCAGCGAGGGTTACCATGGGAGGAGTTGTTCCAGTAGTATCTATAGTTCAATGGTTTTACGCAACAGATACTATTGGCATTAGCACCGGCCTTGACATTCCCAGTCAGAACCCATGTTTAACATGTAATTGGAAAGTTTCTACTCGTTGCCGGTAGGGCGCACTCCCCTCCCATTATAGGCGCGATAAGGAATCAGCTGTACAGTACGTATATTAAATGTGTAATCTCAAGAACCACTGGATGGATTTTGATGCTGCTTTCACCATTCTGTAAAGGTGATCTCGAGGAAGATTTGTGTAGAAAATAATTTATTTATGAACAAAGGGAGCCAAGCAGTAACGATTTCAGTGAAAAGGTCGTAAAAATAGCCTGGCATCCGTGCGCTTTTTAAGCTTACGCAGGGCGAACCGTTAAAAATATCATTATATTATGAGTGTAAGAATTGTTCAGCGTGAGAAATTCTACAAAAAAGTCCGCGAGAGCATATCTCTATCTTCAATACATCGCCCACTATAAGTGTTTTTAGTTTGGACGGGAGGGGCATTTGGCTTGCACCTCGCCATTCTTAAATTACGTCTGACAGGAATTCCTTGCCCATTCATAACTGTTCCCGGGCGAAGCCGGGGCGGTTTGCTAGTGACACTATATAATTATTATAATTATAATTTCCGCATTATCAAAATTAAAATTAAAATTATATCACAAAATAAAATAGCGTGCTAATAAATCTAAGAGAAATTAGACATACCTTGCACCTTCTTCGGGTACAAGGACACTACTCTCATTAAAAGGAAAGAGAGGATCAAAATCACAGCCGGGAACAAGTAGCAGCTAATCGTGTGTTGTGTTTTGTGCTAAGAGATATTTCGACAAATTATCAGATACCGAGTGCCTTCTTTTTCACGAAGCAGCTGCCAGGACGGGACTTACATAAACTCCTGCTGGACGTTATTCTCGAGGTTGAACAATGCGGTTTCATAATTATAATAACTGTCTCTGATAATCACAAAACTAACACTACAATGATGAGGCATTTAGGGGGAGGGAATTTGCAAACAATGGTCAATCACCCATACGATGAGTCTAGGAATGTATTCCCTAGTTATGATCATTGTCACATTCTAAAATAAAACGCAGTTTCTGTAACGAGAGATGACTGATGGTACTGGAATAATTTCAGGGAAATACTTGTCATTACTATACACAATGCAAAAGGGTGAGATCGTCAAACCGGTCAGACACCTCACTAAAAAACACATCGAACCCACTAAATTTGAAAAAATGAATGTTCGGCGTGCCAAGGAAGTGTTCTCGTCAGAAGTTATTGGTGCCATTAGTACACTGAAAGAAAATATAGGCATGCACCCGGAAGCGTACACATTCATGGACGCAGAAGCAACCATTTTTTTTTTTTTGAAAAACGTTAATAAATGGTTCGCTATGCATGACGTAAGCATCACATATCATCATATTCAGTCTAGAAATCCAGATAAAGGGCATTTTTTCTCATTAAATGTCAGTCGCCTAAACTGGCTAGAGGAATATTTTCTTTCTTACCTTGAAACTTTGAAAGCTGCTAGTAACGCTGCTAGAAAGGACTTCCTGAGTTCTGAGACTCACGAAGCTACCTATACAATTAATCACGGATTCAGCTGTCCAGTGCATAAGGTATCTTCTAAAAATGGGTAGAGGAAAGTCGCCAAATATGGGGAGGTTTTTTTTATAGGGCTCATATTAGACATAAGAAGGAACGGAATAATTTTGGTTTTATCACCAATGTAAACCTCAGGCGATATACTATGTATATTACAAATATGGGCACGTTTGATGTTGTAATACCCTCTGATATTATTGTTAACTTTAAAAGTGCACTTTCCCCGTATTAGGCAACCGGGTTTCGTAATATGGGGAGGTGAGAAACCTCACGGTTTTTATTTATAATAGGTACACTGAATAGTATACCCTACTAATTAAAGCATTAATTCTGACATTTTTTTTCGTGTGGCCTCCTGAGAGGCCGAGTGCAGGTCTTTCTAGTCGACGCCCGTGGGCGACTTGCGCGCCAGGATGAGAGATGGAATGGATGAAGATGAATGAAACTGGGCAAGGATGTGGAAGGAAGCGGCCGTGGCCTGTTAGAAGGTACCGTCCCAGCATTTGCCTGGTGTTGAAAAATGGGAAACCACGGAAAATCATTTCAAGGACGGTCGACGGTGGGGCTCGAACACACGCGTCTACCGAGTCAGCAGAGAGCTTGGCCCCATGGCCTAACGCTGCGCTTTAGCCAGCGTAGCCACTACTGTCGGTAATTCTGACAATGTAATGAAATCATGAACACAAATAGTACAAAAAATACAAAAATGAATA
The DNA here is from genome assembly GCA_946902985.2 of Meconema thalassinum. Lineage (NCBI taxonomy): Eukaryota > Metazoa > Arthropoda > Insecta > Orthoptera > Tettigoniidae > Meconema > Meconema thalassinum. The sequence goes on along the minus strand of OX336394.1, from coordinate 243,132,800 downwards.
TTTTAAGTAAATAACAGTCCTAGTTTCCTGTTGCCGAACTTCCAAACCGTTCAGCAGAAAAATGCATAAACTTTAATGAAAACCGAGTGATTCTGATCGAATTCAGCTGTAACGAGGTGCAAGGTATGTCTAATTTCTCTTTGATTTATTAGCACGCTATTTTATTTTGTGATATAATTTGCATTTTGATATTGTGGGAATTATAATGATAATATAATAGTGTCACTAGCAACCCGCCCCGGCTTCGCCCGGGAACAGTTATGAATGTGCAAGGAATTCCTGTCAGACGTAATTTAAGAATGGCGAGGTGCAAGCCAAATCCCCCTCCCGTCCAAACTAAAAACACTTATAGTGGGCGATGTATCGAAGATAGAGATATGCTCACGCGGACTTTTTTGTACAATTTTTCATGCTGAACAATTCTTACGCTCATAGTATATTGATATTTTTAACGGTTTGTCCAGCGTAAGCTTAAAAAGCGCACGGACGTCAAGTTCTTTCTTGGACCTATTCACTGAAATCTAAAATCGTTACTGCTTGGCTCCCTTTGATCATAAATAAATTATTTTCTACAGAAATCTTCCTCGATATTACCTGTACAGAATGGTGAAAGCCGCATCAAAATCCATCCAGTGGTTCTCGAGATTACCCGTGATATCCAAGAATCGGGGACTTTGTTTTACACTAAGTAGAGATAAGTCTTAGTCGTGCAATGCTTGGTGAACAGCGCTGTGTGAGCAGTTGAGTAACTAACAAGATTTCATGAAAAAGGTCTCATTGTCTAGGCCGGGGCATTAGCAACTCAAACTATCACTAGAAGCGCTGCACACGCTCAGATATTGCCGCTATATACACACATCAAAAAAAGTTTTGCATCACCTCGGTTCCAAGAGTTCCGGAACCTTTAAATACAAAGGGAATAGAGATCAACACAAACAACATTTCAGCTCGTTTTATTGCTCATGAGACCCACACATTGCATGTTGTACCATCATACAGCTAGACTTTCAGCATTTGTGGTCCAGATTGCAGTACACACCACTACCTCTAATACCCAGTAGCACGTCCTCTTGCATTGATGCATGCCTGTATTCGTCGTGGCATACTATCCACAAGTTCATCAAGACACTGTTGGTCCAAATTGTCCCACTCCTCAACGACAATTCGGCGTAAATCTCTCAGAGTGGTTGGTGGGTCAAGACGTCCATAAACAGCCCTTTTCAACATATCCCAGGCATGTTCGATAGGGTTCATGTCTGGCGAACATGCTGGCCACTGTAGTCGAGCGATGTCGTTATCTTGAAGGAACGCATTCACAAGATGTGCACGATGAGGTCGAGAATTGTCGTCCATGAAGACAAATGCCTCTCCAATATTCTGCCGATATGGGTGCACTATGGGTCGGAGGATGTCATTCAGGTATCGTAAAGCCGTTTCGGAGCCTTCCATGACCACCAGTGGCGTACGTCGGCCCCACATAATGCCACCCCAAAACATCAGGGAACCACCACCTTGCTGCACTCGCTGGACAGTGTGTCTAAGACGTTCAGCCTGACCAGGGTGCCTCCAAACACGTCTCCGACGATTGTCTGGTTGAAGGCATATGCGACACTCATCGGTGAAGAGAACGTGATGCCAATTCTGTGGGGTCCATTCAGCATGTTGTTGGGCCCATCTGTACCGCGCTGCATGGTGTCGGGGTTGCAAAGCTGGACCTCGCCATGGACGTCGGGAGTGAAGTTGCGCATCATGCAGCCTATTGCGCACAGTTTGAGTTGAAACACGACGTCCTGTGGCTGAACGAAACGCATTATTCAACATGGTGGCATTGCTGTCAGGGTTCCTCCGAGCGGCAATCCGTAAGTAGCGGTCATCCACTACAGTAGTAGCCCTTGGGCGGCCTGAGCGAGGCCTGTCATCGACAGTTCCTGTATCTCTGTACCTCCTCCATGTCCGAACAACATCGCTTTGGTTCACTCTGAGACGCCTGGAAACTTCCCTTGTTGAGAGCCCTTCTTGACACAAAGTAACAATGCGGACGCGATCGAACTGCGGTATTGACCTTCTAGGCATGGTAGAACTACAGACAACATGAGCAGCGTACCTTCGTCCTGGTGGAATGACTGGAACTGATCGGCTGTCGTACCCCCTCCGTCTAATAGGCCCTGCTCATGCATGGTTGTTTACATCTTTGAGCAGTTTTAGTGACATCTATGAACAGTCAAAGGGACTGTATCTTTGATACAATATACACAGTCAACGTCTATATGCCGGAGATCTGGGAACCGAGGTGATGCAAAACTTTTTTTGATGTGTGTAATAAAGGAACTGCGCACAAATGTGCATTACATTTTGGAGTGTATGGCCAGTCTATTTAGAGCACTCCTCATCTCGTTGTTCGGAACAGGTTCAGTTCAATTTCGATTAAACATGGCATCCGTGCTATAAAATTTCCGTTCGCTTTCTCTCTCTCGTCTTAAGAAATTCCTTTTCTTGTTGAGTGGAAGGAAGGTGTAGTCTGATTTGATATCTGTAAGGAAAGTTTATCCTGCTAGTCCAGTTGCTAGTCTGGAGGGAGACATTTTGGAGATCCCTAAAGTTGTTCAAGAATCCAGCCTTGGCATTCTCAATAAATTTGGTTGGTTCCTCAGTTTAGGGGCTGCGACAACGCGGTCAAGTAACCCCGTGTACTTTGGGTGTGTGTAGAATCTGTCTGATAACCGATGTTAATTGTGATGGCTGTATTAGGACTGCAGACATTCAATTTTCAAGTAGTTCTTACTTTTGCTACCAAACGCCAACGTCAACGACAACTAGTTCTGAAATTGGTTACTAGATGCCACCACAGTCGTCACCAGAACGTTGGAACCTAAGAGCGTTAGTCAAATCTAACCTATAATTTATCTTCACACAGATGTAGTTAGTGGAAGGTTCTTTTACATGCCATAAATCTATGACATGGGACCGCCCCGGCTTTATTTCCCCTCCGCTCAATAATTTTGAGGTCAGATAGAGATAGGTGATCCCAAATTAGCTCCAACCCATAAGTGAGAGAACAATTTTATGTTGAGCTGAGGTCAAATTTACTACTCCCAGCCACCTCTAGCTATGTGGAGATAGAAATGACCATTAAAGGAACAGAAATATGTGATGATTTCTTTGCAACTGATTCGATGATACCAGATGACTGGAAATGACCAAATTTCGAGCTAAGGCATATGATGACCAAATTTGCAGTGTATGGTTTTCATCACCGGATCTGCATCATAGCGATGTACTATCTACCAGGCCCAGAGTGTAAATGGAATTTATGTGGAGACTAGCAGAAGTACCCGTTCTTCGAACGATCTTGGGTGATAAATAACCAGACGTTATCAATTGAGCTACTGTTGCAATGGTTATTACGGGCTTGTCATTCCTTCATCAGTTTATCACACGAAGTAAGTTTTCTGGGATTATCACAGACACTGATAATTTAAGGGCCTTAAAATTAGGTTCTCGGAGACCCTTTTCAGAGACGCCCGGGCTTTGTGTCTTACATTAAGGGGTTAAAAATAATCTTTGGCCGTTCTTCTAGGATAAATATTATATTTGGCATATTTTAGCATGTATTTGGGAAGTTTTGACGCAAGGCTTATAAACTACAGAGGTAGCCTCAATTTTCACTCACCGATCAGCGCTCGGAAGGTGGATGACGTCACAAGATACCAAATGCGCCATGTGGCGAACGTAACGAAACTGTCAACATCAGCTGATGAGTACGCAAAGAACAGTTTATTCTTTGGTAATGTTAAAATAAATCGCCTACAAATTGGTGACTCCGACGTGATTTGAAGTAAATATTGGAGAACATCACATAGGCCCGTTCTTACAATCTCCAGTAAAGTGACAGTAAACTCTAAGAACGGGCCTTACAGCGTTAGTTATTATTCCGTCTTTTATAAGTATCATTCACCTAACTTCATGTTTCCGTCAAGGTCCGTTTTGGTCTGAAAATCCCCCTTTTTGTTTTTCCCAACTTGAAGGTCAGTTCATTTTAGCTACCGTAACTGCGGATGCTACAAAATATAGTCATGTAGTAGCTAGCCTAAGTGAAAAATTAGCTATCGAAGTTCAGGACATTTTATCGTCGTCGTCAGGTACTAATAAGTATGCCGCAATGAATCGATCGCATGTCACAATCTGATGCAAAACGAATAGAGAAGCTACTGCGAACCGAGGAACTCGTAGACCGTACTCCATCTAAACTTCTTCGTCGTCCGAAAACATTATTAGGTACCACCATGGCCGATGATATGCTTAAGAACATCTGGATGTCTCGCCTGCCTTACGATGTACAGAAGATCCTCGCAGTTTCGGAAGGCAATCTTGATGGGCTTGCGAAAATCACCGATAGATTACTTGAACTATATCCGGCAACACCCAGTATCTCTATAATGGCCTTTACTTCCGAACCTACTACCATTGCGTCATTGCAACTCCAAATTAACGAACTGACGAAACTAGTTACCGAGATGTCAATCAGAAACACTCGATCCAGCCGATCAGCTTCGAGACGTAGTTCCCCATACCGTTATCGCTCCCCACGATCACCTTCAGTTAACAGGGATATTTGTTGGTTTCACCGTACGTTTGGCTCTAATACGCATCAATGTCGCCCACCATGTAATCAGAGAAACAGTTCCGGGAGTCAGTAGCGACGGCCCCACAACTTCGAATCGCCGTCTGTTCATGACCGAACGATCAGCAAACGTTGCCTTCCTGATAAACACTGAAGCTGACGTTTCTGTTTATCCTGCAGCTTGCCTTCCTCGCCATTGCCTCAAAGAATACCAACTTTTTGCCGCGAACGGAACAACTATCAAGACTTACGGACATAGTTCTGAAACTTGATTTTTCCCACCGCCGTGATTTCACGTAGCGTTTCATTGTTGCCGATTTTACTCATCCCTTCATCGGAGCCGGCTTTCCCGCATACTTCGGAATTCTCCCTGATCTTCGTCATTGACGTCTCAATGATTCAACGACCAACTTGACCAGTAATGGTCATATCCGCTGCATCACTTGCCCATCAATTCGAACTATAGTCGGCGATTCTCCCTACCACTCGTTGCTTAGTAAATTCACTGAAATTGCTCGTCCATCTTCAACTCTTACACCAATCCAACATTCTACTGTTCAACATATTGTTACCACTCCAGGTCAACCAATTCGATCAAGGCCACGCCGGCTAGCACCTGAGAAATATAACACTGCCAAACGAGAGTTTGAATTCATGCTAGCCCAAGGAATATGTCGACCATCTACAAGTTGTTGGGCATCCCCACTGCACATGGTCCAAAAGAAGAACAATGAGTGGAGACCCTGTGGTGACTATCGTCAAGAGAACGCTCGCACAATTCCTGATCCCTACCCAGTCCCACATATTGAATACTTCGCCAACAACCTTCATGGACGTCATGCAGTCTCCACCATTGACCTTGTTCATGCTTTTCACCATATTCCCATTGAAGAAGAAGACATTCCCAAGACTGCTGTGACCACTCCGTTTGGATTGTACGAATTTAACTTCATGCCATTTGTCCTATGTAACGCTGCCCATACATTTCAACGCTTCATGGATGAAGTTACACGTAATCTCGATTTCTGCTATGTCTATATTGTTGACATACTGGTTGCATCTCGTAACGAAACGGAGCATCTCGAGCACTTACATCAGGTATTCACTAGACTTCGTGACTTTGGAGTAGTGATTAATCCAGCAAAGTGTGTGTTCGACTCAGACGAGGTGCAGTTCCTTGGTTATTTGGTGAACTCAGATGGAATCTGTCCACCTCCATGTAGAGTTGATGCAATCACAACCTTTCCAAAACCAATTAATGTACAATAATTCCGTAGGTTTATGGGATTAGTTAATTTCTATCGGCGTTTCATTCGTAATGCAGCAGCAATCTCTGCCTCAATGAAGAGATTCTTGCAAGGTAGCCCGAAACCTAAAGACAAACTACCTTGGACCTCTGATACCGAACACGCATTTCAACAACTGAAGGATGCAGTTGCCAACGCCACCCCCCTCGTGTACCCTTTACCAGATGAACCACTATCACTAATGGTAGATGCATCGTTGACAGCAATAGGAGCATCGGTTCAGCAACTTACAGGAGGTAATTGGCAGCCATTAGCATTTTTCAGCCACAAATTACCCCCCTTCACAACATCAATGGTCAGCATGCTCTACGCTGCGTATGCTTCGGTTAAAAAGATCAAACACATGCTCGAAGGAAGACATTTCACTCTGTTCACTGATCACAAGCCTCTTACCTTCGCTTTGAAGCAGAAAGCACACAAAGCATCACCTCGTCAGTCACACCATATGGACTACATCGCACAATTTACGACAGATATACGCCACAACGAAGGTGCTAACAATATTCCAGCCGATGCTCTCTACCGCAACACATCCATTGAAAGGGAAGTGCACTTCAGAGGCCTTTCCCAAGCACAACAAACTGATAACGAACTACAGACATTCATTGGTACGAACACAAGCTTGGTTCTGAAAAAGACTTGCATTCCGAATTCTGGCATTAAGTTATATTGTGACACTCAACATCTTCAGCTCGCCCATTCGTTACGAAGGATTTTCGTCAACAGGCTATCGCATCTTTGCGCAGTTTGTCACATCCTGGAATGAATGCTACAACCCGATTGGTGAAGAAATCCCTTGTTTGGCCCAATATTGAACGCCATGGTAGAGAGTTCGCTCTTAGCTGCATTTCCTGCCAGCGCAACAAGGTTACGCAAATGTCATGGCCCTTGTTGGCTCATTTGCTCCACCTAACCATCGATTTGAGCATGTCCACATCGATATTATCGGACCGCTTCCTCCATCCAACGGATTCACCTACTGCCTAACAACTATTGATCGGTTCTCACGCTGGCCAGAAGCACATCCCATAGCGGACATCACTGCAGAGACTGTCGGGCGTGCATTTTTCAATAGTTGGATTGCTCGCTTCGGTTTTCCACAAACAGTCAAGTCGGATCAAGGACGGAAATTTGAGTCACATCTTTTCAAAGCCCTCAGTGTACTGACAGGAACATTTTGTGTCCGAACAACAGCCTTTCAACTGGCAGGCAATGGAATGGTTGAGCGCTTTCACCGTCAACTTAAAACTGCTATTCGTTGTCATGCTACCGATTCTTGGACTGACAATTTACCTATTGTTCTCCTGGGCATCCGCACTGCGGTTAAGGAGGATATTGGTGCAACAGCTGCTGAGTTAGTTTATGGTCAAACATTGCATCTTCCAGGCAAGTTCTTCACGAACACCAGCAGTGATATCATCGATGCGTCCAACTTGTTGAGGTTGGCTAAAATGTCATTTTGTTATCTATGGAAGTTGGCAACCCACTGCTCTTTTGTTTAAATAAAATTAAATATACACTGCGGTAAAGGCGTTACGTGAAAAATAAGTGCATGTCTGTATTATTCAATCGAACAATACAATCTAATAGAATCAAATAGAAGTTATTTAAAAATATAAAAGAAAATATTACTTCAACAGGTCATGGGCTTCAGACACGCTCATTGAGCTAAGAGGATCGTGAAAATCAAGAAATAAGAATTAGCAAGACCAGCGTCCCAGCAAACGATGACTGAAGAAGATAGTGTGGGTGAGCTTAAAGGTTTTACCATTCTAAAAAAATGCAGAAAACTATATTTTATGGGAGCTAGATTTAACAACGCTGCTCCAATCCAGGTATCTCCTATCTTTCCTGAAAGGAACTGCTACAAAACCAGATACGGATAAGGCAAAGGAGTTGGAACAATGGGAGGCTAAGGATGCCAAAGTTAGGTACTATATTCTCAAGACAATAGATTTCTCTTTGAAACCTCTAGTGTTAACTTGATAAACGTCAAAATCGATGTTCGATCTCCTAACAAAAATATACAAGAGAGGTACCGAACAACAGAAGTATCAGCTATTGTCATCTTTCTGTGGATACAAGTATGATAACAACAAAACCCTCATGCAAAATATATCTGAAGTAAGAAATCTAGTGGCAAGACTCAGGAGTCTAAAAGAAGACATTAGTGAACAGATGGTAATCACCAAAATAATTACCTCTCTGCCAGGCCAATACAGATATTTTAATACAGGTTGGGAGGCCACACCCGCTGCTGAGAGAACCCTGGAAAATCTCATTTCAAGACTTATTATACAAGAAGAGGTACAACTGAAGAACTCAAAGTAGCTTTCAAGACTGAATAGAAATCCAACAATCCAAGTCAAGTGAAATGCTACAAGTGCAACAAGATTGGACATAAAGCTAACAACTGCCCTCCTAATAGGCAAGACCAAGGAAGGCCAAAAAAAGAAGCAACAGGAGCAAGCTTCAGGAAAAAGTGATCTACAGTGTAAAAATTGTAATAAAAGTGGACACGAAACCTCTGACTGCTATGCAGGTAAAACTTTTGAACCATGCAAATATTGTGGGTTAGACAATCATCCAGATTGGAATTGCCACAGAGAGAGGATGCGCAGAAAACGGGTTGAAAATAGAGAAAAGGAGCTATACGTGGTTGAAAAACAATGCCATACAACATAAGAAAATTCTGGAGAAGAGTTTCTTAAAGAGTTTGTTGTGGATAATGGATGCACGATCCATATGACAAAACAAGATGCGCTGCTCACCAACAGGAGAACAACTGAGCCTCAAAATATAAAAGTTGCAAAGAAAGGTGGGACTATGGTCACTGAACTTGAAGGAGACATTGAAACCAAAGATATCATATTTCAGAATGTCTCATATGTGCCTGAGCTGAGTAGAAATCTACTGTCAGTGAACTGTGTCACAAATGGAGGTAGAACAGTTCTGTTTAAAGGCAACCAAGTTAAAATATTTGACAAAAATGAAAATGTCTTAATGACAGGCAGTAAAAATGAAGTAGGTCTGTTCGTGATAGACATGAAAAACAACTTGGAAGCTCACGTGACAAAGAAAGAAGAAACAAATACCGCCATGATGTGGCATCGGAAGATGGGCCATATCAGCACAAGTTATCTGAAGAAACTGCCAGAACTCAGCCAAGGACTACCAAACAGCCTGTCAAAATATGAAGAAATCAAGTGTGATGTGTGCACAGAAGCTAAACAAGTAAGAGTTCATTTCAATACTGTGAGAGCTAGAGCTACACGCCAATTGGAGATAATACATAGCGATATATGTGGAAAGCTTGATCCGCCAACATACAATGGCAAAAATTATTTTATGACAGTGCTAGATGACTACACTCATTTTCTGGAAGTGTACCTTCTAGAGACAAAGGATGAAGCTGAAGAATATCACTACAGCTCAAGCTAAATTCAACATGAAAGTGCACAAACTGAGGATTGACAATGGTGGCGAGTACAACAGTGATTTTTTCAAACATTGGTGCAAGAAGAATGGAACAGTGCTGGATAATACTGTTCCTCATACTCCAGAACTGAACGGGAAAGCGGAGCTCATGAACAGGACCCTGCTTAATAAACTCAGAGCTATGCTACTTGATGCCCAACTAGAAAATGACATGTGGGGGCATGCCGTCCAATCAGCAGCATATCTCCTCAACAGGAGTCCATCCTCCACCTGTGAGAAGACACCAGCAGAACTATGGTATGGCAGGAAACCAGTCCTGTCAGGAATGTTCATCTTCGGGCAAGAAGTGTACTCAAAAGTAGTACGAACGAACATGAAACTCAACAGTAGAAGTAACAAAGGAATATTTGTGGGATACACAACAAATGGTTACAAGATATTCAACAAAACAACCAAGAAAATCTTCACTTCCCATGACATAATACCAGTCTATGAGCTTAAGAAGAGAATAACCCCAGCATCAGTTGTCACTGTGGAAGATTTTGATGAGGATGAAAAGGAAGATGAAATAAATAATCAAGAACAAGAAGACAACGAATCAGAAGAAAGTGAATATTCGAAGTAGTGAAGAAGAAGAAGATGATGGGGAAGAAGAACAAGAGGATCAACAACCACACCAAGAAAATGAACAAAACCAAAGAGAAAATGTACGTCACGAAAACCAAAGAGTGGATGAAGAACAAGGAGGACTAAGAAGAGAGAGAAAAAAAGCCTGCCTGGCACAAGGATTATTATATGGGCTCTGAAGATGAAGAAAATGAAGCTCTACTAATGTATGAAGATTGCATGGAAAGCGCCGAAAAGAAACAGTGGGAAAAAGCCATCCAAGAAGAGAAAGAATGTCTTTAAAAGAATAATACATGGACAATGGTTCCAGAAAAATATGCCAAAGGCATCAAAATAATAGCTAGCCGATGGGTATTTAAACTAAAAGAAGATGGAAGATATCGTGCTAGAGTTGTAGCAAAGGGATGTCAGCAAAAAAAGAATTCTCTAGACTTTAGTGACACATTCATCAGTTGTGAGAATTCAGTCCCTCAGAGTTCTACTCGGTATAGCAGCTATAAGAAAATATCTGATCAAGACATTTGACATAAAGACAGCTTTCCTGCACGGAGATCTCAAAGAAGAAATATTCATGAGACCACCACAGGGGTTTAGTCATCCAGGCATGGTGTGTGCACTAAACAAAGCACTTTATGGACTGAGACAAGCGCCCCGTCAGTGGTACAGAAAACTAAGTGATTTCCTAAAGACTGAACATCTGGAACAAACAACATCTGACAGATGTGTCTTTACTAACAAGAAGAAGACCCTATTCATTGCCCTTCATGTGGACGACGGATTGATTATGGGCCAAACAGAAGAAGAAGAAGAAGTGGAAAAACTGCTGAAAAGACTGAAGGAAACTTTTGAAACTGTTGTGTGTGACCGTCCAAAACAATATTTAGGCATGAACATAGAGATTCAGCAAGATGGAATCTCACTGTCTCAGAAGAACTACTCTGAACAGATAATAGAACGCTCCAAGCTAGGAAAATCCAAACCCAAGTCAACACCAATAGTGAAGAAAAAGACAACATCTGTTTTAAAAGAAGAGTTTGCTTATAGAGAGGCCGTTGGCAGCTTACTGTATCTGTCTACCATGACTAGACCTGACATCAGTTTTGCTGTCAATCATGCAAGTAGGCATACCACTGATCCTTCTCAAGAAGATGTCATAAATGTAAAAAGAACAATAAGATACTTAAAAGGCACTGCCACAAAAGGGATTAAGTATGTTGCAAAAGAAGCAGATCTACTGAAAATTGAAGCATTCTCCGACTCTGACCTGGGAGGAAATCAAGATAGAAAGAGCAAAACAGGATTTGTAATAAAATATGCAAATGGACCTATTGCCTGGTGCTCCAAGAAACAGACTACAGTGGCTCTATCATCGGCTGAAGCTGAGTATATGGCTGCAGCAAAATGTGTAGCACAGCTGAAGCACATCACCACATTTGTTCATGAACTGCTCAACAGAAAGCCAACAGTGATTCTGTTCATGGACAATATGAGTGCCATTAATATGATCAAGTCTGGGCAGCTCACTCTAAACAGCAATCACATTGACATAAAATATCATTTTGTCAGTGATGAGTTGAGCAAAGGATGGCTCAAGATAAAGCACGTCTACACAGAAAATCAACAAGCAGATATCTTTACCAAGGCCCTCAACAGGGTGAAATATCAACAATTCCGAGATCAGCTTGTCATGTAAAGCAAGAAACAACAAGACTGCTACTTTGTACATTACTTTATTGACTTTATTTATCATTATTTTGTGCCAAATTGTATGTTTATTAAAATCTCCTTTTTACAGGGGGTGTTTGCTCTCAGGGAGAATATAATTGTGTTATTTCCACAGTTGGCAAAGGACATTTATTTATGTTTAGGTTGGCAGCAGTGACCTGGACAGAGAGTGAAGTTGCCATCATGGCTGAACGTGTTTGTTTTTCGGAGCATCAGCTCCTTCGCATATCAAGTGTTGTGTCTTTTGTAACATGTACATTTTTGTAAATACAGTCCACTAGAGTTAATTCGACATTTTCATTTATCCCCTGATGTTTCATCTGGGGCACGTATGTCGCAGACAGACATATGTTTTGGTCCAACACGGGCAGGATTCCCGCTATATCAACTGACGCCATGTAGTCTCGACAAACGCTAAAACTGCTGTATTTAAGTGAACCAGTGCGAAATACGCATGTAGAGACAATACTAGTACATTATTGTGAACAATGCAGGCGCAATTGCAATGTATTTATCAATGTTTGTCTGTTCGATCTAACTTATTTGAAAATTGAGCACAGTGGCTGCCATACGAAGCCACTATTGTGCTTTGGCTTCGTGTCGCCTCGGCTAGCATCGGTAAGCTTCGATACACGCGCCAGCTGCAGCGCTCGCCAGACTGCTTGATCCATGTTTACAACGTAGCTGTTGTATTACAAATTTACTACGTATGTGAATAAGTTAATTCATGCAGCGGGACTTGCAAAATTAATCATGATGAATTGTATATTCGTAAAAGCATATCCAGTATTGTGAACGTTTCGGTGTGCAGTTGAAAGCATCAATGGACACAGTTCCATTTAGCAGTGCAGCCTTCGATTCCTGACGGGCACAGTTCCATTCAGCAGTGCAGCCTTCGATTCCTGGCGGACGCAGTTCCATTCAGCAGTGCAGCCTTCGATTACTGACGGACGCAGTTCCATTCAGCAGTGCAGCCTTCGATTCCTGACGGACGCAGTTCCATTCAGCGGTGCAGCCTTCGATTCCTGACAGATGCAGTTCCATTCAGACGTCCTGACTTCGATATCCGACCGTTGGGTGACGACGCAGATTGAAAGAACCTCTACACCAGATAAGTTAACAAAGGCATTTCATAGCAATTCCTTCCCATACTCAGCAATCCTTCCTGTGCATGAACCATTTTAAGCATGTCTACTGAACGTGAGATAAAGTCACTGACCAAGCGCAGAGGTGTTCTCCGAGCATCCCTCACGAGACTCCATACCCAAATTAATGAATTTAATAATGAGACTCCTGCTGAAGTATTAAATGTGAAGAATGAACGTTTATTAGCTCTATTACCAGAATTTAATGAAATTCAAAGCAAATTGGAGGATTTGGATGACAAAAATCCTCATGAGCAGGTCCGGTGTGAATTCGAAGATGATTATGATGAACTTAGGGCTAAGCTACAACAGTTACTAAATACCCATTGCACACATGCCTCATCTGTCTCTAGCAACGGTAGAGAATCTTCAAGTAGTAATACAGGTTCGTACAGTTTGCCCAAGATACGGTTACCAGAATTTTCAGGTGATGTTACACAATTCATGCATTTCCATGACCTGTTTGATTCATTAATACTGAAGAATCAGTCTTTGGGTAATGTTGAAAGGTTCCATTACTTAATGTCAGCACTGCGTGGCAATGCTCATCAACTCATTCAAAACATTCCTCTTACTGCAGATAACTTTGAGGTAGCTTGGGAAACGGTCTGCAAGCGATACCGCAATTCAAAGGTAATAGTAAATGCACATATCAAATTACTGTTATCTCCAGATATCATCCAAAGGGAATCATCTTCTAGTCTACGCACACTTTTGAATCAAGTACAGTCCAATTTAAAGGCTGTTGAGTCTTTGAATTTGAATATTCCCCTACATGAAATCATAATAGGTCAAATCATACTTGACAAGTTACCTGAAGCCACACGTAAGCAATGGGAAATGAGCAACAAATCCAAGGAACTATCTACACTTACGGAGTTGTTAGAATATCTTGAAAGGCGGGCTCAAACCCTTGAATTAATTGATTTTTCACCTACTAAGGGTCACAGTGATAAGATCAGCAGATTATCTCAAGATAAAACTTCTAAGCATGGTTTCAAGCATGAGAAACAACCATTTACAAGTAGTTCATACATTGCAATTAACAATAATTGTGAAGCCTGTAAGGGGCAACATCCAATCTTCAGATGTGATAAATTTTTAGGTTATGATGTTAATCGTAGATACAACCTAGTTAAGCAGCATAAGCTTTGCTACAACTGTTTGCATGAATCACACGCTATAAGTTCTTGTCCTTCGAAGTCAACATGCAAAACTTGCAACGGTCGTCACAACTCACTGTTGCATTTTGATTCAGGGAATCAGCAATTCAATGCCAACTCGTCTAAACAGTCCCAGCAAGGAGCTATCAGCAGATGCTCAAACCCCGAGTCCAACCAGGCTCACAATGCTCAAGTTCGTGGTAACTCCTCCAGTTATTGCACTATGAAACTCAAACCACAAACTCAAGTTCTACTTTCTACAGCAATAGTAAAGGTAAAGGATAGTGCTGGTAGGCTACACTTAGCTCGTTGCTTATTGGACAGTGGCAGTCAAAGCAATTTTGTAACCGAGAGTTTGGTTCAAAATTTGGGCTTAAGAAAGGCCAAGAATCTCACACCCATCGAAGGTATTTCTCAGTCCATGTCTGAAGCCAAGTATAGTGTGAGCATTGAAGTGCAATCTTCCATAAGCAACACACGTCACAATGTTGAATGTCTGATCCTATCCAAAATTACAAGCGACATGCCTAGTCAGCAGGTACCCTATGAAGAGTGGGAGCTCCCTAATGATATTCAGTTAGCAGATCCGAGGTTTTATGCCCCAGCCAAGATAGACATGCTTCTCGGTGCTGATGTATTCTTTATAATTCTACAGAGGGGACACAGGACGAGACCAGGGAAGTTTCCAGTCCTACAAAACACAGATTTTGGATGGATTGTGTCAGGTTCATATGAATCCACCTCGAGAAACAGAAACAATGCAGCAGGAACGTTTTTCCTTCGTAATGATGTTCACCTTCATAACCAAGTACAACGATTTTGGGAGATCGAAGAACTTCACGAGCCAGTCAAGTCGCAAGAAGAGATTGAATGTGAACAGCATTTTTCTGACCATGTGACACGAGATGCATCTGGGAAATACATAGTCAGACTACCATTTAAGCAGGATCCAAGTATATTAAGCAATTCTTTACAAACAGCAACTAGCAGATTTCAATACCTTGAGCGTAGGCTTAACAATGATACGCAACTGAAGGTAGATTATGACCAGTTTCTCACTGAATACCAGGAACTAGGTCACATGGATATTGTTAATTCTAGTATGGCAACATCGGTAGCATACTACATGCCGCACCATCCGGTATTCAAGAAATCCAGCACTACTACAAAAACTAGAGTTGTCTTCGACGCTTCTTGTAAATCGAGGTCAGGAAAGTCACTTAATGATATTTTAATGACGGGTCCTACTATTCAACAAGATTTATGTTCGATTGTCGCTAGATTTAGAACTCACGCCATAGGCTTTACAGCTGACATCGAGAAGATGTACAGACAAGTTAAGGTTGATTCCAGAGACAGCAGCCTTCAACGCATCCTTTGGAGAGCTTCTCCTAATGAGCCTATCAAGCAGTACCAACTTCAGACGGTCACATATGGCACATCATCAGCTCCATTTCTAGCAATAAGATGTTTAAGGCAATTGGCATATGATGAGGGACAACAGTATCCGCAGGCAGCATCTGTCCTTCTTCGTGATTTTTATGTAGACGACTGCATTTCAGGAACAAGTAAAGTTGACAATGCATTACTCCTACAACGTGAACTGATCCACTTGTTATCCAAGGGAGGCTTCAAGCTCCGCAAATGGTGCTCTAACCATCCAGCATTGTTAGAGGCGGTTCCAAGGGACTGCAGAGAAACGCAGCTTCCCCTTCAGATTGATTCTGGAGAAAATATAAAGACCTTAGGTCTACTTTGGCATCCAGCGACAGACAAACTACAGATATCCAGTGGTGTGCAGAAAGAACAAGGAAGTGGATCTCCAGTTACCAAACGCAAGGTGTTATCGATTGTGTCGTCAATTTATGACCCTATTGGGCTAATCAGTCCTATTGTCATCGCATTCAAGATGTTTTTGCAGCAACTATGGCAAGAGAAGATAGGATGGGATGATGAACTTCCAACGGAACTTCTTACAAGATGGCGTACTCTGCATTCTCAAATACCCTTGATTGACAATATGTATATTAACAGATTTGTGCTTCAAGAAAATTGTACTCAGGTGCAGTTGCATGGCTTCGCTGATGCATCCTTGAAGGGCTACGGTGCATGTTTATTCCTACGCTCGTCAACAGATCAAGGTCACTTAATAACACATTTCCTGTGCTCCAAGTCCAGAGTGGCTCCACTGAAACAGATCACGCTACCCAGACTAGAGTTGTGTGCAGCAGTACTATTGTCACAAGTGGTTAAAAAGATGTGTCATGTTCTCAATATTGAATTCCATAGTATTCATCTGTGGACAGACTCAAAGATTGTTCTCGCATGGTTAGCAGCTGAACCGTCAAAATGGAAAACTTTTGTTGCGCACCGTGTGGCTGAAGTGCAAGGCAATACTTCGGTCAAGGATTGGAAGCACGTAGCATCAGCAGACAATCCTGCAGATCTAATTTCTCGAGGAACTGATCCTACAAACCTTTTAAATAATCATCTTTGGTGGCATGGCCCTGAATGGCTACAGTGTTCGGAACGGAACTGGCCCACTTCCAGTGAACAACCTGAATCAGAGATTCCTGAGCAACGCAAGATAGTGCTTAGTTGTTCAGTCCACTCTAATCCTGCAGACGTGCTCACAAGATTGTCTTCCCATCTCAAGCTACAAAGAGTGTTAGCATACTGTTTAAGATTCGTGCACAACACTAAACACAAACCTTCAGAACGGAAACATGGTCCATTAACAATAGAAGAGTTGCAGCAAACTAACATGACATGTGATTAATAAAACACTAGGATGACCAGTTTCGATCGTCAAGCGATCATCATCAGATCCATTACACTTAGGCTACAAAATCTATGTTTGAAATACAGGTGAAAATATTTACAATATGTGCAATTATTTAGTTGCAGTATTGGTACTGCAACTGTCAGTGTATGCTAAATGCAGTATATATGTTAGGTGAAATGCTAAATGGTGATAGCTATCCGTAGATTGTACTTTAGAGAGATTATATGGTTGTAAACTATGGTTAAACTATAAAATTTTAGGCTAACTACTTATCTGATTGTCTTCCGTATAACAGCTACTCGCAGTTTTCGTGCTCACTGGAACTCACTATGCGGTAGACTGCGGTGGTTATCTTAACGACTGGTTTTTCCCTGCTTTCTCCCCCCTGCTCCTACGTGCTGTGGGGACTGATAGCGATGTGTTTATGTGAGGTGTTGCCAACCTAGATAAGATGTATGTTATTGAATGAGGTGGGTCTACAATTATTAAAGACCGTGGATTAGCCCTCGCCACGCGTGGAGCATAACCCATTCGAACTAAGCGTTGACGGTCTTATGAGGACGTCCCGGCACCTTTAATACTGCCACGAATATGGGCCTTGGTTTATTGCAGAAGAAAAGTACATCGTACACCTGATCCAGATAACATTTACCTATTAATAACCCCCTAATTTCCCCCCTTTTTTATCTAGCTTGGCTGTGTCGCTAAATTGTGTTTTGTTTCCGACAGGGTGTGTTTTTTAGTAGCGTGAAGAGGGGTGAGCTCTCCATGAACGTGTGTTCATTTAGATTGTTGGGATTGTTTCGTTTGGCTAGGTGTATCTCGATTGCTTCCTTTATGTCAAGAGCTCTGCCTTTCGATTCGTGATGGATTATTTTAAGGTCCGACTCTATGTTCGTAAAGCTGTGCCCTGCGTCACACATATGTTCGCACACGGCTGAATGTGTTCCGTATCTTATCGCATTCCTATGTTCATTATAACGTGTGTCTACTCGCCTTCCACTCTGCCCGATGTAATTAGCTTGACAATCGGTGTCTTGGCACGTTATAGAATATAACCCTGACCTTGAATATGGGTCACGTTTATTTAGATTACTATTTAGGAGGTGCCTAGCGGTTGTGTTTTTCGTCGTGAAAGCTATCTTTATGCCTTGCTTTTTGAATAGGTTAGTGATTTTATATGTATTCGCATTCACATAGTTGAAACGCGCAAATTTTTTCTCATTATTGTCCGGTTTGGGAATCGTTTTATCTTTATTTTTATGTTTGGCTATAATTTGATTTATTTTGCTTGGCGATAAGTTGTTTTCCTTTGCTATTTGCATAATAGTTCTTATTTCCTTATTATAGTTGTCTTTTGACCTGGGTATGTTTAAAGCTCTGTGCACCATTGAATTGAAACCCGCTAGTTTGTGCGTACTGGGGTGATTAGACTGATTGTCGATTGCATGCGAGGTTTGTGTTGCTTTCCGGAATATGGAATATGATAGCCAACCATAAAGATAAAACGATTCCCAAACCGGACAATAATGAGAAAAAATTTGCGCGTTTCAACTATGTGAATGCGAATACATATAAAATCACTAACCTATTCAAAAAGCAAGGCATAAAGATAGCTTTCACGACGAAAAACACAACCGCTAGGCACCTCCTAAATAGTAATCTAAATAAACGTGACCCATATTCAAAGTCAGGGGTATATTCTATAACGTGCCAAGACACCGATTGTCAAGCTAATTACATCGGGCAGAGTGGAAGGCGAGTAGACACACGTTATAATGAACATAGGAATGCGATAAGATATGGAACACATTCAGCCGTGTGCGAACATATGTGTGACGCAGGGCACAGCTTTACGAACATAGAGTCGGACCTTAAAATAATCCATCACGAATCGAAAGGCAGAGCTCTTGACATAAAGGAAGCAATCGAGATACACCTAGCCAAACGAAACAATCCCAACAATCTAAATGAACACACGTTCATGGAGAGCTCACCCCTCTTCACGCTACTAAAAAACACACCCTGTCGGAAACAAAACACAATTTAGCGACACAGCCAAGCTAGATAAAAAAGGGGGGAAATTAGGGGGTTATTAATAGGTAAATGTTATCTGGATCAGGTGTACGATGTACTTTTCTTCTGCAATAAACCAAGGCCCATATTCGTGGCAGTATTAAAGGTGCCGGGACGTCCTCATAAGACCGTCAACGCTTAGTTCGAATGGATTTAAGCTCCACGCGTGGCGAGGGCTAATCCACGGTCTTTAATAATTGTAGACCCACCTCATTCAATAACATACATCTTATCTAGGTTGGCAACACCTCACATAAACACATCGCTATCACTCCCCACAGCACGTAGGAGCAGGGGGGAGAAAGCAGGGAAAATCCAGTCGTTAAGATAACCACCGCAGTCTACCGCATAGTGAGTTCCAGTGAGCACGAAAACTGCGAGTAGCTGTTATACGGAAGACAATCAGATAAGTAGTTAGCCTAAAATTTTATAGTTTAACCATAGTTTAAAACCATATAATCTCTCTAAAGTACAATCTACGGATAGCTATCACCATTTAGCATATCACCTAACATATATACTGCATTTAGCATACACTGACAGTTGCAGTACCAATACTGCAACTAAATAATTGCACATATTGTAAATATTTTCACCTGTATTTCAAACATAGATTTTGTAGCCTAAGTGTAATGGATCTGATGATGATCGCTTGACGATCGAAACTGGTCATCCTAGTGTTTTATTAATCTCATGTAATTTATTTCAGGATTAGGGCATAAGCCATCTCTTTTGGGTACATTCGTGTTGACCGACTGAAAAGCACTAAACTCTTGTTTACTAAGGCAACACTGAAATTATGGCTTCAAACACCACAATAACATGACATGTGTTAGACCAGTCCAGTCAATAGCATTCCGCGAGGAAATAGCTGATCTTTTGAAACACAATGCAGTGTCAAGACGTAGCAAACTTCAAAGTTTAGTACCATTTTTAGACAAGGATCAAATCTTGAGAGTTGGAGGAAGACTAGAGAACTCCAATCAAGACTACGATTTCAAACATCAGATGATTTTGCCCGCTAAACATCAGTTTACTGATTTAATAATCAAGAGGGAACATGAAAGACTCCTACATTCAGGAAACCAGTTGACTTTAGCATCCATCAGACAGTGCTACTGGATCATCAATGGAAAGTCGGTGGTTCGAAGAGTTATTAACACTTGTACAAAATGCTTCAGGTTCAAAGCCAAAACTACACAGCAAGTAATGGGACAGTTGCCCTCAGTTCGTGTGTCTCAAGCAAGACCATTCCGCAACACCGGCACAGACTTCACGGGCCCTTTCTACTTGAAGATCGGCAATCCACGTAGCAAGACCATTGTCAAGGGTTACATATGCATTTTCATATGTATGTGAACCAAGGCCATTCATTTAGAAATAGTTTCCGACCTAACCAATCAAGCTTTCCTCGCAGCACTCAGGAGATTCATCGCAAGAAGAGGATTATGCAGCAACATGTACTCCGACAATGGTACAAATTTCCAAGGTGCTAGTAGAGAGCTCAAGGAGCTCAAGAAATTGTTCACTCAGGAACGGACTAGAGAGGAGATCAGTAACTTCGCCAGTAGTTGTGGAGTTAAGTGGCATTTCATACCTCCTCATGCCCCTAATTTTGGAGGGCTTTGGGAGGCCGGAGTAAAATCCCTCAAACATCATCTAAGAAGAGTTCTCGGAACACTTCATTTCACATATGAAGAATTGGCTACATTAACTGCGCAAATTGAGGCTTGCTTAAACTCACGTCCCCTTCTAACCCTGTCAAATGATCCTTCAGATGCATCTACCTTGACACCAGGTCACTTCCTTATAGGCGAACCCCTCACGACTCTTCCCGAACCTGATTTAACATTATGTAAACGGCCTTTGTTAACTAGATATAAGGTTCTGCAACAAAGACTCCAATCCTTTTGGAAGAGATGGTCATTAGATTACCTCACCCATCTGCAACAGCGCAGCAAATGGACGACCTCCTCCAGCAACGTATCACCAGGTACTGTGGTGCTGATACGGGAAGACAATGTTCCCCCAGTCCAGTGGCCCCTTGGTGTTATCACTGAAGTGCATGGTGGTCAAGACAATGTGGTAAGAGTGGTTTCGGTGAAGTGCAACAGTGGTATTTTTAAACAACCAGTTTCCAAGGTAGCTCCGCTACCAATTGAGCAGACACATAATTTTGACTGTTAATAATATGTCAGTGTTTTAAGTTAGTGAATATTTTAGTGTTTTATGTCCTTGTCATTGGAACATTTCAGTGTTTCCAGTTCAGATTATTGAAATCCATGTATTTCAAGGTGGGGAGTATGTTTGCTCTCAGGGAGAATATAATTGTGTTATTTCCACAGTTGGCAAAGGACATTTATTTATGTTTAGGTTGGCAGCAGTGACCTGGACAGAGAGTGAAGTTGCCATCATGGCTGAACGTGTTTGTTTTTCGGAGCATCAGCTCCTTCGCATATCAAGTGTTGTGTCTTTTGTAACATGTACATTTTTGTAAATACAGTCCACTAGAGTTAATTCGACATTTTCATTTATCCCCTGATGTTTCATCTGGGGCACGTATGTCGCAGACAGACAGGGGGTATGTTGAGGTTGGCTAAAAATGTAATTTTGTTATCTATGGAAGTTGGCAACCCGCTGCTCTTTTGTTTAAATAAAATAAAATCTACACTGCGGTAAAGTCGTTACGTGAAAAAAAAAGTGCATGTCTGTTTTATTCAATCGAACAATACAATCTAATGGCATCAAATAGAAGTTATCTAAAAATATAAAAGAAAAGATTACTTCAACACAACTTTGTCAGAGACCTGCGTACGAGATTCAGGCAGCTGCGTCCAGTCGCTCCAAAAATACACGGTGCTCAACAGGTTTTCCTCTTTCGTGACCTAAAAACCTGTTCACATGGGTTCGTACGGCACGACGCAGTGCGTAGGCCATTGCAGGCCCCGTACGATGGCCCCTTTAAAGTGTTGCTTCGTGCCACCAAGACCTACGACATTAATAACACGGGGAAACGATCAGCAGTGTGAATTGATCGACTGAAACCTGCCTTCATCGCAACGCCAGATTACTCCATTCCGCCTAGGTCTTCGACAACTCCAGTTATTCCAAAACAGGACTCAGCCGAATCTACACCACAGGCGACTACCCCACCTTCCCCCGTTATTACCCGTTCCGGACGACGGGTTCGATTTACTGAGAAATATAGTCTGAACTCTGAGGTGGGAGTATTGAGGTGCCGCTTCCTAGTGGTGCTGATTGGTACTAGAGAGAGAGCGTGTGCTCTATCTGTGGATATATATTTGTGTCATTCTGTGTCTTTGTATTATTGCTGTTCGGTAGCGGTGAATGAAGGTAGAACGCGCGATAAAATTCTCTACAATACATGAATTAGTCAAAATAACTTATGATACGCTGGGAAATAAATCAGGGAGCGATGGTTTAGTAGATATTCATTCCTCCGATGTCTATGACCCTCCCAGTCATCCCAAATAGGTACACGACTTATATAGCGAAAATTACAGCTGTCAGCGCCATTGTTCTCATCGATCGTTATCAAAACAGTACCATGACAGTACTGCCAACTTCGCGCTTACGGTACTATAAAAACAAAGAAGCGCCCAATTCAGTCGCTAGTGCGCATAATACGTGCACACCACTCAATTCATAGATAGTGCGCCCAATTGAATTGTTTATATTGATCATAGATTGTGGAAATTGCCTCCTAACAATCTACGATTTCAATCGGCGGTTCTACGATGATCCAAAGAGGTTGCTGCAGCTATTGCAACAACAAAATTTAATAGCAAAAACACTAACGTGCCCGAAATGCCAGCGTGAAGTCGAAGTTCGCTGGATAAAACATAACCTTGCTGTAACTTTTTTTTCCACCGCTCTAATTACGCTAGTTTGTGCAAAATTTATCTCTGTAATGTTTTTTTTCCCACTGAAATGAGTGGTTTTTTCCTTTCATAATGAAACTTATTTTCCTGTTCCGTGATAAATGTGTGCAATATTTTTATTTTCTGTCATAAATATGTTTTTCCCCCTTTCTTTCGGCTGAAATGAGTGTTTTCTATTTTATCAGCTGTGTATTTACTAAGCAATATCTCCGTTGAAATAAATATTATTTTTTTCCCGCACAATTGTAGTTTTCACAATGGTTACAGCCTAACGCGCCCAGATCAATGGTTTTCTGGCAACCGTGCCCCGCAAGCTGCGCGCGGTCAAAGGCCGCACCTACCCCCGACCTTCTAACCTTCGTTTTGACCAATCAATTTGTTTTTGACAATGGTTACAGCCTAACGCGCCCAGATCAATGGTTTTCTGTCAACCGTGCCCCACAAGCTGCGCGCGGCCAAAGGCTGCACCTACCCCCGACCTTCTAAACTTCGTTTTGTCCAATCCAATGGTTTTTGACAATGGTTACAGCCTAACGTGCCCAGATCAATGGTTTTGAGTCAACCGTGGCCCGCAAGTCGCGGGCGGCCAAAGGCCGCACCTACCCTCGACCTTCTAACCTTCGTTTTGTCCAATAAATTGGTTTTTGACAATGGTTACGGCCTACCGCGCCCAGATCAATGGTTTTGAGTCAACCGTGCCCCACAAGCTGCGCGCGGCCAAAGACCACACTTACCCCCGACTTTCTAACCTTCGTTTTGTCCAATCCATTGGTTTTTGACAATGGATACGGCCTAACGCGCCCAGATCAATGAGTTTTGTCAATGGTTACAGCCTAATACGTTCCGATGATTTTTTTTATCAACAGTGATTTTGTATCTCACTTTTTTTTTATCAACAGTGATTTTGTATCTCACTTTTTTTTTATCAACAGTGATTTTGTATCTCACATGTCGGCAACAATGTGTGCGCCTCGCTGCGTCACGATAGAGTGCACCTTGTTGACAGTTGAACGAAATGAAAGCGCTGTCGAAATATGAAGCTAGGTTTTTAGAATAGCAAGAAATAAAACACATATTTACGAATTTGAGCACATATATGAGGTTGAATAGTGACAGGGTTCGTAATATCGCCCAGTAGATGAAATGAGGACGCAAGGTATGTAAAAGCCACATTCATGTCTGCTGCAAGTGTATAATCCGAGTTCCACTTACATTCACAATTAATCAGCAGTGTTTGTTTGCTTCTGAACGACTCCTGTTTTTTTTTTTTCCCCTAAAATAATCATTCTCAGTCTGTAAATGCAGTCAAGTGGAGAAGGATGATCGTGTAAGCCACCATGGGTCCGCAATTGTGAAAAGAGGTTTTCCAGTACCGGGCATCTTGATTTAGCCTATGTGTGAGAATTTACTTTATATTATGCCTACGGGCCATATCTTGGTACAGAAGTCGAAGGGATTTTATTGAAATGATGACTGCTTTCTGGAATATTTGCAAAGAATTTTTACCAATGCAAAGCGAATTACTCACGAAATTTTCCATTTTGTCCAAAATTATATTTTGCTGTTCAATTAGTAAACCAAGGGTTATTTTTGTTGGTAAAGGTGGGTTAGGGCAGTATGAATTCATAACATCATACCACTGGTTTACAAATTCTATGAAATCCCCTGTTGCCTCTGCTAGTAATTTATCTGGACCAGGTTTGTAGTGCTTTAAAGCTGTGGCTGTAGTGTGTAGAAGCTGTGCTGCTAGTCGAACATTTTGTCGTTTGTTTTTTCCACACTGTATGTGATTCGGTGTCAGTTTATTGCACGAGTTTATCTCAGAATTGGTTTGTTTCACTAATTCTACCACAGGAGCACTGGTAAATTTCAGTCCGTTTTCAAGAATATAGCCATAATCCAAGAACCAGGTCCTGATAAGTTTTAACAAATGGGGTGCATCTGCGAAAAAGTGTATAGGCTGTTGAGTTACTGGGTGGATGCAAGAAGAGCAGTACACTGAGCTAGACAATTCCCTCCACAAACCCATGTTCCCACCTCCACAGTCACTCTCACAGACTACCACATTGTACCGAACGTTGTCAACTCGGCCAAGCATATCCTTAGTCATTTTAGAGTCAAAATCGAGGTACAAAGGCTGTTTCCAGTTGGAAAAAAGTCCTCTAGCCATAATAATTTGCAAGTATGAATGAGAACCTACTATTTCATCCTCTTTTTTTTTACCATAAACATATTGTGCCCATTCAGCATGAAATATGCAAATCACAGTATGCCAGCAATGCTCAAATCGGGATTTTCGGGGTTATGGTATGTTCTCCCACCCTGTGACTTACACATTTTGGATTAAATAGAGGATGCACTTCCAAAATAATAAACAAACTCAACTCCTACTATAAAACATTTAATTACTCAAATATATGGCGCTACAACCAATTAAACAAATAAAAATACTGACCCAATAATTCTAACTTGTTCAGAGTGAACAAGGAATACATAATAAAACAAAGGTTAAATCATAATAAATTGTTTCCTATAAACCAACAAACTTATATTACTTTTCACTTCCATATAGTGTCCTTTTAAAAATCAATATAATCAAGAGCTCCAAATGGCTCGATACTTATTATATACTCTGTGTTATTCTTTCATAACACCTCACTTCCTATTATATGAGTATCTTATAATCAAAAAATATATAATTCTTATATAAAGTACTGTTACTCATTTACTTAAATTTTGGGCTTTCACAATGTTCTTCGGTTACCATCTCTCTCAAGCCAACAATTCACTACCGTGATTTGGAAACACTTGCGCACTCCCGAGCTTTAGAAGACTACTTGAACAAGTCAAAAATTATGATCACTCCCTGAATCTAATTGTCTTCACTAAACTCGTGAATCACTACATTATATAACATTACATTAGGGATTTATCATTATTTGTCTTAAAAGACCATTATCTCATAAGAAAGCAACGATCTGAACTTGCAAGCGGTAATCTTCATCTAAAGGAACCTCGGTTCGAAGACCGGGTCGTTAAAACAAACTCTAAACACTCCTGTGTACTATAACTTCCAACAGACAGCTTTTAAACCTACCACAACAATCTCAATGGTAAGGGTCTGGCTTCGGCCACTTAGCGTGATTTATTGCAGGGAGGCAGACTTCACGGTCTTCGCCCCCACGGGACGAGCTACTCTTAGCTTCATACAGCTGTTTCTTAAATGTAGTTCTTTGAATAGGCAAGGCTTTCATTATACTTATTATATTGAGGTTCACAAGACCTATTCTCATTAAACTCGGCATTTATTAATTATGAAGTATCCTCATTGGCAGGTAAGAATAATTCAATACAACAACAAATATTTAGGGACTTCACTTAGAAAATCTGGGTTCGATTCTTTTAAATGCCTCGGGAACCATACCCCTTACTGGAGGACTTATAACATTTGCGACTTAGGGTGGCCTTTGCCTTGAACCTGCGCTCATAATACAATAAATAGCACCCTTTTAATACAATACACACACGGCCTCGTGATCACATCACTATTTAGAGGACTTACCATAGTTCCATTACCACGACCAACTGCCCCTCATAATTAGTTTTACCGAGTATTCAAACGCATTCCTAGCGTGACAAAATTCTTTAATGCGCTTCACAGCGCTTACATATTACTGAGCCAAGTTGCCTTCAATGAACTGATAAATTCAAAGATCAACATTTGATTATACATTTCCTTTCTATATTACTCCTCTCCCTTGACAATAATCGCTTTATCTTGAGAACATGTGTTCACAACATGTATTAATTCTTTTAAAGGAGCTCATAAGCTACTACTTTTCTACAATTCATCATAATCTTTATTCATTTATATCATTGTTATTATTATTACGCTTGCTTTCCCATATTTAAATCATTTATCAAATACTCTGATATTTTATTTCAGACCTTTCCCCCAAGGGATTTATTTATTTCACATAATTATTTTATACTTTCTCATTTTTTAATCGTTCAGATCGCGCTATTTTTCTGTTATTTGTTCTTCAAAACATCCCTATTCTTTCGTTCTCAGGTGGATTGAACGCAAATCTTCCCAACACATAACATAATGAAATGGTTACTCACATGATATGTCGGTCACCGACCGAATTTTCCAACGATGTTTCATTTTTGCCCACTTAATGTGTTTAAGCCATCTTCCCTAATTCCATTTCACACACTAACACTTCTTGATACACGTACACATTATTTACCTTCAACACTGGTAACATATTGAATTTAATTTTGTATTCTTTTATCATATACAAATAAATTCACTAAAAATTATTACACTAAAACAGATTTTACTATATTTACATTACACTGCTTTTAATCACTAAGGCTTTGCTTTTTGCCTTACACACGTGATTCCTTCTTCCCCGTATCCAAGGGTTGACACTCTTAGACGTTGGCTCCCTATCTGACAAGATTATGAAAGTCTCAATCAATCTACCCCTCCCTGGAACGGCTATTCTTCAAATCCGGTTTCCTGACTATCGGCTTCTATTTTTATTAGCTCGAAGTCGTTTCTTTCTAGACACTATTTAGTTTGTCTAGATAAAGTCTGTCCTGTTTAGGGTCTCTCAAATACTTTATCGGTGACCTATGATTCCCTAGCATCTACTGCTATTCCTTCAATTCTTAGCTTATTGCTTTTTACTGTTCGCTTGTCTCCTGTAGACAACGTCTTGGATTAAATTCTCACTTCTTATTATTCTACGCTCTAGTTCCTATCTTTTCGATACACTAGGCGTTACTTATTTCGTCCGACCCTGATTGGGTTCCTTAACTTTGATAGAAATGTTTGTTTCACTATCGTTGGTTCTTCAAAACGTTACGATACTAAATGTCGCTTAACTGAACTGTTATTTGAAGACCTATCGCCTGTTCTTTAAGTTCGCAGCTTAACTTTGACTGTAATACTGAACTTTTCACTATAAAGACTGACGCTTGCTGAACTAAATCCTGTACTAGGATTTTCCTAAGTCTTCACACGGCGATACTATGATGATACTTCTCGGCCACTCCCCTACGGGTGCTCCTTGATGATACAGCGTATCACGACCTCTCGAGGTCTAGTAAGAACTGCATGTGGTGATGCTCCAACGTCACGCCCCCCTGGGCTGACTGATACTGCATATACGATGTGATGTAGCGTCACGTCCCCTGGACGGACTAGAACTGCATTGACGATGTGATGCAGCACCTCTGCACTAGGTCTGTTCTAAACTGCATTAACGATGATACTTTTCTCCTATATTCGGAGTTCACTGGTAATTAGTCTTGTATTCGATGCTCCATCGTGCAGCGTCTCGGCGCTCACGGAATAATTGTATCTAATGATCTGCACACTGTGATGCAGCGCCTCCCCACGAGGTCTGCTGTAAACTGCATGATTGGTCTGGCTCTTCCAGGACTTTTATACTTTTTGGCTACAAAAAGATAAAATCCTCGTCTTTTTCATAACTAACTTTTAAAGCAATAGTCGCACACTATTGAAAATTATATCTCTGGAAAGCTTGTTTTCTAAATGTAAACTAACTTCTTTGCACGTGAAAATCGATCGTACAATTCCGAGATATTAAATGAAATTTGCTCTTCAGATACGTGGGTGTTGCAGTTGATTTTTAATCCCTACCATCTCGGGTCTCGGGGAACTTTGAATTACGTAATGCTGCATTTGCACTTCTTTCCTGTGCAATTATTATAACATCTTTTCCCACACAAAAATCTCTATTCCAAAATGATTCACAATGATGTATTTCTTTTATTAATTTTATTCTCGCAAATGGCTTAAATCTAATTATTCTTCCTCTTGCACAACTGCGAGGATGCCATTTTATTGCTGCGTAAGAGCAATTTCCGAAACCTCCTCTTGCTCACTCCGAGTGGAAAGTTTTTCTCGTTCTATTTATAGGCATGATCGCTCCCTCTCGGTGCGTCACGCATGATATCATTTCCTGGGGCCACCTGGACTCTTATTCTTGCACAACATTATATCCGTCCTCTTGTATAAAATCTTCCTAACTCATTCTAAGGACCGTATTTTTCCTTCCTTCTTTTTCCAATAAAACATGGATTCGGCCCATGAACCAATGGCATATGGGTTCAATATGTAGCTGCCACTTTCATTTCATCATAAGAGAGAACTTTTTTTAACTATTCATAGCGTGGCCTGTAACTTTCATTACATGAATTGCATCAGTCAGAATCCCTTGTCCCAAATTTAAACTTGAAGCCCATCTCTGCAATGAAGAAATTCCTGGTAGAGGGTAATGTAGCTTTTGCCTGAGCTAAATGTAACATCGTTTGCTGAAATATCTGATGGTAAATGCAGTCGAAATATCATCTGAAGTCCATTTAACGTGCTTCTTTTCATTGATGATGATATCTAATTGGCTTTTACTTAGCAACCCTGAGAATGTACCAATGACTTGCTGGTTCAGTACTATCTGAGAGGTCTTTCCCAATTTAGCTGATGATTCGTCAACTGTTCTTTCTAGTTTCTCAATTTGCTTATAGTAATTAATAGTTTGTGCTCTATTTTGTAAACATTGCTTTCTTAACTGCTCACTTTCTTCTAAAACTCTATTGTAATTCTCAAGAAGAATTGCATACCTGTTCACTCACTGAATTTTATTCACTCTCTTCTCTGCGTTGATCTTGAAACAATGTCCTCTGGTTCCTTTTTATTAACCTTTGCTCCCTTGATGATGACTCTCCTATACTTATGTGATCTGGAATTAAATGTAGCATTGTCACAGCTGGAAGTAATATCAGAATAGCAAAGTTAATGTGGGATGTATGTAGTAATGTAGCAAGTGTTTATTTCAGCCTATTAAATAAATATTAAGCTAACCCTCCCGTTTTCATTTATGATTTGATAATACAGCCATTATATTTTGAAAGCTAGTGCTCCAACGACTAAAATACCATGTACGAAATATGTCAAAAATATTAACAGCATTAAAATCATCATAGCAGGTCATCAAAATTTAAGAGTAGACCAGCTAGGCTCATTTACCAATTGGTTTTAGAGTCCTTGGCTTTATATTAAGCAATTCGGCCCTTTAGCCTAATTCGAAGTCTTCACTCTTTAAGTGGTGCGAACATATTGTTGTACATTTAAGGACATATAATGTCCTTAAGAGATGCATTTACATATACGTAAAAATCTACAACTAACTCTACACTCCAGGCATCTATAATTGTCTACAAACACCTACAATTACACCCCTATTATCTACGCCACCTACACCTATCTGCCCAAGACTCGACACTACTTCACCCTTAAAGCCACCCCAAACTTGCAAGCAACAACAACAGCAACACACTCCTTTTTACACCAAGCTGGCAGGGCCATACCACAGCTCTTGCCTAAGCGCTTGCTACATCCATCAACAGATACACAGGAACTGTTTACTAGAACAGCAGTGTGGCAATTTAGCAAAGATCAGCACATCAAAATATTTAAATAGATCCCCCACTAAAGCCTCCGTGGCTTAGGGGGCAGCACGCCGGCCTCTCACCGCTGGGTCCGTGGTTCAAATCCCGGTCACTCCATGTGAGATCTGTGCTGGACAAAACGGAGGCAGACAGGTTTTTCTCCGGGTACTGCGGTTTTCCCTGTCAAAATTTCATTCCAGCAACACTCTCCACTATCATTTCATTTCATCTGTCATTCATTTCATCATTGTCCCAGAAGAGAGCGTCAGTCCTCGGCAGCCAGCACAATTCATATCCTCGCCGCTAGATGGGGGGCTTCATTCATTCCATTCCTGACCCGGTCGGAGACAGGAAGCAGGCTGTGGATTTTCATTTTCAGATCCCCCACTCAGAGGGAGATTGTCTGTTACCCCGTAGTGCTGCCCGATTGACGACCGACTCCAAGAGTGCCAGGTGAGTGTATCTCAGGTGTCCCACATACTGTTAACTCCTACCCTATTACCATACCTGTTCAATTTCTAAAACACTGCATTCACATTGTAATTTGCCTGCTTGTTTATTATTTCATTGCTCACAGCCTGGTCCCCTTTCCACACATTATAATTTACTGGCTCACTTATAAATCGCTGCGTAGACGCTACCAATTTGTTTACGGTCATTGACATTGTCCTTCACGTGGGCCACTTGCGTACACTCTGTTATACTGCGTTATCAGCACTCTGCTAACTTTGCCCGTCACGCGCGTCATTGCTCTTTGCTCGCTAAACGTTACTTCCGTCTAGGAATCACCCCCTTTATTATAATCGCTGAATCATAGAAATTCGCCCACTTCCCCGACACCTCCAGATTCTCTATCCCTCGCGGAGAGACCGACAGTTTAAATCACCCTTCTCACACACACCCTAGTTCTACCCTCCTAAAGGGCAAAACAAGTGGTCGGGGCGCCAGGTACCACGTTTTAGGAGATTCAGACAACGAACTCCGTGGTACGGTCACCGACACCCTCTTGCAAAAGCCAAGCACCCCAAGTTAGGAATATTTTTTTTCGCGAGTAAATTCTCTGGAAGCTAAGCGACCGCAAAAATTAGGATTTTTTGATGTGTAACATCTTTCCGCTCGGTTACTGGATAGATTTGTGGGAGTGATTTTGAAAATTGGGGACGGAAGTGGATCGGAACGATCGAGCTGGCAGTGGTGGATCAAACGGAAGTATGCACTGCCCGCTCGATCGATCAAACGGAAGTGTACTAGCTGGCAGTGGTGGACAACGGAAGTATGCACTGCCCGCTCGATCGATCAAACGGAAGTGTACTAGCTGGCAGTGGTGGACAACGGAAGTATGCACTGCCCGCTCGATCAATCAAACGGAAGTGTACTAGCTGGCAGTGGTACCATGCAAAGACAGCGTGATTTTTGTACAATTTAAAATGTGTGCATTGGAAACAAGGCAGTGTGTGCTCTGTAGCGCGAGAATGTTTTGGTGATACAGTAGGCAGTGCATTTAGCTGGCACTGGTTTGACGAGCACAGTGGCAAATGTTTCACCGACTTTCATTTGTCATTGAGCAGTTTATGAAGCTTCACGTTCAAGGATGAAATCACATGGGGTAGGAAGTGAAAACTTGAGACTAATGTTGTTGAGTGTATGATAAAATAAAGACGACAAATGACATTTATGTAAGCGACATCATTGTCAAACTGTGGGTGAGTAATCAAATATTAAATGCATAACAGAATGTTGTTATATGAGTGGAATAAAAGCTGTATTTTCATCATTTGTGAGACTAGGTCATTTCATGATTGTAGGAAGCCATGTTTTGATTGTTTACGACGAATTGTATGAGAGCCTTGAGAATAATGAATGTTATAGTTACTAAGGAGTGTGCACACAGTATTTCAGAGTACAGTCGACGTTGTGTGTCACTTTGTTGTAATGAATTATTCATGTAAAAGGAAGGAAGGAAGCTTGTGGTTTTGTGTGACCGTTAATCTTACGATCATGATCCACGGTACCTGCCTTTTACGTCTAATGCGAACCACAGGACATGGCATTTCAATTTGAAAATCTCACATGTATTGACCGGGAATCGAACGCGGTCTACCTTGGTGAGAGACTAACAGTTTGGCCGCTGCGCCACAAGTGTGACAGTACCATATCTGCAATTCAATCTATACATTCATCATAGTACCAGTATGAAAACGGAGCGTAAATTAACATCTTAAGAATGTGCAAGCTGTGTAGTATACGTGTAGGATAACATGTCAGATGTTACACATCATATGCGACTACTGTAAAGCTCGTATCTTTTTTTTTTGTGCTGAGGACCAAGCGTATGGACAAAGTCAAACGAACAGTCAGGGACGTAGCACATACACTATCCGCTAGTACCCGCCCGCTACGCCCTAAACTCAGAGTTAAAAACATCGACCTAATCAACGAAAACAACGCGGGTCGACTAATCGCCGAATTCGAATCTGCGGCTCTAGAACTCAGGATACGATACCCTGCCACAATAATACATGCACCACCCCCCTCCCTCACAAGAGCACAGGCACAAAGCGAGACCGCTCGACACTCATCCTCAGATAGTAATAATAGCGAGGACTTAAGCCCTCTACTACCTCACATCGTATTGCAGCAAATAATCGATACACACTTATACTGCAAATGAACGAAACTACACATAACACGGAGGACAGTACACTGATCACAGATATTAAAGCCATCGCTGAGACGCTAGAGCGGAATATTAACAAAACACTTTGCACCATACAATCGGCGCAAATCGAACACGGCCTACACCTAGATAATATTGAGACAACTGAACCATCTCACACACAACACGTATTAACTTCCACACGAATCGAACCCGATACCTTTCAGGACAGCCATATATACGCCGCACGATCGGAAGCCAACACTTCCTCACAAAACAATACAGACTTAAACACTCCATCACACGACAATATCCGTGATAACGCAAACTCTCACAACTCCTCACACGACCACGAGGAAATACACGAACAAAACATGGCAATGCAAGCAAAATACCCCCTAATCCAGCCCACGAAGTATTCAGGGGACAATCAGGACCCCGAAGAGTACATTAAGCCATTCAACAGAACAGCCAATTAACGGGTGGTCAAATAACGACAAAAGACGTCTTTTCCCCGCATACCTGGCTGGATCAGCCCTAACATGGTTTGAGCTCCATGAGACCGCCTTAAATGACACTACGTGGGAGGGACTCTGCAGCTTACTCACACATGAATTTAAGCTCACTCCAGACTAGGAGAGTTTATATGACAGGATAAGAGAGCGAACCCAGGGGCCCACAGAAAGCGCACAAGCGTACATTAACGCCAAGCTACTGATGTGTGGCAGGTATGATATGGCAATGCCGGAGAATCAAAAAATTCGCCTAATCATGAAAGGCCTTAGACCGTCATAAGTGGACAAATTATGCACCATGAAAAGTCCAACATATAACACCTGCAACAAAACATTAATATAATAGAATCAGGAAATAAAATCACTGGAAAGGCGATCGATCACCACATCAGGACGGACAATAGTGACCTACAACAACAAATACAGGAACTCACATAACAAATGCAGGATATGTAAATTACTGTAATTGACACACACACACGAGGGAGGACACTGAGGGACGATCGGGGTGACATGCGGCAGCCACAATACAATGATATTGTTTTAGATCCCTTATTTGGGGGTGGTAGGATCTAAAACGGAAGAGTTATTGTGTTGATTTAGAAGGAAATGTCTAAAAGGGGGTAGCTTCCCGTGGTCGGGCAAGCTGACCAGTGTAGAGCGTTGTTTTAGTGTTGGGGTGCTCCTATAAATAATGTAGGAGTGTTTTAGGGGATGGCACTCAATGCAAGGGTCACTGTGCTGGTCGCCCAGCTGTCTGGTTAGATAATCGACTTGTACTCGTCAGCTATATGGCGCGGGCCGCTAGCAAGCAAGCCGGTGCGGGAATACGATGTTGCTTGCACTAGCAAGTATCTGGCTACTATAAGTCACGTCTAATAGTGACGGAGAGTTCAGGAAGGGAGTTAGGGCGTGAAGAAGCGTGTAAACAGTAATGCAGGTGTATGTACTGACCAAGTGTTTATTGGTCAGTAATAATGGATATGTGAGTCCCTTTTAAGGGATGTAGTGATGTTACAATGTAAAAGTACAATCTGTGGGTAAAGGTTACAAATAGAGGAGATCTGAACACTTGCTGACTCACTCACCTGATGATACCAGCGTAGCCTCCGGCCGTCACGTTGAAAGGCTGATAACTGAGAGATCCCCTGACCTCCTTAGGACCCCTTTTTATATTCTTCGGCGCTATGCTGTCAGCATTGTGATGGCATAGCTGCCCTAGTTAATAATGTGTCGCTGTGTGTAATAATTGTGCAA
Source organism: Meconema thalassinum (assembly GCA_946902985.2). Classification (NCBI taxonomy): domain Eukaryota; kingdom Metazoa; phylum Arthropoda; class Insecta; order Orthoptera; family Tettigoniidae; genus Meconema; species Meconema thalassinum. The sequence goes on along the minus strand of OX336394.1, from coordinate 243,098,098 downwards.
GGATTGAACCAGCTTTCTAGAGTGGCAAGCTGTCCTTGCGGTGTTGATGGATGTTGGTCTGGCTTTACAAGGGTTGCCAGTTAGGAGATTTAGATAGATGATGGGGGGATGGTCTCCAAGGGGTGCATACCCCTGGGGTACTGTACAAGCCTCTTTCCCTATTTAGTTCGCGTCCCCGCGAACGGGAACGGAACTTGGGGTTGGGATGTTGATGTTATGGCTGTAGTCGATGTGGTTGTTTTTGAAGTCCCCTCGTATCTTCTGTAGATGTCGTCCTCGTCGTCGTGATGTCGTATTGATGTGTGTGCGTGAGATCAGTTCGTGTTCAGAGGGGAGGGTTATGGGATATACATATATACATAACATTGCCTTTGACATAAAAATATTGTAACAGAAATTGACATTTGCATCTTTGAAGTGTGATGGAGAGAAAAAAAATACATGGTACTGATGGTACATTGTTGTGCAGGGAGGAAAAAACCCAGGGCCGAACGGATGATTGTGTCGTCCGCCCTATCTTGGGGAAAAAGTGTTCCCTGCAATAAGAAAGGTAGAAGAAAATAGAAAAAATGGGTGTTCCAGGGTATAATTTAAGGGAAATATTCAAAGTGTATTTATTGGTTTGGGATAAAACGGAACACCCTGACAAATGGGGAAGTTAGAAGAGTAGAAAGGAAAAAACAAAACCGTGTATTCAGTGTTGCCATTATGGCAGTGTTGAATGGCGTGACATATTGTAAGTTTACGTGCATAGGCGTACACTTGAGCATTAATATATATTTGTGTACGCTTTGGGTTTACATTTAATTTACAAGCATGATATAATATAAAATAATAATCTTATTACTAAACCGGTTTGCTCATGAGCCTGGTACCTCGTCTCATTCTCTAGGCCTTCTGTAGCGCTCTCCTCTGTCGACTCATTCTCCCTTCATTTTGCTATTCGCTGAGCTGTAGGTACCTCTTACCTATGGCTGTAGGTTAGTGGTCATGCCGTTAACCTTACCTGTCGCAAATTTTCCCCGTGGGTGGAAAAATTCACCTTGGCAGCGAGGGTAGGTGCTCACAATGTCTGCACCGCCCCTGGCTACCGTATATTGCTTATTATTGAAGCGTATTCATACGTGTGTTTGCGTCAGCGTCGCTCGGTGCCCCACGTCACCTTACGTCGCTGATCGCGGCGCCGTCACCTTATTGGCGCGACTGAAAAATGATGAGGAGTAGTGTGTTCGTTGGACAGAGATAAGGGTATGTGTAATTTGGTGTGGGAAATATATTTACAATAGACATGCTCATGCTCCTTGCTATATGTAAAAAAAATGTATTAATGGCAACTCTTTTTCTGTTGTGTATATCCATGGACGCGTTGCTCCCTGGGTTTCCTGTGTTTGGGAAAACGGATTAGTTGTTAGCAATACATGACAATACATTACAATATATTATATATGACATTTTCGTGGCAGCGCTTAATTTATAGAATTAAGTGTGGCGCCACTGAAGTCTAATTTACTCCTAGGTTAGCCTATGTTAACCTATCTTAGCCTAGTGTTGTCGGGCTTACCTTGGTAACGGATTTTTAGTCACCAAGTGCCGATATATTCTACCGCAATCCATATATATAATAATAAAAAAAATTGCCTTAAATGTAGGCTTATGCTATATTACAATGAATTATCATGACTTATCATGAGTTGCCGGACTTACCCTGATGCCGGGTTTGTGGGTCATCAGGCGCCGAACGGCGTTACTTAACGCTATCTATCTTAATTATGGTCTAAAAAATGCTATTTCTAAGCCGAAAGGGTGGCCTTAATCTACTGCCGAAATGTGCTGTGCCATTACCTGGCAACAGCGGTTAATAAATTTGCTTAATCCTAGGTTGCGTGTCAAATGCAACCGTCTTACAGCTAAATTTGGACCAGAACCATCGCCTGAGGCAATTTACTTCCTCAGGACACCACCCGCACGAGTCCTAGAAACACCGGTTGTCTCTAGGATCGCTGGATTCCGTTCCCTTAATTCTAGATGTCGACGCTTATGAACTAGTATTAACCTAGTCGCAGGCGGCTTACGGTGCCCTTGAGCAAACCGTTTCGCCCGCTGTACTTATCAGTTCTTTACCGTTGCCATTGCGTATGTAGTCGTAGTTGGGCCGCCCACGTAACCCTTATGAGGCGCTCGCAATGCCCCTCTCTTGATGCCCATTGGCTGCCCGCTGCGTCGCCATTTATGTGGGCATTGGACATTGTCCAATGGCATAATATCCTCCGGGAAGTGAGCGTCCGGGGAGTCCTCTTCGCCTGTGTCGGCCGCAATAGTAATTATTCATGTGTCCTCCGGGAAGTGAGCGTCCGGGGATTCCTCTTCGCCTGTGTCGGCCGCAATATTTATATTCATGTGTCCTCCGGGAAGTGAGCGTCCGGGGATTCCTCTTCGCCTGTATGGCCGCAGTGTGTTTTGCTCCAGCGCACAGGAGTCTTGCTTCCCGCTATGGAAGCCGTACTTACTTAATTTTAACTAAAGTCTAGTCATAATTGGGTCGTCTCTAGGGATAGTTCTCGAGTCCGGCGCTGAGTGAGCTATTTCTCCCGCCATTCTCAGAAAGTCTCCCTGCAGGTCTTGGCTTCGACGACCGTGGCACAGAGTGGGTGTAGCATCCCTTCCTCCCAGGGGCAGTTGAGGTGCACCTAGGATTCCAGAGCTTGCCCGGCCAGGCCGCGAGTGCCTTAACCTTACGTGGTTCGTCTGTTTGGTCTGGTCGTGGAGTTAAGTAAGGTCACTGAGCTGTTGATCCAACTGGGGTAAGGGTCCACATCACCTTCCCCAGCTCTGCTCCAGTGTGGTGCCTTTGGCCTTTGGCTTACGCCGCTATCACCAATCAGAGTGTATCAGATTCCTTTTTATGGAGAGAAAAAAAATATAGGCGTAACCTTTGTAAATGATGTAAAAATGTAAAATGTAAAATATTTCCAGTGTTGTGGGGTTGTAGAACTTCTAAGTACATAGACTACTTCTGGTCTACCATTGCTACGTCAGCTTTCCAGCAATAATGCTCTTTTTACCTTAATGGAGGTGTTAGTAGGGTCTGTGGCGTCAGGTACCCTGTTATTATGATCTGGGGGTAGTTATTTGTAGAGTGGGCTTAAAGTATGGTAGGAAGGGGATGTGCATCTTTGGGCTCAAATAAATGGTGGCCTTGAGCCGGTAATGCTATTAGGATTGCTCCTACAATGAGTGGACTGGGGCAGGTAATTCCCGGGATTGCAAAGATATGAAAATTCCATGCGGGTCTGATATTAATATCCCTGGTGAATGGATGGGATAGTCATGCATGTATCTGGATATGAGGCGTCCGCACTCATGTACGGATAGGTGTAGGTTGAGGCATAATACTAATATATTCCTGTCATGCGGGAGTATTTAATTAACAAAAAGTGGTTAATATATATAATTGTGGCCTCATCTCTCATTTGGAGATGCGCATTATGCTTATTTAATGTTTGCCGACCCACCCCTAATACTCAGGTGGTAGCATCGTGATCCAAGGCGTAGCATGCCTTCTCTTTAGACGCATGAAGTCTATCAACCCCTTGTGTATACTCTGTAATGTAGTGTAGCTGTTTGGGTCGTGTTCATGTGTCTGCGTTGTTTATGTTGGACGTGAGAAGGTTATTGGAAGGGAGTAAGGTGGTACGCTGGTAGCCTGTTCTCCTGTCATCCTCCCTTGGTCCATGTTGGCTTTCTATCCGCGCCTTGGGATAGTAAAGCTTCACGACCTAATCTGGTCTGCCATTTGTAGTGTGAATGTGGCCAGTGGTCGTAGTGCGACTGGCCATGTCCTAATCGCCTGGAATGATTTATTTTAGGAATAGAATCGCGAGAAGAAGTCCTCGGGGGGGGGGGAGGTCTTGTTTCCTCAGAGCCCCTGTCTGTGTTCGCTTCTAATTAGTGAGCGCGTGTGTGTGTGCCTAAGTTCCGCTACACCACGCGGACGGTTGGTCTGTTACAGGCTAAGTCGTAATATGTATCGCGTGTATGGGCAAAAGGCGCCCGTGGCCTGTCAACGTCTTTGCGAACGTGCTCCTATGGGCCCAAGATAAGTTCCGATGTGTCACGTCTTGTCCATTGCTAAATGTCTTAATGTTTTAGCAGTGTTAAAAAAATGTATGCTATTATGATTGTTTTGCGTTTTTAACTTCATGGTCAATGCCGATACACAATAGTGTCTTGTCACCAGCGGTATTGCAGTTTGACGAGATCTGCAAGTCAGTATTTTCGTCATGTTGTGTTTACATTTGTCTGCGTACGTGATTTTTCGCCAGTATGTGAGTGTTGTCACCGTTCTAGATTCCAGACGGTCCAATGCGTCAATTTGTACTATTTGCTAATACTATTGTGTGGTCACTATTCCGTAAGACCTTTGTCTTACGAAATTTCTATACTTGTTTCTGGGAAGTCTATTTTCCCTGTCAGGTGTCACTGAAATTCTATGCGTGGCCTCTGGCCGAAGGAAATGTGGTATTATCTGGTTGTGTGGTTGTATGGGCTAATTTCAGTGTGATTGGAAGCCTGGATAGCTGTTTTCCTGGTGTCCGATTTTCGCTGGGATTTGAACCCGTGATCTATGTAATTCTCTGTGTTATATGTCTGCGTTGTGTTTCAGGAATTGAGGTGTCCTCAGTGTGATTTTTGCTTGTGTCTCTCGTACCAAAAATACCGTTGGATAGTTAGTTTTTGGTACGAGCGTGGTGTGTGATCATGGGTTCGGACCCGGGGTGCTGCAAAGGCTTGTTACGATGGTATTTGTGCCGTCCGTATTATGGCACGTTCCCCGTCTATGTGCAATGCGCAAATGAAAGTATGCATACCTGTGAGGAGTTTGTATGTTTTTGAACTCTCCTCGTAGTGTAATTTTGGAAGTTATAGGGTCCTTGGATCGGACGTGAATGATGCGTTTGTTCCTGTCCACCTGGAGCAGGCTTAGTTCGTCTGTGTCGAGCAGTCTTGCCCATTGAAGAGTGTGTTATCGCTGACGCGATAGTGTTGAATTACGATGTCGTGGGCTTTCATTTGTTAGTTGCTTACTCTCATGTTTCCGGCACGCGTGTGTGTGAGCCTGCTTGCTCTCTGTGTAATTGTGAGTAGTGCTTCTCGCACTGTAAAAAAAAAGAAGGAAACTTGTAGTTTAACGTGCCCGTTGATCTGTAGATCATGAGCCACGGGACTTCCGTTTTACGTGGAATCCAAACCACAGGCCATGGCATTTCACTTCGTAAATCTCACATGCCTTGGCCGCACTGTAAAAGAACCTCCTATTAACTACCTTTGTGTTCCTAAGTGTTGTGTTGACTTGTAACGTGGGTCAAGTATGTTCCTATCCATTGTTCAAAATGTCGTTATACACGAGTGTCTCTGGGCCGCTAGTCGCGTGTTTGGTGACTATGTGCCGGAGGTGATTTTGTTGTTTTTCATCTATGACCATCTGTTATCGGAACTGTCCCAATCTACTTTAGCTTCCTACTTTTCTTATCCTAGAACTGGATAGCTACCCGACCTTATATTCCTGGTATTCAGAAGGTTGCGGGTTTTGAGACCGTCTTTTACCCAGAGTAATTGTTTTTGGCACTATTCAGGTTGTGTCTCCGGGACAGTTTGGTAGTGTTAGGATCGTATCCCGGTGCGGTCAGTGAGGTTCGAAGGCTATTTCTTGTACTATTGTGTGATTTCCAAAAATGTGCAGGGTTTCCCAAAGTCTGGGATTTTCATCCTACGGTGTGTTAGCGTTTTAGCTTGCGTGCTGTTGTGGAAGTGAGAAAAAGTCATATTACGAGCAGTGTAACGTGTCACGTATGCTTATGTATGCGATATATATATAGATAGTTCAACTTGGCCAATTTTTCCTTCATCAGGCCTAATGACTGAGGCAGAGAAAGAGAAAAAAAATGAGCTATGCCCCGCTCCGTATTAAGAGAGCACTTTGAAAAGGTATAGAAGATATATTGTAAGTCGCCTGCACCCTGCCTTAGGCTGATTAAAGCGGGTTGCCCGATGGCGATAGTCTGTCAAAATTGTGTCGTAAACACTATGAAAAAAAATGCTTAAAAATGGTAAGTAGGTCCTGATCGTACTATCCACCTAGTAGGTGACGTTAGCACTATAGTAATCTAGTTACGTCTCAGGGAAATCTACCACTTTTGGGAAATAGTTTGAGATTCTTAATTCTTGTTACAATAAGGGTTCTCACCCGTCACAAGGGAATCTATCAAACTGTTGGACCGGAACATAGAACACTTAGTCATTTCTACCTGGAAAGACCCGCTTAAGCTCTATGCTGTGTTTTATTGCTTAAGCTGTGTTCGGAATATCTCTTTCCGGCCTTAAGCCGCGTAGCTCACCTGATGGGCTTCTACTTGGCTTTGGATATTAGCACTTTACGTTATCCAAGTTGTAATATGGATCCTATGTTCAGTAACCATTGATGGCCTGCGAAAAAAAAATGCTAGGTGCCCAAAATAAAAATCAAGAAGGATTTAGAATTATACATCTTTGGTTTAGCCATGTTGTACTGCATATACGTGGAGAGAAAAAAAATGTGCCGTTTACGTTAGTGAGTCTGTATGTATGTCCCTACTATAGGTTCAAGTGATATTAGCTTGTTTCTGTGTCCCTGGTGGAAGTCGTTACTCCGGTCCGAGCGTCCTTGCTCGGAAAGGTGAAGGGTTCTGCCCTGTTATGAGATTATAGGCCCCTGAAATCCACTGAGGCGCTTCTTTGCCATTTTTCGGGGGATTTTGTAGCAAAGTAAGCCTGGGCCTACTTCCACCGTAGCGCATGTCTGTAGGCTTGAGTGTGCCTGTTTGTGAGGGCCTAAATGCGCTCTGCGCTATCCTAGTAGAGTTTACGGGGGTGTGTGTGGTGATTAATTGGTCGTGTATTCCGTGCCTTTGGATATGGATCCTATTGAGGTGTTCATGTATGTGATTCAAGAGCGTATGTGCGCATCTTAATCGCGCTGTCCTACCCTCTGACGGGGTGTATGGCTGTTTGCCCTGCATTGCCCCGATTTTTATTTATAGTGCCCGTATTTGTGTTTGCCGGCTTTATATGTGCCTCTGGCATCTGAGCAATAATGCTAATAATATTGGCGTACCCCTACTGCCTCTGTGGCTTTCTGTATGAGGTGCCATTCTAAATGAAATGTATGCGTCTTCTAAGAAAAAGAAAAAACTGTAGCTGTGCGTGTTTGTCAGTGTATCCTATGTCTCTCTGATTCTTTCTGGGGCTGGGGGGTTGGTTTGGGAAAAAATTTCCCTGTGTAAGTAGTACGGAGCAAAAATGCTGCTCTCGTCTAGGAAAAAAAATTCACAATTTTGCTTGGCTTTTTGCGGTACGGAAGGGGTCGTTTTTACTACGAGGGCTCGTTGGCTGAGTCCTGTTCTACTGTGCGTAGTACCCCGCCTCCACCATCTGTTTTAGATCCCTTATTTGGGGGTGGTAGGATCTAAAACGGAAGAGTTATTGTGTTGATTTAGAAGGAAATGTCTAAAAGGGGGTAGCTTCCCGTGGTCGGGCAAGCTGACCAGTGTAGAGCGTTGTTTTAGTGTTGGGGTGCTCCTATAAATAATGTAGGAGTGTTTTAGGGGATGGCACTCAATGCAAGGGTCACTGTGCTGGTCGCCCAGCTGTCTGGTTAGATAATCGACTTGTACTCGTCAGCTATATGGCGCGGGCCGCTAGCAAGCAAGCCGGTGCGGGAATACGATGTTGCTTGCACTAGCAAGTATCTGGCTACTATAAGTCACGTCTAATAGTGACGGAGAGTTCAGGAAGGGAGTTAGGGCGTGAAGAAGCGTGTAAACAGTAATGCAGGTGTATGTACTGACCAAGTGTTTATTGGTCAGTAATAATGGATATGTGAGTCCCTTTTAAGGGATGTAGTGATGTTACAATGTAAAAGTACAATCTGTGGGTAAAGGTTACAAATAGAGGAGATCTGAACACTTGCTGACTCACTCACCTGATGATACCAGCGTATCCTCCGGCCGTCACGTTGAAAGGCTGATAACTGAGAGATCCCCTGACCTCCTTAGGACCCCTTTTTATATTCTTCGGCGCTATGCTGTCAGCATTGTGATGGCATAGCTGCCCTAGTTAATAATGTGTCGCTGTGTGTAATAATTGTGCAAGGATTGAACCAGCTTTCTAGAGTGGCAAGCTGTCCTTGCGGTGTTGATGGATGTTGGTCTGGCTTTACAAGGGTTGCCAGTTAGGAGATTTAGATAGATGATGGGGGGATGGTCTCCAAGGGGTGCATACCCCTGGGGTACTGTACAATATGCAGGACAGATACAAGGGTAGTTATAATCACAAATAAGGAAGACAAACCAACCCTCAACGGGGGAATCCATCCCCACATACGCAAGCGTACTATCCTCCACAATACAGACAATATACTCCCGTCGGGGTAGTCCACCCCCAGTCAGGCAAACACACGGTCCCCCACAATACAGACAAAGCGAGCCCCACCGTGATAACCCAATCCCCACAACGCAGACAGTACATTTCTCCACAATACCATCGGAACAACGCCCCCCCCCCCCAACAATTTAACCCCACAGTGTACACATAACATCCTTACGCGTTACGAGCAGGGACCACAACAGTATGCACCCTACGGCAACTACACACAGGTTGACAGACAGTTTGCACCCCAACAAGGTAGACGAGTATTACTCCCCACGCCCACATATCACCCCAGGCGGAAAACTGGTGAAATTATACGCCACGGGAACAACCAATATACACGAACAGACGCAATAATAGCCATCAGGAATACTACTAGGAGGGGAGGGGCAGCCGACGATAAAATTGGTTGGGGATCCTCCCCGCATAAACCCAAACAAAATAACACAGTCCAAGGAGAGCCTACCCTCAATAAAACACTAAATAACATACGCCAAGGAGATCCTCCCCCGCATAAACCCAAACAAAATAGCACAGTCAAAGGAGAGCTTACCCTCACTAACGCACAAAATAACATACGCCAAGGAGATCCTCCGCCGCATAAACCCAAACAAAATAACACAGTCAAAGGAGAGTCTACCCTCACCAAAACATAAAATAACATACGCCAAGGAAATCCTTCCCCGCATAAATACAAGCAAAATAACACAGTCCAAGGAGAGCCTACCCGCACGAAAACACAAAATAACATACGCCAAGAAAATCTACCCCGCTCAGACCTACAACAGCATACAGTCCAGGGGGACGGGAACTGCTTATTCAGAGCAGTCAGTTTCCTGATACATAATAATGAAAATAACCACAGTGAACTGCGAACATAAACAATCACGCACATCATGTCCAACTGGGACGAATATAGGTACTTCGTCGCTGATGGAAATGATAAACTCATCCCTAACAAATATGCATACGGGGAGTATATGAATCCAGACGGGATATATGCGGGAGCGACTGAAGTCACCACACTAGGAAAAGTGACGGAACACAATATACGTGTGTATACAGTAGACAACATGAGGCCTACGCTATCTACAACAGGGTTCCACAATGACATACACCTATTATTCACGGGGAATCCCAACTCGGGACACTATAGCCCTCTCACACCCACAAAAGAACACAAAATCACCCCCCCCCCCCTCAGAATGGCAAAGCGACCACTGCATCTAAGCGGCAAGCAGGGATCGAACTCACACCCACCAAGAACGATGAAATGGCTCCCACATCGAAGCAACGGGCAGGAGTCGAACGCACGCCCTCCCGAAACCCTAAAACAATCGTTGCATCCAGGCAAGGGACAGGATTCGAACCAACGCCTTTTTAGAACGCTAAAACGGTTAATACATTAACACAGCGGAAAGGGTGCTAACCCATACCCTCACGGGACACTAAGGCTGGCACTACATTAATACAACATGTAAAAGACCGACCGATACCCTCCCATAATAGAAACACGGTTTCCACAGCTACATAAGGAACAAAATGCGAACCAACGCCCTCCGGGAACAGAAAAATGATTGCCACGCAAACACAAAAACAAAACATCGAACTCACACCCGCCCGGAACAATAAAATCACTAAGACGTCAACACAGAGGCTAGGACTCGAACCCATACCGTTCCAAAACAACAGAACAGGTATTTCATTAGGACGAAAGTTGATGAGAAAATACAATGGGATGCAGGCAGGAAGGAACAGCCAAACAACGAGTCAGCGAAACCACAAGAAAGGAAATACATACGGCAATAAATCCCAACGTCAGCACTAACACACACACTTTACAGAACAAGGAAGCAACAACAACTACATACACTCTCAACAATACACACGTTATACAAGCGGGCAATACCCTTTCGCCATTAACAATATACACTAACATAAACGAACATAGAGTACTGATGCAAGTGGACACAGGGGCGGCAATTAGCTGTGTAAGCAGTAAATACATTACCGACGGGGAAGTACGCAGGGTGGACAATAACATTCGACTCATAGCGGCCAATTCACAAATCCTCAAAGATTTAGGGGTAGCATACATACAGATTCAGATGGGTGAATTCAAAGTGACCCACCCCATGTTTATCATAGAGAACTTATCGGCCCCGGCCATAGTCGGAATCTATCTTCTCGCAAAATACGAGGCAAACATAAGTTTCGCAGACAATAAGATACACCTCATGAACGGCCACCACATAACTACACATCCATTAGCGTATACTAAAAACACAGACAATATACGAACGCAACACGGCACACGCGATCACCAGGTCCCCCCATTAGCCACAATAGACATCCAAACCAGCACAGACACCAAACCTATACCAGACAAACACACCTCCACAGAAAACATGACACTAGAACAGGGTAAAAGGCTTGCAGACCTATTAGCAAAACACAAAGATACGTATATTCGCCAATTCCCTAGTAGAATTGGAAGTCACGGATCAAATCGAACACCATGTACACCTCACTAGTGACAGCCCAGTCCACCAGCCCCCTTATAGAGTCATCAAAAAGGAACGGAATATCATTGACAGCCAAATACAAGACATGCTGGACGGAAACATCATAGCGCCCAACATTTCCAACTCCAGCACCCTCGTGTTACTCACTAGAAAAAAGATGGATCACACCGATTCTGTACCGATTACCGTAGGCTAAACAGACTGATTAAGAATGGCAATTACCCACTCCCACGCACAGACACATATCTTGAGACACTTAGCGGCGCTAAGTACTTTAGTGCCGTAGATTGTTTCAGTGGGTTTTAAACCATACCAATTTATAAGCCCGATAGACACAAGCTAGCATTCGTTACCGATAACGGTCTGTATGAATATTGCGTACAACCATTGGGTCTCAAGAATGCTAGTCAAACATTTCAGAAACTAGTAGATAAGACATTCGCGGGGCCCAAATGGAAATCGATACTCACTTACATCGATGACATCACCATATACTCATAAACATTCGACGAACATATAACACATTTAGAGTAGGCTTTTGAAAGGATTCGGCACGCGAAGCTAAAGCTGAAACCATATGAGTACCAGTTCGCGCAACAAAAAATACACATACTGGGGCATATCGTAATTCAGGACGGCATCGTCCCAGACCCGGCCAAAATTGCCGCCATAACAGATATTCAGATTCCAGAAAACATCAAACAATTAAGGAGCTTCCTGGGCCTAGCAAGCTATTATCGGAAATTCATACATAGATAAGCGCATATTGTAACCCCTTGACAGAGTTGACACACGAGAAAACGCCGTTTGTTATCACAGAAAAACACGTAGAGGCTTTCGAAACCCTCAAGCACCTACTGACCACACCACCACTGCTACACCATTTCAAGGATGACAGACACACCTTCATACATGTAGACGCGAGTCAATTCGGGATAGGCGCCGCACCTTTACAAGAGGACAATAATAATAAGTAGTTCCGTGAAGAACTATACAGCCTATTTTGAAATATCCTACTTATATTAACTGTCACACCGGGTGAGTTAGCCGTGGTGGTTACGGCATGACTGATGGCAGTCGCTCACATCCGGGAGGCGAGGAGGTTCGAATCCCCCCGCCGGCAACCTTGAAGATGGTTTTCTGTGGTTTCCCATCTTCCTTCCAGGTAAATGCCGGGGTTGGTCCCTAACTATAGGCCACAGCCGCTACCTTCCAACTCCTCGTCCTTACATTCCAACTTCCCTCCTTCCCTCCCCAACGGTACTTGTAGCTCACCCATTGGGTGTCCGTCTCGAAGCAGCTACAAAACTGGCGAGCCGAACATGTCCTCGGACACTCCCGGCACTAAAAGCCATACGCTAAAAAAAAAACTGTCACTATCAACATACAAAATTTCAGTTCGATTCCTGTAATAGATTCGTAGATATTGAGTACCGACTAAATATTTCGGATGGTCGCCATGTTGGATTTTATATATGCAGGTCCTAGAGATATGCAATGTTACATGTAGATTATTGTGTACGTGTAGCATTCAAACTTCACTCGCATGATTAGGACACAAGAAGTAACAAGGAGATTTTAAAATTTCGCACAGCTGCCATCTTGTGGTTTTGGAAATAATTGAAATAAATTAGATGCCAGTGGATTAACATTCGTATAAGGATTTGCTGTACCAAGTTTCACTGCACTCGGATGGTTAAATTGCGAGAAACGTCCATGTGAATGTTTATACTTCGCGTCGCCGCCATGTTGGATTTGTGATCACCAGGTTATTTAAAGTCCTATAGGTCAACTTATGTTCATAGCCCCTCTGAACATAAAAAATCAGTTTGATTGCTATAATAGATTCGTAGATATACAGAGTAGTCTGAATATTTCGGATGGTCGCCATGTTGGATTGTTAAATGTATAGGCCATATAGTCATGTACCATTAAAGGAAAATTATTGCGTAGGTTCATTATTCAAACTTTCACTTCGATCGCTTGATTACGTCACAAGAAATAAAAACTTAATTTTTAAATTCGCACAGCCTCCATCTTGAGGTTATGTAAACAATTGAACTAAATTAGATACCAGTGCATTACAATATGTATAAACATTTCTTTTACCAGATTTCATTGCGTTTGGAACATTAAATCGCGAGAAAGGTCTATTTAAAATTTTCAAATTCGCTTGGCCGCCATGTTTGTTTTGTAGTTAACTGCTTTTAGAAAGTGTTATAAATGAACTTCCAGTAGTGCCTTTTATCTCCATACAAAATTTCATGGTGATACAGTTAATACAGAGATATAGAATGCCGGTGAAATATTTCGCTCATGCGCCATCTTGTGGTTATGTAAACAATTGAACTAAGTTAGATGTCGGTGCATTGCAATGTGTATAAACATATACTGTACCAAGTTTTATTGCGTTTGGTTGGTTAATTCGCGAGAAACGACTATTTAAAAGTCGCAAATTCGCGTGGCCGCCATGTTGTTTTTGTAGTTACCAGGTTTTCAAAAATCACATAGGTGAACTTTTAGAGGTTCCCTTTATCACCGTAATAGATTCCAGGGTGATATCGGTAATAGTTTCGGAGATATTGAATGCTGGTAAAATATTTCGCACAGCCGCCATGTTGGATTGGTGAGACTTAACAAAATTTGAAGGGCACGATCGAGGTCGCCCGGAATAGTGCTATGATCTTACCGAGTTTCATTGAAATCGCTCCAGCCGTTTAGAATTTATTAGGGGACACACACACACACACGCACACACACACGGACAAAGGTGATCTCATAAGCCTATTTTTTTTTTAAATTGAAAATAGGCTAAAAACCGTCATCCCGTAGCCTTCGCGAGTAGAAAACTGACACCAGCCGAAAGTAGGTACTCTGCAACAGAGAGGGAGAAGCTAGCATTCGTGTGGGCAGTAAATTACTTTCGAACATATGTTTATGGGATACATTTCACAGTGGTGACAGACCATGCCAGCCTCTTATACTGGGATAAGCTTAAGAATCCTAATTCGCGATTCAATCGATTTATCTTTAAACTTTATGATTACGATTTTGAAGTTGATATGGATTTTCTTTTTTATAGACTCCTTGATCTCTATGGATCAGCCATAGTTAATTGTTTTTGTTTCTTCTGTATTCTTTGGTAGATGTCTGATACGCATCATGTACCAGTATGTGTTAAGTTAAGATTAATAAAACCTAACAAACAGGTTTATCAAAGTGTTCATATTTATTACCATTTATTAATCTCAACTAAGAATGGATCGACTACTAAGAACCGAGCGTCTGAATATCGACCCAGAATCTAGCAACGCACAACAAGAATGGAATCACTGGTACAGCACGTTCACAAATCCGGCGAACTAAATATTTGCGTGTCACAAATTAGCAACCAGAAAGCAGCTAGCTGGAGAAACAGTGTCGAGTTATATAGAATCTTTGAAGCTTTTGAGCAAAGATTGTAACTTTAAGTCTGTAACAGTGGAAGTAAATAGAGATGATTATATTCACGACGCTTTCATTGCCGGTCTTCTTAACTCCAATATTCGTCAGAGACTATTAGAAAATCTTAACCTCACTCTAGAGGAGGCTTCAATAAAAGCAAAGGCTTTCGAGTCAACGATGGAACGGTCCCTTCAGTATCAAGAGCCTGTTTCAGTCAGTGCTGTTCAGAACCGTCGTGCTAGTTCACCCAGACCACCCTCAATTACTTATGCCAGCCGTGACAGCTGCTCAGGGAATAGTGAAGCCTCGTGTGAAGTTGTTGCAGTGACAAACAGGAAGTGCTATTTTTGTGGACTTGCCTATCACAAGAGGAATGAATGCCCAGCAACAGAAACTATTTGTCGTGCATGCTCGAAAACTGGTCACTACGCCAAAGTTTGTAGAAGTGCCAAACCGAATAGTTCCCAAAAATCTTACCATTGCCATACTGTAGTGTTATCTTCTGACTCTTCCACACCATCTTGTCTGGCAAAAGCAATAATTCTCATTCACTTCAATGGAACGAATGTCAATGCTCTGGTAGACACTGGTAGTTCTACATGTTTTATTTCGGAGAGGTTGGTCATGAAGCTCCGGCTCCTCGTGTGTGCTAGTAGTCTCACAGTAACAATGGCCTCAACATCTCTTAGCTCATCTGTTGAGGGAGTTTGTTCAGTCAATCTAAAAGTCAAGGACCATGTATATGAAGACGTTCAGCTAAATATACTAACAGATCTATGCTCGGACGTTATTTTGGGTCACGACATTCTTGGTCGCCATTCATCCATAGAAATAAAGTTTTGTGGCAGCAAAGAAACGTTGAATATCTGCAGATTGACAGTGGCTAATGTGGAACCTGTCCAACATTTTCGTAACATCCCTCCAGACTGTAAACCAATCGATGTTAAATCTCGACGTCACACAGCTTCA
Source organism: Meconema thalassinum (assembly GCA_946902985.2). NCBI lineage: Eukaryota > Metazoa > Arthropoda > Insecta > Orthoptera > Tettigoniidae > Meconema > Meconema thalassinum. The sequence continues at coordinate 243,082,697 of OX336394.1, read as the reverse complement.
GATGCCAAGTTCTTTGATCAAGAAATTCAACGACTCTTAAAGGAAGATGTCATAGAAGAAAGCTTTTCTCCATGGCGTGCACAGGTTCTTGTTACCCACACCGAGAACCACAAGCGCAGCATGGTAGTCGACTATTCTCGGACGGTAAATCAGTACACCCAACTAGATGCATTTCCACTTCCACGCATTGAGGATATCGTAAACAAAGTGGCGAATTATGAAGTGTTCAGTGCTATCGACTTAAAAAGCGCCTATTTTCAAATCCCTATCTATGAAGAAGACCGTCCGTACACAGCATTTGAAGCTAGTGGTAAACTTTGGCAGTATAAACGAATTCCATTTGGACCAACTAATGGTGTGCCCTGTTTCCAAATAACTATTGATTCGATCATCCAGAAAGAGAAACTCACTGGGGTAGCAGCTTACCTAGATGATGTCATAGTAGGAGGCAAGAATCAGCAAGAACATGACATGAATCTGAAAATCTTCCTAAAAGCCGTAGAAAAGTATCGCTTGACAATTAATGATGAGAAGAGTGTCTTCTCAGCTCGTACAATAAAGCTGTTGGGTTATTTAACCTCCAATGATGAAATTCGTCCATATCCTGACCGACTCACATCCTTGAGAGAACTTCCAGTTCCATCTGATACTGCTTCTCTTCGAAGAGCAATGGGCATGTTCGCACATTTTTCAAACTTCATTCCAAGATTTTCACAGAAAATACATATCCTTTCGAGTGGTCTCTTTCCATTAAACGAAAAGGCTGTTGAAGCGTTCAATACTCTGAAAGAAGATGTGGAAAACGCACTCATCTCAGCTATAAATGAGAAGGTTATGTTCGCCGTGGAGACTGATGCTTCAGAACATTCTATTGGAGCTACCCTGTCACAAAATGGGCGGCCTGTAGCCTTTTTTCACAAAACCTCAACAAGTCAGAACAAAAACATTCATTTGTGAAGAAGGAAGCTCAGGCTATTATCGAAGCTGTCAAGAAATGGAGGCATTATTTACTAGCAAGACATTTTCACCTCATCATCGATCAGAAGTCAGTGGCCTTCATTTTCGACAGCAGGTGTCATGGCAAGGTAAAGAATGAGACGATACAGCGTTGGAGATTGGAACTTTCATATTTTGACTATGAAATCATCTACAGACCCGGACAACACAACGAAGCAGCTGATGCTTTATCCAGAATCTGTTCAGCTACCCATTGCTATGGATTACGACTTAAGAACATTCATGAAGTCTTATGTCGTCCGGGATTGACGAGAATGAATCAATTCGTTAAGTCAAAGAATTTGCCCTATTCGTTGGAGGATATAAAGAAGGTTTTATCAGCGTGTAAAATCTGTGCTGAGCTAAAACCCAGATTTATCCAACACGAGGGAAGTCTCATCAAAGCTATCCATCCATTTGAACGAATAAACATGGATTTCAAGGGACCTCTTCCATCCACTTCCAGGAACCGATACCTCCTCATCTTAGTAGATGAATATTCCAGATATCCTTTTGCTTTTCCCTGCACGGATGTTACTTCCTCCACCGTTATCTCATAACTGAAAATTCTTTTTTCAATTTTTGGATTTCCTTCCTATATTCATTCAGATCGAGGTTCTGCCTTCATGTCCAAAGAATTGAAGTCATATCAAACGACTGTTGGGGTAGCGACAAGCAGAACGACACCGTATAATCCCAAAGGCAATGGTCAGGCAGAAAAATACGTAAGCATTGTCTGGAAAACTATACAGCTTGACATAAAATCAAGACAATTGGATATCCGACAGTGGGAAAAAGTTTTAGATGATACCCTCGATTCTATCAGGTCATTTACTTTGTATTGCAACAAACGAAACTCCCCATGAGAGTATGTTTAAACACCAACGGAGATCGACTTACGGACAAGCAACCCCTTCATGGTTATTGACTCCAGGACCTGTATTTCTGCGGAATCATACCAGGCATTCAAAGTATGAACCATTTGTCCAAGAGGTCACTCTTGTTGAAGCGAATCCCGAGTACGCTCACGTACAACTTGCTGATGGGGAGACTACCGTTCCAACTAGGACTTGGCTCCAGTACCTTCTCCAGGCAACATTTCTCAGGAATGGGAAGAAGAAAGGGAGGTAACAGAAGAGCAGCATTCCAACAGATCTCTTGGACATCACTGGCCTTCAACATCGATGGTCCCTCCTCGACCATCGGAATCTTCGACTCTGGTTCCCCACGTCCTGACTTCTCCAGAATCCCAGAGGTCGTTAGGAGGTCTAGTTGCGACTTCTCCTCCTGACCAGCAACCTAGGCGAAGCACCAGATTCCTGACTTCTCCAGAATCTCAGGGGTCGACAGAGAGTCGTTACACTTCCTCCAGGCCAACAACCTAGGCGGAGCACTAGAAACCGTCTTCCTCCCCCTTACCTCAAGGATACTTATCAGTTAGGTGGGGGTGAATGATATGGCTTTCCCTTTTTCTAGACTCCTTGATCTCTATGGATCAGCCATAGTTAATTGTCTTTGTTTCTTCTCTATTCTTTGGTAGATGTCTGATACGAATCATGTACCGGTATGTGTTAAGTTTAGATTATTAAAACCTAACAAACAGGTTTATCAAAGTGTTCATATTTATTACAGAAGTCAAACACAAGAAGGGACCGATACATCTGGACGCCGATGGATTATCAAGGCTACCCGTCCTTGAAGCACCAGATGACGAAAAAGGTTATGAATGGGACACGATGCCTACATACACCATTACACAAGTTGATATGAAACAGGAGCAAATGGACGACCCACATTTAAAAAATAAGAGATAATTGGCCCGTTTAGTTATGGAAATCAGGATGAAGAAGGGGACCTTTTAATAGATTTCTGTAGAAGGATTGGATTAATTGTTGGAAATACATGGTTTAGGAAGAAGAACTCTCAAAAAATAACTAGGTATGGATGGGGAGACAGAAAGACAAAGACCATGATTGATCTTATCCAGGTGGAAAAGGATAAACGAAGACAACGGGTAGATGTGACGGCTATGCCAAGAGGAGATTTTGAAGGAGACCATAAAGTGGTGATAGCGAAACTAAGGCTGGGAAAAATCACAAACCTTTCGGAAAAGAGGGAAAGAAAAACAAAGGTGTGGAAGCTAAAAGAGAGGGAGACAATGGACAAGTTCCAAGAGGATTTAAAAAAGGAAGTTCCCAAAGATGAAGCAAAAAGTGTAGAACAGGAATGGGCATGTTTTAGGAATGGTTTTGTGAAGTGTGCAGTAAACACTTGTGGAAGATTATCAGGGAAGAAAAAGGAAAGGGAGACTCCTTGGTGGAACAACAGGGTAAAGGAAGCTGTTAAAGAAAAACAAATGGCATGGAGGAAGTGGATAGGCTGTAAAAATGCAGAGAAATTACAAAAATATAGAGAAGCAAAGAAGGCATGCCAAAAAATTGTACAAGAAGAAAAACGGAAAAGTTGGGAAAGATTCACAGAAACTTTGAAGGAGGATATCCAAGGAAGTAAGAAGGTACTATATGGATTCGTGAAAAACAGTGTAAAAGGTAGGGAAAATACAAAATTTGTAAAAACTGAAGCAGGGCAGATATTGTACCAAAGAGATGATATATTAAATAGATGGGAAGAATATTTTTCAAAGCTACTAAATGTGAAATACATTGAACTGGAAGATGAAAGGGAACAAGAAGAAACAATGGAAGAAGAAGAACAACAAGAAAAGCAGATAAATATGCTAGAAATAGAGGAAGCCATACAGAAGATGAAGAGTGGTAAAGCAGCAGGAGTGGATGAAGTGACCACGGAAATGATAAAAGCAGCGGGACCAGTAGGGATACAGTGGCTGTATAGATTATTTAGAATAATTTGGAAGAAGAAAGAAATTCCAGAAGAATGGGGAAAGGGTTTAATTATCCCGATTTTTAAGAAAGGCGACAAAAAGGAATGTAATAACTACAGAGGGATCAGTCTTATTGCTCATGTAGCTAAGATCTTTGATAGAGTATTGGAAGGCAGACTGAGGAGGAAGATAGAAGGAGAGTTGGAAGAAGAACAGTATGGTTTTAGGAAAGACAGATCAACATTTGACCTAATCTTTACATTAAGGCAAATGATGGAGAAAAGATGGGGATTTGGAAAAGACATGGTGATGACATTTATTGATATTGAGAAAGCATATGACAGTGTGCCTAGACATGTGGTTTGGGATGTATTAAGAAAAAAAGAGTTATCAGAGCAGAAGTCCAAATGTTAAAAGCTATGTACAAAAATTGTATCAGTAGCGTGAAGACCAGTATAGGAGAAACAGAATGGTTTAAAGTGGAAACGGGTCTCCGACAGGGAAGTGTATTGTCCCCATTATTATTCATCATAGTCATGGATGAAATCCACAAGAATGTCAAACAGAGATTGGGACAAGAAGCAACAAAGGCCATGCTGTTTGCAGATGATATAGTTATATGGGGCGAGGATGAAAAGGATGTACAAAAACAACTAGATGTATGGAACCAAGAGATAGAGAAATTTGGGATGAAAGTAAGCACAGAGAAGAGCAAGACAATGGTAATGTCAAGAGGAAGGAAGAAAGGAAGAGGAAAGATAGAATTGAATGGCAAAATTCTAGAAGTCGTTAAAAATTTCAAGTATTTGGGAAGTGTGATCACAGAAGATGGAAAGATAATTGAGGAAATTGGAAAGAGAATACAACAAGCGAACAGTTTTTACCAGAGTGTAAGGGGTATTGTGTGGAACAGAGATGTCCCAAAGAAATGCAAAAAAGTATTATATTCAACCTACTACAGACCCATACTAACATACGCAGCTGGAGCGTGGACTACTACAAAAAGAGAGGAGAGTAGAATACAAGCCGCAGAGATGAAATTCCTAAGTGGTATAGAGGGCAAGACCAGAAGAGATTGAGTTAGAAATGAAGAGATTAGAGAAAGGACAGGAATATTGAAGCTGCAGGACAGGATAGAAACAACAAAGTTAAAGTGGTATGGTCATATGATGAGAATGGGAGAGGAGAGAGTACCAAAGAAAACTTTCTGTGAAAAGATGACAGGGAAGAGACCACGAGGTAGGCCCCGGAAGAGATGGGCAGATACAGTGTGGGAGTGTGTAGAAAAGAAGGGAGGAAAATCCGAAGATGTACTAAAATCAGGAGAGGAGTGGTGGAGAGACAGGCAACGATGGAGGTCCTTAAATCACAACCCGACCCAGGAAGCTGGAAACGGGAAATGAAGATGATGATGATGAAGAACAGCATTAGAGAATTTAGATAGCGTGGATAACAAAACGGCACGTTTATCAAGGCATTTTTTCTAGACAACACAGGGGTGTTAAGACACAAACCGACAGCCACACATGACACTGCACCAATAGCGGTCCCAAAACACTCAAAATGCACATCATGACAGAACACCATAATCCACCCCTCAGCGGAGCACACCTAGGAACACACAAAACATACTACCGGGTCATGGCAAGATACTACTGGCAAAACATGAAAAAAGACATAGATGAATTCATAAAAACATGTCACACTTGTCAGCGGTATAAAAATAGGCCGGGCAAGCAGCACGGACTGCTCATTCCCATACCAGTGGGAGAGCTGTTCCACAAGGTGGGTATTGATATTAAGGGCTCGATCACCGTATCTGACAGGGGTAATAGGTACATACTCGTGGCGACAGAATATCTCACACGATACATAATAACAAAGGCCGTACCAAAAGCAAACGCCAAGCACATTGCAGAATTTATGCTCGAAATCATCACTCGCTATGGAACGTTCCGTACATTGTTATCGGGCAGGGGGACAGTTTTTACATCTAGGACAGTCCAACAATTACTCACACTGCTTAAGATAAAGGCGTATACGACAACAAGCTTCGCTCCGCAGATGAACGGTCTCACGGAAGCCATGAACAAAACCATTGGCAAAGCCTTAGCTAAATTTACCAATGACAATGGTAACGATTGGGACAATTATCTGCAGGCCGTAACTTTCAGTTATAATACGTCAGTATCACAAGCCACAAAATACACTCCACATTTCCTATTGTACGGGTACAAACCTCAAAATCCCGTAAACAACATATACACCCCCCAAGACACACTTCCAGATAACACTCAACGGCTACACTATCTCCAAACAGCCAGGATCAACGCCCGACAAAACATCATAATCGCACAAAAGAAACAAAAAACATCTACAATAGGAAGCACAAAAATCATGAATACAGGGTGGGCCAATTAGTCATGATTTGGACACCCATGCGCCCGAAAAAGTATCCGAATCTCTCATCCCTAAGTGGACCGGACCGTTCAAAGACCATAGAAAGGTGTCAAACTTCAATTATATCGTCAATATTAGACACAATCACAAAATTATTAAGGATACAATTCACGTTCGTCGAATGAAACCATATCACACACGGACAATAATTCCCACGACCAGGAACCAGAAACCCAAAAAGCGGAAAAGATAAACAACATTGCACACCATAGGGAAAAACACATTTACAATCACAGACAACCTGGGAGAAAACATACAAAATTAGCACTAAGACATACACAATTAAATATTTGAATAATTAACTTAACAGGAACGCCAGCATTGCAACCGAAAATAATCAGCACAATAACACAGGTTAGGAAACACCAAGAATGCACAAGTGACAGGGTCTAGATTGTACATGCATCCACAATTAATGGGCAAAATGGGATATTTTACTAAACCAGTAACCACAGCTGGGAACACCACATTTCGAAAGATGTACCCAAGCTCGCGGAGCTACATTTTTTCATGCAATGGTCAAAACATCGCAGGAACATATGGCATGCATTACACATAGGAAATTGACCAACATGACATTACCAAGCACCAACATAAAACATGTAAACAACATTCCAGATTTCGTTGCGCGCGTGCCAAGAAGGAACGGGGAAGTCACAAACATAAACACTTGCCAGCATTATTACACACAACCGCGGCGATTGGCGAAAACTGCATACGCAGACAAATAGTAGGGATTAGTAAACAGGTAGCCTACAGGGAATCCAAAACAAGAAGATGGACACACAAATAATAAAATTGCACCAACGCCAGACACAGAAAATACAAGACAGAGCGAAAACCATTCCCATGGAGTCCAAATCCAAAATCACGGAACGAATAATTAACATGAGGAAATTCAATTTAGTTAGACAGATTATTATAATTTTATTACCATTCAATAGCAGGACCTAACATTTTTGTTATAATTATACCCGGCATTATTTCCACCAGTAATAATAGTCAAGGAAACGGCAATATTTAACGACCAGAGGTAAACAGCATTTTATTATAAACACAGACACTTAGAAACGGAAAGCACAGTTCGCACACGAACGACAACATTATAATCTAGAGACATTATCATAATGATATTATTTATTATTATTATTATTATTATTATTATCATGATTATTATTATTACTAACATTCTGGCTGATATATTTAATGCCATCAATAGCACAATTACATCCATTGACCCGGGAAAGCTCCCCAGCACAATCATACAACACAGCTGCGAAGCGGACATTAGCAATACGAATGTCAACAATCAGGCGCCATGATAGTCGTGTTCAGGCAGCAACCGGACACATGCTTTGCCTAGGTACTGCGCCCGAATTCCTCTAGACCACAGTCCCAAATCCGCGCAGATGGTAAAAGGATCGTAGGAAATTCAACACCCGACTAAGAGTTGAACAACTCCTACCGGACTAATGACTAGGGAACCCTAGGAACACACATATACATCTCTAACTATACTACTAACTAGTTGCATACAGGACAAGAAAAAATAAAAGCTAAAAGATAGAGCACTAACGAGCAACTCGGCTCTCGGGCGTTAAGATAAATTGTCGATCGGCTGTCTGCATCTAGCTAGCGGTATCGTTCTAGTGTAATTAAGCAATGAATCAAGAATTAGTTCTAGAAAACTTAGCAAGAATAAAAACAAACTTGCCATTTATTGACAAAAATATTAACACGACATAACAACTTATGTCCCATCACCAATAATAAAATAAAATAAAATCACCTTTTAAAATGAAATCTCTACGCCTCATTTAGGCTTGATGCGTATAACAAGTGTCTCTCTTGCATCACTTCACAAATGGAAAATATATCTTGCTCCAAGATATTTTTAAAATACACATTATTTAAATTTTAGGACAATAGTATCTGTCCTACCTGTTCACTGAAAATTATGCTTTAACGTTCTACAATGACAGACATACTCCCTAAGTAATACATCCGTTAAAGTCCTCGAAATATAATGTTAAGTTTTCAAATGCTTTAAGAAATGGTTAATAATAATAATAATAATAATAATAATAAAATATTTACATTATTTTACATGATCGCGACCCACACGATTTCATAGTATCTTTATCTAATTTATTAGAGTTCATTTCACAACTTTCCTTCGCATCTCACAACTTTCTTCTTCTACAAAATCTCTCCGTATTCCACACAATCTTTCTTCGTATTTCACACAATAAAACTGGTTATAATAGGTATTTATGCGTCGATTCCATGTGAATCATGGACACAAACAATTAAGTTAATATCTCATCACTAAAGTTTACAATTCCGGTATCCAATAAATTAATAATTATACAAACTTGCAACGCATGACTATTCAGATAAGCTCCCCAGCCAAATATCGAGTGTGTGTGGCATTGACCTTCACTTCCCACACTCTCATCTTCACAAAATACAAAATATGGCTTCTCTTAATCACCACAAAATATTTCAAAACCTTTCCACTCAACTTCATCTCACGTTTCATATCATCGCGTCTCTGTTACGCCTTCATTAATACAATTGCATCTCATTAATATTTCCTCCATTAGCACTTTCACAAAACTTCTACAGTTCCATATCAACTACTTTCATCAAAGTATGATATTCAGTATTCCTACTAGAAATTACAAATGCAATATCTTTCACGAATACACTCCTCCTCCTTTTACAAAATCCTCTATCGATTATACACTTCCGTGCTCTGTTTAAAATCTTTCCACTTAGATTCTCGATCTCATAATATTATCGCACAAACTCTCTACAATTCTCACTACCATAACTCATCTCATTTCTTCCTTCTCTGCATCAAATACTTACTTGTTACAATTTCTCGCTTAACTCTGAATTTTAAGTCTGCTTGCGTCTGCTATGAAAATAACAATTACCTTCCCTCACGTTTCTGTTAACAATAAATGCCAATATCTTTCCTTCCATTTCACATTTTCATTTATAATAGATATACATTCATAACATTCCATAATAGCGTTTCTCATTTAGTTATGCCTTTAATTATCGCATACTGTCCTTCAAATGCTATAAGAAATGGTTAATAATAATCGTAATAATAAAATATTTACATTATTTTACATGATCGCGACCCGCACGATTTCAAAGTATCTTTCTCTATAACATCAGGACAATAGCTGATAACCTGTCTAATTTAATAGCTTTTCTTGTACAGTATATGATGTTTGCTTTTCGGGCAGATACTGTGTCTGTATGCACTCTTTTGTAAATAATCTTTCCATTATTATTATTATTATTGTATTATAACTGTCTTTTTGTTACTATTGTTAGACTATTATTATTTATATTGTGAATGTAAGTGAAATGTTTTATTTGTATAAGCCTTAACCTTATTTTATGTAGGGCGCTACTGTAAAGGAGCTCTTAAGTTCTAAGTGTAGCCGTGAAAATAAAAAAATCAATCAATCAATCTCCATACAACAAAACTTCTGGGTTTTACAATGTATTTTTCTTCCTTCCATTCTGGAGTTCCTTCAATGCCAATATTGAATACTCCTATTAACAACTTCGTTTTATACATAGTATTTCGTTTCTGAGATGAATAATCTCTTTATCATAGGATTCTCATGTCCTTCCTTTCTCTGATATTACATTATTAACTTATTTACGTTCGTCAAACACATGACTATTCTCTTTCTCTGATACATTATTTATTTATCACAAATTTACGCTTCTCCTCTCAAGTTCCAATACATATATGATCGTTCTCCGATGTTACAACAAATCTAGTTAGCACAGCTCTACGTTCCCAACATAGTGAAGTTAAAACATTCTCCTCACTGCCAAACGATGTGTAGTCGTAGTCTCTCCCCTCCGACCTAATTCCTTATACATTCTTGTGTAGATTTATGAACTTCTTATTATAGAAAGTCTCACTTCTTCTGACTTCCTTCCTGTATAGTTGCGTGTTCGATGTTTCAGGTTGTAACTTTCAAATATTATATCACGACGTATATCTCTTCTTTAAATGTAGTAAAACTTCTTCTTAATACTGTTGATTAATAATGCTTATTTCTCCTCTCAATGACTTGTTGCTTCATCTTGAAGTCTCGGGTTCACAAAGACCTTTGTCTATTACTTCTCGAAGAGTGAAAATTATAACGTCTTGCCTCCTCGACTGTCCCAATAGAAAGAGCCTCGTCTCCTAGCGTCTGCTAGCCTCGTCGATCAGATTTCCCTCGCAAATCCGGTCAACTAGCCTCCAATCGCTATGAAAATTGACTGATTTATCCATAACTTCTCTCTCAGTCATTTAATTTAATATCCATTTTGCCAATTTAATTTCTTTTCCTCTTCTGGTGAATTCAATATGTAACACTCTTATAAAATATTAAAATAATGATTTTAATATGTATTCCTTCTTCAGTATTCAAACTATTTTCTCATTGGTCAATAGCAAGTTCTGGCGCGTTCCCGACACGCTTTTGCTCCCCCACTCTAGATCGTGGCACGTGTCTGTCCTCCGGCCGACCTTGCCAGCTCTCCCTCGGCTCAAAACAGGTTTCTCGCTACTACCATCGACGAAAGTGTAGATTTCCAAGACTCTTCAAATATCATTTATGCTTGGTTAAAAATTACCAGATCATAAAATTTTCATTATTTCTCGAAATAACAATATTTCTCTAGGCGAAAATTTTTCACAATGCTCATTTAATCATAATCTTCCATCCAGACTGTGAATGTTATCCATAATTCCAAATTTTAAATATGCCATTTTTCTGGAGTGGTCCTCAGTTCAAACCTCGTCCTGACTTCTACTCTCATCTACACATGATTTCGAGCGCAGTACTCTGACGTACCGCCCGAGATACCACAAACCCCACCTCCTAGGGAGAACCGTTGCCTAGCGACAGCGCGTAGCGAGGCGGATATTTGGTAGCCGGCAGAACACATCACTATTGGCAACTCAAACTAACACTTGGGGCGCTGCGGTCGTCTGGATAAGTAGGGTAAAAATACTCAATAACACGCGTTTGATATGGAACACTTTTTATTTTTCGGTTATAATCAGTAAATGTGGTCTCTACAATAATGACAGTGTTATTTTCAATTGTATATATGTATAACTGTGCGATGCACGTCATCTAATTTGTGTGTTCCACTGGATTTTATGTGTCAATTGCATATTATCAAGCATTGGTTGTCTGCTGGAATTTGTTTTTGTGCAGATTGAGTCATGGCGCTGTTACGTTTAAAAGCTATATTTGAGTTTGCTCACTGTACCATAGACTCTAGAAATTATTTGCTGCTTGGTAGGGCAAAGGGATGAGTTTAACTTGTATTAAAACTCGGGGGAGACAGGAATTGCTTGATTTGCATGGTAAGTATTTACCCTGCGAAGTCAAATTAGGCCTATATGACTCGTAGTGGAATGGCTCGGATATCGCAGAGCGAGGTGATGACGGTTGGTAGGGTTATAGGAAATGAACTAGGTAGCGGGGAAGGATACCTGACTGATGAAGCTTGGCTGTCCTCGGCTGGTGTAGGCCTAGGCAAGGATCATGTAAGTATAAGGGTCTAGGCTCGGCTGTCTTGGTACGGCTTGGCTCGGCGAGACTGTGCTTGGCTGTCTAGGTGCGGCTTGGCTCTGCGTAAGTGAACAACCCGCCCTGTCGTCAGTGAGTGTAGTGGTGAGTGGTCCAACCCGCTCTTGTTGCCCGTATTTATTTGGTATCGTCACCTTTCGGCTATTGCTATTTGCATCTTTTGGAAAGTGATGAAAACGTATATCCGCAGCCTTCTTATTCATCGACTTACAGCCGTAAAGTGAGCAATATACTTTGCTTTTTCTCATTTTGCACTCTTATCAACGATTACTTATGTATAAACACGAAGAATTTACCACGATCTGCTTACCAATACAAGAAACCATATACAAACAGTCACCACGTGACAAATGTACCCTACTTGGTAAGTTTCTCATTTTTACCGCTAGATGTCTTATCAGATAGCTGGAGTTGCCAATAGGCTCCACCCACGGAGTAAGATAACAATCCGCTAGGCTAGACGGCGTGGCGACACTCACGCCAGCACAGCCATAATTAAAACCACACCGGCATTTAAAACGCAGCGGAGGGACAAATACTCTGGCAGCAATGAGCTCCCCAACAGTTCATACTCTAAACGCTAAGCATATTAGCTTCGTAACATCATTATTATTATTAGTAGTAGTAAGGTTATCAGGCATAAGCACACGTAAAGCTAAGATGCTTGACGAAGGCTAGTGAAGCAGAACATAGAAACTATTATTTCTACTATTATTAATAGCAGCATATCGACATTTAGGGCTGAACATAGGACAGCAACCCTAAATTAACGGTCTTGAACTATTAATTTCATCCATAATACAACGGCATTAAGCTCAATCGCCCGGAAAACGCCGATTCACATAGCACTAACACTCAGCGCAGAAATCCAGGATCAAGAGAGGACAAACGTTTCAGTCGCATCTCAACAAGCGCCATATCCAAACTCCCCAGAACCACCATACGTAAACAAAAATACAACACATTTCCCATTACTTCAAACTTACAATAATTATGCCAACAACATAAAGGGCATTTCATCAACGAACAGAGGGTAACTGCACCTCACCCAGGCGAACAAAGCTCGCGCCCAAAGATAGGCGCACGGAATTAACAAAAACGCTTGTTATATGCATAATGGCTGAAGAAATACTAACAAATTACCCTATTGACATAACTAAAACACCTATAGTTTTAATTAATACATCCCGCATGGAAAGTCCATTTTAACAACCGTTTATCCCCACCCCGAGCACTAAATAACACATGCTCAAACTTCTTCAACAAGCATGCATCCCCGGTAACGAAAATCCTGAAAACAAAAAACAAAGGCCCGAGAACATAGAGAAAAAGGCCCAATAAGATTCCATCCCAGCCTGCATGACAATTACCCACTGATAAGCCCATGCATGTGCCCGAAAGTAACCAGATACTAACACTCCATTGCAACCCATTAATAAACCCATGCATGTATCCAAAAATGACCTACTAACGCCCTAGACCTTAAAGAGATATCAGCGAGGAAATCCGTTGAGCTAAATGTGCAAAGCAGCACATGCGACTTTACTGCCCAACATCCGACACTATTCAAGACATCCCACACTATTCACAAAATCCCACACTGTTCAAGACATCCCACACTATTCACTACATCCTACGAGAATCCCACTCCTAAAAGAAAAAGAAAAACCTGAGAGTGCACAAGGTACTTAAGTATAAAGTCATAAGGGCAGTACCATGGAGGAAGGGAACAGATCCCAGACAGGTTAGGGACGAACCCACCACGGCTAGGACCCATAGCCAAGGTCAGTAGCCGACGGAGCGTTCGACCCTAACATAAGGTGACATCGGCCATACTGTGTGATGACGCCTTTGGGGCTAGCCAGATAGGCAGATGACCCACCCAGACGACCCATAATGACGCCGAACCATCAGCTAGTAAGTTAGTTAGTCTATAAGGATAAGTAATAGGCACCATTGCGAGGTAACCAAATCCTGTATGCGAGCAGGTGAAGAAAAAAAAATATTACAAATGAATTTTCCGCGATGATATAAATGATTTCCTGGCCATAAGACCGACTGTTCCTCGGCGGTAAGACCAGTGACCAATGATAAATGATTTCCTGGCCTGTAAGTCCAGTGACTCGCGATAAACATAAATGATTACCCGGCCATAAGTCTGGAGAGGCGATTTAAAAATGAATGTATGCGATAAATGAACGATGAATGAGCGAAACGGCCTATATGATCATAACTGCCAAAGCCCCGGGCAAGACATGTCAAATAAGTAGGGGACACATATCAAATGATTAGAGAAGACATGCCAAATAAGTAGGGAGGACATGTCCAGTCGATAGGAGATATATAAGGTGCGTTCAAAACGTAACGAGCCGGAGGCAAAATTACAGAAACCAGTACCTGTATGTTAGTAGTATTGGCCCTGGTTGTTGAGGCACTTGTCCCACTGTGACACGAGGCGGTGAATGGCTGTCTCATAAAATTCCCTGTGCTGCGATGTGAACCAGTTCCGCACGTACAGCTGGACGTCGGCGTCCGAGGCGAATCGTTGGCCCCGCAGAGCCCTTTTCAGGGGACCAAACATGGCGTAATCACAGGGAGAGAGGTCTGGACTGTATGTAGTGTGGCCAAGAACCTCCCATTTGAATTTCTGCAGGAGTGCCGAGACTCTGTTGGTCGTATGAGGTCGTGCATTGCCGTGGAGCGACCACGGTGGCTATGGCGTTCACTGTCACTCGACGGTCCTGGGTAATGAGTGTATCAACCAGCTGGACGTTGTCATCGGTAATGCAGGGGGGTGCCCCAAACCGGGCATCATCAGCTAACGACACCCGTCCTTCCCTGAAGCGCTTGTGCCACGCCTTGACCCTTGCTAGGGACATGCAGTGTTCACCGTACACTTGTGACATTCGGCGATGAATGTCCGTTCCCCCTACTCCCTCCGCTGTCAGAAACCGAACTACACCTCTTTGCTCTTCGGTTGACGCCTCCATGTCACTGTTTGCAATGCGACTGGCAGCGTTGGACGAGTGATGCATACTGCTGCTCGCTTTGTATCGTCACGTGACGTGCACGCGTGCCATCTAGCGATGGGCTGAGACCTTCCACGCTCTGGTCGGAACCACACCTCGTTACACACGCCACGATTAGCCGATGTAGTCACCTGTTTGCGCATTCCAGCCTCCGGCTCGTTACTTTTTGAACGCACCCTATAGCTATGGGAAGGTCACGACAAACTAGATTATAAGTCACACTTAAGGTTATCACACAGAACGTAGCGAAAGGACGTGAGGCACCAGCTGCTCGTCTCTCACACGGAAGCCATGGTTAGAATTCCGGAAATATCCAGGTGGAGACCTCAGTTGACTGAGGTGCACCACGACTAAAACTAGGCCAAGACGCTAGAAGACGGATACATAAGCTAGTATGTAGTAGTAGTTAAGTATAATAGATAAGGCGCCCGAAACAGACGTCTACGTCACGGCCGCATCGAGGGCTGACCTGCCCACAACAGCGCTGCGCGACGGATATAACGAGCGTATTTATGGCCAGAGTATTTCTACTAATCATTGTATATTCTATTCCAGCCATGGGCTCCACCACAACAAGAAGAGAATGATCATTATAACAGGTAATGTAAATGCCTCAAGGCGCCACACCTTCCCTTACATCCCAATTTATTATTTATTTATCTTTATTTGTCGTATGGCTTTTAGTGCCGGGAGTGTCCGAGGACATGTTCGGCTCGCCTGAGTCTGTAGCTGCCTCCAACGGACACCCTAAAGGGTGAGCTACTAGTGCCGTTCCCAATAACACGATAAAATACATTTGTTACACTACACTACATCACAACAATTCACTCTCTCACCTAGACTCACAGGGTTTATAGATATAAGTGGGTAGTATAAGACTGCAGGTAGCTATAGAATAAGATAGCATTCAACGCGCCCCAGCAGGTGGCGACGACCGATCGCAACATGGTGTTAAACAGCGCTGTATGTATGCATAGCATGACGATTGATGAGTGTTAATAATCATGCCTTTTATTATCAGATAGCGAACAAGGCGGCATCAACACCATTTACATGTAAACTCTCTATTCTTTTACAGATGGCGAAACTATGTAAATAGTTATTGTATATACGCTTTCTGTACCGATTTTGTAAATCAGTACATATTCATCTTTATCTTCGAGACGCAGTAAGAACTCCAGGTCTGACCGGATTATCATGGGAGCATACACCAAGCCTCTTCTGGGAATTCTTTTCGCCCCTCCGGCACCTGACTGTTGGTGAAATGGGTTCACCAAGCCCTTCTCTGCCAGGATTTCTACCCTTTGTGTGTCCTGCCACTTAAAGTATTATCGCTAATGGAAACTTGTCGAGGGAGATAAATCAAGCTTTGTATCTGTGAACATTGGAAATGTGAACACTTCCTGTCAGATACATTTGGCCAAGCTCTTGTTCTAAGAAAAATCTTGCAAGAACATTGTGTAACGCCTCAACTCCTGGGAAGTTTCAACGCACTAACTGTGTGGGGTGATATTCGAGGTACCAACTCAAACCTTGGACTCTGGCTTTGTTTTGGCCCGTTGCGCCACTAGTCACATTGGTATTACTGGAGTAGTGTGGTGGGGGTGCATTGGAATACAGGGTTGCGGGCTGTGACTCCAGAGACAGTGTGTGAAGGACCTTGCTGACATAAAGACTCTTAAGCAATTGCCTCCGGGGAAACTCGCAGTGCAGTTTCCTCGGAGGGCCGGAGGATACCAGGTGGTACTATCATAACTTAATACTAAGGGGCAACTGAAAGAAAGTTGAACACAAACTTTGACTGCAAAACGCTTTTGGTAATGTGAATTTTACATGCCATGTGTCGAATGGCGTTTCAGGACCGTTGTTTTTAGAATTATGATTGTTAGTTAATAAGTATATTTTTCTAAGTTGTTGGATACCCAGATGCGTTTGGCTTGCATTAGATTCAGGGAGGGAAAATGGGTTTTAACTTTGGTCAGAAAGGCTGCTGAAGACGGTAAGTCAAAAACAGGCTTTCGGACCGGCTTAGTCGTATTAAACGGCTTTTAAGTTGCTTATGTAACATTGTTTTGGAAGTGGCACAGAGTCTAACTTCATGTTGTTATTCCTTTAGTTTTGTCGTCAGGGGAATCATTCTAATCAAATTCATTTCTATCACAAATGTAGATGTGTGTAATCTTGCCAAGCGGGCAAGTGTCTGGTTTGTTTTAAGTTAAGTCATTCATTTGTGGTTAATTAGATCATATTTGTCAGTTAGTTAATTTAGTGGTGGAAGGGTCTGTCTTGTAATTTGTTTTATCTTACTGTTCAATACATGTTAGCTTATTTCGATTTGTCACGTTATTTATTGCATGAAGTCACTAGGAAGATTATTCCCCTTTCCTTCTTCATCTTTTGGCAGGGTCATTTTAATACGGCCTACTGAGGTACGCATCAGACCTTCCTATCAACAAGCTGGTCTTGACCTCGGTTACATCCCACCTTTTCCCTTATTCTAAATTAGACCAGAGTATTCCACAACGCTATGAAACTAGGAATATTCTCTGCCTAGATTTTTAGCTGCGAATTCAGCTGACCTAGCGAATAATTAAATTTGGCCTTTTCTGTGTGTTATAAATTATTAATTTTTTGATATGGTAATATCATGTTGATGAATTGTATTTTGATATGCTAATATTATTATTATTATCATTTTGGTTATCAAAAGGGTAACGGGGAGATTGAGCCACTACACTTTCAACGCCAGAAAACAAACATGTCTTCCTCTTCTTACAGCACACAGCGTTTCTTCCCACATCACCTACGACGACAAATCTGTACAGTAATGGCAGGTACCTGTGGGGTACCAGAAGATCACTAACAGATACATAATAACACCTACCATGTGGTGTGATCACTTTTCGTGATACTTTCAATGTTTAGCTTGGCCCATTTGTCGGTCAAATTTGTTTCTTGTTACCGAGATCCTCGAATGATAATTATTTCTTTGGAAGTGTATTAATTGTTTAATCGATATGCATAACCTTGTTATTAACCACCCATTTAAGATATTACCTCCCTCCGGTACCGTCACCTTGCAGAAGGCAATCAGGTATTGCCGGGTGTTTGGAGGTTTGCGAGCTCAAATGATCCTTGGGGCTATGCCAGCGGGAGCTTCGGCTCCTTGTAGGGCCACCCAAGCTGGACAGGCCTAAGGTGATGAGCCAGACTAAGAGCGGTACCCTGGTCCTCCAGGTTGGGGGTTGGGCGTGGGGCTAACAACCCTACTCCGGAAAAAAACACTTGTTACGGAACCAAAGGACAAAGGAAACCGGACGGTTGAAATGGATAAACGACCTTGGCAACGGAAACGGTACATGAATTGGTATTTTGGGACATGGAATGTAAGAACACTGAGTATACCTGGAGGATTACGGATCTTGAAGAAGGAAATGAAGAAATATAATGTAAAGCTGGCAGCAATACAAGAGGTAAAATGGAATGGAAGTGGAATACTTGCCACGGGGACACACACCCTGTTCTATAGTTGTGGGAACAAAGGTTATGGAGGGACAGGTTTTCTTCTTGATAATGAGTATAAAAATGTTATACTAAATTTTAAGCCTGTTAACGAAAGGATGTGTGTATTAAGAGTGAAATCCCATTTCTTCAATATATCCTTCATATGTACATACGCACCAACCGAAGATGCAGAGGAGGAAGAAAAGGATCTTTTCTATGAGCAGCTGGAACAGGAACTAACATGAGTGGCAAAGCATGATGTTAAGGTTGTTATGGGGGACTTTAATGCACAAGTGGGAAGCGGAATTGCCTACAGGAGTTCAGCGGGAAAGGAGAGTTTACATGAGGTGGCCAATGATAATGGTATTAGACTGATTGATTTAGCTATAGGCAGTAACATACTTATCAAAAGCACATGGATGCAAAGGAAGGATATAAGGAAAGTGACATGGTGCTCCCCTGATGGGATCACAGAAAACCAAATTGATCATGTGCTTATAGATAGACGACATGCCTCAGATGTGTTGGAAGTGGATAGCTGTCGAGGAGCAGACGGAGATAGTGATCATTTTCTGGTAAGAGTTAAATATAGACAAATGATAGCCAAGTACAGAGAGATTAAGAGAGCTGTTATACATAGGTTTGATAATGCTAAATTAAGAAAGAATGAAAGCATAGCTCAGCAATACACAATGGTTTTGACAAATAAGCTTAATGAAGTGGAAGAGAAGCAAGGAGAAAGTATAGAAGAACAGTGGCAGACGGTCAAAGATATAATACAAAACACGGCGGAAACTGTGCTGGGCAGAAAGAAGAAACTGAGGATGCAGGATTGGTTTGATGAAGAGTGTAGAAAGAAGATTGAAGAAAGGAATGAGGCAAGAAGAAGAATGTTACAAAGAAGAACAAGAACTACTATAGAGGAATATAGGGAGAAGAGAAAAGAAGCAGACAAGGAATGTAGAAAGAAGAAGAGAGATTTTGAGAAGCAGTGGATTGAGGAGTTAGAAGAGATAAAGACGGCTCAGAAAACCAGAGAGTTCTATTCAAGGGTTAAAGATATAAAGAAAGGATTTCGACCCAGAGCAGCTTTCTGTAAAGATAAGGAGGGCAACTTGATTGGAGGTAAAGATGATATGTTAAATAGATGGGTGGAGTATTTTAGTGAATTGCTGAATGCGGAAATTGGATATGAAGGTGAGGTAGAAGTTGGACAGAGGGAGGAGATGGGACAGGAACAAAATGAAGTAGAGACGGACATGGAATCAGTCAAGGAACCCACATTGGAAGAAGTTGAAAATGGTATTAAGGCCCTAAAAATAATAAGGCGCCGGGAGAAGATAACATCACAGCAGAAATTATAAAATATGGAGGGGAAGAACTAACAAGACGGTTGCATAAGATCATGGTAGAGATATGGCAAAAGGAGCAAATGCCAGAGCAGTGGAACATAGCAATACTCTGCCCTATACATAAGAAACATGACAAAGCAGACTGTGGTAATTATAGAGGGATAGCATTGCTGTGTATTGTGTATAAAGTTTTAGCAAAAATTATAGCTGGAAGGTTGAGAATACATGTAGAGGAATATCTAGGAGATTACCAGTGTGGCTTCAGAGTTAATAGTGTTGGAGTTGGTAGTTAACAATTTAAGTTGGCAGAATTGATTTTATATTTTAGTATTCCTTGTGTTGTTTGTGCCTTGTAGCGTGATGGACGTGTAAATATACGATCTACTATTTCGTTAACAAACTCTCGTTATTTCCACTGAAACTTGAAGATTAGTTAACAACAGGTTATGGGCCCAGAGCAGTGCGAAGTACGTAGATCAGAGCGTGAATTACGGATTGTTGAGATTGAGATGAAATCTGAATTTTAAAAACAGATTGTGAGTGTTTGTGACTGAACCGGCGAACGTTACAGCGACAGTACCAAGATGGCTGACGGAGATGACAAAGACCTCGTTTCCATTCCAAAGCTAGCAAATGGAAACTACTTCGCCTGGAAACTGAGAGTGAAGGCGCATATGATCGATAAGAACTGTTGGGTGGCGATTGAACCAGGCTTCGATGAGAACGAGTTGAATGTGGATCAGCCACGCTTAAATAGGAAAGCTTTGTCGGTATTATACAAATCCGTTGGGGATGATTTCTTGTTAGATGTGGAAGATTGTATTAGAGCGAAGCATGCTTGGGAAATTCTGGAAGAAATTCACGTCTCTTCTACCAAGTTTAATGCACTTCAGTCCTTGAAAGAAATGACAAATATTTCGAAGACCCCAAATATGTCGATGCAAGAGTATGCGGCCAGTATCCAGAGATTGAACAAAAAAATTGCCAGGGGTGGCATAATATTCGACGACGAGATGATGGCCAACTTCCTGCTAATCGGGCTACCGATGGAGGAGTACGAGACCTTCGTCCAAAATCTACTGAGGGAGCCGGATCTTACAACACGGAAGGTTAACTTCTAGACGAGGAGCGACGCCGGACCCAGTTAGAAGCCGCGCAGGAGACTTCCGCATCAAGTGCACTCATCTCCAAGAAAGGCAAGAATGACAAGTTAGTGTACAAAAACAGTAAGAAGAATAGTGTGCAGAGTGGAAAAAGTGGTGATAGTAATAGTGTTAAATGTTACAAATGTCAGAGGTTAGGGCATATTAGCAAGTTTTGTCAGAAGTTAAATGTTTTAACTGTCACGAGTATGGTCATTGGGCATCAGATTGTACCAAAATGAAATCAAATAATGGAAAAAGGGACGACAATGGAAATTCCAATAAAACGGGGAAGACTATAGCCTGTATCAGTGTGTTCGCAATGGTGTCAATGAACAGTTCTGATGTTTGGTACCTTGACTCGGCAGCGTCAGAACATATGACGTCTAAAAGAGAGTTGTTTTTCTCCTATTCAGAGTGTAAGGGCAATGTTAAGATTGGACAAGGGCAACTCCCAGTTAGTGGAAAAGGTATTGTCAAACTTGCATTATCTGATAAGTGTGGTGGTAATGTGCTTGAGATGAGAAATGTTTTGCACGTTCCAGATTTAGCATTCAATTTGATTTCAGTTGGGCGCTTAGCCAAGAATGATGTATTTGTTCACTTTAACAAAGAAGGTGCTAAAGGTATGTATAATGAGAGTGCGTGTTTACAAGTCTAGAATCAAATGGGTTGTATTTGTTGGAACCTAATCACAGTGTAACTTAGCTTGTATATCGAATGCTGATGTCAGTGAAGATGAGATGAGTGATGAAATTGAAGCTGTAGCCTTGCGAGCAGTGAGTTCAGATTTGTGGCATGTAAGGTTAGGGCATCCACATGAAGCTGCTATGCAGAAAATTCCATATTTGTCAGGTTTAAAGAGTGAGAATAAGAGTTGTGATGTGTGTGTTCTGGGGAAGATGACTAGATGTAGTTTCCCGCAGAAGAGTGAACGCCAATGCAGTAAACCACTGGAATTGGTGCATAGTGATTTGTTAACATATCCTGTTAAATCAAATGGTGGTCATAAATACATGATGAGTTTTGTGGATGATTATTCCAGATTTACAGTTGTTAAATTCTTGAAAAGTAAAGGTGAGGCTTTCTCAAAGTTTTTGGAGTATCAAGCTGAAGTAGAAAAAATGCATGACTTGAAACTTAAATGCTTTCAAACAGATGGAGGTGGCGAATATTGTGGTAATAAATTCGAGACCTATTTGAAAGCGAATGGGATAGGTCATAGAAAGACGGTAGCTTATACTCCAGAACAAAATGGTATAGCTGAGAGGTTTAATAGGATTGCAGAAGATAAGATAAGGTGTTTGTTAGTGCAGTCAGGTTTGTCAGATTCGTTTTGGGCTGAAGCAGCCAACACTGCTTGCCTTACTAGGAATTTATGTCCATCTAGGGCTATTGGGAATCAGATCCCATATGAAATGTGGAAGGGAGAGAGTGCTGAAAAAGAATATCCAAGGTTACGTGCATTTGGTTGTAAAGCTTGGTTATTTCAGAAAGTAGGTAAATTTCAGCCCCGAACAGTGAGATGTGTATTCATAGGTTATGAAAACAATGTGAAAGGGTATAAATTGTTTAATCTTGAGACTAATTCATTTGTGATTGGATATCATGTAAAATTTGATGAAAGTATATTTCCCATGGTAGAACAGGTTAGGCCTACTACTAAGCATGTTCAAACTGATGTTATGATAAGAAATTATTGTAGTGATGAGTCAGAGATTGAGATTGAAAGCAATGTCCAAGAGAATGATAAAAATGTGATTGAAGCTGAAAAAAATGAGAACGTTTTGAGAAGGAGTGAAAGGTTAAGGAAGCGTAAAGAATGTTCTTGCTGTAATTTGTCGGTATATGTTGCTGATTATATCGAAGAACCATTGAGTGTGAGTGAGGCATTGAATGGGGAGTTCTCTGATGAATGGAGAGATGCAATGAAAAGCGAGTTAGACAGTATCCAACGAAAAGGGACATTTATTTTGGTTGACAGGCCTTCTGGTAGAAATGTGTTGGGTTGTAAGTGGGTTTTGAAACTTAAGAGAAATCCAGATGGTACTGTTAATAGATTTAAGGCGAGATTGGTAGCACAAGGTTTTTCCCAAGTGCCAGGGGTAGACTTTAATGAAACTTATGCTCCAGTAATTAAAAGAAAAACGATTCGACTGATGATGGCCATAACTGTCATTAATGGGTGGGTTCAGGAACATATTGATGTGCTCACAGCATATTTGCACAGTGAGTTGAATGAGAAAGTTTTCATGGAACAACCTAAATATTTTGAGGTGGATAAAAATAAAGTGTGTAAATTGCTCAAAAGCTTGTATGGGCTTAAGCAAAGTGCTATGGAATGGCATTCGACCTTGTATATGAATTTGTCAGAATTAGGTTTGAAACCTCTGGTGAAGGATCCATGTGTGTTTGTTAACAAAGATAAGGATCTGTTCATTGGTGTTTATGTTGATGACTTGGCATGCTGGGGAAAAAGAGAACGGGTTGAATGGTTCAAAGAAGAGTTGGACATTAGATTGGAGATTAAGAAGTTAGGAAATATGACCAACTTTCTTTCTATGAATGTGGAGTACAGGGAAGGAGTAATGTCTGTTCATCAAACTGACTACATTAAAAGGGTATTGAAAGAATTCAAACAAGAATGTTGCAGACTTGTTTACGAAGTCATTGAATGGGCCAAAGACCCAGAGTTTCATAAAGATCCTCAATTTGGTTTAGTTTATAACAGGAACTGAATTTTTTGGTATTTTTGTTGAATTAAAGGATTGTCATTGTTTGAGGTTAACTACCAGGGGAAGTGTTGGAGTTGGTAGTTAACAATTTAAGTTGGCAGAATTGATTTTATATTTTAGTATTCCTTGTGTTGTTTGTGCCACAGTATAGATACCAATACAGTATGGACACTTCGGCAAAACCGGAAGAACGGATTTTCAAAAAAACAATTGATAAGGGGGAGCACCAATACACCTGTAAGCCGCTAGGTAGCATCACTTATGGACAAACACATGATAAACAGCTGATTGATGAATGTATATTTTATGTCATTTATTTAACTCTATTTCAACACACTAGCTCTCTTTATAATCAGATATTTTAAGAAAATAAATAACAAGAAAATAGAAAGTGTTAATACTACTGTGTTTTAATTCTAAGAAGTGTGGAATTTAATGTTAAACACCACATTCCTCCAGTCCTGTGGTGTCGCATTGTGATTGCATCGTAACGATGAAAGGTTATGATATGTTTTTAATGATTAAATTAACACACGATATATTGAAAAGTGTGGAGGAAATGTGGATTTTGTTTCTTAAACTTTTGTAGTCTGAGATAATGCAATTCAAGTTTTCTACAGTAACTGTAAATAAGTATTAATTTTTAGCTTCCTAACGTAAATACCCGGGAATTTATTTAGTCAATAAAAAGTCATGTTGATGGGTGGGGACAGCCTTATTATGCAGTGTTATTTTCACATTTCATGATATGCCTAGGCTACTTCTTACTCCTCATTTCTTAGCCTACTCACACTTCCGTTCATTATCTTGTGTTCCAAGAAGAATTCAATACCGGTACTGTAACTCATGTGCTAAGGAATCTCTTTTCATTACCTTTATTAGTTCCACGTCTTTGTGTGGCTATTACAGGAGCAACAAGTAGCTTTCAGATTCAACAAATAGACTATACATTTACTGGTAGATTGTTTTGTTTAGCCTACAGATGGCCTAAAAATAAGTAAAGTAAAGCTGAAATACAAGCTCAGGGCTTACAGTGAAGTAAACCGGCCAACCACCCTTCGTACAGAGGCCTGCTTCTTTAATCCTAGAAGCCAAGGTCACGCCCAGATCTCCATTCGGAGATCCTAAAGTCGTCATATTATAGTTTTGGACTGGGTTTTGATTCTTGGTTAATGCATGTTAGAATTTCCGAGTTGCATCGAGTGGTTCAAATTCCAAATATAAAAAAGAAAGGTTCTGTGACTTATGATCACGAGAGCCACATGAAGCTACAAGTTTGCTTTGCTTTCTGTCGCTAGTGAATGTAATAAAGTAATATAACTGGTAAATAACACTTTGTGCAATGGTGTCGCCAATCAATCAAGTAAAACGTTCAGTCCTAAACTTGCTCTAACCATAGCTTAACACCAATCAGACCTAACTTTAACCTCGTCACGACTAATAAGTTGCCATCTATCCGCACCGCACTTTTTACTTGTCAGTGGTATGTCAACTCCTTATTCTCCCCATTCTGCAGAAATGGAGATAATGTAGGATGAGTTTTCCATGCGATGGATGGTTTTTACACCTGGATGAGAGAAGTGTTAGGCTCATAATGCTGTGTGGCTTTAGGAGAGGCCTGGGGCAGGTCTTTCCAGTTGGTGCCTGTAAGCGACATGTACATCATAGTGGAATTAATACTGGTCATTAGGAGGCCTAACTATATGCCATAGCTTCAATTACCAGGCCTACGTCAAGAGTTAACAAAGGGCTATCGTGGTGTAATCAGTTCACACTCTGCGCAGAGTGCTGGGATTCAGTTTCAAGTCGTAACAGCAGTCTTATTTTAAACACTAAAGTTTCAAAGTATGTATAATGTTATTAATGCAGCCAATGGCCATGTACTTTTCTTTTCAGGACGGGTCAGGGAAGGGATATTGGAGGGAAGTTGGCCGTGGATTTATTGAAAGGAACCGTCCCGGCATTTGCCTGGTAGTGAAAATGGGAAACCACCGAAACCATTTTCAGGACGGTCGAGGTGGGATTCGAACTCACGCTCTCCCGATGCCGGCGAGGCACGAGGTAGCACATTAGCGCTCTCGGCCACCAAGGCCGGTTCGAAGTATGTATGCCTCTTGGTAAGCTATAATCTGGAGTCATTTATATAACCATATTTTTTGACATACCGGTACTGTATATATTATTATAGTTCCAATTAGGACCTCTTTGGTCCATGACCCATGTACTTGTGTGTGCATGGTATTTGATAATCAGTGTTGTGGTGAATGTAATGTAATTGTTGTTTTAAGGGGCGGAACTTCGAGGTCATCTGCCCCTAGATTGTTGTGGTAACTAGCAGTGTTTGTAACTTGAACAGTACTCAAAAAAAGGTTTTGCATATTGCGATTTAGTGTTTTGCTATGTCTACTATCCTACCAGCGAATTGTTACCGGTGGCGGAAATCGGAACTAATGCGCTCCGCCCAGCCACACGCCTGCGATAGACGTGCAGTTGTCGCCAGCGAAACCTCATCGCACGTCATTTGTGTGCATGATTCATGCTGGGTCGTGCGCTGTGCGATGTGTTCTCATTGTATGACTGTACATGCGTTCTTCCTCTTGCCCAGCAACTGCTCGCGGCAGCCATAACGAGGCGAGCTGACGTATGTATACACAACAGCCGTGCTCCACGTCTAGCAGTAACAATTCCCTGGTAAGGTAGTATGTAATGACATACAAAGAAAGACAACACACAATATGCTGTGCAAAAGAGACAAACACTAAAAGCATAACAGAAGTGGCAATCTTTTTCATGTTGGGGCATATCAATACCATGTATGGCCACCACGAGCCCTAAGGCATGCTTGCCGACAAAGAGGCATACCGTATTGAGAACCAACGAACCAATCTGGTTTGGGGCAGATTATCCCACTCTTGGAAAGCAGCTTCAATCAGTTGCTGAATGTTTGTTTGTTTGTTTCTTTGTTTGTTAGAGAATTGGGACAGTGCGAAACTGCACTCTTAATCTTTTCCCATGCATGTTCGATACTGTTCATGTCCGCAGAATATGCAGGCCACTCCATTCTCCGTATGCCTTGCATCTGAAGGAACTGATGATCACCCTAGCTCGATGGGCATTATCGTCCACTAGTGTAAAGCCCTCACCCATTGTGGCAGCGAATCCTGTAACGACAGGTTTGAGGATGTTGTCTCTGTATACCAGACCGGTCATGTTACCGTGGATAGGAATTAGAGGCGTACGTCGACCAAACATGATCCCACCACAAAACATGACTGAATTTCCTTGCTGTTGGAGGCGTTCCTGGATGAAGAGCTTTTGAAATCTCTCACCCACCCGTTGCCACACTCGATTGCTCCTGTTGTATGGTTTTCTTCTCACGCCCAAGTACACAGGGCTGACGACCATGATGTACAACCTCCTACATGAAACAACAAGCATTAGCATAGCCACCTGGCTATGGCTTCATGAGACAGTGACGGCAGAGAATCCCAATCTTCGTGCTCCAATAGAGGAACAGTTTGACTATGGTATGATAATGCACCGGATGTTACAGCCATTCCAATAGACCAAGAGGCACTAAGGAGCAATCTGGCCACCATGTTAGACAACTTCTGTACATCGACTGCAATCTGTTGTTTCATTTCAGGGGCCTGGCCATCGTGGTCATTTAGCCCCGTGTACTTGGGCAAGTGTGGAATTTTGATTGATAACCTGTGTTATTGTGATGCCTGTCTTAGTATATGTATTTGCAATTCCGGTGAGGATTGGTAAGGAGGCGGCATTGGCTTTAACTTAGGAACCATCACAGCATTTGCCTGCAGTAGAAGTGGGAAATCTCGGAAGACCACTTCCAAGATGGCTGAGGTGGGAATCAAACCCTCCTCTTCTCAGTTGTGCCTCACGAGACTGAGTGTGCCCTGTTGCAGCCCTCAGACCAGAATTACATTTCTTGGCAGAGCCGGGAATCAAACCCAGATCTCTGGGGCAACAGCCATGAATGGTAGTCACTACGCCACAAGGTGGTCCATGACTGCAACCTGGATCCGCTGTAAATATTCTCGGAATTGCCCATTAACATCACACATAGTATGGATAGTTATTGTTGTTTAAGGGGCGGAACAGCAAGGTCATCTGTCCCTCTTAACACAAAATAATACAAATTTTAGTTGAGTTAAAATTTATAGGTGGATACCTAATATTAATAAAACAAACAAAAATAATATGTATGGAATAAAAATTCAGAAAAGAAAAAGTTCTTTGAGCAAATGCACATACAGGTACAGTATTTTTCTCACCAAGATACGATGAACTATATTATTAGTAGGGCCATGATTCTTATGCAAGATATGTTTACGTAATAGTAATAATGTGTGAGTCCTCCAGAGAGACTCGTGCGGGTATTTTTAAAGTTAACACCCATATACTGTACATTCTAAGAAGACTATTGAAACCATAGTCTCCGAACTACCATTAAAACGAAACAAACAAACCCCGTGGCACTACAGTCCATGAAGGGCCTAGGCCTACCAAGCGATCGCCACCCAGCCATTTGGCCTGCAGATTATGTGGAGACGCGTGGTGAGCGCCTCGGATCCCCTCGGCCGTTAATCTTGGTCTCCATGAGCGTGGCGCTGCCTCATTGTCAGACAGCTATTCAATTGTCCTTGCGAGGCTGTGTACACCCAGTTCCAGCCCTCACGCCGGTTTCTGAAATCCCTGACGGAGCCTCGAATCGAACCCGAGGTCTCCTGGTGCGAGGCAGGCGCGCTACCCCAACACCACCCGAGCTATATTACTCCATTTAATTGGGCATGCAAAATAATTTGAAGATGGAATGTTTGGTGCATGGAGCATTCTGGGAGGGGGGAAAGGGGAATTAGAAACCATAGAAATTCACTTCTATTAGGACCAAGAGGTGGATTAGAATCCATCCCTTTTCACTTAGATCACCTCGTGGTGTAGCAACTAGCATTCTGGTCTGAGGGCTGGAACGGGGTACACTCGGCTTTGGGAGGCAAAACTGAGAAGAGGTGATTTTGATTCCCATCTCGGCCATCTTGTAAGTGGTTTTCCTTGGTTTCCCACTTCTACTGCAGGTAAATGCCGAGACGGTAGGCTACCCCTAACGTAAGGCCATAGTTGTCTCCTCCCCGATCCTCGCCTAAAATTATAAATGCACACACTAATACAGCCATCACAATAAGGCAGTTTATGAGACCAATGATACACACATCCAAGTAGGCCTACACCTGACTAAAGGACAAAATTTAAATTCTCCTTGGCAAAACCAGGATTCAAAACTGGGCCAACCAGTTAGAAGGCAGCTATGCTTACTTCTAGACCATGGCAGTAGCTGTGGAAACAATGGGCTTATATGTTTCGCTATTTTTATTTCTTGGATATGGATATTCCTTTTATCCCCTTACTTCACTCCCAAAGTCTTTTTCTACCTAATTGACAGTGTCATGGAGCCCTTTCATTCTAGAGAAAAGATCATCCATGCAGCCTCAACGTAGATGGAAAGTAGAAGAGGCTAAGAAAGGAATGGGGAAGTGACTGTGGTCTATGGGAAAGCCACCATCTCAGCATTTTGAGATGAGAAACAAGGAAGCTAACATGAAATGACAGGTGAAGGGACATGAACCAACTTATTTCACAAACCAGGTCTTCAGTGTGGTGATGTGATTTGCAGTTAATGTTGTACAACATCCTTAGGTCTGAAACCCCAATCCTTCCATTTTCTAACGGGATGGGATAACCCAGAACTAATGGATCGTTGCACCTGTCTAAAACCATGGAGGATTATGTTAAGTCCTTTGGCTGTCCAACAATAAAATTGTAAGTTATTTTGATTTAGAAGTTATTGCTTTATGAGATTACTTCCAAATCCTTTGTTGTAATGCAATAAACAAACATTCCTGATATCACCATGATCTCAGATCACTGATTTGATTTCTGATAGAGAGTCAGGTTTTGAATTAATGAACTGCTTCAGACCTGTCTATCACATTTGTTGACAACAAGACAAAACTATAGTTATCAGTCACAGAAGCTGCAGGTTATCTGACATGAATTCTAGTTTCTCTACTAAAAGGTAGCGATAAACAATATGTTGGTTTTTGGTGTAAAGATTTGCCTAGGTAGCTCCACTCAAAAATTGCACATTACGTTTCTTAGTAGGTAGCTAAAACCTTGCAGGTATAGTATTATTAAATTACTTTCGTGTTAGACCAACTTAAATGTTACAGCATTTAGGAAGTTAAATTTGCTCCTCAATGACAATGCCAGGGCATTAAAAATCATTATTGAGAAAACCTCTTTACGATTAAACACTCGCTACCATATTTTATATACTGTAGGCTTCTAGGCCAAGCCACTTCAGGATATAGTCACAAAATTGGTGAGCTTCACCTCTGAAAATTGAAAAAAGAAACAAATAATGTTTCTTTAAAAATAAAAGTCAAATGTTTCCATGAAAATATATCAGAATACCCAAACATTTGCAGAAAAATATGCCTGTTTGAGTTGGAATGTTTAGGCTTTCATGGCCAGAAAATAAATTACTGCAAATTCTTCTAGGTACGGTACTATGGATATGATGGGGCACAGACATGGCATAATACCTAGAAGAATTCACTGTAATATTTGTACGAGTTGTTTCTACATACCGTAAACCATGTAAACAAATAAGTAATACTGTAATGCAGAAAAAATGTGCGATTGCAAGCAGAAGTTTGTTCTTGACACGTTTCATTCTCTCTGTGGAGTTACTTCAGGAAGAATATAGTGGTCGTAACCAGATGTGGCTGGTTGAACAATATAGAGGAAATCTGCTGGGACCTTTCCTTTTAATAGGTCACAGGCTTTTCCAGTACCTTGCCCAGTTTCATTCATCTCTAATTAACTCTGATGAGTATAATATTTCTTGAATTGTAATCTTCTGTAAATCTTTCTGCCTAATCAACCCTTAAATGAATAAATAATGTGCAAATAGTAGGACATGTTCTGGATATTAATTACATCCTTTATCAGCCATTACAATTTTAGTATGTCATTATAAAGACACACCACTCAGTCCTTCACACATCCTTAAATAGAAAGGAGACAACTTTTCCTAGCATCACTTCACAATCCATAGGAATCCTGACCCCCACATAAATATGAATAATCAAGGGTAGAAATTAAAATTGATACACATTATTCTGAAATTTATACCGTACCACATACTATGACAAGTGTAGCAAGCACAATGCCTATGTAACATTGACATAGAGGTACCGGTACTGGATACTTGTGATAAACATTTATACCAAATTCTACACCTTTAGCTTGTATCACATGAAACCTTGGCCATGTTTGCAGCTAGTATTAAACAGATTATTTCTGCGATGATGAGAATCAAGTCCTTGCCCAACAATAGAATAGGATGTGAGTTGCAGCTTGACATTATCTGAGGAATTTCCGACATCCCTGAACAGGTTTGAACAATGTGTCTTAATGTAAACATTAAAATCTGTTGCTATGACTTAAGATAACTGTAAATTTTAAAACCATTGAGCTTTAAAATGGTATATGAAACTCAAATTTATGAAAATGTTTCGATAGGCAGTAGGCTATTTTCATGTAGATTTATATAGCCTATATTTATGACCAATACATTACATTTTCGCGAGACCACTTCGTGGTGCTGCAGATAGCTTTCTTGGCTGTCACCCCCGTAGGTCTGGGTTTGACTCCCGGCTTTGCCAAGAAATTTTGATTCTGGCCTTAGGGCTGGAATGGGGTACAGTCAGCCTCGTGAGGCAAAACTGAGAAGAGGAGGGTTCGGTTCACACCTCGGCCATCCTGGAAGTGGTTTCCCTACTCAAGGCAAATGCTGGGATGGTTGTTAACTTAAGGACACAGCCACCTCCTTCCCAATCCTAGCCCCAATTTACAAAGACACACACAGCCACTACAGTAACACAGGTTATCACACAATATGCCCACCCAATTTCTCAATTCCCGAGTGATAGTGTACGGCATGTTGACACCCAGAGTTTGGTGTTACATCTCCTCACTTATGCAAGGCTCCACTCTTGTATGATTA
Source organism: Meconema thalassinum (assembly GCA_946902985.2). Classification (NCBI taxonomy): domain Eukaryota; kingdom Metazoa; phylum Arthropoda; class Insecta; order Orthoptera; family Tettigoniidae; genus Meconema; species Meconema thalassinum. Next base: position 243,050,918 of record OX336394.1, on the reverse strand, counting down.
TTATGTACCGGTATTCATTTTCAAATAACATGGATCTATACGGTATTGCTTTAGTGGCACCATGTTCTGCATGTGACATAGTGAAGAAAAATCATCCCTAGGATTGTTGCTGAAAGTATAGAAGTATCCAGGAATTTGATTAGTGTGTATCGAAGATAGAGTTGTTGCTTATTTTAAGGGCTGATACATCGTGGTCATATATCCCCGTGTATTTGGGCGTGTGTGGAATGAGAGGGAGGTATCACTTGAGAAGAAATTGGGTGGGCTTATCATTTACATGGGTGGGCAAACTTTTAGTGGTCTCACAGAAATGAAAATCCACAGCCTGCTTCCAGTCTCCGACCGGGTCAGGAATGGAATGAATGGAGCCCCTAACTAGCGGCGAGGATATGAACTGTGCCGGCTGCCGAGGCCTGACGCACTCCTCTGGGGCAATGATTAAATGAATGACAGATGAAATGAAATGATAGTGGAGAGTGTTGCTGGAATGAAATTTTTGACAGGGAAAACCGGAGTACCCGGAGATAAACCTGTCTGCCTCCGTTTTGTCCAGCACAGATCTCACATGGAGTGACCGGGATTTGAACCACGGACCCAGCGGTGAGAGGCTGGCGTGCTGCCGCCTAAGCCACGGAGGCTCACAGTGGTCTCACAGAATTAAATAAAATTAAGGGCATTGTGATATGTCTATGAGGTAGGAACATCAAGATTAACAGCCCTGGTTTTTATGTCACACAGCCTTAATGCCATGCCGAGCGTAGTGAGGGGGTTGCTAACCTCAATAGTTTGTCTCTGAAAGCAACACTATTTACAATTTTGATGGACTGGAGTACCTTCAGTCATTTCATGGGATTGTAGCTTTGGGTACACGACAATCCAAACTTCTCCAGAACTCTTCAGGAATAGCACAAAGTCCCATAGGTGAGGGAGCAAATGTTAAATCTGATTTGTTGTAGCTTGTAATTAAAGCACTTAATTCACTGTAAAGGGCTGCAGCTTAACAAATTACATTTAATAAAACACATCAACTAACTTCAGTCAGGAAACCATTTGCCTCCTAGGCTAAGTGGGGTTAGAAAACGGACACTTTAAAGGAGACAATAGCTTCTCTAGGGTGGAGATTTAATGTTTGTTGGGCATTATTACCTAATCTCAGCCTAGCACTGCCCTCCTTGTGGTTTAAAACACTTCCTTTGAGAAATACAGGCTACATACCCTATATATTGACGTATAAATTTGCCACGTATGCCAGTAAATCCTCCTGATTACAGGCCTTTATCCAGTCATTATATCTGGATTAGGAATGAGGAATTTGAGAATTAATGGATAGGTGTTTGAGGAACTGACATCTCATGGGTATTAAAACCAGAATTATTCGATGAAACGTGTGATATTTGTATTTACCGCTCCAATACACGAGGAAACCGGAATGCTGTTATGTCCAGTGTGACAAGAACTGCGCAAAAAATTACCGCACAGATGTTGGTTTCCCACATTTCTGCCATTGGTTAAAATGCAAAATTATATTTCTGAGTTGATTTTAATAATTACAAACAATGTTTTCTTCAGACAAATTCGACAGGCCGCACTCAATGAATACGGGTAGACTGCTCTCTCGCGGATACATGGAGAACCGTCGCCGCCATGCGTGCGTGCGTGCGGTGCTTCCGGAACCGGCCGATTCAAAACCATGACGAAAAATTTACATGGTAAAGGCCTGATGTGTCCTTACTGTATGGTTACTATACTGTGTTTGTGCCTTGTAGCGTGATGGACGTGTAAATATACGATCTACTATTTCGTTAACAAACTCTCGTTATTTCCACTGAAACTTGAAGATTAATTAACAACAAATAGATCTACTACGGACCAGATTTTTACCATCAGACAGATCCTAGAAAAATGTTACGAGTTCAACATTGATGTACACCAGCTGTTTATAGATTTTAAACAAGCATATGATAGCATTAAAAGGAATCAGCTATGGAAGGCAATGGAAGAGGCAGGAATACCTAATAAATTAACAAGAATGGTACAAATGACTTTGGAAAGAACAATATATAAAGTAAAGGTTGAAGGTATTCTATCCCAATTTTTTAAAATATTGTAAAATGTTACCAAAAATCCTCAAATTTAATTAAATCCTACAATCCCCGGAGCACTCTCAACTTTTTTAATAAACAAACGGGCGTTACTCTACTTTTAGCTACTTAGATAAAATGCTTTCCGCCCCGCAAGTGAGGCTCTAGCTAGTGTACCCGAGTGGTTTATCTCAAAATCTATAGATTTCTCAAATTTTATACAGATCCCCCCCCCCCCCCCCCCCCCCCCCCACAAAAGTGCCTGTACACGGTCGACATCGGCTCTTGGGAGCTGTAACTGTTTTACGAGATGAGATAACAAGAGAGAAAATGGATCACCTCGAGGTGGCTAGCACTCTCGACTCTAGCACCGGAGGTCCGAACTCGATTCCCATGACTTTGCGGGGGTGACACAGAGCCCTCTTACCCAAAACTAAAGAAAGAGGGTGGATTGGATTTTCACCTTACCCATTAGTTACCAGTTTAATTACATGTTAGTTTCTAAAGAGTTGCTGTTAAGTTAGGGGGCATAGCTTAGTGGTAGAGCGTTCGCTTTGCAAGTGAAAGGTCCCTTGTTCAATCCCCCAACTTTCTTCACCCACCTGGATTTGGTTTCAAAATGTTTTACAACTGAATTTACATATTTAGACAACATAACTTAAGTCAACGGCTACTTTATTTCAAAAATGTTAAATTTAATCACTACAAACAGCATAATAACACAAATTAACCCAAATTAGGCATTTGCTTTTACAAATTTACATTTGCAAGCATGTAGCGTTTATGATCCCTTATTAGCAGTTAGCACTGTGGTTTCTCTTGCTTTTATTTATTTATTTATTTATTTATTTATTTATTTATTTATTTATTTATCGTATGGCTTTTAGTGCCGGGAGTGTCCGAGGACATGTTCGGCTCGCCTGAGTCTGTAGCTGCTTCCAGCGGACACCCTAAAGGGTGAGCTACAAGTTCCGTTCAATTTCAAGTAGTTCCAACTTTCGCCACCAGATATCAATGATACCTAGTGATGAACGTTGGAACTTTGATAGAGAGTTCTGATGAAATCTAACCTAACAATTTTGCTTTACACAAGTTTAGTCTGTGAAAGGATCTTTTACATGCCATAAATCTATGACATGGGACCGCCGGCTTTACTTCCCCTCCGAAGGAAGGCATACTGAAGGATTTTTAACGCTCTTAAAAAATCCGACGACTTCGGCCGGATTTCAACCCGCTATCTTGGGCACAGCAGTTCAGCATGCTACCGACTACGCCACCGAAGCCGCTTCTCTTGCTTTTAAAACTCTCTCTTCAAAATCATTTAACACTCAATCAAACCATTACATCCTAGGTTTGCCTATGATGTTCTTACCCTTTTTAGCCGAGCTCATTAACCTCTTAAGGCGTAGGATTTATTTAGTTAGGCAATTTGTACTCTCTCATTCCCATTACATAGCTCCACCACCTGAGTCGGCTCACACGAACAGCTTTATCCAACATGTTAATCTACTATATAAAGCTCAAATACCACTCACTCACTCACTGACTGACTGACTGACTGACTGACTCATTCATTCATCAAGAAATCTCAGAAACCACCGAACGGATTGGAATGAAATTTGGTATGCCGCTTCCTCAAGGGCCGCAAACGCGCACTAAGAAAGGATTTTGGGATATTCAGGTTCTAAAGGGGTGTTAAGGGGGTAGACATGCATTTCATTGAATAGCAATATCTCCCGATTGGTTTCATTGGGGGAAGTGATACTCGGCATATAAACTCATCATTAAAAATAAGAAGACATGTGTCTGAGGGTTTTTCGATGTGGTGTATATTATGAGGTGAAAGGGGTGAAAAGTGGGGGATGAAGGATTCCTAACGGAGCGTGTATCTCTTAAACGACATAGGCGAAGAGTTTGGAACTTAGCGGGAAAAAATCAGCATAAAAAATAAGTAAATAGTTGTTTGACCGTTTTTTCAGAAATCCAATTTAAGGGGCCCATGGGGAGGTGTGAAATTCTGGGGAAAAATAACAGGTAATATGTAAAATTATACATGGCCTATATTGTAGACAATAACACATTACATCTTTTTTGTCTCTTGCTATTTCATCATACGACGAATACTTAGGGAGTTATTAATGATTTTGTACTTTTTGGCCGGAATTTTTCAAGTCCCAGGAATGACATAAAAATTGATTCGAATGAAATTTCAAAAAATAGCTTTTATAATACTTTTATTATATTTTTAACGTCTTTTAGGGTCCGAAACCAACATGATATTTTGATGTTTTTTTTCGTCCCATGCATTTTTGGTTTCAGGTGATACAATTATTTTCCACTAGGACCCATGCTTATCTATCTACTAGCTGTACCCGTCATGCGTTGAAATGCCAATCAAAGAAAGTGTTGGCGTTGTAACTTTGTTTGTTGAAGTGCTTTTGGATCCCCAATATTTTTTTCTTTTTCCGTTATCCACCTCTAAACTATTGTAAAATTGATTTACTATCTCCAAAAAAATCCTGGGAGCGTGCTCAACAACTCACCAAAGTTTCATCGCAATGAAATGAATGACATATGAACGTATACGCGATTTTGTATAAACGATTCGCACGCCGTTACTCATTTGTTGAATCTACTTGTGCGCCACCCATTGAAAAACGGATTTACTAATTCATACACCTTCGTAGGACTGTACTCAACTCACCAAAGTTTTACCACAATCGGATGAATTGTATAGGCTATGCACGCATACGGGACTTGGGGTTGAAACGATTCACGCACTGTCGCTTATTAGTTGAATCTACTCGTGCGCTACCGTATTGTAAAATGGATTTACAAAATCAGAAATCCTCGCGGGAGTGGAAACAACATTTCACCAAATTTCATTGCAATCGCATGAATGGTATATGAACGCATACGGAACTTTTTTTAAACGATACGCGCGCCGTTACTCATTTGTTGAATCTACTCGTGCGCTACCTATTGTAAAAAGGATTTACTAAGTCAGAAACCTTTCCTGGAGGGTGCACACCAATTCATTAAAGTTTCATAGCAATCGGATGAATGGTATGTGTACGCATACGGGACTTTGTATAAACGATTCGCGTGTCGTCGCTCATTTGTTGAATCAACTTGTTCGATACCTATTGTTAAGTGGATTTACTAAGCCAGACACCTTCTCTGAAGTGTACACAACAACTCACCTAAGTTTAGTCGCTATCGGACGAATGGTACATGAACGCATACGGGACTATGATGAAACACTTCGCGCGTCGTCGCTCATTTGTTTAATCTACTTGTGCGATACCTATTGTAAAGTGGATTTAGTAAGCCAGAAACCTTCCCTGAAGTGTACACGACAGCTCACCCAAGTTTCATCGCTATCAGACGAATAGTATATGAACGCATACGGGACTTTCTTGAAACGCTTCGCGCGTCGTCGCTCATTTGTTGAATCTACTCGTGCGCTACCTATTATAACATGGATTTACTAAGCCAGAAACCTTGCCTGTAGTATACAGAACCTCTCACCCAAGTTTCATCGCTATCGGACGAATGGTATGTGAACGCATGCAGGACTTTGTTGAAACGCTTCGCCCGTCGTCGCTCATTTGTTGAATCTACTCGTGCGCAACCAATTGTTAAGTGGATTTACTCAGCCAGGAACCTTACCTGAAGTGTACAGAACATCTCACCCAAGTTTCATCACAATGGGATGAATGGTATATGAACGCATGTGGGACTTTCTTGAAACAAACGCACGCCATTTTGTTGAAGCTAATCGCGCCATCTATTGTAAATTGGATTTACTACCCCTATACAAATTACGTTGAGTAACTAACGGGATTTCACGTTAAGAGCCTCATTTTCTATACCGGTAGTGGAGAGTGCCACTCGCATCCAGTCGGCCGTGTCTCGTCAAGAGCTACTTTTGCCTGGAAACGACTTGCCTTAGCTGTATTTGCGTTACGTTTAAATAGTGACTCGTATTCTGTTTGAAGTTTTATGTCACGTCACGGGATTTTAAAAAAAAGTATCCTATGTCCATCTCCTGATTCTAAGCTACCTCCACACCAATTTTCAGCCAAATCGGTTCAGCCGTTCTTGAGTTATAAATAGTGTAACTAACACGACTTTCTTTTATATACTGTATATCGACTAGCTGAAGTACCCGTGCTTCGCTACGCGTCATAAATAAATTAAAATGTGAAGGTGACAGTTAAAACAGGGGATAGGCGAGATGCTGCGCAGAGGGATATTAAGGATGGAACATTTTGTCCAACTAAACCGCTCGGCGTTGACCGTGTTTTATAGCACAAATTTAGGTTTTTCTCGCTAACCGTTGGAGATAGAAAATGTAATTTTAAACCTCGTATATGCCATCAAAAGTTTGCTATTTCTTAGCGTTCTCTTTTTATTTGAAATGGAAATATGAAAGTTTGAAACCAAAGGGTGTAGTGACGTCACTAAAATGGTCGCCATCTTTAAATAGTGCAAATTATTGAAATCGAAAGTAACCTATATGTTAACCAGGTAAATCAGCTACTTCCATGTAAAATTCATGTAAATCGGACCAGTGGTACTTGCGTGATTGAGTAATACACACACACCATCTCATTTTTAGCCTCGCTTCGCTCGCGTCATAGTCGTGTCATATTGTTATTGAATGAAATGCAGGTTTAACCCCGTTAACACCCCTTTAGAACCTGAATATCCAAAAATCCCCCCTTAGTAGACATTTTCGACACACAACAAACATATCCCCAAAATATCATTCTTCTAACTTTAATAGTTTTGGTTGGTCGATGAGAGTGAACATCCAAAAATCCTTCCTTAGTGGACGTTTTTCTTCCAGAATTTCACCCCTCCCCATAGGCCCCTTAAATTGTATTTATGAAAAAACGGTCGAACACCTATTTTATTTATTTATTTATTTATTTATTTATTTATTTATTTATTTATTTATTTATTTATTTATTTATTTATTTATTTATTTATTTATTTTTAAGCTGATTGATTTCCTCCGAGTTCCAAACACCTCGCTTATGTCGTTTAAGAGATACACGCTCCGTTAGGAATCTTTCAAACCCCACTTTTCATCCCTTTCACCTTATAATATACACTACATCGAAAAACCATTAGACATGTGTCAGCTTATTTTAATGATTAGAATATATGCCAAGTATCACATCCCCAAATGAAACCACTCGTGAGATATTTTTATTCAATGAAATGCACATTTACCCCTTAACACCTCTTTAGAACCTGAATATCCAAAACTCTTTCCTTAGTGGACGTTTTCGACATACAACGAACATATCCCCAAAATTTCATGTTTCTAACATCAATAATTTTGGCTGGGCGATGATGAGTGAGTGAGTCAGTCAGGACATTTTCTTTCAATTATTTTTGATAATTTCACCCCTCCCCATGAACCCCTTAAATTGGATTTATGAAACAAACGGTCGAACACCTATTTACTTATTTAAAGCTGTTTTCCCCCTGAGTTTGATGAGTGAGTAAGTGAGTCAATCAGTTAGGACACTTTCTTTCCTGGTTCCCCCCCCCCCCCAGAATTTCAACCCTCTCCAAGGGCCCCTTAAATTGGATTTATGACAAAACGGTCGAACACCTCTTTACTTATATTTAAAGCTGTTTTTCCCGTCGAATTTCAAACTTCTCGCCATTGTCGTTTAAGAGATACACGCTCCGTTAAGAATCCTTCAACACCCAATTTTCACCCCTTTCACCTCATAATATACACCACACCGATAAACCCTTAGACATATGTCTGATTATTTTTAATGATAAGTTTACATACCGAATATCACATCCCCAAAGAAACAACTCATGAGATATCGTTATTCAATGAAATGCACGTTTACCCCCCTTAACACCTCTTTAAAACCCGAATAAACAAAAATCATTCCTTAGTTGACGTTTTCGACATACAGCGAACATATTCCCAAAATTTCATGTATCCAACTTGAATAGTTTTCGTTGGGCGTGATGAGTGAGTGAGTCAGACAGGACATTTTCTTTCAATTATTTTTACCAGAATTTCACCCCTCCCCACGGGCCTCTTAAATTGGATTGATGAAAAAACGCTTGAACACCTATTAACTTGTTTTTAAGCTGTCTTTTTTTCCCTGAGTTTGATGAGAGAGTGAGTTAGTCAGTCAGTTAGGACACTTTCTCTCCTTTTTTCCCCCAGAATTTCACACCACCCCATTGGCCCCTTCAATTAATTTATGAAAAAACGGTCGAACACCGATTTACTTACTTTTTAAGGTGATTTTTTCGCTGAGTTTCAAATTTCTCGCCTATGCCGTTTAAGAGATAGGCCTACACGCTCCGTTAGGAATCCTTCAACCCCCACTTTTCACCCCTTTCACCTCATAATAATACACCACATCGAAAAACCCTTAGACACATGTCTGCTTATTTTTAATGAATAGTTTATATGCCGAGTATCACATCCACAAATGAAACCACTCGTGAGATATTGTTATTCAATGAAATGCAGGCTTAACCCCCTTAAGACCCCCTTTAGAACCTGATTATCCGAAAATCCTCCCTTAGTAGACGGTTTTGACAAACAATGAATATATCCCCAAACTGTCATGTTTCTAACTTCAATAATTTTGGCTGAGCGATGATGAGTGAGTGAGTGAGTCAGGACATTGAACCAGGCTTCGATGAGAACGAGTTGAATGTGGATCAGCCACGCTTAAATAGGAAAGCTTTGTCGGTATTATACAAATCCGTTGGGGATGATTTCTTGTTAGATGTGGAAGATTGTATTAGAGCGAAGCATGCTTGGGAAATTCTGGAAGAAATTCACGTCTCTTCTACCAAGTTTAATGCACTTCAGTCCTTGAAAGAAATGACAAATATTTCGAAGACCCCAAATATGTCGATGCAAGAGTATGCGGCCAGTATCCAGAGATTGAACAAAAAAATTGCCAGGGGTGGCATAATATTCGACGACGAGATGATGGCCAACTTCCTGCTAATCGGGCTACCGATGGAGGAGTACGAGACCTTCGTCCAAAATCTACTGAGGGAGCCGGATCTTACAACACGGAAGGTTAACTTCTAGACGAGGAGCGACGCCGGACCCAGTTAGAAGCCGCGCAGGAGACTTCCGCATCAAGTGCACTCATCTCCAAGAAAGGCAAGAATGACAAGTTAGTGTACAAAAACAGTAAGAAGAATAGTGTGCAGAGTGGAAAAAGTGGTGATAGTAATAGTGTTAAATGTTACAAATGTCAGAGGTTAGGGCATATTAGCAAGTTTTGTCAGAAGTTAAATGTTTTAACTGTCACGAGTATGGTCATTGGGCATCAGATTGTACCAAAATGAAATCAAATAATGGAAAAAGGGACGACAATGGAAATTCCAATAAAACGGGGAAGACTATAGCCTGTATCAGTGTGTTCGCAATGGTGTCAATGAACAGTTCTGATGTTTGGTACCTTGACTCGGCAGCGTCAGAACATATGACGTCTAAAAGAGAGTTGTTTTTCTCCTATTCAGAGTGTAAGGGCAATGTTAAGATTGGACAAGGGCAACTCCCAGTTAGTGGAAAAGGTATTGTCAAACTTGCATTATCTGATAAGTGTGGTGGTAATGTGCTTGAGATGAGAAATGTTTTGCACGTTCCAGATTTAGCATTCAATTTGATTTCAGTTGGGCGCTTAGCCAAGAATGATGTATTTGTTCACTTTAACAAAGAAGGTGCTAAAGGTATGTATAATGAGAGTGCGTGTTTACAAGTCTAGAATCAAATGGGTTGTATTTGTTGGAACCTAATCACAGTGTAACTTAGCTTGTATATCGAATGCTGATGTCAGTGAAGATGAGATGAGTGATGAAATTGAAGCTGTAGCCTTGCGAGCAGTGAGTTCAGATTTGTGGCATGTAAGGTTAGGGCATCCACATGAAGCTGCTATGCAGAAAATTCCATATTTGTCAGGTTTAAAGAGTGAGAATAAGAGTTGTGATGTGTGTGTTCTGGGGAAGATGACTAGATGTAGTTTCCCGCAGAAGAGTGAACGCCAATGCAGTAAACCACTGGAATTGGTGCATAGTGATTTGTTAACATATCCTGTTAAATCAAATGGTGGTCATAAATACATGATGAGTTTTGTGGATGATTATTCCAGATTTACAGTTGTTAAATTCTTGAAAAGTAAAGGTGAGGCTTTCTCAAAGTTTTTGGAGTATCAAGCTGAAGTAGAAAAAATGCATGACTTGAAACTTAAATGCTTTCAAACAGATGGAGGTGGCGAATATTGTGGTAATAAATTCGAGACCTATTTGAAAGCGAATGGGATAGGTCATAGAAAGACGGTAGCTTATACTCCAGAACAAAATGGTATAGCTGAGAGGTTTAATAGGATTGCAGAAGATAAGATAAGGTGTTTGTTAGTGCAGTCAGGTTTGTCAGATTCGTTTTGGGCTGAAGCAGCCAACACTGCTTGCCTTACTAGGAATTTATGTCCATCTAGGGCTATTGGGAATCAGATCCCATATGAAATGTGGAAGGGAGAGAGTGCTGAAAAAGAATATCCAAGGTTACGTGCATTTGGTTGTAAAGCTTGGTTATTTCAGAAAGTAGGTAAATTTCAGCCCCGAACAGTGAGATGTGTATTCATAGGTTATGAAAACAATGTGAAAGGGTATAAATTGTTTAATCTTGAGACTAATTCATTTGTGATTGGATATCATGTAAAATTTGATGAAAGTATATTTCCCATGGTAGAACAGGTTAGGCCTACTACTAAGCATGTTCAAACTGATGTTATGATAAGAAATTATTGTAGTGATGAGTCAGAGATTGAGATTGAAAGCAATGTCCAAGAGAATGATAAAAATGTGATTGAAGCTGAAAAAAATGAGAACGTTTTGAGAAGGAGTGAAAGGTTAAGGAAGCGTAAAGAATGTTCTTGCTGTAATTTGTCGGTATATGTTGCTGATTATATCGAAGAACCATTGAGTGTGAGTGAGGCATTGAATGGGGAGTTCTCTGATGAATGGAGAGATGCAATGAAAAGCGAGTTAGACAGTATCCAACGAAAAGGGACATTTATTTTGGTTGACAGGCCTTCTGGTAGAAATGTGTTGGGTTGTAAGTGGGTTTTGAAACTTAAGAGAAATCCAGATGGTACTGTTAATAGATTTAAGGCGAGATTGGTAGCACAAGGTTTTTCCCAAGTGCCAGGGGTAGACTTTAATGAAACTTATGCTCCAGTAATTAAAAGAAAAACGATTCGACTGATGATGGCCATAACTGTCATTAATGGGTGGGTTCAGGAACATATTGATGTGCTCACAGCATATTTGCACAGTGAGTTGAATGAGAAAGTTTTCATGGAACAACCTAAATATTTTGAGGTGGATAAAAATAAAGTGTGTAAATTGCTCAAAAGCTTGTATGGGCTTAAGCAAAGTGCTATGGAATGGCATTCGACCTTGTATATGAATTTGTCAGAATTAGGTTTGAAACCTCTGGTGAAGGATCCATGTGTGTTTGTTAACAAAGATAAGGATCTGTTCATTGGTGTTTATGTTGATGACTTGGCATGCTGGGGAAAAAGAGAACGGGTTGAATGGTTCAAAGAAGAGTTGGACATTAGATTGGAGATTAAGAAGTTAGGAAATATGACCAACTTTCTTTCTATGAATGTGGAGTACAGGGAAGGAGTAATGTCTGTTCATCAAACTGACTACATTAAAAGGGTATTGAAAGAATTCAAACAAGAATGTTGCAGACTTGTTTACGAAGTCATTGAATGGGCCAAAGACCCAGAGTTTCATAAAGATCCTCAATTTGGTTTAGTTTATAACAGGAACTGAATTTTTTGGTATTTTTGTTGAATTAAAGGATTGTCATTGTTTGAGGTTAACTACCAGGGGAAGTGTTGGAGTTGGTAGTTAACAATTTAAGTTGGCAGAATTGATTTTATATTTTAGTATTCCTTGTGTTGTTTGTGCCACAGTATAGATACCAATACAGTATGGACACTTCGGCAAAACCGGAAGAACGGATTTTCAAAAAAACAATTGATAAGGGGGAGCACCAATACACCTGTAAGCCGCTAGGTAGCACCACTTATGGACAAACACATGATAAACAGCTGATTGATGAATGTATATTTTATGTCATTTATTTAACTCTATTTCAACACACTAGCTCTCTTTATAATCAGATATTTTAAGAAAATAAATAACAAGAAAATAGAAAGTGTTAATACTACTGTGTTTTAATTCTAAGAAGTGTGGAATTTAATGTTAAACACCACATTCCTCCAGTCCTGTGGTGTTGCATTGTGATTGCATCGTAACGATGAAAGGTTATGATATGTTTTTAATGATTAAATTAACACACGATATATTGAAAAGTGTGGAGGAAATGTGGATTTTGTTTCTTAAACTTTTGTAGTCTGAGATAATGCAATTCAAGTTTTCTACAGTAACTGTAAATAAGTGTTAATTTTTAGCTTCCTAACGTAAATACCCGGGAATTTATTTAGTCAATAAAAAGTCATGTTGATGGGTGGGGACAGCCTTATTATGCAGTGTTATTTTCACATTTCATGATATGCCTAGGCTACTTCTTACTCCTCATTTCTTAGCCTACTCACACTTCCGTTCATTATCTTGTGTTCCAAGAAGAATTCAATACCGGTACTGTAACTCATGTGCTAAGGAATCTCTTTTCATTACCTTTATTAGTTCCACGTCTTTGTGTGGCTATTACAGGAGCAACAAGTAGCTTTCAGATTCAACAAATAGACTATACATTTACTGGTAGATTGTTTTGTTTAGCCTACAGATGGCCTAAAAATAAGTAAAGTAAAGCTGAAATACAAGCTCAGGGCTTACAGTGAAGTAAACCGGCCAACCACCCTTCGTACAGAGGCCTGCTTCTTTAATCCTAGAAGCCAAGGTCACGCCCAGATCTCCATTCGGAGATCCTAAAGTCGTCATATAGTTTTGGACTGGGTTTTGATTCTTGGTTAATGCATGTTAGAATTTCCGAGTTGCATCGAGTGGTTCAAATTCCAAATATAAAAAAGAAAGGTTCTGTGACTTATGATCACGAGAGCCACATGAAGCTACAAGTTTGCTTTGCTTTCTGTCGCTAGTGAATGTAATAAAGTAATATAACTGGTAAATAACACTTTGTGCAATGGTGTCGCCAATCAATCAAGAAAAACGCTCAGTCCTAAACTTGCTCTAACCATAGCTTAACACCAATCAGACCTAACTTTAACCTCGTCACGACTAATAAGTTGCCATCTATCCGCACCGCACTTTTTACTTGTCAGTGGTATGTCAACTCCTTATTCTCCCCATTCTGCAGAAATGGAGATAATGTAGGATGAGTTTTCCATGCGATGGATGGTTTTTACACCTGGATGAGAGAAGTGTTAGGCTCATAATGCTGTGTGGCTTTAGGAGAGGCCTGGGGCAGGTCTTTCCAGTTGGTGCCTGTAAGCGACATGTACATCATAGTGGAATTAATACTGGTCATTAGGAGGCCTAACTATATGCCATAGCTTCAATTACCAGGCCTACGTCAAGAGTTAACAAAGGGCTATCGTGGTGTAATCAGTTCACACTCTGCGCAGAGTGCTGGGATTCAGTTTCAAGTCGTAACAGCAGTCTTATTTTAAACACTAAAGTTTCAAAGTATGTATAATTTTATTAATGCAGCCAATGGCCATGTACTTTTCTTTTCAGGACGGGTCAGGGAAGGGATATTGGAGGGAAGTTGGCCGTGGATTTATTGAAAGGAACCGTCCCGGCATTTGCCTGGTAGTGAAAATGGGAAACCACCGAAACCATTTTCAGGACGGTCGAGGTGGGATTCGAACTCACGCTCTCCCGATGCCGGCGAGGCACGAGGTAGCACATTAGCGCTCTCGGCCACCAAGGCCGGTTCGAAGTATGTATGCCTCTTGGTAAGCTATAATCTGGAGTCATTTATATAACCATATTTTTTGACATACCGGTACTGTATATATTATTATAGTTCCAATTAGGACCTCTTTGGTCCATGACCCATGTACTTGTGTGTGCATGGTATTTGATAATCAGTGTTGTGGTGAATGTAATGTAATTGTTGTTTTAAGGGGCGGAACTTCGAGGTCATCTGCCCCTAGATTGTTGTGGTAACTAGCAGTGTTTGTAACTTGAACAGTACTCAAAAAAAGGTTTTGCATATTGCGATTTAGTGTTTTGCTATGTCTACTATCCTACCAGCGAATTGTTACCGGTGGCGGAAATCGGAACTAATGCGCTCCGCCCAGCCACACGCCTGCGATAGACGTGCAGTTGTCGCCAGCGAAACCTCATCGCACGTCATTTGTGTGCATGATTCATGCTGGGTCGTGCGCTGTGCGATGTGTTCTCATTGTATGACTGTACATGCGTTCTTCCTCTTGCCCAGCAACTGCTCGCGGCAGCCATAACGAGGCGAGCTGACGTATGTATACACAACAGCCGTGCTCCACGTCTAGCAGTAACAATTCCCTGGTAAGGTAGTATGTAATGACATACAAAGAAAGACAACACACAATATGCTGTGCAAAAGAGACAAACACTAAAAGCATAACAGAAGTGGCAATCTTTTTCATGTTGGGGCATATCAATACCATGTATGGCCACCACGAGCCCTAAGGCATGCTTGCCGACAAAGAGGCATACCGTATTGAGAACCAACGAACCAATCTGGTTTGGGGCAGATTATCCCACTCTTGGAAAGCAGCTTCAATCAGTTGCTGAATGTTTGTTTGTTTGTTTCTTTGTTTGTTAGAGAATTGGGACAGTGCGAAACTGCACTCTTAATCTTTTCCCATGCATGTTCGATACTGTTCATGTCCGCAGAATATGCAGGCCACTCCATTCTCCGTATGCCTTGCATCTGAAGGAACTGATGATCACCCTAGCTCGATGGGCATTATCGTCCACTAGTGTAAAGCCCTCACCCATTGTGGCAGCGAATCCTGTAACGACAGGTTTGAGGATGTTGTCTCTGTATACCAGACCGGTCATGTTACCGTGGATAGGAATTAGAGGCGTACGTCGACCAAACATGATCCCACCACAAAACATGACTGAATTTCCTTGCTGTTGGAGGCGTTCCTGGATGAAGAGCTTTTGAAATCTCTCACCCACCCGTTGCCACACTCGATTGCTCCTGTTGTATGGTTTTCTTCTCACGCCCAAGTACACAGGGCTGACGACCATGATGTACAACCTCCTACATGAAACAACAAGCATTAGCATAGCCACCTGGCTATGGCTTCATGAGACAGTGACGGCAGAGAATCCCAATCTTCGTGCTCCAATAGAGGAACAGTTTGACTATGGTATGATAATGCACCGGATGTTACAGCCATTCCAATAGACCAAGAGGCACTAAGGAGCAATCTGGCCACCATGTTAGACAACTTCTGTACATCGACTGCAATCTGTTGTTTCATTTCAGGGGCCTGGCCATCGTGGTCATTTAGCCCCGTGTACTTGGGCAAGTGTGGAATTTTGATTGATAACCTGTGTTATTGTGATGCCTGTCTTAGTATATGTATTTGCAATTCCGGTGAGGATTGGTAAGGAGGCGGCATTGGCTTTAACTTAGGAACCATCACAGCATTTGCCTGCAGTAGAAGTGGGAAATCTCGGAAGACCACTTCCAAGATGGCTGAGGTGGGAATCAAACCCTCCTCTTCTCAGTTGTGCCTCACGAGACTGAGTGTGCCCTGTTGCAGCCCTCAGACCAGAATTACATTTCTTGGCAGAGCCGGGAATCAAACCCAGATCTCTGGGGCAACAGCCATGAATGGTAGTCACTACGCCACAAGGTGGTCCATGACTGCAACCTGGATCCGCTGTAAATATTCTCGGAATTGCCCATTAACATCACACATAGTATGGATAGTTATTGTTGTTTAAGGGGCGGAACAGCAAGGTCATCTGTCCCTCTTAACACAAAATAATACAAATTTTAGTTGAGTTAAAATTTATAGGTGGATACCTAATATTAATAAAACAAACAAAAATAATATGTATGGAATAAAAATTCAGAAAAGAAAAAGTTCTTTGAGCAAATGCACATACAGGTACAGTATTTTTCTCACCAAGATACGATGAACTATATTATTAGTAGGGCCATGATTCTTATGCAAGATATGTTTACGTAATAGTAATAATGTGTGAGTCCTCCAGAGAGACTCGTGCGGGTATTTTTAAAGTTAACACCCATATACTGTACATTCTAAGAAGACTATTGAAACCATAGTCTCCGAACTACCATTAAAACGAAACAAACAAACCCCGTGGCACTACAGTCCATGAAGGGCCTAGGCCTACCAAGCGATCGCCACCCAGCCATTTGGCCTGCAGATTATGTGGAGACGCGTGGTGAGCGCCTCGGATCCCCTCGGCCGTTAATCTTGGTCTCCATGAGCGTGGCGCTGCCTCATTGTCAGACAGCTATTCAATTGTCCTTGCGAGGCTGTGTACACCCAGTTCCAGCCCTCACGCCGGTTTCTGAAATCCCTGACGGAGCCTCGAATCGAACCCGAGGTCTCCTGGTGCGAGGCAGGCGCGCTACCCCAACACCACCCGAGCTATATTACTCCATTTAATTGGGCATGCAAAATAATTTGAAGATGGAATGTTTGGTGCATGGAGCATTCTGGGAGGGGGGAAAGGGGAATTAGAAACCATAGAAATTCACTTCTATTAGGACCAAGAGGTGGATTAGAATCCATCCCTTTTCACTTAGATCACCTCGTGGTGTAGCAACTAGCATTCTGGTCTGAGGGCTGGAACGGGGTACACTCGGCTTTGGGAGGCAAAACTGAGAAGAGGTGATTTTGATTCCCATCTCGGCCATCTTGTAAGTGGTTTTCCTTGGTTTCCCACTTCTACTGCAGGTAAATGCCGAGACGGTAGGCTACCCCTAACGTAAGGCCATAGTTGTCTCCTCCCCGATCCTCGCCTAAAATTATAAATGCACACACTAATACAGCCATCACAATAAGGCAGTTTATGAGACAAATGATACACACATCCAAGTAGGCCTACACCTGACTAAAGGACAAAATTTAAATTCTCCTTGGCAAAACCAGGATTCAAAACTGGGCCAACCAGTTAGAAGGCAGCTATGCTTACTTCTAGACCATGGCAGTAGCTGTGGAAACAATGGGCTTATATGTTTCGCTATTTTTATTTCTTGGATATGGATATTCCTTTTATCCCCTTACTTCACTCCCAAAGTCTTTTTCTACCTAATTGACAGTGTCATGGAGCCCTTTCATTCTAGAGAAAAGATCATCCATGCAGCCTCAACGTAGATGGAAAGTAGAAGAGGCTAAGAAAGGAATGGGGAAGTGACTGTGGTCTATGGGAAAGCCACCATCTCAGCATTTTGAGATGAGAAACAAGGAAGCTAACATGAAATGACAGGTGAAGGGACATGAACCAACTTATTTCACAAACCAGGTCTTCAGTGTGGTGATGTGATTTGCAGTTAATGTTGTACAACATCCTTAGGTCTGAAACCCCAATCCTTCCATTTTCTAACGGGATGGGATAACCCAGAACTAATGGATCGTTGCACCTGTCTAAAACCATGGAGGATTATGTTAAGTCCTTTGGCTGTCCAACAATAAAATTGTAAGTTATTTTGATTTAGAAGTTATTGCTTTATGAGATTACTTCCAAATCCTTTGTTGTAATGCAATAAACAAACATTCCTGATATCACCATGATCTCAGATCACTGATTTGATTTCTGATAGAGAGTCAGGTTTTGAATTAATGAACTGCTTCAGACCTGTCTATCACATTTGTTGACAACAAGACAAAACTATAGTTATCAGTCACAGAAGCTGCAGGTTATCTGACATGAATTCTAGTTTCTCTACTAAAAGGTAGCGATAAACAATATGTTGGTTTTTGGTGTAAAGATTTGCCTAGGTAGCTCCACTCAAAAATTGCACATTACGTTTCTTAGTAGGTAGCTAAAACCTTGCAGGTATAGTATTATTAAATTACTTTCGTGTTAGACCAACTTAAATGTTACAGCATTTAGGAAGTTAAATTTGCTCCTCAATGACAATGCCAGGGCATTAAAAATCATTATTGAGAAAACCTCTTTACGATTAAACACTCGCTACCATATTTTATATACTGTAGGCTTCTAGGCCAAGCCACTTCAGGATATAGTCACAAAATTGGTGAGCTTCACCTCTGAAAATTGAAAAAAGAAACAAATAATGTTTCTTTAAAAATAAAAGTCAAATGTTTCCATGAAAATATATCAGAATACCCAAACATTTGCAGAAAAATATGCCTGTTTGAGTTGGAATGTTTAGGCTTTCATGGCCAGAAAATAAATTACTGCAAATTCTTCTAGGTACGGTACTATGGATATGATGGGGCACAGACATGGCATAATACCTAGAAGAATTCACTGTAATATTTGTACGAGTTGTTTCTACATACCGTAAACCATGTAAACAAATAAGTAATACTGTAATGCAGAAAAAATGTGCGATTGCAAGCAGAAGTTTGTTCTTGACACGTTTCATTCTCTCTGTGGAGTTACTTCAGGAAGAATATAGTGGTCGTAACCAGATGTGGCTGGTTGAACAATATAGAGGAAATCTGCTGGGACCTTTCCTTTTAATAGGTCACAGGCTTTTCCAGTACCTTGCCCAGTTTCATTCATCTCTAATTAACTCTGATGAGTATAATATTTCTTGAATTGTAATCTTCTGTAAATCTTTCTGCCTAATCAACCCTTAAATGAATAAATAATGTGCAAATAGTAGGACATGTTCTGGATATTAATTACATCCTTTATCAGCCATTACAATTTTAGTATGTCATTATAAAGACACACCACTCAGTCCTTCACACATCCTTAAATAGAAAGGAGACAACTTTTCCTAGCATCACTTCACAATCCATAGGAATCCTGACCCCCACATAAATATGAATAATCAAGGGTAGAAATTAAAATTGATACACATTATTCTGAAATTTATACCGTACCACATACTATGACAAGTGTAGCAAGCACAATGCCTATGTAACATTGACATAGAGGTACCGGTACTGGATACTTGTGATAAACATTTATACCAAATTCTACACCTTTAGCTTGTATCACATGAAACCTTGGCCATGTTTGCAGCTAGTATTAAACAGATTATTTCTGCGATGATGAGAATCAAGTCCTTGCCCAACAATAGAATAGGATGTGAGTTGCAGCTTGACATTATCTGAGGAATTTCCGACATCCCTGAACAGGTTTGAACAATGTGTCTTAATGTAAACATTAAAATCTGTTGCTATGACTTAAGATAACTGTAAATTTTAAAACCATTGAGCTTTAAAATGGTATATGAAACTCAAATTTATGAAAATGTTTCGATAGGCAGTAGGCTATTTTCATGTAGATTTATATAGCCTATATTTATGACCAATACATTACATTTTCGCGAGACCACTTCGTGGTGCTGCAGATAGCTTTCTTGGCTGTCACCCCCGTAGGTCTGGGTTTGACTCCCGGCTTTGCCAAGAAATTTTGATTCTGGCCTTAGGGCTGGAATGGGGTACAGTCAGCCTCGTGAGGCAAAACTGAGAAGAGGAGGGTTCGGTTCACACCTCGGCCATCCTGGAAGTGGTTTCCCTACTCAAGGCAAATGCTGGGATGGTTGTTAACTTAAGGACACAGCCACCTCCTTCCCAATCCTAGCCCCAATTTACAAAGACACACACAGCCACTACAGTAACACAGGTTATCACACAATATGCCCACCCAATTTCTCAATTCCCGAGTGATAGTGTACGGCATGTTGACACCCAGAGTTTGGTGTTACATCTCCTCACTTATGCAAGGCTCCACTCTTGTATGATTATTATGTACCGGTATTCATTTTCAAATAACATGGACCTATACGGTATTGCTTTAGTGGCACCATGTTCTGCATGTGACATAGTGAAGAAAAATCATCCCTAGGATTGTTGCTGAAAGTATAGAAGTATCCAGGAATTTGATTAGTGTGTATCGAAGATAGAGTTGTTGCTTATTTTAAGGGCTGATACATCGTGGTCATATATCCCCGTGTATTTGGGCGTGTGTGGAATGAGAGGGAGGTATCACTTGAGAAGAAATTGGGTGGGCTTATCATTTACATGGGTGGGCAAACTTTTAGTGGTCTCACAGAAATGAAAATCCACAGCCTGCTTCCAGTCTCCGACCGGGTCAGGAATGGAATGAATGGAGCCCCTAACTAGCGGCGAGGATATGAACTGTGCCGTCTGCCGAGGCCTGACGCACTCCTCTGGGGCAATGATTAAATGAATGACAGATGAAATGAAATGATAGTGGAGAGTGTTGCTGGAATGAAATTTTTGACAGGGAAAACCGGAGTACCCGGAGATAAACCTGTCTGCCTCCGTTTTGTCCAGCACAGATCTCACATGGAGTGACCGGGATTTGAACCACGGACCCAGCGGTGAGAGGCTGGCGTGCTGCCGCTTAAGCCACGGAGGCTCACAGTGGTCTCACAGAATTAAATAAAATTAAGGGCATTGTGATATGTCTATGAGGTAGGAACATCAAGATTAACAGCCCTGGTTTTTATGTCACACAGCCTTAATGCCATGCCGAGCGTAGTGAGGGGGTTGCTAACCTCAATAGTTTGTCTCTGAAAGCAACACTATTTACAATTTTGATGGACTGGAGTACCTTCAGTCATTTCATGGGATTGTAGCTTTGGGTACACGACAATCCAAACTTCTCCAGAACTCTTCAGGAATAGCACAAAGTCCCATAGGTGAGGGAGCAAATGTTAAATCTGATTTGTTGTAGCTTGTAATTAAAGCACTTAATTCACTGTAAAGGGCTGCAGCTTAACAAATTACATTTAATAAAACACATCAACTAACTTCAGTCAGGAAACCATTTGCCTCCTAGGCTAAGTGGGGTTAGAAAACGGACACTTTAAAGGAGACAATAGCTTCTCTAGGGTGGAGATTTAATGTTTGTTGGGCATTATTACCTAATCTCAGCCTAGCACTGCCCTCCTTGTGGTTTAAAACACTTCCTTTGAGAAATAAAGGCTACATACCCTATATATTGACGTATAGATTTGCCACGTATGCCAGTAAATCCTCCTGATTACAGGCCTTTATCCAGTCATTATATCTGGATTAGGAATGAGGAATTTGAGAATTAATGGATAGGTGTTTGAGGAACTGACATCTCATGGGTATTAAAACCAGAATTATTCGATGAAACGTGTGATATTTGTATTTACCGCTCCAATACACGAGGAAACCGGAATGCTGTTATGTCCAGTGTGACAAGAACTGCGCAAAAAATTACCGCACAGATGTTGGTTTCCCACATTTCTGCCATTGGTTAAAATGCAAAATTATATTTCTGAGTTGATTTTAATAATTACAAACAATGTTTTCTTCAGACAAATTCGACAGGCCGCACTCAATGAATACGGGTAGACTGCTCTCTCGCGGATACATGGAGAACCGTCGCCGCCATGCGTGCGTGCGTGCGGTGCTTCCGGAACCGGCCGATTCAAAACCATGACGAAAAATTTACATGGTAAAGGCCTGATGTGTCCTTACTGTATGGTTACTATACTGTGTTTGTGCCTTGTAGCGTGATGGACGTGTAAATATACGATCTACTATTTCGTTAACAAACTCTCGTTATTTCCACTGAAACTTGAAGATTAATTAACAACAAATAGATCTACTACGGACCAGATTTTTACCATCAGACAGATCCTAGAAAAATGTTACGAGTTCAACATTGATGTACACCAGCTGTTTATAGATTTTAAACAAGCATATGATAGCATTAAAAGGAATCAGCTATGGAAGGCAATGGAAGAGGCAGGAATACCTAATAAATTAACAAGAATGGTACAAATGACTTTGGAAAGAACAATATATAAAGTAAAGGTTGAAGGTATTCTATCCCAATTTTTTAAAATATTGTAAAATGTTACCAAAAATCCTCAAATTTAATTAAATCCTACAATCCCCGGAGCACTCTCAACTTTTTTAATAAACAAACGGGCGTTACTCTACTTTTAGCTACTTAGATAAAATGCTTTCCGCCCCGCAAGTGAGGCTCTAGCTAGTGTACCCGAGTGGTTTATCTCAAAATCTATAGATTTCTCAAATTTTATACAGATCCCCCCCCCCACAAAAGTGCCTGTACACGGTCGACATCGGCTCTTGGGAGCTGTAACTGTTTTACGAGATGAGATAACAAGAGAGAAAATGGATCACCTCGAGGTGGCTAGCACTCTCGACTCTAGCACCGGAGGTCCGAACTCGATTCCCATGACTTTGCGGGGGTGACACAGAGCCCTCTTACCCAAAACTAAAGAAAGAGGGTGGATTGGATTTTCACCTTACCCATTAGTTACCAGTTTAATTACATGTTAGTTTCTAAAGAGTTGCTGTTAAGTTAGGGGGCATAGCTTAGTGGTAGAGCGTTCGCTTTGCAAGTGAAAGGTCCCTTGTTCAATCCCCCAACTTTCTTCACCCACCTGGATTTGGTTTCAAAATGTTTTACAACTGAATTTACATATTTAGACAACATAACTTAAGTCAACGGCTACTTTATTTCAAAAATGTTAAATTTAATCACTACAAACAGCATAATAACACAAATTAACCCAAATTAGGCATTTGCTTTTACAAATTTACATTTGCAAGCATGTAGCGTTTATGATCCCTTATTAGCAGTTAGCACTGTGGTTTCTCTTGCTTTTATTTATTTATTTATTTATTTATTTATTTATTTATTTATTTATTTATTTATCGTATGGCTTTTAGTGCCGGGAGTGTCCGAGGACATGTTCGGCTCGCCTGAGTCTGTAGCTGCTTCCAGCGGACACCCTAAAGGGTGAGCTACAAGTTCCGTTCAATTTCAAGTAGTTCCAACTTTCGCCACCAGATATCAATGATACCTAGTGATGAACGTTGGAACTTTGATAGAGAGTTCTGATGAAATCTAACCTAACAATTTTGCTTTACACAAGTTTAGTCTGTGAAAGGATCTTTTACATGCCATAAATCTATGACATGGGACCGCCGGCTTTACTTCCCCTCCGAAGGAAGGCAT
This sequence comes from Meconema thalassinum, assembly GCA_946902985.2. Lineage (NCBI taxonomy): Eukaryota > Metazoa > Arthropoda > Insecta > Orthoptera > Tettigoniidae > Meconema > Meconema thalassinum. The sequence continues at coordinate 243,027,648 of OX336394.1, read as the reverse complement.
ACTGAAGGATTTTTAACGCTCTTAAAAAATCCGACGACTTCGGCCGGATTTCAACCCGCTATCTTGGGCACAGCAGTTCAGCATGCTACCGACTACGCCACCGAAGCCGCTTCTCTTGCTTTTAAAACTCTCTCTTCAAAATCATTTAACACTCAATCAAACCATTACATCCTAGGTTTGCCTATGATGTTCTTACCCTTTTTAGCCGAGCTCATTAACCTCTTAAGGCGTAGGATTTATTTAGTTAGGCAATTTGTACTCTCTCATTCCCATTACATAGCTCCACCACCTGAGTCGGCTCACACGAACAGCTTTATCCAACATGTTAATCTACTATATAAAGCTCAAATACCACTCACTCACTCACTGACTGACTGACTGACTGACTGACTCATTCATTCATCAAGAAATCTCAGAAACCACCGAACGGATTGGAATGAAATTTGGTATGCCGCTTCCTCAAGGGCCGCAAACGCGCACTAAGAAAGGATTTTGGGATATTCAGGTTCTAAAGGGGTGTTAAGGGGGTAGACATGCATTTCATTGAATAGCAATATCTCCCGATTGGTTTCATTGGGGGAAGTGATACTCGGCATATAAACTCATCATTAAAAATAAGAAGACATGTGTCTGAGGGTTTTTCGATGTGGTGTATATTATGAGGTGAAAGGGGTGAAAAGTGGGGGATGAAGGATTCCTAACGGAGCGTGTATCTCTTAAACGACATAGGCGAAGAGTTTGGAACTTAGCGGGAAAAAATCAGCATAAAAAATAAGTAAATAGTTGTTTGACCGTTTTTTCAGAAATCCAATTTAAGGGGCCCATGGGGAGGTGTGAAATTCTGGGGAAAAATAACAGGTAATATGTAAAATTATACATGGCCTATATTGTAGACAATAACACATTACATCTTTTTTGTCTCTTGCTATTTCATCATACGACGAATACTTAGGGAGTTATTAATGATTTTGTACTTTTTGGCCGGAATTTTTCAAGTCCCAGGAATGACATAAAAATTGATTCGAATGAAATTTCAAAAAATAGCTTTTATAATACTTTTATTATATTTTTAACGTCTTTTAGGGTCCGAAACCAACATGATATTTTGATGTTTTTTTTCGTCCCATGCATTTTTGGTTTCAGGTGATACAATTATTTTCCACTAGGACCCATGCTTATCTATCTACTAGCTGTACCCGTCATGCGTTGAAATGCCAATCAAAGAAAGTGTTGGCGTTGTAACTTTGTTTGTTGAAGTGCTTTTGGATCCCCAATATTTTTTTCTTTTTCCGTTATCCACCTCTAAACTATTGTAAAATTGATTTACTATCTCCAAAAAAATCCTGGGAGCGTGCTCAACAACTCACCAAAGTTTCATCGCAATGAAATGAATGACATATGAACGTATACGCGATTTTGTATAAACGATTCGCACGCCGTTACTCATTTGTTGAATCTACTTGTGCGCCACCCATTGAAAAACGGATTTACTAATTCATACACCTTCGTAGGACTGTACTCAACTCACCAAAGTTTTACCACAATCGGATGAATTGTATAGGCTATGCACGCATACGGGACTTGGGGTTGAAACGATTCACGCACTGTCGCTTATTAGTTGAATCTACTCGTGCGCTACCGTATTGTAAAATGGATTTACAAAATCAGAAATCCTCGCGGGAGTGGAAACAACATTTCACCAAATTTCATTGCAATCGCATGAATGGTATATGAACGCATACGGAACTTTTTTTAAACGATACGCGCGCCGTTACTCATTTGTTGAATCTACTCGTGCGCTACCTATTGTAAAAAGGATTTACTAAGTCAGAAACCTTTCCTGGAGGGTGCACACCAATTCATTAAAGTTTCATAGCAATCGGATGAATGGTATGTGTACGCATACGGGACTTTGTATAAACGATTCGCGTGTCGTCGCTCATTTGTTGAATCAACTTGTTCGATACCTATTGTTAAGTGGATTTACTAAGCCAGACACCTTCTCTGAAGTGTACACAACAACTCACCTAAGTTTAGTCGCTATCGGACGAATGGTACATGAACGCATACGGGACTATGTTGAAACACTTCGCGCGTCGTCGCTCATTTGTTTAATCTACTTGTGCGATACCTATTGTAAAGTGGATTTAGTAAGCCAGAAACCTTCCCTGAAGTGTACACGACAGCTCACCCAAGTTTCATCGCTATCAGACGAATAGTATATGAACGCATACGGGACTTTCTTGAAACGCTTCGCGCGTCGTCGCTCATTTGTTGAATCTACTCGTGCGCTACCTATTATAACATGGATTTACTAAGCCAGAAACCTTGCCTGTAGTATACAGAACCTCTCACCCAAGTTTCATCGCTATCGGACGAATGGTATGTGAACGCATGCAGGACTTTGTTGAAACGCTTCGCCCGTCGTCGCTCATTTGTTGAATCTACTCGTGCGCAACCAATTGTTAAGTGGATTTACTCAGCCAGGAACCTTACCTGAAGTGTACAGAACATCTCACCCAAGTTTCATCACAATGGGATGAATGGTATATGAACGCATGTGGGACTTTCTTGAAACAAACGCACGCCATTTTGTTGAAGCTAATCGCGCCATCTATTGTAAATTGGATTTACTACCCCTATACAAATTACGTTGAGTAACTAACGGGATTTCACGTTAAGAGCCTCATTTTCTATACCGGTAGTGGAGAGTGCCACTCGCATCCAGTCGGCCGTGTCTCGTCAAGAGCTACTTTTGCCTGGAAACGACTTGCCTTAGCTGTATTTGCGTTACGTTTAAATAGTGACTCGTATTCTGTTTGAAGTTTTATGTCACGTCACGGGATTTTAAAAAAAGTATCCTATGTCCATCTCCTGATTCTAAGCTACCTCCACACCAATTTTCAGCCAAATCGGTTCAGCCGTTCTTGAGTTATAAATAGTGTAACTAACACGACTTTCTTTTATATACTGTATATCGACTAGCTGAAGTACCCGTGCTTCGCTACGCGTCATAAATAAATTAAAATGTGAAGGTGACAGTTAAAACAGGGGATAGGCGAGATGCTGCGCAGAGGGATATTAAGGATGGAACATTTTGTCCAACTAAACCGCTCGGCGTTGACCGTGTTTTATAGCACAAATTTAGGTTTTTCTCGCTAACCGTTGGAGATAGAAAATGTAATTTTAAACCTCGTATATGCCATCAAAAGTTTGCTATTTCTTAGCGTTCTCTTTTTATTTGAAATGGAAATATGAAAGTTTGAAACCAAAGGGTGTAGTGACGTCACTAAAATGGTCGCCATCTTTAAATAGTGCAAATTATTGAAATCGAAAGTAACCTATATGTTAACCAGGTAAATCAGCTACTTCCATGTAAAATTCATGTAAATCGGACCAGTGGTACTTGCGTGATTGAGTAATACACACACACCATCTCATTTTTAGCCTCGCTTCGCTCGCGTCATAGTCGTGTCATATTGTTATTGAATGAAATGCAGGTTTAACCCCGTTAACACCCCTTTAGAACCTGAATATCCAAAAATCCCTCCTTAGTAGACATTTTCGACACACAACAAACATATCCCCAAAATATCATTCTTCTAACTTTAATAGTTTTGGTTGGTCGATGAGAGTGAACATCCAAAAATCCTTCCTTAGTGGACGTTTTTCTTCCAGAATTTCACCCCTCCCCATAGGCCCCTTAAATTGTATTTATGAAAAAACGGTCGAACACCTATTTTATTTATTTATTTATTTATTTATTTATTTATTTATTTATTTATTTATTTATTTATTTATTTATTTATTTATTTATTTATTTATTTATTTATTTATTTTTAAGCTGATTGATTTCCTCCGAGTTTCAAACACCTCGCTTATGTCGTTTAAGAGATACACGCTCCGTTAGGAATCTTTCAAACCCCACTTTTCATCCCTTTCACCTTATAATATACACTACATCGAAAAACCATTAGACATGTGTCAGCTTATTTTAATGATTAGAATATATGCCAAGTATCACATCCCCAAATGAAACCACTCGTGAGATATTTTTATTCAATGAAATGCACATTTACCCCTTAACACCTCTTTAGAACCTGAATATCCAAAACTCTTTCCTTAGTGGACGTTTTCGACATACAACGAACATATCCCCAAAATTTCATGTTTCTAACATCAATAATTTTGGCTGGGCGATGATGAGTGAGTGAGTCAGTCAGGACATTTTCTTTCAATTATTTTTGATAATTTCACCCCTCCCCATGAACCCCTTAAATTGGATTTATGAAACAAACGGTCGAACACCTATTTACTTATTTAAAGCTGTTTTCCCCCTGAGTTTGATGAGTGAGTAAGTGAGTCAATCAGTTAGGACACTTTCTTTCCTGGTTTCCCCCCCCCCCCCAGAATTTCAACCCTCTCCAAGGGCCCCTTAAATTGGATTTATGACAAAACGGTCGAACACCTCTTTACTTATATTTAAAGCTGTTTTTCCCGTCGAATTTCAAACTTCTCGCCATTGTCGTTTAAGAGATACACGCTCCGTTAAGAATCCTTCAACACCCAATTTTCACCCCTTTCACCTCATAATATACACCACACCGATAAACCCTTAGACATATGTCTGATTATTTTTAATGATAAGTTTACATACCGAATATCACATCCCCAAAGAAACAACTCATGAGATATCGTTATTCAATGAAATGCACGTTTACCCCCCTTAACACCTCTTTAAAACCCGAATAAACAAAAATCATTCCTTAGTTGACGTTTTCGACATACAGCGAACATATTCCCAAAATTTCATGTATCCAACTTGAATAGTTTTCGTTGGGCGTGATGAGTGAGTGAGTCAGACAGGACATTTTCTTTCAATTATTTTTACCAGAATTTCACCCCTCCCCACGGGCCTCTTAAATTGGATTGATGAAAAAACGCTTGAACACCTATTAACTTGTTTTTAAGCTGTCTTTTTTTTCCCTGAGTTTGATGAGTGAGTGAGTTAGTCAGTCAGTTAGGACACTTTCTCTCCTTTTTTCCCCCAGAATTTCACACCACCCCCATTGGCCCCTTCAATTAATTTATGAAAAAACGGTCGAACACCGATTTACTTACTTTTTAAGGTGATTTTTTCGCTGAGTTTCAAATTTCTCGCCTATGCCGTTTAAGAGATAGGCCTACACGCTCCGTTAGGAATCCTTCAACCCCCACTTTTCACCCCTTTCACCTCATAATAATACACCACATCGAAAAACCCTTAGACACATGTCTGCTTATTTTTAATGAATAGTTTATATGCCGAGTATCACATCCACAAATGAAACCACTCGTGAGATATTGTTATTCAATGAAATGCAGGCTTAACCCCCTTAAGACCCCTTTAGAACCTGAATATCCAAAAATCCTCCCTTAGTGTACGGTTTTGACATACAACGAACATATCCCCAAACTGCCATGTTTCCAACTTCAATATGTTTGGCTGGGCGATGATGAGTGAGAGAATGAGTCAGGACATTTTCTTTAATTTTTTTTTCTTCAGAATTTCACCCCTCCCGATGAACCTCTTATATTTGATTGTTCAAAAAACTGTCGAAAAGCTATTTACTTACTTTAAAGCAGTTTTTCCCCCTAAGTTTGATGAGTGAGTCAGTCAGTCAATCAGTTAGGACACTTTCTTTTCTGCCCCCCCCCCCCCCTCCCAGAATTTCACCCCTCCCCATGGGACCCTTAAATTGGATTTATGAAAAAAATGTCAAACACATATTTACTTATTTTTATCCTGATTTTTTTTTCCGCTGAGTTTCAAACTCCTCACCTATGTCGTTTAAGAGATACACGCTCCGTTAGGAATCTTTCAATCCCCACTTTTCACCCCCTTTCACCTCATAATACACACCACATCGAAAAACCCTCAGACGGGTGTCTTCTTACTTTTTAATGATGAGTTTATATGCCGTGTATCACATCCCCCAATGAAACCAATCGGGAGATATTGTTATTCAATGAAATGCAGGTTTAACCCCCTTAAGACCCCCTTTAGAACCTGATTATCCGAAAATCCTCCCTTAGTAGACGGTTTTGACAAACAATGAATATATCCCCAAACTGTCATGTTTCTAACTTCAATAATTTTGGCTGGGCGATGATGAGTGAGTGAGTGAGTCAGGACATTTTCTTTCAATTTTCTTTTTTCAGAAATTCACCCCTCCCCATGAACCCCTTAAATTTGATTTAAGAAAAAAAACTGTCAAAGAGCTATTTACTTACTTACTTACTTACTTACTTACTTACTTACTTACTTAATTTCCCCCTGAGTTTGATGAGTGAGTCAGTCAGTCAATCAGTTAGGTCACTTTCTTTCCTGTTCCCCCCCCCCCCCCCAGAATTTCACCCCTCCCCGTGGGCCCCATAAATTGGATTTATGAAAAACCGGTCAAACACATATTTACTTCTTTTTTATGTTGATTTTTTTCGCTGAGTTTCAAACTCCTCGCCTATGTCGTTTAAGAGATACACGCTCCGTTAGGAATCTTTTAATCCCCACTTTTCACCCCTTTCACCTCATAATATACACCACATCGAAAACCCTCAGACACATGTATTCTTATTTTTAATGATTAGTTTATATGCCGAGTATCACATCCCCCAATGAAACCAATCGGGAGATATTGTTATTCAATGAAATGCAGGTCTACCCCCTTAACACCCCTTTAGAACCTGAATATGCAAAAATCCTCTCTTAGTGAGCATTTGCGTCCCTTGAGGAAGCTGCATACCAAATTTCATTCCAATCTGTTCGGTGGTTTCTGAGATTTCGTGATGAATGAATGAGTGAGTGAGTGGTATTTGACAAATATACTGTATCGTAGAAGATGGTGTCAAGTCTTTGTTATGCTAAACTCTGTTGACAGTGCTGTGTGAGTAGTTGAGTAACTAACGGGATTTCAAGTAAAGATCCTCATTTTCTATACCGGTAGTGCAGAGCACGAATGGCATCCAGTCGGCCGTGTCTCGACTTGAGCTATGTTGCCATGGAAACTATCTGCCTTGCCATTCCTTCATGAGTATATTTTATGATTTGATTTGCCTGTGCTTGAGTGCAAAAGGGCCGAAATCAGAAGAATGAGAAAGACTATCGAAAATTCATGTAGCCAGCGGTTCGTTCTGGGTCCTAAACTATGTGTATGCAAAATTTGGTTGAGATTGGTGGAACGGTGTAGATTTGTATACGGAACAGACCCACCCACATACATACATACAGACTTTCACTTTTATATATAAGATATAACTAATGTTATAACGGGATTCCAAATGTGATTGCGGGCGAAGCCGCGGGTAACAGCTAGTTTATAATATAGCCTTTCTCTCTTTATTACCCTTTTGTCATTGGTCCGTACCGTACCGGCAATTAATAGAGCGACCCTTATATTAGTTACCTCTAGGTCTAGCTTATGTATGAGATAACCTGAATTTACCCAACTGTCACTACCATACAGCAAGGGCGGTCCAAATTCTAAGCGATATAGATAGAGTTTTAAGGCTACAATAACTTTGTTTCCGTAGAATACTGTAGTTTACAACTGAAAACTCACTATATCAGCATTTACACTTTAACACTATTTTCTTTTCGCCATACTACCATCCGGAGGGGATATTCGACACTCTAATGTTTTACTTGCTCTATGACAGCATTATGCCTTTCTCTATAATGCTATTTTTCATTTTATAGCCCTAATTATTAATTGTCGGGTTGGCCGAGTGGTCTAAGGCTTTTGACTTAAGCTCAAATTTCCTATATATAGGAAGCAAGGGTTCGAATCCCTTACACGGCACAACTATTACCTCAACATTGGTTGTCTGCATTGTAACATCATGGTACTCAATACACAAGACAGCAAATAGAATACATTACTATAGTAAGTTGCTAGTCAACGGACCTCGCAGCTTTGAGTTCGAGTGAGCAGTACTAAACACAGTTCACCATAACATTTAGGTCTATTCATTTATTTAAATTGTTAATTACAAAGGTTGTAATAATTTTTAATGGATTATTAGCACAATATTTGGGATAAGTTGTTTAGGAAAGGAAAGTTCTAACTCTAGCCGAGACTGTTTTACGATATACAGCACAGGTTTTCAGTAATAGTGCACATTTGCCACACGATACTAAGTGTCCACAAGGTAAGAATACAATGCCCAGTTTCTCTTGGTAGCAGATTTTACACAACAGCTGTTCTTCATGCTCTGGTTTGGTAGGGCTACTTTTGTTTATTGAACGAGGGGCTGGAAGACTAGATTCTTTCTCTTCAGAATAATGAATTTGTGCCACTTCTTTTAATTCAGAGGGAGCTTTAATATCTTGTATTTCACTTGCTGTAATAATGGATTTTCTCTTGCCATAAATCTCGTTCACAAAGTTCTGACCCTTAAGCTGTGCAATGTACGTACATTTAGGATAACAAAAAGCAGGTTCCACAAAAGGGTTGTCTTCCAATCCTTTAAACCACCTCCATAATGAAAGGATAGAGTTTTGTCCCCTTCACCTGTATAAAAAAAAGCCAGCTTCGCTCAGTTTAGCGGGACGTTGCATCAATGTCACTGGCCAAAAGTTCTCATAATTTTAACCTTTTTTTGTACGGAATTGTACTCAAGATGCACTGGCTCTTTACTCTTGTGGATTCGCAAGCGTTTTAAAGCTTGGTCATTGAGTTTAGCTTTACCGTTCTGCTGCATAGCACTTGATAGCATTTCCAGTCCCCGTGGACCGCAGGTATCAACTCCTTGCAGTTGCACTGTTGCTGTCTGGTATAACAGAGGAGTGGTTCGGATTTATTGGCATGTTACGCACTGACAATTTACGAAGGTAAGGGCAACTAGGATACCATCTTATATGGTCTCGGAAGGGTCGCCACCTTCTTCCCAGTGTTCTATTTCCACACTGCAAAACACGCATCGGACAATATCTGCTCTTGCCAATATTGCCATTATCATCATTCCACAGTCGCCTCCGTAGCGTAGCGGTCAGCATGGTTAGCTGCCGTCCCGGAGGTTCTGGGTTCGATTCCCGGCTCTGCCACGAAATTTGAAAAGTGGTATGAGGACTGGAACGGGGTCTACTCAGCCTCGGGTGGTCCAAATGAGTCGAGGGGTTTCGATTCCCACCTCAGCCATCCTCGAAGTGGTTTTCTGTGGTTTCCCACTTCGTCTTCGGGCAAATGCCGGGATGGTACTGCCCCCATAAATTGAATTATATTGAGACCACGATGGCTGTATTGGCATAAATAAATAAAGTTATGAATGTCATAGTTGTGACGTGTATATTCATGACGTAGGCACGGATGACGCAGATTTCATGCAAGTAGGCTGGTTGAGCTGAGATTCTTGGTGACGTCATGATTTTGTTCGAGAAAGATCTGAGATTTACGACGCAGTCGCAGGAAACAAGGTATCGTGCTAAGGAAGAAGTTACGCTATTGGAGGAGAGACTCGAACCAATGAACGATAGTTTGGAAGGAAGACGGAGATTGCTGAAACTACGATATTTAATTACTTTTGACATGCAGATTTGTGGAAAACTATTTTCAGTTATGGCATTGATTTGGAATTTTGAAGAAATTAATTTTGAGTTTTTGAAATTCGAAAATCCGTCAAGTATAGCCAAAGTTGGAACTTCTAGCAATGACGGAGCAACAGGCTATGGAAGGGATGGATACGCCCCTTAAGAAGTTGATAAAAGGTCGTGCACAGAAGAGAGGAGCTCTCATATCTCTCATACCGCTGATACCGCATATATATTTCTGATGTCAGATAGTCATTGTCGAGTGAATAAGTGAAGCAAGTCATCTTTAGCGTGTGGTTAAAGCCCGGCGCATCGAACGAACACGGAGCAGTTCCATTTTACGCTGTTCGAAACTAGGTGAAGTTGTAACGCTCACATTAACGTTTCTACCAGATAAGATATAAAGAGTTAACTTCTGCCTTCATTATAATTCAATTGGGCAGTACAACATTGAGGTGTGTAGAAGATTTGAACAATTTCACGAGTATATTTTGAAAGATATTGACATTTTAAGGCTGCAGACAAAAGTGATTTTCTCGCCACCTGAGAAGCACTTTTAAAATTCTACATTATACACTACGGCTGACACGTGCATCGCAACCGTGATATTGGAGAATACGTTCGGTAATACAACGATACATTCTACTATGGAACATTATAATCTTGCAGTGCTTTCAATGATTATAACAGAAGTTGAGATGGAAGGCTAAGGCTTTAATGCAATTGGGACATATATCGATGGAGTGAAGTAACAGCATGGAACTTCGTTAATCGTCTTTCTACAAAAGCGAGCATGTAGTGAACATCCAACTACACTCATGCATCGTGAATCCATCGCTGAATTATATCAAATGACAGTGGAAATATCATCATACTCCACGATTATGAATATTTCTGCGGAAATAACTGCAATAAACTTCATGGCGAATTACGACTGGAACTTCAGGGAACTTTCAAGAGAGGCCAGGGAGGACCCGGCTCACAAAGAAGAATTTTGCCAGAAGGATGTCTTTCGTATACATGGAGCAGTGCAATTTCCGGAGGAGGAAGCAGTTCGATTCTCCGAGGACGCTGATTCCAGGTTCGAGGACGGAGCACATCTTTACGCTGGTGAAATGGAACCAACAGCAGTTTTCTTTGAAAACTTTCCTCTAGAACTTCAATCAACAGATAAGGTAGTCGTGAACGTTTCTTGTATTATTTGAGTCATGTAGCGATATCTGAGCAACCATTTTTCCCATATTTTTTGTCCTATCTTTTGCCCCATTTTCTTGCTTGACATTTCTGTACTTAGTACACTTCGATGATTTATGCCTTTTTCTACGATTTGTTGAGACATTGTTATGTCATTGGCATAGTTAAATAATTTTGGATCAGTTGAGACTGATAATTAGATTCTTTCATTAATTTGCATATTTTTGTAGTAACGATTTGACTGTAAAGTTAACGATTTCTATGGCAGATTTGAATTCAGACAGCGTGTCATTTTATTAAAGTAATTCTATTCAGTAAATTACTTTGACCAATTTTCTGTCATCCTCAAGAAAGAAGAATGATTAAATGATTTTAGAGCGTTAAAATCTAATACGTTATTGACGATCTTTGAAATACTAGTCGTCTTATGAACATGATTGCAACATAGACATTTATCATTGCATTATAGACAATTTTATGAAATATGAACTTTGATTACGATTTATTGAATACATTATAGTAATGAACATTTGATAGGAGTTTTTCTCAATTATAGATTGGAACAATAATGTTTGCATTACACAGTCTAATTGTATTCTATTCGACTATTTATGCAGTTTAGATGAACTTTGATTGAAGACAGTATTTTTATACTGCGTTACTTTGAAGATATTAATCTCAATTTTGATAGACCAGGGTGAAGTGTCTAATCGTATTTGCTATTAAATTTATTTGTGATTGGCAAATTTTTACTTCATATCGATTCATGAATGAAACCCACGAAGGTTAAAAAATAGCTGTCATTAATACAATTTATGAATGTAAGAATTTTTGAAGAGGAACAATGGATGTATAATCGTTAGTTCAGTGGACCTGTAAACGTCGCTGATGAGTAATGCCCTTGAATAATGAAGGAGGTTCCCACAGTAATAAATGAAGTTGTTGTATTTATGAGTGGAGGTTTTTGTATGTAATTTGGAAGATTTTGATGCCATATATATTAAGATATATGATGAATTCTGGGCCTATTGTTGAGCAATTTTGTGCGTTTTGAGCGAAGTATTTTTCCGCTGAATGTATTGTCCTGGTTCTTTGAAAGTTATTCATGTGAAGATACTGTTAAAGTTAACAAGAGTGTTAAATAATTTGAGATGAAGATTTTGAATGGAGGTTACCGTCACAAATAATTATAATTATTATTAAACCTTATTAAACCTGAATTTGACATTTAAATATAACTAACCTTCATTGGTCGATTATATCAACACAATTTGAGTAAATATCAACCGGATAAACGTGTGGTTTAATGTATTTCTTATATAAATAATATAAACAATATAATATTGTAAATAATTTTGTAAATATCTTTGTTAAATAATATGAAATGAAAGGGATTAATAGAGGCGTGTATAAAATTTCCAATTGTCGTTTGACATTGTTATAAACAATTTATTATTGTTATAAATAATTAATGAACTTTTGTTATTAACATTTAGAGTTTTGTTTTTATACTCTAAACAACGCTAATTAAGCAAGTGGATTGAACAATTAAACATGATTTGGGATTGTTGGAGTAATCCACTGGTGTTTGAATGGAGCATTTAAAGGATTTGCGTGCTAATATTTCAGTTGAGATGTGGACATTTAACGTGTTTTGAAGGGAGAGCTAAGCTCTGATGTAACTCGCTTATGCTAGGGTTGACCGGACAGGTGAGTCCACTTTGACGATGCAGGTGCATTGCAGCTGGCCCGGACAACTGTATGATAGAGGCCAAGGACGTTTACATAATAGCCTTGTGGCTATAAATAAAATGTGATGTGTATAAACACGCAAAACAATTGCTATATGTGTCTCGTCCCAAATCCCGTTTCCATTCCAAGTGCATTATTATAATTACGTTATTTTGAGCTTGAGAAAGCTGAAACATTGTATGTAGAGTATACCAGTCCGACAGGAGGACATGGTTATGTGGTCGATGACTTCTGATTGCCACGTGGATTTTGTTGTTTTATTTTTGTTAATTCATTCTTTTTGTGAAATAAATTATTGTGCAGTTTAAAGTTTCTCGTCTTCGTTATGGTTCATTTTAAATATCATGGTGGAGGTTATTGTGTGGGCATACTTTAAGTGATCCAGTTGACAACCCAGTCCCCGAGATAAATTTAAGAGGTAAGTAAAGGTAAGTATGAACCCCCGTATATTTTGGTGTGTTCCACAATAATTTCTTGTTAACTATTGTGCTCTAATCTCGATAGTATCTGTCAGTGCCATTTTCATTGATGTAGCTGTGCCGGTGCGTTTGATTATTGGCAATCCGATTGAGGGGGCGGATATCTGACAGCCTACTATCCTGATAACGGGGACAGTACCTACTGTGAGGCCTCGGCCGCCTCCTTCCCTCTTCCTCGCTTCTCCATCTTCCATCCCTTCCCATCCCTCATGAGGCCCCTGTTCGCTTTGCAGGTGAGGCCGCCTGGGCGAAGTGCTGATCACATCTCCCCGGTTGTATCCCTCCCGACCAGATGTTCCAGGCTCCAGGACACTGCCCATAGAGGCGGTAGTGGTGAGTTCCCTCGCTGAGTCCGTGGGAACCACCAACCTAGAGGGTAAATTGACTAAATGAAAAAATCATCATTCCACACAACACAATTTGAATCAAATTTTAATAATAGTTCATGCATTAAAAACTCTATTCACATGGCTCCTTATTCTAAATACAGCCAAGAATGCTAGCCACTATGCAACAAGGTGCTTGCTTCTCTGTGTTCACAGGATGCCCACTAACCTTCTTATCCCAAAGTTTCTTTAACCCTTTCACTTTCAAGCTCTCAGCTGATGGATGAGTGAAAAATGTCAGCCATATTTACTGCGCTATGCACACACTTCTTTTAAAATGAGATGGCAGCTAGACCAATTGGCAACTCAAACTAACACTTGGGGCGCTGCGGTCGGTCTGGATAAGTAGGGTAAAAATATTCAATAACACGCGTTTGATATGGAACACTTTTTATTTTTCGGTTATAATTAGTAAATGTGGTCCCTGAAATAATGACAGTGTTATTTTTAAGTGTATATATGTATAACTTTGCGATACACGCCATCTAATTTGTGTCTTCCACTGGATTTTATGTGTCAATTGCATATTATCAAGCTTCGGTTTTCTGCTGGTATTTGTTTTTGGTCAGTTCGAGTCATGGCGTTGTTACGTTTAAAAGCTATATTTGAGTTTGCTCACTGTACCATAGACTCTAGAAATTATTTGCTGCTTGGTAGGGCGAAGGGATGAGTTTAACTTGTATTAAAACTCGGGGGAGACAGGAATTGCTTGATTTGGATGGTTAGCAGGTGGATTTGGTGTTGAATATCGGACTGGTAGCAGGTTCTCACAGAGTAGATATTTACCCTGCGAAGTCAAATTAGGCCTATATGACTCGTAGTGGAATGGCTGGGATATCGCAGAGCGAGGTGATGGCGATTGGTAGGGTTATTGGAAATGAACTAGGGAGCGGGGAAGGATACCTGACTGTTGAAGCTTGGCTGTCCTCGGCTGGTGTAGGCTTGGCTGTCTTGGTACCGGTACGGCTTGGCTCGGCGAGACTGTGCTTGGCTGTCTAGGTGCGGCTTGGCTCGGCGTAACAGTGAATAACCCGTCCTGTCGTCAGTGAGTGTAGTGGTGAGTGGTCCAACCCGTTCCTGTTGCCCGTATTTATTTGGTATCGTCACCTCTCGGCTATTGCTATTTGCATCTTTTGGAAAGTGATGAAAACATTTATCCGCAGCCCTCTTATACATCGACTTACAGCCGTAAACTGAGCAATATACTTTGCTTTTACTCATTCTGCACTCTATCAACGAGTAAAACGTATTACTTATGTATAAAGACACGAAGAATTTACCATGATCTGCGTACCAATACAAGAAACCTTATACAAACAGACACAACGTGACAAAAGTACCCTACTTGGTAAGTTTCTCATTTTTACCGCTAGATGTCATATCAGATAGCTGGAGTTGCCAATGAAGATATTAAAATGAAATTTAGTAGTCTAAACATAGAGTGTATAAATCACTCGGTTTTACTGAAAATGAGTGTTGTCTCTAAGCCAAATGATTTCAAAGTTAAAATAATAATATTAGTAGAAAACAAGCTAGCCACGGTGGGTGAGTGGTCAACGTGTCGGTCTACTAACCCCAAGCTTGCAGGTTCGCTCCTGGCCGTGGTAAGTGATTTTTTTTTTGAAAGGCGGCAAAAATTAGGACACCATGTCATACGATGTTGGCATGTCAAAGAACCCATTTGAATACAGTAGGCCGTGTTCATAATAGCAAAATTAATCTCGGGAGTTTCCGCCAGCACAAAGTTCCTCATTTCTCTACTAGAGAGCGCTATAGTGTTCAAGGAGCTTAGATATCTAACCTCCTTGACATTCATAGTGCTTCAAGGAACAACGAAATTCGACATGCAAGCTACCCTTTGGGTGTCAAATAACAATGCTTGCAACCGGCACCCGAGGCCATACGATATTATTATTAGTAGTAGTAGAAAACAGGGTTCAAATTTCAGATTTGAAAGTTTTAAAGTAATACAGGGTCATCGAAAAATAATGCCATCATTTCAAAAAATTATAGCACCGAAACCCTTTATGTTAAACGTGTAATTCTTTCACTGAACGCTAGCTGGTTAAAGTAAGTTTTGTTTTGGAGGGGACGTGACCTTGCTATGTGCACACTGGATGTGCAGTAGCCAAGGTCGGCCGGGGGCGCGCGCGTCAATGAAGTCCTGACCTCACCCCTTTGGATTTTTTTTCTGGGGGTACATTAAAAACATTGTGTATACAGAAACAAAATCGGGATTTGGAGCACCTGTGGGAGCGAATTTCTGCCGCCATCTTGACAGTTATTCCTGAAATGATTGCACGTACCAATCCAGCCATTGGGAAAGCGTGCGTTCAATGCTGATGTTGGTGGTCGGCCTGGCCTAGATTTTTTCTCTTCAGTCCCTGTTTTCTTAAACTGATTAAACCATCGAATGACAGCTTTGTAATCAGGTGCAGTTTGTCGGGCGGTGCAGTCAATGGCGCGCACCCCCGGCCGACCTTGGCTACTGCGCATCTAGTGTGCGCATAGCAAGGGCACGTCCCCTCCAAAAAAAACTTACTTTAACCAGCTGGCGTTCAGTGAAAGAATTACACGTTTAACATAAAGGGTTTCGGTGCTATAATTTTTTGAAATGTTGGCATTATTTTTCGATGACCCTGTATTGGGAAATGGAATTCACTGTACAAGTCTGCTATTCATATTAAAATAAACTTTATATTATTTTCTAGTAGCCTATGATAAATATCAAAATTCAGGAATTACCAACGAAAATAGAGAATTATACACCCATGTTTGCCACCAACCACGATGTAGACAAGATTCGAAACACTGTGAAAAAAATGTTACAGACTCTACGAATTAATATGAACACAAATTGTCAGCAGTTCCTGCGGAATATACAGGGTGTATCTTAATTACACCGACAAAAAATCAGGGACGCTCTGCGTGTTATGTAAAAGACGATGCCGCAATCGGATTGGCGGAGAAAATTTTCCCTCCGAGAAAATGAGGTTACTTTGTTACATCCGGGCGCGCGATTCAAATCTACGAACTCGCCGTATTTGCTGAGCTAGAGAGCAAGCCGCTGGCTGCCTGGCTCAGCAAATACGGCGAGTACGTAGCTTTGAATCGCGCACCCGGAAGTAACAAAGTAACCTCATTTTCTCGGAGGGAAAAATTTTCTCCGCCAATCCGATTGCGGCATCGTCTTTTACATAACACGCAGAGCGTCCCTGATTCTTTTTAACGGTATAATTAAGATACACCCTGTATATGAGTTAAAATTGTGTTCTTCCTATTTCCTGAACATTGCTGCTATCCAGCATAAAAATAACTAAATAATCAATAATAGGCCTATAGGCCGATAACGATAGATCGTTAACCGGACAGATTGGGCACGACCAGTGGGTAAGGGTTAAAATAGTGACTCTCGCTTACTTGTCGTCCTTCCCAAAATGTCATATGCCATGACATTGCTACTCTCCCCTGCTGACTGCTTGTTTAGCTGTTTCAATCTCTGCTTCTGTGTTGTCTTGTGAAGTCATTAACCCCTGTACCACCAAATAGTACATTCTGTCAGCATGTCGGTTCTTCCCCCCATATTGTTACGGCTGTGAGTTTGTGTCACCGCTCACCGCATGAGTCACAACTGCCCCAGGGCTGGGCTGTGCCCTGCCTCCTGTATTGCGTGCGCCTTATGCAACAGGGCTACTAGGACAAAGGGATAGTCCTGAATATTCGTGACTGGACCAGCGATGGAAACCTCGAGAAGCCGTGAACCCTGGATGGTTCTAGAAGCATTTATTGAGTCACCGGCCTGCTATATAAGTGCGACCTGTCAAGCAGTGGTTGTTGTTGTGTTTTACGAGCTAGTGTGAGCGATTATCCTGAGCGACAGAAGTGTGGTGACTTGCGAAACCCCTAGTGTAGTGGGGGAAGTGAGGAACATACAGGGGACTGCCTGTGTTTTGAGTGAGTGTGCTTTCACTGAGTGTCTGAGATATTGAGGTTACGAAATCCAGTGACATTGTTTCTCCCAGCTTGTGAACAGCGTGCAGCAAGTGCTCGTAAGTAACTGTAGTCGGCGTACATTAGAAAGAAGTTGCATGTAGTTCTGTCAAGGCCACTAGGCTCATTAGCGGGAGGATTAACTTCTGTGGTTTGTTGACAAGTGAAAGGGCAAGAGCTCTCCACAAGCAAGAGACTTGAGGAAACTGGAGCAAGGTTCCTATTGCTTGTATTTGCTGATGAGTAGTGTAATTTTCTGGCCGCAATAAAGTTAATTATTTCTTTAAGCAGTAATTGGTGTTGTGCTTCCTACCCACCGTAATCCAGTTAACAAAAGTGCCACTAGGGGTGGCACGTAACAATATGCTTGCACCGTGTCACTGTCTCTTATCTCTTCTCTGGTTGCTGTGACACTGTCCAACTTTTCAGTCAGAGCACAATATAGTCGGTGGCGTAGTTGGTAGCATACTGAGCTTCTATGTCCAAGAAAGCGGGTTCAAACCCGGCCGAAGCCTTCGGATTTTTTAAGAGCGTTAAAAATCCCTCAGTATGCCTTCCTTCGGAGGGGAAGTAAAGCCGGCGGTCCCATGTCATAGATTTATGGCATGTTAAAAAACCTTCCACTAATTGCACCTGTGTGAAGCTAAATTGGATAGGTTAAGAATGTAAACAACGCTCTTAGGTTTCTACGTTCGTTGCCAAGAGCCGACTGCGGTGGCGTCTAGTAGCTATGTTCTGAACTTGGCCTAGTAGTCGTTGACGGTGGCGCTTGGCAGCAAAAGTAGGAACTATTTGAAAAATTCTAAGTTGCAGTACTGAACCCTTCAGAAAATAAAGGGTTCAGTACTTAAATTAAGAAACAGATAACACACACTAATACAGTCATCACAATTAACACCGGTTATGAGACAGATTCTACACACACCCAAAGTACTCGGGGCTACATGATCGCGTTGTCGCAGCCCCTAAACTTAAGAACCAACCAACACAATATACGCCTAATCCCAATTCCTGGAACTTGTACAAAAAATCACCTGAAAAATATTACATGTGGTTAAAATAGAAATATATATTTGTTATGGTTTACAGATGACATGTTCCGCTCATCAAGCGAGCATCATCAAATCCAAATATACTGGACAAAATAGCTCCACAAACCGACAGTAGTGGCTACGCTGGCTAAAGCGCAGCATTAGGTCATGGGGCCAAGCTCTCTGCTGACTCGGTAGATGCGTGGGTTCGAGCCCCACCGTCGGCCGTCCTTGAAATGGTTTTCCGTGGTTTCCCATTTTCAACACCAGGCAAATGCTGGGACTGTTCCTTCTGACAGGCCACGGCCGATTCCTTCCACATCCTTGCCCAGTTTCATTCACCATCATTCATTTCATCTCTCATTAACTCCTCTCCTGAGGTTGGTGTCAGGAAGGGCATCCGGCCGTAAAAACCATCGCCACAAAGACTTCCATCGCATCTCATCCCCGACCCCGTTGGAAAAACGGGAATAATAAGGGGTAGACATACAATACAAAGCACTACGAAACCCACAATGACATCCACAAACTGATCATTAGTCTACATGAATCGCAGATGTGCTCTAACGTTCCCTTTTTTCATAATTGGTTGGAACCTACGTGCTTAATGCATTAAGCTTCAGACAACCTCAGTTCTTACCTGAAGCACGACAAAATTAAAGATTACCACAAAACATTGCCCAAATGTTTTCTTTTAGCTGTTTTTAATAACTGCAACATTTGGTTTTTACATTTTAGAACTTCATTTTAATTAGCTACACATAATTATAGAAATAAATATTGTCAAATACAGTCTATATTTCTTCATTTATTATTTGTAAGGATATTCATTTGTTTTAATAATTATTTCTGAGGTTTAGTCATAGGAAATTATTGTTATTGTAATCAGTAAATTGCACGTAAATTGCCAAAGTGTGATGATCCCCGCTTTATTAAACTGTTGTTGGAGCTTCGTCTATCTGCACTGTGTGGTACGAAGCATTGTATCCTGAACTGAGTCGTCACTCCAACTCTTAGACACTGTGTGACCAGCATTGACCCACGTTTCATCTAACCACACAATATCCATAAAACTTTTGTCCTTAATTTTATTTAGGAACTGACACCTCAAAGCCACAATATTTGGCATCTCCATGATCGCCTTCCTGCCATTAATTTTCTTATATTTAAATCCCAGATAATGCAACACTTTATTCAGTGAAGAAAGGCTTCCTTGAAATAATTCTGCCTCTCTGAGCAAAACAAGAAGTTTGCAACATGTTGGATTTTTTCCCTAAAATAATAGCTATAAATATGCCGTCTAACAGCATCTTGTTGAAAGCCATATAAATTAGTGACCACCCCTTCCCTCTGCCTCTTCTCCCCTGGAGTTGATAGTTTAGACGGGCCAGCATATTCAGACGGGAACTTCTCTTATATCACTCGGTACACAGTAGCTTCACTCACACCAAGAGCCTTTGCTGTTCTTTTCCTCACCTGAACAAATGGAATCAGAGGTTACTCCCATAAGCGCATACTTTCCTCTTCTTCCTCCATAAAATTTCTTACAGCATATACCGTCTCCCTTGCTTGGCTATGGAGAGTCACACCACGGCCTGAAGTTGTTCTATGTCACGGAGATTGGATCCTGGACCTTCCGCAAGCACGTTCCGATGCCATTTTTACGTAACAAAAATAGTCATGATGATGCGAATAAAAGAAATAAACTCAAAATCTGTATATTCACACGCCCCCAACAAACACGGGACGATAACGCTTACTGTAGCCTATGAAAGAATAAGCAAATGCACTCAATAGATACACGGGATAATACTAATGACAGTGTCGAGTCAAGGCACAGTAGAACACTGCGTCAAACCATGTGCTCACTGTTGTGTCGGCATACATTGCAACACTGCTCGCTGTTGCTATGGAGACCGTTACCCCTCCCCCCCCCCCCCCCTGCCTCCTCATCGCCGCTCCTCACCTCACACTTCAAGCGGATGACAGCTTTCACCATCCATCTTTTGTAAATCAGAGTATAGTGTTACCAATTAAATAATTTCACTTTTGACCTAGGCCTAGAGTTTTGGACAAATGTCTTAATGATAGGCTATAACAAATTTGGGTTTTGAATAGCGATTTAGGGTGTTATTTAAATTACACTAAATGTAAAACAAAAAAATTTCTCTAATGATAATAGAGAAATTTTATGGATATCGACGAATATCTAGCGCGCTAGCGAGTAATCGCTACTCTGTATGTTGAATTTGGTGACACTGTCCACAAACGTTTGTGACGTTAGGCGTTGAAGAAGTGGGAGAACTTTGTAAGCAATGAATACAGTGGGTTATTTAACCCTTACAGTGCCAAGATGCCGATGCATCGGCACTCAAGTTCCTTACGAAAAATGCCAAGATGCCGATTCGATCGGCAAGCTCTTATATGTGTTGTAGTTATGCGGTGTGGTACTAGATCGCTCTACAAATCGCGCAGTAAGAAGGTAGAATGTTTGTAATTCCTTCGTATGTCATCAGATGGCACTGAAATAGCTTAATTTTTGCTTGTTTACTCGTACATTATGAGTGTATAGTCTGCGCGCGCTTGACGTCTATGATCCAATATGGCAGCCACCTTGTTTGTTTATGTCCACGTGTTGTGATTTATTGTTCATCATTTTAAGCCCTAACTGACACAATTGAGTTATTTATCGTGATAAATTAAGTCTATTATTATTTCTACTGCAGTAATAGTTCAGTAGCATTTTATCTAGGACTTAGTAAAGTTGTAAATAATACATTTGTCGCAAGAAGGCATGCCTTCACGTAGGCCTATTTCGGGTGAAGAAATTGAGGAACTTTTAGATCGCTTTGAAGATATAAGCGACTCTAATTTTAGTGAAAGTGATGAATATGATGTTTCTGCTACTAGGCACATTTCTCTCAAATGATCACTATTCCTCTCCTAATTTGATAAAATATCCAATCGTTGACAGTTACACTGTTGGTGTGTTCACTCCACATGTTCCATGTATTTGGAAATTAATTTATAAATTGCAAAGTATGCCTACTATAACAGTATAAATTGGTATATATGATCCTAAATATGAGATAACATTAATTATCTTCACTTATACACTTTTGATTTAGTGTACAATGTGCTAATTCATTTCAAATCATAACTTTTTTATTTTTCATAAAAAAATATTATAATTTTGTGCACAGTATTCCTTGAAATATTTTTTGTCATATGTAAGTCACATGTTTATAGTCCTTGGAGTATATCAAGCGAACATACCAAATTGTATTTCCATATCTTTTAAACTGAGGCTTTTATTAATTTTTTATGCAGTGATGCAAACTCCATTGAAACATGCCTGGCATTCGATGCATATGATGACCTATTCGGGGTCGGCATCCAAAGGGTTAATGAATGCACCTTTTCTTCTCATTCACTCGAAGATAAAAATAATAGTTCGCAGAGGACAGTTTTCTCTCAGACAAACAATACCGTACCAGTTTCGTATTTGTACCATTCTTTGATGGACTTCATTATTTTGCATATGTGTAAGTGTAATGTGCCTGTACAGTCATGGAATACAAGGCACAGCAGTGACGATTCTTCATGAAGATCTATGACATGCGACATTTTTGTCCGTATTAATTGAGTAGGACTACAATATAATTTTCATTTTTCACTTTTCAATACAAATTTGATATACTGTTACAGTGTTACTTGTACATGTTTTGATCAGTATTTGACGATCCTCAACCAAAATGCAGCAATCTCTCACATTTAATTAGATTAGTCTTGGAGAACATTTTATGCACCATATGTACTGTCGACCAAAGTATTATGTGCACTCGAGTTTGAAGGTTGTTTGTGAAGTAACCAATAGACCTACATAAAATCCAATAACATCATCATTTTCGTCGTTCTATTTTACGCTGGTTCATGTAGGTTTGGAATTTTTAATTTATATTTTAATATTTTTTATGTCAGTTGGAACACAAAAAGGACCCGTTTTTAAGCGCGTTTCAGCCATGCGTCACATTTAAGAATTAGTATCTCAAATACCCGTCATCAGATCGAATCCAAATTGTAACACAATATACATTGGAATGTTGTAAAACTGGTTTATTAATTTCAATTTTTTGTGTGTCCAAGAACAAAGTTGTTATCATTTTTGTAAGGTAACTTTTCCTTGGCCCGGGGTGGTTGGTAAATGTAGTTCTTTGTCGCGTTGTAATCCTTATACATCAAAAGGTTATGCTGTATGATTGTGAAATACGTAAATTAATTCACCTATTTTATATCGGTTTGTATTTGTACGGGTAAATAAGACATGGTTCACCAGCTAACCGCTCCGGGGAAAGTTGCACATCGTTGCCAAGATGGAGTCCAACACGCGTCGTGGCGTGCCTCGCTCGGAAGTGATGGGCTCCATCTCGGCAACGCTGTACAGCTTTCCCCGGAGCGGCTAGCTGGTGAACCATGTCTTATTTCCCCGTACAAATACAAACCGATATAAAATAAGTGAATTAATTTACGTATTTCACAGTCATACAGCATAACCTTTTGATGTACAAGGATTACAACGCGACCAATAACTACATTTTCCAACCACCCCTGGCCGGG
The DNA here is from genome assembly GCA_946902985.2 of Meconema thalassinum. Taxonomy (NCBI): domain Eukaryota; kingdom Metazoa; phylum Arthropoda; class Insecta; order Orthoptera; family Tettigoniidae; genus Meconema; species Meconema thalassinum. Next base: position 243,004,634 of record OX336394.1, on the reverse strand, counting down.
AAAACGTTACCTTACAAAAATAATAACAACTTTGTTCCTTGGACATACAAAGTTTTGGAATTAATAAACCAGTTATTCAACATTCCAATGTATATTGTGTTAAAAGTTGGATTCGATCTGATGACGGGTGTTTGAGATACCCTACTGGTTGCGTTCACGGTAGCAAACAGTTGATCAACAGCTCCAAAGCTGATGCATCGGGAGCGGGATCAGGTTTTACGTGTACCTGTGAACGGTTTGCTCCATCTGATCTGTAGCAGCGCGCGTTGTTCGAAAGTGGACAAGGGCGATGTTGAAATGATCAGATAATCTTATGAGAGTGAATGCTGATATTAGATCAGTATCTAATTTACCTTTAGTTTTACAACTCGGAACGAAATTGCTCTGAAACTATGTACCGAAGGCTGTGAACATGTATCAAACCATACCTTGCTCCCGATAAAATTAGGCCTACGTACGTAAATTTCTTGTCTTTCTGATACGGCATTTATTGTGTTATGCTAGTTCGGCGACGGTAAAGAATACTTAACAATTTAACGTATGGTAGGCTACGGTATATTAAGGTGGTATATCTCAAGATTTATGATAATTGAAGTCATTTTAATCCCTTCAAATTGAACACGGTAGGTTAGGCCTACGTCTCAATAGACGAATATTTATTCAAGAATATCAATATACTGTACCCTTTTACCTACCAATACCTGTTGAATACCTGGATAGCAGCTGGATCGTAGAACCTGAAAATTCCCCGGCTCTAAAGACCCCCAATTCTACCAACAGACACAGGGATAATAGGGCCACTCGAATACCTAACAGGATGTATTAAGACTGACCAAGGCTCAGAGAAAGAAAAGACTAGCTCAAAACACAAGAATTCTTCAAAAGGAAGAAAGAATCTCTAAGGTGTGGTAAACCCTAAAATACCTAGCGATGGCCCCCTTAATACACCCTTCCATCACCTCTATAAAGCATCACGCAATAATTAAAACCAAGTAATAAATTAGTTTATTGCAAGAATAAACATGACAAGTAATATCAATTTTGTCGATACCACGACCAATCAAAAAATCTCATTGATTATACTGGATTGTCTTTCAACTGAGGAAAAATGGGAAAGACTTTCAAAAAAGAATTACCCATTATCTCAACTAACTTTTAGTTGATTAAAATATAAGGCATATTAATAATAATAATAATCAATCTCATAGGATAAGCACATACAAAACAAATATTATAAGAATTGAATAAATTAAATTCATTTCGGTTCCTTAACTGAAAGAACATCTTATACAAAAATATCCTGATTATAACCAATAATCCTACACGACATTTTCAGTAGCATTATATGTTCTTGTTATTGAACGATGAAATTTATATGGCATATTTACAGAATATAATTTACACAAAATTCTAGAATAATTTCGATTATTCTCTTCCCACTGACTTAATGTCACGACATTCATTTCTGCTTAAAATTGCTTCATTTCTAATTCCAGGGTAATTCTGCCGAACAGTTAAGTTAAGCAAAAATTAATCATAGATTCAGTATTAAATAGATATCGGTGATCCTTGTTAAACATACATCCTATGGCAAAGTCGTTATATTAATTTTACTGGAAATATTGAACTGGATATCCACTCAAGATTCTCAACAATACTGCTCAGAAAAATATTAATCTTCACACAGGCATTTTCACGATAACAGCGATAAAGTCACCTATGACCAAATATTAACCATACTAGGTTAAAAACAACACCTCTCTGGGTTAAAACCCCATTCAATCTAATCCTGATTGGCACACCTGGCTCAATCCTCAACAAGGAAAATTTGCTTCGCAAAGCACTGTATCAATATACTTAAACACAAGGGCATTATTCCTAATACATGCCTCTCTAAAATCGAACATGCACCTATAATTGGAGCCTTACTGTTATAAATCCACAATTATGAAAATCAGCTGTTTATAGTAAAAGCCTGAACTCGTGTTCAAAAAAAATAATATGATTCTGTAACAGATTACTAACAAAGCCCAGTGGATTCCAGAAATACTCCACCTGTTTTAAGAAAACTTGCCTTACATTGATGTATTACATTATTCATAATTCTTAAACGTATGACTTATAGTAAGTCATTCCTGGGATTATCCTCGCAAATTTGGATGTCGTTCAAATACCCTCTTAATAGAGAAAAACTATTGCACCAAAGGCAATGATATCAATTTAATCCAGTGTTAACTTCATAAAATAAGAAAAGTATAACACTCCCAACCACTCAAACTGAGGTTGAAAAAGCAATTTATAAAAATAAATCCAATCTCAAAATAAGATCTTCCCTGATTTTCCCGAACGCGAAAATGTCGATGGATTAGTCCTACAGCATGGATCTAGGTTAGCAACAAAGGCTAAGCGACTAATGACCCATTAGGCAATCCATTTCGAAAATCACGCTCAGAAAATACAAGTTAAATCTGTTAATAAACCGAAGAAAAATAGTCAAAGGACTCGAAGTAACATTCAGAATAACAGGATCCGAAAACTTCCTAATATCGTAATAATAATACGGAAAGGAAAAATTCTCCTCAAAGAATACGATGATCCACACGAAAGTGCTTAAAGAACAATACACTAGAATATGTAAAACTCAGTCAGAGTTTTCAAAAAGAAAATTGTGTTACTAAAATGTTCTTACACAAAAAAAACTGTAGATCTTCTTCCTACATTGATTTCTCGACAAATAAGAATGAACATCTCAGTTTAAATACTGTAAAATACTACTGAAATTTTAAATTTATCCAACAAAATACACAAAGGATGCACTCATTTTGATGAGTCAAAATCCTGGCATCATAGAAGGTCAGCTTCGAAATAAACATCGAACCTGCACTTTCTACTCAACCATTTAATCTACAAAATCAAATATGGCAATGTGTGGTAGTTCAAAATGTCCACGCTACGCTACTGTAACAAGTTGAAGTGATCTGTACCTTTGGCGAATCTAGATGAGGAAAAAAGGATATCGTTGGCCATATTAGGCTCCAGACCAACAGAAAACATGCCGGACTCCAACTGGGTTTCCAGAGAACGAACCATAGTCCTCCTAGGCTCGAACAACACCCGGTCGGTCGAAATGATCCCAAAATATCCTGGCGATATCTTCCCACACATATTAGAATACCGATGGCCGGACCGCACACAGTTTATCAACTCGTCACGAAGCGAGGGTGAACTCGAACAGCCGCTAAATAGTTCCAATATATGAACGCGAATGTGAACAAGTTCACAAGAGTCCACGCGGCCCCTTGCATCACGAGAATCGCTTGCACACTTCATGGTAAATGAAAGTTGCTGCCAACATGTCCCCGCTACACCCTGCTAATGCAGTATTCTTATTTTAATCTAGCCTACCATCGTAATGGATATAAGCTTCATAGTATTCCTTCCCTCTGACACCTTGCTTAAGAATGTGCTTTTTTAAAGAAGTATAGCCACTGTGAAGAGTTTGAATCAAGTCCAGGCTGCATTTCCACGAAGGTTTATATGCAGAGTGTTACGACACAATGCAGCCGAGCTGGCGGTCGGGATTATGAAAGTATTCTCCCGCATGGCCCGTTAGTAGCTGTAGATACACGGTCGCAAAGATAAACTATTACATGTTTAAGACCATGTCTGAACCCCATTAAGCACGTGTCTACTCCACGTAGAATGCTGAACGAACTAGCGTGTACACTTCAGCACGGTCACACGTTTTTAAAATCCCGTTAACTGGCGACTTCACTTTCACTATTTCCAGGCTCAAACCTGCACGCTGTCGGTTTCTCTAGTACTTGCTCTCCGCACGAGGTCGCTTGAGCACCACATCCGCTCCCCCACTCCTCAATACGTCACGACTCGATATAAAATATATCGCAGTCGAAATGTAATCAGCAGTGGCTTAACAGATCATCTTCTGTTTTTCATACTTGCTTAATAATAGCTTTCTGCCATGGACATACACATACAGACATATGTAACTGCTTACATATAGCGCTAAATATACTTTTATTTGTATTAATCATTCTCAGGTGAATCGATCGATATAATGTTAGACACAGTCAACATGGTTATTATCGATGACCTTCGGGTTTCTCGTCGGAAACACGAGCTCTGCCGATCTCTTTCTTGACAGCATAACTTTTGCTCGCTGTAGACCGGCTGTTATGATAGACTTCAGAGGCTAGCTAGAAAGTTACAGGGCGTTCCCAAAATACTGTAACCATGTCGGTACTTAAGACCTTTAGGAATAATGGTGCATTTTCCCTTTGATACCTTAAATAAAAGTCTCCTCAACTTTTATTTACACCATTCCAGGTAATCTCGGCATATGTAGCATTATTCAGTCAACGCTCAGACTATCTTCCTCACATATCTTTTCAGGTTTTTTGCATTGAAACGACCTATCATTTCTCTTCCATTTAGGCTTACTACCTCATAACAATTATTTCCGAACGACCTAGCGATTTTATAGGGTCCGTGGAAGACATAGGAGAACTTGGTGAATTGCTTCTTAGCCACATCTGCTTTCGTCGGTTTCTTGACGAGAATCATCTCGTCTACTCTCATCGGTGGCCGATATCTTTTATTTCTGATCCGTTTATGCCGCTTCTCGGCTGCATCCATCAAGCTTTCTCTAGCTGAATTAATTCTTTCTTGGACTGTAGGCTCCCCGTCCTTAGGCAGAAATCTCACGATCTCTGTCCAGGCTCTTTCTGGCCTCTTATTATGGTGTACAACCATGGGTATGTCTGATAAGCTCTCATGGAATGTGGAATTCATGCATCTTTCCATGAGTGGGATGAACTTGACCCAGCTCGCATGATCCTCAGGACAGTAAATTCTCGCGAACTTGCTAATTTCTGCCATAACACGTTCCGAGACGTTAGATTCCGGATATCTAACGCTAGAAAACACGTGCTTGACACCAAGCCTAATCATGGCATTCTCAAATTCCATCGAAGTGAATTGAGCTCCGTGCTCCGATAGGAGAGTTACAGGTTTTCCCGCCTTTAAAAACACACTGTTTTCAAGACGGCTAAGGACTTGGGCTGTAGTGGCACTCTGCATAGGGTCGAGGGTCACGTATTTCGAGAATGCATCGATCGTGACTAGGAGAAACTGGTTTCCCCTGGCCCCCTTCGGGCAAGGACCGAAGATATCGCAAGCCATTAGCTCTCTCGGCCTTTCTGGAATAATGGCTCGAGGTCTCTCCTTTGATAACGCCGACGGGTGTTTCCCTCGTTGGCACTCCTGGCATGATCTGATAATGGCTGCTATAGTGCCCCGCATCTTGGTCCAGGTGAATGTCTCCAATAACGTTCTGAACGTTTTGTCGACACCCCCATGGCCAATGGTGCAGTGAGCTAGCCACACCAACCCATTTATCAGTTTAGGAGGGACTACAATTCTAATTTTCGTCCTCTCTCGGTCAATGTATTTACAAACGACGTCTTCACACACCAGGAATTTCTCAGATCGCTTCCTAGTATGCTCGTAGTCAAGATCGGTATGGTCCATTGCACATCTCAAAAACCTGTACATATGTCTAGTTGGGGTGTGTCTCTTCTGTGACACCGCTATCTTCTTTAGCTTCTCCAGGGTGAGTACGTGTTCCCTCTCCAACTGTACAGTGTTAATCTCGATCTTACTAACTGGATTTCTTGAGAGTGCATCCGCGAGCAGATTATCCTTTCCAGGCTGATGCACGATGGTGGCATTGAACTGCTGGAGAAGCAATGTCCACCTCGTCAATCTGTCACTGGAAAGGTCGGTTTGCATCATAAACTGAAGCGCTCTGTGATCCGTGATAATGACCACTCGATGTCCTATCAGAAGCTTCTTCCACTTTTGAAGAGCAGATATGAATGCCAAAGCTTCGAGCTCAGAGGTGAAATAATTCTTTTCGTGTTCCTGCAGCTTTCTGCTGTGGAAGTCCAAGTAGTGCTTCCTCCCCTCCTCATCCTTTTGGTAGAGGACAGCACTAATACCAATTTTTGAAGCATCAGACTCGATGTAAAATAACCGATCAAACTCGGGATATTCCAGCTTAATACAATTTTGGAGCATGAGCTTGGCCTCTTCAAATGCCCTATTCGTATCCTCTGTCCATTTCCATTTATTATTCTTCTTTAATGCCTCATACAAAGGGGCCATAGTAGTTGAGTATCCCGGACAATGGCTACTCAAGAACTGGCACGTACCCAGAAACTCACGGAGCTACTTTACTTTTGCGGGACGAGGGAATCTTGAAATGGCGTCAATCTTCTTCAAGTTTGGGTGATACCCAAACTGATCAATAGTATGGCCTAGGAACTTGATAGATTCATGCATGAATTGACACTTATGCATGTTGACCTTAATATTGGCCTCTTTTAAATTCTCGAATAGCTGTTTCAAGTGCACAAGATGTTCTTGAACATTAGCTGAAGAAATTATCAAGTCATCGATATAGCAAATAACGTTACGTTTCACGCTTTCCGTTAATTTGCTATCAAGAGCTCTGATCAAGGCCGGACCGCTATTCACCATTCCAAAAGGAACGCGACAGAAAACATACGTGGTCTGATCAAATAAAAACCCGGTGTATTGCCGGCTATCTTCCTCCAGCTCTACTTGATAGAAGGAAGCGGTTAGGTCTAGGACGATGAAACACGCTTTACTTTGAACTTTTTCAAAAGGTCTCTAATTTTTGGTGGACGGTCAGTTTCTAACATGATTCTCGTGTTGATCTTCCTGGCGTCTAAACAAAGCCTCAGTTGTCCGTTCGCTTTCTTTACCACAGTTATCGGATTCAAATACGAAGAAGCCTGTTTTTTTATTATACCATCTCTCTCCATTTTATCTATGATCTCCTTGACCTCATCATGGTATTTTTCTGGGATAGGATAAAGCTTGGCTTGGTAAGGGGATTCATCTGTTAGCCTAATCTGGTACTTGAAATCTCTAATCAAGCCAGGTTTATCATCGAAGATGTCCGCAAATTGACAAATCAAGTCGTCAAATTCTTCTTTCACGTTTTTAAATCCCTCGGCTTTCATGGTATATTGTTCCCTCACTTGCTCGGTTTCTTCAACTACGTGATCCAGGATTTCCATTCTAGGGATATCTCTATTAATTTCGTTTCCATCCATTTCTTCCATCACTACATCCTCTGTACTTTCTTCCTTGAATCTTATTATTCCTTTGTCCATGTCGATGATTGCCCTAGCTTGTGTAATAAAATCGATCCCTAGTATGACGTCAAAATTAATATTCTCAACGACTATGAAAACGTGAGGTTTGGCATTCACATCTTTTGAAGTCAAATTTAACGGAGTGCAACAATGGTATTTCGGATTTGTCTAGCAACAATAATAATAACAATTATGATAATAATAATGTAAATAAATCACCAACACAAGCTTGCAAAAGTAACAAATTTAAAATTTACCACCAGAATGTCCAGTCTCTTTATAATAAAATTGATTACATAAATCTAATGCTTAAAAATGAACTTAAAGACATCTCAGCACTATGTATTTCAGAACATTGGCTGAAAGAGGAACAACTTGAATTAATTCAATTCCCAGGGTTTATACAAGCTAGTAAATACTCTAGATCTAATATTAGCCATGGTGGTACTTGCATCTTCTTAAGAAATAATTTAGATCATGAACAGATAACAGCTTATGATTATCTAATTATGGAACAGGATTTTGAATTCTCTGCCGTAAAAATTCAGCAGTTTAAGTTAATAATTGTATGCGTATACCGTTCTCCGTCAGGAAAGTTTCCTCTATTTATAGATAAACTAGAATTGTTACTCAATAACATGAGCAAAGTAAATTTCGATATAATAATTTGTGGGGATGTAAATGTGGATTTCTTAAAACTTGATAGAAATTGTGAATTATTAAACCAGTTACTAATTTCCTATGGGCTGAAACCTACAGTAAATACACCAACAAGAATAACAAAATTTAGTAAAACCACTCCTGATCAAATTTTTATAAATACAGATAAATATCACCATTCAATAGAAGTCTATTGTCCGGGTTTTAGTGACCAACATGGACAAATACTGAGTTTTGAAGTATCCGAAGTAATCAATAATAATGATAATGGAGTAAAATCAAAGTGCAGGTCATTCACTGAAGCAAATGTTACATATTTCAATGACTTATTAAATAAGGAAACATGGTCAGAAATTTATGAACTAGAAAATGTAAATGATAAATTTAATGCATTTAACAGTACCCTAAAACACTATTTTGAAATAGCATTCCCCTTTAAACGAAGAACTGTTCAAAATAACAAAACTAGCAATTGGATAACAACAGGGATTATAAATTCATGTCAAAGAAAGAAATTTCTACACAAATTATATAAACAATACCACACAACACCTGAATTCAATTTATACTACAAAAAATACACTAGCATATTAAATAAGGTAATAAGACTAGCAAAGAAAATGCATAATGATAATTTTATTTCCCAATCATCTAATAAAAACAGGGCTATGTGGTCCGTAATAAAGAAAGAAACTGGAAAATATGCTAAAATACAAAGGAACATTACACTGACCAGAAATAATAAAGTGATTAATAATCCAGAGGAAATAGCAAACACTTTTAATGACTATTTTCTGGAAATTCCGCAAAAATTATTAAATAAATCACAGGTAAATACACTAAATTCTAATAATAAAATAAATATATGCAGTGATTCTTTATTTATAAATCATGTCACAAGTGAAGAGGTAAGAATAGTTATAAAAGAGCTAAAAAATAAATTCTGTGCTGGCATTGATGGCATCCCTGATGCAATTTTAAAGAAATGTGCCGAAAATATAATAAATCCACTTACGCACTTAATAAACAGTTCAATTCTCTCAGGAACTTACCCGGATATTTTGAAGTTATCAAAAGTAATTCCAGTGCACAAAAACGGTTCAAAAGATGAATTAGATAACTATCGTCCTATTACCTTACCAACTGGTATTGCAAAAATTGTGGAAAAAATTATGTATAAGAGACTGATAAGTTTCATAGAAAAAAATAAAATATTATCAAACTCACAACATGGATTTAGAACGGAAAAATCTACACAGACAGCAATTTACGAATGTAGTAATAGTATACTGAAATTAATTGACAATAAGGAACATGTAACTGGCCTATTCTTGGATTTATCGAAAGCATTTGATGTAGTTGACCATAAAATCCTCCTTACCAAACTAAATCAATATGGTGTTAGAGGTCTAGCTAATAAATGGATAGAGTCTTACTTAACAAGGCGTAAACAAATAGTAAGCTTGAGACACAAGGATGATGGAACCAAATTACTTAATGAAACATTGTCCAATGAGGGAATTATTGAATTTGGAGTACCCCAGGGATCGGTTTTGGGCCCACTACTCTTTCTTCTATATATCAATGATATAACACAGAACGTTCATTCACATAAGGAAATTTTGTTTGCGGACGATACAACACTCGTAATAAAAGGTGAAACTAAACAGGTCATACAGCAGTCTGCTGACTCCGTTACAGGAGAGTTAACCAAATGGTCACAAGATAATCGCCTCATAATAAACTATAAAAAGACAGTATGTCTAAATTTCCACACTATACAGAATAGGAATCCTGCGATGCCCAATATAACATTAAATGGTCATCAAATAGAAAATAAATCAGAAACAAAGTTTTTAGGACTATGGATACAACAAGACTTGAAATGGAATAAACATATACAATATCTGAATACTAAACTGAACTCGATGTGCTTTGCGTTACGTATTTTGAAAACCTGCACTAGCATGCACACATTAAGAAATACTTATTTTGCTTATTTCCATTCATACTTAAGATATGGGATCATATTTTGGGGTATGTCGCCAGATGTACCAAGCACGTTTAGGATACAAAAGAGAGCGATTAGAATTATGGCAAATGTAAACTCGAGAGAATCATGTAGACCTCTGTTTAAAGATTTAAACATTCTCCCACTGCCCTGCATATATATCTTTGAAAGTATTATGTTTTTTAAAAAGAATTTAATGAATAAAGATGTTTTTCTTAAAACAAACAATGATGTTCATAGGCATAACACAAGACAAAATCAAAACATTCATATTTCACACACACACACAAGCATATATCAAAAAGGAACTTTTCACACTGGAGTTAAATTATACAATAAACTACCCCAGTATATAAAACTGGCCCCAAAAATAAAAACCTTTGATAGAATGTTGAAAGCTTATCTGCAGTGCCATTGTTTTTACTCAGTAGTTGAATATTTTAGCGTATAGGAGTGATGGAATCTATAACTATATTTTACTTTTTTAATTTAATTTTAATACCTAGCTGTATGTTGTTGTATTTATAGAATTAAGTTTTCATATTATGATAATAGAGTGAGGTGTAAATAGTTGTGCAATAAGATTGTATCTATTAAGATTTGCTATTATAATAAGTTATAAATAGTTATAATCTTAGTAATATATACCTGTTAGTTCTTTTATTTTATGCATGTAAATTCTGACGTGTCCTATATCAAAATGTATTGAATGCATGTATTTGATCAAATGGAATTAATAAAAATCTATCTATCTATCTATCTATCTATCTATGTTCGTAACTTCTCTGATTGATCCAGAATTTCATTAGAATCTGCACTTTGCATTTCATAGTTTTATCCTTAAATATCCCACGGATTTTTGTTGGAGATGCTGGAAGAATGGTAAATTGGTTTTCTGGTTTCAATCTCTCAAAACAGTCTTCATCAACTATTGAGATCATAGCACCTGTGTCCATCAAAGCTTTACAGTGTTGTAGACCAATTAGTATATTAATAACGGGAAGTTCAACTACCCTTCCTCTCGGTTTCGTTTCTGGTTCAAATAAGAGATCTTCGTCAGTAGCTTCAAATATTTCAAAAATCGTGATAACAGAGGAATGCGTGGCAACGTCAGTCATTAATTTCGCCCGGAAATTGGCGTTTTTTTCTAGATCCGGAGCTCTTTCTGAACTCCGACCTTCTCCGCTAGTGCTGGGTCGTGACTTATCTGGATTTTCATCCTTTCTTTCCTTCGATTTTCTTCGTCCAACCTCCGTGGACTTATCTCGCCCTCTCTTGAGCATCTCCTGTTGCACTTTCTTATCGGATGCCTCCGTCCGATAATTGTTGTATCTTGAGTACCCTTGATTTTGTCTCTTATCTCTGTTGTCACGGGTATCCCTATCATTCCTATTATATCTGTTATCTCGATTATTTTGATCATATCTGTAATTCCTGTTATAAGGCGTTTCTCGATGATCATTCCGGTTTCGATCATTATCTCTTCGATAGAAATTTCTCTCCTCGTAGCGACGTTGCCATGGCCTCTCCTGGGCGTCCCTACGTTGGTTTTCCCATCTCCTCTCTTCCTGATGGGTATTTCTAATAGGACCCATTCTATCATCTCTTATTTGCCCAAAACGATCCGTCTGCTGTGTACGGTTCATCATTACCGCGTTTACAACTTTCGATTCCTGCCTGGCATTTTTGACTATGGTAGGTTGCGTCATCATACTCATGTGATCTAATCGACGTAACAAGTCATCTAACGACGTTAAAGACGATACTCCGGAAGAAATAATTGATCTCCTTACTTCCGCAGGCAATTGACGTGAGATAGCTTCAAGGAGTTCTTCCTGGGTTAACGGCGGCTGGAGAAAACGGAGTTTTGCTAACTGACACGCAAAGTACTCAGCATAGCTGGTTGGTCCTGTACTGGAGTACTTGCGTGAATAGACTTCCGATCTCACATTTTGTTGGACCTCGATCGACCAAAATCTTTGTATGAAGGCCTCCGAAAACTGTTCAAAATTGTCAAATGTGTAACGAAAGGCCCTGAACCATTGTAACGGAGCATCGGTAAGAAACCTTTCCACCATACGTAGCTCACGCTCACGTGGCACATGTGACTCCAAAAAGTAATCTCTTAATGCCCTTACAAATTCGATTGGTGTCATTCCATCCAGTTGCTAAACTTCCTAGGTTTGTCATCAAAGTTTCTTATTATGGTTACATTCGGTGTCCTTTCCAATGATTTCGAAGTATAATCATCCACGCCTACGTTGGGGTTCGGAGAACTAAAAGTTTCCCTGCTTGTTCGAATGGGACTCGGATGTTCAATTTGACTGAGCCGAACGTTGGGTTCGTTATTGGGAGATTCCTGCATCATCCTTTCCCTACCATCAGGTACTATCACTTCAGGTTGTTCAACTTCAACTCTAAAATCGGACTGTAAAAGTGATCGCAATTGATCTTTTAGCGTATCTAAATTGATATGCCCCTCTAGATTAATTTGCTCGAGACCCTTTCTAATTTCATTAATCTCGGAAGTTTTCTTCTCCCTGACTTCATTTAACTCTATCTTACTTTGGTCGACTTTAGTTTCAACACTGTTAATACGTTTCTCTAAATCGGATATGTTATTAACCTGTGTATTTTGAATTCCATCCATTCTTTTGCTTAGATCTTCCCTAACATTTATTATGTATTTGCTATTAATTGCAAGACCAGTGGCAAGTTTGGTTTCTAACTTAGATTTCTCAACTTTAAAACATTCCTCGTTAATTTTCATGATATCTTTACGAAATGTTACAATATTATCTCCTATGATCCCTTTCAAATCTATGTCAAAATCATCCCTGAGAAGTTTCGTATGATCTGTGACTTGAGCTCGGAGTGTCCCCATTTCACATTTCAACTGCTCCAGGCTATTATGGGTCTGATTAGTGTCATGGGAAAACTGTAGCTGAAGTGCTTCTAATTTTTTTTTACTGAGCTTCACACTTTTTTCAAAGTCTAGTCTAATCTCAACTTGAAACTCTTTACTAGATTTTTCTAGCTCCATTAACTTAACCTCCGTCTGATTTTGACTAGATTCGATTTTTCGGACCTCTAGCTCCATTTTATTTTGGCTGGATTCAATTTGATTTACATCATTCTGAATATTTTTGACTTGGGACTAAATCTCTTTTTGACTGGATTCTATTAATCCCACATCTGTTTTTAAATCATTGATTTGGGATTGCATAATCCTTACATTAGAGTTAACATCTTTTACTGTTTCCTCAATTCCCCTTTGACTAGTCTGAACATTGTTAAGATCTGTTTGCATTGAAGTTTGACTATTTTGCATTGATGTTTGACTATTTTGCATTGATGTTTGACTAGTTTGGATATTGTTAAGATCTGTTTGCATTGAAGTTTGACTAGTTTGGATTCTTTCTTGGCTAACCTGTACCAAGCCAACATTAGCCCGTAGTGTACTGATATCTAGTTGTGTTTTTCTATTATCGTCCTGGATATCTTCGATATTAGATTCTACACTGGTAACCTTCTTTTCTACCCTTTTAGAACTGTCATTGATAGCCTTCAAGGAGGATTGCATAGCATCAATTTCCCCCCTGATACCTTCAGCAACTGCATCTTTTATCACTCCCTGACTTTGAATAACAGTTTCGGACATATGGTCTAATGAAGATTTAGTTTGGACCTTAATATTTTCTATGTCCTGATTCAAATTGTTCATTTTATGTTGAATAATTTCAAACATCTTCTTAACGTCACCAACAGTCACCATATTACCTTCAGACATGCTTCACTACACTTCACAAGAAATAAGAATACCACACCAACAAAGCACAGCGAGAACATCCACAAACAACCACCATTTACCATACATGCTCATTCTTATTGTCTGGCATTACCTTAAAATAAGCTTATGTCTAAACACAAAGTGGCCAATTTGATTTGGGATCGACTATTAACAAGTGCGTGTTGGTTTATATCGGTGAAGGTCTATGTTTCTACCATTACTTAAATTTTAAATTTGCTACAAATACTTCTATTTTTAATGATGTCAGCAATGATCATCAGCCGGAAACAAGTAGAACAAATTATTAACAGAGTGTGTGGCACCACTCCAATACATAAAATAAAAATTAATAATGGTTGCAATACCACTTGTAATTCAAGTAGCTCGAGTATCCTCGTAATTGCTTTGTTCCATAGGAATTCCAATAGTTCGTGCCAAAATATTGGTTCACCATTATTTTATTGCCTTGATTCATGGTCACACAAGAAACACGGTGTTCCAATTCGCGATCTGTGTTACATGATCATAAAACTAATTTCCACTTTGTACTTTCAGTTTCAATTTTGGCTGAATTATGGCATTCAACTCCCTGGTATTCGCTCTGGTATTCCAGTTTTTCGAAGCCCCTGAGCTGGGCGCCACCTAATGTACCCTTTTACCTACCAATACCTGTTGAATCCCTGGATAGCAGCTGGATCGTAGAACCTGAAAATTCCCCGGCTCTAAAGACCCCCAATTCTACCAACAGACACAGGGATAATAGGGCCACTCGAATACCTAACAGGATGTATTAAGACTGACCAAGGCTCAGAGAAAGAAAAGACTAGCTCAAAACACAAGAATTCTTCAAAAGGAAGAAAGAATCTCTAAGGTGTGGTAAACCCTAAAATACCTAGCGATGGCCCCCTTAATACACCCTTCCATCACCTCTATAAAGCATCACGCAATAATTAAAACCAAGTAATAAATTAGTTTATTGCAAGAATAAACATGACAAGTAATATCAATTTTGTCGATACCACGACCAATCAAAAAATCTCATTGATTATACTGGATTGTCTTTCAACTGAGGAAAAATGGGAAAGACTTTCAAAAAAGAATTACCCATTATCTCAACTAACTTTTAGTTGATTAAAATATAAGGCATATTAATAATAATAATAATCAATCTCATAGGATAAGCACATACAAAACAAATATTATAAGAATTGAATAAATTAAATTCATTTCGGTTCCTTAACTGAAAGAACATCTTATACAAAAATATCCTGATTATAACCAATAATCCTACACGACATTTTCAGTAGCATTATATGTTCTTGTTATTAAACGATGAAATTCATATGGCATATTTACAGAATATAATTTACACAAAATTCTAGAATAATTTCGATTATTCTCTTCCCACTGACTTAATGTCACGACATTCATTTCTGCTTAAAATTGCTTCATTTCTAATTCCAGGGTAATTCTGCCGAACAGTTAAGTTAAGCAAAAATTAATCATAGATTCAGTATTAAATAGATATCGGTGATCCTTGTTAAACATACATCCTATGGCAAAGTCGTTATATTAATTTTACTGGAAATATTGAACTGAATATCCACTCAAGATTCTCAACAATACTGCTCAGAAAAATATTAATCTTCACACAGGCATTTTCACGATAACAGCGATAAAGTCACCTATGACCAAATATTAACCATACTAGGTTAAAAACAACACCTCTCTGGGTTAAAACCCCATTCAATCTAATCCTGATTGGCACACCTGGCTCAATCCTCAACAAGGAAAATTTGCTTCGCAAAGCACTGTATCAATATACTTAAACACAAGGGCATTATTCCTAATACATGCCTCTCTAAAATCGAACATGCACCTATAATTGGAGCCTTACTGTTATAAATCCACAATTATGAAAATCAGCTGTTTATAGTAAAAGCCTGAACTCGTGTTCAAAAAAAATAATATGATTCTGTAACAGATTACTAACAAAGCCCAGTGGATTCCAGAAATACTCCACCTGTTTTAAGAAAACTTGCCTTACATTGATGTATTACATTATTCATAATTCTTAAACGTATGACTTATAGTAAGTCATTCCTGGGATTATCCTCGCAAATTTGGATGTCGTTCAAATAACCTCTTAATAGAGAAAAACTATTGCACCAAAGGCAATGATATCAATTTAATCCAGTGTTAACTTCATAAAATAAGAAAAGTATAACACTCCCAACCACTCAAACTGAGGTTGAAAAAGCAATTTATAAAAATAAATCCAATCTCAAAATAAGATCTTCCCTGATTTTCCCGAACGCGAAAATGTCGATGGATTAGTCCTACAGCATGGATCTAGGTTAGCAACAAAGGCTAAGCGACTAATGACCCATTAGGCAATCCATTTCGAAAATCACGCTCAGAAAATACAAGTTAAATCTGTTAATAAACCGAAGAAAAATAGTCAAAGGACTCGAAGTAACATTCAGAATAACAGGATCCGAAAACTTCCTAATATCGTAATAATAATACGGAAAGGAAAAATTCTCCTCAAAGAATACGATGATCCACACGAAAGTGCTTAAAGAACAATACACTAGAATATGTAAAACTCAGTCAGAGTTTTCAAAAAGAAAATTGTGTTACTAAAATGTTTTACACAAAAAAAAACTGTAGATCTTCTTCCTACATTGATTTCTCGACAAATAAGAATGAGCATCTCAGTTTAAATACTGTAAAATACTACTGAAATTTTAAATTTATCCAACAAAATACACAAAGGATGCACTCATTTTGATGAGTCAAAATCCTGGCATCATAGAAGGTCAGCTTCGAAATAAACATCGAACCTGCACTTTCTACTCAACCATTTAATCTACAAAATCAAATATGGCAATGTGTGGTAGTTCAAAATGTCCACGCTACGCTACTGTAACAAGTTGAAGTGATCTGTACCTTTGGCGAATCTAGATGAGGAAAAAAGGATATCGTTGGCCATATTAGGCTCCAGACCAACAGAAAACATGCCGGACTCCAACTGGGTTTCCAGAGAACGAACCATAGTCCTCCTAGGCTCGAACAACACCCGGTCGGTCGAAATGATCCCAAAATATCCTGGCGATATCTTCCCACACATATTAGAATACCGATGTCCAGACCGCACACAGTTTATCAACTCGTCACGAAGCGAGGGTGAACTCGAACAGCCGCTAAATAGTTCCAATATATGAACGCGAATGTGAACAAGTTCACAAGAGTCCACGCGGCCCCTTGCATCACGAGAATCGCTTGCACACTTCATGGTAAATGAAAGTTGCTGCCAACATGTCCCCGCTACACCCTGCTAATGCAGTATTCTTATTTTAATCTAGCCTACCATCGTAATGGATATAAGCTTCATAGTATTCCTTCCCTCTGACACCTTGCTTAAGAATGTGCTTTTTTTAAAGAAGTATAGCCACTGTGAAGAGTTTGAATCAAGTCTAGGCTGCATTTCCACGAAGGTTTATATGCAGAGTGTTACGACACAATACAGCCGAGCTGGCGGTCGGGATTATGAAAGTATTCTCCCGCATGGCCCGTTAGTAGCTGTAGATACACGGTCGCAAAGATAAACTATTACATGTTTAAGACCATGTCTTAACCCCATTAAGCACGTGTCTACTCCACGTAGAATGCTGAACGAACTAGCGTATACACTTCAGCACGGTCACACGTTTTTAAAATCCCGTTAGCTGGCGACTTCACTTTCACTATTTCCAGGCTCAAACCTGCACGCTGTCGGTTTCTCTAGTACTTGCTCTCCGCACGAGGTCGCTTGAGCACCACATCCGCTCCCCCACTCCTCAATACGTCACGACTCGATATAAAATATATCGCAGTCGAAATGTAATCAGCAGTGGCTTAACAGATCATCTTCTGTTTTTCATACTTGCTTAATAATAGCTTTCTGCCATGGACATATACATACAGACATATGTAACTGCTTACATATAGCGCTAAATATACTTTAATTTGTATTAATCATTCTCAGGTGAATCGATCGATATAATGTTAGACACAGTCAACATGGTTATTATCGATGACCTTCGGGTTTCTCGTCGGAAACACGAGCTTGCCGATCTCTTTCTTGACAGCATAACTTTTGCTCGCTGTAGACCGGCTGTTATGATATACTTCAGAGGCTAGCTAGAAAGTTACAGGGCGTTCCCAAAATACTGTAACCATGTCGGTACTTAAGACCTTTAGGAATAATGGCGCAATACGTAGCTTTGATTTTATTAATGTAGGGTTATATCATATGAGAGGGTCAAGAGTCTGTAAGTCTAGCAGTAAACCTCTTACCAGTCATCCACACATGATGACTTCATTATTCGTTAGCACTGCTTCATCTATCTAATTTGTTCCTGCTTCTTATATTTGAAGCTTTTGGATTTATTCATCAGCTTAACTGTGCAGTACAGTTTTTAGTTACTGTACTATACAAATTAATTGTATTTACAAAAAAATCAGGTTAGATTGCAAAATTAATTTGAAACACTACAAGAATATAAAACACATTGTCCCTACCTGTCAACTAGGGGTATTTATCTGGATCATTACCCTTCCCCTATCCAATAAGGTCAGATGACCTCAAGGTTCCACCCTTTAAAATTATAACCAGCATCTAGAAATAAAATTTCTGGGTCCCTCATCTAAAGCAAAGGAAATCATGGTACGAGCCTGTATTATCCTTGTTATACCGGTACCTTGCTTGTTTACACCCCAATATTAGTACTTAAAGAGAAAGGCACAACATGAACTGTTGATGGATTACCTTTATATTAGTCTCTTACTTGGCAGTCCATTCTCCTCTTATCAATACACAACTGGTTTCCATACCATATTCCCTATAGGCTACTGTTCATCTAATGAAAATGAAAATGAAAAATGTTAGGCTACAGATTTTTGGTTGAAAACAGTTGTCTAAAAGATGCTTTCACAATTGATTTTTCAATAGATTGTATGGTATCCTAGAGGGATGCCAATACAAATATTAAATCTAGGGGATGAAATTAATCTAAATTGGGGTTGTAGCTTGGCGAATTTGTAAGAGGTTGGGATTGTCTTATTAAAGGAGATCGATTGAGTGATCAGCCAGGAGAACTCCCCAAGGTGCTGTTTAACGGGGTAGTTCTAGGTAACGGGGTAGTTGGTAAGAGCTATTAAATTGTAAGCTAAGGCCGGCGCCACGCGGTCTGCAGAGAGCTATAAGCACGCGAGCAGTAGCGAGCTAGCGGTGGTCGGCGCGTATCAAGGACACTTGCTGATCAAGATTAGCGATTAAGCAAATAAACACTAAAGCTATTTCTAAGTCCTACCTAAGTGGAATCTGTTAGGGTAGGAACCTACGGACTAAACAAATAAATGAGTAAGACCAGTTGCTTCTGTTAAATAGAGTTTTAATGGGTATCTCTATTGAGAGATGCCCTAAAAGAAATAGCAGTTCAGATTAATGGTTAATAATAAATAAAATACAGTCCAAGCACAGGGGCGGGGATTGTGTAGTGTAGTGGTTAGAGTGTGTAGATCGCTAAGACACTTACCCGACCTGGAGACAGCAGCGGTATGGCACGTCGTAGCACTGAGAGGACTGAGTAATTAGTGAGTCCGGCCCTTGACCTTTGGGGGGCTTTTATAGCTTTGGTGTGCACGGTCTGCGGATTCCTGCATTCCTCCCGTGTCGTATACCTTTCTCAGGTCGTTACCTTTGGTCCGAGCCTACCTGACTTCCTGAGTTTGCTACTTGTGTTTTATCTGTAATTTTGTAGGTGGTATCTTATTAGAATCTATATCCGAAGTCTGTAGTTTTATAAATTTGTGTATTTTCCTTAAGGGATGGTATAGCGTACCCTAGGGGTACAACAAGATCATGTCAACAAATGGTCCAGTAACATAGAAAGAATTAAGGAAAGTAGGGCATTATAAAATTATTGCAACCCAAGTCTGGACAGTATAGAATGAGGTAGAGGAAACTAGACTGCAAAAATATTAACTGAAAAAAAAAAGATGTAAAAAGCAGGAAAGTACCAGGATGAATGACTCCTAGGGACAAATATAAATGAAGCAGTGCTAAAGAATACATTTTTCTGTGATAATTTGAAGCCATTTTTTTTTTCAGCATTGCCTATACAAATTGTCTTTGCTGCTTCTCAGTCGGTCAACATGGGGTACAAAATTATAAATATGTAAACACACTCCTGGAAACAATTACATGTATTAGTTGCCCATTGCCCATTTAGGTGTGATAACTAACTAATACATGTAATTTTTTCCAGGAGAGTGTTTATATATTTATAATTTTGTACCCGAAAAGCAGCGATGACTACATTTTATCTTGAATTTCAGTACATAATCATTACCAGCTGCTTGATGTACGATACTGGTACTTCAATGGGGCTTGGCTAGTGGGCTCGCACAATTGCATACCATTACCGAAGGTAACATTCATGACTCATCACTCTCTTAAAGATATTGATACTTGGTTACTAACAATTCCCTTTGTTGCTCAATATGTGCCTGGTAGATAGATGGTTGGTACGAATCAGCAAACTCAATGTTAAAAGAAGTAATATATTCCACCTAGGCTCATTACCGTACCAGATTGAATACAAATGAAACTACAGTACAAAAGAACTATACCGTAGGTGTAGTTTTGTAACAAACATAGTTCATTCAGTCACCGTACAAGAACATCAGGTCTTCTGTGGTCAGCAGCAAATAATGCTGTGTGAATGAATATGCAGATTATAAAGTGAAGCATCACTGTAATGAGCTGTTAAAACTCAGGCAAGCTGCGATAAGGTAGAAAATATTGGACAAACTGGGTAAGTGCTGTGTTGAACAGTGCTCAATCTTCTCTGCTTGTGTAAGAAGAGAAATATATTATATTTCTTGAGTTTCAGTACATGGGCCTAACCATTACCAGCTTCTTGGTAGCCTACTGCAGTGAACCTAGGCTAGTGAGCTTGCCTAATTGTAGCCTATACTGTACAGTACTAGTAGGTAATATTCATGACTCCTCACTCCCTTTAAGTTATCATTTTACTAACAATTTCCTTAGCTTGTAACTTAAAGCCTCCTTCCCAATCCTAGCCTCAGTTAAAAATGCATGCACTACTACCGACACCACAGCATTTTGAAAGGTATCCTGTACTGTTAAAATAGAGATGAATATGTACCATAGACAATATATGATACTGTTAATGGGAGACTTTAATGGCAGAGTTGGTAATGAGAAAATTCAGAATAACATTGGTATTCATGGAGAGGTAACCCGCAATAATAATGGAACAAAATTAATAGATTTCACTATCTTCAATCAGTTTCGGATTATGAACACACTATTTCCACACAAGGACAGTCATAAATATACGTGGTCCGCAAGAAATCAGAAATCAATTATTGATTATATCATTTGTAATGGAAAATTGGCAGATTTAGTTTTGGATACAAGAGTTTATCGAGGACCTGAATTGGAAACAGACCACTATTTATTAGTTGCTCCTATTCGTTTAAAACCACGGTGGTTCAAGAAAAAGAAACAAAGAACACAGGAAAACGATTCTTTATATAAGGTTAACCTTTTAAATGATCCCAGTATAAAATGGCTATACCAAAACAGGCTTGATAATCACATTCAGATGATTCCACTTTCTGACGATGTGGAAGACGAGTGGTCCAATTTGAGTTCAGCTCTAAAACAGTCAGCATTTGAAAGTTTGGGAGAAAAAAGAAGATGGAAAAAGAAAAAGGGTTTAAGAATTTGGGACGAAGAAATTAAAAAAGTAATCTCCGAAAAAAGAAATTCATATAAAAAGTTTCTATCAACTGGTAAATTAGAAGATAAAATTGAATACCATCATAAGAGAGCAATAGCAAAAAGAGAAGTTCGGAAGAAACACAGGGAAAGTTGGGAAAACTTTGTCTCGTACCTGGAGACTGACATAACAAGACCACAACCACAAACCTATAAAATTTTGAAAAAACTAAATAGGGAAGTAAAAGAAGATGTAAAAATTAATGCAATATCCCACAAAGAATGGCTTGAGTATTTTCAGAGCCTTTGGTCGAGTCCAAATATTGAACAACTTGTTTTACAAGCATCTAACAACAAGTCATCGGAAAATATTACACTCGAAGAATTAGAACGGGTCTTGAGGAAACTTCGAAATGGGAAAACACCTAGAGAAGATTCGATAAATGCAGAAATGTTAAAATATTCAGGCGATGCCTTCAAGAAAAGATTTCTCAGATTATTGAATTTAATCTGGATGGGTAACAGGCCTCCAGAAGATTGGCAAAAGGCAATAGTAGTTCCTCTTCATAAGAAGGGAAATATGAAAGTTTTGGAAAATTATAGAGGAATAAGTATACTTAACTCTGGATACAAAATTTTTGCAAACATTGTTAAAGAAAAATTACTGAAACATTACTCTGAGTTAATAGGGAGTGAACAACATGGGTTTAGAAAAGGTCGCACATGTGCAGATGCCTACTTCACCTTAAAAATTTTGATCGAAAAACGCAGGGAGTTCAATTTGGAAACACACATATCATTTGTTGATTTTAAGAAAGCCTTTGATTTTGTTGACAGAAACAGACTTATTGACATATTGGCCAGAGATGGTGTCCCCCAACAGTTAATTGATAACATTTCCAACATGTATAGTGGTACTCTTATTTCAGTAAGGTTAAGTAATCATAAATCCGAGTGGAAGCCAATCAGCAGAGGGGTATGACAAGGCTGTGGACTCTCTCCATTGCTATTCTTAATCTACATGAATGCTATAATAAAGGAATGGAGGTGTGAAAGACATGGTTCAATACCTATCAGCAGGCATCTAAAAAATTTAGATGCTATACTATTTGCTGATGATGTTGCATTGGTAGCAGCTTCTGAAGATGATCTGCAGTGGTCAGTTTTCAACCTCCAGAAAGTGGCATCAAAATTCAGCATGTGCATTTCTACTGAAAAGACTAAAGTAATGGCCTTTAAGGGTAAGGGCCCTATCCCCAGTAAAATTTGTCTGGATGGTAAAATTTTAGAAAGAGTTAACGAATTCAAGTATTTAGGATATCATTTATCATTTCAAGAAGAACGAGACATAACTGCAAAAATAACTAATTATACCAGAACAACAGGAATCATCAATCACGTCAAGAAGCCATCTCTTGTCCAAAGGCATACACGCTTGCGTTTGTATAACACATTAGCCAGACCAACCCTATGCTATGGCAGCGAGGCATGGACAATAAGATGTCAGGACATCTCCAGACTCACAGCACGCGAAATGACCTTTATGCGCCGAACAGCAGGCTATACTAAATGGGATCATAAGAGAAACGAGGATGTGCTGAAGGAACTAAAAGTGAAACCAATAACTGCATACATTTGTGACTACCAAGAGAACTGGAAGCATCATGTCCAAAGGATGGAACCTGGAAGATTTCCAAAGGAGATCCTTCGCTACCAGCCACGGGGAAATAGATCGATAGGACGTCCGATGAAGAGATGGAGGGAAAGTGCAAGACCGTAACGGGACATTTGGCCCAATACTTGGAAGGAAGATGATGATGATGATGTACCATAACATACTGTACAGACAAGGGAGTGAGTAAAATAATTTAGCCTTATGTCACAATTTCTAAATCCATTCCCATAATTCATTTTACTTATTAGTCAGCTCATATTTGAGTACAGAGACCGAACCTGTTCCCTGAGAGAAAATCATCGCTCGTTTGACAAAAGGAAGTCATGGATGGAAATTATGGTGTTGGATTAATTGAAGCATGGACAGAATACAGTATGTGCAAACAATAACTGTTACAAAATGTTAATACTCAGGCAGGTTGAGATAAGGTAAGGAAATATTGGACAAACTGGGTAAGTGCTGTGTTGAACAGTACTCAATTTTCTCTGCTGGTGTAAGAAGAAAAATATAGCCTATTATATATCTTGAGTGTCAGTACATAACCATTACCAGCTTCTTGATGTACTGGTCGTCTACTGCAGTGAACCTAGGCTAGCAAGCTTGACTAATTGTAGCCTATAGCCTACTGTACAGTACCAGTAGGTAATATTCATGACTCCTCACTCCCTTCAAGTTTTCATTTTACTAACAATTTCCTTTACAGGTTACTAAGCTTGTAACTTAAAGCCTCCTTCCCAATCCTAGCCTCAGTTAAAAATACATGCACAACTACTGACACCACAGCATTTTGAAATGTATCCTGTAGCCTAGGCTACTGTTAAAATATAGATCAATATGTAGCATACACACAAGAGAGTGAGTAAAATAAATTAGCCTTATGTCACAATTTCTAAATCCATTCTCATAATGCATTTTACTTAATAGTCAGTTCCTATTTGAGTACAGAGTCCTAACCTGTCATCAGAGAGAAAATCATCGCTCGTTTGACAAAAGGAAGTCAAGGATGGAAATTTTGGTGTTGGATTAGTTGAAGCATGGACAAAATACAGTATGTGCATACAATAATTGTCACAAAATGTTAATACTCAGGCATGTTGAGATACCGTAAGTGAAGGAAATAAAGGACAAAGTGCTATGTTGAAGAGTGCTTAATTTTCTCTCCTTGTGTAAAAAGAAATTTATATACAGTGTATATGTATTATACCTTGAGTTTAAGTGCATAATCATTCCCAGCTTCTTGATGTAGGCTACCGTACTGGTAGCCTACTGCAGTGAACATTGGCTATTGAGCTTGCCCAATTATAGCCAATGGTACGGTACCAGTACGGTAGGTAATATTCATTACATTGAAAGGAATGTGGATGTTTAATCTAGACCTGAACAGCAACCGAGAAGCAAGATAACTGTTAAGATAAGACTGCTAATGCCATGAAAAGAAAAGTAATGGTTACCAGTACTTGAAATGCTTACCAAGGGAAGCTGGTTTCTTTCAAACATAGAAACATATTTATAGGCTAGGGCCTGTACAAGACCAAACGGACTTCATTCAGTCCAAGCTGAAAGCCGGGAGGGGGGGGAGGTCTTGCGGTCTGATAATGAGCTGTGTGAATTTAAAATACCGTACAATTTAGTGAAACATTTACGATTGTTTCAAGAAAAAATATTGGCCTAGTGAATAGGTTTTTCAACATTCTTGAAAGGAATGTGGATGTGTAGGCTAATCTAGACCTAAACAGCATCCAAGAAGCAAGAGAACTGTTCAGATAAGTCTGATAATACCATGAAAAGAAAAATACTGATAGGCTACTAGTATTTCCCAGTCATTACATTCTGATCTGCCAAACACTTAGTTTTCTATTGGAAGAATCACCTAATAATGCAGGCACAAACAGATCTATGGTAATTCTTATATTCTATTGCATACAAATCCTTAACCCAACAAGTACCGGTAGCCAACGGTATTGAAATAATTTATTTTTGAGTCAAGACTCTTGACAATAGGTCTTAGCCTGTCAGAATTTGGGGTAGGCCCAGTACAATGCAGGTATTTTTATACAGTACTGGTAGCCTATGCTTGCTCCAAATGAAAGGTATTTTTATACAGTACCGGTAGCCTAGAAGTTTGATTCTCTATATACTGCCTACACAACAATATATTCATCGAGATACAGTATTCAGCCCAAAGCATAGGTTAAAATCGTATTTTCAGACCAAATTACCCCAGACAAGTGATGAAAAAACGCTGAAACATCGATTTAAAAACTTTAAAAATGCACATTGCCACTAAAAATGAAACCACACACCTGAATTCATATAATTTTTAATACTTGTAACAAAAGAAAGAATGTAACATCCGATATATCAGGTTATGTTGTTTCACACATAGGTTAAAATTTGTCGCAACTGCGGTCCGTAATTCGGAATAAAGATTTATCACGAATTTAACACAATGCAGGTCATTTTATAGGCTATAGAGGGACCGTGATGTTGTGTTCTTCATTATTATTTCAGTATTCATCAGTTTAGGAACTATTTTGAGCGATTTCCACAATGTTTACATTTGTTTTTAAATCTACTTCATGCTACGCCATGTTGGATTTAAACATGTTCCGTGGATGGAGCGAAGTTTTTCTACGCTCCATAAAATGGCGTCCGCCCCATGGAACAAGTTTAGGGAGCACTCCATCACACCGCGTTCACAGCGTACTTTCTTCAACAGTTGATCAACTGTTTGCTACCGTGAACGCAACCACTAATTCTTAAATGTGACGCTTGGTTGAAACACGCTAACGGGCCTTTTTTGTGTTCCAACTGCGACAAAAAAAACAACCCTACATCAACTAACGTAAAATAGAACGACGAAAATGATGATGTTATTGGATTTTATGTAGGCCTATTGGTTACTTCAAAAACAACCTTGAAACTCGAGTGCACATAATACTTTGGTCGACAGTAAGTATTGACATAATGTGTCACTTCAATTAAAAAAACTTGTTTAAAATTCTTTAAAAATTAAAAAAAGTTGGAAAAAGTTTTTTCCTTGTCTAAAACAGTGCTGTTTTATTTGTAAAACTTTTTCAAATACGTTCCAAAACAATTTTAGTTACACACAAATTTAGAAATAAAAGCAGCACTGTTTTGGACACGGAAAATAACTTTTCCAATATTTTTTTCAAATTTTTAGTTGTTTTTAATTTTTAAGAAATGTTAAACTAAGGTTAATTTAATTGAAGTGACACATTATGTTAAGACTTACATATGGTGATTATTTTTCTCCAAGATTAATCTAATTAAATGTGAGATATTGTTGCATTTTGGCAGATGAAGGTCGAATACGGACCGAAACATGTATCAGTAACATTGTGAAAGTGTATACAATTTGTAGTGAAAAATGGAAAAAAAAAATATATATATATTGTCTTCATGAACAGTCTCACCTGATTTGTGGTATATGACTTCAGTGGTACAACTGGAGAAAGGATATAAGGGTACATTTTTACTGTGCATGAATGTTTCTACGAACCCAACCCGATGTGCATCTGTGAATTTTGTGACCAGAAATGTGAAGGGAACAATGTGATTAACTGCACAAGCCATGGAAAATCCATCATAGTCTTCAGCACAAACTGATCAATACACATGTTATTGTATCTTTTGTAATAGCTTGCCATGGTGGGTGAGTGGATAGCGTGTCGGTCTACTAACCCCAAGATTGCAGGTTCGCTCCTGGCTATGGTAAGTGATTAAATTTTTTTGGAGAGGTGGCAAAAAATACGACACGCATGCCATACGATGTTGGCATGTCAAAGAATCCATTTGAATTCAGTAGGCCGTGTTCATAATGGCAAAATTAATCTCGGGAGTTTCCGCCAACACAAAGTTCCTCATTTCCCTACCAGAAAGCGCTATAGTGTTCAAGGAGCTCAGATATCTAACTTCCTTGACATTCATAGTGTGTTGGCCAACGCGGGAAGTCAACAACCCACCAAGAGTATTCTGGTAATAGTGGACAATGTATAAAAATTTGTTGGCCAAAGCATTAGATAATGATGTGATAATACAAAGAGTTGACTTTACAAAGGTCGCTTGACAATTTAGCAAACATGTGGAGGACCAGACAATATTATTGTCACTAAATAAGGAAATCCAGGAAGGCATAAAGGACACGACACCACCACTAACTAATAATAAGATATATTATCAAATACGTGGCACATAAACAAATATCCAAAGGTGACACATAAACAAATATTCAAAGGTGGCACATAAACATATGAGAAACACTAGCACAAATTTACACAATTGAAGAAACACTCATTAAGAATTAACACACGTTACGTCTTGAGCCTAAAACACACATATTGTCTTGAACGTAGCTGCAGATCAGTACATCATAGAACGGCATGCAATACACGGCGGTTCCAAAGAATGATATAATTTAAATATGCAACACAAGTGGAGTTGCAACAAATAATGAAAAAACAGGTCGCATGGAACGAGAATGTGTCGTCGAACCAGGACTGACTTACAGTGATGCGCCGATACTGTAAGCCCAAAATGAATTGTTAATAAAACAAATTATGTGTGAAACGCAGGAAGTCAAAGTAGTTGCTGTCATACAAACACCGGGATATGCCAATCGCGCGGTATTGTCACAATAGTAAAGTAGTTAAACCCAGCGTCAACTTCCATTCCAGTGATGTTGCAGGAAGTCAAAGTAGTTGCTATCATACAAATACCGGGATATGCCAATCGCACGGTATTGTCACAATAGTAAAGTAGTTAAACCCAGCGTCAACTTCCATTCCAGTGATGTTGCAGGAAGTCAAAGTAGTTGCTATCATACAAATACCGGGATATGCCAATCGCGCGGTATTGTCACAATAGTAAAGCAGTTTAGCCTAGCGTCAACCTCCATTAGTGATGATGCCTAGCCTTGTAACATGCTTCCAGACACGATGAATTACTTATCACACGAAGCATCATTATTCATACGCGTGAAGACAAATTGTTAGGCAGTAAATGAAGATAGAAGTGAACACATTACAACAAACTATCCGACGCCGCGGATTGAAGAATTCGTCGACATGGCGCGTAGCACCATCAAGCATGGTGATGATGAGATCGAAAATCACCGTAATGTCACTGCCCTAACAAAATATGAATCATGTGCATAGGACATGATTGCTAAGCACGGTTACTATGAAGATAGCACCAATTATAGAAAAGATTAGCTGGATACTTGATGATATATCACAACCAGCGTTGAAACACAACATTGTGTCATGGCCACACACTTAGAGAACAACGAAGAAGAAACACGTGATTGGTCGCTACAAGCAGCAAGAAGGCCTCTGATAGGCTGGAAGCAGCCAATCACAGTAGAGAGTTTAAAAACCAAATTAGAGGCCTCTGATAGGCCGAAAGCAGCCAATCACAGTAAAGAGTTCAAACAAGTTAAAGAAGAATCAATGTGGCCAACTTAGAAATACCAAATTACCTTCTAAGCCAAAATATCCTACTGGAAACACGGCAGTGGGAATACTACATGCAATCAAAACAAATAAATCATGACAACTAATCAACAGAAACAAAACTAACTTGACAATGAATAAATACAATGAAGACAAATAATACAGATATGTACAACCACACAGAGTGGAAACAAATAGGGAAACACAAAAACTGGTTTGCCAAGACAGTGGCCGAACCACATAGCGATTCAAGGAACAACGAAATTCGACATGCAAGCTTACCCTCTGGGTGTCAAATTACAAAGCTTGCACCTGGTACCCAAGGCCATACGATATTATTTATTTATTTATTTAGTATGTTTCGACCCATACATGATCACATAAAGCAAGTTATGATCTGTTGCTGTTATTTTTCTTGTTCTTCCAGAATTCTTTCATCATGTCGCTATGTTTAGCTCGACGTTCGTCAGTCCATTTTCCCCTAGGTTTGCTGGGCTTATCTTCTGATGCAGCTTCCCAAGTGTAGATCTTATGTCTGAAAGTTTTGCGGTCTTCGATATCTGTGGGTGTGATGTTGGCGTTATTGAGATCAGTTTGGACTTGTTTAATCCAAACCGTTGTCGTATTTTATTTTTGTGAGTACATCAATATTTTCTTTGTTAATCGGTTGTCATCTAGCCTCATGTGTCCATAAAATTTCAAGCGTCGTTTACGGAAATCGGTTTCAATATTTGAATATTTTTCTGTGATCTTGTGCGATTGTAAACGATATCCTTCATCTGTAAGTCTTGGGCCAAGAATTTTTCGGATGATTTTCCTTTCAGCTTTCTTGATGTTTTCAAGATCCCCTTTATAATTGAGGTTTAAGGTCTCACTGGCGTAGAGTGTTTCGGGTTTGATGACCGTCGCGTAATGTCGAATTTTAGTGTTAATGCTCATGCATTTTTGTTGTAGATGTTTGCGGTTTTCCCATATGCTTTCCGCATTTTGAGTTCACGTGTTCTTTGTGCTATTCTATCTCTGCCTGTAGGTTCAATAATTTTACCTAAGTATTTGAAATGATTAACCTTGTTGATTGAACCGTATTTTGTTACCAAAGTTTGGGTTTCAATGTGTTTTGTAGCCATGAATTCAGTTTTTGTGAAGGAGATTTGCAACCCTACTATCCCAGCACATTCTTTGAGGACTTCAATCTGGTGAATTGCCATAAGATATTATTATTATTATTATCTTTTGTAATTGGCACAATTTGTGTGTATTTGTAATTAATAATAAAACTATTATAATAATTGTATTAATGTAGCCAATGACCAAAACTTTATGAAATCATCTGATAAGACTCTGTTCAATGTCAATACAGCCAGTGAATAGTATCCAAAACATTACAAAGAGAACATACAATTAATTTTATAAATAACCATTGTGCTTTTCGTTTTTCTTCCGGGGAAATAGCGAAGTTGCCAGACTTGTCTGTTTAATTTATAATATGCTTATGTTCGGCAGTTCTTTATGTGTCTAATTTAAAAATTACTCTTTACTTCATACATTTCTGAAAGGAGTATGGCTTACCGTACTCTTGTGGTGCCTAAACATCTTCAGATACAATGAAAATTGAATTGTTAATGCACAGTGTTCAAACTCTTGAAGTGAAAGAACAACCAATAAGAAACAAAAACAAAAAATGGAGAGAGGCTGAATAACAAAAAACAAAGTGATTTAATAATCAGTTGGGTAAGATAAATTCCACGGATGATGATGATGATTGAAGTTTTAAGGGGCGGAACAGCGATGAGCTTTTCTTTTAGGAGGGGGTTAAATTTGCAAGCTTGATACCATAATCCCGAAATTATGTATATATGTCTGCCCCTTATTATTCCCATTTCAAACAGGGTCAGGGATGAGATGCGTTGAAATTCTATGTGGTGGATGGTTTTTACGGCCGGATGTCCTTCCTGACGCCAACCTCATGAGAGGAATTTATAAGAGATTAAATGAAGATGAATGAAACAGGGCAAGGATGTGGAAGGAAGCAGTCGTGGCCTGTCAGAAGGTATCATCCCAGTATTTGTCTGGAATTGAAAATGGAAAACTACGGAAAACCATTTCAAGGACGGCCGACGATGGGGCTCGAACCCACGTCTACAGAGTCCGCAAAGAGCTTGGCCCCATGGCCTAGCACTGCGCTTTAGCGAGCATAGCTACTGCTGTCGACTATCCCAAAATTATGTCCCAGAATGAATTAGAATGGAGGGGCCCATAAGACCTTGTCCTAGGGCCCATGAACGCAATCTATGGCCCTGTCTCTGACCAAATACCACAGGATTTTATTTGGTGGATATTTAAGAAAAGAAAAGAAAAGAAAAAACTATCCAAGATATGTGTGGTGGAAGTTACATGATTGTGTGAATGCTGAAGAATTTGCAGCTGAATCAAGAGTCAAGGATGTGGAAGGAACATAAAAATGTTGTATCTTGAGAGTAAAAGCAGTGTACAAGTTGGAAGTGGTGACTCTGAAACATTCTATACAAAAAAGGCCTCAAGCAAGGAAGTGCATTATCACCATTCTTATTTATTATATACTGATGGATGAAATTATAAAACGTGTAAAACAGAGTATCAGTAATGATGAAGTGAATGCTTTAGTATTTGCAGATGATGTGGTGATTTGGGGAAAGGGAGAAAAGGAAGTACAAAAGAGACTGGACATTTGGAATGAAAATCTGAAGGAGTTTAGAATGGTAATTAGTAAAACGAAAACTGTAGTCATATTGTGACAGACAGTTGGCAACAGTTATTTTTGTTTTTTGTGAGAAAAGAAGGACAAGGAACAGTGCATCCAAGATGGAGTCTTTTGAGTGTTATTTGTAATGTGTGTGTATTCTCTTGTAAATAAATATATTTCATTTTCCCAAATAAGTACGAAGTGACGTTTCTGTTCGTAACATCTGGCGACCGTGACAGGACATAGAAAGGGAAATGAGCGATATTCGAAGTTTAATCAGAAAACGTGGTGTATACCGTGCATCGTTCACGAAAATTGTAGCTTCACTTCAAGTTTTGTTGGAGAAAGAAATAAAGGACATACCGGTAGTCGCTATCTGAGGAGATTACGCCTTAGTGGAAGAGAAGGCTAACCTCATAAGTAGGGATCGGATCGATATGCTCGATAAAATATCCAGATATGCTAGAAAACCATGTGTTTTATGCTCGATAGATATGCTCGAAACCCCCATTATATGCGGTTAAATATGCAGGATATGCTCGAAAAACACCGTTAAAAACTATAGAAAGGAAAGTGAAACGAAAAAACCAATAACATACGAGCTTTATTTTCTAATTGTATGTATGATACACTGCAATATACTCGCATTCAAGTTTTACAAGTATATATAAGAGAAGTGCTCTTATAAAAGATACAGTTTAAAAGATCATTTACAAAATGTTCATAATTAGGCGAGTCAATGAAGTAGATCTGCTTTGGTCTGTACAACAAGAAATTTTCTACGTTTTCAGTTTTGAATGATTTTCTTAGATCAGTCAATAAAAGTTTCAATGACGAGAACGACCTCCCAAAAGGTTAAAAGCTTGCGGTTCTATTATTCGCACCAGATAGGCTTTTCAATAATTATTTCTGTTTTCGAACCATAAGGATTGTCAGGGCCCGAATTCGGGGGTGAATTCGAAGAAAAACAAACTATTTAGACGAAAACCACAAGAATATGCATTTATATGCTTCTATTCTGAAAACCGCGGTTTTATGCACATATGCTCGATAAATTTCAATTCTGTTGGTCCCAGAGAGGTGAAAATACCACCGAAAGGCTTCTTTCAATGTATACTATTCAGGAAAAAAATATGCTCGAATCCGAGCCTACTCATAAGTAATCTGGACCAGGAGATCTTCCAACACCTCATGGAAGATGCGGTGTCAGAAGAAGACCTGATCACCGAAGTAGACGGAGTAGATGACTATAAACGCAAGTTTCATATGTTAGCAGCGGCTGTTTCCGTTGCTCTTGCAATGGAGAGAAAACGTGAAGACGAAGTCAAAGATCGAATTCCGAAAATTTGGTGGAAATCTACGAGATTGGTTAGGTTTCTGGAATCAATTTCAAAAGATTGATGAAGATGAAGAGTTAGATAATGCCGATAAATACGAATATCTTATCCAAGCAACATTGCCAAACTCCAAAGCTCGCGACATCGTTGACAGTTTTCCAGCCACAAGTGGAAATTACCCTAAAGCTATACAGAAACTTAAATCACGTTTTGGCAATGATTCTTTGTTGGTGGAAGTCTACACTAGAGAACTATTGACAACAGGCGCGGATCTAGAGTTTGGTTTTGGGGAGGGTCAGAGATTCAATCTAGAGTTTGGCTTGGGGGGGGGGGGGGTCAGAGAATCGAAATTGTTAAGAAAAATGGTATCACTAAAAACGCAATCACAAAATAAACAAACGTACAAAACCAGCCCATTTTTTTTGCAAGATTCATGGATAGAAATTTGATGCGTTTAGCGCACCAAAAATATTCGTACAAATTGCAACGGCGTGTTTTGCAACTTTTACATCGAGCTTCGAGAAAAGGATCAAGGTACGTTACAGTTTCGGCAAGTCGAGTTGATACCGACAAAGGGAGAAAGTCACAGCTTAAATTGCCAACCAAGCTTGCAGTTTGGACGTCAGCAAAAATTTTTGGTGCGAAAAAAGCCCCAGTTTCCTACCCGTGCATTGCTGCACATTCATCGTGACATCACTATAAACATCGATTCGGTAATCGCAAGGTTTGCTAAACAAAATAGACGAGTTGATTTTGTTGTATAACTAATAGTTTTTATACAAGAGGTTTGAAGTTGTAAATATGTACAGTTGGAATAGAACATAATAATTCCAATAAAGATAATTCAGTATTGAATAAAATGAAAAAAAACTGTTTTTCAGTTCAAATTCATTAAGTTTTATTTGTCTGGTAATTGTGTTTTCGTTTTTTGAGTTTGCAAAAAAAATTTGGTCTCCGTTTGGGGGGGGGGGGGTCATGACCCCGTGACCCCCCCCCCCCCCCTTGAATCCGCGCCTGATTGACAATGATGAATTCTTGTAGTAGTCTTGACATCTCAACATTATATGACAGACTCGTAACTCAACTTGGTGCTTTGGAGATCCTAGGTGTAACTTCCGAGAAATATGCAGCAATGTTATTTCCTATGATTGAATCATGTTTGTCTATAGATGTGTTACGTGCCTGGCAGAGGAATGGCGGTGGGAAGGAATGTGAACCTAGTGAACGTCTTAAAGGTTTGATGAAATTCCTGGAGAATGAAGTAGAGGGTGAGGAAAGGATCAAACTGGCCATCCCAAGTAAAGGTAACATCAATGTGAATCCTGACAAGTCGAAAGGTACGAAGAAAATTAACATTTACAGTGAATCGCCACCTACCGCAGCTGCACTTGTGAATTGTAATCTTAAACTAAACTGTATATTTTGTGATAGGTCCCATGCTAGTTCAAACTGCTCCGTGGCAAAGCAGATGGCTTTAAAGGAGAGAGTCTCAATTGTGAAGAATAAGAGAGCATGCTTTCTCTGTCTGAAGAAAGGACATGTTTCAAAGATGTGCAGAAGTCAGTTAGATCGTGATTCCTGTAGCAAAAAACATAACAGCCTAATATGTCTAGGCCCAACACATTCCACTGAAGCTACCAATGGGAAACTTCAGTCTCATTCTTTGATTTCAAATGAAGAACGTAGTGGTATGCAAGGTGTTATTTTGCAAACATTAAAGGTGAAGGTCATTGGAGAATCCTCTGCAATGGAGGTAAGGGCTCTACTGGATACTGGCAGTCAGAGATCTTATATGCTTGAATCAGTTGCGCAGAAGTTAGGTTACACTAGTCATCGCACAGAAATGCTATGCCATTCACTATTTGGTGGGGTAGTCACAGAAGAGAGCCAGCATATGTGCTATAGGATCTACATAGAGAGTTTAGGAAAGCCTTGTGCCTGCAATTTTGAAGTCTTAGGGCAACAAGTAATTACAGGGTACAATACTATGTTAAAGGACCCATGGTTGCAAGAACTAAGAGCAAAAGGGATACAGATTTATGATACTGAAGGTCCCATTGAACTATTAATAGGCGCTGATGTAGCTGGAAAGTTAATGACTGGACAAACGTGTACACTAAGCAATGGTCTTGTATGTATTGAGACACTGTTGGGGTGGACTGTGATGGGCAAAGTAGTTTCCGGAGATCAATCAAGCATGACCAACCTTGTCACTTCTCTCTTTATCAGAGATGCTTCAGTTGAAAATCTGTGGGAACTGGACGTGCTAGGTATCAGCGATCCTGCCGTAAGGAAAACTAAAACTGAAGAAAACTTTGCAACAATGGAGCACTTTCAGAAAACCGTGTCTATTAATGGAGAATTTAGGTATGAAGTCCATTTACCCTGGAAAGAAAACAAATCATTTCTTGTATCTAATAGGGTCATGGCTGAGAAGAGGTTAGTCAACACAAGGAAGAAAGTGGAAAATTTTGGACTAGGCGAGACGTACGAAAATATTTTCACCGAGTGGGAAAGGAGTGGTGTTATTGAACAGGCTCAGGAGGATGAAAACTTCAGACACTATCTACCGCATCGAGCTGTTGTGAAGGAAAGTAGTTCAACGACACCTGTTCGTCCTGTATTTGACGCCTCAGCGAAGGAAGCGGGAACCCCTGCTTTGAACGATTGTTTGTATGATGGCCCCAACCTGATTGAGCTAATCCCTGCTATTCTTCTTAGATTCCGAGAGTGGAAAGTAGGAATTATTGCAGACATTGAGAAGGCCTTCCTTCAGATAAGCATACGGAAAGAAGATCGAAACTATATCTGCTTCCTGATGTGGCAGGACGTTGGGAATAATTACAAGATCTTCAAGCATGCCAGGCTGGTTTTTGGCTTAACTTGTAGTCCGTTTCTCCTGGTGGCTGTCTTGGAGTACCGCCTGAAGAAGTTCTTGGAAACCCCGCAATTCAATCCCCTATTCATCAAGAGACTTCTACAGAGCTTCTACGTGGACAACGTTGTCACTAGCCTTGACAGGGAATCGGAGGTGGGCGAGTTTATCAATCAAGCTAGCAGGGTATTATCTGAAGGCAGTTTTAATTTGAGGGGATGGCAGTTCTCTCAGGATGATGACCAGTCTGCTACCCTTTCATCTGTTTTGGGACTGTTATGGGATCGACAGGAGGATACACTTACTTTAAATTTGCATTGGTTGAATAGTATTCAGGTGGGAGAAGTGACGAAAAGGACAATTCTGTCACTCGCACATCGAATTTTTGATCCAGTTGGTGTGACATGTCCTGTCACCCTTTGTGTCAAACTGTTGATTCAAAGGACCTAGAAGACTCATATAAGATGGGATAGTGCAGTTGATGAGAAGTCCAAAGACGAGTTTCTGGCCTGGGTAAAGGATCTACCTCACCTGGTAGACATCAAGATTCCTCGATGGTTTGGAAGAAGTGACCATGTGCAAATTCATGTCTTCTGTGATGCCAGCCAACTTGCATACGCAGCAGTAGTCTTCATAAGATGCGATTCTAACAATCAAGTGAGTGTACAGTTATGTGATGCAAGATCTCGTGTGGCCCCCCTCAAGGAAGTGACAATCCCCAGATTGGAATTGCTGGCTGCTACAATTGGTGCACGGTTGCTTAAATGTGTGTTGGAATCTATTTCACTGGAAGTTCATGAGTTTTTTTTTCTGGTCTGACTCGTGCACAGTTCTAGCATGGATCTGCAGGACTGAGAACTGGTCGGTGTTTGTCCGCAATCGTGTGAATGAGATCAGGAACTTGACCAATTTAAACTGCTGGCGACATGTTCCAGGTACATTGAATCCAGCTGATTTACCGTCACGTGGCTGTTCTGCTTCGCAATTAGTAGCCTCTCGATGGTGGGAGGGACCTGCCTGGTTGTACGAATCTCCAGATTGTTGGCCTCAAATAAAAGTGGTGTATGACGAAGAGAATATCGCAAAGTAAATGAAGAAAAACCCTGTGAATTCTATGACTGTAACCAATGAAGATCCCCTCTGGTATGCCAGGTATTTTTCCAGCTATCACAGAATAGTTCATCTAATCGCATGGATTCTTCGTTTCTGTAAGAATTGTCTTAGATGTGAGAGGATCTCGCAAGAAAACCTGCAAGTTGAAGAGTTAGAAAGGGCTGAAATTATACTCATTTCTATAATTCAACGAGAAAGCTTCCACGGATTAGTTGATAAACGTCTATCTACACTACATCCATTCCTGGAAGATGATGTTCTCAGGGTTAAAACGAGACTACTACTGCGAGAAGATTTGAAGCAATTCAGGTTCCCAATGATTTTCCCGGCGAACCATTGTAATGGGTTATGGTTAAATGAAACTGATTATATTTAAATGGTTAATAATTAAATAGTCGCCCACTTTTGGGTGATCAATATGAAACATTTAATTGTGTATTAATTTAATAGTGTATCTGTATTGTTGTCAGCATCACTAAAAAATACATAATGTGTAGTATTATGTGTTGCCAGGGCGCCAGACCATTCATATATAATGATCAAAATAATATATTAATCCTCAGTTAAACAGAGGTAGAGCAGCGAAATTCCTATCTCCAGACGTAGTGAAACTTACGTAATCTAACCTTTCGATAATTAGTTCAGGAGTGTGGTGTTGCATTATAGTAATTTCTAGCTACTAAAGGAAACCAGTCAAGCATTTGAATTTAAAAAAAACGAATTTAATATATAAAAACAAGTGCAAAAATAATAAAATACTAAAGATAATAATAATAATAATAATAATAAATTTAAATGAAAGAATCTACTGAATTTACTTATGTTATGGGTCTTGATTGGATCTTGGAGTACACTGAGTTAATTGAATAAAATGTATTGAATTTAATAAGCATGAGAGCCTTCCGATTTGACTGGAGTAAAACTGTTTATAAAGCTCACCGCATTGAAGATCATTGTAGTTGGATTGTTGCGTAGAGAGTTCCTGATGGCCCTGAACTTCCCCAACGTAATGAATGTGGATGACGGAATAAATTCCAAAAATCATCCCTGTGACAATAGCCTTTTACACAACCATGTCACAGTTTGATGAGACAGAATGTCTTATCAAATTCACATACTTAAATAGTTAACTGTATTATTTAGCACGCGTTACAAATGAATGTTAATTTCCCAGTCCATCTCGCTACACGTTCCACTCTTCTGCTCCACACAGCACCATTCCGTCTTCTCTCAGCAATTCAACAATAATATTCATATCCAGTTGGGCGGCCGTCATATATATAACGTTCCCAGGCACGCACCCACCCCCACTTCTGAAGTCACTAGGCAATTTGCACGCCTTTCACATATCAATAATGACAATACTTTTTTGTAACATTTCTCGGGAGGTCCAGCCCACCTTTTGTATAAAGTTGCAAAGGACTCATTCATCGGCCCAGCATTGTTAGTGGCGAGTCTTCATAGAATCCCTTCTTAGTATGATTTGTATACTGGTAGAATACTTGATGTGAAAGACATAAGTGTCTATTTAAGTCGTTACCAGGAAGCGGTGGATAAGCCGGCCTTCCGCGAACACCCTCTTCTTCTCTTGTTCGTATTATCTTCAGAAATAGTATTCAGTCAAGCACCTAACTTATTTCAAATATAATGTGTGTAGCTCCAATTCCTTTCAATTGCCATCATATTCTACATTACCTCATAATAAAAGATATAAATATATTAGTTAACATAATAACTAATAAAAGGTAAAATGTAAACTTAAAAAATATTGATAATAATAATAATAAAATATATAAAATTATTTCATTCTGGTCACAAATTGGGACCATCACTCCATGTCATCACCTCTCGCTTGATTATGGATGAGCACGTGAAAGAAAATCACATTGGAGTACAACTTCTTCTTAATCATCTAAGACAACGCTTCTGGATCATCGGTGGAAGGAGGACAGTTAGAAAAATTATAAGAAAATGTGTCAAGTGCCGGTGGCATGATGGACAACATACCGAAATCGCTCAGGCCCCTCTGCCCCTGGACCGCATACGGGAAGCCTGTGTATTTGAAGTGATAGGAGTGGACTTGGCAGGTCCGGTGTTCCTGAGGGATGAAAGTAAAGCTTGGATTGTAGTTTTCACATGTGTGGTGTATCGCGCTGTTCATCTTGAAATGGTTACTTCTCTCTCCACAGAGGCGTTTGTGCAAGCGTTCCGGCGGTTTATAGCAAGAAGAGGACGCCCCTCTGTGATTTACAATGGTACAAATTTCACGGGTACAGATAACGCGTTTCAAAGTGTTGACTGGGAGAATTTTTCCAAACACTATTCGGTTGAACGTATTACTTGGAGATTTAATCCCCCTAGTGCTCCTTGGTGAGGAGGCTTCTGGGAAAGGTTAATACGTCTAATTAAACAGCTTCTGAAACGAGTTTTGGGGAAAGCCTGTCTAACTTACCGAGAAATGCTTACCCTTATCTGCAGTGTAGAGGCCACCATAAATGCAAGACCGCTAACATATCTGACCGATGGATGTGAAGATATAAGTCCACTCACCCCTGCCTGCTTTCTACAAGAAATTAAGACAACTGGAGTTCCTGAATGTGATGCATTGGATGCTATAACCCTGAATCAAAGAAATCGTCATCTTCTGAACCTAAGAATGGCATTGAAGAAAAGATTCCAGCAGGAATATCTGGGACTTTTGGCACTCGGTAAACCGAGTTGTAAACCAACTCTTTTGTTCAAGAGAGGTGACATTGTCCTAGTTGGATCAGATGGCACTAAGAGGATAGATTGGCCTCTTGGAAAAATTGTGGACTTGTTCCCTGGAACTGATGGTAATACAAGACTTGCAAGGGTTGTTACATCTAAAGGAGAACTCTTGAGACCGATACAGCGACTCTACCCCCTAGAAGTACCTGATGAAGACAGCACACTTTTGAGGACTGGCTTGAATAAGAAAACAGCTACTGCTTTAGGAGAGCCGACTGGAACTGGTGTTCAACCCCCAAAGACCACACGTTCGGGTAGAACTGTCAATGTTCCTGCAAGATATGTGGAGTAGTTGAGGATGTCTTTCCTCAACGGTGGGAGGATGTGACAGACAGTTGGCAACAGTTATTTTTGTTTTTTGTGAGAAAAGAAGGACAAGGAACAGTGCATCCAAGATGGAGTCTTTTGAGTGTTATTTGTAATGTGTGTGTATTCTCTTGTAAATAAATATCTTTCATTTTCCCAAATAAGTACGAAGTGACGTTTCTGTTCGTAACACATGTACTGTGGAAAAGAGAAAAAGAAAAGTCAAGTGAACATAGATGGGGTATGGTTAGAGAATGTAGAACAGTTTACATATCTAGTTAGCACTATAAATGGAAGTAATGACATCAACATTGAAATTAATAACAGACTAAGTAAAGGTACTACATTTTATCATCAAGTCAGAGAACTTTTATGGGATGACAAAGTACCCAAGAGAACGAAATTAACATTATATAAACAGTATTTCATACCAATTGTAACATATGGACTGGAAATACTGGTAACAAATAAAAGGCAAAATAGTAAGATACAAGCAGTAAAAATTAAATTTTTAAGAACTTCAGTTAAAAAGACAAGAAGGGATAGAATTCAAAATATTAAAATCAGAGAAGAGTTAAATATGGAACCGTTAAATCAGAAGATACAGAAAGCAAGGTTACGTTGGTTCGGACATGTAAAAAGAATGGGTAAGGAAGGAGTAGCAAGAAGGGAATTAGAAAGAGAAGTCAAGGGACAGAGACCAGTTGGAAGACAGAGAAGAAGGTGGTTGAACCAAATTTTGAAGGACATTGGAGAAGCTGGATTCGATGTGGCAGAAGTGATGGAACAGGAAAAATGGAAGGACAGAAAGGAGTGGAGGAGGCTTGTAAACCACACCAGGGTGACTGGATGATGATGATGATGATCAAGAGTCAGTTCTTAGCCCATAATGTTTGTAATATTGTATCATTTCAGTTGGTCAACACAATTCCAATTATTGGGGTCCACTTGATGGTATAGCAGCTTGCATTCTTGGCTGTTCCCCTGGAGGTTTGATTCTGGTCTGAGGGCTTGAACGGGGTCCACTCAGTCTTAAGCTTCTCTCTTAACACATTTCTTGAATCTTTGTGGTCTTCAATATCTAAAAACACTGTAACTATTTCTTCAAATATAGTTTTTGTAGGTTTATCACAATGAAAACAAAGAAGAATAGAGAGGGCAAAGGCGACACGCAGCTGAAGCAGCCTACCCCCACTCCTAAGTTATCGCCAAGCCATGTCTGGCCATTTCCCGCCGTGTTAACTCACTGTGTATTCTGCAATTCGCAGTTGTGATTGACAAATTCTTGTGTGGCCTGTGTTGAGTGGCATATGTTAACGTGCCAGTTCGGCATACACAAAAAGCTATTCTAGCTGGGGAAGCACTCATGTTTATAACTAAACCGAACAGAAAGCCAATCCTGGTGAAACAAGTGATCAACTCGTGTGTGGGTCAGAGAAATCTCTTCAACCAGGATCATTTTCTTGAACTTGACGACAAACATTTTAATTGGTTAATCAGAGCTGTATATCAATGACTTAAGTCATAATCGTTCTTTTACCGTATTGAATTCAAGATCTTTAATTTTACTTTTCAATACAATATAAAGAGGTATAAGTGAAATATTGTAATCATCATCATCTTGCACAGTTTCCAGCCACTGGCCGGGTCTGTTTGGAACACAAGCCTCTCCAACGTCTTCTGTCTTCCCACCATCTCTCAGCCTCCACCCTTGTCCAGTCTTCTCCTCTCTTCTTCACGCTTTCTTCCACCCCCTTCATCCACCTGTCTCTCGGTCTTCCTCTCGGTCTCTTCCCTTCCCTGGGGGCTGATAACCTAGATGTTAGGCCCCTTAAAGCAACAATTATCATCATCATCTTTCCTTCCCACTTCATCTATTGTGTCCTCCTGGGTATCCTCTTCTCCTTCATTCGTTTTACATGTCCATACCATCTAAGTCTAGATTTCTCTATACCATCCTGTAATGGTTCCTCCTTCATTAATTCTCTGGTCCTCTCATTCCTTATTCTGTCCATCTTTGTAGCTCCAATACTGCTTCTCAAGAACCTCGTCTCACTGGCCTTTATTTTGCTCTTCTCCCTTCCTTTCATAACCCAGGTTTCCGAGGTATACGTCAGGATAGGGACATAGTACGTCCGATATACGATCTTTTTGCTGTTCTGAGGGACATCCTTGCTCCATAACATGCTTCTCACACTCCTCCGGAATGCTTCTGCCTGTCTCCCCCGCTCATTTATTTCTCTATCGTTTCCATTCTCTTGTATCAGGCTTCCCAGATACTTGAAACTCTCCACTTTCTTCAACTGTTCCCCTCCAATTGTTATTCCCGTTGTGGTTCTTTCCTTCTTCCTTGTTGTGATCACCATCTCACTCTTATTTATGCTAGATTTCATCCCATATCCTTGTATTATTCCTTCCCACACGTCCAACTGCTCCTGTACCTCCTCCTCCTTGTTTCCCCAAATCATCAAATCATCTGCAAACACCATTGCTTTCATCTTTCCTTCCCCAATTACCTGTGCCACTCGGGTCATTATGTCATCCATCACCACAATGAAAAGTAACGGTGACAGTGCACTTCCTTGTTTCAGGCCGTTTCTCTGTTCCAACCAGTCCGATCTCTCTCCTCCCACTTTCACATAGCTCACGCTTCCCTTGTACATCTCCTTTATCCTCCGTATAGTCCATTTTTCTACTCCTCTGTCCTCCAGGGACTTCCATACTTTGTTTCTGCATACACTGTCATATGCTTTCTCAATGTCCAGGTAGGCCATCAGTAGATCTGTTTCATACTCATAATGCTGTCCTTGTAACTGCCTTACAGCAAAAATCAAATCCACTGTGGACCTTCCTGCTCTGAAGCCATGTTGTTCTTCCCTCATCCCTCCTTCTTCCTTGTCCTAATTCTCCTTTCCAAAACTTTCTCAAACATCTTTGCACAATGACTCATCAGTGTTATTCCCCGATAGTTTCTGCATTCTGTTCTACTACCTTTCTTGAAGATCGGGACAATTATTCCCTTTTTCCAGTCCTCTGGGGTCTTCCTTTCCTTCCATGCTGTCTTCATCACTCAGTACAACCATTGTATCACCACCTCTCCTGCTGCTCTCACCATCTCCACACTCAACTCATCCACACCCGGTGCCTTCCCTCCTTTCATCTTCCTCACTGCATCTTCCACTTCTTTCCATGTTAAGTCCTTTTCTGTTTGCAGTCCATCTTCCTCTTCCCCGATTTCTTCCTCCTCGCCGTGGTTTCCATTTGGGTTCAGACGTTCTTCAAAATATTCTTCCCACATTTTCTTCAGTTCTTCCCTATTTTCTAGCTCTTGTCCCCTTTTGTTCACCATTCTAACATAATCCTTCTGCCTCTTATGTTTTACCATCCCATACAGGACCTTTTTTGTACCTTCACTATCCTCCTTCATCATCTTTGTCCACTCTTCCATCCACTTTCTTCTCTCCTCGGCCACTACTCTCTTTGCCACCTTCCTTTCCTGGTACTCTTCCCTTGTCTCTACCAACCTATTTTGATACCACCTCCTAAAGGCTCTATTCTTTTCCCTTACTATATCTTTTGTCTTCTCAATCCACCATGGTGTTTCCTTCCACCTCTTCTTACTACTTGTCCTCCCACATACTGCTTCTTCTGCACCTACTAGTGTCTTCTTAAATCTAGCCCATTTCTCTTCAACCCCTCTTTCTTCATCTGTTGGAATTCCTTCCTCTACCATTTTGTGGGTACTCGACCCATCTCCTTCTTTCAGTTTCCATATCCTTATACGACTTTCCTGGTTCTCAGTCCCTTTCTTCTCCTTAGTCCCTCTCAGGTTCATTACCAGCAATCGATGGTCGCTATCCAAGTTCTCCGATGGTAAAACCTTGATGTCTGTGATGTTCTTATTTAATTCTCTCTCATACAGGATATAGTCGACCACCGACTTCCTGGTCAAGTCATCACTGTACCATGTGATTGTGTAGCTCTCTCTTTTCTTGAACCAGGAGTTCCCAAATAGCAGGCTGTTCCTTTGACAGAAGTCCAACAGTCTCTTTCCTTCCTCATTTCTTCTGCCCCAACCCTCTGGTTCAAGCACACTCTCATACCATTGTCTTTCTCTTCCTACATGGGCATTCAGATCCCCATAACAATCATATTCCTTCCTCCCAGCTGCTTCTGTAATTCCTCTTCAAACTCCTCCTTCTATTCAGAGGTGCAGCCTAACTGTGGAGCATACACTTGCACTATTTCCATGGTCTCTCCCCTCAGTGCTACTTTCACTTTCATCATCCTATCACTTATTCTCTTCACTTCTTC
Source organism: Meconema thalassinum (assembly GCA_946902985.2). Lineage (NCBI taxonomy): Eukaryota > Metazoa > Arthropoda > Insecta > Orthoptera > Tettigoniidae > Meconema > Meconema thalassinum. The sequence continues at coordinate 242,960,588 of OX336394.1, read as the reverse complement.
TTTTAAACCATCTGGTACTACTACTCCCACTCCATTCCTCTTTCGGAGCTGTTGGCCTCTCACATAGGTGGACCGGGTTCGATTCCCGGTCAATGCATGTGAGATTTTCGAAGTGAAATGCCATGTCCTGTGGTTCGGATTCCACCTAAAGAGGAGGTCCCATGGCTCATGATTGCATGATTAATAGTCACGTAAAACTACAAGCTTCCTTTTCCATTCCTCTTTCCCTCTTCATTCCCACTCCAGAATAGTCTATAGCCTTTTCTCAGTGCCCTCCTTCCTTCCCCTTTCCACTTTGTTTCTGCCAATCTCAATAAATCCAACTTCCTTCTTTCCATCATATCCACTATCTCCTCCACCTTCCCCCGTCAGCGTTCTTATGTTTAAAGTTCCAAATCTTAGTCCGTGTTTACAGCCGTGTCGTCTATTATAGCCGTCCTGACCGAGGCTCATTCCATTTTTGAAAGCGTTTGGTTTCATCCACTACTGGCTTGCTGGGCCTATCGTAGCTTTACCAGAGCCCCGTTAGCCGTCACTTTTCAGGATTCCTGTAGGACCTTCACAGCTACCGTAACAGTCCCGAAGCACACAAAGTCCCCACTGTACTTCGCCCCTACAGGCAATCCCCTACTTTGTGCCGTTGCCCGTCTCCCACGACGTGGACGAGGGGTTGGACTTATGAGAGAAGCGGAAAAGTAGAATTAAAGATCTAATCAGAGCTGTGGCTGAGAAATATCTCAACATTATATCATAATTCGCACCTCGTAAGCACTTAACAAGCATGCGATCATCTGCCTAACATTCGTCACGGGCCGGAACCAACGAGCACAGAGAAGAATAGAGAGGGCAAAGGCGACACATGGCTGAAGCAAACTACCCCCACTTCTCACAGGTGTTGAAAATATGTTCGTCAGCTGAATAACAAGCTTGTACTCTTTAAGGGCCAGTAAACTAACAAAAGGGACAGTACATGGGCAGGTGTGATGTTTCTAAGATGACTTACATAATACGGTATGTTAAGAATACCGTTCAAAATATGTTTAAAATGCAATTTCTGTGTGCCACAAAAATTAATTTCCTTTAAGCCGATTTTATCAAGGGTTTAGTATTAATGGAACCATGGTATTTTCTAGGTCCTTATTAAAACATTTCATTTTTAATTAAAACTAGATTAATTTATATTATACAACTTCCCTCCCACAAAGAAAAGAAAAAAGCTAATTGTTCCGCTAGGCAGATTTAAAATAATCTGGGGCTGGGCAGTAGAAGATACAGCAGTGGGGATAAAGGTCAATAGGGAACTAATACGTACACTTAGATATGCAGACGGCACAATTCTCCTGGCCAGTAGTATTGAAACCCTACAGCTAAACATTAATAAGCTTAATATAGTTGGAAAAAAATGGGTGTACCGATTAACACAAAGCAAACAAAATTAATGGTTTTCAGTCATAAAAGTGTTGAAGTAATTTTGATGCTGAAAGGACAATAAATCCAACAAGTTTGCAGATGATTTGATGATTTGGGGAAACAGGGAGGAGGAGGTACAGGAACAGTTGGATGTGTGGGAAGGAGTAATACAAGGATATGGGATGAAATTTAGCATAAATAAGAGCGAGATGGTGATCACAACGAGGAAGAAGGAAAGAACCACAACGGGAATAACAATTGGTGGGGAACAGCTGAAGGAAGTGGAGAGTTTCAAGTATCTGGGAAGCCTGATACAAGAGAATGGAAACGATAGAGAAATAAATGAGCGGGGGAGACAGGCAGAAGCATTCCGGAGGAGTGTGAGAAGCATGTTATGGAGCAAGGATGTCCCTCAAACAGCAAAAAGATCATATATCGGACGTACTATGTCCCTATCCTGAAGTATGTCTCGGAGACCTGGGTTATGAAAGGAAGGGAGAAGAGCAAAATACAGGCCAGTGAGATGAGGTTCTTGAGAAGCAGTATTGGAGCTACAAAGATGGACAGAATAAGAAATGAGAGGACCAGAGAATTAATGAAGGAGGAACCATTACAGGATGGTATAGAGAAGTCTAGACTTAGATGGTATGGACAGTTAAAACGAATGGAGGAGAAGAGGATACCCAGGAGGATACACGAGACGAAGTGGGAAGGAAAGAGACCGAGAGTCAGGTGGCTGAAGGGGGTGGAAGAAAGCGTGACGAAGAGAGGAGAAGACTGGACAAGGGTGGAGGCTGAGAGATGGTGGGAAGACAGAAGACGTTGGAGAGGCTTGTGTTCCAAACAGACCCAGCCAGTGGCTGGAAACTGTGCAAGATGATGATGATGAAGTACCTTGGTTGTTGGTTTTCAGAGGATTTGAATTCAGAAATAGCAAGGTCAACTTTCAAAACAATCAGAGCTTTATTGTGTAATGATGCCTTAAATTTAAAGACAGTATATTGTGAAATGTTATGTTTGGTCCACCTGCTTTATGGAGTAGAAGCTTGGACATTAAAATTGTCCTCCATTAAAAGGCTTGAAGCTCTGGAAATGTGGTTACATAGAAGGATGCTGAAAATCCCTTGGATAGATCACATCTCTAATGAACAGGTACTGCGGAGAGCACACTCTAAGCAGGAGCTGATGATTACCATCAAATGCAGGAAAATTGCTTTCCTGGGTCATGTGTTACGTAGTGTAAAATATGCAATATTACACCTTATTTTAAAGGGCAAAATTGACGGGCATCGAAGAGCGGGCAGGAAACAGACAATTGTCTGTGGAATCTTCAAGACTGGACTGGCACAAAAATGATTGAACGACTGTACTGTGTTGCTGAGGATAGACGAATACTATCCATATTGATCGCCAACGTCTGGGAGACTGGGCAGGGCATGTAGAAGAAGAAGAAAAAGAAGGCTCAGTTTTAGAAAAAGCTTTATTTAGCGGGGGAAAAGCTAGAATGGCAACGCTGGGAGGACGGAGTTATGCGTTGTCATGACGAAATGTGTAGCCTCAATAGGGAGCCAGACCAAAAGGCAACAACAGTACATCACAAAGCAGCCGCGGTGGTGATGCAGAGACAAATCACAACCATACCGATTTCCCACAAAGCATGAGTTATAGCATCCATCAAAGGTTGTATGAAAAATGTGAGCCCTTCATGGGTGAGGCACACTTTGGGTTTCGGAAAGGTTTTGGTACAAGAGAGACAAAAGTTGCTCTACAGGTTTGGTGTAAAAATGCTATTAGCCCAGTCATATGGTAGTTTTGACCAAAAAAAATTAGGGTAGAAGGTTTCTCGACGGATTCTTATGTTTTTCGGTGTGCTGAATTCGAATCTGAAGTTTGCCAACAAAAAAAATGACGGCTTCACAGTGAAAATCGCAAAAAATCCTAAAAATTTCGGATTTTTTTCACAAAATCGCTTATAAGTTAAAAAATATGCAACCTAGTGAATTTCTCATTATTTACAAAATTAAAGTAGACAAAATTTCTTTCAAAATGCACTGGGCACTTTAAGTTTTTGAGTGCATGGTATCGCCGCTAGAGCGCGCTGAAAAAGAGCGACGTTTTGGCACTTAGGCAAAAACGAGAGAAACTCAGCCCTAACTAGCCCCAGACACTTTCTAATCGTGTTTCCTCCATTAATACGTGTTTTATTCATGTTCTATGGTGGTATCATGACTGAAAGTTCGTTGGAAAAAAAATTGATAAATTAATATATTCAAGTTAAGTCATCTGTACTTATCCACCTAATGGTAAAGTGTGAAAGTGATGAGGTGAGTAATGTAAAACAGTTTTTGTGATTTTCACTCAACATCTCACCATGTCACACATATCTCACACATTCCTAAAGAGATATATTTAATATATTGATAGTGTGAAACCGGAGTCGTTTCCCCTTTGTGTGAAATGTTCACCCTCAAGCCCTCAATAGGAAGGGTCCCTTTTTTGCCGACACATCTGTCCTTGACAGGTCCCCCTACATGCCTCCGGCCAACTCCTCTGCCATTCGGGTTTAGTTTAGTTTGCTCTCTCCTCCTCGTGGGACTGCTAAGCGTTCTTCTTCGGATTTCTGCCGTTCGTTCAGTGTTTTCAAGTGAACTAATGTTAATATTAGTGAATATGTGAGGGACGAAAATGTTGCGTCGTGAATGTGCAATTTGTGAGGAGCCTCTGGATGATCAAACTCGAACTTTCTTTCAAACGACAAGAACAAGAGTAGATTCACAGAGCTCCTCTGAGTGAGGCAGGGATTGAATCACGACAAGCCATTGAGGATGCTGATGCCCTGATCATAAGAACGGCTCAATCCATAGCTTACACGCATGGCACAGTTGCAGTGGTGGGAGAAGATGTTGACCTTCTCGTCATCATGATAGGCATCCGCACTTCTCCTAACGTGTTCTTCCTGAAACCAGGAAAAGGAAAAGTACCACTGACGCTATATAGCCCTGGCAGCTCGCTAGAGGAGCCCCTGAGCCATCATATTTTATTCCTCCACGCTGTCAGTGGTTGTGACTCCACATCCGCCATGTTCAACCAGAGTAAGACGAAATTCTTGAAGACCCTCAAGAAGAACCCAGATCTTGTAAACTACCATGAGCATTACATGGACCCACAGCACAAGTCGAGGAGCTAGTGAATGCTGGCGAAAAATTTCTAGTGGCCTTATATGGTGGTGACCACCATACCACTCGTCTAAACGAACTGAGGTACAAGCTGTACCTCAGTACAGCATATAAAGTCACCGGAAACATGGCCTCGATCCCTCCCACTGAAGCTGCAGCCCGTGAGCACTTTCTGCGAGTTTACCACCAGATCCAGCAGTGGCTGACAATCAGCTCAACCCAGAACAGTGGGGGTGGAAGTCATCGAGGAACGGCCTCACCCCCACGAGAACAGCTAAGGCCCCAGCTCCTGACAAGCTTCTCTGCAAGGTCTCTTGCAACTGCAAAGGCGACTCTCGAAGAACCTGCGGTTGTCGACGTGTGGGTCTATATTGCTCTAGGCTTTGTACCATCTGCGAGGGAAACTGTCTGAACCTTGACAACTCATGCGACATCGACAATGAAGGTGACCCTGATGACCCTTCTCCGGTTGAGTCACCACCTACAATCCTGGATACATCAGCACAAGGTAAATAGCATGTTTGTACACCACCTTATTCCAATGCGGTCTGCTTACTTCACCCTCTAATGTATTCGTACGATTTCTTTTTTAGAGTTGTCCGAGGATCCTGACGATTCCATCTCGGTCGAATCACCAACGACGATAGCGGAGACTTCAGCAGAAGGTAAACTGCCTGTTTGTAATACACCCTATTTCACTGGGTTTCGAACAGTTTTCCAACTCGACACCTGAAAGTATTGTGGACAATAATTTGTACAATTCCTTTTCCAGTGGAGTTACCGACCGGTAGCGATCAACCGGGACCTTCTGATCGGTAACCGGAGGCTGCTCCATCAAGGCCAAAAAGGAGGAAGCTCAATTAAAGAATTGAAATCAATTGTAATGTAATAATAGTTAATTGCAATTACATTCCTTTTCATTATATTCATTTAATTTAATTTTTAAATAAATATTAAAACGGCTTGATCGGTCCTTTATGAATTCCTACCACTCCGTGGGCAATGTTTTTCAAGGGCTTCGTAATCTTGTAACCACCATAGAGCATGAATAAAACACGTATTCATGGAGGAAACATGATAAGAAAGCGTCTGGGGCTAGTTGGGCTGAGTTTCTCTCGTTTTTGCCTAAGTGCCAAAAAGTTGCTCTTTTTCAGCGCGCTCTAGCGGCGGTGCCCTGCACTCAAAAATTAAAAGTAACCAGTGAATTTTGAAGGAAATGTTGGCTACTTTAATTTTGTAACTAATGAGAAATTCACTAGGAAGCATACTTTTCAACTTATAAGCAATTTTGTGAAAATAGTCCGAAATTTTTAGTTTGTTCTGCTATTTTCACTTGAAGCCGTCATTTTTGTTGTTGGCAAACTTCAGATTCAGATTCAGCTCACCGATAAACATAAGAATCCGTCGAGAAACCTTCTACCCTAATTTTTTTTGGTCAAGACTACCATTTGACTGGGCTATTAGGAATGTGTGAGATATGTGTGACATGGTGAGATGTTGAGTGAAAAATCACAAAAACTGTTTTACATTACTCACCTCATCACTTTCACACTTTACCATTAGGTGGATAAGTTCAGATGGACTTAACTTGAATATATTAATTTATCAATTTTTTTTCCAACGAACTTTCAAACATGTTACCAGTTGTGGTGTTTGAAGCCATATTTTCAGTGTTGCCTTAGTAAACGTGTTGACCGACTGAAAAGCACTAAACTACATGTTACCAGCATAGAACATGAATAAAACACGTATTAATGGAGGAAACACGAATAGAAAGTGTCTGGGGCTAGTTAGGGCTGAGTTTCTCTCGTTTTTGCCTAAGTGCCAAAACGCCGCTCTTTTTCAGCGCGCTCTAGCGGCGATACCCTGCACTCAAAAACTAAAAGTGCCCAGTGCATTTTGAAAGAAATTTTGTCTACTTTAATTTTGTAAATAATGAGAAATTCACTAGGTTGCATATTTTTCATCTTATAAGCGATTTTGTGAAAAATTCCGAAATTTTTAGGATTTTTTGCGATTTTCACAGTGAAGCCGTCATTTTTTTTGTTGGCAAACTTCAGATTCGGATTCAGCACACCGAAAAACATAAGAATCCGTCGAGAAACCTTCTACCCTAATTTTTTTTTGAAACAGGCACTTCTGAGCACCAAATGACTGGGCTATATGCTCAGAATACGGATGTAGGTCTTTGTTTCATTGATTATATATGAAAAGGTCTTTCATAGGGTTCAACACTACAAAGTTCTGGAAATTCTAAGACGATTGAAGATAGATCAGAAAGATATCCGTTGTATAGAAAATTTATATTGGAATCAGACGGCACAAGTTAAGTTTGATAATGAGATCACTGACTAGGTTATTATTTGTAGGAGAGTCCGAGAAGGGTGCATTCTGTCACCTCTGTTATTCATTTTGTACTCGGAGAGTATCCTTCAAGAAGTGCTTGGTGATGTAGCAATAGGCATAAAAGTTAATGGAGTCCTCATCAACAACATTCGCTATGCAGATGATACAGTCTTAATTGCAGATAATTTAGATGATCTTCAGCATCTAGTTAACGTGGTAGGGGAATACAGCAACATGCTAGGTCTGAACATCAATACAAAAAAAGACGCATTTCATGATTGTCACATGTCAGCCTGTCTCTTATAAAAATGCACATCTCCAATTTAATGGCTCCCCATTACAAAGAGTAGATAAATTGAAATACCTTGGAACATGCCTATGTGAGGATTGGAGATCAGATATGGAGATAAAATGTCCTATAGAGAATGCCTGTAATGCTTTTGTGAAATTCAAGAAAATCCTTACAAGTACGGATTTAAATCTAACCCTTAGACTTCGGTTTGTAAGCTGCTACATTTGGTCTGTATTTCTACATGGGTCTGAAGGATGGACAATAAATGCGGCAACAACAAAGAAGATAGAGACCTTTGAAATGTGGATTTATCGCAGAATGCTGAAGATACCATGGACTGCAAGAATAACTAATATTGAAGAACTGCATAGAATGAACAGACAGCGAATCTTATTATGCACCTTTAAAAGACGAAAAACTGTATACAGTATATGGGACATATCTTGCATAACACCAAATATCGAATTCTCAAAGCGATACTGGAAGGAAAGATCGAAGGTCAAAGAAGAAGGGGCCGAAGAAGGATTTCCTGGGTGGATAACATAAAACAATGGACAGGATTACCCAGCATCGATAAATCATTCCACATCGCAGTTCATAAGCAAAAGATGCATCATGTGGTCGCTAACATCCATTAATGGATAGGCATCCGAAGAAGAAGAAGGAGAATTACAATAAATTTCCACTTTACAATACAATACTTTTTTCAACCACTACTTCATTTGATACATGTTTCGGCCTATCAAGCCTTGTTCAGTCAAAAAGACACATACAATTCTCAAAGTCCAATCTAAAACTATTATACATAACATTATCAATATTTTTTTTTATTATTATTTTTTTATTTTTTGCAATTTCACAAGCGTCATCCACAATTAAAACAGAGATAAAATTCTTAAAGAATATGTAAAAATCTGGGTAACCGCCCTTTGTCACTATAATCTGTAAAATGAACGGAAGCCAGGTTGAATTTCCCATCAAGTCTTCATAGTGCATCCCATTATAACTGCCGCATATTTATCACCTGATTTGATTATTTGGAAAGTGCAGGCACTTAGTTGTTATTAATTCATTTAATTTATTTTGTATAATAGAATTGTCGTCTCTTAGCTCACACGGAGACGTCCATAATTGAACCAAATAACTATCTGTAGCCAACAATCCATAATTGTTAATTTTGTTGTTTTATATCTACACTTTTAACTGAATCGAAGCTCCTTAGATTGTTAATATCTCCCTGATTCTGTAAATTTAGAGAATTTTGGCTGTATCTAATCTTCAGCGTAGTCTTGCGGCTGATCTCAATTGCGGGATTCGCTAGACAAATTCGTTCAGGAGTATGGCTAAGGTCATAGATATACATCATCTGCAAGTGACAATTTAATTTAAGAAATGTTTATTTAGTTTATTTGACTGGCCGCGTGGCTCAGCGGTAACATTCTCGCCTGCTGATCCGAGATAGCGGGATCGAATCCCGGCGCAGTCAGTTGACATTTGAGGATGCTTAATTGTGAGCGAGCCGCGTCAGTAGATTTACTGGCACACTGAAGATCATCTTCGGGGCTAAATTCCGGCACCCTGTTGTCTCTAGAAGCCGCAGTTGTTAAAAGGGACGTAAAACCAATAGCATTATTATTTAGCTTATCGCTTATTAGCAATTGTTTTCTTTTTGTAAAAAATCCCCAGTAACCCCTGTCCTGGCTACACCACTGCTTTAATGATATTTCATCTACTTCATAATCTTCATATTACTTTTAAATTCTTCCGAGTTTGTTACTGTTAATTCTTTTAAGGCCATGTGACATAATGGTCTTTTGCCCCATAGATATGGGTTGAATTTGTCTGATAATTTGTGGCCTGTCAGCTGGGGGGGTTACTTTACACAGACTGGGTAACTTTACACACTTCCCGCTAAAATCTTTTGAGCGCTGTACGTGGCCGATTTTGGAAGTTTTGAGTAAGATGGCTGTTTATACAAGACACGGTGAACTGTACTAGTAAGAAAACCGTGTTTGTGTTATTTGTACTTCACTCCGCTGGCTAATAACTGCAGCTAAACATACGTGAGTATCTGTACATATTTTATATTGTATAGAAACTTTCATTTCTATACCATAGTCATGTTGTACTAGATGTTGTAATTTGTAACAAAGCTATCTCCATAAAGACTTGGGAGGCGGGAATTGAATGTGGAACAAGTTTCCTTGTTGACACATAACTGAGAAGCCGAAAATAACCGCAGGTGCACGACTCGCCCTTCGGAGGAAGAACATTACACAGGCTATTTGACACAAAAGACAGTGTTTGGTATTTCATGTTTGAACCCCAGAGTATTTGGGTGTTGTGGATTAATAACAGCATAAGCTATTATTCTCTAATCATTCCCATATACACGGGTAATAATGTCAGTGTGCTTTAATTTCAGGTTCGAACCCTGCAAAATGCCAAGAACTGATCTTAGGAAGCCTGGTTCTCGCAGGTATGCAGACTACACTCAGCATGATATTGACTCGGCAGTCATCATCATCATCTTGAGCAGTTTCCGACTGCTGGTCGGGTCTGCTTGGAACATAAGCCTCTCCATCGTTTCCTGTCCATCCACCATCTCTCATCTTCCACTGTGTCCCAGCACACTCCTCTTTCCTCCACACTCTTCTTAACTCCTTTGGTCCATCTGACCCCTTGGTCTTCCTCTTGGCCTCCTTCCCTTCATTTCAATTCCAAACATCTTCTTCGGTATCCTCTCCTCTCGCATCCTCCTCACATGTCCATACCATTGCAGCCTAGATCACTCTATTCTATTTTGCAATGGTTCTTCTCTCACCATCTCTCTGACTCTCTCATTCCTTACTCTGTCCATTCTTGTTACTCCAACCCTACACCTCTGGAACTTCATCTCCACTGCTCATATTTTATTCTTATCCCTTTTCCTTCATCACCCATGTTTCTGAACCATATGTCAAAATTGGCACAAAGTAGGTCTTGTAGATGACTCCTTTACATTTTTGTGGTACATCTTTATTCCATATCATCCCCCTAACACTCTTGAAAAATCCATCTGCGCACCTTCCCCTTTCATTTATTTCCATCCTATTGCTTCCCTTTTCTTCAATTATGCTTCCCAAGTACTTGAAGCATTCTACTTTCTGCAACTGCTGTCCTCCAAGTGTTATGCCCATATCCAGTCTGTTCTTCCTCCTCGTTGTGATGACCACTTCACTCTTTGGTGCTGAGAACTTCATCCCATATGATAACACTACCTTCTCCCACTCATCTCGGCAGTAAATGCTGTAAATAAGGGAATGCCAATGCATGCAGCTGAATCCAAGTTACACATTCCCATGAAAACAATTGCAAACAAGGTGAAGGAACCTCAAGGGAAACACTATGCAAGACCAACTGTATTTTCTCAAGATGAAGAATTACAGTTAGTGCGTTTGATTGAAGTGTGTGGTGAATGGGGACAAGCATTTGATAAAATGGACGTGCGTATGATAGCAAAGAGAATGTTAGATAAACAGGGAATACTTATCGCTCAGTTTAGAAACAACTTTCATGGAGAAGAATGGGCTAGATTATTTCTGAAAAGACATAAAACCCAATTGACGCAAAGACTAGCAGGGAATATAAAACATTGCCGAGCGGAAAAGACTCCAGAGGAAATGATTTTGTATTTTGACAACATGACTTCATCTCTTGAAGGGATTCCTCCATCCAATATTATTAATTATGATGAAAAAACCTGAGTGATGACCCAGGGAGGAAATTTTCAATTTTCAAAAGAGGGACAAAATATCCCAAGATAGTGAGAAACTTCTCTCAAGGGGCTACATCAATCATGTTTTGTGGGACAGTAGCAGGTACACTGCTTCCACTGAACGTTGTGTACAAAGCGGACCATCTATGGGACACTTGGACTGAGGGAGGACCACTAGGAATGCGGTACAACAGGACTAAGTCTGGTTGGTTTGACACCGCTTGTTTTTATGACTGGTTTAACACAATTATCATTCCTTATGTTCGAAACCTGGATGGTCCGAAAGTAATTATAGGTGACAACCTTTCATCTCATTTCAATATTGACATTATGAACATCTGTGCTCAACATGGCATAAGATTTATAATGCTGCCTCCCAACTCAACACACATAACTCAACCTTTAGACATTGCATTCTTCGTTCCTCTGAAAAGAGTATGGAGACGCATATTATCAGACCTCAAGGAGCAGAACCCCAGAATTGGGTCACTGTCAAAGGACATGTTTCCCACACTCCTAACAGAACTGGTAGAAGATATTTCTGACAGGAAAAGGAAAATCTCATGGCTAGTTTCAGAGCGGCTGGAATCTATCCGCTAGACCGCTATGCAGTTTTGAAATGTCTCCCGGGTTACACTACATCTGACACCGATAAGGAAACTAAAGTCGTAATTGCACAGTCAGTGTTAGAACACCTCCGAGAAAGGCGCAGTCCTGTGGACCAAAACACACAAAAAAGGAGAAAGAGAATATTGGTTGAGCCTGGAAAGTCAATCAGTGCAAGAGATATAATGTGTGTTCCTGGATCGTCTACTGCGTGTGATACACAAGTGGCCAGTGAAGAAGAGGAGCCCATGAATGATGGCCATAATCAGGTAGAATATGGTTCATCTGATAATGAAATGTCAGAGACACCAGATGAAAATCAGTGTATTATAGGCCAATGGGTTGTGGTAAAATTTGCCTCTAAGAAGACAATTAAACATTTCATTGGGCAAATAAACAAAGTAATGCCTTCTGATGAGATGAAAAGATGACATGTAGCTTATCATACACATTTGTATGGCCTGCTGTTGAAGATGTCTCCATTGTCAATTGCCACGACATAGTGGGACTGCTTGATGAACCTAGAATTTTGAGGAGAGGTTTCCTGAAATTCAGAGAACATCTGCAGTCACTGATTTAAATATAAAGTCTCAATCAAAGTGACAATTATGTTAATTATGTTAAAAATGTTAATAATGCTTTAAACTGTTGCAAAATCTTCAAACACTTCAGCAGCATTGTTTTCTTTCTTATTTCCTACAAACATAAAATTAAATATTTGACACATAATTCATTTATTTTTATAATGTATTCAGACTATTCAATAAAGCATTTTAAAGTATCTTCTTACTTCTAATTGATGTTATCTTCCCATTGAAAATTTCCAGGCAAGGGCGGATCCAGGGGTGGGTGAGGAGGGCGACCGCCCAAGGCCCCGCGGTCCGGGGAGCCCCACGCCATGGATTTAAAAAAAATTAATTAATTAATTATACTTTTCAAACCAATCTATAATTATTAATTTTTTTTGTTCAGTGCAGCTGTGACTTCCCTTGACCATTTAGCAAGTTTAGATTTCAGTGAAATTATAGAAGACTTCAGCCAGAAAAAAAAAGTCGCAAAGTAATATTTTAATATTTCATAGTTTACATAATCTTCTGTATCCGGCAGGCGAGAGATATGACAAAAAAAAAAAAGCAATTCGCCTTTTTCGCATAGTATTGACGATAGACTCAGTTTCTTTATGAAAATGAAAATCCACAGCCTGCTTCCAGTCTCCGACCGGGTCAGGAATGGAATGAATGGAGCCCCTATCTAGCGGCGAGGATATGAACTGTGCCAGCTGCCGAGGCCTGACGCACTCCTCTGGGGCAATGATTAAATGAATGACAAATGAAATGATAGTGGAGAGTGTTTCTGGAATGAAATTTTGACAGGGAAAACCGGAGTACCCGGAGAAAAACCTGTCTGCCTCCGTTTTGTCCAGCACAGATCTCACATGGAGTGACCGGGATTTGAACCTCGGAACCAGCGGTGAGAGGCCGGCGTGCTGCCGCCTAAGCCACGGAGGCTTCAGTTTCTTTATAAACCACTTCATTTGGTAATAGACGCCATTGACCATCCACCTGATGTTTTTTATTAATTTTAGTTCTGAGAATTCTTCTATCAGTCTTCTGTAATGTGTCAGTAACTGATCGAGTGTTTAACTTGAAAACTGTTTCACAAGCATATATTGCTTCCGGTTTAATAACTGGTTCGTAATGTCATAATTTGGCATTCATGGAGAGTGTTTTTTTTTTTTTTTGTAACTAGACCAAGTAATATATTGCGCTTGTCTTAACTTTGTTGATCTATTTTAGATTGACGCTTTCTCATTCAAATTCCATGTTATAATCTCCCCTAAATATTTAAATTTATGTACAACTTTAATTTCTTTATTGTTAATCAATGTAATGGCTTGTGTTTCCACATCAAAGGATGCCATTATTTCAGGCTTTTCAAGTGAAATTTGAAGTCCTACTTTTGCTGCAATAGACCCAAGTTCTTCAATTTGGTGTTTAGCCTCATCTACAGTATACTGGTTGCAAGCAGTGCAAGGTCATCCGCAAAAGCCAAGCAATTCAGTTTTATATTACTACCAAGCTTTACATTTGGAGGACAAGTTTTGTTCCACTCACGCCTCATCTTTTCAAGAACACAATTAAATAATAATGGTGATAGACCATCTCCCTGTCGAAGTCCAGTCCGGATATCAAATGGTTCAGACAAGGCTCCTCGAAATTTGACCTTTGATTTAGTATCTTTCAAAGTAACGCCGATGAGGTTGATAAGCTTTTGATGTAACCCAAATTCCCTAAGGATGTTAAGTAATGACCCTCGATGGATACTGTCATAAGCTTTCTTAAAATCCACAAAAGTAATGACCAAATCCTTTTGTCTCATTCTATGATATTTCATTATCCGTTTCAGACTGATGATCTGATCCGGACAGCTGCGACCTGGTCGGAACCCTCCTTGATATTCTCCTAGTTCTTGATCGAGTTGTTGAATTCTTGTCAAGATAATTCTAGATAGAATCTTGTATGTTACATCAAGCAAAGAAATCTCACGGTAGTTGTTCGGGTCTTATCTATCACCCTTTTTATGAATTGGGTGGATTACAGCCATTCTCCATTCCTCTGATATTTGTTCCGAATTCCATACATCGATGAGGCATTTATGGAGGTTGGAGATGGTTTGTTCATTTGCTTATTTCCATAGTTCTGCTACCAATGAATTCTCTCCTGCTGCTCTATAATTTTTGAGCCAATTAATCGCTGCACATACTTCAGTCAAGTCAGGAGGAATAATGTTCTGTAAATTTGTTTTATTTTTTGAATTAAGCTCAAAATCAAGATGTTCCTTAGGTTCATCAGCATTTAGTAGTTCTCTAAAATAATCTGCTAGAATTTTAGCATTATCAGTATCATTGTGGGCTAGTTTACCTGATTTATCTTTCATTAATAGTGTAGGAGGGCTGTATTTAGAATGATATTGACGAAATGTCCTGTAATAGTCCCTTGTTTTGTGTTGTTTAAAGGGATCATCAATAATTTGTATGGACTTTTTTTGATTTTCTCTTTTAATTCTCCTAATTTCTTTGGCAGTTTCCCTTCGAACAATGGTTAATTCTTCTCGCGATTGTGTGGTCCTCTTTTGCTGATCATTGAGCCATGCTGTATGTCTTTTCCGAATTGCAGCGTCACATTCCGCATTCCACCATGCATGCTTTTTCCTTTTCCTAATAGGGGCAATTTCGACAGCAATGGTTTTCAGTGTGTCAACCATCGTTTCTAGCTTGTCTCTTAAGAGAGTTTTAGACTTTTCCTTATAGGACACATTATTTATTAAATAACTAGGGTCATATTGCCTTTGCATGGTCGAGTTTGGCGATTTTTGTTTACGTCATGGAGTTAACTTGATCTTTATCTTGGATATATAATGATCAGAGTCAACATCGACCCCACGTAGTACCTTCACGTTATATATTTCTTTGTAGAACTTTTTAACCATTGCAACATGGTCTATCTGGAATTCCCTTAGTGCACTATTAGGGCATTTCCAGGTCATAAGTTTGTGTGGTCTTTGCTTAAATCTAGTAGTTTCGAGACGTAGGCCATGTTCTTCACAAAGGGTAATTATTCTTTGACCATTCTTGTTAGTGAGCTGGCCACTTACCTACTATCAGACGAAATTTTCTTTCTTGACCAATTTTTGCATTAAAATCCCCAAGCAAGATTTTAACACGAGTGTCTGGAATGTTTGATATTAGTAAGGCAAGTTCTTCCCAAAAATTGTCCGTTTCATCTCTAAATTTTTTGACATTCTTGTCATTAGTTGGGGCATGAACGTTTATCAAAGAGTATATTTTGTTTCCAGTTCTAATTGTTAAAGATACTGACCTTGATGAGTTCGACGAAAAGTCTTCCACTGAATCAATAATACTGGTATGTACTAAAAATCCCATACCAAATTGGGGGACATTTTTCATAACTCGTGGTCCTGGAGGTCCCTTGTAGAGACGGTATCCTCCAGATTCAATGGGGTCTTGATCTGTGTTTCTAAGTTCTTGAAGTGCTGTTATTAAGATCTTGTGTTGGTCCAATATATCGGTTAAATGCTTAAGTTTTCCAATTTTAATTAATGAATTTATGTTTAACTATTCTTTATATTATTATTAGTCGCCTCCGTAGCGTAGCGGTCAGCATGGTTAGCTGCCGCCCCGGAGGTCCTGGGTTCGATTCCCGGCTCTGCCACGAAATTTGAAAAGTGGTATGAGGACTGGAACGGGGTCTACTCAGCCTCGGGTGGTCCAAATGAGTAGAGGGGGGTTCGATTCCCACCTCAGCTATCCTCGAAGTGGTTTTATGTGGTTTCCTACTTCGTCTTCGGGCAAATGCCGGGATGGTACCTACTGTAAGGCCACGGCCGCCTCCTTCCCTCTTCCTAGCCTATCCATCCCTTCCCATCCCTCATGAGGCCCATGTTCGCTTTGTAGGTGAGGCCGCCTGGGTGAAGTGCTGATCACACCTCCCCAGTTGTATCCATCCCGACCAGATGTTCCCAGCTCCAGGACACTGCCCATAGAGGTGGTAGTGGTGAGTTCCCTCGCTGAGTCCGTGGGAACCACCAACCTAGAGGGTTAATTGACTAAATAAAAAAAATAAAACAATATATTATTACTATTATTATTACAAAACTACTTTCCATTCGATTTGATATTTTAAAATTTCCTATTGTTGTGGGCCCCACCTTATCATAACACCCAAGGCCCCACAAGGCCTGGATCCACCACTGTTTCCAGGCAAGTGTTAAGTTACCTCTAGTGAGGCTGTATAGCCAAAAATCTTGATAAGTACTGGTATGTGTAAAGTAACCCCATGAGTCATGTCTTAGGCATAGTTTGCATTCATTGTGACGTTATATTTTTGTGTAAGTACCCTTGAAGCATACATTAAACATGTTTCAATAAATTTGAAAACAAATCACAACAAAGAAAATGAGGAAAACACAAGAAAGGTGTGTAAAGTACAGCTGACGGTACTGTGGTGTCTGTACTAGTGTGTGTCTATTTAAAATTGAGGCTAGGACTGGAAATGAGTTGGCCTTAGACTTACATTAGGAACCATCCTAGCATTTGCCTAGAGTTGAAGAGGGGTAAACCACAAAGGGGGAAGTCGAAATCAAACCCATCTCTTCTCAGTTCGGGGTCATGAGGCTGAGTATGCCCCGTTCCAGCCTACAAACCAAAATTACATTTCTTGGTTGAACCGGGAGTTGAACCTGGACCTCAGGGGTGACCATTGGCAGCCAGTAATAAGGTTGCAGAGTTGCACAACGACCAGATTTTTTTTTCAGCATAAAAAAGTAATAATAGCATAATGAAAATCTTTTAGCAATTAAAAGCTCTCCGTCAGGGCGGATTTGGTGGCGTAGTTGGTAGAATGCTGAGCTTCTATGCCCAAGATCGCGGGTTCAAACCCGGTCGAAGTCATCGGATTTTTTAAGACCATTAAAAATTCCTCAGTACGCCTTCCTTCGGAGGGGAAGTAAAGTCAGCGGGCCCAGGTCATAGATTAATGGCATGTAAAAGAACCTTCAACTATCTATAATTGTGTGAAATTAAATTTGTAGGTTAGATTTGATTAATGCTCTATTAAGTTCCAAAGTTCATTGCCAGGTGTTGGTTGCAGTGGCATCTAGTAGCCAAGTCCACAGCCAGGTGTCATTGATGGAAGCATTTTGTAGCAAAAGTAGGAACTACTTGAAATTGATCGACTGCAGTCGTTACCTGAATAAAGGTGACACACACTAATACAGCCATCACAATTAACACCGGTTATCAGACAGATTCTACACACACTCAAAGTACACGAGGCTACATGACCTCGTTGTTGCAGCCCCTAAACTGAGGAATCAACAAACCAAGCTATCCGTTTCCTTTTAGATTCATACAAATTCATAGTTTTTGTTTTTTACTAATTATGAAATCTTGTAGTACTTGAAATGATTTAGAAAGTGGAACACACCAACAGTATAGGAGCGCTTGCTGTGTGGTTGTTACCAGGCTTGAGCACCGACCTGATCTCCATTAGTGAAGGGTATGTGTGGCAGAGATGCTAGACCGAGTAAGTCCTATCCAAACAACTCATCTGGTCGTTGCCCGCTGATTGCAAGCAAGTTGAGAGAATGCCTAGTTGCCCAGCTACAATGTGCTTAACCCTTCAATGAGCATACGATCAACAGTCCAATTTTTTTGCCCAAACTTAACACCGAAGAAGTGCAAGAACAACTAGATTCACTGAAGGAAAATATTCAGAAGTACGGCATGAGAATCAGTATAGAGAAAAGCAAGACCATGGTGATGACAAGAGGGGAAAGACAAGGAAAGGGCACTGTGAAAATTGGAAGTCAGAGTTTGGAAAGTGTGGACAAGTTCAAATACCTAGGAAGTGAATTAATACAAACTGGTAGGTTGGACATGGAGATTAGCCGGAGGGTACAGCAGAGCAATGCATTCTACCAAAGTGTAAGAAAACTTGTTTGGGATAAGGAAGTACCAAGGAAAAGCAAAGAGATAATGTATGTACTATGTACCCATTTTGACCTATGCAGCAGAGACTTGGACCTTGACAAGCAGGCAAGAGAGTAGAATTCAATCCAGTAAAATGAAATTCCTAAGAAATAAGATAGGAAAGACAGAGTGAGAAATGAAGATGTTAGGAAGGAAGTTGGGATGGGAAAACTAAATGAGAGAATTGAGAAGAATAAACTAAGGTGGTTTGGACATGTAAAGAGGATGGAGGAAAATAGAATACCAAGACAGATGCTGGAGGCAAAGTGCAAGGGTAAGAGAGCAAGGGGATTGATTCAGTGAAGAACAGCATAAGAAAAAGAAATCTGGACTGGGACAAGATCGTGGAAGAAGAATGGTGGAAGGAAAAAGGAAAGTGGAGAAGTGCCATAAATACCCAGACCCGGCACGAGCTGGATAAGGGGAAATGATGATGATGATGATGACTTAACACATTGATAATGCACCTGGGCAAGCATGTTGAGTTCCAGCCTACCCTCCGATTGGTTATGATGGTTGCCGGCTACCAACGACCCCACCGCTGTGATGAGTTGTCAAGAACGTTTCATCTACATGTAAATAATTACATATTTAATGGTTTATGTTTATAAGTATTAATTGAACCTCCGCCAAGCAATATACGTGCTTACATAGAACTTGTCCACTCGCTGACGAGTGGTAGACGTATTTATCCAGAATTTTAAATTACCGCCTTAGCATCCGTGTTCAGACGATGAACTAATGGACAGTGTTGGTGGAGCTAATCAAGTGAAATTTACCGACCATTGGTAGTAAAAGTGATGAGGAAACAACAAAATGGTACAAGGTGACAAATCGGGACCCAGGATCACATGAATTTATAACAGAAATAAAAGTTTCAACTTGCCATCTCATTTTGATTCAGGCCTAAATACTCGCATCTAGTGACTGTGTAGTATTAAATAATTATACTATTAGTGGCCGTTTGTGTAAATAAATATGGTGTTTACTGCTACAAACAAGAAAAGACTATTTTTCCACTAAAAAGGGTTCATCATAAGTATATTACTTCTGGGCGGCTATAGTTTGAACAAATTGAAATTTAAAATTTTGTATAAAATATTATGTATTTATTGTACGAAGGTATATTGTATATTCAATTTCACACTGTAAGTGTTTCTGACACGAATTAATGAATAAGTATATTTTGCAAGATTACTTCAATCTGTGCACACTCTGCTTGTAAAATCAGGTATGAATTAGTTATTTATGATTAAGTACATTGTTTTTGTGCATGAATATATACTGTATGTGTTTTCACAATAAAACTATGTTTTAGAAGAATTAATTCCGCTCACAAGCAAAATTGAATCTGCTTGACAAGGGTTAATATTAATTTTGTGCTCTGTGAGTTTTGTCTACCATGAGAATTCAAGTAAAAGTTGCTACATATTGGCTATCTTCCTCAGAAGAGCCAGATAACTTCGATGTACCATCGCTTACCACTAACCTTCCAGACAATGCTTCATAAATCTATTCTAAATGAAAATCTCCTTACAAGTCCCTAAATCTGCATTGCACATTGTCTCATGGTAATATTTACATACCAGGCAACATAAGGCCCTAATTGCCTTACAATAGTGCTACCTCTCTTTACACACAATGTTCTCCTTCAAATGTACCAAGGGTGTGCAGAGATGAATCTTACCCTCAGGTAACCACATCCAAAGTTCTGTTGAGGTCAAATCTGGTGATCATGGTAGGCACAAGTTTCCAAAGAAACTTTGGATCAGTGCCCTGATCTCATGTAACTTATAACTTGTCACTATCTTGTTGAAGGTAGGCTTTAACATAACTCAATATCATCCTGTTGTTCAAAGAATTCCATTGAAATCCATTGGTATAAGTGGGCCGTTCTTTCTTGACCAGTACATATTACGTGCGCAGTGGTGTCTCCACACACAGTGAGCCTTCATACCTTTGAGATCAATGCAAAAAAGTACGCAAAGTGTCCTCGGCAACGCATGTGCATATTCAGTGGTCTCAGTGTTCTACTCAAGGTTTAAGAAGAATTCTCACGCTCTTACTATCTGCCATGAATGATCGGCCCATCTACTGTGTGCTGCTCAAAGTACTGTCAAAGAAATTAGACCCACTATTCTTTCTGTTGATATTGTGCACTTAATTCTGAATTCCAGTGGGTAAGTAGCCACTTCAGTGGCGTAGCCAAGGAGGGGTTGGGGAGTTAGAACCCCGCCATTGGAAAATCAGCAGGTTGTGATTTGTGTCTGTGGTGATGTACTGTTGTCGCCTTTCAGCCCGGGTCCCCATTTGTTGCTAAACACGTCTTCATGACAACGTATAACCACAGTCTATCTACAGATCGCGAAGCTTGGCTCATATTTTACTACCGCGAGACACTAATGCTCTCATGCAGCCAGCAAGAATGTGCCGACTGCACTGTATTGGTGTATGTTATTGTTGCTGGATTTACTGTATGTGAGCATTGTGTAAAGGTTATGTCTTTAATTTAACATGTGCTTTACAAGAGCAGATATGCAGTTCAATAAACAGCAATATTTCAGTGTTGCTAAGTAACCCATATGATCGCTTTTCAGTCGGTCAACACGAGTGTACGCTACCCAATTAGATCAGGTGGGCAGTGACAATTTATCTCCTAATGCCTGAAATAAAAATACATGAATCGTGTATACACTTAATAAAACACTTCTCACATAAATGAGAAGCATTTTAATAAATGTATAAATAATTATTGTGTTATGAATTACACTGGGAAATTCGTTGTTACTCCTCGCCCAATCTAATTGGGTGTATTCATGTTGACCGACTGGGAAGTCAGACTGTTCAAATAGCAAGACGACATCCGAGTTTCCAAAGGACCCTAAAAGGTAAGATTTGATCTAAGGATTTTAGGCTAGTATTATAAAGCTTTTCAAGGGGAGCGTGATGGTGCAGTAACTTAGCTGCTCGTCAATCACCCGGACGGCCGGAGTTCCAATCCCGCTGACAGTGGGATGGAATTTTCAGCTGAAAAATTATGTGGCGTCAGGAAGGGCATCCGGCCTTAAATCCACGGCCAAAACCAAAATGAGCCTGATTGGCTCCGGCAACCCCAATTAATTGGGATACGCAGTAGAAAGTATTATAAAGCTTTACAATCAACAACGGAACTGTATCTTTAACTGGTTATAAATCAAAAATAATGTTATTGGTTTTAGGTCCCTTTTAACTACTGTGGCTTTTAGACACACCGGGGTGCCGAATTTTACCCTGAAGGGGATCTTTAACGTGCCAGTAAATCTACAGACACGGTTCCCTCGCCTTTATGCACCCTTAAATGCCAGCTGACTGCGCCAGGATTAGATCCTGCAATCTTGGGAACAGCAGGCAAGAACATTACCGCTGAGTCACGGAGCCAGTCGGTTAAAATCAGAAGCATGTCTCGTTAGGATATCAATGCATGGCTTTGGTTGAGTAGTCAGTAGCATGCTGAACTGCTATGCCCAAGTTCGCGGGTTCAAACCCAGTCGAAGTCATCGGGCCCATGCCATAGATTTATGGCACGTAAAAGAACTTACAACTACATTTGGAAGTGTGTAGCCAAAATGTGTAGGCTATTGGGTTAGACACGCTCTATCAGGTTCAAACGTACGCCGTTGGGTTTCAGTAACAGTGGTGTCTGGTAGCTTAAGTTGGAACTACTTGGCATTGAAATTGGGAAACCTACAGGTGTTCATGTGAAATGCCCTGCTATGACCATTGGTTGCAAATCAAATATAAATATCTATGCATTTTGAGAAGTAAAACAAACAATTTAAAAAACTCAATGAAATATTTCCGCAATACATCGAACAAACACTATGTCATTACATTTGTTGACTTCCAAAAGGCGTGTGATAGCATCGACCGTGAATCCCTTTTCGAAATACTCAAAGAATTTGGATTAGATCAAAAGACAACAAATATTATTAAGGAAACACTCATGGAAACCAAATCTAAGGTTAAATTTATGGGAGAACTGAGCAGAGAATTCCCCATTGACACAGGAGTCCGACAAGGAGATGGATTGTCCCCGTTGCTTTTCAATTGTGCACTAGAGAAGGTTGTACGAGAATGGCGAAAAGCAGGTGCACCGACGCATAGGATAGGACCAAAACTTAAAGGCATAGAATTAGACTGTTTGGCATTTGCTGATGACATGGCATTAATTGCCCAAAACATCTTTGATGCGCAATACCAACTTGAACTTCTACAAGAACAAGCAAAGAAAATTGGATTGCAAATCTCATTTGATAAAACAAAATTTATGACAGATATAAAGAATGCCCCATCTGAAATTGAAATTGGTACTGACCATATATCTCGTGTGAAGGAATTTAATTATTTGGGTGAATGGATTACCGACAATTGTAATGAAAAGAGGTCCATTACAACAAGAATTCAAAAAATGGAAACTGCTTTTCAGTTAACGAAAAATACTTACAACAAAAAGAGTCTTTCCTGGAAATGTAAAATTCAACATTATACAACAGTGATCGGGCCCGAAGGTCTCTACGCTTCAGAAACTCTCACTCTTCAACATAGAACACTTCGAGATCAGTTGGAAGTGGAGGAACGTAAAATAATGAGGAAAATCTTAGGGCCGAGAATCAAAGATGGTGTTCATCTTCCAAAGCCAAATGCTGAAATATATAAAACCATCTCCAAAATCACAGACAAAATGCGTATGCGACGAATCCAATTCTTGGGGCACGTGGAAAGAATGGACCCAAATAGACTAACTCACAAAATTCACACATACTTGAAAAACAAAACAACTAGATCAAATTGGTACAAACAGACTGAAAAAGACTTGCAAGAATTAGGATCGCCAAATCTCCTAGACCGAAATGTCATCAGAACACTTGCACTCACACGGGGTTTCGAGGAGGAAGAAAGACGGCCATACCACCATATCTGGTCTGCACAACGGAAGCAAACCCATTCATTGCGTATGAAGGAGTACTGGGCTGCAAGAAAGGCTAACCATTGTTGATTCCGCGTGGTCCTAAGAGACCCATTCGCGACGAAGAAGAAGAAAAGAAACGGTAGGCTAAGTAAACGTAAAAGATGTCTCAGACGCAATTCAGAAAAGCCGATGTGAACAGCGAAACTCCAAACACTTATAGTCTACTCTTCTCTGAAGTCTTAATTCGACAGTTAATGCTGGCCGAAGCTGGGGTGATGGACTCGCTCGTAAACTCGCTCCGAAGCTAGTAATTTAAATTTTCACTGAATGGAGATTGTTGGAAGAAATTAAAACTTAAAATCACTTAAAGTTGGCGTTGTATTAAAGATAAAGATATGCTGTCAGGGACTTCTTTATAGAACTTTTCATGCTGACCATTTCTTACGCTCATAGTATATGGATATTTTTAATGGTTTACCCAGCGTAAGATTAAAGGGCGCAAGGACGACAGGTTTTCCTTCAACACAATTCACTGAAATCGTTACTGCTCAGCTTCCTGTGATCATAAATGAATGTCTTCCAACAGAAACCATCCTCGAGAAATTCTTTACTAAATGGTGAAAACCGCATCAAAATCCATTCAGTGGATTTAGAGATTACCCGTTACATCCAGGAATCATGGACTTGGTTTTATGTGGAGATGCCAGCAACTATCATTAAAACAAATACATGAATTTATAACTGGTATGGACTATGAATTCTACGTAAGACTCATTAAATACGTCATACAACTGTACCTACGGATACTTATAGAACTAATAAAAACAGAGCATTCTTTTTATGTTTCTATGATTTAAAAGTGTACAGTATATCAACATTGTGGCTTTTTTCTGTAGTAGTTGGTGATTTAACGTGACATGTTCACAATGGAAATAATCACTCGGGTGAGTTAGAATTTTAAAAAATCTTGCAAAAGTGAAATCATCTATCCCGCGAATAACGTGCTCAAGGCAGTTGCCAGCTTGCTGGCCGCCGCGAGCGCTAATGTCGCTTCACCTACAAAGAGGATGCAATTTCGTAACGCAGGGAGCTTCGCGACTGTGTATTTTAGACTGTGGTAATACAACTCCGTCCTCCCAGGGTTGCAAATCTAACTTTTCCCCCGCGAAATAACTTATAGCTTATTTCAAACTGAGGCTAGCGCCAAATAATTTTGAATCCCACACAGGGGGACAATATTAGCTTCCTTTTTCTTTTCTTGGCGGGAGGAAAGTTATATGTAAATTAATCTTGTGTTTATTAAAAATCATCATCATCTTCATTTCCCGTTTCCAGCTTCCTGGGTCGGGTTGTGAATTAAGGACCTCCATCGTTTCCTGTCTCTCCACCACTCCTCTCCTGTTTTTAGTACTTCTTCAGGTTTTCCTCCTCTCTTCTCTACACACTCCCACACTGTATCTGCCCATCTCTTTCGGGGTCTTCCTCGTGGTCTCTTCCCTGTCATCTTTTCACAGAAAGTTTTCTTTGGTACTCTCTCCTCTCCCATTCTCATCATATGTCCATACCACTTTAACTTTGTTGTTTCTATCCTGTCCTGCAGCTTCAAGATTCCTGTCCTTTTTCTAATCTCTTCATTTTTAACAAACCACCTGTCGAGGCACACTGTCGTACGCTTTCTCAATATCAATAAATGTCATCACCATGTCTTTTCCAAATTCCCATCTTTTCTCCATCATTTGCCTTAATGCAAAGATTAGGTCAAATGTTGATCTGTCTTTCCTAAAACCATACTGTTCTTCTTCCATCTCTCCTTCTATCTTCCTCCTCAGTCTGCCTTCCAAAACTCTCTCAAAGATCTCAGCTACATGAGCGATAAGAGTGATCCCTCTGTAGTTATTGCATTCCTTTTTGTCACCTTCCTTAAAAATCGGGATAATTAATCCCTTTCCCCATTCTTCTGGAATCTCTTTCTTCTTCCAAATTATTCTAAATAATCTATACAACCACTGTACACCTATTGGTCCCGCTGCTTTTATCATTTCCGCGGACACCTCATCCTCTCCTGCTGCTTTACCGCTCTTCATCTTCTGTATGGCTTCCTCTATTTCTAGCATAGTGATCTCCTTTTCTTGTTCTTCTTCTTCTTCCATTGTTTCTTCTTGCTCTTTTTCATCTTCCAGTTCAATGTATTTAACATTTAGTAGCTTTGAAAAGTATTCTTCCCATCTTTTTAATATATCATCTCTTTGATACAATATCTGTCCTGCTTCAGTTTTTACAAATTTTGTGTTTTCCCTACCTTTTACACTGTTTTTCACCAATCCATATAGAACCTTTTTACTTCCTTGGATATCCTCCTTCAAAGTTTCCGTGAAACCTTCCCAACTTTTCCTTTTTTCTTCTTGTACAATTTTTTGGCATGCCTTCTTTGCTTCTCTATATTTTTGCCATTTCTCTGCATTTTTACTGCCTATCCACTTCCTCCATGCCATTTGTTTTTCTTTAACAGCTTCCTTTACCCTGTTGTTCCACCAAGGAGTCTCCCTTTCCTTTTTCTTCCCTGATAGTCTTCCACAAGTGTTTACTGCACACTTCGCAAAACAATTTCTAAAACATGCCCATTCCTGTTCGACACTTTTTGCTTCGTCTTTGGGAATTTCCTTTTTCAAGTCTTCTTGGAACTTTTCCATTGCCTCTCTCTCTTTTAGCTTCCACACCTTTATTTTTCTTTCCCTTTTCTCCGCAAGCTTTGTGATTTTCCCAAGCCTTAATTTGGCTATCACCACTTTATGGTCTCCTTCAAAATCTCCTCTTGGCATAGCTGTCACATCTATCAGTTGTCTACGCTTTAATAAAGACTTAGAAAATTCTATGGGTACATTAACACTAATTTTGGGTTCATTATTAACATCTTGGAGGCTGGATTTAGACAGCTCCTTAACCCGGTCCATGAGGCAATTATAATTGGCTACATAGATAATTCTTGCCAGGCGCGTCCACGTCGCGGGGGTGGGCAACAGTACTGTAATATACCATAGAACTACAGTACCGGCTAAGTTCTGGTGAGGACCCAGTCCTATGGGGTATAACATAGGCCCCGTGCACAGGGTTACGTGCGAAGACCTCAACGGAATCTGCAGCGGAGAAGATGGACTTCGGAACGGTGGAGATTGCGGAAGAGGCAACCCAGTACTCAGGGAATAGTATGAGTACAGCATCAATCGGCAGTGTCTGTTTCCCAGGTTAGGGGCGGCTGCAAGGGCGTCTGTTTCCCATGTTAGGGGCGGCCTGTATAATAGCTGGCAGTAGCTTCATAAAATGCCTTTGGGAGTGGCGACCCCATCGTAATAATAGCCTAAAATGGAAATGGCACTTCAAATGATTCGGAGAAGGTTAGGGCGTACCCTGCAGTCGACGCGCAGTTCTTTTGGTACTGGGGGAACTGTGAGAAATGGGCGACCAGTAACCGAAATGAAAGTGGGAATCATGAATGTCATGACCCTGACAGGCAAGGTGGAGGAGGTGGTAGACTTCATGGAGAGGGAGAATGTTGGATTGATGGGGTTGAGTGAAGTGAAATGGAAAGGTAAAGGAAGGATGAAATTGAGGAAAGGATATACATTATACTGGAGTGGTGGCCGAGAGGCAAAAAATGGCATGGGACTGATAACCTCGAAACAACTGGAGGAGTATGTTGAAGTGGTCGAGCGTGTGAGTGACAGAATAATGAAAATTAGAATGAAGATGAAAAATGACATGATGGACTTCATACAAGTGTATGCACCACAGACTGGAAACAGAGAAGAAGATATTGAAGTATTCCTGGAGGATGTAGAAAGAGTAATTTCAGATGTAGAAGTGGTGATCATGGGAGATATGATGCACAAGTCGGAAACGAGAGACAAGGAAAAGAAGAAGTCATTGGACCATATGGATATGGGAAAAAGAACCGGGAAGGAGAGGAACTTGTAAACTTTTGTGAAAGGAATGGACTGATAGTGGGTAATTCATGGTTTCAGAAGAAAAACAGCAGGAAAATTACGAGATATGGTTGGGGCGATAGAAGAACAAAATCAGTAATTGACTACTTTCTGGTGGAAAGGACTAATCGCAGAAAGCTGATAGATGTGACAGCTTTACCAGGAGAAGCATTTGATGGGGACCATAGAGCTGTGGTGGCAAAATTTAGATGGGAAAAATTGGAAAACCTAAAGGAGATCAGAGAAAGCAAAATAAAAGTATGGAAATTGAAAGACAAAACTGTACAGGAAGATTTTCAGGAGAGATTGAAGCAACAAATCCCAGTTACTGAAGTGGAAAACATAGAAGAGGAATGGTCCCACTTTTAAAAGGCATTTGTTGGTGCAGCAGAGAGTGCTTGTGGTAGGACGTCAACAAGAGTGAAAGAGAAGGAGACACCGTGGTGGAATGAGGAAGTGAGGAAAACAGTGAAAGAAATGAAGTCTGCATGGAAAGAATGGAACCGAGATCAAACAGAAGAAAGCAAAAGGAAGTATCACGACAGCAAACGGAGGTGTAAGAAAGTGGTAGGAGAAGAAAAGTTGGGAAGAATTTCCACGAAGAATGGAAACAGATGTAAGTGGCAGTAAAAGGATGCTGTATGGACTTCTAAGAAGTAAGAGGAAAGAAAGAGTTATTACAAAGCTAGTAAAAAAGGAAGATGGAGAGTTGTGAACACACCCAGAAGAGATAAATGGACGATGGAAGGAGTATTTCGATAAGCTATTGAATGTGAGCAATTGTACTGGTGAGATGGAAGTGACACAACCTGACGACTCTATAATAGAAGATGATATAACAATGCTGGAGGTGGAATTAGAAGTACAGAAAATGAAGATGGGAAAAGCAACAGGGGTGGATGAAATCAGTGTAGAAATGATAAAGGCTGCTGGACCTGTTGGTATGCAATGGTTGTATCGACTGCTAAAGTGTGTGTGGAAACGGAAATGTGTACCAGAAGACTGGGAGAAAGGGCTAATAATACCAGTGTTTAAGAAGGGGGACAAGAAGGTGTGTGATAACTATAAAGGGATCACCCTCATATCACAGATAGTAAAAATACTGGAAAGGATATTAGAAAGAAGAATGAGAAGAAAGGTGGAAGGAGAGTTGCAAGAGGAACAGTATGGCTTCAGGAGTGGAAGATCCACAGTGGACCCAATCTTTAGCTTGAGGCAGGTGATGGAAAAGGACTGGGAATATGGAGAGGATTTGATCATGACTTTCATAGATCTAGAAAAGGCATATGATAGTGTCCCCAGAGAGAAGGTATGGGAAACCATGGTTAAGAAGAGACTGGGAAGAGAAATGTTGGAAATGGTGCAAGCAATGTACAACAACTGTGTTAGCAGGGTACTAACCCCAGTTGGAAAGACAGATTGGTTTAGGAACAAGACTGGACTAAGACAGGGGAGTGTGCTGTCACCTCTCTTGTTCATAATGGTGATGGATGAAATTGTAAAGGAAACAACATATGGACATAAAGAAATGAAGTTACTGTTATTTGCAGATGATATTGTGGTCTGGGGAAGGAACACCGAAGAAGTGCAAAAACAACTAGATGCACTGAACGAAAATATTCAGAAGTACGGCCTGAAAATCATTATAGAGAAAAGCAAGACCATGGTGATGACAAGAGGGGAAAGACAAGGAAAGGGCACTGTGAAAATTGGAAGTCAGAGTTTGGAAATTGTGGACACGTTCAAATACCTAGGAAGTGAATTGATGCAAACTGGTAGGTTGGACATGGAGATTGGCAGGAGGGTACAGCAGAGCAACGCATTCTATCAAAGTGTAAGAAAACTTGATTGGGATAAGGAAGTACCAAGGAAAAGCAAGGAGGTAATGTATAAAGTGTACTCTGTTCCCATATTAACTTAAACAGCTGAGACTTGGACCCTGACAAGCAGGCAAGAGAGTAGAATCCAAGCCAGTGAAATGAAATTCCTAAGAAGTATGATAGGAAAGACAAGGAAAGACAGAGTGAGGAATGAAGATGTTAGGGAGGAAGTTGGGATGGGAAAACTAAATGAGAGAATTGAGAAGAATAAACTAAGGTGGTTTGGACATGTAAAGAGGATGGAGGAAAATAGAATACCAAGACAGATGCTGGAGGCAAAGTGCAAGGGTAAGAGAGCAAGAGGAAGACCTAGAACAAGGTGGATTGATTCAGTGAAGAACAGCGTAAGAAAAAGAAATCTGGAGAAGTGCCATAAATACCCCGACCCGGCAGGAGCTGGATAAGGGGAAATGATGATGATGATGATGATGATATTAACATCTTGAGCATGAGATAACCGTCAGCCGAGTTGCTTCATATTACGTAAATATATGTCCAGCAATTCCCCGAATTACGGTTATCTCCCAGTTACGAATGAGTGAAATTTGTCGCATAGGTAGTGCAAGCAATTAAAACTTTTTCTGGCTGTATGTAGCATTTGTAAGGTAAGAAGGACCTTGGTAGGTGACAAAAATCTTAGAAAATGATACTTTAGGCATTCAGGGCTAATTGCAATATAAAGCACAGGGTCTTGTTGGAAAAACTGAGTAAACATAAAAATGAGTACTGGTATTGAATTACTCATAAATCAGTGTCATACATCGTGAGAGGACATGCCCACTTTTGCTGAAACCTCTGTAAATAATTTCTTTTGTTGAGAGATATGCAGTCTTCATGTTGGTAGCACAGACATATTTCAGTTAATTTTGTTCCTGGCAGGGGAACAGGAATGTTCTATATTTACCATTGAAGTGAGACATTTGAGTCAAAAATCAACTTAATTTTTTAAAGAACTGATTCATTTTTGTCTTTTGAGCATATTGTATTACTTGAAAAATTCGGGATCAAAATACATGAAACTTTTCTTGTGTAATAATATCTCTTAGAGAAATGGGAATACTTGTAGAGTTGTTGTTAATTCATTTGAGGTGCTTGAGACACCTTGGTCATCAGCCCCGTGTAGTTGGGAGTGTGTTGAAGCTGTCTGGCATTCTTTATTGCTGTGATGATTGTAGTTGTGTGTGTAAATGTATCTGGGACAGGGATGGAGTAGACGCTCCATGACTTGAGCAAGGCACTTTCCCGGCAATTTCCTGTAGGGAGGGTGACAAAACCCAGGGAAAAAGCACACTCAAGATAACCCCTGTCAGCACTGGGATTCGAACCTACGATAGCCGTACTTACCACAGCTGCCCTCGCGACCATGGTGCACGTTTGACGAGCGCGGCTACGCCGCGGGACGAAATACTTGTAGAATTTGGCTTGAGTACCTATAACCCCCCCATTGGTCGATCCTGGTTACGCTACTGAGCCACTTTCATATTTAAACAATTCCTGGGAAATGTCTCTAGGAAGAGAGATCATGGGCAAATTCCAACTCGCTGGATGGATTATCATCAAACATGCAACTACGTTAGCCCTCTTAGAAGCAGTCAGTAGCGTAGCCCGGATCGACCAATGGGAGGGGTTATGGGTACTCATGCCAAATTCTACAAGCAATTCGTCCCGCGGCGTAGCCGCGCTCGTCAAACGTGCACCATGGTCGCGAGGGCAGCTGTGGTAAGTACGGATATCGTAGGTTCGAATCCCGGTGCTGACAGCGATTATCCTGAGTGTGTTTTTCCCCGGGTTTTGCCACACTCCCTACAGGAAAGTGCCGGGATAGTGCCTTGCTCAAGTCCCGGAGCATCTACTCCATCCCTGTCCGAGATACATGTACACACACAACTACAATCATCACAGCAATACAGGTTGCCAGACAGTTTCAACACACTCCCAACTACACGGGGCTGATGACCAAGGTGTCTCAAGCACCTCAAATGAATTAACAACAACTCTACAAGTATTTCCATTTCTCTATGAGATATTATTACACAAGGAAAGTTTAATGTATTTTTCGAGTAATACAATATGCTCAAAAGACAGAAACGAATCAGTTCTTTAAAAAATTAAGTTGAATTTTGACTCAAATGTCTCACTTCAATAGTAAATCTAGAACATTCCTGTTCCCCTGGCAGGAACAAAATAAACTCAAATATATCTGTGCTACCAACTTGAAGACTGTGTATCTGTCCACAAGAGAAATTATTTACAGACGTCTCAGCGAAAGTGGGCATGCCCTCTCACGATGTATGATATTGATTTATGAGAACCGGTAATACAATACCGGTACTCATTTTTATGTTTATTCAGTTTTTCCAACAAGATCTGTGCTTTATATTGCATTTAGCCCCGAATGCCTAAAGTATCATTTTCGAAGATTTTTGTCACCTGCCAAGGTCCTTCTTACCTTACAAATGCTACATGCAGCCGGAAAAAGTTTTAATTGCTTACACTACTCAGGCGACAAATTTCACTCATTCGTAACTGGGAGATAACCGTAATTCGGGGAATTGCTGGACATATTTACGTAATAAAAAGCAACTCGGCTGACGGTTATCTCATGCTCACGTACGTTTGAACCTGATAGAGCGTGTCTAACCCAATAGCCTACAAATTTTGGCTACAGACTACCAATTGCGTTTGAACCCGCGAACTTGGGCATAGCAGTTCAGCATGCTACCGACTACGCCATCAAAACCATGCATAGATATCCTACCAAGTCATGCTTCTGATTTATAACCAACTGGCTCCGTGGATCAGCGGTAACGTTCTCGCTTGCTGTGCCCAAGTTTGCAGAATCTAATCCTGGCGCAGTCAGCTGGCATTCAAGGGTGCATAAATGCGAGGGAACCGTGTCTGTAGATTTACTGGCACGCTAAAGATCCCCTTCAAGGCAAAATTCCGGCACCCTGGTGTCTCTGAAAGCCACAGTATTTAAAAGGGACCTAAAACCAATAACATTATTATTGATTTATAACCAGTTAAAGACCTAGTTCCGTTGTTTGAATGAAAAGCTTTATAATACTTTCTACTCTACAAGTATTTCCATTTCTCTATGAGATATTATTACACAAGGAAAGTTTAATGTATTTTTCGAGTAATACAATATGCTCAAAAGACAGAAACGAATCAGTTCTTTAAAAAATTAAGTTGAATTTTGACTCAAATGTCTCACTTCAATAGTAAATCTGTGTATCCCAATAAATTGGGATCGCCGGAGTCAATCAGGTTCATTTTGGTTTTGGCCGGATGCCCTTCCTGACGCCACGTAATTTTTCAGGTGAAAATTCCACCCTACTGTCACCAGGATCGGAACTCCGGCCGTCCGGGTGATTGACGAGCAGCTAAGCCACTGCACCATCACGCTTCCCTTGAAAAGCTTTATAATACTAGCCTAAAATCCATAGCTCAAATCTTACCTTTTAGGGTCCTTTGGAGACTCGGGTGTCGTCTTGCTATACATTTAATAAAACGCCCCCCCCCCCCCCCCCCTTAATGTGAGAAGTGTTTTGTTAAGTGTATAAACGATTCATGTATTTTTATTTCAAGCATTAGGAGATAAATTGCCACTGCCCACCAAATCTAGTTGGGTACCGTACACTCGTGTTGACCGACTGAAAAGCGATCATATAGGTTACTTATCAACACTGAAATATTGCGTCTAATATTAGATCTGTTTATTGAACTGCACATCTCTTGTAAAGCACATGTTAAATTAAAGACATAACCTTTACACAATGCTCACATACAGTAAATCCAGCAACAATAACATACACCAACATAGCGCAGTCGGCACATTCTTGCTGGCTGCGTGAGAGCATTATTGTCTGGCGATAGAAAAATATGAGCCAAGCTTCGCGATCTGTAGATAGATTGTGGTTATATGTTGTCATGAAGACGTGTGTAGCCACAAATGGGGACCTGGGCCGAAAGGCGACAAGAGTACATCACCACAGACACAAATCACAAACCCCCCTTGACTACGCCACGTGAAGCAGTATACATCTGGCAGAATATAGCAAAAGGGTTGAGAACAATACAATATTGCCTCCTCGGAAATTACAAACCTCAAGGTTCAGGGAACAAGAAGAGAGAGAAAGTAAATAATGTCCTCAAACAAACTTTTAATAATGTCACTTTATTCAAATATACACATCTAATAATTCTGTCTTACATGTGCACATAACAAACAAGGCACAATTCAAACATAATGTACATGCAGTATCAGCTGAAATATAGTGCACATTGTACAGTGCAGTCAGTGTGCTGTACACTTCTGCAGTATGCAGCAAGCTCAAGAAAATTAGGTTAATTGGGCATCAGGTCACACTGAACAGTGTTGTCCATGGTCAAAATCTCCCACCAAACTCGGGTGCTCTTAGGAACTTCACACTGGGAATGAGGTATGTGGGAGGGTTCCCCCTACATGTACCGTATATACCCGAATGCCAGATGATTCGAATATAAGCTGAGGGAGAGTTTTGAACGATTTCTGGGGGGAAAAATTCTCATAAAACTTTGTTTGGGAAACTTTTAATAGATTTTCCAATATTTGCTTGTTTTTATCTCTGTGTAGTTCACCTTCGCCAGAGTTAGAGAGAGTGTGTGTGCTCAGATATGTGTAATACGATGTGTATCACATTTCTGAGGTGAATTTTAGGAATCTACTGCCATCATTGTGCAAAGCACATGTGCATTGTTAGTAATAGAAGATGCATTCAGAATAACCAACCCAGATTTTAGAAAAATCATTGTGATCACATGCCTACATTCATATGGAATGTTGTTAAGGCTGGTAAACAGATGTTCAGCAAATTATTGCATCAATGTACAGTATGGTAACAGAATAATGTTGCTCGTCACTGAAGCTGAACTAGAAGATTCCTGTAGTTGCTTACTTTATGCAATTGGTGTCTTTGCTGTTACCTCTGTGTATGCTATATAGAAAATTCATAAATAAAATCAGGACTACATTCTTTATTTCAACTCTGAGAGGTATAGTTGGAATATCAGTCACAAATACAATGCCAGTGTCAACGGAGATTAGGGAAAGTTCGAAACAATATTTCATGCCAAATACGAGCTGCTACGATTTTATAGAAACTTTCCAACATAAGAATGTCAAACTCAAGGATGACATTTTTCTTAAACCCTGAATATGAGACTATCCCAATTTTTAAAATCCCCAAACCTTGTCGCACATTCGGGTATATACATTATTTCTTTCTTTTAATGTCCTGAATATGCCTGCAGTGAAGTGAACATTTCAAAGATATGTATATTAACTCCATAACAGAAACCATTTTCTCTATTTTCTGTAATGCAAGTTAAATTAATGAGGTTGACATTTCTTTGATAAAAAGTTTGCCTAAATCATACTATCCAAGACCCTAGTATGATGTTAAAAATTTAGACAGAAGTTCAGTCTCGTTGTACCATAGAAATGTTGCCTTCTCAAGCCTAAATTTTCTGGTTGGATTTTATGTTGGCATTTTGATGTATGGAAGATTTTATAACAAAGTCACGGGCAACACTGAATGTCCTTCACTTTGTCTGACCTAGTAACTGTAACAATATGCTGTATTGTAGATATAAAGTGTTTATTCCTGTTGTACATATTGTAAAATACACACCAGATCAGGTACTGATGTTATCTACTGCTCAAGTCTCTGTCTTCTTAATAACATCTTCAGTTCTTTCTTGAACACTAAAGCACACAATGAGATCCCCCGACCTGCATCCATTCAACTATCTTAAATTAAAGTACAGTACATAGTTTTCTATTCAAACTATTGTAGCACGTATGGTACATTGATGCATTCACTATTTCACTTTAAACAGGCCCAAGGTTCAAACTAGAAATCAAAAGCTCCTAACAAAAATATACCCTGTAAAATAAATGTGAGGGATAGGATAAGAATGCTTAGAAGTGAAAAAGGTATAATTTTTGTACAAGAAGGTATTGGAATCCAACAATTTGGATGAAAAACTTGGACTGCTACAATTGTTAATATACCTTCTTTTCAAGAGAAACCTGTGGTATTCTGTGGCAACTTATTCCTGGGATGTGCACCAGTACAGTAATAAGCCAAGAACTACTTCAGAGATTTTGGTGATCTTCCTGCTTCAGAGCCCGCTCTAGCCAGTCGTCACTCTCCTCTCTATCAATCTCATCTTCCACAGACTGTTCTTGGGTAAGTAACACGTGACTGTACGACCGGTGAGGCCAGCACTCAACATAACTCCTCAACCTGCAAAGTAAAGTATACCATAGCCATTAAAGATGCTGAAAGACAACTGTTCGTGCAATGAAATTTTTAATAGAGTGAAATGTTATCATTGGACATTGTATTTCCTGAGAGCATTCAAGGAAAAAAATGAAAGTTTATCTTGTACATGCATACAATTTTTATGTTCGACCCTGACTATTATATGTCAGAAAATTTTACTATAATGAGGCTCATTATAACACTATTTTTCATTATGAAACAGTTTCTCTCACCAATCAAAGCTCAAGAAACAGCTGTTTGACCAATTACATAATTAGATGCGCCGAGTTCCACGGCCTTCTAATTTTAATTTCACTGCCTGGCCTAGTGTCATAGTACGGTAATCGAGGAGGCCATGGTCAAATACAAGGCATTCTCTGCGTCTCATGCGCTCTGTTCAGTACATAAAACTGGCGAAATCTCGACAGATATTTATGAATATTTATGTTCGAACATAAAATAGTTATATTATTATCGTCGAACATAAACAGTCGTATGCAACTCGCCTATAATGGTAATTAAGACACTCGTATGGAAATTATAAAACGAGCGTGTGCGTACTAGTGTCTTAATTATTGCCATTATAGGCTCGTTGCATAATGTACTATTATCAATCAGGCAAATAAACACAATGGAGTTTTGCTAATCCAAACCCTGATAAAATATAAAAGAAAACTGAAGTCACAAATAGAAGTAATAATTATCAATATTACACAAAATTTGTTTATAAAGAAAGAAACTGTTCATAATTATTTTGTAATTCATTGATATCAATCCAGACAGAATCTGACAAGAATTTCTTAAATATATCACTCAAACTGTAAACAATATAAATGTTATGAGTCAGCTTTATGGCTCAGTTGGATGAGGAGATTGCCTCTTGTGCCCAAGGATGCAGGACAGAATTTGTGTGTAAACACAACTACAAAAGTCAGTAATCTTCTTTTGGCATACGGAACTAAACCTGCTTGATAATTGTGATATTGCACTAGCAATGCACTCCTATCACTGCTAATAATACCGGGTGAGTTAGCCGTGGTCTTTACGGCGTGCTGCGGGCAGTCGCTCACATCCAGAATGCGAGGAGGTTCCAATCCCCCCGCCGGCAACCTTGAAGATGGTCTTCTGTGGTTTCCCATCTTCCTTCCAGGCAAATGCCGAGGCTGGTCCCTAATTATAGGCCACAGCCGCTAACTTCCAATTCCTCATCCTTACATTCACACTTTCCTCCCCAGACAACACTCCACACTCAACGGTACTTGTAGCTCACCCCATGGGTGCCTGCGTAGAAGAAGCTACAAACTCTATAAAAATAAAAATAAAAACTGCTAATACTGTAGCAGTATGCAGTATTCGATTTTTTCTGGGTGATCCAAAGGGACCGAGGAAGGAAGAGAATATCTTGGCTAAAGAGTTTAAGCAAATGGTTTGGAATCAACACTCCTGCCCTATTCTGAGTCACTAAAAATAAGCAAGAAATTGCCCTGATGACAGCCAACATCCAATGAGGACAGCAACGTAACCATGATCGATCAATGGAGGGGGTTATAGTTTAAAAATAATGCATGGTGTGTATCATTATAAGGACACTAATACAAGTGAATGATGTTGATATTTATTTAATGTACAAATTGCGTTGTCATGAAGACGCGTTTAGCCTCAAATGAGGATCCAGGCTGAATGGTGACAACAGTACAGTGATTTGGTGTTGCAAACACAAATCACAACCATACAGAATTTCCACATAGCATAAGTTGTTATAGACACATTAGCAAGTTTTATTATTTCATTTAACAAAGGTTTATTTAGCTTAATGTTTATTATCAGGGAAAAAAAGGGTTGGATTTATTAAAAATGAACTGTATATGAAAGGTTAGCTTCCTGTTAGAGAACTCAATTTGCTTCATGTTTCAGAGAGTGACGGAAATACTTTACTGTAATACAGGACTGTCCAACCTACGGACCGCAAGACTATTTCCTCCAGCCCGCCGCTCCG
This sequence comes from Meconema thalassinum, assembly GCA_946902985.2. Lineage (NCBI taxonomy): Eukaryota > Metazoa > Arthropoda > Insecta > Orthoptera > Tettigoniidae > Meconema > Meconema thalassinum. Next base: position 242,923,336 of record OX336394.1, on the reverse strand, counting down.
CTGTCTGACAATGAGGCAGCGCCCCGATCATGAAAACAAAGATTAACGGCCGAGGAAACCCGATGCGCTGATCACGCGTCACCCCAATATCTGCAGGCCAAATGGCTGGGCAGCGGTCGCTTGGTAGGCCTAGGCCCTTCATGGGCTGTAGTGCCAGGGGTTATGTTATTATGATTCAGAACCTACAGCAGTAGCTACGCTAACGCGCAGCATTAGGCCATGGGGCCAAGCTATCTGGGGACTCGGGAGATGTGGGTTCGAGACCCACCTTCAGCCGTCCTTGAAATGGTTTTCCGTGGTTTCCCATTTTCAACTCCAGGTAAATACTGGGACGGTACCTTTGGATAGGACACGGCCACTTCCTTCCATCTCCTTGCCCAGTTTCATTCATCTTCATCTCTCATTACCTCCTCTCATGAGGTTGGCATCAGGAAGGACATCCAGCTGTAAAAACTATTCGCCACATTGGATTTCAATAAAATCAAAATGTTCTCGAAAGAAAACGTTTATTGTCCGTTGAGCCATTATATATTAACACAAAATGTGATAAAAATGTCCGGCATAACTCAACAAATTACTAGCATTTCGCCCCAGTGTACCAATTGGGCTCTTCAGTTGGTAAAGGCACACACACTGAGAAGGCCATTGCAAGACGTTTCGCTACATATGTAACTACGTCACGAGTGCACCACGGGAGTCAAAACTCCACTCCAAAGCAATAAAATCCTTACCTTGGCATTGAATATAAAATCAAAATGTTCTCGAAAGAAAACGTATATTGTCCGTTGAAGAGCCCAATTGGTACACTGGGTCGAAACGCTAGCAATTTGTTGAGTTATGCCGGACATTTTTATCACATTTTGTGTTAACATTGGATTTCATCGCATCTCATCCCTGACCCCTTTGGAACCGGGAATAATAAGGGATAGACATATACCAGATTCAGAAATGATGTCTACACTATTTTGTTAATTCTGTTCTAAATCAACCATTCCTATATAAATTGGTGGTCTATTATGTGTGGTTATAATGCACAAATTACACTCACTCGGGACTAAAAGCTGTAACGTCCGTTGGCTACCACCTACCTATAGTTAAAGCCCTGCGCGGATGCGGATATCTGCGGATAGACCCGCGGATATCCGCAACATTTTTCGCCATGCGGATATACTTTGCATGGCTTTGCGGATAGCGGATAAGCCGCGGGTAATGTTTGGAGTAAATTTGCGGATAGTTTTTAGAATACGATCCGAACTTGTTGAATATCATGGGAAAAGTTGGGTAATTGTGCGCAGCGGGTAATCATGCGCATCTATGTTTTTTGAGTTGGTAGTACAACTATAACTCAGTTCACTGCTACCCTAGAGCTGTCATCGTTCCTATCAGATCAGATAGGGACAGTCAGCATGGTGCCAATCGCTATGCGATAACCGGAGGCTTGGATGAAGAAACATAACACGTTGCATTTAATTTTCTGTAGCCAGCAAATAAGGGATTTAGTGAGTTACCTTTTAAAAGCAGAGTGGGGTAATGGTGCGCAGAACGATACAAGTAGATACAACGCGACATTAATGGCAAAATATTCTGCTGAGAGGTCCAACTTTAAATATATGCAACTTCTGTACTATAATATCATATTTTACCGTTATATTTTTTCATGACAAATGTAAGATGATGATTTACGCTAATCCCATTTAAATGAGGTCATTAAGCACAATCAACACTCCAACTGAAAAGGGTTGCAATTCTGGCTGTATAACATTCATTTTTGACGTAGCACATGACATACTGTACAGTACATAGCCTATGGGTTCGACTTCCTTCTCAAATGTCTAAAAGATAAAGTATAAAGCAACACATTGAAAATATCATTGTAATGCTAGTAGATTCGGATAACAAACGTGTGGATAAAAGTCGCTTGGATGCGGGGCGGATGCGGATGCGGGGCGGATGCGGATAACAGCCGTGCGGATGCGGGGCGGATGCGGATAACGTTTTGTCTATCCGCGCAGGGCTCTACCTATAGTGCTGCGTTCTAACTGTGGTTTTGTGTACTGTGTATGTATGTCTACCCCTTATTATTCCCGTTTTTCCAACGGGGTCGGGGATGAGATGCGATGAAAGTCTTTGTAGCGATGGTTTTTACGGCCGGATGCTCTTCCTGACGCCAACCTCATGAGAGGAGTTAATGAGAGATGAAATGAATGATGGTGAATGAAACTGGGCAAGGATGTGGAAGGAAGCGGCCGTGGCCTGTCAGAAGGTACCGTCCCAGCATTTGCCTGGTGTTGAAAATGGGAAACCACGGAAAACCATTTCAAGGACGGCCGACGGTGGGGCTCGAACCCACGCGTCTACCGAGTCAGCAGAGAGCTTGGCCCCATGACCTAATGCTGTGCTTTAGCCAGCGTAGCCACTACTGTCGGTGTTTTGTGTACTGTGTAATAAGCGCTATGCCAACATGCAGCCTGGCAACACTGAAAAATGGCTTCTATCACTTCAATTCATTGATTATGTTTCATTATGTCTGAACCTCCCCCTCCCCACTCCCCCCCAATGTAATTTTTGCTCAGCTCATCCCCCTCCAAAAGTTATGCCTCTGAAGGTAGGCTACCTAAGTTTGGACCCCAGTGGCAGCTGGTGCAGAAAATCAGTTGTGTGCTGTAACCCAGGACTGCCCAACCTATGACCCGTGAGACTATTCTGTCCAGCCCGCCGCTCCGCGTCCGCGCCGTATCGCCAAACAACTAAAGCCAACTGGACGAAGCAGTGTGCGCGCACCCCTACCCATGGTCATTGACTCACTGATGAACACTTAAAAACCTTATTAATGATTGGTACAACTAAGCTCGATCCTAAGTGGAGAGAAATTTTATCATTTTAAATGATCTAGTCGACTTCGTCGTTACGTTACGGCGACGTCACGAAATGTACCGAGAATTCACTGAGGTGTGTGACATCATAGTACTGCTTGGTGCATGTGTACTGAGTTCACTGGTGAGCTCTGGAGTTACGAGACGGCAACGACACGGCGAGCGTGACGCCATCCAGCCAGCTCCCTCCTTTCACCGTGCGCTCCAGCTCCCTCATGACTTGTAACTTTCTAGCGTTCTGATTGTTTCTTGATCATCTAACATGTCAAGAGTCTTTGGCTTCGAGCGCAGCGAGAAGCCTCAAGCCTTTCTAGCATTTTTCAGCATTTGTAGCATTTAAAATGATATAAAGTCCAGTCTTTCAGACTGAATGTCTCTTTTTTAAGTACCGGTACAAAGCTTTTCCAGTCGTCACACTAAACTAAATTATCATGAACTTTATATTTTCATAATTTAATTAATAACTGTGTCAAATGAACAGAAATATTCACTCTTTGTCATTCATGCTGTATGAGTGCATTGAATATCATCATACTTCTATTATAAAGGGATTTATTAAAAATATTTATTTTTTAGTGTTTTTTATCCACTATAAATAAATATAGAAAACGGCAACAGTACTAAGAAAACTAAGTTCAGACAGCCACAAAACTCACCATATTGCTTGCACCTATCTTTTTCTTTTAAGTCCATATCTGCCAACCCCCCCCCCCGGAGTGTTATTGGCCTGCAATGTCCCCCAAATATTTACTATGTGGCCCTTAGTTAAAAAAGGTTGGGCACCCCTGCTGTAACCCATCCCTTCTCCAATAAATAAAAATATTTGGAAACACACTCACTCAGAAACGGTCAAGATGCTTTCTTCCGAGTTTTCCACACTGAACAAACATGCAAACAAACTCAACACAGGGGCAGATGACCTCTTAGTTCCACCCCTTAAAACCTCAATAACCAACTAACTAAACTCAACACATATACACGTTCCTCATACAAAATTAATTAAACTCACAATAACACCTGCAAAGACAAAATATTCACGAACCCAGAAACACTTTGTGTGAGTACGCAAAAACAGAACTTCTCAGTGTTACCAAAAGAAGGAAGCTTTCAATTTTACGTGACCGTTAATCATGCGATCATGAGCCACGGGACCTCCTTTTTACGTGGAATCCGAACCACAGGAAATGGCATTTCACTTCAAAAATCTCACATGCATTGACCAGGAATCGAACCTGGTCCACCTTGGTCCACCTTGGTGAGAGGCCAACAGCTTGACCGCTGTGCCACCATGCCCCCTTGTTACCAAAAGCATTAAAATGAAACCAGCAATGCTGTAATATAAATTACAAGTTACTCTGCTATAGTGAAATTTACAAATCAGACATTTTGTAATTAACGAAAATCATAATATCATTTCCTTATTTTGACAACATAAGAATTACAATTTCTATAGTTCATCGATTTACAAAATGTGGCTATAGAATACGTAAGTTTGGAGTATTGAAAGACCTTCTGGCAGGAACAGCTGATGGCTTCCTCTATTTCTTCCCCCTGTTTGCTTTGAGCGATTCCTTCTAAAATGCTACTGCATAGTCTAGAAGGTGCCGCCTGTCATGTTCTCATTTTGTGTGACCAGTGCTGCCATTCTGTGGTCGAACAAAGAATCGCAGCTTGATTTCTTGGCTCTGGTCTTCGCTGTTGTCCCAACAGTACAATGGAAATGTTGGGCACACAAGCGCAACAGGCAGAGTTCATGTTTGCTTGCAATAAATGTAGAAACTCTCAATTAAACTTATAAAGTTGGAGGTTAGGGTCCTTCTAAAGCACTACCGTAATGGAAACAAGATTACAAAGCTGCTGCCGCGGCTCGAAGAATATGTGAAGTGGAAGGAGATGGTGTCGTTAGTGAACGTGTGACACAACGATGGTTCTAACCTTACAACACTGAAGAAGAAAACACTACTGATTTACCACGTTCGGGAAGACCTAAACTATGGGATATTGAGAATACACACAGAGTTTTGGTAGAAAATCCGTAAAGAAGTACTTGTAGGCTAACGGAAGAACTTGGTGCATCAAAAGATACCATACATCGTCAGATTAAAATATTTGGAAAATCAAACAGCTGTAGATCTGTACCTCATGAATGAATTGACTCCTAAACAGGCTCAATGTAGAGTGGATATCTGTTGTCAGCTTATCGGTAACCCCAAGGATAATAGATTTAAGAGGAGAATTGTCACATGCGATGAAAAATGGGTCTATTACCGCAACGCTGGCTAAGTCCCCGTCAACCTGCCGAGGTCATCGTTAAAAAGGATCCGTTCGACCCCAATGTGATGTTGTGTGTCCGGCGGTGGAATTTGAAGGAGTGATTCACTGGGAGTTTATTCCAAACAGGCGTGCAGTCAATGCGGATCTTTATTCTCAACAACTGGAACGAGTTCATGAAATTTTGAGACGGAGATACCCAGCATTAATAAACCGAAATAGAGTACCGGTACTCTTCCAGCAGGACAAATTTTCTTTAAAAAACGACATTACTGATGAGACATCCCCTATAGATCAGCAATAAAGGGATTTAATCCAGCAAGGGCTGTAAGGGACTCTGGAATGTCTTATATTGCCCACGCTAATTTCCAACCTTTTATTTACCTTTTTCTAAGGAACTATGTACAGGAACTAATCATTTTTTTAAGGGATTTTCTTCAAACCTCTCTTTTTACGTTGACACAGGCTTTTCGAAAATAAATGTATCTTTGAATTTTCAAGAATCTTTTTAAAATTGCATACTTTTAACAGCACTTTCATGTAGATTTCCATCTGGCAAAATTAAACTAATGTACATTTTTTAAAAAGAACGTGTTAAAATAATTATAACACAGGAATTACATCTAAAAATTTCAGCTTTAAAAGTTCTAATGTTCTGGGAAAAAAAGAGGGATTTTATATCTAGAAAAACATATTAGCTAGAAATTCTTGAGGAAAGAATTCATGATGAAAATTAATAAATGTAAAACAAAAATATTGGAGTGCAGCCGAAATAAATCAGAAACCTCTATGGACATCAAATTGGCAGGTGAGAAACTATTGGAAGTAGGAGACTTCTGTTACTTAGGAAGCAAAATAACCAGTGATGGACGAAGCAAAGAGGATATAAAAGTAGGTTGGCTCAGGCAAGGAAAGCATTTCTACAGAAAAGAAATTTGTTGACTTCGAATATAGATTTAGGTATTAAGAAGTCAATTTTGAAAGCCTTTGGAGCATGGCACTATGAGGAAGTGAAACTTGGACTATTGGTGCAGCAGAAAAGAGGAGATTTGAAGCGTTTGAAATGTGGAGTTACAGGTGAATGATGAAGATCAGATGGGTAGATAGGGTTACAAACGAAGAGGTATTAAGACGAGTGGGAGAGGAGAGATGTTTCTGGCGACTGCTAATGAAGAGAAGAGATGGGTTGGTAGGACACATACTAAGACACCCAGGAATAGCAAAACTAGTTATGGTAGGAAGGGTCAAGGTTAAGAACTGTTGGGGTAGACCAAGGTTAGAATATTTTATACAGATTGCCTCGGATGTAGGGTGTGGTAGCTATGTAGAGATGAAACTATTAGCTCAGGACAGGGAGTAATGGAGAGCTGCATCAAACCAGTCAAAAGACTGAAGACTCAAACAACAATAGAAATTGGATTTAATGATTTTTCTGGTTTCTAGAACATTCCAGTACCATGGGATTCCTCTTCTACCATTAGAAGAACTAGCATGAATTTTGCTGTTGTTCCTTGCCCCTTTGCCGTTGCTTCTAACGCAGTCACTTTCTCTATATATTTTTTTTTCTATTAGAAATAAAAATAAAATTGTACTTTGGTGGGTTTACTAATAGGATGCACGATGTGGGAAGTATAAGGAAAGTATCCTCGGGAATGAGATATTTTAAAAAAAAGTACGGTACCGCTTGGTCCGTGATTGCATTGTCGCAGCCCCTAAACTGAGGAACCAACCAACCTAGGTCCGTGATTAATATGACGCAAAAGAAGTTTGAAAATTTTTAAGATTCCAGAGTACCTTAAGCAATACCATAATCCACATCCATGGTTATAAATGACCATGCAAAAATGAGATAATTATTATATAAAATTAGAGTCTACTGTATGTTCAATATTTTTTGCACTTTGTAAAACTCAGCTGCCAAGAACATTACTGTAGTTTGTATAAATGTAATACAGTACCAAGGTCAATACCAAGTAGCAACTCTATTATGAATAGGAGGGATCACTACTGGTTCCTAAATTCTTGTGCTGGTTTCTCAATTCAGAGAATATTCCTGTACCCTTGTTCTAACACTTCTGTGAACGTTGTTGCTGTTGTTGATTCATTTAGGGGCTTAACAACATTTTGGTCATGTAGCCCCCAGTGGCGGCCGGTAATAAGGTTGCAGTGTTGCACAACGACCAGATTAATTCAGGAAAACATTATAATACCGTAATTATATTTTTAGTAATAGAAGCTGTACGCTTCCTGTTTAATTTTGTTCTTTAATCATTCAGGAAATCTTATAGTAAGTTAAATACTGTGACCTGTCTGAGAAACCGAAGTGTGCCAACTGTCTGGAGCGCTCGTCTGTTTGGCCATTGCCAGCCCCAAGCACCGACCAGATCTCAATAGTGAAGGGTATAACAGAGATGCTAGAACCAGTAAGTCCTATCCCAACAGTTAACTCGGCTGGTCATTGCCCGTAGATTGCAACAAGGGAGCCGAAGCACAGACAGAGACATCCGAGATGCTCCGTCAGCTGCCGATGTTTTGCAATGTAATTTGTGCGTATCTGCAGTTCTTTCTCGTCCTCGTACATAACTTACGTTGTATTGTTCTCGTGAAGGTTTTTATGTAGACTAACTTATAATCTATTTAATCCGATGACAATGTGATGCTCTCTGAAATGCGGCATTCGTGATGACTGAGGTACAGTACATCAGTTTTACCGCGCAATTGAATACAGTTTTCTCTGATATCAAGCAGTGTTTTACCCTACCCCCCCCCCCCCCCCCTAATGAAAATAGTGCAACACCCAGATAGCCCCGTATACTTGTGTGTGGATTCTGTCTAATAACCTGTGTTTTTTCTGTGCATTTGTAATTGGAGTTAGAATTGGGTAGGAGCCTTAAGTTAGATAACATCTTGGCATTTGCCTGCAATGGAATTGGGAAACCATGGTAAACCACTTCTAGAATGAACGAAGGGAGCATTTCTTATTAGTATAAATTACCCCATTAACTATTTGTATAGTAAAGAGAGTTTGACCAACACATTTGAAGAAATTTACTCATTGAGTAGTTAGGTATTTCCATTCTGGGAGCTTATTGATTTAAATATTTCTCAGCAGTTATAGCCAAGCCTTCGTGAATTAGTTTGGATGAGAAAGGGTGACCATTTACGAGTAGTTTTGTGATTTTATCTGTGTTGATATTAATATAATTTTCTTCTCACGGGGTTTTAACACGTACGTTTTTTAACAGCCGTATTAGCCGTAGTTTTTAAGATATTGTCATAAAAATACAATTACAAAGGCTGGCTGCCGGTGAAATTGAACTCATTCATCTCCCAAAGTGTGTTTTTTTTTCTTTCATTAGAACAAGGAACAATTTACTTGTTGATTCTTTAGGGACTTTGCAGCATGGATTTTTATGACTATATCTTAATAAAAACTACGGTTGAGAAGAAAATGTTATTAATATCAACACAGCTGCTAGGCTGATATAATCACAAAACCACTCATAAATGGTCACCTTTCCTCCTCCAAACTAATCCACAAAGGCTTGGCTATAACTACTAAGAAATACTTAAATCAATAAGCCCCCAGAACAGAGATATAAACACTGAATATGTAAATTTCTTCAAGTGTGTTGCTCAAACTCTCTTTATTATACAAATAGTTAATGGGATAATTTATACTTGTAAGAAATGTTCCGCCTAGTCAATATATTGGTACATGTTTCAGGGCTTATGTTACGTTGTACCCTTCATTAGCCATTGATTCAAAAACATGTTCACTCAGATCACCTTGCTGTTCCGCCCCTTAAAACCTCAATAACTAACTCAGGTAAAAAGGATTGTTAGTGTTTCAAATATTTTTCATATTATGATATTTTGTTCTATGTTTTATGAACTGTTATTATTATTATTATTATTATTATTATTATTATTATATAAATTTTGGCCTCATGGATAGTGTTTGAACTTAAATATCCCATGATGACACAATTTTCACTTCTCTCCCTTCTTCCTCTTTTAAAAATCCCTCAGTATGTCTTCCTTCGGAGGGGAAGTAAAGCTGGCGGTCCCATGTCATAGATTTATGGCATGTTAAAGAACCTTTCACTAATTACACCTGTGTGAAGCTAAATTAATATAGGTTAAACATCTGACTAACGTTCTTAGGTTCCTACGTTCTTCATCAGGAGCCGACTGCGGTGGCATTTGGTAACTAATTTCTGAGCTAGCTGGTCGTTGACGGTGGCGTTTGGCAGCAAAAGTAGGAACTACTTGAAAATTGATCATCTGCAGTCCTTACATGAATTAAAACAGATGCATACACTAATACAGTCATCACAATTAACACCGGTTATCAGACAGATTCTACACACACCCAAAGTACACGGGGCTACATGACCGCGTTGTTGCAGCCCCTAAACTGAGGAACCAACCAACCAACTTCTTCCTCTTCTCTTCCCAAAATCTCTTCATTTTTTGACTGTGCACCTGTTTCCATTCTGTCCACAATGTTCTTGTCTTCATCTTTTCATTTGTTTTAAATGTTGTATTTTTAATTTTGTTTCTGAATCCTCCTCTGTCTCCAATCATTTGCCTGTCGATCCCCACCTGTCCTAAGTCTTCCTCTATTTCATGATACCAATGTTTTATGAACTTTTAATATACAGTACTCTTAAAACAATTTTTACAACTAAAGTGTCTATATTTTGTTGCTAGTGAATATGATTTTGAATCAATGGCTGACGAAGGGTGCAATGTATCATAAGCCCTGAAACATGTACCAATATTTGTAATTAATTAATTATATAATAATTTAAATGTACTGGGTTGACTAGGCGGAACATTTCTTACAAGTGTAAATTACCGGTACCCCCATTATACTATTGTCAATACGGATCAAGAATGAATCGAAGCATTCCTAGATATACTTGTAAATAGTTGTCAACCTAAGAAAATACTCCCAGCAAATTTTGCGACTATGATACTGGGTGTCTTCAAGTTGTTCTGTGGAGTGTAACTGGAGTAGGATAAACGTTATTCCCTTCCCACACCCTCACCCATACCGTGATGTGGCATCTTAGGAAGAGGAGTTTTAATGATTTATTCTCATTACATTCCTCTTTAGTTTAAAATTTAGATGCTCTAGATTACTTATAGTTTTGATACAATTTTAGATACCTTTTCCTGTTTAACTTAAGAAGACCAGTTTTCGATTAGCTGCCCGTCTCCTTCCTGCAGTCTCTCCCTACCATCATATCCTACAGTGTCAAATATTAATGCAACAACCATTAAAACAATCAGTTCTTGATTTAACATATGTACATAAAAACTATATTTAACTGCTTAAAATGATGTGTGTTTGAGTCTTCAGTCTTTTGACTGGTTTGATGCAGCTATCCATGCCTCCCTGTCCTAAGCTAATCGTTTCATCTCTACATAGCTACCACACCCTACATTCGAGGCAATCTGTTTAACATATTCTAACCTTGGTGTACCCCTACTGTTATTGTGCTCGACCTTCCTTCCATAACTAAGTTTGCTATTCCTGAGTGACCTAATAAGTGTCTTACCAACCTATCTCTTCTCTTCATTAGGCTCAGTCACCAGAAACATCTCTCCTCTCCCAACCTACTTTTTATATCCTCTTTACTTCATCCATCACTGGCTATTTTGCTTCCTAAGTAACAGAAGTCTCCTACAACCTTTAGCTTTTCACCTGCCAATTTGACATCCATAAGGGTTTCTGATTTATTTTGGCTGCATTCCAATATTTTTGTTTTAAACTTATTAATTTTCATCATGAATTCTTTCCTCAAGATTGATCAAGACAGACTGCCGTTTACTATAAGAATACAGTAGACTGTAAAAAGAAAAGAAAAAAACAGGAATGACATTGAAGAATTGTCATTTATATATGTACAATATTCCGAAATGGAAATGCTGAGGATGTAGATGTCTCACATTTTCAGCACTTTCATTTAAGAATATTTTAATATGTTTTTCTCATAATATTGGATGTTTTGCTAAAGGGTGTAGATGTGGTGGGTGGTAGGGAATAAACACCCTGTAGCAGCCCAAGTCAACATCCTGGCTATTACGATACCAAGTGGTGAAGCTTGAAATAATTATATAAACAAATAGATACCTGTCTATGATAGCGCCAAGATGAAAGTCATGACGGACGTTAGAATCGTGAGCACCACAGAGGTCGGCCTTGCTACAGACTCGGCAGCATTGCCCGTCGTTTTGTTTTGACTTCCATGACCCATGTCTCCAGGCCGGTGTGTATGATCCCCGTGGCCCACATGATTCGTGTGGTCTATGGGTGGCGAGGGTTCGGCAACTGGTGGCAGCATCTCAGAGGGTCTCTCTTCGGGATACATGTAGGACTTAGTGTTGGTGACAGCACGCATCACTCTGTAGTTGATTTCATCTAAATTGACTGAAGCAGTCATGAAGTTCTGCAGTTTGTTAGAAATCACCCACAGAGAGCCAGACTCATTGATGGCGAAAGTTGATGGCCACTGCATGCGGTCTCTGTCCTTGGTGAAGACGTGAAGATTGTCTTGTAGAGGAAGCCTCCTGGTGTCCCACCGAGCGATGGCATCCATAGAGTTCAATCCCAGGTACATTATGCCATGAGAGTCTACTGTCATTCCCTGACTGAAGGATGTTTTGTTGCCGAGGTCAGAAATGAAGCTGCGGATGTTGTCGTGGACCTGCTGATTCCGAAGAGCGAAAGTACTGACGGCATACAGGTTGTCGCTGCTGAGTGGTGCGTAGAACAGAGTGCGGTTGCTGATGGGGCTATTGCTGGCGCCGGGTGGAACAGGGGTCAGAGCAATAGCGTTGATGCTCGACTGGATATTGAGGTGCTTGCCGGCAACCATGCCATGCCAGTTAAGGTTGGCCTGCATGGTGGCATCACTCACCTTCCATGTCTGAGCACTCCAAGTGTTGAACACAATAATTCCAGGATCTGTGGCACTAGCATCACTGATATACACAGTATCGTCAGTGTCCAACACCAGGTCCACCAACACACTGTCATTGTTTCGGGACAGCACAGAGTCTGGAAGGTTGAATGTTTGCAAAATTTTGGGTCTCTGATTGTTGACCATGCCATTCTGTAAATCAAGAAGTACCAGTTTGGGCCGACAGCGGGTATCAGGGGTGTCTGTCATAGTGTAAACCCTACCACTGTCCAGCACCCACATCTGCCCCTTTCTGTCAATTTCGATACTCTGCACAAACTGGAAGGCGGTGCAATTGCCCACAGTCTGCATGTCCCAGCTCGGGAAGGGCTCCAGAGGGGGTGAGGACTGGCCTTTGCTGGTCGCAGGGATGGACACCAAAGTGGCAGGAACGCCATGCTTCCAGCGAGGCACCGTCAAGAAGAGACGGTCTCGCCACACCTTCATCCCAGCCAGTGCGTTGTTCTCAGGTTCATACTGCATCCTTCCCAACGCTTCTGCTCGCGAGCTGTCATCGGGCCACGCAAAGTCCAAAGTCCGCCAGATATATTCCTCCTTGAACTCCTCAAGCTGCTGGGCGTCACAGCCAGCGGCCACCAACACCAACACCGTTAACGCACACGACCACATTTCTTCACGTCACAGACTTAACTGAAGCTCAACAACTCCTTCACCCCTCACTGCTACCTGTGGCTGCTGCTTGCTAGCCGGCAATTTTTTGTTTATACCTTACCGCGAAGGCCACGCCTTTCCAGCGCACGACAGCAACCGAACATGCCCGAAGAGTAAGGTGTCCAAGGTGAAGAAAGAAAATGGAATATTATATTCTCTACTTTCAAGGTGCTCTGCTCCGCAACACGAATCACGCGCCACTCGTAGGGAAGCTTCACCACACATAATCACGTTTACAAACAATCCACGATCAGACTACCGTGTCCATCAGGGTTGGAATTATATTTTGTACACATTGTGTTTAATTCAATAAATAAATATTACCGTGTATAGAGCGTGGTTTCGGAAAACTTTATTTTCGTCTTTTGAGTAACTTATGTAAAATGGAAGGGGGAGAATGCGTCAGTGATCTTTCTTAAATTTCAATCAAAGCACATAGCAACAGCTAATGCGTTATAAATAATTAAATACAAATAAATAAATCACATTATTGAGATGTTCCTGCTCCGTTTCTATCACACTATGTTCGAATCATGGATTTGTTGGAGTTGGCTATTTTTTTTTTTTCCTTCTTTCATCCGAGCAATAGTTAATGTGGGACCTCGGAGCAAGAAGATACAGGAAAGCAGATTAAGGTGGTTTGGACAAGACCGACTATTGTAGTCGGTCTTGGTTTGGACTATGTGGAAAAGAGAGTGCAGACAAAGAAGGTCCCTGGGAGGATGAGGGTTGGGAGACCTACGCTAAGGTAGAGACATAAGGTTGCCGAAGACCTGAGGGGAAAAGGTTGGCCGAGAGGAGGAGCCGTAAATAGAAAGGAATGGCGGGAAAGAATGAAGGATGGAAATGCCAACCCCACTTAATTGGGAAAAGGTCTAGCTAAAGAAGTAGAATCCCCCAGGGGCTCACAACTAGTGGGACGTGGGTTGGCGACCACGGGACCCCAGTGAGTCCGGCATTGCTTCCACTTACTTGTGCCGGGCTCCTCTCCGTCTTCTTTCCTGTCGACCTCCCTTGGTCAACTCTTGCTCTTTTCCGACCCCGACGGTATTAGGGTATCTGAGGCCAAGGGAGTCTTTCAGTTTCCCACCTTAATTGGCCCTTGTCTCATCTTTCCTGATCCCTCCTTCTTCGAGGGGTATTTTCATTATAAGCTATTTCCTTTTCTCTTTAAGATTCCCGCACTGTTTTTGTTAATTGGCTCCCCGTGTATCTAAATTCCCTGAAGCGATTTTTTTTTTGCATCTACACTCCATTTTGTAGGTATTTTCAATCTACGTTGCATTTTGTAAGTCTTTTCGATCTAAATTGCATTTTGCGAGTGTTTTCAACCTCAATTACATTTTGTAAGGATTGACAATCTAAATTGCTTTTTAGTAAGTCTTTCAATATAGGGGATGGGAATTTTGTGAGTATTTTGTATTTCAATTGCATTTTGTAAGTATTTTCGACCTAAAGCACTTTTTGCACGTATTTTCAATCTAAATTGCATTTTTCAAGTACTGGTATGTTGCTTCTCAATTGCATTTTGTAGGTATTTTGAATCTAAATTACATTTTGTGAGTATTTTCAATCTAAATTGCATTTTGTAAGTATTGTCCATCCAATTGAGTAATTTGAATCTACCGTAGGCTACATTGTGTAAGCATTTTCAATTTCAATTGCATTTTGTAAGCATTTTGAATTTCTATTGCATTTTGTGAGTATGTTGGATCTGAAATGGGAGTTTTTTCAATCTGAATTGCATTGTGTATTTTCAATTTCAATTGCATTTTGTAAGTATTTTGAACCTCAATTGCATTTTGTACGTATTTTCAATCTCATTTGCATTTTATAAATATTTTCAATATCAATTGCATTTTGTAGGTATTTTGACTCTACAGTACATTGCATGTTGTACTTTTTTTTACCTAACCTACATTTTTTGCGTATTTTTCAATCTATTCCTTTTGTGAGTATTTTCGTTCTAAATTCCCTTTTGTAAGTATTACCACTCTCCATTTTGTGAGTAGTTTCAATCTGAGTTCCTATTTGTAAGTATTTTCCGTCTCACTTAATTTTCGTTCTGGTCACTTCATGTCATTTCCGCTATCACCCAGACTATGAGGGGCCGGTAAACTAGATGTTAAGCCCCTTAAAACAACAATTATCATCATCTTCATCACCATCATCATCATCATCATCAAGAAGTAGGAGAAGAATTCTTCTTCTTCTTCTTCTTCTTCTTTTTTGTGTCTTTAAATCAGGGGCGTATCCAGAAGGACTGCAGCCTCCTCCGAAATGTTCTCCAAATTCACAGAACATTATATTTTAAGAACAGCGATTGGGTTAATCATAGTTTTGTTTCAACCTTTGATTGTATCATAGCAAATATTAGTAAACCCACTAGCGTAGCTGAGTGGTCTAGACATAATTTAGTCTACTCCATGGCTGGACTGTATAGAGGTTTTCACATTCCAGGTACACTACTGGTATTCTAAGACCCAAATGCAGTTTTTTTTTTACGAGCAATCATTTTTATTCACTGACAGAAAACATGTACATATACAGATGTTGTATCAAAAATACAGGGTGAATCCCACATAAGATAAACTTGTGTGTGGGCTTCATGAACACAATTTCTTAATTTATTTGCAACATGGTATTTGACTGATAATAATAAGAAAAGTTTATAGCAAAAGCATTAATTATAAGGATACTGAAAATAAAAGAAGATGATACGTTACTTGTTTCTGACCGAGTTGGTTTAAATATGTTGGTGAAAATTTATAAGTTCATTTACTCAATCAAAGTTACTAAGGAGCCATATAAAAAGCCTTTTCTTCAATATATTCAGGGTATTATTTGTCACATTTACTGGCAATATATTGTATATCCTAGTACTAAGACAACTTAAATTCCTTTGGCCAAGTAGTGTGTTTCGACGAGGGATATTTATTCCAGTTCTGTCTTGAAGTCTAGTGCACATTTCATGTTTTTGACCATTAGAGAAGAGCTTCATATTTTTATGTATAAATATGATTGATGACTGAACAAATAACTGTCGTATGTTAAGCAACATGCTTTGTTGATACAGTTCACATGTTGGAAAAGTTGGTGGCCTTTTGTACATAACTTTTAGAATGAAATTCTGGCAGGTATTTACCTGAGCCAAATGTGAATCAAGTATTCCACCCCAACCATTAAACACACATCTAAATTAAAAAATTAATGTTCCTTTTGTTTGTGTATTTTC
Organism: Meconema thalassinum; assembly: GCA_946902985.2. Lineage (NCBI taxonomy): Eukaryota > Metazoa > Arthropoda > Insecta > Orthoptera > Tettigoniidae > Meconema > Meconema thalassinum. Next base: position 242,907,311 of record OX336394.1, on the reverse strand, counting down.
TGTTTGACGCAAACCGGGACATTTACTCGTCCTAATGATAACAGTCGGTACGCTGGGACACATATCTCGATTCCGGTACAGTCCCGGAAAATCAGGGACGTAGGCTACATCAAGGACGTGCCACCAATGATAGAGAGAAAAAGTTGGACATATTTTTAGAAAATAGTTTTCATAGATACAAACTAATTTGAGAGTAAACTATGTTAAGTGCCAATCATGTTATAGAATTTTGGTAAGAACGGGCAACTCTCTCCTTTCTCAATTGAACTTGGATAAGCTTTCGCTCGGAAGACATTAAAAAAATACGCTGGAGATTGTGTTTTGGTTCAGAGCAGCACATCTTACCTCTATAACGTATTTTCAGACAGTCTATATACAGAGGCAATTGTATCGAAGGTTCAAATCTATGATCTCATAGCCGTCTTCAAACTCCGTAATTAACTTAAACTTCGACCACCTCGTGGTGTAGCAGCTAGCGATCTTGCCTGTCGCCCTGGAGGTCTAGGTTCGATTCCTAGCTCTGACAAGATATAACTCAGGCGTGAGGACTGGAACTGGGTACACTCAGCTTCGTGAGGAAAAACTGAGAAGAGGATGGTTCGATTCCCACCTCAGCTATCCTCGTGGATTCCCCACTTCTACTCCAGGCAAATACTGGGATGGTGTCTAACTTTATGGCCACGGCCGACTCTTTCCCAATCCTACTCCCTCCCAATTTACAAATACACAGCTATCACAATAACACAGGTTATCATACAAATTACACGCATACCCAAAAATACACGTTGCTATATGACCGCGATGCCACAGCCCCTAAAATAAGCAACACCAATTAATTAATGTTCCTTTTGTTTGTGTATTTTCTGTTTGACGCAAACCGGGACATTTACTCGTCCTAATGATAACAGTCGGTACGCTGGGACACATATCTCGATTCCGGTACAGTCCCGGAAAATCAGGGACGTAGGCTACATCAAGGACGTGCCACCAATGATAGAGAGAAAAAGTTGGACATATTTTTAGAAAATAGTTTTCATAGATACAAACTAATTTGAGAGTAAACTATGTTAAGTGCCAATCATGTTATAGAATTTTGGTAAGAACGGGCAACTCTCTCCTTTCTCAATTGAACTTGGATAAGCTTTCGCTCGGAAGACATTAAAAAAATACGCTGGAGATTGTGTTTTGGTTCAGAGCAACACATCTTACCTCTATAACGTATTTTCAGACAGTCTATATACAGAGGCAATTGTATCGAAGGTTCAAATCTATGATCTCATAGCCGTCTTCAAACTCCGTAATTAACTTAAACTTCGACCACCTCGTGGTGTAGCAGCTAGCGATCTTGCCTGTCGCCCTGGAGGTCTAGGTTCGATTCCTAGCTCTGACAAGATATATTAACTCAGGCGTGAGGACTGGAACTGGGTACACTCAGCTTCGTGAGGAAAAACTGAGAAGAGGATGGTTCGATTCCCACCTCAGCTATCCTCGTGGATTCCCCACTTCTACTCCAGGCAAATACTGGGATGGTGTCTAACTTTATGGCCACGGCCGACTCTTTCCCAATCCTACTCCCTCCCAATTTACAAATACACAGCTATCACAATAACACAGGTTATCACACAAATTACACGCATACCCAAAAATACACGTTGCTATATGACCGCGATGCCACAGCCCCTAAAATAAGCAACACCAACTTAAACTTCGATGCTAAAACAAGTTGCATCTTTTAAATTCATAATAACCTCCAATTTTATTAATGCGTGTTGAAGCCATTTTCAGCGTTGCCTTAGTAAACGAAATGCCGATGCTTTTCAGTTGGTCAACACGATTATTCCCAAATTATATGGGTTATTCCCTAATCCTGATTTTTTTTTACATGAGATTAATAAATACGCTTGGATGACCAGTTTCGATCGTCTAGCGTTCATCATCAGATCATTACACTTGGGCTTTAAAATTTATGTCTGAAAATACGGTGAAAATATTTCCGGTACAATACGTTGTTATTTATTTATTTATTTATTTATTTATGAATTTATTTATTTATGGAATCTAAATGAAATACCGATGGATATTTAATAAATGTATTACACCTTAGTCAATAATAATAATAAATTAATATACATTAATTAATGAAAATGTATCTGTTTCGGCCATATTATGGCCTTCGTCAGCGATGTTGTTAAAAAGAAAAAAACTAATGTAATTACGAGCAAAGATTTGTTATTAATATTTTACTTCGGGTTTCTATGAAAATATTTATAAAAATAGTTAAAAACAGGTCTGAAGCAAATGTAGGCTTTAATTTGATGTTAATAAAAATAATTTTGCGAAAATGACACATAACTAAATAGTTGATACTGTATTTGAATATTCCTATAAATTAGTCTAAAAAAGTTTTCCTTCATAAAATCTTGAGATGGTCAACACTCAGGGTGTGAAATGTGATGAATAAAGGCTCTTTGTGGAGTGGATAGTAATACTAAAGTTATTGGAATTTTGCCGGAATTTTGCCCCAAAGAGGTTCTTTAACGTGCCAGTAAATCTACTGACACAGTTCCTTCGCATTTGTGCATCCTCAAATGCCAGCTGACTGCGCTTGTGGAGTGGAGAATGGGTTGGAATATGTATTTTGTTCTTGCTCCAATGGAAATTTTGACGTGATCCTAAATGATAATGGTTCTGGACAAAAAACTGTTGTGTCGCAATCTATGATAGTCCATGAATTACTGGTCGTGGCTGCTTCGGTGGCGTAGTTGGTAGCATGTTGAGCTTCTATGCCCAAGATTGCGGGTTCAAACCCGGTCAAATTCGTCGGATTTTTTAAGAGCGCTAAAAAGTCCCTCAGTATGCCTTCCTTCAGAGGGGAAGTAAAGCCGGCGCGGCGGTCTCATGTCATAGATTTATGGCATGAAAAAAAACCTTTCACTAACTACTCTTGTGGAAGCTAAAATTTGTAGGTTAGTTTGATAACGCTATATTAGTTCCATTGTTCGCCGCCAGGTGCTGTCTGCGATGGCATTTAGTAACCACGTCCGCTGCTAAGTGTCGTGCACGGTAGCATTTGCTAGCAAAAGTAGGAACTACTTGGAAAAAAAATCGTCTGCAGTCCTTCTACCTAAATTATAGATAGCACACACTAATACAGTCATCACAATTAACACCGGTTATCAGGCAGATTCTACACACACCCAAATTACACCGCGTTTTCGCAGCCCATAAACTAAGGAACCAACCATTACTGGTCATGTTTGTAGTTTACATTTACCGTTTGACTTATAGGAGAACTCTTGTGTCTATGAACACTGCACCGTTAAATCCCAAGACACTATTGAAAGCAGGGAACGTCAACATGAATGATGGGTACACTTGTCATCCTCAACAAAGAGGGTCGCACCTGAGAGTTGACTAGCTGGATTATTCGTGGCGGACAAAACAAAGAGCTCTGGTCCTACCTTCATTTGCAGGTGCGCCTACAGGGGACGGATCAGAAGGAGAGCCAATCGAGAGGTGGCCAACCTTTAGGAGATGATCATCATTAATACAAGGTTTTAAGGGGCGGAACAGCGAGGTCATCTGCCTCGTGATAACAATAATAATAATAATAATAACCTCTGTCACTACAGCCCATGAAGGGCTTAGGCCTACCAAGCGACCGCTGCCCAGCCATTTGGCCTGCAGATATTGGGGTGACGCGTGATCAACGCATCGGGTCCCCTTGGCCGTTAATCTTGGATTTCGTGATCGGGGCGCTGCCTCACTGTCAGACAGCTACTCAATTGTCCTCACGAGGCTGAGTGCACCCCGTTCCAGCCCCCACGTCAGATTCTAAAATCCCTGACGGAGCCGGGAATCGAACCCGGGGTCTCCGGGTGAGAGGCTACCCCAACACCACGGGGCCAGCATAATGAATGTGTACCCATTTATATTCCCGTTTTTATGGCGTTTTGGATAAGGTGGCAAGTTCTTGTAATGTAATGGTTCTTTAAGGGGCGAATGCCCTTTCTGAAGTCAAACTCAAAGGGGTTTAAGAGGGAGGGATTAAATGAATGAATGAATGCGAATGAAACAGGGCAAGGAGTTGGCAGGAAGTGATCATAGCCTATTGGGAGGTTTGTTTGTTTGTTTGTTTGTTTGTTTGTTTGTTTGTTTGTTTGTTTTCGTGTGACCTCCTGAGAGGCCGAGTGCAGGTCTTTCTAGTCGACGCCCGTAGGCGACCTGCGCGTCGGGATGAGTGATGGAATGGACGAAGGCGAATGGAACTGGGCAAGGATGTGGAAGGAAGTGGCCGTGGCCTGTCAGAAGGTACCATCCCAGCATTTGCCTGGTGTTGAAAATGGGGAAACCACGGAAAACCATTTCAAGGACGGTCGACGGTGGGGCTCGAACCCACGCGTCTACCGAGTCAGCAGAGAGCTTGGCCCCATGACCTAACACTGCGCTTTAGCCAGCGTAGCCACTGCTGTCGGTATTGGGAGGTACAGTCCCAGCATTTTCCTGGAGTTGAAAATAGAAAACTGTGGAAAACTATTTCACGCATGGCCGACGGTGTGGTTCGAACACCGTAGCCTACAGAGTCCGAAGAGAGCCTGGCCCCATGGCTTTGCGCCTGGGCGCGAGTAGCTACTTCGGTTGGTATTCATAATAATAAATAACTGGGAACGAACGTTTGATGCTTCTCAGTCGGTCAACACGATTGTACCCAAATGAGATGGGTTATTCCCTAATCCAGAAAAAAAAACTTGCGATCAATAAATACATCGCATGTATATACAAGGAAACATTCTAATAAACTTGACGGTGTGTAGAATCGTCACCTGGAAGTGACTTTTGACTTGGGTCGGCGGGCCTGAAGTAGTACAACAGAACTTCTGCGAATATTACAGGCAAATTCTCGGGTCACTTTACCTGGGAGATGCTAAAGAAAGACCATGCTCAATAAGAATGTAACTGTGAGAGAAAACTATACTTAATAATGATGCCGTTCCTAGTAGTGATCGATAAACCTCGCAGAGTCGTGTGTGCTCCTTGCATACCCACCCGATGAAGTCTCCTGCCAAGTGTGTACTTCCTTGATATGTTTTCAAACTAGATGTTTGTACCCACTGCTGATAGGTTTAAAACCGTGGTTTAGAGGCAATCACAGTAGCTCTCAGACCAGACTACCTCAGGGGCTCAAAACCAGTGCAACAGGGCCCCATTTTCACTGAACTAGTGCCGGGCTCTTATATATCCTGTGAATCTCCTTTGGATAACCCATGTTCTCTTATTTCCCATCGTATTAAGTTATCCGAAGCTATAGAGCATCCAACGTTAAGAAAAGACTGTGAAGCCTTATGGCGACAGTATTGCTAACTCTAGGCAGAGGTAGCGCTGACGTCATACATTATGTTCACCCGCTCGAGTACTGTCCTTTCATTAGTTAGCGAGACAACACAAGGAGCAGTTTTGCAGGTGTTAACGGATTGGATTGGATACCGTACGCGAAGAGAACCAATAACGGCATTCATTTCGATGTGATATGACGCATTGATTGACAGATGTCGAGAGCACACCCCTTCCTTCTCGAATGTACTGTATGTTGACGATGTTAACAATTTTTACGTCAGCAATACTGTTGATCATCACTTTTTTTTGTTATTAGTTAGACTATAATTTAGTTTCTTTCAATTCTATTCTTGTTGTTTTGTTTAGATTACGTAATATTTGTAATATTGTAGTGAGTTAGCCATGCAGCTAGGGGCGTGCAGCTGTGAGCTTGCATTCGGGAGATAGTGGGTTCGAACCAACTGTCGGCAGCCCTGATTCAATCGAACAGAAAATAAAACAGACACACAACAATAACACCAATGGCAGATAGTGCTTCAGAACTTATGTTGCCGGCGGAACTGAGCACGTGCTCCACTCCGGGCGAGCATGCAGCAATGGACGAGGCTCTTCTTTCCAGCGTGCTAACCTGGAAAATGTTTAAATCACTAAGACGTAATATAAACGATACTTGAATGCAATAACAAAGGTAATCAATTGGCAGATAATTGTAGGACGCTATTATGACGAAAAATATATATGTTCAGGGTTCCTTCATGATAAAAGGTGAGGTAACAAAACCAGTGTAGGGGGAAGGGGGTCCGTTAAAAGTAAAAGCCCATAAGACCCACAGTCTTTTCTAAACGCTGGATGCTCTATAGTGTGTTTCATTTCCCCCGTCTAGATTGTTATTTCCAATGACACTTTTTTTTAAATATTTGAAGAGGCTTGGATTCAGTTCTCCTTCTTCCCCGGTGAATGAAGAATCTAAATATACCCACGCATCTTGAAATGTGACTAAAGCGGCAAGGTTCAATTCCCAATTCTGCCACAAAATTTAATTCTGGTCTGAGGGCGGAACCGTGGTGTTGGGGTAGCACGCCGGTTCAAGTACAGTAGAGTCCCGAAAACTCAGTCTAATGTTAACCGAAGGCTGGCCGAGTTTATGAAAATGCCGGGTTATCGGGAATGGGGTTAGAAGGAATAAGTACGAGTGTTTCCTCAGAAAATACCATACTGTACTTGAATGTATTGTTTGCTTGAGAATACAACAGAGAATTAACTTCCCAAATACCCTTACAAAAAGGAAAAGGAGGCATAGAGCCTTTACAACATGAAAATGAAAATTAATGAATACACAGTGTACAGTCGTTTATCTGATAAGACAGACCTCAGAAAACTACTTTATGAAGGCATAGAGCTGTCTATAATGAAAAACATTAACTAGCTGACTGCAAAAACTGGCTACTTTTTAAAGAAATGCGTAATGTCCTGCTGTCTTCCGCACTGCACTCTGCGTTTTGCTGCTTCATCACGAAGACGACGGAGGAACAGTAAGTCCATTACTGACGCACCTTGTTTGAAATACTGAAGGGCGGTTTCGACAGCCTTTAGTCCCTCAATATTTTAGGAGCTTGTATGGTGGAGTCCTCAATGCCAACGTCTTCATCATTTTCTGGCTTTTTTTTTTCATTAAATGTGACAGCAACAATAATTTCTGCATCGGACATAATGTCTTGCTTGGTATTATTCTGGAACCACTGTTCGACATCATTTTCATCGGCTTTTGAATATCCAGGAACTCTTTTCAGGAGGTTGAGTAAGTTTACATTTTCTGCATCATCATCATCTTCAACGAACTCATTAGGTTATACCACTGTCTGGATGACACCATTGGCCGCTACTAGGTTAGACGACTGACTGGACGAAACCATTAGTCTCTACTAGGTTAGACGATTGTCTGGACGAAACCATTAGTCTCTACTAGGTTAGACGACTATCTGGACAAAACCATTGGACGCTATTAGGTTATACCACTGTCTGGATGAAACCATTGGCCGCTACTAGGTTAGACGACTGACTGGAAGAAACAATTAGTTTCTACTAGGTTAGACGATTGTCTGGATGAAACCATTGCCCGCTACTAGGTTAGACGATTGTCTGGACGAAACCATTGGCTGCTACTAGGTTAGACTACTGTCTGAACGAAACCATTGGTCGCTACTTGGTTAGACGATTGTCTAGACGAAATCATTAGTCGCTACAATGTTAGACGAATGTCTGGACGCTAACAGAGTTCCCTTGTCAGTATTTACAAGTTCATGCGATGATTTCTACAATTATCTCGGATAGGCTATTTATTTATTGGTGTATTGACTTTCACGGCCAGTGAATTAAAACTCAGCAATTCTTCTAGGTTTGTGCCGTGTCTTGTGTGGGGCCGTGAAGGTCAATATATCATCTTTTTGGAAGCCTTCATAGGGAGGTTATGGCCGCTTGAGCCTCTAGTTCTGGCAGTAAAGAGGCGCAGGTGCGCTTCATAAAAAGGGAGGTAGCACGCAGTTCGCTATTCCTGTGTGGTTCCTGGTGCGGACACCAAGAGCCCGCCGATGAGCCAGCTTGATGTCCTAGGCGATACCCCACACAAGACACGGCACAAACCTAGAAGAATTGCTGAGTTTTATTTTTATTTTATTTTTTCTGTATGTTGGCCTTATTTGTTAAGCGGAACAGGAGGAGGTTTACCTATCCACGACTACTCCAGACTTTTCTACGATCTATACCGTATGCAAAAGAGACACATCCGACATCAATAATCTTTGGATTCGATATGATGTCAAATCATATGTGTACTGTATCTAGTTACGATGTGAAGAGTGCAACATGCAGTACGTAGTATTGCAATGGGGCGTTATGAGAGATATGTGGGAAATAAATTAACATAAAATGATGAATGAAATGAAAATGAGACACAATTAAAATATGCACTTTTGTTTTGTACTTACCTTGAATTGTACACTAAAAATGATATGATTTGGTATGGGCGCCAGACTAATTAGATAGTCAAAAGAAGGGGATTGCACAGCTACTCATTGGCAGAAAACACGATATCTTACCCCCGGTCGAAGTGAAACCGAAGTACTCAAACCGATTCAGCATTATGAAGGATAGTTGGGTTTGCCTTATATAATATTACTAACTACTATAAATGAGGGTCCTGACATTGACTTAAATGAATTTAATGAATCTAGGTAACAAATATAAAAAGAAAAACACAATAAGAATAGTTACAAATTTGAATTTAAAGAAAATTTACTACGGCTCAACAGATAATGGATAATGAATGGATTTAACTAAAAATGAACACAAGCTTGATTTTACATGGCCTGAGAGACGTGAGATAAATCATGATCTTCGCTCACCTCTTGAAGTATTGTCATATATATAGATAATATAACTGATGTCCTCGTTGATCCGTCCCGTAGTTGACATGTTGTAGTACTTCCTGCATGATGCCTCGCTGATATTTTCCTCTGAATGTATAATGTTGGATGGTCGATGCTCAGGGAACGACGGCTTGATGGCGGCCCCCAACTCACGTTAAACTGACTCCCAGTACGTAGGACTACTGGCGTGACTGAATGAATAATAGTAAGTCTTTCTCCTCTGGCTTGAGCTCCTGTATTTATATCATCTTCAAGTTTTTGTCGATAATATGGTTCTTCAAGTCCACCCTTTCAATTAGACACAGTCTATAAGTCACTGCTCCTTCACGAACAATACTCATCAGGAATACTGACATTTCCATTATAGAATATGCCATGTCTTCAGTTATTTCTACACAGCTGCAAGGGTTTCTTACATTCATTTGGGGTTGAGAATGTTTCTTAAAGTCCAACCCTTTCAATTAGACACAGTCTATAAGTCACTGCTCCTTAACGAACAATACTCATCTGAACTACTGACATTTCCATTATTGAATAATGTCATTTCTTAAGTTATTTCTCCACAGCAGAAAGGGTTCCTTACATTCATTTGGGGTTGAGAATAGATTTACCACTACCGGCACTAATAGTGACCGGACACCGCATCGTCTTTGTCACGCGCTAGGACCTTCTTCAGGAAATAACATCTATTGTAGAAATGCGAGCGACCCTGTCACTTCCCACGTCTCTCTGACAACTAACTTTACAACCATTCGTAAATGAAAATCTGTTCAGAATGATTTGAGCTGCTTACAGACAGATAAAATCTTGCAGCATGGAATACTACTTAATAAAAAAATTAATATATATATAAATATAACGAAAAAGATTAATTATTATAAATATAAAAGCTTGGGGATCGAATCGTTACAAATCGCCCCTTGAAATAAATGATTTTACATGAAATGACAACATTATTTCTTTCAATGCACTCTGCCAAAAAAATATCTAAATACGTTACACTCAAAATGAAAATACACAAATACACTTCAGAATGACAACATAAAAAATTTCCACCCTGACAATATACAATTACACTACCACAAAATTATACATATAGACAAAATATATCCTTCATTTTATATTTGCGTTCCCCATTTCTCACCTTCTCAAGTGTTCATATAGTCTTTGGTTTTATTTAAAGGAATTCCTGAAAGAAAGAGACATTGATGTACCCTTCACTTTCGCATTAGACGTAATTCGTCTTCGTTGCACTTTAATAACTGAGATATCGTACGCATATCATACGTGTTAGCTTTATAGCTAATGAGCGTAGAATTTTTCTGTCAGCCTAGTGTAGGAATACATAGTTGTTGTACTACTGACAATATCACTCGATACACATCACTGCACACGATTACTTTCACGAATTACATAATTTATCTTTCGTCTCTTTAAAAGAATTACGAAGTTGCAATGGATCAATCTGGTGATGCTTAATATGTAAATGTAGAAACAAGGAACAATTAGCAATACTCATAAAACAACCCAAATGTCAGTACATATGTATTACTCATGATATTACCCCACATACACGTGAAATTTCCGTCAATTGATATTATATTTACCCAAGTATTCTACTTGCTCTTATCTGGACACATAATAACACAGGTTATTAATAACTCTATCTCTCGTACAATTATACATAGAACCCTCACTTACCTTTACCTGTTTTATCCGTAGTTACCTGCCTTAATACTCTTTAATTATTATCCTTCCGCGAAATCCGCCTGATAACATGAGATTTTAATTTCTCCTCTAAAGAAATGACTTACCTTTAAATCCAGAGTACCGTGATTACCTCACTATCAATAAATGTAGCACCGCGCACCCCTTATCCCTTTAACTGATTTAAAATTATTAATAAATGATTCCTCCGAAATCTCTTCTGACAATAAGTCTCAATGCTTTCTCACCCAATAAACTACCAGTAAAACCGCCACTTCATTTTAAATTTCACATGAATTAGTCCCACTCTGCATACATTAACTTCTTCTCCGAATACTTCAACCATTCAAGCAATTATCTTTGAATTATAACAAATTCCTTTCAATAACTTCTGAATATTATGTCAACCAAATTATAATTATTATTATTATTATTATTTTTACTTTTAAACTTGCGTCGAACAATAACACAATATACCATTAATTCCTTCTCGCTCATCATCAGCAATTTATGTTAGAAGTGGTTCAACTAGGTATTAAGCTTTGTAATCTATTTGGATGTGTTCATAAATTGAGTACAGTATAACGATCTATATCAAAAACTTGGACCAACTCTCATCTGTATTCCCTTGCATACAACAGCGCTTCTTCCTATTCCAAAAACTCCCAGCTTCACCTCCACGTGGTCCTTAGACACCATAAAAAACTCTTGCTCAGAGATACCAATCTACTCTGGCACACTTATTTCTTCAACTCTCACTTCAATAAACTCATTTGGTCAACTACCAAATCTTAAACCCCAAATGCTCAATGGCACTAAACATCACTAGCCTACTTCCTCCTTACACCATTTATGTGACCTTACACATCCACATATATTCTTCTCCACGTATCCGACGTCCTATTAGTCCATTACTCTCTTTTCTCCACCAGATGTTGGTTAATTCACTATGCGTTACCTTCGTTAACTTTAAACCACTTCTACATTTCTCCACTTATAGTACCTGATTATCTCGATGTCCTCAACTGAAACTACATTACTGTATATCAATATTTACTTAATCCACTTATTAATTTTATTCTCACTGTACCACCTCAACGTAAATCAATTAACCATCTCTACTTTATTATTATTATTATTATTATTATTATTATTATTATTATTATTATTATTATTATACTTCTTCGTATTATTATTACTCCCATTATTATGGTTGGCATAATAGTTATTACTTTCAATATAGTCTAATCATTTCTGTTTTAATACACTTAAATACTTCTTCCAACTACGCACATATTAATAGAAGCTACCTATCGTTAAGCGGTTCACAATGTTTACCTATCCCACTGTCAAGAAGCACTGGTATGTGCGCCCCTCGCACTCTAAATTCTACGACTGAGTTGAATTTATTACTAATTGGTTCCTCTGGTACTTCACATAAATCAAATAGTAATTCATCACGAATATTAAGGTCCTACGGATAATTAACACATGGTACTACACACTTAGATAACTACTCTCTCTGTTATTTTAACGTTCTCACCACTTTCTTCTTCGATTCTACCTTTCTTACTAGTTATACATCCTTCTCTCTTTATCACAATAGATTCTATCTCCTCATTACAATACATCGCTGCAGTGAAGCTACCCTTAACCCCTCCTCCTAACTTTTCGCCTAATATCTCTACTTCTAGCCTCCATTCCAAATAGTAATCTTCATTCTTATTTTTAAATATCTTTCTAATCTCATCTAACAATGTGACCTGGATTTTCCGCTTTGACCTACTCCTAGAGACTTTAACTCCTATCATCTGCATTCCTCGTTCACTGTAATCTGCCTCCTGCTGACCTTGTTCGATAACCATGTCTTTATGACTGTTACTTAACGCACGTCTCTCTGCCTCTAATAATTTTATATTAATTTCCTCTATACCAATTTGGAAATCTTCCCTTATCTGCTTCTTCTCTTCATATATGTTTTTCTGCATTTCTATTTCTTGAGTGCTTAGTACTTTCTTTATTTTACCTACTTCCCTTGCTATATTTTCTTTACACTTCTCCCCTATCTCATTACGTTCTATAATCTCTTCTACATCTATCCTGCTTTCACCTATTACCTCCGCTATCTCCGCTGACTGTTGTTCCTCACCTACGCTACTTTCTTCTACGTCTACCGTTCCTACCATTTCCACCTTTTCTTGGAAATTACTTTCTTTATTCATTAGTTCCCTTCTCAATACCTTCTGTTTCTCTTGAATCTCTTGATAATTCTCGGTATTTTTCAAGTGATTTTCCTCTACCTTCCTATGAAATTCAGACTCGACTCTCTCAATCTTGTCCCCCAGCTCTATTCTCACCTGCCTAGTTTCTGCTTCTACTAATTTGCTAACAATCTCAACTTGAGTTGCTATTTTTTCCTCAATTTGTTTAACTATTTTCTTTTCAATCTTACTTTCTACTGCTTCTAATTGTTTATCCATTTTCTCTATGATATATTTAGCCTTCACTTCTATCATCTCATTAATTTCACCTCTGATTTCCTGTTTCATCCCCTCAATACTCTTCTGCAATATACCATATTTCCTATTTAATTCTTCATTAATAAGTTCAATTTTAGCATTAGTGGCTTCTAACTTATTACTCAGATCCTGATTATTACTCTTTATGTTCTGCAACGCCCTCATGATTGCCTCGAATTTATCTTCCGGAATATCTGGAGATTTCTGTTTCTCATTTGCCATCTCGAAGTACACCGTTTTAAAAATTGCCCTTCCAAAATCACTTCGCTCCCTCAAAATCACACTTGCACTGACATTTATACCTTCCTTTCATAAATACTGAACAAGTTTTCGAGCGCCACGTTAAGGTGCCATAATGTAATGGGGCGTTATGAGAGATATGTGGGAAATAAATTAACATAAAATGATGAATGAAATGAAAATGAGACACAATTAAAATATGCACTTTTGTTTTGTACTTACCTTGAATTGTACACTAAAAATGATATGATTTGGTATGGGCGCCAGACTAATTAGATAGTCAAAAGAAGGGGATTGCACAGCTACTCATTGGCAGAAAACACGATATCTTACCCCCGGTCGAAGTGAAACCGAAGTACTCAAACCGATTCAGCATTATGAAGGATAGTTGGGTTTGCCTTATATAATATTACTAACTACTATAAATGAGGGTCCTGACATTGACTTAAATGAATTTAATGAATCTAGGTAACAAATATAAAAAGAAAAACACAATAAGAATAGTTACAAATTTGAATTTAAAGAAAATTTACTACGGCTCAACAGATAATGGATAATGAATGGATTTAACTAAAAATGAACACAAGCTTGATTTTACATGGCCTGAGAGACGTGAGATAAATCATGATCTTCGCTCACCTCTTGAAGTATTGTCATATATATAGATAATATGACTGATGTCCTCGTTGATCCGTCCCGTAGTTGACATGTTGTAGTACTTCCTGCATGATGCCTCGCTGATATTTTCCTCTGAATGTATAATGTTGGATGGTCGATGTTCAGGGAACGACGGCTTGATGGCGGCCCCCAACTCACGTTAAACTGACTCCCAGTACGTAGGACTACTGGCGTGACTGAATGAATAATAGTAAGTCTTTCTCCTCTGGCTTGAGCTCCTGTATTTATATCACCTTCAAGTTTTTGTCGATAATATGGTTCTTCAAGTCCACCCTTTCAATTAGACACAGTCTATAAGTCACTGCTCCTTCACGAACAATACTCATCAGGAATACTGACATTTCCATTATAGAATATGCCATGTCTTCAGTTATTTCTACACAGCTGCAAGGGTTTCTTACATTCATTTGGGGTTGAGAATGTTTCTTAAAGTCCAACCCTTTCAATTAGACACAGTCTATAAGTCACTGCTCCTTAACGAACAATACTCATCTGAACTACTGACATTTCCATGATTGAATAATGTCATTTCTTAAGTTATTTCTCCACAGCAGAAAGGGTTCCTTACATTCATTTGGGGTTGAGAATAGATTTACCACTACCGGCACTAATAGTGACCGGACACCGCATCGTCTTTGTCACGCGCTAGGACCTTCTTCAGGAAATAACATCTATTGTAGAAATGCGAGCGACCCTGTCACTTCCCACGTCTCTCTGACAACTAACTTTACAACCATTCGTAAATGAAAATCTGTTCAGAATGATTTGAGCTGCTTACAGACAGATAAAATCTTGTAGCATGGAATACTACTTAATAAAAAATTAATATATATATAAATATAACGAAAAAGATTAATTATTATAAATATAAAAGCTTGGGGATCGAATCGTTACAGTATAATGCTCTTAAATCATTATGAATTATTTTGACAAAATAAAATTTTGTTTTTTCTCAGTGTAGATAAGTCTTTGAAAATTAGACTGCATTTTATAATGTAAATCCAACCTCTTGGCCATGCAGAAACACCGGATCCCGAATTCAAGCAACACTGGGCATGGTCAGAACTTGGATGGGTGACTGGTTCTGAGGATTATATGCTATAAGTGGGAGACGGAAAGGAGGAGCGGAAAAGAACTAGCCATCCTACCGCAAGTACACTCTGGCTCAGGACCGCCTCTTCATAGTGCAAACCAGCCTGCTGGTTAAAAACTCATCTCCTTCTCATATGTAAGAAATGCGTGTAGCATATTGTGTTGTTTCATTGAGGGGCTTGGACATCATGGTCAAAGCTCCGTGTAATTGGGTGTGCGTGGAATTTTGTCTGATAACCTGTGATCTAGTGATGACTGTATTAGTGTGTGTATGACTAATTTAGGTGAGGATTGGAAAGGAAGCGGCCGTGGCTTTAAGTTAGGAACCATCCCGGTATTTGACTAGAGTAAAAGTGGGAAACCATGGATAACCACTTCCATGATGGCTGAGCTGAGAATCGAACCCAGTTCTTCCCAGATTTGCCTCACGAAGCTAAATGTACCCCGTTCTAACCCTCAATCCAGGATTAAATTCTTGGCAGAGCCGGAAATTGAACCCGGACCTCCGGGGCGACAGCCAAGAATGCTAGCCGCTACACAACGAGGTGCCCGTGTAGCCTATTAAACTGAGTTCTAATAGAAAACCTGCCATAGAAAATACAGTAGAACCATTTTAAGAATTGACTTGAAATTATCCAAGTCCTGCTTGCCACGGTGGGTGAGTGGTTAACGTGTCGGTCTACTAACACCAAGCTTGCAGGTTCGCTCCTGGCTGTGGTAAGTGATTTTTTGAAAGGCGGCAAAAATCACGACACGCATGTCAAAGAACCCATTTGAATTCAGTAGGCCGTGTTCATAATGGCAATATTAATCTCGGTAGTTTCCGCCAACACAAAGGTCCTCATTTCTCTACTAGAAAGCGCTATAGTGTTCAAGGAGCTTGGATATCTAACCTCCTTGACTTTCATAGTGCTTCAAGGAACAACGAAATTCGACATGCAAGCTACCCTCTGGGTGTCAAATAACAAAGCTTGCACGCGACACTCGAGGCCATACGATATTATTATTATTATTATTATTATTATTATTATTATTATTATTATTATAGTTTATTGTTTGACAACATTATCACGGCAAATACCGGCTACATTTTCTTTTACAGCCTGGTTCGGCCTTAGCAAGGAACCATCTGTACTGAGATAATTACGATTACACTGTTCAGAGACCTCACATCCATGTCGTGCCCGCATTCTTCACGAGTCTCCTTCATTTGTAGGATGAGCTAAATTCCCATCTGGATCATCGAGCTTTGCTGAGTATTCGGCCAGGGCATTGTCGCCAAGGAACTTCCTAACAATATGGCATGTGTTTAACAGAACTGCCTTCTGAAGTTCAATATATATCTGCGGGTGCAGATTCAATATTGATAGACTACTATGGAGAGTTTTCGGTATAACACCAGTACACGATACAATTATTGGGATGGTAGTCACCGAATCAAGTTTCCACATCTGCTTTATCTCAATTGCCAGCTCTGTGTACTTAGATATTTTAGTAGCAGCTGTTGTTTGGATGTTTTGAGTGTTGGGACATGCGATATCTATCAGTAATGCCTCTTTGTGAACTTTATTGATGACAATGATATCTGGCCGGTTGTTACTGACTGCGACATCTGTCACAACTCCTCTGTCCCAATAGAGCTTGTGTGTGGCATTTTCGAGTACTGCAGATGGTGTGTATTTCCAATAGGGGACGGAGCTTTGAAGAAGTTTGTACTTCAATGCCAGTTTCTGGTGGATAATGTTGGCAGCTTGATCGTGTCGATGTTTGTAGTCAGTGTTGGCAAGGTGGGAACAACCTGATATGACGTGTTGAATGGTCTCACTACATTTGTCACAGCGGCGACATTTCTCACTCTCTGTTGCTGGATCTTTTATGATAAATTTCCGATAGCTTCGAGTAGCAACAACTTGGTCTTGGATAGCTACAACAAATCCCTCTGTTTCCGGAAAGAGGACCGAGTGTGTCAGCCATGTGTGCGACGCTAACTTGTCGATGTGAGGCTGGTCCAACTCATGTGGAAACTTCCCATGAAGCGCCTTCTGTTTCCAATTCCCGATCTTGTATTCAGTAGTTTTCATTTCTTTTACTGGTGGATCTAAAGATGACAGATGGAGCGGTGTGTAATTATCATCAGCTGAAGATACAGTGTGATGGAGAGGGAATGTTTCTCCTTTGTTGTGGAAAAATGCACGCAGAGTTGTCACTTGTTTTGTATGAAGGTTCATGATGTCTATCAGTCCTCTAACACCTTCAGACCGAGGTAGAGTCAGGCGCTCTGTTGCTGATTTCGGATGGTGCATATGATGGCGTGATAAAAGCACCGATGTTTTTCGTTGCAAATCGTGTAGTTCAGTTTGAGTCCACCTGATTATACCAAAGGAGTATGTAACTACGGGCATTGCAAATGTGTTAACTGCCTTAATGATATGTTTAGCGCTAAGTTTTGAAGAGAGAACACTGCGAAGTCGTGAAGTAAACTGCTCAGTTATGTTCTTCTTGATATCACCATGTCTGAGACGGGTACTCTGGGCGAACCCAAGATATTTGTACAAAGCGCCTTCCTCCAACGGCTGAATACTTCTTTGTCCCTCTCCAACATGTATTCCTTGTGCAGAGTGCGAGCCTCTAATAACAGTCTGTGTTCTGCACTTATCAAAACCAAACTGCATGTGGATATCTGAAGAAAAGCTCTGAGTGATAGAGATGAGATATTGTAGGTGCACTTTAGTTGATGCATACAGTTTAATGTCATCCATGTAAAGAAGATGGTTCATCTTGTAGGCTTCACCATGATTACCCTTAATACTAAATCCGTAGTTGCTACTGTTCAGGATTTGCGAGAGAGGATTCAATGCCAGACAAAACCAGAGTGGGCTTAGCGAGTCTCCTTGAAAAATTCCTCGGCGAATCGGTATTAATGAAGATGTTAAACGAGTGGCACCCACTGTAAGTTGGAGAGCAGTGCTCCATGAAACCATTGCGCACTTCAGGAAGTTCACTATAATAGGGTTGACCTTGTAAATCTCCAAGCTCTGTATAAGCCATGTATGAGGCACGGAATCGAAAGCTTTTTGGTAATCAATAAAGCAGGCATAAAGATTTCGTGATCTACGACAGGCCTGCTCTAATGCCACGGCATCAATAGTGAGCTGTTCCTTACATCTTTGAGAATTCCTTCTACAACCCTTTTGCTCCTCTGCGAGAATGGCGTTTTCCTCACAAAGCGCACGAATTCGATTTGCAATAATGGATGTAATGATCTTATAAAAGTTTGGCAAGCAGGTGATGGGGCGATATTTAGATGGATTTGTGATTTTAGAGTCCTTTGGCTTGAGATAGGTTAACCCTCTGGCTAGGAAAACTGGAAATGCAGCAGGATTTTCCAGAAAACACTGTATGTGAATAGCCAGTAAACGGTGGGTACATGTGAGCCTTTTATAGTAGTAATTATGGATCCGGTCAATTCCAGGTGCTTTCCAATTCTGTAGGCTGCTGGTGACCTGGCGCAGTTCCTCAACATCATCGTCTGTATGTGCCATTTGATTTATTCGTCTGGTAGCATTCTCTATTTCCTTAAACCACGGAGCTTCATTGTTGTGTTCTTCCGGCATAGACCATATTGATGACCAGTAGTCGGCAACACTCTCCGCACTGGGTCCTTCTGGAGAATCATTCTGAACTTGAGGTGTCTTTTTCAGGTCTTCATAGAACTTTCTCTCATTTCTCTTGAAGTCATTGTTCTGTTTCTTCCGTTCGGTAGTGTTCTGGTATCTCTTAAGACGCTTAGAGAGGGCTGCAAGTTTTTGTTTATAAGTATCAAATACTTCTATTATCACTGCGTCCTCGGGGACCTGAAATTCTTCTAGTGAGGAGTCCATCATGATCCTTCGTATGCGGTTGTTCAGACGTCTACTTCTCACTCCATTCTTGTACTGTTGCAGTCTGTTCACATTCTGGCGTAGTTGTTCAATGCGTTGTTTTAAGCGTTTTGCCCATGGTGGATCACTGGGTTTCCTTGCAGCAGACTGTTGGTTTGGACGGCGTGGCCTACCCCCATTAATTCGTACTGCAGCTAGTGCTGCACAATAGATAGCAGTATGAACCTCCATGAAAGATTGGTGCTCTTCTAAATAGTTGGGAAGTACGGTTTCGTTCAGTTCTTTCAACACCATGGCAAACTTGCGGGATGACTGCTGCCTCGGAAGTATTGGACGTTGGGTAGGGTCAGTACCTGCATATTCAAACAGAGCTGAATTAAATTCGTCTTGGAGCTTGGAATGATGGCTTGTTTCCCCATTATGAGGTTCATTTACGTGAGTCGTTTCATTCATGGAGACCTCATTATCAGTATTTATTTGGCTAGTTTCACCACTTGCAGCTGAGGGATATAGTTCATGAGATATCTCCTGTCTGATTCGATCCAGAACAGGGTCGGGAACTAAATGATTCTTTACAATTGCTCTTCTTTGATCCGCGACTCGTTGCTCAGTGATGCTAAACAGAGGATACTGATGCTTGAAAGCCGCTTGCAGGGCTTGGCGGTAGTTTGTTATATCTGTTTCAAGACGAGTTATTCGATAATATGCCCGCATGATATATTCATTCATATGAGATTCCCATTTCATGCGTTTTCTGGGCTTACCTGCGAGAGTGGTTGTATTTATTACAAAGGCACTGCCGTCAGGTGCGGTGCGAGACTCGAGATTTTGTGTACCGCCAATATCGTCTTGAGCTGCTGGAGCTTCTTCGGGTCTACTGGTGGGTGGACAGCAGCTTGTCATCCCACTGCCACCGGTTTGCGTATTGTCACCTCTAGCGGTGGTTCTAAAGGTAACCTGCCGTATCACAGGCAGTGACATTTCTTAAAGCAAATTACTATTATTGCCTTTCCTGTGTGCTTTTTATACCTTCAGCCAGGTATTGCCTGGGTATTGCCTTTGATACCTATGGCAAGGTTTACCACACTCCTGTGAATGCCAGTGTGTTATTTTGACTGATCGACGCAGATTCTTTGTAAATAGGTGATCCAACTGATGCCATTTAACTCAATCCTAACCCTTATTTCTAACTAAATAAACGACATTACACAATTAATATCTGTTATAGGGGCCCAATTGGACTAATTGAGTAAACGGAGTAATAAACACACAATACAGGGCATAGATTAAACTATTTTAAACGGAATATTTGTGGTAATGTTAACCTAACCTGTACCAGCAATTCCTAGGCAACCACGTAAACAAGTTTCATGCACAGACATATGATATCCAAATATCACTATAAAAACCTCGCACAATCACTATTAAACACTGTGTACTGTCAGTAAGTCACTCAAAAACATCTTCCAAACCATAAAACACTGAAGTAGACATTAAATAACTAAGCAAACTATATAAATAGGAGGAGCCTCGATCCGATCAGCCTCACCAAGTCACAGCCTTCTATTATTATTATTATTATTATTATTATTATTATTATTATCCAAGTCCTTCCCTCTTCTGAACATTTAAAGCTACCGGCATCTGTGCTCACTGGCACAGTCGGGAGTAGTGTAGATCGCGATAAATTACACGCAATAAAAAAAGTCCCCTATACATCAAATAGCGGTATCCATGACGTCCTGGACGACACTAAAGGTTTAAACGATGCATAGGCCACATGCTAAATTCTGCGTTAGTAAGGTATTCCAAACAAACACAAACCTAACCTGGGGTTTACGCCCCAGACAACCTTGCTTGTAGTACAAGCAGTCATTTTTGTCCAGACAGTCGTCAAACCTAGTATCGATCAATGGTTTCGCCCAGACCGTCGTCTAAACAAGTAGCGACCAATGGCTTTGTCTCACCATGGTTTTAGAAGAGTGCAGTTCAACTTTTCAATTCAATTGAACATCTAAAGGTAATTTATGAATATTCGTAACTGATCACCAAACTCGCACTTGAACACATGTCACTACATCGGCATGTAACGACGCACTGATTGAAACCTCATACAGCTGAGAAGTACGGCAGCAATTCTAGGCAAAACATCAAACAAACGAGCATCAACTTCCGTACGTCATCCATGTCGCCATCGACTACACTAAAAATTCCCCTAGACACGTACGTATCGCGGTATATACTTGAACCGTACAGTCACCACAAAGGTTATCGGACGATTCCATACACATACGCACGACCAAATGCATAGGACTGATGACCACGATGTGGCAATATCCTAACCTAAATATTAACAACAGCTGGCGGCTTCGGTGGCGTAGTTGTTAGCATCCTGTGCTTCTATGCCCTAGATCGCGTGGTCAACCCCTGCCAAAGTCGTCGAATGTTTTAAGACCGTTAAAATCCCTTAGTATGCCTTCCTTCGGAGGGGAATAAAAGGCGGCGGTCCATGTCATACATTTATGCCATGTAAACGAACCTTCCACTAACATCAAATGTGTGAAACAAAATTTGTAGGTTAGATTTGATTAATGCTCTTAAGTTCCAACGTTCGTCGCCAGGTGCTGGTTGCGATGGCATCGAGTAGCCAAGTTTGCAGCTAGATGTCGTGGACTGTAGTATTTGATAGTAAAAGTAGAAACTATCGGTACTTGAAATTATCGTGTGCAGTCCTTACTTGAATTAAAACAGATAACACACACTAATACATCCATCACAATTAACACCGGTTGTCAGACAGATTCGACACACACCCAAAGTACACGGGGCTACATGACCGCGTTGTCATAGCCCCTAAACCAGTGGTTCTTAACCGGTGGTCCGCGAGAGAAAAGGGCACAGATTACCTACTACTAGGAAAAGGGTCCACCAGCACGTATAAAAAAGTGGCCAATAAATGGGGATTTCGAAAACGATGTGCGTTGAACGAGAATCGTCTGAATGTATTCGCGGCGATGACTATCACGTTTTGAATTGAAATATCTTTAAAATAAGTGTTATTGAGTAAGGGTTACAACTGATAAGGTGTATAGGACGGGGTTGGGGGGAGGGGTGGTCCATACAAGATTCAATTTCACGCCGAGTGGTCCGCAGACTTCTACGGGTTCAGAACCACTGCCCTAAACTAAGAAACCAACCAACAACAATACCAGCAGACAGAGAACAAAGGACTGGCGTTAGCTGACTCATTTCACGTGTCGTGAGCAACTGTCGCGGATGAGGAAAGCTCACAAGGAAACATCACCTGCTATGTAAAAGGGTCTGGACTTCCCTGGAATATTACGCACCACTTATAATGCTCTAAGAAATGACCTTGCGTCACACGTTCGATCTTGATGCCTTGCGAAGTGTACTACTAACAAGACAAGGAACTGGCGAAGTTTTGAATTGAATCCCAAGCCGTTGCTTACGTTAGTCCTTAGTAGACACAAATCCACCTCGTGGTGTAGCTGCTATCATTCTTAGCTGCCACCCAGAGATCCGGGTTCGATACCTTGCTCTGTGAAGAAATTTACTTCTGGTCTGAGTGCTGGAACGGGGTACGCTCAGCCTCGTGAGGTAAAACTGAGAAGAGGCGGGTTTGATTCCCATCTCAGCCATCTTGGATGTGGTTTTCTGTAGTTTTCCTCTTCTACTCCAAGTCGGTATTGTTCCTAACTTAAGGCCACTGCCACCACCTTCCCAATCCTCATCTGAATTTCAAATACATGCACTAATACAACCATCACAATAACACAGGATATCAGACAAATTACACACGCACCCAAGTACACGGGGCAACATGAATACAATGTCGCAAAGCACCTAATCAATCACCAACAAAAGCAACAACAAGGTTTAAAAAATAATAGAATAGAATATCTAAAAACAACCAACACAAGTACAACCATCATGGCCAACTTTGCTCAATTTACGCTTTAAAAAACTAGAAAATTCAACAATTCAAACTAGGAAAATGATGCATTTTTTCTGCCTACTTGTCCATCTTGCATTGTTGTGGCTAACATTCATGGCTGTCACCGCAGAGGTCCGGGTTCGATTCTCGGCTCTGCCAAGAACTGTAATTCTGGTCTGAGGGCTGGAACTGGATTCACTCAGTCTCATAAAGCAGACCTGAGAAGTGATGGGTTCGATTCTTACCACATCCATCCTAGAAATGGTTCTCCGTGGTTTTCAGGAAAATACCGAGATGGTACCTAAATTACGGCCATGGCAACCCCCTATCCTAATACTAGCCCCTGTTACAATTACATGGTCTAGTACAGCCATCACAATGCCATACATTGTCGAACAGAGTCCAGAGACACACTCAAGTAAATGGCCCCCCAGGGGCTCACATCTAGTGGGACGTGGGTTGGCGACCACGGGGCCTCAGCTGAGTCTGGCATTGCTTCCACTTACTTGTACCGGGCTCCTCTCGGTCTACTTTCCTGTCGGCCTCTCTTGGTCAACTCTTGTTCTTTTCGGACTCCGACGGTATTAGGGTATCCGAGGCCTAGGGAGTCTTTCACTTTCCCGCCTTAATTCGCCCTTGTCTCATCTTTCCTGATACCCTCATTTTTCTAGGGGTCAGCCTTCTTCTTCTTTTTTTCATGTTATCTCCTGCCTTCTGCTCAAGGCCCTCAAGGAGGCAGGGTGTAAGTAGCCCCACCACTTCTGGTACACCCTGGATAGTGCTACACCCTCAGGGGCTCACGGCTGGTGAGTTCGGGAGTTGGCGACCGCGGGGGGTTCCTGAGCTGGGTCCGGTTTTCCCCCTTTTATCCATTACCTCCGGGACGGACCCTCTCCTCTTTCACTTTCCTATCTGCCTTTCATGGCTCTCATTCCTTCCTAGTCCCTCAATCCGCATTCTTAGAGGGTTGAGGGCATTTCTTTTCCTCCTGTCCTTTATTTGCCTTATTCTCCTTTTGTTTTCCATTTCTTCTTCTAGTCTATAAGTTAGTAGTTAGTTTTAATTATAGTTTACATTAATTCATTTTCATCTTCACGATCAGCCAAACCATTAGGGGCTGATAACCTAGATGTTATGCCCCTTAAAACAACAATTATCATCATCATCATCATCATCATCAAGTAAACGGGGCTACATGACTACTATGTTGATGCAAAGCCCTAAAGGAATCAACACCAAGAACATTGCCTAGTTACAATCTGCCCAAACTCTCGTGTTGACCGACTGAAAACCATCAAATAATAAGAGATGGACACCTGGACGATTTGCAATGACCACAGTCGAGATTATCCTGTTTTGGAAACAGGATTGGGCTAGTCCTGTTTGGTTGACACAGTTAATCTAGATAGATAATGAAATCCTATTGCGCTTACAGGTCCCGACTCAGGTTCGGGGCCTAATCCATATCGCGAATATGTCGTTTAAATGAGGTATAAATGTATGAACCTGTGGGCAGTACGGTGTATTTCCCAGACCAGCTTTTGTGCAGCAGAGTCATTAGTTACGTAAGAAAAGTACTCGTAGAATAAACATGGTTTAACGAGCGCACACACATTCGGATTATAACGTCGTATCACGCCATAATGTGCCATATCCTCAGCTAAAGGAAACATGGAGCTCATTCACTTCTCCGAGATCTTCCGCCAGATGGTAATATACAACTGCACTATTTTATGTAAAAGGGGTAGATTCCAAAAGGCTCTAAGTAGGCTGCATTTTTGTCTTTTTCTCGCAAATGTTAAAAGATTATATTTGGTTTACAGATTTAAAACAAGTCGTTCCGTGAAGAACTAAAGCATATTTTCATATATCCTACTTATGTTAATTTCCTCTATCAACATACATAATTTCAGTTTGATTGCTGTAGTAGATTCGTAGATATCGAGAGCCGTCTAATATTACGGATGTACGCCATGTTGGATTTTTATATATGTAGGTAGGTCTTAGAGTTATGTACTATTACATGAAGATTATTGTGTACGTGTAGTATTCAAACTTCAATCGCATGATTAAGACACACGAAGTAAAAACGAGATTTCAAAATTTCGCACAGCTGACATCTTGTGGTTCTGAAAACAATTGAAATAAATTTGATGCCAGTGATTAAAATTTGTATAAGCATTTACCGTACCAAGTTTCACTGCATTCGGATGGTTAAATCGCGCAAAACGTCCATTTAAATATTCATAATTCGCGTCGCCGCCATGTTTAATTTGTGCTTACAAGGTTATTGAAAGCCCTATAAGTGAACTTATGTTCATAGCCTCTGTGAACATAAAACATTTCAGTTTGATTACTGTAAAATATTCGTAGATACTGAGAACAGTCTAAATAATTCGGATGGTCGCCATTTTGGATTGTTATATGTATACGCCATAGAGTTATGCACCATTAAAGGAAAATTATTGCGTAGCTTCATTATTCAAACTTTCACTTCGATCGCATGATTACGACACAAGAAACAATACCTTAATTTTAAAATTTCGCACAGCCGCCATCTTGAGGTTATGTAAACAAATGAACTAAATTAGATGCCAGTGCATTACAATATGTATAATCATTTACTGTACAACATTTCACTGCGCTCAGATGGTTAAATCGCGAGAAAAGACTATTAAAATGTTTCAACTTCGCTTGGCCACCATGTTCGCTTTGTACTCAAGAGGATTTTGAAAGTTACATAGATAAACTTATAGTAGTGCCCTTTATCACCGTAAAAAATTTCAGACTGATATCAGTAATAGTTTCAAAGATATAGAATGCCAGTGAAATATTTCGCACAACCGCCATCTTGAGGTTATGTAAACAATTGAACTAAATTGAATGCCAGTGCATTACAATTTGTATAAACATTTGCTGTGCCAAGTTTCATTACGTTTTAATGGTTAAATCGCGAGAAAAGTCTATTAAAATGTTTCAACTTCGCTTGGCCGCCATGTTCGCTTTGTACTCAAGAGGATTTTGAAAGTTACATAGATAAACTTATAGTAGTGCCCTTTATCACCGTACAAAATTTCAGACTTATATCAGTAATAGTTTCAAAGATATAGAATGCCAGTGAAATATTTCGCACCGCTGCCATCTTGAGGTTATGTAAACAATTGAACTAAATTGGATGCCAGTGCATTACAATTTGTATAAACATTTGCTGTGCCAAGTTTCATTACGTTTTAATGGTTAAATCGCGAGAAAAGTCTATTAAAATGTTTCAACTTCGCTTGGCCACCATGTTGGTTTAGTAGTTACCAGGTTTTTGAAAGTCTCATGGGTGAACTTCTAGTAGTGCCCTTTATCACCGAACAAAATTTCAGGGTGATGTCGGTAATTGTTTCGGAGATATTGCTGGTTAAATATTTCGCACAGCCGCCATGTTGGATTGGTGAGACGTAATAAAATTTGAAGGACACGGTCGGGGTCGGCCAGAATGTTGCTATGACCCTACCGAGTTTCATTGAAATCTCTCCAGCCGTTAGGAGTAATTAGGGGGGCACACACACACACATACGCACACACGGACAAAAGGTTCCTTTCAATAGGTCCACGGCCGATTTCCTTCCAATATCCCTTCCCTGACCCGTCCTGAAAAGAAAAGTACATGGCCATTGGCTGCATTAATAATAATAAAAAAAAGGCCTTTTTTTTTTCATAAAATGAAAATAGGCTGAAAAGAATGTACTTACGGTACCTGCATCAACTAACCATTTCAGTTTCAAACTTCAAAGGAAAAGGAAGCTTGTAGTTTAACGTGACCGTTAATCTGTAGATCATAAGCCACGGGACCTCCTTTTTACGTGGAATCCGAACCACAGGGCATGGCATGGCATTTCACTTCGAAAATCTCACATGCATTGACCGGGAATCGAACCCGGACCGCCTTGGTGAGAGGCATACAGCTAGACCGCTGAGCCACCACGCCCCCCAAGCATGAATGCGCATTGGTTAAGCTGATTGCCTCTTACCAATGCGTAACAGTTTCTAAAATTCATGATGGAGCCGAGAATCGAATCCGAGGTCGGCATTATTGCATTTAGTTGTTGTTATTGATTCATTTAAGGGTTCTGCGAAATCGTCGTCATGTAGCCCCGTACACTTAAATTTCTTGACAGAGCTGGAAATCGAACCCGGTCCCCCGTGGTGACAGCCAAGAATGCTAGTGACTACACAACGAGGCGGACTAGTTTGAAGTTATTTCCTTGAAATCTGCTCGTGATTTTTTGTAATGAAGTTATCGAGTCAATTACCATTATGCTGAGTTTCTATGCCCAAGATTGCGGGTTCAAACCCGGCCGAAGTCGTCGGATTTTTAAGAGCTTTAAAAATCCCTCAATATGCCTTCCGGTGGAGGGGAAGTAAAGCCGGCGGGCCCATGTCATAGATTTATGGCATGTAAAAGAACCTTCCACTAACTACACTTGTGTGAAGCTAAATTTAGGTTAGATTTGACTAACGCTGTTAGGTTACAACGTTCGTCGCCAGGAGCAGACTGCAGTGGCATCTAGTAACCAAGTTCAGAACTAGTTGTCGTTGACGGTGGCGTTTGGTAGCAAAAGTAGGAACTACTTAAAATTGAATGTCTGCAGTCCTTACTTGAATTAAAACAGATAACACACACTAATACAGTCATCACAATAAACACCGGTTATCAGACAGATTCTACACACACCCAAAGTACACGGGGCTACATGACCGCGTTGTCGCAGCCCCTAAACTGAGAAACCAACCAAACAAACTTATAAAAGGTGCAGTATAAAAACAGAAATGTAGTTGTCGACCACCTCGTGATGTAGCGGCTATCATCCCGGAGGTCCGGGTTTGATTCTCAGTTCTGCCAAGAAATTTTATATTTGGTATTAGGGCTTGAACGGGCTACATTCAGCCTCGTGAGGCAAAACTGAGAAGATGAGGGTTCGATTCCCAACTCAGTTATACTAGAAGTGGTTTTTCCATGGTTTCCTCTCTTCTACTCCAGGCAAATGCCGGGATTGTTCCTAACTTAAGGCTTTAGCCACTTCCTTTCCAATGCTATCCCCCATTTACAAATACACACACTACAGTAGTACAGCCATGACAATAGCATACCCAAGTGCACGGGGTTGATGACCAAGATATCCCAATCACCTAAAATGAATTAACGACATAAATCTTAAGCAGCCACAAGACAACAACAACCATGTCCGTAGTGGCTCTTTGTTGAAAGTCTGAGCTAGACACGCACACCGACAGAAGATGCCTACACACACTCCTGTACGCAGCTCGCATAATAAAGGGGGTTCTCGTGTTCGGAGGCATGCATGGGGGCTCCACCTCGCTGACACTCTACTATAGCCAGTGGCGTAACTAGGATTTACTTCTTGAGGGGTGCGTTCTTGGTTTTGTGTTTGTTGTTTCTTACCTTTTTTGCTTTGTGATTTGGTTTTCACTTTTGTATTTGTTTTTAGCTTTTGTTTTTGAATTTTGCTTTTTGCTTTGTGTTTTTGGTTTTGTGTTTGTTTTCTGCTTTGGCTTTTGAATTTTTTTGTTTTTTTTTGTTTTGTGTTTGTTTTCTCCTTTTGCTTCTTTTTTAAGTTTGCTTTTTGCTTTGTTATTTTTGTGTTTGGTTTTGTGTTTGTTTTCTGCTCTTACTTTTGTTTCTTTATTTTGCTTTGTGATTTTTGGTTTTGGATTTGTGTTTGTTGTCTGGTTTTGCTACTGTTTTTGATTTCAGTTTTGATCATGTGTTTGTTTTTGGTTTCTTCTTTGGGCGGGGGACAATAGGCTATAAGACAATCAATTACAGCAAACCTACACGTTTTCATATTTGAACAGTTTTGTTAGGCCTAACACTAAATATTTTACACTGAATTGAATGTCTGCAGTCCTTACTTGAATTAGAAACAGATAACACACACTATTACAGCCATCACAATTTACACCGGTTATCAGATTCTAGACACACCCCAAGTACACGGGGCTACATGACCGCAATGTCGCAGTCCCTAAACTGAGAAACGAACCAACCAAAGATAAATGTTATCAAATTATAAACGTGCATGATCCAATCGTTGTTCATTAATCCAAAAATAGGCTCTTTTTTTTGTAAAAATAAAAATTTCATCAAATTACGATTTTTAAAATGAATTGGCTCTGTGGGGGATTGATCCCCCTAAGCACCTTCCGTAGTTACGCCACTAACTATACCATTACTCAACATCAATACACCGAATTAGGACTGCTCCGGTACAACACATGAACAGATTCCATCATTATAGGTAGGCTAGCCTTGAAGTCATTTTGTCACTGTTCCCTTATTGACTATCGATATTGGAACTTTTCAGTTGGTCAACACAATATAGGCTAATCCCAATTACTGGGACCAGTGGCGTAACTAGGTATTGCTTCTGAGGGGGATGTGCTGAGTCAAAATTAAATTGTGGAGGGAGGGGTGCCCAGACATAATCAATGAAAGCAAATATACGATTCCAAAGTCTTAAAACCTCCTATTTTAGCCTCTTTTCATTTATGAAAAAAAGATAGGTTTATGAGATCACCTTTTGTCCTTGGGTGTGTGTGTGCGTCCTTGTGTGGCCCCCCATAATTACTTCTAAACTGCTGGAGCTCGGTAAGGTTATAGTACTATTTTGTCCGACCTCGTCCGTGCCCTTCAAATTTTATAACGTCTCACCAATCCAACATGGCGGCAGTGCGAAATATTTCACTGGCATTCTATATCTCCGAAACTATTACTCATATCACCCTGAAATTTTGTACAGTGATAAAGGGCACTACTAGATGTTCACCTATGTGACTTTCAAAAACCTGTTAACAACAAAACGAACATGGCGGCCATGCGAATTTGAAACATTTAAATAGACTTTTCTAGCGATTTAACCATCCGTACGCAGTGAAACTTGGTACAGCAAATGTTTATACGCATTTTAATGCACTGGCATCTAATTTACTTCAATTGTATACAAAACCTCAAGATGGCGGCAACATTCTAAATATAAGCTTTTATATTCTTATGTCCTAATCGTACGATGGAAGTCAACGTTTGAATTATGAACCTACGCAACAATCGTCATCTAACAGTAAATAACTCTATGGCCTATATATATAAATATCCAACATGGCGACCATCCGAAATATTTAGACAGTTCTCAATATCTACTAATCTATGATAGCAATCAAACTGGAATTTTGTATGTTGATAGAGGCTATAAGGAAAAGTTCACGTATGGAACTTTCAATAACCTGGTGAGCAAAAATCTAACATGGCGGCGACGTGAAATTCAAATATTTAAATGGACTTTTCTTGCGATTTAACCATCCGAGTGCAGTGAAATTTGGTACTATAAATGCTTATACACATTTTAATCCACTGACATCTAATATATATCAATTGTTTTCATAACCACAAGATGGCGGCTGTGCAAAATTTTGAAATCTCGTCTTTATATCTTTCTTGTGTTCTAGCCATGCGATTGAAGTTTGAATAATACACCTACGCAATAATTTTCATGTAATAGTTCATAACTCTATGGCCTAGGCCTATATATATAAAAATTCTACAAATGTGACCATCCGAAATATTTAGACGGTTCTCAATATCTACGAATCTATTACAGCAATCAAACTGACACTGTGTATGTTGATATAGGCTATTAACATAAGTTACATTGACAAATTTGTACATTAAAGTGGAAGCCATAGTTAGTAATTATAGATTTCAATACGGGCCAAAAATGGTAATTATGACGAGTCATAGATATACATAAGTAGGATTTATGAAAATAGGCTGTTTAGTTCTTCACGGAACTACTTGTTTTTAAATTTTATATCATTAGCATTCGATACGTTGTATTTTTTCACTTATCAATGTGCAAATGATCGAAAATTAGCAATTTTGTTTGTTAATAAATTATAAAGTCCGGGTTTCTTCGCAAAATCATTTGGGCCTTTCTGTTCCCCGACATCGTATAAATATTAATAAACTACAATTTACAACTAAAGTTTAACTTAAAACAGCATTAAAACATTAAACTTTCCACAATGACACTCACACTCGGATACTGACACAATGATAACTCACATGTGATGTATTTTTGTAAAGGGATGAAGAAAGATAGAGCCTCATCCATCTCACTGCCACCCTTCCAACTGAACAGCTGACCATTTTCTCATTCAATAAGAAGTGTTAAGTAAGGATAACGCTAAACGTTTTACACGATTAAAAATACATGCTTACAAATTATTAAGTATAAAGGTACATAATCCAATCGTTTGTCATCAATTCGACGATTAATAAAAAAATCAACAAATTTCATATTTTTATTATTTGGATCTGGGGGGTAATTGATCCCCATGATCACCCCCGTAGTTACGCTACTGACTGGGACATGCGAAAATATAACCTGAAATATTAACATGTGATTAAAAATATATAATAGCCTATTTTTTCAAACATGCACAAATCCATTTCTTTTTAGTGGGGGTTATGGAATGCGGAGAATATGATTTTGAGGTTGGCTAGTATCATACAGGGTCATTATGTGTGTGCGCGCCAGTAAACACGGCAAGCTAAGCCGGCTGTGACTAGCGCAGATCACGGCCGCGCGCACCCGGTCCAGCCGGCAGTGGCGTGCTCCGCTGACTCATATCGTGTTTTGTCATTCATATGGGCGTGCATTTGCAAAGCTGAACGTTTAGTGAGTATTGTGATTACTGTGATTGTTGGTCATGCCTAGACACCAATTCACATTGCGCGAACGTGTGAATATCCATAATTCGTGTATGAAAAGCAGAAAATCTTGTTCGGAAACAAGACGAAAATTTTGAATCAAGTTTCCAGGAAGACCTGTGCCTAATGCCAGTACAATTAGGAGGCTCTTAAAACGATTCAAGGAAACAGGCTCCGTTGACAGACATTCTTTCATCAAAAGATGTCAGGTGTGTGTTACAAGAGAGGGAGGACATTTACAGCATCGCCTAAGTACACATTATTGAACATGTTTGGTAAAAGTATGATAGTGCGCGCCGACCGCTGGCTGGACCGGGTGCACGCGGCCGTGATCTGCGCTGGTCACAGCCGGCTTAGCTTGCCGTGTTTACTGGCGCGCACACACATAATGACCCTGTAATTGGCCAGAACGGTGTTAATATAGCATTAAAAAACAATTATCGTGTTGGAAGCCATTTCTTAGTGTTACCTTACTAATCAAAATTTTATGACTTCCTGTCTGTTAAAAATGCTCAATATGTAACAATTTAAGCCAAACGTAGACGAGAATAGGCCTAATTTAGGGATTCCCGAATGTCCTATATTGCTCATGCTAATTCCCAACTGTTCGTTTACCGTTTTCTCGGAAACTATTAGCAGGAACTAATCGACATT
Organism: Meconema thalassinum; assembly: GCA_946902985.2. NCBI lineage: Eukaryota > Metazoa > Arthropoda > Insecta > Orthoptera > Tettigoniidae > Meconema > Meconema thalassinum. The sequence continues at coordinate 242,875,050 of OX336394.1, read as the reverse complement.
TTCAGGGATATTCTTTAAGACTCTCGCCTTACTTTAACCCATAGGATTTTTTTTAAATAAATGTATTTATGAATTTTAATGAATCTTTTTAAAATCACATAATTTCAACAGCACTTTCATCAAGGGGAGAGGTAAACCCTTCGCATGACAATTTCTACTGAGATAAAGAAATGTATATCTCATAAACTATATCCTGCAAAGAAATAAAACTTTGCAGGATTAATAAACACAGTTCACTCATAGTATATTGGCTTTCACGGCCAGTGAATTAAAACTCAGCAATTTTTCTAGGTTTATGCTTTGTCTTGTGTGGGGTTTCGGCTAGGTCACCAAGCTGGTTCATCAGCGGGCGCTTGGTATCCCCGTCCGGACCCCCACTGGAGTAGCAAACAGCGTGCTACCTCCCATTTTATGAAGCGCACCTGCGCCTCTTAACTGCGAGTTCACTCAATACTATGCACAAAAGACATTCTGTAATATGCTTGCAGTCATGCATTATTATACCACCAAACTTTCAGCTGTTTTTTTTTTTTTTTTCTCTTTGTACAGCTGGACAGCGTTTACATGATAAATAGGCCTATCTCATAATTTAAGATATTTACATGAATGTTCCTTTAGGCCTCCGTGGCTTAGGCGGCAGCACGCCGGCCTCTCACCGCTGGGTCCGTGGTTCAAATCCCGGGCACTCCATGTGGGATCTGTGCTGGACAAAACTGAGGCAGACAGGTTTTTCTCCGGGTACTCCGGTTTTCCCTGTCAAAATTTCATTCCAGCAACACTCTCCACTATCATTTCATTTCATCTGTCATTCATTTAATCATTGCCCCAGAGGAGTGCGTCAGGCCTCGGCAGCCGGCACAGTCCATATCCTCGCCGCTAGTTGGGGGCTTCATTCATTCCATTCCTGACCCGGTCGGAGACTGGAAGCAGGCTATGGATTTTCATTTTTTCACATGAATGTCCTTTGAGCTGTTGGTAACATTAACGGCCACAATATACTGTATACCACAATAATTGATACACATATTCAGGAAATGTTTTTTTTTCTTTCATATTCTTACTCGAATGCTTATTTTTTACTTTTGTTCAGTAAAAAATATTCTCTTAAATGATGCTTGATACACATTTTTTTAAAGTGTATGTTGTTCACATTAGTACAATACACAATTATGCAAAATTTCATTGAGATATCTTGAATAGTATTTGAGTTATCATGTAAACGCTATGTGAAAATAAAGTTTTCGGGAAATGAGTTTCAAACTTACCTAAGGTTAGAATTTAAAGAGACAACTTAAGCGACAGCAACTAACATTTAGGGGCATATCTCTGGAAATACTGAAGATATTTTCATTTTGTTTTTACCAAATGAAAGATAAAGATTAGCAATTCATATAATTTATTAAAATAACTTTTTTGACCCTTAACATTTCCACGTGGCAAAATTAAACTTAAGTACATTTTGAAAAACAGACATGTTAGAATATAACAAATAGAAGGAGGAATTATATCTGAACATTTCAGCTTTGTATTTTTTATTTATTTACTGTTCATACTCTCTGCATGCTCCACAACATGCACTTACAATACATTTTACAAATGAACAAAATAAATTACGTCTTAATAATTACATTTCTGTTGTTGTTTGAGTCTTCAGTCTTTTGACTGGTTTGATGCAGCTCTCCATGACTCCCTGTCCTGAGCTAATCGTTTCATCTCTACATAGCTACCACACCCTACATCCGAGGCAATCTGTTTAACATATTCTAACCTTGGTCTACCCCTACAGTTCTTGTCCTCGACCCTTCCCTCCATAACTAAGCTTGCTATTCCTGAGTGTCTTAGTATGTGGCCTACCAACATATCTCTTCTCTTCATTAGCAGTCGCTAGAAACATCTCTCCTCTCCCACTCGTCTTAATACCTCTTCGTTTGTAACCCTATCTACCCATCTGATCTTCATCATTCTCCTGTAACACCACATTTCAAATGCTTCAATTCTCCTCTTTTCTGCTGCACCAATAGTCCAAGTTTCACTTCCATAGAGCGCCACGCTCCAGACAAAGGCTTTCAAAAATGACTTCCTAATACCTAAATCTATATTCGATGTCAGCAGATTCCTTTCTTGTAGAAATGCTTTCTTTGCCTGAGCCAACCTACTTTTTATATCCTCTTTGCTTCGTCCATCACCGGTTATTCTGCTTCCTAAGTAACAGAAGTCTCCTACTTCCTTCAGCTTTTCACCTGCCAATTGGATCTCCATAGAGGTTTCTGATTTATTTCGGCTGCATTCCAGTATTTTTGTTTTGCATTTATTAATTTTCATCATGAATTCTTTCCGTAAGACGGAGTCCATACCATTCAAAAACTCATTCAAATCCTCAGGGCTTGTCGGCCAAGATGACGATGTCATCAGCAAATCGCAGAGTTGAAATTATTTCTCCTTGAATCTTCACTCCCACTTTAAATTTTTCTCTAATTTCCTTCATTGCTTGTTCAATGTAAAGATTGAAAAGTATGGGTGATAAGTTGCAGCCTTGCCTTACACCTTTCTGAATACCAGCTTCTCTCTCATGTCCTTCAACTCGAATGACTGCTGTCTGGTTTCTGTATAGATTGTAGATCACCCTCCTATCCCTGTACTTTATTCCAATCGATTTCAAAATGTCAAACAATTTAGTCCAATCAACGTTATCAAAAGCCATTTCTAAGTCTACAAAAGCCATGAACGTTCTCTTATCTTTCCTTATTCTACCTTCCAAAATCAGCCTAAGACTTAGTACAGCTTCCCTTGTTCCTACATTTCTCCTGAAACCAAACTGGTCTTCACCCAACTCCGTTTCTATCTGGCTTTCAATCCTCTTGTAAATTATTCTAGACAGGATCTTTGAAGCATGAGTAATCAAGCTGATTGCACGGTAATCTTCACATCTGTCAGCTCCCACTTTCTTTGGTATAGGGATGATTACATTCTTCTTGAAATCAGGGGGTACCTCACCTGTCTCATAAATCCTACACACCAAGTGAAATAACCTGATCAGACCTTCATCTCCTATGCAGCGTAGCAACTCAATCGGTATATCATCTATGCCTGGTGCTTTGTTCCTGCTTAAGTCTTCCAAAGCTTTATCAAATTCTGATCTCAATATTAAATCTCCTTTCGCATCCACATCAATTTCCTCCTCCCTTTCCATTACATGATTCTCAATCTCCTTTCCCTTATACAAACTCTCTATGTAAGCTTTCCATCTCTCAACCTTTTCTTCCCTATCTGTTAGAGGCTTTCCATTTGTGTCCTTAATATTACAGCACTTAGTCTTCTTTTCCCCAAAAGTATTCTTAATCCTTCGATAAGCTGTGTCTACTTTTCCTAATTTCAGACAATTTTCTATACCTGCACATTTCTCTTTCAACCATTCTTCTTTCGCTTCCTTGCACTTCTTGTTAACCTCATTTCTCAGACGTTTGTATTCTGGTTTCCCCTTTTCATTTCTTCCATTCTTGTGTTTCCGCCTTTCATCCATCAATTCTAGTATATCCTGAGTGATCCACGGTTTTCTACCTATTCTTTCTTTCCTACCAATGTGTTCTTCTGCGGATTTTGTTATTTCATTCTTCAAAAGTGCCCATTCGTCTGCAATTGAAGTTTGTTTAGGGTTTTTCATTAGTCCTTCCTTTATACTCTTCTTGAATCTTTCGTTTACATCCTTCTCTTTCAGTCTGTCAATTGCCCACCTTTTTAGCTTTTGACTTTTCTTCAGTTTCTTCAACTTTAATCTGCATTTCATTACAACCAGATTGTGGTCAGAGTTTATGTCAGCACCAGGATATGTTTTACAATCCAAAATCTGGTTTCGAAACCTCTGCTTGACCATAATGAAGTCGATTTGGTAACGCCCTGTATCTCCTGGTCTCATCCATGTGTATATTCTTCTATTGTGGTTATTGAATAAGGTGTTAGCTATGACCAACTCATACTCGGTGCAGAATTCTACCAGCCTGCTTCCTCGATCATTCCTTTCACCTAATGCGAAATCTCCTACTATCTTCCCTTCTCTCCCTTTTCCTACCAGAGCATTCCAATCTCCCATTACTATAACATTTTCATCACCCTTGATATACCTCAGAATTTCGTCTATTTCTTCGTGGACCTTTTCAACATCCTCATCATCAGCTTGACTGGTAGGCATATAGACTTGTACCACTGTGGTGCAGGTAGGTTTAGTATTGATTTTTGCTACAATAATCCGTTCACTTTATTGCTCATAATATTCCACCCGCTGTCCAAGTTTCCTACTCAATATGAGGCCAACCCCTGCTTGGCCATTGTTTGATTTAGTGCTTTTTTTTAGCGTATGGCTTTTAGTGCCGGGAGTGTCCGAGGACATGTTCGGCTCGCCAGTTTTTTGTAGCTGCTTCGAGACGGACACCCAATGGGTGAGCTACAAGGACCGTTGGGGAGGGAAGTGGGAAGGTAAGGACGAGGAGTTGGAAGGCAGCGGCTGTGGCCTATAGTTAAGGGACCAACCCCGGCATTTGCCTGGAAGGAAGATGGGAAACAACAGAAGACCATCTTCAAGGTTGCCGGCGGGGGGATTCGAACCTCCTCGCCTCCCGGATGTGAGCGACTGCCAAGAGTCATGCCGTAACGACCACGGCTAACTCACCCGGTGATTTAGTGCTAATGACCCTATAGTCTCCTGACCTAAAGTCCTGTTCTTCCTGCCAGCGCATTTCACTAATTCCAACCAAATCCAACCTCAACCTATCCATTTCCCTTTCTAAGTTTTCTAACCTTCCACTTCCTAGCAGACTTCTAACATTCCACGCTCCGATCCGTAGAATGTCAGATTTCCTCTTTGTCACTTCTGTGATGTTAACATTTCTAGATGACTGTTAATCTTAACAATATCAAACAATATTAGTCTTCGTTTTTCCCAAGAGCTTGAAAATCCAGAGCATTAACAAATATAGAAAATTCCTTCAAATACTTTTTTAATAGCACAGATTTCTGCATCGGCCAGTTATCGTCTCTATTAACAGCTTTGTATGTTCCGAATATAAAGGGACATTTCATATCTAGAAAATCATTAGTGAGAAATCAGAATCAAATATTTTTCCGGTTTTTAAATCATGATATTACAATAGGATTTATCTTCTTCCGTTTGAAGCACTAGCATTCATTTTGCTGTTGTTCCGTGTTTCTTTTTAAGTTTTTTTTGTATATAATGTCTAATAGAAATAAAAATAAAAATGAACGTTGATGTGTTTACTAATAGAACGCACGATTGTGGAAAAGTACAAGGAAAGTAGCCTCAGGAATGAGATATAATGCACCGTTAGAAAGCTAAAGGTCCGTACATTAATATGGTGGTAAAACGACATTTTGACAAGATTGAAGATTTTGGGCAATCTGGAGCCCCTTTGTTCAGGTTACCTTGACGAATTTTGGCTTTTTTTTTCACCCAGATCATTTGATCCATTATAAAATATTTGCCACCTTTTGTGGTCTCGGAGTAGGTTTTGAGACTCTGGCCCCAATGGTTCTGGGTTCGATATCCAGCTAAAGACATTTAATTCTGATCTGAGCAATGGAAGATGTCACACTTAGCTTCGTGAGGCAGTACTGAGAAGAGGTGGGTTTGAACCCCACTTCAGCCAGTTAAGAAATGTTTTTTCGTGGTTTCCCATTCTCCTCAGAGCAAATGCCAGGACTGGTTCCTAACTTAGGTCACGGCTGCCTCCTTCCCAATTACAAATACACAGACATCACATAGCCATCTCGTAATTGTCATAAAATATAACCAAGTCATATGGGATCTATACTGTTACCGGTATAAGATAAGTAAGGCCCGGCGGCTTCGGTGGCGTAGTTGGTAGCATGCTTCTATGCCCAAGATAGCGGGTTCAAACCCGGCCGAAGCCGTCGTTTTTTTTAAGAGCGTTAAAATTCCCTCAGTATGCCTTCCTTCGGAGGGGAAGTAAAGCCGGCGGTCCCATGTCATAGATTTATGGCATGTTAAAGAACCTTCCACTAATTACACCTGTGTGAATCTGAATTGGATAGGTTAAGAATGTAAACAACGCTCTTAGGTTTCTACGTTCGTTGCCAAGAACCGGCTGCGGTGGCGTCTAGTAACTAAGTTCTGAACTAAGCCTAGTAGTCATTAACGGTGGCGTTTGGCGGCAAAAGTAGGAACTATTTGAAAAATTCTAAGTTGCAGTCTGTGCTTAAATTAAAACAAAGATACACACACTAATACAGTCATCACAATTAACACCGGTTATCAGACAGATTCGACACACACCCAAAGTACTCGGGGCTACATGACCGCGTTGTCGCAGCCCCTAAACTGAGGAACCAACCAACTAAGTAAGGCCCGGAATTTTATGTATTTACATATTTTTATTTAACTAAATATGTTCTATTTATTTACATATTTTTGCCGCTTTTATAAATAAAAACATATTCTGGCATATTTATTTATAAGTACATATTTCCTATATTTTGTGATATGTTGTACTCCTTAGATGACTTCTGCCCACATTGTTGACCCTTGGCAATTCCAGAAATTTGCTTCTCTATTTCGTGAATGCACCCTTGTCTCTATATTGCAGTAGTATTTCAAGACAGGAATTTTCCGGTCATTAAGTAGAGCAGGAGGGGGATTTGGGGTCAACAGTCTCATTACGCCTTCAATAGTCCTTACGTTGACAGGGAATTTTACTTTAAATTACAGCGGTCTGCGAAACTTGTGAGCTATGAAAGTTTAAGGGGGCTCATACACCGCGAGTGGGAGATTTCGCTCACAGTTAACAATTAAATCATAGCCTCACTAATATGTAACATAAAATTCTGAAAGTTATAGTCACTATATAGTGCTTTTATCTCATATATAAATGCGAACAGTATATAAAGTATTGCGTGATTTATTGGTAGGAAAATATTTGTGATATTTTAAACGTCATGAATCACAAAAAAACACGATTTAACGAGTAATACCCGTCTGAACGCAATGATTTTTTTTTCCTGTGAACAAAACGCATGAATACGGAGGATGAATCTCATTCATGAAATTATATTAAAAATTATTATGATACAGCCTACTTGGGAAATTTAACCAAAAATTTTTTCTTTGAAAGACATATTAAATATAAAAAACCATACTATTGACAATATAACATTAATGGTGGTTCATCCTCGGTATTCATATGTTTTCTTTATGTGGAAGAAAAATCATTACATTCAGACGGGTATTTCTGGTTAAATCGTGTTATTTGTGATTCATTAGCCTACGTTTAAAAATTACAAATATTGTCCTATCAATAAATCACGCAATACTTTATATACTGTTCGCTTTTATATATGACATAAAAGTCCTATGCAGTGACTATATAACTTTGTAAGTTCACATTATTCTAAGTTAAGTTACATATTAGTGAAGCTATGATTTAATTCTTAATTGTGAGCGAAAACTCACACTCGCGGTGTATGAGCCCCTTAAGTGACCTTCTTTTCTGCTCTTTAGAATGAAATTTGAAAACAGCACATAGGCCTACATGATTTCGTATATCGCATCTGCAGGAAGTAGGATTGGGAAACGGAGACAAGCCCGGCCTATTATGCGGGAATATTTGTACTGTAGACAGGATTATGGAATATTCAAGCAGCTGGACGTTTCAACTATATATCGAGTAACTGGGGGACATAAATATGATACAAATTCAAGAACATATTTTGGAAACAGAAAAGTCAAGCACATAATTATCCGGGCCTTGGTTATAAGAAAGCAATGGTATTAAATTAAGAGTATCTCGATGATTAAAGCAGTTACATCTAAATGATACAACCAGCATGCGCATTATTTGTAAGTACACATAACAGGATAAGTCTATAGATATGGCATCACAACCACGCCGTACATTGTATTACCTCCAATAACAGGTGATTCTCAAGATACAACTAACGTTTGAACTCCGATGCAAGTGTGGCCTGCTTGACACAAGAGAGCATAGCATTCGTTCGGGTGGGACTCCTGATACAGGGATTCATTCATATAACAGCATGGAATGATTAGGTCCTTATGAAGTAGGATAAATATTTTGTGAAGCTGTCCGAACTGTTACAACGAGAAAGAGCCGGCAAATGCGATTTTGAATTTCGCAGATGGTTGGTTGGTTGGTTCCTTAGTTTAGAGGTTGCGACAACGCGGTCATGTAGCTCCGTGTTCTTTGTGTGTGTGTAGAATCTGTCTGATAACCGGTGTTAATTGTGATGACTGTATTAGTGTGTGTATCTGTTTTTAATTCAAGTAAGGACTGCAGATATTCAATTTTCCCAAGTAGTTCCTACTTTTGCCGCCAAACGCCACCGTCAACGACCAACTAGTTCAGAACTTAGATACCAGATGCCACCGCAGTCGGCTATTGACGACGAACGTAGGAACCTAAGAACGTCAGTCAAATGTTTAACCTATATATAATTTAGCTTCACACAGGTGTAATTAGTGGAAGATCTTTAACATGCCATAAATCTATGACATGGGACCGCCGGCTTTACTTCCCCTCCGAAGGAAGGCATACTGAGGGATTTTTAACGTCCTTAAAAAATCCGACTACTTCGGCCGGGTTTGAACCCGCGATCTTGGGCATAAATTTGGCAGATGTCGGGGGTGGAAATCTCAATTCCTTTGTCAGTGTTTGCAATAATTTTGCCACCATCCATCGCGGCTTCAGTGACACAGTTTAGGTGTTTTTTAAAGAAATATGTAAGTATTTGGAACTTTTGTTTAATCAAATTATTATGGGAATATCACTCAAGTCGACTAATTTAAATATTTAGGTGCAATTATTGAACCAGCAGGATTAAATCAGCAAGCTAACAGAGAAAGAACTACAAAGAGCATACAAAATTACTTGGAACAGGTGCGATTAAAGAACTATATCAACAAAGGCAAAATTAAGACATTATTACACAGCCGATAAAACAGAAGCTCTTTATGCATCTGAAACTAGAGTATTTTAATTGGTGGCAAATCTCGAATAAAAATGATCGAAAAACAAGAAAGGAAAATCCTCAGGAAAATCTTAGGACCAAGGTGTGAAAATGGAATTTGGATGGAAAAGAAATCACATGAAATTTATCAAGTTACAGAAAACATCACAGATACCATAAGGAAACGGCGGTTACAGTTTTATGGACACCTATATAGAATTGGATAATAACAGGCTCAAAGAGAAAATTTTCAACCTAGCCTTATCAATAAAAAATCAAAGTAACTGGCTAAAAGAAATCAGCGAAGACATACATGAAATTGGCTGTTATGAAGAAACCATTCAAGATTGAACAAAATTCAGAACTTTAATTCACAAACACAAATTCTCTGAGAAGCCCACCCAACAAAATACAGGATGGACAGAACAGCGTAAAAGGGAACACAGTGAGAGGGTGAAGAGATATTGGGAAGGGAAGAAGGAGAAGAAGAAGAAGAAGAAGAAGAAGAAGAAGAAGAAGAAGAAGAAGTGCTAAAAAGTTCAAACGCGCTCCTTAGTTGGGCTCAACGAATTCAAAAAGATTAAGTAAGAATATCCATTTTATTTTATTTCAGAAGCCTAATGTTAGGCGCTGAAGAAGATATCAATATATATCGAAACGTGTACTGCAATGATTAGATGTTTCATAGGCTTAGTATTTTCAAGTAGTTACATAGCCACAGGTTATCAGACAGATTCCGTAACACCCAAGTACACGGGACCACATGGCCACGATGTTACAAAACACCTAAATGAATCAACAACACGAAACATAATTCACTCCGAATGTCCATTTCATGATATGTCTTATAGCGCATTTCCTGACTTAGTGTTGGCAACACAAGTCATGTGAAACGTGATGTTACTCAGTGTCTCCATGCGTATCGGCTGTGACTTTTTGGGGTTACTCAACGTGCACGCCAGTATTATAAACATTGCAGCATAACTTCACTTTCAGTATCTTGTAATCTGTGCTGGAGGGTCATGCACCACGTTACATGGAATATTTGCAATATAGCAAACATAGATGTTGGAATGTACTGTAAGATGGTCAATAAAGTAAGTAAACACTTGAGGTGGCAGTGGCAATGATGGTCGGAATGTAACAAAAGGATGAGTGGACTGAACACATTGAAATTATGGAACTTAAATAAATACTAGTTGAAACCCGTCAATACATGACGGTCAATAAGAAAATATTTACTGAAGAATTTTCTAATATACACTGAAGAAAATGGAAATTGCAACACCATGAAGGCATTGGTCGTTTGTGTTGATTTTCAAGATATGGAACGATGCCATGTAGGTATGTAAACGATCAAAGTTTCAGACCCATTGGATTGTTGCTACAGGTCTCCCCACGTGATTGGTCGCGGAGTATTCAACTCCAGTATACGGACTCCGGTGTAGCGTAGTTGACTTGCAGTCTGTGCAGTGAAGTGTTCCCCGTCAAACATGCCTCGACGACAGAGAAGAGCACGCTATCAACAACTGTCGCCGTTTGAGAAGGGTCGGATAATTGGGCTGTGTGAGGCTGGATTATCGCTAAGGACTGTCGCTGCACGTGTTGGCCGACAGGCATCTACGGTACAACGTGTATGGCAGCAGTGGTCAAATGAAGGTACCCACACTCGTAGACCTGGCACAGGCCCAGCGCGACATACAACTGTGAGAGAGGTTCGCCGCATCATTCGGATGGCCCGGATGGAACCCCATGCAACAGCAGCGCAAATTCGAGCAGCTGTGGCACCCCACGTTACACAACAAACAGTTGGTAATCGCCTGCGTGCAGCTGGCTTACGATCCCGTGTCCCTGCAGAAGGTGTTCCATTGACCTTATTGTCGAGAGGCACACGGGGCCAACACCAAGCATTATGGTCTGGGGAGCTCTTGGCGTTAATGTGAAATCACAATTAGTGCTTGTTGAGGGCACTATGACTACTCGACAGTACGTTGATAGGGTACTCAATCCAGTGGTTGTCCCTATGATGGCGAACATTGCTAATGGGATGTTTCAGCAGGACACTGCCCGGGTTCACACTGCACGCATCTCCAGAGAAGCTCTCCACGACATCACAACCTTACAATGGCCCGCCAGATCCCCGGACCTTAGTCCTATTGAGCATGTGTGGGACATGATGGGTCGACAACTGGCCAACCGTCCTCAGCCACCCACAACTCGGGAACAACTGACCCGTGCAGTGCAGCAAGCATGGGCCACAATTCCTCAGGAAGCGATCCAGGGCCTTATTGACTCCATGCCTCGCCGAATTCATCAATGTATTGCAGCTCGTGGTGGGCACATCCTGTATTGATTGTTGTCTAAACTTGCGGTCAGAGGGCCCTGAAAGTGTAATCATGGAATCACAACCGAACACTCGTCCTGCATGTTCAATTGCAGCAATGTAGCACCACTCCTTCTGGATGTTGCAATTTCCATTTTCTTCAGTGTACGTTCTTTGTACAATTATTTTTTGGCACTATTGATACTTTAAGAGCGTCAAAAGATTCCAGAGTTCCCCATTGAACTTTATTGATTGTGATAAAGTATGCCAAGCGAATCGGAAAATGTTGCCTCTTAAAAGAAAATGATTGGTTTATCCTATGGTGTTAAATGAAGTCGAAGGATTAGACCTCTCTGCCTAATTTTAACTGCATTTATTTCCAAATCCAAGCATTTTCATGCATATTTCTTGTAATTAATATGGAATCAAATCGAAGGGTTAGATCATCCGCCTGATTTTAACTGTACTTATTATTTCCAAATTCAAGCAATTTTCGTACATATTTCTTATAATTAATATGGTAGTATTTATGAGCCCTTAGGAAACTTCAGATTTCTAAGGAGCATAACTATGGGTCAATCGTTTGGAGTATGTGGAAGCAAATCACTTAATTCCAAGGAATTCATGAATTCTGAGGAGTCTAATATATACAACTGGCCGCAAGAACCGTCGCTTATAATTTTGGAATATACATTTACGAAGAAATGCGATGATGTGCAATTCCATACATTTTAAAACAATATGGACCGTATGCATGTGGCATAGTGACATTGGCACCAAATGAAACCAAGGACATAGCATTTGTTGTACTGCCGATTATTCTCTCCTAAATTCCTTGAGGTATCATTTCCAGTGAAAAATTGTTGCAGTCTGTCAAATATTTTATAATTAGTAAGATCAATTTTGCCATTACAACACCAAAGGTCAAAGTAATCAAGCGTAGATTTCTCGCTACAGAAATACAGTGCAGAACAATGTTTACATTTGTTCGTCAAGGACCCTACACTGTACGGCGTAATATCTGGAATTGTTTCTGAAATGGCATATTTATATTAGATTTTAAAAGTGGCTTCGTACTTTTCTTCGATTTCCCACTTTTTTGTGGCTAATGTTCTTCTTTCATCAAATGGGTATATTTATTGTAGCATTTTTCTCCAAATTAACGTCATATTCAATAACACTATAGTGGCCTGCATCAACGCAGCCGCCAAATATTAAATGGCAAATAATACTTCCATTGCCAAAATCAACAGCGTGGTTAGAGTCATTGTTATGTACTCTAAACAAATAATCATTAAACAATAATATTCATTTATACAGTGAAGTTCAGATACTTCCATTCTCTAGTTTGTTGCAGATGAGAATGCGATGATACTGATCGCCAATAATAAAATCCTTATAATTATTCATGCCAACAACAATTTTTGCAATTTGCTTGCAAACGCAGCTCAGGATGACGTTCTGCATTTTGGAATAAACAGTACGAAACTGCTTTAAATAAGCAATTTCCATCACCTGTTGTAGGTAAATCCTTTGCATTTCCATGACAGTAAATTAAGCAAGGGAGCATACTTCGCCAACTACTGGAATGAGCAGACTCACTTCGACAGCCACCGCAATGGAGAGTTTAAGAGTTAGACTATATGTTCAGTGCTTGTCAAAAATCGTATAAACTCAGGGAAGCCAAATCTTAAGGCTAAATTCTGAGCTATCGCCCCGGATTCCGGGTTCGAACCCTAGTTTGCCAAGAAATTTAATCTGGTCTGAGGACTGGTACGGGGAGCACTCTTGAGGCAAAACTAAGGAGAGCAAGGTTAGATTCCTATCTCAACAATCTGGGATGTGGTTTTCCGTGGTTTGCCACGTTCACTGAAGGTAAATACCGGGACAGTTCCTAACTTAAAGCCTCGGTCGTCAATTCTCCATTCCCCACTTGAATTACAAATGCACACATCAGTAAAGGCATCACAATAACACAGGTTATCAGAGAACAATTTACACACACACACCAAAGTAGACGGGGCTGAGTGACCACGATGTCTGAGTCCATCAAATGAATTATATTCGTCAATTGTCTCTCATGGCGAAAGCGATTGTGGCCATCTTTTATTTAATAATTTGAAAGTATATGGCAACGCAAATCGTGGAGAATTCCTTACTGTACGGGAATAATAAAAGTAAAATATGTTAAGACAATGAATTACCAATAGCCAGAAAGAATAATTAGGAAATAAAGATACATGTCTGAGGTGAGATGTGAACTCCTTCGACTATGCTAAATTCATTCCTGGGTCGGCAATGTTACCCATGAGCCACCCAGTCAACATGCAAGCTACCCTCTGGGTGTCAATTAACAAAGTTTGCACCAGGCACCCCAGGCCATACGATATTATTATTATTACCCAGTCAACAGACTTCCAAAGCAATATTAAGTTACTTAAACAACAAACGCCTGTTGAAGTTCTTCAATCCCCTCTTTTTAATTCTCAAAAACTAAGATCACACTACGATTCGAAGGATCCTTTATCCGCCATTTCTCTAGAAATGTAATTCTGGTCTGAGGGCTGGAACGGGGCGCACTCTTGAGGCAAAACTAAGAAGGGCAAGGTTCGATTCCCATCTCAACAATCTAGGATGTGGTTTTCCGTGGTTTGCCACTTCCACTGCAGGTAAATACCGGGATAGTTCCTAACTTAAAGCCTCGGTCGTCAATTTCCCATTCCCCACTTTAATTACAAATGCACACATCAGTACAGCCATCACAATAACACAGGTTATCAGAGAAAATTTGACACACACACCAAAGTAGACGGGGATGAGTGACCACGATGTCTGAGTCCATCATATGAATTATGTTCGTCAATTGTCTCTCATGGCGAAAGCGATTGTGGCCATCTTTTATTTAATCATTTAAAAGTATATGGGAACGTAAATCGTGGTAAATTCCTTATTTAACGGGAATAATAAAAGTAAAATATGTTAAGGAAAAGTATTACCAATAGACAGAAAGAATAATTGGGAAATAAAAATATGTGTCGGTGGTGGGATTCGAACTCCTTCCATTGCGCGATGCATAAATTAAATCTTCAGCGCTGTCGTCTGAGCTACCGAATCACTGGGGTTTCACCGCAATATTAAGGTACTTAAGCAATATTCACACTCAACAGTCAGTGTAAGTTCTTCTACATTTCCGTCTTTTATAATATTCTATTCCTGTTCATATCGTGGAACCTTCATATTCAATATTCCCCTCCTTTATTATAATTCTTATAAATAACTATTACATTAAAACGCGGTGGACATCCGCCATGTCTGTCATTAACCAAGGTGATTCTGCGCATGCGCTTGAGCCAATAATTTTGCAGTTTTGTTTATAAATTTAAAAATATACGAGTAGAAACTTTCCAATTACATGTTATACATGGGTTCTGACTGGGAATGTCAAGGCCGGTATAGAGCGCAGCTCGTATTCAGTCGGCCGTGCTTTAACAGACATAAAACCTTACTAATACTCCTTGATGAAACAATATTTCAGTGGTAAAAAAAAACCTGGCGAGTGATGGGATCGAACCTGTGCTCCTTGGATCCATAGTCAGTCGCCTTAACCACATAGCTACTCGCGCACTCTCATTCAGCATCAGACAAAAGCATTCACTACATTCAAAAGCCGCTGTCTGTAGGATATAATCCATTTCGTTATCAAAAAAATCAATGTTGCACATTCGTATACGTTCATAGCCTACTGTTATTATATTTTATAGTCATAACTTGGCTAATGTATGATTTCAATTACATGGAAGCTTATTAAATAACTTACATTTTAATGGACTTCTCACCGCCATTTTGTCATGAGCCCAGGCGGATTGTGCGCATGCGTGAGGGGATAGAATTCTGCTATTTTCTATATTAATTTAAAAATATACCGTAATATATTTGTTTATTTTAGAGACGCTATGCAAAACTACAGACCAAGAGCTTTCGTTAGTGTGCTCTACGAAGTAAATCGGTTCTGTCGTTCTCTCAATCTCGTGATAACAAAAATCACCTTACTGTTTTAAATATATAGATATGGCAACAGAGAATTCGTTACTTTACAGGAATGATAAAAGTGAAATATGTTTCTACACTGTAATACCAATCGTAGGAAGGAAGAAAACAAAAAAAAAAACATATCCGAGGTGGGAATCGAACCCTCTCGACCATGCAAAGGATGGCAACAGAGAATTCGTTACTTTACGGGAATGAAAAAGTGAAATATATCTCTACAATGTAATACCAATCGTAGGAAGGAAGAAAATGAAAATTAAAAAAACGTATCCGAGGTGGGAATCGAACCCTCTCGACCATGCAAAGGATGGCAACAGAGAATTCGTTACTTTACGGGAATGATAAAAGTGAAATATGTTTCTACAATGTAATACCAATCGTAGGAAGTAAGAAAACGAAAATAAAAAAAACATAACCGAGGTGGGAATCGAACCCTCTCGATGGGAACAGAGAATTCGTTACTTGACGGGAATGATAAAAGTGAAATATGTTTCTACAATGCAATACCAATCGTAGGAAGGAAGAAAACGAAAATAAAAAAACATATCCGAAGTGGGATCGAACCCTCTCGATCATGCATAATACAAATTTCTGGCCAGTAACCTTATCCCCTTGGCCAACCAGACAACTATGTGACAGTGCAGTATTAAGCTATCTAACCAGTATACACACTCAACCTGCACTTTATGTCCTTCAATTCGTGGTTTATTTAATATAATTCTATTTCAATGCATATTGTAAAAACATAACTAACATTATTGCAGACCCTTTTTGATTCTCATAAACAAAGATCTCAGTTAGACGCGACCGGAATCGCCATTTTCCTTGTTGAGAAAGGCCATTGTGCGCATGCGCGGGAGTGTCAAATATTACATATTTCTTTAATCATTTAAAAATATACCGTAACATATATTTTTCTTTTAAAGAAACTCTGCAAATCTGCATGCCAAGAGCTTTCTACAATGCAATACCAATCGTAGGAAGGAAGAAAATGAAAATAAAAAAACATATCCGAGGTGGGAATCGAACCCTCTCGATCATGCATAATACAAATTTCAGGCCAGTAACCTTATCCCCTTGGCCAACCAGACAACTATGTGACAGTGCAGTATTAAGCTATCTAACCAGTATACACACTCAACCTGCAGTTTATGTCTTTCAATTCGTGGTTTATTTAATATAATTCTATTTCAATGCACATTGTAAAAACATAACTAACATTATTGGAGATCCTTTTTAATTCTCATGAACAAAGATCTCAGTTAGACGCGACCGGAATCGCCATTTTCCTTGTTGAGAAAGGCCATTGTGCGCATGCGCGGGAG
Organism: Meconema thalassinum; assembly: GCA_946902985.2. Taxonomy (NCBI): domain Eukaryota; kingdom Metazoa; phylum Arthropoda; class Insecta; order Orthoptera; family Tettigoniidae; genus Meconema; species Meconema thalassinum. The sequence continues at coordinate 242,858,364 of OX336394.1, read as the reverse complement.
TGACAAATATTACATATTTCTTTAATCATTTAAAAATATACCGTAACATATATTTTCCTTTTAAAGAAACTCTGCAAATCTGCATGCCAAGAGCTTTCGTTAGAATGTCTTACGAAGCCAATCGGTTAAGTGGTTTTCACAATCTCGTGTGTACAAAAAACAGCTTAGTGTTTTAAATATATAGATAGATTTATAAACGTGAAAATTACCTAACAACAGGCACTGTTGCACAAATATTTTTGTAAACATTATAAAATATATAGTGTTGACTTCTACGGTGAAGTAATTAACAACAAGCAATTCCTTTAGGTTTTTATCTGTCTTTTGTGGAGTTTTGTCATGGTGCACTAAGTCTGGCTCTTTAGCGGGTTCTTGGTGACCGTGCCTGGACAGCCGCTGGGGTAGTGGACCATGCACTATGCTATAGAGGTACATTGGATTTCTCGGCAAAGTACTTAAAATCCAGCACTTCTTCTAGATTTCCGTCTGTCTTTTGCGGGGTTTCTCCTAGGTGCACCAAGTCAGGCTCTTCAGCGGCTCTTGGTACAACAAGCTCGGACCGCCGCCGGGGTAGTGGATCATGCACTATGCCCCATATATGTGAAGCACGTCCCACTATCTGGCTGCGGGAAATGTGAGTTCCCACATCGTTATTTCCTCGCTGTAGACGTACCGAAAGATGGTACATTGACACCCACGACCAATTAATAGCGTTACCATACTGCATTACAGTTAAAATGGTAGAAGTAGCGCAACGTTACTCTTGTATAAAAATATAGTTTTTATTTTGATTTTAGAATATTTCAATAATTTGTGTCTGCCAAAGAATACAGAATAGCTCACAAACTAATGTAATCGAAATGAAGCTCAGCATGCTACCAACTACGCCACCAAAGCCACCAAAACAGTTGGTGTATTCAGTTTTTATCTTACAAATTAATTAATAATAATGTTATTGGTTTTACGTCCCTATTAACTACACTGGCTTTTAGAGACGCCGGGGTGCCGGAATTTTGCCCCGAAAGGGATCTTTAACGTGCCAGTAAATCTACGGACACGGCTCCCTCGCATTTGCGCACCCTCAAATGCCAGCTGACTCCGCCAGGATACGAACCTGCAACCTCGGGCCCAGCAAGCGAGAACGTTACCCCTGTCTTACAACTTAAGATTGTTATTCACTGTAAAATTGCATGTCTCATCTTTCGTATCCTGGTTCATATTTTATATACGATGCTATTAATGTCAGTAGTGCTTGTTGCTAACTTTCAAGACATAGGCCTACCTTCTCCTTTGTAATGTTCATAAAGTAGTCCATCATATGAAACGTATTTCGCTGGAAGTCCATACGGAGTGGGACGGAGAACCCTATCCTACCTTTCCCAACATTCACTGATTTTACAAGTTCATCAATTAACCTGGAATCGACGGGTACTATTGCAGACTCTACAGGCACGCCGTTAGGTAGAAAAGTAACGCCATTCCCACGCTTTGACCCATGAATTAAACCCCTGTAGCAGAATAAATTTGACGGTTCGCATTCATTGCAATAAGAGAAGCTCTGTAATTCAATCAATTCAAATTGGCCGTCTAACAGTTCTGGCAGAAAAAATCTTGAGACGGCAGGGGCCAGGCAGGCCGGGCGTCCTCAACCAGTAATTTTAAAAGGGAGATTAGTAATTTGTGTGGTAGTTTTATTGTAATTCCCAGCGAGCTTGTAGTCTGACCAGGTGCGTGCTTCTTCCTCAGCCGCGACAGACACAGTGGCGGAAAACAGCTCGTGACGTTTTGTTTCATCTTCACGCTCAATGCTTTATCTATCGCGAGATATTTTAAGGTAAACGAAGCTTCTTCTTCTTCTTCTTCTTCTTCTTCTTCTTCTTATTACCCATATTGTTATTACTCTCTTGTATACACGCCTATTGCAAAAGGCGGGAAACGATCACCAACGACATTTTAGTGGAAGTCGATGATGTTCTATTTAATCTACAGGGTCTTTCATATAAAATAAGAGCGCCAAGCGGCGGCTTTGTTAACCGCTGCTGCGGTCACCTTGGCCGAGCTTTTGGCACGCCAAGGCCCCCTGCTTTAAGCGTGTGTACAATCCTATATGATGCAGCGGCCTTGCTAACGTGTGTACAATGCTGAAATCTTACATTAGTTAGTTAGTTATTGTTGATGAAACCGAAACCCCTATAGTATTGAAAGCGCGCGCATAGTAAGTTACATACGATGGCTGTTTTTTTTCTTTCTTCGATGGACTGTATAAAAATAACAGATTGACATTACCGAACTTACCTTGCAATAAGCGTGCAGTTGCTCAGTCGCCAGTCTAAACCTCAGGTGCTAACATGGTGAGACAGTTATCATTGCAACATCGTATTTTTTTATGTAAAACTTATTTTAAGTACGAGTCGGCTCGGCGGGTACGTGATGCATTTGTTCAACAATTTCCTGATGAAGTGCCACCTTCACTAGCACAGATTCACGTAATTGCAAATAAGTTTGACAATACTGGCTCGGTGCTCAATAAAAAGCATGCCCGCACACGAACAGTTTTAACAGAGGATGAGCTAGATGACATTGGCGAGAATCTTGAACGGTCTCCGAATAAATCACTCACAAAATTAGCACAAGTAGGGGTTTCGGTTTCATCAACAATAACTAATTAACTAACTAACTGGAAGGAAGGAAGATTGTAGTTTTACGAGACCGTGAATCTTGTGATTATGAGCCACGGGACCTCCTTTTTACGTGGAATCCGAACCACAGGACATGGGATTTCACATCGAAAATCTCACATGCATTGACCGGGAATCGAACCCGGACCGCCTTGGTGAGAGGCATACAGCTAGACCGCTGAGCCACCACGCTCCTAACTAACTAACTAACTAACTAAAGTAAGATTTCAGCATTGTACACCCGCTAGCAAGGCCGCTGCATCATATAGGATTGTACACATGCTTAAAGCAGGGGGCCTTGGCGCGCCAAAAGCTCGGCCAAGGTGACCGCAGCAGCGGTTAACAAAGCCGCCGCTTGGCGCTCTTATTTTAAGGAAGGAAGGAAGCTTGTAGTTTAACGTGACCGTTAATCTTGAGATCATGAGCCACGGGACCTCCTTTTTACGTGGAATCCGAACCACATGACATGGCATTTCACATCGAAAATCTCACATGCATTGACCGGGAATCGAACGCTCTTATTTTATATGAAAGACCCTGTATGTGGTGAGAAGATTTTAAAACTTTCGATCTGTTGAACAAGTGTTAAGATTGACGGAATTGTGGACGTATGTCACTGTATTGATAGGAGGATACAATGCCTGCAGGTTTCTTTTCAGAGATATCGGTACTACCCCTGTTGCTGAGAGGATAAGTGGTACAACCGTGCTTTTTCTTGGTGCCACATCTTCTTTATTTCTTCTGCTACTCGCTGTATTTGATTATTTTTTAAACTGTTGCATTTGGCAATCAAATGCACTTGTTTGTGGATTATATCCACAAGAAGAATGTCTGGTCTATTGGCTGAAATGGTTGTATCTGTGATGACAGATCTGTCTCAATAGATTTTGAGGGGGTCATTTTCAAGAATTGTGCTTCGTGTATACTTATAGTATGCTGTCATTGAATCCATTGTGTCTGAGCAAGTCTGCAGTGAATGATGTTGGCGACATGATTGTACGTTTGGGTGTAGTCTGTATTGGCTAAGATCTGACAGCCGAATGGTACGTGTTGTATTGTCTCAGAAGTACTCTGACATAATCTGCATGCATCATCCTTAGTATTTTCAACCTTTGCAATGTATTTCATGTAGTTCTTTGTTCGCACAACCTGATATTGAATTCTTATTGTTGTAGAAGATAGTGTAGCGACGAAACTCTCTCTCTACATCACTCAGTATTTAGACTGACCTTGCTGTATGGCGTGAGAGCTAGGTACATTCAGGATATCTGATACATAAGCTGGAGGTAACTGATATGAGGTTAGCACGAATGATTGCTGGGATAAATAAATAATGTTATTAGTTTTACGTCCCTTTTAACTACTCTGACTTTTAGAGACGTCGGGGTGCCGGAATTTTGCCCCGAAGGGGATCTTTAACGTGCCAGTAAATCTACTGACACGGCTCCCTCACATTTGCGCACCCTTAAATGCCAGCTGACTGCGCCAGGATACAAACCTGCAACCTTGGGCCCAGCAAGAGGGATACATAGATGGGAGCAGTGGTAGGAGGCTACTCGTAATGAATAGATAAAGGTACTACTACTATAGTATGTTAGAAATGGACACACTATATGAAGCTGTTCGTATGAGCCGACTCAGATGGCGTAGTTATGTGATGAGATGAAAATGCGAGGAGAGAGAGGATAATGAGCTCGGCTATAGAAGGTAACAAAGGCAGAGCTAAACCTAGAAGGTGGTAGTTAGATTTAGTGTTAGCAATTTCAAAGTGGGAGGTGTAGAGGCGGAGGAGGCTGCAGTGCTAACTTCAAAATGGGAGATCATGGAGACAACTTGTTCGCAAACAGTGGCTTGCAATATTCTAGACTAGATGTTGCGATGCGAAACAGTCACAAATGAAAATGATTGAATTTATTTTTTTAAATTAGTATTTTGTTTCGGTCTACTGTGGATCACATTATTTGAACCGTTTCCATCCTTGAGCTTTAATTCTTCCCCAGTACTCCCGCATACACTTTCGGTGTGCCTCTTTTCATTCACCAGTCCACTTCTTGCCTCTTTACAGCTTTGGTTTATCTTGGAATCGCTGGTATACACGAGTTTCTTCGGGAGAAGAACACGTTCCTGGATGTTTTCATGCCTGATCCCTACTTCTAGAAGGTCTTATTCAACCTCAGTGAGATCGCGGGTTCAAACCCGGCCGAAGTCGTCGGATTTTTAAGAGCGTTAAAAATCCCTCAGCATGCCTTCCTTCGGAGGGGAAGTAAAGCCGGCGGTCCCATGTCATAGAGTTATGGCATGTTAAAGAACCTTCCACTAATTACACCTGTGTGAGGCTAAATTAATTATAGGTTAAACAACGCTCTTAGGGTTCCTACGTTCGTTGCCAGGAGCTGACGGTGGTGGCGTCTAGTAGCCAAGTTCCGAACTAGTAGTTGTTGAGGGTGGCGTTTGGCGGCAAAAGTAGGAACTACTTGAAATTCAATATCTGCAGTCCTTACTTGAATTAAAAACAGATAACACACACTATTCAGACATCACAATTAACACCGGTTATCAGACAGATTCTACACACCCAAAGTACACGGGGCTATATGCAGGACCTTCTATACTACCGGACCTGACACTGCAATCTAAGATGGCCGCCGTAGTTGGTGATCGGTCATCAAACGCATGACGTGTGTCAGAATCCAACACAACACAAAATAACATCATGACGTGGTTTTGACTGCTGTTAATTCATTTTATGGGCTTGGGATATCTTGGTCATCAGCCCCGTGCAGTTGGGTGTGGGTTGAATTCCTCCGATTACGTGATGAATGTAGTAGTGTGTGTAGTTGTATAAGGGACAGGCGTGGGGAGGTGCCCCAGGAGTTGAAATACCGGAGTTCCATCAGAAAAATAATCAAATAAAATAATGTTGAAGCCCACAGGAGAGATCTGCAGAATATCTTGACTGAGTGGACAGGGAAAGTTGTAACTGTTCCTGTAGGAATTTCAATTTCTTTTTAGTACATATTATTCTTAAAAATGAATGTGACCAACCAGGTGGTGTAGTTCTTGGTTGTCTCTTCTGGGATTCATGTTTGATTCCTGACTGTCACGAAATTTAATTCTAGTCTGAGGGTAAGAGGGCTAGTGAGTTAAACCGGGAAATGTTGGATCGATTCTTCCCTTAGCTACCCAGCAAGTGGTTTACCATGGGTTCCCACACATACTGGAGGTAAATGTCTAGTTAATTCCTAGCATAAGGTCACGACTACCTCCTGTATATCCATAAACAAATAGTCTAGTCCTATTCATTCATTCCTATGGCACTCTGTAAAATACAAAATATAGGCTACCAGTAGATAATGAAGGCCTATTTGATGAACATCTGAGAATATAAATTAACACTACATAAAAAAAAAATCCTCCATATGAATACTTAAACATGTAAGCTACGGTAGCCATATTCAAATAATTAAATATCACACTGCCGAATGAATCGATAAAAACTATACTGGTACCAGTAGACAAAAAGGCATATTGTATGCACATCTAACACAAAAATAATAATTAAGCCTACTGCACATGATACAAGAAATAACTTCTATGTGAATTCATAAACATGAGTGGACAGGGAAAGTTGTAACTGTTCTTGTAGGAATTTCAATTTATTTTTAGTGGTAATGTCGAAGTTGTCAATATTAACACGTAGGAACCAACCAAGTAAGAGATTAAGTTTCTGTTTACAATCTGGAAACCTGCTAGGTGACTCAGTAGACAATCAAACTTGGTCCATTTATCACAAAGCAAATTATCGCCAAGACACCACTGAAACTGACTGCTGGGGAGATGCAAATTGTTGTGGAAAACTTCCACAGAAAAGGATGGTGAAATTCTGATGGAGGTATTAATTTTATTTGCTTCATTGGGGCTGTCATCAATTTTACACAGCAAAACATTCCTATCTTTGGTAAATAATGTGAAAGGCCCCACATATCTAGTGCCTTCTTAATTTTTAAATTCTTCCAACCCTAATATTGTTTCTCTTTCATTCCACTCACTATACTGTTCCTCATCACGGGCAAGAACTTGCTTCATGCGTTCCTTTGGATCCTTTCTTTTTGGAGGCAACTGTTTTGTTAAATATGATGGCTGGTTTTCAAAGATGGTAGGATATGCACCTTCTTGTAGTTTTGTTCTTTTTCTAGGTACAGTTACAACTGAGCCATCTGTACAAGGGAATTTGTCTTCTGTAATAACTAATTCAGGGACAAAATGTTTGACACAAACAGCTGAGTTAGCTGTCGGAGAAAAAGCATCACGATGAATGCTGCTTGTCCATTTATCCCTAAGTTCTTTTTCTTTGGGAAATTGGAAAGTAGGCACCAATGGTTTATCTTTATGATAATTGGATTTGCATCCAGGCACACAACAGTTCCGAGGCATATCTCTACGGGTAAGCCTACTGATAGTTTATAAAAAAACAGGAATCCACACCAAGTACTTGATAAGATCCTTGAACTAGCAGGCTTAAAACTGGATTAGTGGACACTGCATCCAATTTAAAAAGCAGGTTATGTTTCTTCGTAATCAATTTTCAGATCTTCTCAGACCTAAAAATGGAATACGTTAATTATTATTATGCTTGCTCATAATGGATTACCATTACTAATAGTTTATAAACCCTAAACTGAATAATAAATAGACCAACTTACCCACTAGTAGAATTGATGGAATCAGAAGGTACCAGTATCTCGATTTTATGAAGCACTATGATAATGCAGGCATTTATTTACACGAAAGCAATAACCACTAAGCACAGCAAATCAAGTGAGACGATTGCTAAGCGATATAGGGATTATTCACACCACTAGGCTATCACCACACTATCACATCGTAAACAGAACCACTCATCATTATAAACAACAACCAACTACGTCAACCATCTTGCCTCTTACCCGCCGCCAGTGTCAGGTCCGGTAGTATAGAAGGTCCTGCTATATGACCGCGCTGTCGCAGCCCCTAAACTAAGGAACCAACCAACCAACCTCAGTTAACGAGGGGGTCCGTTGGTTGTCTTGTTTACAAAGTAGGAAAAAATCCAGTTGGTCAGCCTCTGCGAGCTCAACGTGTTATTTGGCAATTCTTCTTCTTCTTGCTGTCGTTTCGGCCATCTACGGACCACGCTATTTCAACTGCCCTTTTCCATATCTTTGCGCCTGGGCTTTAACGTTCGCCCAGTATTCCCGCATTCGTTTACGATGTTGTTCCTTCCTCGCTTCAGTCCGTGTCTTGCCAGTTTTTAGTTTTGGCTTTTCTTGGAATCCATGATGTTCTTGGAGTTTCGACTTTAGTGGAACACGTTTCTGGATATCCTCCTTGGTTATTCTCACTTCACGCAGGTCTTTTTCTACTTCGGTGGCAATTATTAATAATATAATTATTCAACTGCCATATCCTCTGATTCAGATCCCTTTATCAACAGACTTTTTTGGCGCAGCGGTAGCGTTATCGCCTGCTGTGTCCAAGTTGGTGGCACCAAATCCCAGCTCAGTCAGTTGGCATTTGAGGGTGTTTAAAAGTGAGGAAGGTGTATCAGTAAATTTACTGTCACGTTAAAGAATCCCCTTCAAAGGCAAACAATCCAGCTCCTAGGTGTCTTAAAAAAATTAAAACAGACTTAAAACCCATAACATTAACCTTTATCAACAGCCACGGACGTCCAGGTTCGACTCCCGGCTCTGTCAAGAAATTTAATTCTGGTCTGAGAGATGGAACAGGGTACACTCAGCCTTGTGAGGTAAAACTGAGAAGAGGTGGGTTCGATTCCCACTTCAGCCATCCTAGAAGTGGTTATCCGTGGTTTCCCCTATTTCTACTCCAAGCAAATGCTGGGATGGTACCTAACTTAAGGCCACGGCCGCATCCTTCCCAATCCTCGTCCCTCAATTACAAATACACACACTACTACAGACAATAGCACAGATTATCAGACAAATTCTACACACTCTCAAGTACAACGTATATTGATGAAATGTTTATTAAAGTCAATTTTCGGATTGTTGACGAACGATAGAATTATGTACATTTATAACTTGAAAACATTTATATTTATTTATGTAAAATATTTAGTATTAGATCTAGCAAAACTGTTCATTTCTTAGTTTTTGAGAGGTGTAAATAAAACTTATCAAATGCTATCGGCATCAAATATGAAAACATGTACGTTTGCTTTCATTGATTGTCTTATTTTTCCCCCCGCAGAAAACAAAAGCAAACACATGACCAAAACAGAAAGAAAAACAAAAAACAAAAACAGAAAATAAACACAAAACCGTAAACACAAAGCAAAAAGCAAAATTCAAAAAAGGACAACAAAAACAAATCCAAAAACAAAAAACACAAATCAAAACTCAAATACGAACACAAAATCAAAAACACAAAACAAAAAGCAGAAAACAAACACAAATCCAAAAACAAAAATCACAAAGCAACATTCAAAATCAAAAACTCAAGACAAAAAGCAAAAAAAGCAGAAAACAAACACAGATCCGAAATCAAAAAACACAAAGCAATATTCAAAAACAAACTCAAAAACACAAAACAAAAAGCAAAGAAAGCAGACAACAAACACAAATCCATAAACAAAGAACACAAAGCAAAATTCAGAAACAAACACAAAATCAAAAACACAAAGCAAAAGTAGAAAACAAACACCAAACCAAAAGCAAAAAATACAAAGCAAAATTCTAAAACAAAAGCAAAAACAGAAAACAAACACAAAACTAAAAACACAAAGAGTAGTAAACAACAAACACAAAACCAAAAACGTAATTAATATTCATATTTGACTCCGCTCATCCTTCCCCAGAAGCAAATCGTAGTTACGCCACTGCATACAGTATTAGCCTATATGCATCCCAGCCAAGAAGTGTGCCGGAGTCCATTAACTTTCCCTTGTATGATGAGTTGCCGTTACGTAACTTCTCGTTACGAATAATGTGGCCAAAGCATGACGTCTTCTTTTCCTTGATGGTTTTTGTCACTTGTAATGTTTTTCTCATACGTTGCATGACCATGCAATTTGTTACACGATGGCCTCGTGATATCCTGGGTATACTTCAATAATACCAGAGATCAAAGACATTCAGCTTCTCCATCACTCCCCGCAGGAGCTCACAACTAGTGGGACGTGGATTGGTAACCAAGGGATCACGGCTGAGTCCAATATTGCTTCCACTTGTGTCAAGTTCCACTCATTAGTATTTCCTGTCAACATCCATTGGTCAACTTTTATTCTCTTGCCATCCTGACTGTATTTAGGTGTCTTTTTCCCCCGCCTTAATTGTCTTTTGTGTATTTTCTTTCCTGATACTCTCTTATTCCCCGACGGCTTCGGTGGCGTAGTTGGTAGCATGGACAGCTTCTATGCCCAAGATCGCGGGTTCAAACCCGGCCAGTCATCGCATTTTTAAGAGCGTTAATATCCCTCAGTATGCTTTCCTTCGGATAGGAAGTAAAACCGGTGAGCCCATGTCATAGATTTATGACATGTAAAAGAAACTTCCACTAACTACACTTGTGTGAAGCTAAATTTGTAGGTTACATTTTGATTAACGCTCTATTAAGTTCCAACGTTCGCCGCAAGGTGCCGGTTGCGGTGGCATCTAGTAGCCAAGTTCACAGCTAGGTGACGTTGATGGTAGTATTTGGTAGCAAAAGTAGAAACAACTTGAAATTGATTGTCTGCAGTCCTTACCTGAATTACAGATAACACACACTAATACAGCCATCACAATTAACACCGGTTATCAGACATATTCTACACACACCCAAAGTACACGGGGCTACGTGACCGCGTTGTCGCAGCCCCTAAACTCAGGAGCCAACCATCTCTTATTCCAAACTTGGACAGTAACATAGATAGGTTTTTTGGGTTGGGGGTTTATCTAGTATTAGCGACGATAGTTATGATGTCTATAGCAGTGTGTGTGTGTGAGAGAGAGTTTGAAATTGAGACTAGGTTGGAAAGGAGGTCGCCATGACCTTACGTTAGGAACTAGGAATAAAATTACGAAACCACTTATATATTCGTATATAAACAGTAAAAACTGTCTTTAACGGACTCTTTAGTAAACGTAAACTTTTCTTAAACGGAAATATTTCACGGTCTCAATAACTTTGGGGTGAAAAACGTGTTAAATTCCTTTCATTAAATTTACAATGGAAATCAAAATGCGCATTTTTTTGGAAAATGAGCTGTCAATCAAGAAATGCCTGGCTTTGACTCGGCCCTTGTCAATCAGCTTAGAATTCAGCTTTTAACTGTGCCCATTACTGACACCGTTCGGCAGCAGTCATTATGGCTTCGAAGGACGAGTTGTTCTTGATCTTAACAAGATAGTAAAAGTCACACAGTATTGTATTAATTCGTAGCAGAAATATGTAAATACAACATAAGATATGCATATCATTTCCTTTTCAGTATGTCTATTATGTTTATATGCATTTCCTTGGCTAAATTATTATTTTAGCATAGACGCCAAATAAATAAATAAATAAGAAAGAGCATGGATGAGCAGAAAAACAAAACTAATCTCTTCTCAGCTTTTCCTAACTAGGCTAGAATTAAATTTCATGGTAGAGCCAGGAATCGAACCGAGGACCTTTTGGATCGGACTCTCAATACCCACCGTGATTCCACGGAGAGTGGTTAAACACAGAGCACCGTATCAGACAAACTCAACACGTACCCAAGTACGCGGGGTTTATAACCAAGATGTCCCAAGTCCCTAAAATGATTTAACAACAATATAATTTTTCCTGGCATCTGTGGCTTAGGCGGCAGCACGCCGGCCTCTCACCGCTGGGTCCGTGGTTCAAATCCCGGTCACTCCATGTGAGATCTGTGCTGGACAAAACGGAGGCAGACAGGTTTTTCTCCGGGTACTCCGGTTTTCCCTGTCCACATTTCATTCCAGCAACACTCTCCACTATCATTTCATTTCATCTGTCATTCATTTAACCATTGCCCCAGAGGAGTGTGTCAGGCCTCGGCAGCCGGCACAGTTCATATCCTCGCCGCTAGATGGGGGCTTCATTCATTCCATTCCTGACCCGGTTGGAGACTGGAAGCAGGCTGTGGATTTTCATTTTCATATTTTTTCCTGCGGGCCGCTCTGTATAGTTCCGTCGGTCAACGGAGCCCCAGAGGCTTGTAAAGCGAGCGGTATGCTATTGATCACAAATGTTTCTCGTCCGACAGGGGGTTATTTTATAAGGCTTTAAACGGTTGTATTACAAGTCTTCTGATTCCAAGGCAAATCCTTACAGCTATGTTGCCAATACACCTCTTACTATTGGACAAGGCATCAGTCTCACAGTGGCTATTTGAAAGGTCTTTGACGATTTTTTTTCTTTTAGCGTATAGCTTTTAGTGCCGGGAGTGTCCAAGGACATGTTCGACTCGCCAGTTTTGTAGCTTCTTCGAGACGGACACCCGATGGGTGAGCTACAAGTACCGTTGGGGAGGAAGGTTTGGATGTAAGGACGAGGAGATGGAAGGTAGCGGCTGTGGCCTATAGTTAGGGACCAACCCCGGCATTTGCCTGGAAGGAAGATGGGAAACCACAGAAGACCATCTTCAAGGTTGCCGGCGGGGGGATTCGAACCTCCTCGCCTCCCGGATGTGAGCGACTGCCTGCAGTCATGCCGTAACGACCACGGCTAACTCACCCGGTTTTGACGAATTAATTGTCGGTAATGCACGAAGCTAAATATTGGTTGTGTTGTGGCCCATGATTAGTCTTACATACAGTGAGAGCCTCCCCTATAGAACGGAGCTTCGCCTGCGCCATGTGACTGTAGAAGCGTGTTGTGTCAGCGCTAGTTGACTAGCCTCTACTGTTACACAACAGCACATCAGGAATCACCGCATGCGGTCATAACTTGATTACATTCCCAGCTGGCAAGATATCTTAGTTGAGAGAGTTAATACTTGTGAAGTACTGTATCCCGTGAACATGGTTAGGTATAGAACAAAACATCGATTTTTCCTAGTGGAAACTTGTCTTCTCAAGAAGAAGTCTTCCAGTAAATATGTTCTTACGTTTCAGTGGCGTGTGATTATTACTTGTGGAGAAACCTCAGTCGACGCCGTAGTTATAGATTTCGCGAAGGCATTTGATGTCGTGCCGCATGACATGCTACTCCATGAATTAGCTTCGGCGAAGATTGATAGAAGAGTAATTCTATGGATCCAAGAATTTTTGACGGGTCGTTCCCAGAAAGTGAAAGTCGAAGGCAGATTCTCGGATGAAATTACCATGACGTTAGGGCATCGTAATCGGAACTTTGTTATTTTTAGCGTTTATAAATGACCAAATGGGATTCGCAGTGACTGTCGATTGTTTGCGGATGATTGTGTAATATATTGAAAGATACATGACTCACAAGACAACGCAGTACTTCAAGATGACCTGAACCTGGTCTATAAGTGGGCGATTGAAAATTAAATGAAAATAAACACAAAAAATGTAGTCTCTTAAAATTAGAGAAAGTGCGAAGACAAGATTTTTAATATAACATTGGCTCGGAAATACTTGTAGAAGAAGATTCTTGCAAATATTTGGGCGTTCATGTAAGGATGTGTAGTTTCTAAAGCTTACAAATCCCTGCACTTTGTAATGAGGGTATTACAGAAAGTAGTACCTCTGCTAAAGAATTAGGGTATTTGCCACTTGTAAGACCTATTCTGGAATAGGCCTCGGCGGTTTGGGATCCATATCAAGTAGGGCTCATAAATGAGTTGGAAATGGTACAAATAAAGGCCGCTAGATTTGTGCATAGTGACTTTAATCCCAGGAGCAGTGTGAGCCGTATGTTAAAGAAACTTGGGTGGGAATCACTTGAGGCTAGGAGGATGAATTCTAGACTCTGCGCTATGTACAACACGTATACAAATCAACCAATATGGGGTGAGCTTAGTAAACGTATGGGAAAGCCCACTTACATGGGTAGGAGCGATCATCCTTCCGAAGTTAAGGGCTGACCACAGCGAACAAATTATGGTAAATATTATTTTGTAAACCGTACCATTGATAACTGGAACTCTCTACCTGCCGCAGTCTTAGAGCCTTTTCCCAAACATATAGGTGTGTTTAAGAAAAGACTGACTATTTGTGTAAATACTCCAGTTTAATTGTTATGTATAATTATTTATTTGTTATGTATATCCAATTTGCCACCAGGGGACACACCCCCAATTGCAAATAAATGAATGAATGAAAAAAATGAATAAGGTATACAGAAACAATCCGCGCACTCTGGAGGTTCTCGAGAACGAAATAACTACACCGATACGAAATATCAGTGAGGGTGAATTACAGCGAGTGTGCCAAAACTTCCTACGTTGGTGTAGTGTGTGATTCGAAAATGAAGGACAGCATTTCCAGCAACTACTCTGAAATTCATGTAAGTAATTATTGTTATTAAATGCATTAAAAGGTGTAAATGTGTTGAACTAGTTGGGCTCTACGCTGCTGCAAGTGCCAGTGTCTTGCTCGAGAGGCGGCTGGCTACAGTGCTCTTGCCGTCACACGGCGCATCCGATGCTCCGTTCTATAGGGAGGGCTCTCACTGTATTTTGTCTTAAGAAAAAATGCTCACGTTTTAAAATAGTCAATGTAGCCTAAAATGTGATAACTATGCTATTGGCAGTGTAGTGTCCATAATCCCTTTAGGAAAGAACGGCCAAGACATCTGGTGTCCAGAAGAAGTAAGCCGACACGATATCCTCGTCATTACTTGGACGGTACTGAGTGGCAGGATTTTGGGAATCAAAGGTTTCTGACTGTGGATGTGTTAAACGTCATGACTGTACTTCCTTGATCTAATAGTGTTAAAGGTGAGATAATTTGTCACCCACAGCCAATACCAGGTTACTCCACAATTGGAAGGAAGTGAGTCACGGTGAATCATGGAGGCAGTATGACACACCAACATCTCCAATGGCATGCCTCACACTTATTGAGTTACAATTGCACTCACCTCACCTGACAAGGTCGCTCTCAGATTCACCTTTAGCTGAGGTCTTCATTCCAGTGCGTGACTCAACAGCTCCGGACATTTCCGTCAAGTAACTAGAACTTCGCTGCCGTTTCCAGTCCGGTGTCCTACATGTATTATACTAGCAACCCGCAATCCACCCCGGCTTCGCCCGGGAACAGTTATGAATGCATTACGTGATAAGCTCTTTTCTAGCGATGTCAATGAACTACAACCTATATCCGTTAATTATATTATCATGGAGATGCATGTGCAACGAATTCTTGTCAGACGTAATTTAAGAATGGCGAGGTGCATGAAACACAAATCCCCCTTCCATCCAATCTAAAAACACTTATAGTGGGCGATGTATTGAAGATAGAGATATGCTCTCGCGGACTTTTTTGTAGAACATTTCATGCTGAACAATTCTTACACTCACAGTACATTGATATTTTTAACGGTTTGCCCAGCGTAAGCTTAAAAGGTGCACGGACGCCAGGTTTATTTTTCGACTTTTTCACTGAAATCGTTACTGCTTGGCTTCCTTTGATCATAAATAAATAATTTTCTACAGAAACCTTCCTCGAGATATACTTTACAGAATGGTGAAAGCCGCATCAAAATTCATCCTGTGGTTCTCGAGATTACCCGTGACATCCAAGAATCGAGGACTTCGTTTTATACTAATAGTAAGTAGAGATAGGATAGAAGCAGTGGCGTACCGACGGGGGAGGATTTCAGGGTTTAAACCCCCACAGAGATATTTAATTACTTGAATCCTTATATTGTCCCATCTATCAGCTGTTTTACACTAGCGCTAGTGAGCCTTCTTTACTCCTGTATATACTTTATTTCCAGTGTGATCACTTTCTTCACTTGATAAATGCCCTACTCTCTATACTCACAACGAGACTCCTCCTTCAGCATTGAAGCTAGCCATGGACCAATTTTGCTGTAATGTGTGCGATCTGAATTTTTTTTTCACGTCGCTTCCGGCAGTTTTAAATGTGCATGTGTCATTGTGTGTCCGTTTCGTTAAAAATAATTTGGTACATGAGGAGTTCTGCAATTTATTCCTATCAGTGATGCAGATGAAGGCAGATTTTGAGAGCCAATAGCAATGGCAGTAAGAACATGGAGAGCAAAACATTATTTTTTTCTCACATAATATCAATATTATAAGCAGTCATATATGGGTATGCTGACACCACTGGATCATTTCAGTTTTAATATTTAGTTACTATATTCCATATTTGAAAAAATAATTAGTGTGCTGAAAAATATCATTAAAATAGTTTTTATACAAAGAGAATGTTTACTTAATTACTAGCAGAAGTACCCGTTTTTCGAACGGTCTTCGGTGTTAACACCAGACATTATCAATTGAGCTACTGTTGCAATGGTTAGCGGTTTGTCATTCCTTCATAAGTTTATCAGAATGAAGTTAGTTTTCTGGGAATATCACACACACTGATAATGTAAGGACCTTAAAATGTGGTTTTCGGAGACCCTTTATAGACTCCCGAATTTTGTGTCTCACATAGAGAAGCGCAACATATGCTTTGGTCGTCCTTCAAGGATAATTTTTATATTTTGCCTATTTTAGCAAGTATTTTGAGAAGTTTTTCCCTATATCCACCCTTCTACTGTATGAAAAGTACGGTGAAGAGTTTTATAAATAATTGGTGTATTGACTCTCATGGATACCATACCTATTTTTACGATGCACCAAACATCCGAACACGAGTTATAGGCGTGCATAAAGATACACAGAAAGACAATTCTAATGTCTACAACATATTACCCAGATATCCAAATATGGGTATATCTACCACACAGTATCAAACAAAGTCATCCTTACGATGAACCCGTACGTCGAAAAAAAAAAAAAAAAAAAAAAAAGATTAGTTAAAATGTGCTCTCAAACTAAATTCACCAAACGTGTACTTCCTCACGAGAAATAAAATTGAAAGCCTTGTAGACGAAACGCAATACACGTCACATAAAAACTGACCCTCTACGTTGTGTTAGGTCCCCATATACTGGAAGACCCCTTTCATAAATTATAAAGGCTTATGCATGAAAATTCAGGTTCTTTAGCCTCAAATGGCCCAAATTCCTAAAAGCCGCAAAAAATGCTGATTCAATTCAGGAATTTTTGAGAATAATGTTGCTGTTTGGAGATATACTGTAATAGACCTTCTGTACTATATGTCGCACGTGAAAATTGCATGAAAAAATTCTTGGTTACCCCTTGACCCCCTTAATTGCATTGATTATACAATCTACGTTGGTTCCGTGATAACCTTATAGCCATTTGCAAACTTTCACAGAAATGTAATAAATGGAGTGACATTGCTTCTTACAGAAATAGATGGAAAGTTGGATGTCAACCCTTGAGATAATATTCTCATGGTTACCGACTTGCATTCCTTCTTTAGTTTGTTAAATTAAATTACATTAGTTTTCTGGGAATATCTCAGAAACTGTTTGTTTTAGAGCCTTATAATGTAGTTTTCGAGGACCCTTTAGGGCCCCCGAGTTATGTTTCTGGCACCGAGGGGCTTTGTCCCGTCGTCGTTCGCCATAATATAATAATACTAATAATAATAATATAATAGAGGGATAGGAATATAATAGACCTGCCGTACCACACCCGCAGGTGTAAATTGCGTGAAAAAATTCTAGAGTACCCCTTGACCCCCTTAAGCGCATTATACGTATTGATGAATTTTACAGCTTAATTTGGTTCCGTGATAACCTTCTATCCGTTTGTAAACTTTCACACTAATGTAATTAATGGAATTGCATTGCGTCTTACAGCAATAGATGGACCTCTGAGATTCTGCTGCCATGGTTACCGGCTTGCATTCGTTCATTAGTTTATTAAATTAAATTTGTTTTCTGGGAATATCTCAAAAACGGTTGGTTTTAGGGCCTTAAAATGTGGTTAAAGGGTCCCCGAGTTTTGTCTCTCATATTGAGGAGCTGAAAATGAGCTTAGTCTCGTCCTTCTACGCCTATTTCAGCATCATTTTAAGGGGGTAGGCCCCCTTTTGTCGTGCCTCTGATGGATAACTGTACCAAATATTACGTTGATACACCCAGCCGCTCTCTAGTTATAAGGGAACAAAGTTGTCCACAGACAAACAAACAAACAAACAAGACAGACAGACAAAAAAAAATTCGCCCGCATCCATCATAAAACAGTCTGAAAAGCGTAAATAACTCAAATTTCCGTAGAAATTCAGAAAAAAAACAGACAACCTTTCATTTTTATATAGAGACTAGCTGAAGTACCCGTGCTTCGCTACGCGTCATAAATTAATTAAAATGTGAAAGTGACAGTTAAAACAGGGGATAGGCGAGGTGCTGCGCAGAGGGAGATTAAGGATGGAACATTTTGTCCAACTACACCGCTCGGCGTTGACCGTGTTTTATAGCACAAATTTAGGTTTTACTCGCTAACCGTTGGAGATACCTTTCGGATAGAAAATGTAATTTTAAACCTCGTATATGCCATCAAAAGTTTGCTATTTCTTAGCGTTCTCTTTTTATTTGAAATGGAATTATGAAAGTTTGAAACCAAAGGGTATAGTGACGTCAATAAAATGGTCGCCATCTTTAAATAGTGCAAAGTATTGAAATCAAAAGTAACCTATATGTTAACCAGGTAAATCAGCTACTTCCATGTAAAATTCATGTAAATCGGACCAGTGATACTTACGTGATTGAGTAACAGACACACACCATCTAATTTTCAGCCTCGCTTCGCTCGCGTCATAGTCGAGTCATATTATTATTCAATGAAATGCAGGTTTAACCCCGTTAACACCCCTTTAGAACCTGAATATCCAAAAATCCCTCCTTAGTAGACGTTTTCGACACACAACAAACATATCCCCGAAATATCATTCTTCTAACTTGAATAGTTTTGGTTGGTCGATGAGAGTGAACATCCAAAAATCCTTCCTTAGTGGACGTTTTTCTTCCAGAATTTCACCCCTCCCCATGAACCCCTTAAATTGGATTTATGAAACAAACGGTCGAACACCTATTTACATATTTAAAGCTGTTTTCCCCCTGAGTTTGATGAGTGAGTAAGTGAGTCAATCAGTTAGGACACCTTCTTTCCTGTTCCCCCCCCCCAGAATTTCACCCCTCTCCTAGGGCCCCTTAAATTGGATTTATGAAAAAACGGTCGAACACCTATTTACTTGTATTTTAAGCTGTTTTCCCCGCAGAATTTCAAACTTCTCGCCTATGACGTTTCAGAGATACACGCTCCGTTAAGAATCCCTCAACCCCCAATTTTCACCCCTTTCACCTCATAATATACACCACATCGATAAACCCTTAGACATATGTCTGATTATTTTTAATGATTAGTTTACATACCGAATATCACATCCCCAAAAAAACAACTCATGAGATATCGTTATTCAATGAAATGCACGTTTACCCCCTTAACACCTTTTTAAAACCCGAATAAACAAAAATCATTCCTTAGTTGATGTTTTCGACATACAGCGAACATATTTCCAAAATTTCATGTTTCCAACTTTAATAGTTTTCGCTGGGCGTGATGAGTGAGTGAGTCAGACAGGACATTTTCTTTCAATTATTTTTTCCAGAATTTCACCCCTCCCCATGGGCCCCTTAAATTGGATTGATGAAAAAACGCTTGAACACCTATTAACTTATTTTTTAAGCTGTCTTTTTCCTCTGTGTTCGATGAGTGAGTGAGTTAGTCAGTCAGTTAGGACACTTTCTCTCCTTTCATTTGTGGATGTGATACTCGGCATATAAACTAATCATTAAAAATAAGGAGACATGTGTCTAAGGGTTTTTCGATGTGGTGTATTATTAAGAGGTGAAAGGGGTGAAAAGTGGGGGTTGAAGGATTCCTGACGGAGCGTGTAGGCCTATCTTTTAAACGACATAAGCGAGAAATTTGAAACTCGGCGAAAAAAAATCAGCTTAAAAAGTAAGTAAATCGGTGTTTGACCGTTTTTTCATAAATTAATTTAAAGGGCCAATGGGGTGGGGTGAAATTCTGGGGGAAAAAAGGAGAGAATGTGTCCTAACTGACTGACTAACTCAGAAAAAACGCTTGAACACCTATTAACTTATTTTTAAGCTGTCTTTTTCCTCTGTGTTTGATGAGTGAGTGAGTTAGTCAGTCAGTTAGGACACTTTCTCTCCTTTTTTCCCCCAGAATTTCACCCCACCCCATTGGCCCTTTAAATTAATTTATGAAAAAATGGTCAAACACCGATTTACTTACTTTTTAAGCTGATTTCTTTCGTTGAGATTCAAATTTCTCGCTTATGTCGTTTAAAAGATTGGCCTACACGCTCCGTCAGGAATCCTTCAACCCCCACTTTTCACCCCTTTCACCTCTTAATAATACACCACATCGAAAAACCCTTAGACACATGTCTCCTTATTTTTAATGATTAGTTTATATGCCGAGTATCACATCCACAAATGAAACCACTCGTGACATATTGTTATTCAATGAAATGCAGGTTTAACCCCCTTAAGACCCCTTTACACCCTGAATATCCAAAAATCCTCCCTTAGTGTACGTTTTTGACATACAACGAACATATCCCCGAAATGCCATGTTTCCAACTTCAATATTTTTGTCTGGGCGATGATGATCAAAAAAACTATCGAAAAGCTATTTACGTACTTTAAAGCAGTTTTCCCCCTGAGTTTGATGAGTGAGACAGTCTGTCAATCAGTTAGGACACTTTCTTTCCTGCCCCCCCCCCCCCCCAGAATTTCACCCCTCCCCATGGGCACCTTAAATTGGATTTATGAAAAAACCGTCAAACACATATTTACTTATTCTGTATGCTGATTTTTTTCCGCTGAGTTTCAAACTCCTCGCCTATGTCGTTTAAGAGATACACGCTCCGTTAGGAATCTTTCAATCCCCAATTTTCACCCCTTTCACCTCATAATATACACCACATCGAAAAACCCTCAGACACGTGTTTTCTTGCTTTTTAATGATGAGTTTATATGTCGTGTATCACATCCCCCAATGAAACCAATCGGGAGATATTGTTATTCAATACAATGCAGGTTTAACCCCCTTAAGACCCCTTTAGAACCTGAATATCCGAAAATCCTCCCTTAGTAGACGGTCTTGACATACAATGAACATATCCCCAAACTGTCATGTTTCTAACTTCAATAATTTTGGCTGGGTGATGATGAGTGAGTGAGTGAGTCAGGACATTTTCTTTCAATTTTATTTTTTCAGAATTTAACCCCTCCCCAGGAACCCCTTAAATTTTATTTATGAAAAGAAAAACTGTCGAACAGTTATTTACTTACTTTAAAGCAGTTCCCCCCCCCCCCTGAGTTTGATGAGTCAGCCAGTCAATCAATCAGTTAGGACACTTTCTTTCCTGTCCCCCCCCCCCCCCAGAATTTCACCCCTCCCCATGGGCCCCTTAAATTGGATTTATGAAAAAACGGTCAAACACATATTTACTTCTTTTTTATGTTGATTTTTTTTCCGCTAAGTTTCAAACTCCTCGCCTATCTCCTCGGAGATACACGCTCCGTTAGGAATCTTTCAATCCCCACTTTTCACCCCTTTCACCTCATAATATACACCACATCGAAAAACCCTCAGACACGTGTCTTCTTATTTTTAATAATGAGTTTATATGCCGAGTATCACATCCCCCAATGAAACCAATCGGGAGATATTGCTATTCAATGAAATGCAGGTCTTCCCCCTCTAACACCCCTTTACAACCTGAATATCCAAAGATCCTTTCTTAGTGGGCGTTTGCGGCCTTTGAGGAAGCTGCATACCAAATTTCATTCCAATCCGTTGGGTGGTTTCTAAGATTTCGTGATGAATGTGTGAGTGAGTGGTATTTGACAAATAATATCTAGTAGATAGTGTCAAGTCTTTGTTATGCTATACTCGGTTGACAGTGCTGTGTGAGCAGTTGATAAACTAACGGGATTTCAAGTAAAGATCCTCATTTTCTATACCGGTAGTGCAGAGCGCAACTCTGATCCATTCGGCCGTGTCTCGACTTAAGCTATGTTGCCATGGAAACTCTCTGCCTTGCCATTCCTTCGTGAGTATATTTTATGATTTGACTAGCCTGTGCTTGAGTGCAAAAGGGCCGAAATCAGAAGAATGAGAAAGACTATCGAAAATTCATGTAGCCAGCGGTTCCTTCTGGGTCCTAAACTATGTGTATGCAAAATTTGGTTGAGATTGGTGTAACGGTGTAGATTTGTATACGGAACAGACACACCCACCCACATACATACATACAGACTTTCACTTTTATAGCGCAACTCAGATCCAGTCGGCCGTGTCTCAACTTGAGCTATGTTGCCATGGAAACTATCTGCCTTGCCATTCCTTCATGATTAGGTTTTATGATTTGATTAGCCTGTGCTTGAGTGCAAAAGGGCCGAAATCAGAAGAATGAGAAAGACTATCGAAAATTCATGTAGCCAGCGGTTCCTTCTGGGTCCTAAACTATGTGTATGCAAAATTTGGTTGAGATTGGTGGAACGGTGTAGATTTGTATTCGGAACAGACACACCCACCCACATACATACATACATACAGACTTTCACTTTTATATATAAGATATACTGCACCGCTCGGCGTTGACCGTGTTTTATAGCACAAATTTAGTTATAAGGGCGAAAAGTTATAAGGACCTTTCGAATAGAAAATTAAATTTTAAAGCTCGTATACCTATGCCATCAAAAGTTTGCTATTTCTTAGCGTTCTCTTTTTATTTGAAATGGAAATATGAAATTTTGAAACCAAAGGGTGTAGTGACGTCACTAAAATGGTCGCTATTTTTAAATAGTGCAAAATATCGAAATCAAAGTAGCCTATATGTAAACCTGGTAAATCAGCTACATCCATGCAATTTTTCTCTTAAATCAGACCAGTGGTTCTTGCGTGATTGAGTAACAGACAGACAGACAGACAGACAGACAGACACCATCTCATTTTTAGCCTATTTTCAATTTTGAAAAAATAGGCTTATGAGATCACCTTTTGTCCGTGTGTGTGTGTGTGTGTGTGTGTGTGAGAGACAGAGAGGTGTGTGTGTGTGTGTGTGTGTGTCCCCTAATAAATTCTAAACGGCTGGAGAGATTTCAATGAAACTCGGTACGTTCATAGCTCTATTCCGGGCGACCCCGACCGTGCCCTTCAAATTTTGTTACGCCTCACCAATCCAACATGGCGGCTGTGCGAAATATTTCACCAGCATTCAATATCTCCGAAACTGTTCCCGATATCACCCTGGAATTTATTACGGTGATAAAGGAAACTACTAGAAGTTCACCTAGGTGACTTTTGAAAAACTGGTAACTACAAAACCAACATGGCGGCCACGCGAATTTGCGACTTTTAAATAGACGTTTCTCGCGATTTAACCAACCAAACGCAATACAACTGGGTACAGTATATGTTTATACACATTGTAATGCACC
Organism: Meconema thalassinum; assembly: GCA_946902985.2. NCBI lineage: Eukaryota > Metazoa > Arthropoda > Insecta > Orthoptera > Tettigoniidae > Meconema > Meconema thalassinum. Next base: position 242,835,145 of record OX336394.1, on the reverse strand, counting down.
GACATCTAACTTGGTTCAATTGTTTACATAACCACAAGATGGCGGATGTGCGAAATATTTCACCAGCATTCTATATCTCTGAAACTATTAGCGGTATCACCCTGAAATTATGTACGGAGATAAAGGGCACTACTGGAAATTCATCCATAAGACTTTCAAAAACCGGTTAACTACAAAACGAACATGGCGGCCAAGTGAATTTGAAAATTTTAAATAGAACTTTCTCGCGATTTAATGTTCCAAACGCAATGAAATCTTGTACACGAAATGTTTACACACATTGTAATGCACTGGGATCTAATTTAGTTCAATTGTTTATATAACCTCAAGATGGCGGCTGTGCGAATTTTAAAATTAAGTTTTTATTTCTTGTGTCGTAATCATGCGATCGAAGTGAAAGTTTGAATAATGAACCTACGCAATATTTTTCCTTTAATGGTACATGACTCTATGGCCTATACATTTAACAATCCAACATGGCGACCATCTGAAATATTTAGACGGCTCTGAATATCTACGAATCAATTATAGCAATCAAAGTATTTTTTTTCTAATGTTCATTGGGGCAATGAACTTAAGTTCACCTATAGGACATTAAATAACCCGGTGATCACAAATCCAACATGGCGGCGACGCGAAGTATAAATATTCACGTGGACGTTTCTCGCAATTTAACCATCCTAGTGCAGTGAAACTTGGTACAGTAAATCCTTATACGAATGTTAATCCACTGGCATCTAATTTATTTCAATTGTTTCCATAACAACAAGATGGCTGCTGAGCGAAATTTTAAAATCTCTTTTTTACTTCTTGTGTCCTAATCATGCGATTGAAGTTTGAATGCTTCACGCACACAATAATTTTCATGTAACAGTACATAACTCTAGTACCTACATATATAAAATCCAACATGGCGACCATCCGAAATATTTAGTCGGTTCTCAATATCTACGAATCTATTACAGCAATCAAACTGAAACTCTGTATGTTGATAGTGGCAGTTAACATAAGTAGTATATATGAAAAAAGGCTGTATAGTTCTTCACAGAACTACTTGTTATATATTAGTATGATTACTTTTTATGGATAGCCTAACAATCGAAATATCATTTTAATAATGTACACAACTACTGTATGAATGAAAACCCCCAGAAAGAAGTCCTGGGTACGGCGCTGGATAGTAGTCTATGTACAGTACTAGCCACCGAACATAGTACAATAATTATATTATTATCAAAGGTGCTGATAGTTGAATCTTTCAACTTTATTTCAATGAATTTTCTTATGAGAGGTCAATTATTACTGAAAACCGAATATAATTTCGGTGTCTATTTGTCCCAAGGTGCTGGATTTTTGTTTTTGTTTTCTTCTTCTCGCGGATGGGTCACTTAGGACCACGCGGAATCAACGTATGTTGAGCCTTCCTCCTTGCCCAGTAGCTCTTCATATGCATGGATTGTTGTAGTTTCTGTTCCTCCGACCATGCACGTCGTGTTGGTTTCTTCTGATCTTCCTCAAATCCCCTTGTGTGAACAATATTCCTGATAGCATTTCTATTCATCAGATCTGGCGATCCCATCTCCACTAGGTCCCTCTCCACCTGTTTGTACCACTTTGGTCTTGAACGTTTGTTCTGCAGAAATTTGTGGATTCGGTAAGTAAGTCTCGTATGATTCATTCTTTCCAAATGGCCCAAAAATTGATTTCGTCTCATTCTCATGGTATCGGTAAGTTTAGAAATTTTCATATATATTTCAGAGTTGGGTTTGGGATAGTGTATGCCATTTTTAATTCTGGACCCTAAGATCTTTCGCATAATTTTCCTTTCCTTAATCTCTAATTGTTCCTTTAATGTTTTAAGTTGTAAATTGAGCGTTTCTGAATCATTAAGAGCTTCCGGTTAAATCACTGTTAAGTAATAGCAAATTTTAATATTCCATGACAAGCATTGCTTGCTATAAACACTTTTGTAGATTGAAAAGCAACCTCCATTTTCTTCTAGATGTTACAGATTTATTTTCATTGCCATTTTCTGTAATCCATTCGCCTAAGTATTTAAATTCCTTTACTCTAGCAATTTTGTTACCGTTAATATCAATTTTAAGTGGAGTATTTTTTATGTTAGTCATAAATTTAGTTTCTTGGTTTTTTGTTTTGATAAGAACAATTAAAATATGTTGTTTGAGTCTTCAGTCTTATGACTGGTTTGATGCAGCACTCCATGTCTCCCTATCGTGAGCTGTTCGTTTCATCTCTACATAGCTGCCACACCCTACATCCGAGGCAATCTCTTCAACATATTTTAACCTTAGTGTACTCCTATGGTTCTTGTTCTCGATCTTTCTTTCCTTAACTAATTTTGCTATTTTTGGGTGCTTTAAGTAGGCTATGTGTCCTATCAACCTATCTCTTATCTTTATTAGCAATCGCCAGAGGCATCTCTCCTCTCCCACTCGTCTTAATACCTCCTCATTTGTTACTCTATCTACCCATCTGGTCTTCTTCATTCTCCTGTAACACCACATTTCAAATGCTTCTATTCTCATCTTTTCTGCTCCGCCAACAGTCGAAGTTTCTCTTCCATAGAGTGCTTCGATCCATACCAAGGATTTATTCTTACAATTTTGTATAACATAATATACAAATTAAAAGTATAAATAAATATAAAAATTAAAATTATAAACATAAATACATAACATTAAAATTACAATAAAATGAAATTGAAATAATGTTAATTGTACACCAAACTATAAAATTAATTTAATAAAATAATTTCATTTACAAAAATAAATATAAAAGAGATATAAAAGCTCAAATAAAAATAAATATTATTAAATTGATAGAATTTTCATAAATATGAAAATCAAAAATAAATACAAACATTAAAATTTTAAATACAAAAATAAAAGTGAATAATAATTAAGATTAAAAATAATTAAAATAAAAATTAAATGTAAATATCGTACAAATAAAAACACCAATAATTTAAAAAAAATGTCCTGTCTTTGTCGCCTCGGTAGTGTAGCGGTCAGTATGGTTAGCTGCCGCCCCGGAGGTCCTGGGTTCGATTCCCGGCTCTGCCACGAAATTTGAAAAGTGGTATGAGGACTGGAACGGGGTCTACTCAGCCTCGGGTGTTCCAAATGAGTAGAGGGGGTTCGATTCCCACCTCAGCCATCCTCGAAGTGGTTTTCCGTGGTTTCCCACTTCGTCTTCGGGCAAATGTCGGGATGGTACCTTCTTCAAGGCCACGGCCGCCTCCTTCCCTCTTCCTTGCCTATCCATCCTGACCATCCATTACCTTCCCTCATGAGGCCCCTGTTCGCTTTGCAGGTGACGCCGCCTGGGCGAGGTGCCAATCACACCTCACCAGTTGTATCCACTCCGATTAGATGTTCCCAGCTCTAGGACACTGCCCGTAGAGGCGGTAGTGGTGAGTTCCCTCGCTGAGTCCGTGGGTTCCACCAACCTGGAGGGTAAACGACTAAGAAAAGAAAAGAAGTTCTGTCTTATAAAGGTTTAATTAGAAGCGTATTCCATCGTATTCATGATAAAATGATCTAAAATATAAAACATATGTATTCACATCAGCGTCGTCAAATTAACAGATTGGAGCTGGCTGCATGGTCGAATAAAACCGAAGGCCAAAAATATATTTAAATAAAACCTGTAATTAGGGACAGATGACCTTGATGATACGCCCATTGAAACAGCAATCACCACCACCACTCCTCCCACTGACCCCGCTATTAGGTCTGGTGAACCACGCGTATCCAGGGGTGACTCCATCCATCTCAGTTTTAGGTAGAATTCATTAGAAAGCTAACTATTGCAATGGGTACCATGTTTCGACTTCCGGAAAATTTCGACATATCTTCGCGTTTCACATCCCCCAGACCCCAAAACCACCGTCAGTTCAAAAGTTTATATATAATTTATGTATATATGTATCTATATTGAACCCTTATTGATCTACGATAAATAAGTATTCATATTTATTATTATTATTACTGCAGCCCAGGCAGTACTTGAGGAAGTGGACATGGATAAAAGGCAGGCTAGCGTTTCGTAATGATTGCAACAGGAGTAGAGATGGTAGCAATTCTTGGGGGACGGTCAGATTTAGCCGGGTTCAAGGCCAAATTGAGCAACTACTTGCTCCAGTATTGGAAGCATAAAGGAATGATCACGAGTCACTTGCAACGAACCTTCGATTGAATCAGCCAATCACGAGAGACCAAGCCATGATCACGCGATGGACAGCGTCAGTAGTAAAAAGCCCGCGGAATGGATTATCTAAAGAACCGCCGAACGTACTGATCTCCGCACGAGTGCATTGAGACGTTTGATTTATTTGAAGAAGATTGTCACCAGTCCCATATTTGTGAGATAAAAACTCTGGAAATTTTTATCCAAAACCACCCCACTCCTCCGTCCCCTGTCAGTTTCTAATAAATAGTTTGGCATGACGCTACTCGAAGTCATTCGTTTTGGAGCCTTGAGAGGCTAACTTCACGCCCGTTTGTATAGCGATTTTAACGCTCTGAATTAGTTGAAGTTATTTCATTTGTGAGCTCTGAGGAGCTAAATTCACATCAGTCGTAATAACGAATTTTAACGCTCTAGTACATTTTATCTGAAGTCAAATTTATTTTGTGAGCTAATATAATTCACGCAGTGCGCGTGGTGACTTGTAACATTTTCTTAAAGACGACCATTTCAGCTCTGAGGGGCAAGTCTTGTAACAGCCTAATTAGCGCTCACCAGAGCGAAGGTCAACAGTACAGTACGGAAATACCGAGCAAGATAGCGACTGCCTGTGCAGTCAAGATTTTAAACTTATCATCGAGCCAGTGACGTGGTCTCAAGGTGTATATTTTATGTACGAATTTCAGTGTATTTTTCATGTGTTTATTGTGCGTGTGTGCGAGATATCTAGGGCAAGTCTTCGCAATTAATCGCATTAGGACAATTTGTGGGCGAATTGAGTAACCTGCAAGCGATTATAGCTAGGTCAAATAATTAACATTGAACTTTTCTGCCAAGGAGTCGATACCAAGATGATCAACACGTGGTTTGGAGTTGGGATGATCTTCAACGATTCAACGCAGACAACCACCATGGAGTGTTAATCTGTCCATAGGGAAATGGGCTGAGAAGGATGTCATAAGTTCTACAAGCTGATCGGTGATGTACAACAATTGAATTTTCAATTATGTAGTTAGATTTGGCCGGGGAACTTTTGTAAATAGTCGTGTTTCTCTTCTTGTTGTTTAGAGTTTTTCTTGCACCGACACTAAATGTTTTAAATGTCCGTTGGCGCGTGGCCAAAGTGTTTGTTGTATATTTGTTTTTCTTTGGGAGTCATATTTAATGTACGCGGCGGGCGTACGGGATTTTTATCCATGCGAATGCGAAACCCGTTACATTCGATAAGTGGTGCTTTATTAACGTTAATATTTGAGATAGGAAAGGGAGGTAATTACTGTAAGATATTTGCTGAACAGGTTATTATTCATATTAGGGTTGCCAAGCGCACCAACTTAAAATTTAATTATAGAACACCTTCGTTCTAATTTTGATAGTTTTTTTTAGTCCTTTTTCAGGTTAACTAGTCACGGCATAGAACGGTGGCGCCAGCATGTGGAATATATTTATGTCTTTTTATTTCAGGGTCTGTCAAAACCCATACGTGTGCTTGTGTGTGTTACTGTGTCAGGTGTGTGTTGATTCTACGTGAGGAGGGGGTAGAGGTCCTACCGCCCTCATATTTTTGTTGTTGTTGTATTTTGATGGAAAGACAGGGTGCTCTAGGGAGACCGCTGTTTCTTGTCCATATTATTTTGACACACACACACGTATTATTGTGCTTTGGGGCACACTTCTTCGAGATTCGACCCCATGTCCTGGGAGGTCGAGGTTATTGACACGTGGGTTGACAGATATGCAGAGTTCCACAAATCGCCCGTTTTGCCTGTGACTTATTTTGATAGGCAGTCCTGATTGTCCGACTGGCCCCCCGTAAGCTTTCATGTAGCAAACCTGTTCATTGTGATGGTTATTTTTAAGCCATAATTAATTTGGGGAGTTCGCCATGTGTGTAACGGCTTCTTGTACGTTGTATGGGTAAAATATTGTATTAATAACGTAAATGTTGGCTGTGAGCCTATTGTTGTGTTTATGACTCGATTCATGTAATTTTGTGTGACACCTGCGTGGTGTAGTGGTAGAGTACTTGTAAATTTGACGGCGGTCATATGTGTATTTTTTTTATTGGTCACGTGTTAATGTACTTGTGTTGATTTGTGTGAGAAGTCCTAAGTTTTTAGGCAGTAAATGTTGCTACGGCAGTTTGATTCCAATTTCACACGGAAATTTTTGTGTTGTTTATATTAGATCTAGGAAGTGTCGGTTTAGTTTTTAAGTATTGTAGTTGTGTTCCCCCGTGTCGGTCTAGCTCTAAGAAATGTGGATTCGTTGTCTGAATGATTATTCTGGACGATGACGAATCACGCATTCGTTTGTACACATCGTGAAGCATGTAGAACGACATACGCGCATACATAGTCACTTTTGTTATTTTCTTTAGGGACACTTGGTCCATGTAATTAATCTCTCCAGAGATTTTGGCCTAGTTTTTGACATTTTTATTAAGTGGGAGTCAGATGGGTGTTTTATTTTGTTAATTGTTGAGTGTAAATATGGTGATTTGTTTATTAAATTCGTTTGTTTTAACCCTGGCTTCACTCTTTCCTGCATGTTATTTTGTTATATGTTACCCTGCAAGTTAATGAAGCGCTTTGACAACAACTTACGATATGAACCGATACACCCCTGAAACTGAGTCTCATATGCTTCTTTGCAAGGGTTCAATATATATATCAGTTTCTTGTGGACACGATAACTGCTGTAATTTTGCACCAATCTCTTGGAATTTTTTACATAATATGTATCCCTATAAAATCTCAGTCGAGTTCGTTAACGGGCAAAATCGGTCGAAGGGAGTAAAAATGGGGGGGCTTTTTTCGAAAAAGTGAAATATCACTATAACTCTCTTAATATGTGAAATATCGAATCCCTTTAAAGTTCATATTATGTGTCGGATAAGTGCCAAAAATGTATGTTTAAAAAGTTTTTTGATAGCACCAACCATTGGCCAATGGGGTGGGAAAAAGTGGGTTTTTCGGGAAACATTAATCATATCTCTCTTAATAGGCACAATATCAAAACCGTACAAAATGGACAATATTCCCCTAATAATTACCTAAAACTTTTGTCTGAAAGAATTTTTGATATGACCCACCATTACGCCAAGGGATGAGAAAAATGATTTCGGAATTAAAAGAAAATGCCAAGAGCTATCAGAGGTTGCCATGGCAACACTACTAAATTGATGAGGGATGAGCCATCAGACGTTGCCATGACAACGCACTTGCACGAGATCTGATTCAGATTTCCATCTGACTAAGTGTGAAGCGGCTTCGGTGACGTAACTGGTAGCATGCTGAACTTCTATGCCCAAGGTCGCGGGTTCAAAGCCGGCCGAAGTCGTCGGCTTTTCAAAGAGCGCTGAAAATCCCTCAGTATGCTTTCCTTCAGAGGGGAAGTCCAGCGTTCGTTGCAAGTTACAGGTTGCAGTGGCATCTAGTAGTCAAGTTCACAGCTAGGTGTCGTTGACGGTATATTTGATACCAACATTAGGAACTACTACTTGAAATTGACCGTCTGCAGTCCTTACCTGAATTACAGACTAATACAGCCATCACAATTAACACCGTTTACCAGACAGATTCTACACACACCCAAAGTACACGGGGTTACATGACCGCGTTTTCACAGCCCCTAAACTGAGGAACCAACCAACATCTCTGCGGGAGATAAAATTTGACGTGAAGAAGTAACAGACTGTTAGATAGTTACACATCAGTTCCAAACCTTGCATAAGGAAATGTGACCACAAATATAAAAATGGACCCCAAATGACAAGAAGTTACCGTCCCCCTAACCCAATAAAATGTTAAAATTATGCATAGTAAGACGAAAGAAAAGTGAATTGAGCTCCAATTACATTGTAAAATACTTTCTCGCAATAAATGAGGTCTGATCCTTCTACAAAAACCTGCATATTTTGCCTATTATAGCCTATCCCCTAGTTTGCCCGGTGAAATCTACCTCCGCCTTCCGGCGTGCCGAGAGGATTTTTTTTTGAACTGGCGAGAGAAACCTTCCTTAAATGACTATTAAGGGTAAACTGCGATGGCTCAGCTGTAATGTTCTCGCCTGCTGTCCCCAAGGTGTAAGGATCGAATACCGGTGCAGTCAGTTGGCATTTGAGGGTGATCAATTCCGAAGGAGCCATATCAGTAGATTTACTGGCACGTTAAAGATCCCCTTCGAGGCATAATTTCGGCACCCCTGCGTCTCTAAAAGCCACAGTTGTTAAAAGGGACGTAAAGGCAATAACATTATTATTAGTAATAGTAGTAGTAAACTGCGAACTGCAATCCACAGCAAACACAAGGAAAATAAAGAAGGAAAGAGAGCGAGAGTGAGAGATGAAGAAATGACGGCCAGAGTTCTTTTCTGTGGACGCAATGACAAATAGAGGGTGGACGGGACCCAACCAGAAATTCCGCTGTGAGTACTGCCCACCGGGTCAGTATATGAATTTCTATCTCAAGCCCAATGCTGTATGTGTATATAGTCATAAAAACTAGTTAATATCATCGTAGGAAGTTATTAAACTTTTCACTGTAGTCTTGAAGTTCTTCATATCATAACAAGAATAGATACAGTATGCTCTACTATACATCTCTAAAGAATATCAAAAATGTCAACCAATCACAGCTGCCTTGCATCACACTTTTATCGTTTTCATTTTATCATCATTTTATCGTACGGTACCTATTTTTTTTTTTTTTTAGAAATGTCAGTTAATCATAACAGAGCACTGAAAAACCTTTACAACTTCTTTGATCTTGTTATAGCCTATTGTGTTTCAAGTCATGGCTTCAAGTGTTCAACAATACTGTACGTGCACCAAAATTGATAAATAAAACAGTATTTTCCGTGCTTTAAGTTTTGTTCTCCCTAGCGAATAACATAACCTATCATCATCAGGACTATCGACTATGGGCTGATTTGTCGTCAGAAAATGGTTGGCCGTAGCCATTAAAGAATATTAACCGGCCATCTTGTATCCAAGAGACTTTCTGACCGTAATCATTACTAACTGCTATAAGTTACGCAATTACTGACGAATCATATTGTTTCCTTCGTTAAAATTACAACAATACAATAACAGTTCATTAATTTGTTTCATCACGGCTGCAGAACTTTTGAGCATTTGGTTCAAAATTTCTAGTGGCAAGTTTATTGATGCTTTATGAGTTGGTAACATCTACTAAATACGGCTGGAAGCAACAACTCCTTCAAAAAGAACAGAATTCATCTGTTGGCAGGCTATACTTTGTTCTTACCATATTTTGTCAAAAAAAAAAAAAGGAGTGTGACATCACCACTTATTTACTCTTGATTACATTGAAAATAACATGAGTTCCAGTTTTCTTGTGCTAGTTGAGCAATCTCTGAACACAAAATGTTTGGTAAAAATGGGATCTGTGGTTAAGTTATTGAAAGGTGATGGTAAAATGTGTATGTCTAGAGCTTACAGTTGGAAACATTGATACAATCAAAAGGTATAAGAGTTGGACAGCCGGAACCAACAAATCGAAAACCGTAAGTTTTGTCATGACTATAATAAACGTTGGAAGTGGATACGAGGACAGAGAAAGAGAAGGAGAGAGATTGATTGATGGATGGATTGATTATTTTAAGAGTTACGTACATAGGACCAAGAAGCCCCATTTGTTGCATAAAATCCACTTTCTTACAACTATATTTAACAATCATTATTATCATTGAATAAACTTTAGTACATTCAAAATAAGTAAAATATACGTAATAAATAAGGAAACAATTGAATCTTATGATGTGCTAGCAAAGATATTATAACCTACTATTGTTGTCACTTAGTTATTGTTGTTTTAAGGGGCGGAACTACGAGTTGTCACTTATAGCCAGCCAATAAAATGTCGATAAGATTCTCCTTAATATTGATCTACTGTATGTGAATTCGCTTACGCATAGAGATTGTAAAGATTATATGTGCGTGATTGTGAAATCTATTGTTTCGACCATGAACTTTTTCCGCTGCTTATCTGTAAACTAGGCCTACACCACACAGGCGTCTCTGAAAGCGTTAATCGTTGGTTCAATCATACGCATTTAGTAAGTAGATATCAAATACGAAATTTAAATGCTTTTCAGTCGGTCAACACGATTGTACCCGTTGACATGAGATTAATTAATTCATGAATTGTTATCAAATTTAGAGAATACCACCCATTACAGTTGGGTACAATCGTGTTGATCATCTGGAAAGCATTTAAATTTTGTTCACTAAGGCAACACAGATAATGGCTTCCAACACGACGATAAAGATATCAAAGAATTGTCAATAATGATGCCATTTGTTTGGAATGGGCGTTGTTAAGATTGGCGTACCTCAGGGATCAGTCCTTGGCCCTCTCTTATTTTTGTAATACACTTTTGGCATATTTACAACTATTCAACATGCCGAACATTATATGTTTGCTGACGGTGTTTGAGTCTACGTACATTTTCCTAATACACACATCCCTTCAGCTTTCCGAAATATGAATATGGTTTACTGAACCGGATGGCTGATTACTGATTAGAAATGAATGCAACAAAAACTGATTGATAATTATAGATTTTTAGTTATGTCGATAAAAGGAACTAAACGTCAATTGGAATCAATGGTTTGGTTATTCCCTTCAATCGTACAGTTAGCAACAAATAATGGGCAGCACCCTATATTTTACAGATCACAACTGTACATAGAACTGTTAATAAAGCTGTCTCGACGATACATCAACTTCAACATAACATTTTGTACATGCCGATTATCATACGCAAACTGCTCGTGCAGTCCCTGGTATATACAGTGTCTTGGTTGAGAGTACCTGCTCAGTAGTTTTCAGAAACGCTAAATATTAAAATTCATCGTACTCGAAATGCGTGCATTAGATTCATTCGTTCGTAAAGATGAGCATAAATCCTTAGCCTACTTCATTCATCTATAGTGGCAAAAAATAAGTGAACGAACAGTGCTGGCAATAGCACTGTGCAACGAGGCGGACACTTTTATAGATGTACGGATAAAAATAAATAATTAGATGTAGCGATTCCAAATAATTGTAACATGCAAACAAAACAAGTTGAGAAGCTCATAAAATATGCAGAGCTTGGAGAATTGATCAGGAAGGAATGGCACATCGAGCAAGTAAGAATAATACTGGTGCAATTCCCACCCAACTCCTTGCAGAATGGTATCCGAGAATTGAAATTAGACCCAGATATGTACAACTTCTGCAAAAGGCAATTATCCCTTCTACGTGCAGAATTGTTTGGCTGATCGTGGGGAAGCACAATACAACAAGAGAAATAAAGGCGTAATACTATAATGTACTGCGATCATCAATGGGTTGAAGAAACATAATTTCGCCCTTCACTGCGCTAAATCCTTGTAACAAATTAACTTCAACACTAACAATATTTATTTAAGTCCTACGTATAAACCATAAAACATATTGACATCGACCATAAAATGATCTAAGGTAAATTCATTAATTCATTGACACCACAAATCAGTATTTTTATGACTATGATATAAATAAATAAATCGTCAATCAATCAATCAATCAATCGGTCAGTAAATAATATTACCTGAATATATATTTTTTCTGAAAAAAAAAACCACTGTCCGATAAGACACTTTTCACGGAACGTTTTCAGTGACTTGACTGGTGAAGGATACCACAATTACAAAGATTTTTAATGTGTACTGCCGGAAGAAAGACCCCGCTACAATTGAAAGAGCTTTAGCTGTTTGTCTGAGGTTTTTCATCTGAAATTACACACGTAAAGCTTCAAGGTCATAAACTTATATCAGATGTCCTACGGATGTAGAGATATCATCAGGTTGTTTTCTTCAGCTTGCTGGGTGTCACGCAGCAACTGGAACCGTCTTAAGTGTATCCTTGGGCGCGATACATTTCTGATGAAGAAATAGATCATGTTGTCAAGGCAAGGAAAACACATTGCCCTTCCCGGACCTTCGACATCTTTGTTTTACATACGGCTATTGGCTTTCAATAAAAAAGATACGAGCCTTACAGTAGTCGCATATGATGTGTAACATTTGACATGTTATCACGCTCCATTTTCTTACTGGTACTACGATGAATGTATAGATTGAATTGGAGATTTGCTACTGTCACACTTGAACATCACATATTATATTGTAAATTAAGAGGAGGAATGAAACCACAAGTCTCTAGCCTATCTATAGACTACTAGAAATAATGTTCAATACAATCAAATATCCTAACTCCTGCTTGGTGCAAACTATTGTAATTACAATTAGATAAATCGTAATTTCATGTATATTCTGTTAAAATGACGCATCAAGTTATGATAGATATCGTTTAAATCGATAATCCGGTAGCAAAAATAATGGCCGGGACTGGTGTTCGAACCTGAGACCTCTTGATTCGCAGACCAAGATGCTATCCACGCAGCCATTACAACCACAGGAATTTAGACTACATGAAAGTTACTTATTTTCACGTGCCGGTAATAATATGGAAGTAATTTTTTATGCTCCATTAATATTTTGTTTTTTTTATCGATAATGTTCCTGCGTGGAATTGAGTTTTAAATTAGTTATGAATACGCCTACTTGACAGTAAAGGGAATTCCTATAGTGGTCCATGAAAGGATAGCCCAGTTCCTGTATAAAAACATTGATATATATTATATTGATCAGTGCATTACCGCAATGTGAGTTAATATCTGAATAGCCATTGTGCAGAAACATAATACCGGCTTTGCCGACTAGTTACAATGTTTCATATTAAAGCATATCATCATTTAAATACTGATACGAAGACATGTGTTTTGTGTTTCAATCAGTTGATACCAGAGTTCGCATGAGCGTTTACCGTTCAGTATGAAAGAGTTGAGCAAAGTTTCTCGGGGAGTAGATGCCCATCATTTTATCCAGAGATTGAAAAACAGACTCCTAATCAATCATAGGCTAATTGTTTTCTGCAAATATGAAATAAAGAATATTTTTACACCAAAGAACGACAACTTGAAGATGATTAATTGTAGGAATATCTGTAATGGCGCCTCCAAACCTTGAAGTAATCCGTATGTGATATGCATTCCACATGGCTGACAGTGCGTCATGGTACCAATCTCCAATGCCGCGCGCTCATTGTTTCCTCTCACCACTAGCAGCCAGGAGGGATGCGATCCAGCTGGCAGTGCGTCTTACACACTTCCGTCTGATCCACTTCCGTCCGATCTACTTCCGTCCGATCCACTTCCGTCCCATTTTTCAAAAACCACCACAAAAATATCCAGCAACCGAGTGGAAAGATGTTACACATCAAAAATAAGGTAGGACGACATCTAATGTGTAAATTTATTCAACTCGTAAATGCTTGTATTTTGTCATCTAGGCTTTGGTTGGTTGGTTCCTTGGTTTAGGGGCTTCGACAACGCGGTCATGTAGCCCTGTGTACTTTGGGTGTGTGTAGAATCTGTCTGATAGCCGGTGTTAATTGTGATGGCTGTATTTGTGTGTGTGTGTTATCTGTAATTCAGGTAAGGACTGCAGAAGATCAATTTCAAATAGTTTCTACGTTTATTACCAAATGCTATCGTCAACGGCACCTAGCTGTAAACTTGGCTAGTAGATGCCACCATAACCGGCTCCTGGCGATGAACATTGGAACTAAATAGAGCGTTAATCAAATCTAATCTACAAATTTAGCTTCACACAATTGTAGTTTGTGTACATGCCTTAAATCTATGACATCGCACCGCCGGCTTTACTTCCCCTCCGAAGGAAGGCTTACTGAAGGATTTTTAACGTTCTTAAAATATCCGATGATTTCGGCTAGGTTTGAACCCACAATCTTGGGCATAGAAGCTCAGCATGCTACCAACTACGCCAAAGAAGCTGCTCATCTATAATAGGTTTTCTGGATAGACCCACGACGTAAGTCACTATTGTTGTAGACTCATTCAGGCACTTTGTCATATAGTCAAAACCACATTAAATAAGTTACTAAAAAAATGGCCGCCACATTCGGTGTTGCCAACTTACATCATTTAACTCCAATAAGTCACCAAACACATCCATGTTACTGTGCATGTATCGCAAATGATACAAACTAAATGAAGGCCTTCTTACCAAAAGACATTTTACATAAAGTTGTGATGCAGTCCTTGCACAAGCTAGGGACATCTTGGACATCAGTCCTCAACGGTCAATCTTTTAAGCAATATTATGGTAGTGAAGTTTAAATTAAATTTTAAGTTAGCTCTTCTTTTAAACCATCATCTAAAATGCATAACTACAGAAACACCAATACTTGCTCAAGGTATTTTCCAGTTTTGCCGGGGAGCTATAGATGAACATGGGTTTTCTTCTTATAGGCTACATTTTTATAATTGGTCCAAAAATGCAGATCGTTCTATTTGAAGATGCATGTTTAGGAAAGGATTCGGGAGTAGGAGAGAAATAAAATAGCAAGTATTAGCGTATTATTTCTTTATTTTTGAAAAGTGCTCATTTCCTACATGTATAGGTATAGGGGCACAATTGAGACAATCTGTTGAAAGCCTAATGGCAATTCCCCATTGACTTGCAAGAAGATGGTTGTTCCAATGCTTAAGTCTGAAACCACTCGAAATAGTCGTGGATTTTAGGGGTATAAGACTGCAATGACAACTCAAGATTTATTCTTGGAATGGTAGAATGCAGTTGTTGTTGATTGAGTTAGGGGCTTTGCGACATCATGATCTTGTTATATCATCGTCACGAAGCCCCATGTGCTTGTGTGTGTGTGGAACCTGTTGCATTGTGATGGCTGTGGTAGTGTGTGTGTTGGCATTTGAAGCTAGGATTTGGAAGGAGGCGGGCGTGGCCTGTCCCTGAAGTTGGATGTGAGAAACCACGAAAAACCATTTCAAGGATAGGGGTTCCAACCCACTCGTCTACTAAGTCCGGAGATAGAATCACCCCATGGCCATGCACCTTAACACGCTTACCTACCCCAGTTGGTACAGAGGCGGTCAAATTATTATGGCAAAGCAGAATAGAACCAAGGTAAAAAAAAAAGAAAATCCACAGCCTGCTTCCAGTCGATCGACCGGGTCAGGGATGGAATGAATGAAGCCCCCATCTAGCGACGAGGATATGAACTGTGCCGGCTGCCGAAGCCTGTCGCACTCTCCTGGGGCAATGATTAAATCAACAACAGATGAATGAAATGATAGTGGAGAGTGTTACTGGAATGAAATTTGTGACAGGGAAAACCAGAATACCCGGAGAAATATATGACTGCCTCCGCTTTGTTCAGCACAAATCTCACATGGAGTGACCGGGATTTGAACCACGGATCCAGCGGTGAGAGTCCAGCCTGCTGCTGCCAAGCCACGGAGGCTACCTGAACAGAACCAAGGTCTTTATTGCAAATTAAGATACAATGAATTGAAATGGAAGATTTGATTTGAGTTCGATTCTCCGTTGCAGGACACTTCTCGGTTGAATTTTGTCATGTATTCACCTAATGTGCTACAAGATAATGCCTATATTTTTTTTGGCTGGTTCCTTAGTTTAGGGGCTGCGACTCCGCGGTCATGTAGCCCCGTGTACTTTGAGTGTGCGTAGAATCTGTGTGACAACCAGTGTTAATTGTGATGACTGTATTAGTGTGTGTTATCTGTTTTTAATTCAAGTAAGGACTGCAGACAATAATTTCAAGTAGTTTCTACTTTCGCTACCAAATGCTACCGTCCATGACACCTAGCTGTGAACTTGGCTGCTACTAGATGCCATCGCAACCAGCGCCCGGTGACGTACGTTGGAACTTAAGAGCATTAATCAAACCTAACCTACAAATTTTGCTTCACACAAGTTTAGTTAGTGGAAGGTTCTTTTACTTGCCATACATCTATGACATGGGCCCGCGGCTACAAGATATATTTTACGAAACAACATTGTATGTAATTACGCATTTTTACGCATTTACGGGGCTAGATACAGATAATGAAAATAATGATCGTGTGTCCTCCGGAGAGGCCGAGTGCAAGTCTTCCTAGTGACGCCCGTGGGCGACTTGCGCGTCGTAATGAGGATGAAATGATGATGAAGACGTCACACACACCCAGACCCCAAGCCACGGGAATTAACCCCAGGAGATTAAAATCCCTGATGGCTCAGCCGGGGATCGAACCCGGGGCAATTTGGGCCAAAGCCTAGCGCGCTAACCATTTAGCCACGGAGCCGGACTACATTCAGATTAAGGATCCAAACAATATCGATTTTAATATTATAACTGTGCCTGTCATAAATCTTGTACAACAATAAATTGTAAAAATTTCCAAAGGAACACACACATCTTGCTATTAGAAGGAAAGATTTAAATTTTCAAAATCAAGTTGTAACTATTTTTATCCATTTTTCAAAATTTGGTCCTTGCTTCATGCTGACTTTCGCCGTTTCGCTCACATCTCCCATTTTATATGAATTTTTTAGAATTTTCTTTTTTTAAAATGGGAGTTAAACCTTCAGCTACAAAATGAATCTTACGCAATCCTTTGTGGCATTAATTAGTCTTTCTATGAAACGTTAAAATATTTTTCGAGTTTGCGCAGAATAAAAATTAATTATTCAGTAAGTAGAAACCTTGCCGTAAATATACATTGGATATCTCAATTTCTTCTTCATAATTTCACAGTCACATTATATTTACTATATATATATTCGCTCACATTCCTCTTCTCGTCAGTCGTATAACCTACAAATTTTCCATGCACATATAATAACCACCTCACTGTTTTAAAGTCGAGCTGCTTTTTCATCAAGATTTATATATTTCATTTTATTAACATATTGTAACAGATCTGTTTTTTTAATAGTGTCTTTGAGCCTTTAGCCTATTGGTATTTTAAGTACCATTATTTTGATAACAAGTTAGGGAAATTTTTGTATGTAAGTCTTGCTTCTTTTCATATTTTATAATATAACGCTAAAGAAGGTCACAATGTGGCCGAAACCGGTACTGTGATTAAAGTACAACTATTTATTGAATCAAGATTTCTACTTACTGAATATTTAAGCTTCGTCAATAAGGACAAAGGCTGCCATGGCTTTTCAAAAATGAAATAATTACGTTTAATTTATTAATACTGTGGAAATGTGTGACATTCAACTTGTAGCGGAAGGTTAACCCGCTTAAAAGAAACGAAAAGTTCAAAAATTCCTATCAATATGGAAGATGAGGGAAACGGCGAAGGTCAGCACAAAGCAAGAACCAAATTTTGAAAAATTAATATAAATAGTTGCGATTTGGATTTTGAAATTTTAAAACATTACTTCTAATACAAGATGTGTGTGTTTAGGGGCAGATGACCTCGTAGTTCCTCCCCTTAAAACAACAATAACCAACCAACTAACTAACTAACTGTGTGTGTTTCCTTGGAACGGTATATGTTGTACAAGATTTATAACAGGCATTGTTAAATCGGTATTGTTCTGGCTGCTTAAGCTGTATGCTCCCCGTTAACCTTAAAGTGATTTTATCTTATTTTCTTTTCTTTTATAGAATATACTTATACATTAAAAGACGAATCATTAAGAAAATTAAACGTCTGGTGTTGAGTTAAAGAAAAACGTGGCGCTACATCCCATGAAAGGCTTAACAAGCGACCGCTGCTCCGTCATTTGGCCTGCAGATTATGGGGTGATGCGTGGTCAGCGCGTCGGGTCCCTTCAGCCGTTAATCTTGGTCTCCATGACCGGATCGCTGCCCCACTGTCAGACAGCTACTCATTTGTTCTCACGATATAGGTTGAGTGCACCCGGTTCCAGGCATCATGTCAGTTTCTAAAATCCCTGACGGAACCATGAATCGACCCGGGGCCTCTGAGTGTGAGACAGACACGCTACCCCAACACCAGAGGATCAGCCGAGTTTACCCTGTCCTAAAATTAAATCTCTCGCACTTTCATATTTTGTTACGAGTAGCGTATTGCATACCAATGTCTTGAATAGAAAGAATTATTTCACAGCAAATCATCGATTGAAAATCAATAATTTTATTAATTTCCAGCCACGTTAGCTCAATTGGCGGCAAAGACTGATCTGGTTAGGATGCCACAAAATCACAATATCTTCATCAGGATACAGGAAATCTATACTGTACGTTGTTGAAGATTCTGTGAACCAATTAACAATAAACAATTTGGTTCTATTCAGCTTTACCATAATAAACTGGCTATCTGTGTAAAGTTCATTTGAACTATAAAACAGTTTTTATGTACTGGGATTAGGTATTATAATATAATAAATTATACTTGATGCTGGCGACTGGAAACCTTTTATTCTCCCTTGCAAAAACTTTTTATACCAACAGAAAGAATAGCACACAAAACTAGCACAGAGTAAAGAAACAATCAAAGAACTCTAAGTTCTCCAAAGAACTCTTCGCTCATGGCCACCACACACTCCCTCCCCAGTGGTAACGCTAAGGAAGCGACGAGGGAATGTCACTCGTCTGCCAACTCTTGTGGTGACACAGGGACGAGGCTCAGGATGTTTCAGAGGAGTAGCTGGATCCGGAGGTGGAGATGTTGCGGGAGTGTCCGTTGTCAACGTTGATTGGGGTTCCTTAAGAAGGAATGCTGGCTTAAGCCGATCTATGGACACTGTTTGTGAGCCTGATGGAGTCTCGATATTGAAATGTTTGTTATTCCTTGACTGCACACGATATGGTCCGTTGTACACTGGTTGCAGAGGGCGTCGGTATCCATCCTGCCGAATAAACACGTATTCACACTTCATTAGTTCTGTGTGAACAAATATCTTGTTGCCAGAGTGGTGCTCTGATTGCACAGGTTGAAGTGTCCTGGTTTGTTCTTTCAGCTTGTATAAGAAAGTTGGAATATCTTCTGTATTCGAAGGTCCATTGAAGAAGTCTGAAGGTAGTTTAATTGGAGTTCCATAGATCATCTCTTCTGGAGTTGTGTTGTGATTGGGGATGATGTAGGATCTCAGTCCTAGCAGAACTAATGGAAGTTTGGGGCCCCAGTCGCTTGTTAGGTGAGCTTTCAGAGATGATTTCAATTGCCGATGCCAGCGTTCAATCATCCCGTTTGCTGCTGGGTGGTATGCTGTAGTTTTGATATGTTGGACGCCAAGTGATTGCGTGAGACATCTGAAGAATTCACAGTCAAATTGTCGTCCACGATCAGTAGTGATTGTATTGGGAACTCCGAAACGGGCAATCCAGTTTAAGAGTATTGTGGATGCAATTGTTTCTGCGGTAATGTCTTTTATTGGAACTGCTTCAGGCCACCGTGAGAACCGGTCGATCATGGTGAGTGCATATGAGTAGCCTTGGGATGATGGAAGAGGTCCAGCAATGTCAATGTTGACATAGCTGAATCGTTCTGTGACTTGCTCATATAGCCCGATGGCGCTGTGTGTTTGACGCCAGACTTTAGCTCGCTGGCAAGGGACGCATGATGATGCCCATAACTTGATATCCTTTTTCATCGACGGCCATACGTATCGTTGTTGGATGAGTTTGACCGATCCTTTTACCCCAGGATGTGACAGGTTGTGGATGGACTCAAATATGCGATGACGAAATGCAGTAGGGATGATTGGTCTGAGCTTGCCGATGGAATTGTCACAGATAAGTTCATAGTTATTGGGTAAAGGAAACACCTGGAATTTTAGAGAACATGCGCTTGCTTGCTGCAGATGTTTCAATTCCTCATCTGTAGCTTGATCTTTGGCAATCTCCTCCGTAGTAAAGCGTAAAGGAATACTGATGGAAGAAATTCGAGAACAAGCGTCAGCAGCCGAGTTATTTGTTCCTTCCACATACCTAATGTCAGTGGTGAACTGCCCTATAAAGCTCATGTGGCGTAGTTGCCCAGGGGTAGCTTTGTCGGGTCGTTGATTAAACATAAATGTCAAAGGTTTATGATCCGTGTGGATTGGGAATTCTCTATCTTCTAGCATATGTTTGAAATGTTTGACAGCTGAATACACAGCAAGAAGTTCTCTGTCATAAGTCGAGTAGTTCTTCTGTGTGTCGCTGAGTTTCTTTGAAAAGAACGATAAGGATTGGAGAATATCTCCTCTAACTTGGTGAAGTGAAGCACCCATAGCAAATTCAGAAGCGTCAACCATCAAAACCAACGGTAGTTCATAGGAAGGATGTGCGAGAGGAGCTGCATTAACAAGACTGGTCTTCAAATCTGAGTATATCGTTTGAAGTTCATTTGTCCAAGTAATTTTTCTTTTGTCGTTCTTCTTTGCTTCGTGAGTGATGTCAAAGAGTTTAGCCTGCATATTGGCTGTATGAGGAAGTGGTTGACGATAGAAGTTGATTAGTCCTAAGAAACGACGCAAGTCTTGGATTGTTTCCGGGAGAGGATAGTCTTTGATTGTTTGTACGCGATCTGGCAATGAAAGGATACCATTGGCAGAGATCAGGTAACGAAGAAATGGCACTTCTGTCACTCCAAAGATGCATTTGCTAATATTGATGTTAATATTGAACTGACTGAGGCGCTCAAATAATAAATACA
Organism: Meconema thalassinum; assembly: GCA_946902985.2. Classification (NCBI taxonomy): domain Eukaryota; kingdom Metazoa; phylum Arthropoda; class Insecta; order Orthoptera; family Tettigoniidae; genus Meconema; species Meconema thalassinum. The sequence continues at coordinate 242,814,379 of OX336394.1, read as the reverse complement.
GGTGCCGTTCATGTTCATCTTCACTGGAGGAAGCTATAAGTATACCATCGATGCAGCAGTAGGTGAAATCAAAATCTCGTAGAATGTTATCCATATATCTCTGAAAGGTCTGTGCTGCATTGCGTAATCCAAGGTAGGGAAACAAATTCAAACAGTCCGAAGGGGGTTATTACTGCAGTCTTCGGAATATCGTCAGGATGAACTGGTATGTGATGGTATGCGCGTAGGAGATCGATCTTGGAAAATACTTTTTTTTTCCGTCCAGCTGACTGTTGAAGTCTTGTATATTGGGTATTGGGTAGCGATCAGGTTGAGTGATGTTGTTCAATGCCCGATAATCACTACAAGGACGCCAAGATCCATCTCTTTTGGGTACAAGGTGGAGAGGACTAGCCCAACAGCAGTTCGAAGGTCGACAGATTCCCATATCGATCATCTGCTGAAATTCTGCCTTGGCAGCTGCAAGTTTCTTTGGTGGTAATCGCCGTGCCTTAGCTGAGACTGGATGTCCAGTTGTTATGATGGGGTGCATCACACTGGAATGAGGACTTGAAAAATTGATTCGTTCTTTCAGGAGGTCAGGGAACTCTTTGTTAATTTCGGCGTACTTTTGATCTGGAGGGATGGTATGGAGTGATTCGATCACTTCTGTTTTGATCAAGGTAGCTGGCGAGGAGAGGTTAGTCGTACTGTCTATGACACATGTTTTTCAGGTCGATTAGCAGGTTGAAATTGTGGATAAAATCAGCTCCAATTATAGGTGTTTGTACTTCTGCTATCAGAAAATTCCAACAGAAATGTCTGCGTAAACCTAAATCTAGTTTGAGAAGTCGCTCACCATATGTTTTGATTGGACTGCCATTGGCTGCATACAGTTGCCTTTTTGACACTCGCCCTTGTTCCTTGAAAGAAGTAGGGAGTACGGAGATATCAGCTCCTGAATCTATGAGGAATTTGTAGCCAGTCAATTTATCAATAATAAACAAGCGGCGCGATACCAAGCTCCGATCACATGCCGCGTCCAGTGGGGAGCGAGCTAGTTTTCCGGCACACTGACGTTGCAACGATAGAAGCAAGGGCTGGTGCATTTCTTAGCTCTATCTCCAAACTTAAAATGATAACAGCAAAATGATTTGTTTGGGTTATATCTACTTGTTGGTGTTTTGGAACGTGACCTTGAGTCTCGCAATCTAGATTGAGATCTGGTTCTCAGTTCGTTGACACTTAAAGTTAACTGAGAAATCTGCGCTTCAAGGCGTGAAAGTCTGTCTGTTTCTAAGTTGAGGTTAGGTTGGTCTCTAAAACTCTGTTGCGTGGCTTGGGTACTGTATATGTTGTGTGTGGGAGCTGAAAATTCCATTATTCTGTCGGCCAATATTGCCAAATTGTCCAACATATCACTACTTGACGCTAATATAGAACGCACATTGTCGGGTAGCCGCTGGATAAATATCGTGCGTAATAAATCGTCCTTAACTTGTGTTCCCGTCAAATTTCTCATTTCCCTAAGCAATTGGGACAGTTTCTTGTCTCCTAAGTCTAATTCCGTCAGAAGCTTGTTAACTTTACGTCCCTCCGATTCTCCGAACTCTTGGACAAGCCGTTTTTTCAAGTCGGAGAAAGGCGTATTGGACAGGGGCTTGCACAGAAAATCAGATATTAATTCAGGTACATCGGCATCTAACGCACCCAGCACATGATTAAACTTGGTAAGTTCGGCCGTTATCCCTGCTATAGCAAACAGCGCTTCTATTTGCATGGCCCAAACCTTGACGTTTTTGCGCCAGTTAGGAGGAATTTTTACTGCGACACGGGCTATCTCCGCGTCGTTTTGAGACACTGGTCGTATCTGTAATGACTGACCTGGTATTTCTTCTCCGTTGCACGACATCACGTCGGGGTCACCAATTTAGGTACTGGGATTACGTATTATAATATAATAAATTATACTTGATGCTGGCGACTGGAGACCTTTTATTCTCTCTTGCAAAAACTTTTTATGCCAACAGAAAGAATAGCACACAAAACTAGCACAGAGTAAAGAAACAATCAAAGAACTCGAAGTTCTCCAAAGAGCTCTTCGCTCATGGCCTCCACAAGTTTATGTTCGACCATGGTGAAATGTAAACATTATATGTCAGAAAACTGTACTATAATGAGGGTCATTATAGTACAAGTCTTCATTATAATACAGTTTCTCCACCAATCAGAGCTCAAGATTTTCATTACGAAACAGTTGTGTGACCAATTAGGTAAGCACATGCACTCAAAATCCAATGTCGGACATGAATTACACGATTTTAAAGTTGACAATCCAGGATATCCGATCAACCATTGTAGTTACAAGGCCAAACACAAAGACAAAATCAGCACGAACCTTTACAGTAACAGGAAAATACTATGAAATATGCAAGGAATTTATGATCTACGTCCAGAAGTTTGCAATTCTCCATCCTTCGGTATAAATTACCGACATGGAAAATGCACCGTCCTAAATGTTGGCATAAATACACTGGAGAATATGGGAAAAGAAATAGTCTGTACCTTAATATCCCCAACCCCAATTTCTGCACAGAGCATTGGTTTCGTACGATTCGGCGACAATTTTAGTGAATGCTGGTGTTGATATAACCGCTTTGAACGTCATGGAGGCAGCAAACATATGCCATTAGATCCACGGAAATCAATAACCCAGCTCTCTGTTCCGCCAGATATCATGACTGTTCTATGTGGGACTCCATTGATTTGCCTTCCGTTGACATTCTATACGCATTGAATTTGAAGAATAACTAGTTGATAATACGATACATTTTAATTTTAAAGCGTTGTAACGCCTATTGTGTGTTATTTGAACAACATAACAAAATGGTCCCCCATAGTACCTGTGCGCTTTCTGTTGGTGCTAGTTTAGGATAAAAAATGTTTCAAAGCTTTGAAATTTGTTATTGGGTAGAGAGCAAATGCTGAGTCCACACACTTCCCAAGAAGAGAAGAAGAAGAAAGCTTTGCAAGGTCTTTGATCCTTAGTGGGGTGGGAACCCAGTGCATGCGCTCTGTTCACTAAACTCAACTGACAGAATCTCAACAGATATTTATGAATATTTATGTTAGAACTTATAATAAAGTTATAATTATTGTCGAACATAAACAGTCGTATGCAACTCGCTTATAATGGTAATTAAGACACTCGTATGGAAATTATAAAACTCGCTTCGTTCGTATTATAAACATACTCGTGTCTTAATTATTGTCATTATATGCTCGTTGCATAACGTACTATTTCTAAATGTAAAGAAATATGAAAATTGTTCTAATGGTCATTGCAATCTTGGTTTCTTGAAACGTACTCATTCTCTGTCCCTATAACTCATCCACCGACGACGTAGCCGCGCGCATTGAGTCGATCATCACGACCGTGATCGGGAAGCTGTAGCAAGTCCGGAGATCAGAGGTTCGAACCCTGGCACTGACAGCGGTTATCCAAAGTGTAGTTTTCCCCACTTCTTCCAGGAAAATACCGGGATAGCATCTTATTTCAAGTCCCGGGGCACCTACCCTATTCCCCATCCTAATAGTTACAGTCACACTCTCATCATTACAGTCACCACACAAACACAGGTTATATTGAACACACACCTAAGTACACGGGGATGATACCAAGATGTTTCAAGCCCCTAAAACGAATTAACAACATCCTTAACCTCCCCCTTAAGCCTACCGTTTAAAATATAAGAGTTCATAAGCTAGGCTGCGGATTCATATGTACTAAAAACAAAGAAACATACAAGCAAAAATGCTCGAACAGTTAGGAAACATGCCCAACCACCAAAAATGATGACAGCAGACTTCAGGCTTCAGAAATGAAGTTTCTAAAAGTATGCTTCAAAAAACTAGGAAAGACAAAGTATGAATTGAGAAGATTAGTGAACAAGCTGGAATAAATCAGTCCCTGAAGGAGACGATAACTAGTGCACGTTTGCGATGGTTCGGTCACGTCAAACGTATGGCTGAAGGAAGAATTGAAAAACAATTTGTTACATACTGAGATTACTGGAAGGAGAACCGACAGTAGTGGCTACGCGGGCTAAAGCGCTGCGTTAGGCCATGGGGCCAAGCTCTCTGCTGACTCGGTAGACGCGTGGGTTCGAGCCCCACCGTCGGCTGTCCTTGAAATGGTTTTCCGTGGTTTCCCATTTTCAACACCAGGCAAATGCTGGGACAGTACCTTCTGACAGGCCACGGCCGCTTCCTTCCTCATCCTTGCCCAGTTTCATTCATCTTCACCCATTCCATCTCTCATCCCGACGCGCAGGTCGCCCACGGGCGTCGAATAGAAAGACCTGCACTCGGCCTCTCAGGAGACCACACGACAAAAAAAAAAAAAAAAAAAAAACTGGAAGGAGACCTGTTAGTAGATCTAGGAGGAGATTGGTGGACCAAGTGAAGTAAGTTAACACATCCAAGGGAATCAACTAGGATGAAGTCTTAAAGGAGCTGTGGTACATGAATAGACTAAAATGGAGAGCGCTCGTAAACCACACCCGGGAAACTTGATGATGATGAGTTAGGAAAGCATGCATTAAACAAGTAGTTCCGTGAAGAACTATACAGCCTATTTTCATATATCATACTCATGTTAATTGCCCCTATCAACATACAACATTTCAGTTTGATTGCTGTGATAGGTCGTAGATATTGAGAACCATCTAAATATTTCAGATGGTCGCCAGGTTGGATTTTTATTTATGTACTATTACATGAAGATTATTGTGTACGTGTGGCATTCAAACTTCAATCGCATGATTAGGACACAATACGTAAAAATGAGATTTTAAAATTTCGCACAGCTGCCATCTTGTGGTTATGAAAACAATTGAAATAAATTAGATGCCAGTTGATTAACATTTGTAAAAGCATTTAACGTGCAAAATTTCACTGCAATCGGATGGTTAAATCGCAAAAAACGTCCATTTAAATATTTATACTTCGCTTCGCCGCCATGTTGGATTTGTGCTCACCAGGTTACTGAAAGTCCTATAGATGAGCTTATGTTCATAGCCTCTATGAACATAAGTTCAGTTTGATTGCTGTAAAAGATTCGTAGATATTGAGAACCGTCAAAATATTTCGGATGCTCGCCAGTTTGGATTGTTATATGCATAGGCCATAGAGGTATGTACCAATAAAGGAAAATTATAGCGTAGCTTCATTATTCAAACTTTCACTTCGATCGCATGATTACGACACAAGAAATAGAAACTTAATTTTAAAATTTCGCACAGCCACCATCTTGAGGTTAAGTAAGAAATTGAACTAAATTAGATGCCAGTGCATTACAATATGTATAATCATTTACTGTACCACTTTTCACTGTGCTCAGATGGTTAAATCACGAGAAAAGTCTGTTAAAATGTTTAAACTTCGCATGGCGTGTGAGTTCGTTTCCCACCTTGGCCGTCCTGAAAATTGTTACCGTTCAGCTTCCAGATACTGTCCTTGCGGCGGTCGACGTCATCTATGTTACGTTGCTCCGTGAAACGAATATCTTTATGAGGCGGCATATTCTATGGTGTTCTCTATGATTGGAGGCAGGAACTGAGTGAGGGTTGTGTATCAGACTTCAGCATTCAGTACGTGCTACATGCATGTTATTTAACGACCACGATGTCCAACCACCTCAAGTGAAAGATTCGCTTTTTTCGCTATCGTTTAACTTCCAGGATCGGCTTTTCCCGCGGACTAAGCGAGGGATCCCACCTTTACCACCACTCAGGGCAGTGCCCTGGAGCTTGAGACTCTGAGTTTGGGATACAACTGGGGTGTGTGACCAGCACCACGCCCAGGCGGCCTCAACTGCAAAGCGAACAGGGGGCCTGCTGAAGAGATGGGAAGTGTGTGATGGGCAAGGAAGTGGACAGGAGGCGGCAGTGGACTTACTGTAGGGACCATCCCGGCATTTGCCCGAAGACGAAGTGGGAAACCACGGAAAACCACTTCGAGGATGGCTGAGGTGGGAATCGAACCCGCTCTACTCATTTGGGCCACCCGAGGCTAATACCACTTTTCATGTTTCGTGGCAGAGCCGTGAATCGAACCCAGGACCTCTGGGGCGACAGCTAACCATGCTGACCGCTACGCTACGGAGGCGTATATCTTTTACAAAGCAGATTTACTAGCGTGTTCAAACTCTAGAGAACGAACCATGACATCCCAATCAGGAACTTCTGAGTTGTATCTAAGATTTAAAAGGTTTGGTTTCACCCGGGATCGAACCAGGGACCTTCTGCGTGTAAAGCAGACGTGATAACCACTACACTACGGAACCCCTTGATCCTACTTGCTACAACTATTGTACTACTGCTATGAAGTTCATTTAAGCTTATAATATGTCGGAAAACTCACCGAGCGTTAAAATGGTTGAGGAGAGGTGGAATTGACATTTACAAATGTGGCAACAGGGCACTATTCAGTGACGTCTTTGTAACCAACCCAACATTTAAACAGCTTTCCTTTCACATCAGTTGAATTATTTGTTCAGCTTTCTACTGCACTAGAGCAGCTGTAATACGGGCACTGCAACCTGTTTCCTTATCGCACGTCAAACTGCACAACTTTCTTCAGCAAACCAGAGTATTGAATTCATTTATTTCAAGAAGTAAGTGGTGTGCTAACTCTAACAGCAGATGAGGCAATTGTTGAACGGACAAATGTTGCCATAGTGGAGGTACAGTAGGCCTATATGAGGAGTGGTCCCCTGTAATGTTCGACGAGACCAGAACCTGGCTTTCACACTTGAACTTGGATACTACAGGGTCATCGCAAAATAATGTCTAGATTTTAAATAATTGCTATAACAAATCTATTACAACTAATGTAGTGGATTTGACCTTAAAATTCGTGGAAAATATAACATTTAACATTTTTTCATACCTTAGTAAGTTTCATTGTTTCTTTATATGAAAACAAAACAAAAATAGGCTTATGAGATCACCTTTTGTCCGTTTGTGTGTGTATGTGTATGTGTGTGTCGTCGTCCCCCCCCCCTAATACGTTCTAAACGGCTGGAGCGATTTCAATGAAACTTGGTAGGGTCATAGTACTATTTCAGCCGACCCCGAGCGTGTCCTTCAAATTTTATTACGTCGCAGAAATCCAACATGGCGGCTGTGCGAAATATTTAACCGGTATTCTATATCTCCGAAACTATTACTGATATCACCCTGAGAATTTGCACGGTGATAAAGGGCACTACTAAAAGTTCGTCTATGAACCTGGACGGACGAACAGCGTAAACAGGCCAGCGAACGCATGAAGGAGTATTGGGTGCAGAGAAAACTTCGCACCAAGAAAAATAAATTAAGTTGTAGCGTGATCCTAAGTGGTCCATTCGCGTGTAAAAAAACCAACATAATAATGAAACTCTCCCTCCCATTCCCCCAAACAAACAAACGTAACTGCAGACGAAATGATGTCCCTGCGTAGTATTCTGCTCGCCGTAGCTGTCCCTCTTCAGGTGTGAATGTCCTCCGTAGAGGATGTTTGAATTCACGGACGTGTGGTATGACGTCACCAGCGGTGTGGACGGTTACTATGAACTGAATGGAGCCAGTTTGGTCCGGTTGTTCCAGCAGGTGCTCTGTCGCGAAGACCCTGCACCTAATGCCCACAGGCATGGTCATATCACACTCGGCCACTTTCATTCGTAATCGTTCAGTGCAGCACACATTTGTTAGCCTGTTAACATTTATGAAATAAGTAATTCCTATTTTCATACCTCTATCAACATACAAAATTTCAGTTTGTTTGCTGCAATACATTCGTAGATATTGAGAACCGTCTAAATATTTCGGATGGTCGCCATGTTGGATTTTTATATATGCAGGTCTTATAGTTATGTACTATTACATGAAGATTATTGTGTAGGTGTAGTACTCAAACTTCAATCCAATGATTAGGACACAAGAAACGAAAATCAGATTTTAAAATTTCGCGCACCTGCCATCTTGTAGTTTTGAAAACAATTGAAATAAATTAGATGCCATTGGATTAAAATTTGTATAAGCATTTACCGTACCAAGTTTTACTGCGCTTGGATGGTTAAATTACGAGAAAGGTCCATTTAAATATTTATTTTTCACGTCGCCACCATGTTGAATTTGTGCTCATCAGGTTATTGAAAGTCCCTTAGGTGAACTTATAGCCTCTATCAACATACATTGTATTCTATATCTCCGAAACTATTTCTGATATCAGTGTAATGTGCCTACTGCACATGCCGTCAGATTCATGAGACGTATCACAAATATAATATCAATAGTAATTAATAAATACATTCAAACAAATTCAAATTATTATTATTATTATTATTATTAATAATAGTTCGCGTGTGAAAACATACGGTTTTTCCGTCCAGTAAGGGGTTGATACCTTTACGAAAACCATATATATCTTTGTGTAATACATAAAACAATACATTTGTGGACTAAAAAGCTATTACTAATAATAATAATAATAATAATAATAATAATAATAGCTGTGTGTGGTCTGCGGATAGGCCTGGGTGCAGGTCACTCGAGCTTAAGAAAGTAGGCGATCTGCGCGTCGTGATAAGGATGATGTAAATGATTGAGACTTATACAAACACCCAGTCCAGGAGAGAAGGGAATGAGCCTAACCAACCGTAGTTAAAATTTTCGCGTTTGATATTCGATGCTTCAAAAAATATCCCATTGTAGAAACTGCGAAGCTTCGAAGCTACAAAACTTCGATTTGCAACGAATATGGCAGTTGGAAATGGTCAAAGTTAGAAAGGTCCTTCTATTTTATTGTTTTCTTATTTTGTTTTCGTTTCTTTAGTATTCGGGTGAGGTTCGGTTCGGAGTTAAAGAAGAGGGCAATTTCCATTAAGCTCTGTAACTCTTGGTAGTTCAGTTAATGGCGGTTGGGAGGAAGGTCAAGTCTGGGGTCCATTTTTCCGTTTTGTGTTCAGTATTGATTAGGTTGGAAATTGCGTGGTTTTATTCATTTTGGAATACTTTTCACGAATAGAAGACAGTGGAAATCTCTTTCCAAACTTTGCTGATGTGTATTCCGTACCCTTTGAACAATCTGACACCAGCAGTTGGTCTTTACCTAATATGTCAAAACTTTTACTTGACGTTTTTTAAGAGTTCCAGGTTCATACTAGAGTTATTTGAGGGTGCGCTAATGCGAGAGAGCCTTGTCAGTAGATTTACTGGCACGTTAAAGATTCCCTTCGGGGCAAAATTTCGACATCTCGGCGTCTACCGATTTGGAGAGACTGTTCGTGTTGAAAGTCCAAGTGTCTTTATGTTAAGTAGCCTTGCTCCTTAAATCGTGCACAAGTCCGCTCGGCCAGCTTCAGCAAGTCCGGAGATCGCAGGTTGGAATCCGGGCGCTGACAGCGCCTATCCTGAGTATGTGTTTCCCCACTCTCCCTCCAGGCAAGTGATGGGATAGTACTGTACCTTACGTTAAATCCCGGGGCACATACCCAATCCCTGTCCCTGATGCAGTTACACACACTACTACAGTCATCACAGGAATACAGGATATCAAACATACATCCAACTCCACAGGGATGATGACCAAGATGGCCCATGCCTCTTAAATGAATTAATAACAATAAACTTTATTTTAGTAATTATCAGAACATATGAGCAGCTTGTTTTCAATACTGAGTATCTCCAAAAATTAATAAAAAAATGTTTTGGTTGATTCGGTAACATTTGCCTCAGCTGTATTGGATGGTAAAATATTTTTCGATCAAATGTTAATATTTCCCTTTGATAAGGCTGTGAGATGCTTTTCGTTCAAAACTGAAAATATACATCACTTATAATATAATGAAATAAATGAATATTTAAAAGAAAGAAAAGGCATTTAATTTCGAATTGTACCTATTAATATTATTTTTAAAATAAATATCACGAATTAGAAAAATGAATGAAATATCACCATTTCCTTTTTCTTTAACTAAATAAATCCATTCATTTTTATCAATCTTTTATCAATAACTTTGTAGGTACTATGTATAATTTGGTGATAGTATGTTGCTCTTTTTAGCTATCATTCAAACCATATAGCCTACTAGCAGGCACCCGCGGCTTCGCCCGCGATCAAGACAATGGGGACGATGCATTATTGCTGATAATTGGTCTATTCTATTACAGCAATCGCGGCTATAGGTGGGTCCATTCTAATTCTGAATATTCTGATGCATACAGTATATTGATATGAGCAGCAAAGTGGGAATTTTATAGAGTTGTGAAAGTCTGCAGGGTTCGATGTTACATTATGTTAACACATTTTAAAATTACGTTTTTGGTTTTGCCACCTTCAGCTGAGACATAACGATTTTGTTGTCCGGATGCTCGCGAGCACGCCACATACAGTTGCCCATGGGGAAAAATGGTTTTATCTAAATGTACACGTGCTACTGTTAAGTGTGTGCCATTGCGCTTTGTTAAAGAAATTGCGAATATTGTTTGAAGAGGGAACTGCACTCTTGCACACTGGAATGGCAAATCTATCGGAATATGGGGAATTAAAAGTATTCTTACTTAAGCTATTCTGGATGTAATTTGGCCATACTTATTGATCATTTGAACGTCAACATATCGCTATTAATAGACCTATAGTTAAATATCTCTCACCTTGGCCGCTGATGTACATTATGTAGTCTCTTCCAGTGATACATCCCAGGGATTGAAATTCTCCAACCACCCTTTTGCCTCACATGCCTCTCTAAGTAATTAAAATTCCTGATTGTTGTTGTTTGAGTCTTCAGTTTTTTAACTGGTTTGATGCAGCCCTCCATGTCTCCCTCTTCTGAGCTAATCGTTTCATCTCTACATAGCTACCGCACCCTACATCCGAGGCAATCTGTTTAACCCTGGTTTACCCCTACAGTTCTAGTCCGCGACCCTCCCATCCATAACTAAGCTTGCTATTCCTGGGTGTTTTATGTGTCCTACCCTCCTATCTCTTCTCTTCATTAGCAGTCGCCAGAAACATCTCTCCTCTCCCACTCGTCTTAATACCTCTTCAATTGTTACCCTATCTACCCATTTGATCATCATTCTCCTGTATCACCACATTTTTAAAGCTTCAATTACCTCTTTTCTGCTGCACCATTAGTCCATTAGTCCAACTCAGCAACATTTCTAGGTTTAAGCCGTGCCTTGTGCGGGGATTCAATGGCCGTGAAAGACAAAATACCAACTTTATTGAAATAAGTTTGCCCAATTCCTCAGTAAGAGTAATTAAGAAAAAGAAAAAAAAATTAAAGTGACAGCCGGTAGAATACGACACATTCGACTGATAATATGGCTTGCTGATCATGGTAAAAAACGAAAAAGAGCAGATCAAAATTGGCAAACAAAAATATTCAGTTAACAAAAAACAAATTTATAAATAAAATGAAAGCGTACCGTGCAAAGTAGAAAGCATCTTAACATTGTAAATTGGAGTAAAGATCTGAAAGCTCGCTTACATTAACCAGCTCAAAGAGTATAAAATTGACTCAAAATCACGATCGTATCCGACCCCAAAAGCCACCTCTATAAATAAAATATATCTCATTTTACGCGTATCAATGCGAGGAGCATGTTCGTGGTTAGACGTGGGATCCGAACCCCGCGTTTTTAAGGCCCTAAAACGAACGGTTTTCGAATATTGCCAGAAAACTATCCCCGGTCTGCGAAATTTCAGCGGTTGCCATAGTAACGTTGATCTGTTTATCAGAGGGAACACAGTTATTTGGGAATACCTCTGAAACCGTTCATTTTAGGAACTTAAAAATTGTGTTTCGGGGTCCCTACAGGACCTCCGAGTATTGATTCTCGTATCTGGCGGCTTAAAATGAGCTAAATCCGAACTTTGTACCGACTGTCCTTGCTCAGTGCCAAAGGGCCGAAAAAAGTCACTTACAAATTGAATGTTCAAAAACCGTTTCTTAGTGAACCTCTACATACTCGGATCAACCAACATGCAAAATTTCAGCTTTCTAGGTCTAGTGGTTTGAGCCCTGCGGTGATGAGTCAATTTTAATAGATGAGACTTTCCAAGTCGATTTCATCGTAGAAATATGGAATATAGCTCTTTTTGCGCGTATCAATGCGAGGAGCAATGTTCGTGGTTTCCACTTCTGTGAAGTGGGAACCGAACCCCACGTTTTAAGACCCTAAAAGGAAAGGAAGGAAGGAAGGAAGGAAGATTGTAGTTTTACGTGACCGTGAATCTTGTGATTATGAGCCACGGGACCTCCTTTTTACGTGGAATCCGAACCACAGGACATGGCATTTCACTTCGAAAATCTCACATGCATTGACCGGGAATCGAACCCGGACCGCCTTGGTGAGAGGCATACAGCTAGACCGCTGAGACACCACACCCCTGACCCTAAAAGGAACGTTTTTCGAGATATTGCCAAAAAACTATCCCCGGTCTGCGAAATTTCAGCGGTTGCCATAGTAACGTTGATCTGTTTCTCAGAGGGAACTCAGTTATTTGGGAATAACTCCGAAACCGTTCATTTTAGGACTTAAAAATTGTATTTCGGGGTCCCTACAGGACCTCCGAGTATTGTTTCTTGTATCTGGCGGCTTAAAATGAGCTAAATCTGAACTTTGTACCGACTGTCCTTGCTAAGTGCCAAAGGGCCGAAAAAAGTCACTTACAAATTGAATTTTCAAAAACCGTTTCTTAGTGGGCCTCTACATACTCGGATCAACCAACATGCAAAATTTCAGCTTTCTAGGTCTAGTGGTTTGAGCCCTGCGTCGATGAGTCAATTTTGGATGGTCAATGCCAAAGGGCCGAAAAAAGTCACTTACAAATTGAATTTTCAAAAATCGTTTCTAAGTGAGCCTCTACATACTCGGATCAACCAACATGCAAAATTTCAGCTTTCTAGGTCTAGTGGTTTGAGCCCTGCGGTGATGAGTCAATTTTGGATTATATATAATAGATTACTTCATTTTGAAAATCCTCTCTGAAGATATATGTTTTGCCTCTCTCCTGTAAAATTTATGATTGTGGAGATAATCAGTTTTGAAAAAAAAAAAAGATACGAGCCTTGCCGTAGTCGCATATGATGTGTAAAATCTGACATGCTATCCTACTATGAAATTGAGATGAAATATATGTGAAGTCATCTGACATGTTATCCTACTATGAAATTGGGGCGAAATATATGTGAAGTCAATTCTTTTCCTGTACTCCTCCAGTTTTTAATATTTCCTTACGTTTCTTTTGTCGATAATTTCGCATATATTCTGCTCTGGACTTACCCATCTCTGCAAATCACAAAATTAAACAAGATGTTCAGTAAAGAACATATAGCCTACTTTCTCCTAAATGCATGGGTATCGTTATAACTATTTGTCCTTTTCAAGGAGTATAATTGAATGTTGGTTGTAGTAGCTTGTTGAAATACAACGTGCTATACGGATATTAAACTTGAATATGAGGTGCCCTTTGCTAGTGTTACCTCTGTAAAAAAAAAAACATTCAATTTGGTTTCATCGTGTTTGAATTTATATGGGGAATCGATTTGCACACATACATGGCCGCTATCTGCAAACTATTGGGCTGATGACCTTGTAGTTCAATCAAAAGATGCGTCCCACAAAAAGGTATGTTGTTGCAGAATTTGGTAGGGATCAAATGATAGGTTTGTCGTAATTTGATTTAAAATTTCAACATTTAGGTGGCTGCCATTCCGTTTCCGTCAAGATGGCGGCGATATAAAATATTACACTGAGGTGCCCTTTGCTAGTGCTACCTCTGTACCAAATTTCGTTCAATTCGGTTCTACCGTTTTTGAATTGATAGGGGGAATCGATTTACACACATTCATGGCCGCCATCTGCAAACTATTGAGCTGATGACCTTGCAGTTTAGTCAAAAGACGCTCACCATATGAATATATGTTGTTGCAAAATTTGGTAGAGATCGGATGATTGGGTTAGTCTTAATTTGATTTAAGCTTTGAACATTTGGGTGGCTGCCATTACGTTTCCGTCAAGATAGCGGCAATATAAAACAAAACACTGATGTGCTCATTGCTAGTGCTACCTTTGTACCAAATTTTGTTCAATTCGGTTTCACCGTGTTTGAAAAGATGGGGGAATCGATTTGCACACATACATGGCCGCCATCCGTAAAGTATTGGGCTGACGACCTTGTAGTTTGGTCAAACGATTCTTCATACATAAATATATAGTGTTGCAAAATTTGATAGAGATCGGATGATTAGGTTGGTCGTAATTTAATTTAAGCTTTTAACATTTCGGTGGCCGCCATTACTTTTCCGTCAAGATGGCGGCGATATAAAACATGACACTGAGGTGTCCTTTGCTAGTTCTACCTCTGTACCAAATTTTGTTCAATTCGGTTTCACCTTGTTTGAATTGATGGGGTGAATCGATTTGCACACATACATGGCCGCCATCTGCAAACTATTGGGCTGATGACCTTGTAGTTTAGTCAAAGGACGCCCGCCATATAAGTATATGTTATTGCGAAATTTGGTAGAGATCGGATGATTAGGTCAGTCGTAATGTGATTTAAGCTTTGAATATTTCGGTGGCCGCCATTACTTTTCCGTCAAGATGGCGGCCATAAAAAACATGACACTGAGGTGCCCTTTGCTAGTTCTACCTCTGTACCAAATTTCGACCATTTCGGTTTCACCGTGTTCGAATTGTTAGGGGGGCGGGGGGGGACAGACATTCAGAGTACACACACTCTCTCACACACACACACACACACACACACACACACACACACTCACACACAGACACATACACAGACAGACACACAATTTTTGGCCCTGTGTAGATCTCATAAGTCTACTTTCATTTTTTGCAAAAATCGAAAGTAGGCTAAAAAAGGGGCGTCACTCCGAGTCCTACACCACCTCATACAAGTCCCTAGCATGATTGATTCGCGAGATATTAAAAAGCCGATGACCTATTAGTTTTGGGTCCTTTGGTTAAATTAAGCGGGCTATAGGAAAACGGGGGTGTCTCCCCGAGTTTTAGGACACGCCTAGCTAAGAAGAAATGTAAAATTGTAGAAATTAACCTAAAAGTATGAAAAAGGTCCGCACTAAAATATTTATTCGAATAATTCCATATTACTTACACGCATTTTATTTAGAATGAACTCATAGTGCTACCTTGTGTCAGCAAACGTGACGGATCCCTTCGTGTTATTACCATCGGTAAGTTCTCATTACTATTATTTCTACAATAACTACTTGTAAAACTCCAGTGACAAATCCTTTCAGCAAATATGATATAATAGTGCTGTATTTTGGCCGACAGTACCTCGAGTGCTTACATTAAATAAGAATACAGCAAAAGTAGTAAGATTTAATAAATCATAATTGTTTTCAGCAAATATGATATAATGAATATTTTCACACCAAAGAACGGCAACTTGAAGATGATTTAATTTAGGAATTTCTTTAATGGAGCCTCCAAACCTTGAAGTAAACCGTATGCTATATACATTCCACATAGTGCTTTATTTTGGCCGACAGTACCTCGAATGCTAATATTAAATAAGAATACAGTAAAGTAGTAAGATTTAATAAATCATAATTGTTTTCAGCAAATATGATATAATGAATATTTTCACACCAAAGAACGACAATTTGAAGATGATTTATTGTAGGGATATTTTTAATGGGGCCTCCAAACCTTGAAGTAAACCGTATGCGATTTACATTTCACATAGCCACATGGCCGACAGTACGTCGTTGTACCAATCTCCGGCACCGCGCGCGCTCATTGCTTCCGTCCCATTTCCGTCGTCCCACTTCCGTCCCTGTTTACCAAATCACCCCCACAAAAAAAAAAAACCAGCAACCTAGTGGAAAGATGTTACACATTAAAAATATCCAGCTCTTATATTGGCTATATTTTGACATGTTTAGTGTGTTAACGTCTGAGGTCTACTAGAGTACTCTCGATATCCAGAATATTGGCACTGGGTGGGTTATGAAGTAGTAAGGGGCGTGGTGGCGCAGCGGTCAAGCTGTTGGCCTTTTTTTTTTTAATCCACGGTGGACCGGGTCAATGAATGTGAAATTTTCAAAGTGAGATGCCATGTCCTGTGGTCCGGATTTCACGTAAAACGGAGGTCCCATGGCTCGTGTTCGCGAGATTAATGGTCAAGTAAAAACTACAAATGTCCTTCCATTTTGGATATGAAGTACGAGCTGATCTCACACATACTGAAAAGATTGGGAAACCGAGCTGGCCACAGGAGGAATTCTACTAGACGTGGGCAGTCCATAGACACATGTGTCATTTGTGATTGGAGCTAGGATTTAGCTGCCACCCCGACATTTACCTGGAGAAGAACTGGAATACCACGGAAAACCACGTTCGAGATGGCTGAGGTAAGAATCTCCCGATGCCAGCGAGGCACGAGGTAGCGCATTAGCAACTAGTCAATATTTGTTGGTCTATAACTATGTGATGTTTTGTACTTCTACTCCAGGTGAATCCCGGGATGGATCCTAAATTAATGCCACGGCCGCCCCCTTCTCAATCGTCATTTGAATTACAAATGCACACACTAATACAGCCATCAAAATAATACGGGTTCTTCTTCTTCTTCATCATATTATCCCACTTCAAGTGGGGTCGATGTTTCTGGCAAGTATTTTCCATTTTATTCTGTCCCGCACATCGTCGTCCCCTAACTGCTTCTCCATTAGGTCATCATGGATATTGTCAGTCCATCTTCTTCGAGGTCTGCCTCTATTCCTCGTGCCATCCACAACCAGAGACATTGCTCTCCTTCCTACATAGTTATTATCTCGACGCATAACATGCCCATACCACAGCAGTCTTCTCTCCTGGATTTTCTTGGAGACTTCTGTTACTTTAACTGTGCCCCTGATTTTCTCATTTGCGATGTGATCAGTCCTAGTGACGCCACTCATCCAGCGCAGCATCTTCATCTCAGTCATATCCAGCTTATGACTTTGTGACTTAGTCATTGCCCATGTCTCCGCACCATACACCATGGCTGGCCTCACAGCTGCCTTGTAGGCCTTTCCTTTCACCCTTATATTGAGCCTTTTGTCACACAGAATGCCAGAAAACCTTTTCCAGTATCACAATAACACGGGTTATCAGACATAATTCACAACACACATGACCACGATGTTGTAAAGCCCCTAAAAAAGTCATCAATCTCTAAGCTGGTCTTTCTTCCTTCTAATTGTGTAGTCGCTCCGGTACATGCGTTTGGCTCGATCTTACAGGCGGATGTCCTTCAAGCGACAACGAGTGCGACGAGACGTGTATAATGTAGCCTACTTGCGGTTGGCAACGTACTGTATCCTTGTTTTTGTTTGAGTTTAAACCCTTAGAATGGCCTGAAGAAAATCTCCATGTCCCCTCTTCTGAGCTAATCGTTTCATCTCTACCTACATTC
The DNA here is from genome assembly GCA_946902985.2 of Meconema thalassinum. NCBI lineage: Eukaryota > Metazoa > Arthropoda > Insecta > Orthoptera > Tettigoniidae > Meconema > Meconema thalassinum. The sequence goes on along the minus strand of OX336394.1, from coordinate 242,796,898 downwards.
AAGGCAATCCGTTGAACATATTCTAACCTTGGTTCTCACAGTTTTGACCTCCACACTTCCTTCCTTAACTATCCTGGGTGCCATAGAATGTGACCTACCAACCCATCTCTTCTCTTCATCAGCATTCGCCAGAAACATCTGACGTTAGGTATACTGTAAGCTAGTTAGTTATTGTTATTTTAATGGTCGGAACAGTGGGGTCATCTGCTCCTGACGTTATTGGTTCATTTAGGGGCTTTACGACATCGTGGGCATGTGACCCCGTGTACTTGTGTGTGTGGAATTTGTCTGATAACCTGTGTCTTCATTATGGCTGTATTCATGTATATAACCTATTTGTAATTGGCGTTAGGATTTGGAAGGAAGTGGCCGTGGCCTTAATATTATGAAACCATGTTCTGGTTTTATATAGGAGCTTATGGCATCGAGGCCATCAGACCCGTGTAGTTGAGCAGTGCTGTCTGTAAAAGCGTGTGTATTAGTAATAGGATGAATGATTTGGAATGCGATATCCGTGGCATTGATTTTGTATGTACCATTTGCCTGGAGTAGATTTGGAAAACCACGAAGACCAATTCTAGGATAGCTGAGGTGAGAATGGAACCCTCCTCTACTTAATTGTACCTCTTGACGCTTAGCATACCCCGTTCCAGCCCTCTGACCAGAATTGAATTTCTTGGCAGAGCCAGGAACCTCAGAGGTGACAGCCAAGAATGCTAGCCACTGCACCACGGGGTAGTCCCAGAATCGTCTTCTCCCCTAATCGTCTTAATCCCTCAAAATGAGTTATTCTTATCTACCCATCCAATCTTTAACATTCTCTTGTAATATTATTTTTCTTCTTTTTTTTTTCTTAGTCGTTTTACCCTCCAGGGTTGGCTTTTCCACCAGACTCAGCGAGATATCCCACCTCTACCGCCTCTAGGGGCAGTGTCCTGGAGCTTAGACTTCGGGTCGGGGGATACAACTAGGGAGGTGGGACTGGCGCCTGGCCCAAGCGGCCTCATCTGCAAAGCGAACAGGAATGCGGATGGGAAGAGATGGGAAGATTGGGAGGGAGAGACAAGGAAGAGGGAAGGAGGCGGCCATGGCCTTACGTTAGATACCATCCCGGCATTTGCCCGGAGACGAAGTGGGAACCCACGGAAAACCACGTCGAGGATGGCTGAGGTGGGTGTCGAAACTCCTCGACTCATTTCGACCACCCGAGGATGAGTCAACCCCGTTCCATTCCTCATACCACTTTTCAAATTTCTTGGCAGAGACGGGAATTGAACCTCGGACCTCCTGGGTTGCAGTTAAGCACGCTGACCACTACACCAGGGCGACCTGTTGTAATGTACCATTTCAAAATATTTCATTGTCCTCTTTTCTGCTGCAGCAACAATTCAAGTTTCACTTCCGTAGAGATCCACCTCCAGAGAAGATTTTCAAAAATAGAAGAAAGTTTGTAGTTTTACGTGACCGTTAATCTCGCGATCATGAGACTCGGGACCTCCTTTTTACGTGGAATCCGAACCACAGGACATGGCATTTCACTTTGAATATCTCACATGCATAGATCGGGAATCGAACCTTGGTCCACCGTGGTGAAAGGTCAACAACTTGACCACTGGGCCAGCAGGCCCCCTTTCAAAAATAGTTCTAATGTCTTAATTTATATTTGATGTCAACAGATTATTATTATTATTATTATTAAAAAAGCTTTGCTTGCTTATGCTAATCTATTTTAATATGCATGTGTTTTTGGGCTGGGATCAAGCCATAATTTGCGTGATTCAGAAAGTGTGACAGTCTACCGCCTTAAGCGGGCGCGCGCAGTTACTACCCGCATCTCATTGCCGCAGTGAAAAAGACATCCATGATTCGATATTCCGTAGTGTAGTGGAGGAAATTTAACTTCATTTTTTTAATTTATAACTTCTTTGCTACGTTCATCACCATTTATTTTGTTTTCCAAGTAACAAATTCACAGTATGATAGGCTGGCGCAGGTCATATCATAGATGTGAAATTTAGGGTTTTACCCTATAGCTCAGTGACTAGAGCACCAGCGTACAAAGCAGGAGGTCGCAGGTTCGTGTCCACCTCATGGTGTAGTGGTAGCATCGCCCCGGAGGTCCGGGTTGGATTCCTGGCTCTTCCAAGAAACTTGTTTCTAGTCTGGATGCTGGAACGGGGTACACTCAACCTCGTGAGGTAAAACTGAGAAGAGGTATGTTCGATTCCCACCTCAACCTTCCTGCAAGTAGTTTTCCGTGGTTTCCCCACGTCTACTCCAGGCACATGTCGAGATGGTGCTTAACTTAAGGCCACGGCTGCCTCTTTTCCAATCCTCGTCTAAATCATAAATACACACACTAATACAGTCATCACAATAACACTGGTTATCAGACACTATTCCACCCACACTCCAAATACACGGGGCTACATGACCACTCGACTCAACTGAAAGCACGCAGGCTCGTGTCCCGTAACATTTTAATTCTCTGACTTCCATCTTCATGGTTTGTAGGCCTACTATTTGTGCATTTTGTTTTATTATTATTATTATTATTATTATTATTATTATTATTATTATTATTATTATTATTATTATTATTATTATATCATTTTTGCCCTTATGGACAGTGTTTGAACTTAAATATCCCATGATGACACAATTTTCACCTCTCTCCCTTCTTCCTCTTCTCTTCCCAAAATCTCTTCATCCTTTGACTGTATTGCTGTTTCCGTTCTTCTGTCCACATTGTTCCCGTCTTCTTCTTTTCATTTACTTTAAATTTTGTCTTCTTAATTTTGTTTCTGAATTCTCCTCTGTCTCCAATCATTTGCCGGTCGATCCCCACCTGCCTTCAGTCTTCCTCTATTTCATGATACCAATTAGTTTTCCTGCTAAAAAGATGGTATACTGGCTTTCACGGCCGTTGAATTAAAACTCAGTATTTCTTCTAGATTTGTGCCGTGTCTTGTGTGGGGTTTCGTCTAGGACACCAAGCTGGCTCATCGGCGGGCTCTTGGTGCCCACAGTAGGGGGGTCCGGGCGGGGACACCAAGAGCCCGCCGATGAGCCAGCTTGGTGTCCTAGGCGAAACCCCACACAAGACACGGCACAAACCTAGAAGAATTGCTGAGTTTTAGTTTTCCTACTGTTGACTACATCAAAGATTTTCTTTGTAAGTAACATTTACGTCTCCACTTCAATATATATATATATACACACATTACAAATTTGTATATTTTAATCTGTTTTAAGAGGGTCAGGTGACCTCGTAGTTCCGCCCCTTAAAACAACAATAACTAACTAACTAACTAACTAACTATTTGTGCATTACACGACCCAATAGCTGAAAGCCTTCATGGGTAATATCTTGTGCAGCCGCTCCTCTTCGAACTACGGTGTTTACTCTTTACATGAACTTGTTGTGATTGGGTCGATGCAGTCATTAGGTTACCAGTTCAACATTTGCAAGGGGATCAGAGATTTATGTTCTCTGGCGGATAAGAAGATATTTCTCATCTGCAAGGTAACGGCGCACTATTATGAAGATTGTCAGGCAGCGATGAAGTGCGCCGTGGCCTTCAGACTTCAGCATCTTGGCCAAGATCCCAGTTGGAGAAAATTCCCCTCAAGAACAATAAAATGAAGCAATCCATCGGTATATTAATCTGACATTGCATAACGACACATTGCTAACATCATGAGAAAACAAGATGATGGTGTGCTGATTGTTGGCTAAGGGGCCGTTACATCTTGAACATCTACCTCTAATGATATGGACCATCATGAAAATAAAGAAGTGTCACTTCAAATGGTGCTATTCAAATCATAAGAAAGTTGTGCGAAAACGCAACAAAAACATATAGACTACAAAAGGCATACGGAACGTAGGCTACCCATTAATGGGTATGCGTATGGTATGGACTGCACTACTCCTGCAGTGCATGTGGTTGAAATACTGTAGTCTACTAATTGTTTTCTGAAAGTGAACATAGCACATTTTGAACAGACACTCCACAAATGTTATAAAGGACTACCACTACTAATAAAACGCATCGGTAGTATTCATAAACTCCTTGTAATAATTATAACAAAAGTCAATACCGTCTGGTTTTGTTGCCTTGTATTTATTTCTTCTTTTTCTTCTTCTTCTTCTTTTCGAATCACCCACTTTGGGGTATGTCAAATCAATCACTTCTTAGATGCTTGTGCTCTTCTTTTCTCCCAATAATTCGTCATTCTATCTGATCTCCTCTTTCTTTCCTCTTGTGATATCTGCATCGGCTTTCTGGAGACGCCTCTGGCTTGGAACTTCTTGGTGTTGTCTTTGGTCACGGTTTTGGCTACCGGGTGAGTTAGCCGTGGTCGTTACGGCATGACTGCTGGCAGTCGCTCACATCCGGGAGGCGAGGAGGTTCGATTCCCCCCGCCGGCAACCTTGAAGATGGTCTTCTGTGGTTTCCCATCTTCCTTCCAGACAAATGCCGGGGTTGGTCCCTAACTATAGGCCACAGCCGCTACCTTCCCACTACTTGTCCTTCCATCCAAACTTTCCTCCCCCAACGGTACTTGTAGCTCACCAATTGGGTGTCCGTCTTGAAGCAGCTACAAATCTGACGAGCCGAACATGTCCTCGGACACTCCCGGCACTCAAAGTCATACGCTAAAAAAAAAAAAAAAAAAAAAAAAAAAAAAAAAAACGGTTTTGGCTGTACCATTCATCAACATGATTTCAGTAATCTGGAGCTCTCGCAGGTCCTTTTCTACTTCCGTAAGCCAATTAGGTTTGATCTTCTTTCTGGAAAAGAAGTCAAAGATTTTCTTGGTTATTCGGGCAGGATTCATCCGGTAGATGTGTCCATAGAAATCAATCCTTCTTTTCCTTATGGTCTTGTATTTATTTCTTTCTTTAATATTTGTTTGTTTGTATATTTGCTTAATTAAATATTTTTATTTATTTATTTTCTTATTTTTATTTATTTATTGATTAATTTAGTATTTGATTGATTGACAGATTTATTGATTTAATTTATTTAATTGATTTAAATTATTTAATTGATCTAATTACAGTAGACTCTCGACTCGTGACTATCCGGCCTACTTAATACTGTATCAATACATTTCCAAAGCTTTAACAAATGGGCTCCTGCTAGAATCCTATGTGGTATTTCAAAATATTTTATGCATATCTTTTGGCACATGTGGAGCCACGGTACAGTATAGTATTGTTAATACGTGTATATACGGGACACAGAAGTCCTCTTTTAGCACTCACAAACTACAATGAACACACGTAGAGAGCAGCTCTGTTGGTAACTCTGTGTCTTTGTTCCGTCAGTAGTTTATCGGAAGTTCAAAGTGCGCATGTTCGTAAATTGTTGTTTTGTGCGCTCCGTTGTAAAGTAAAGTATTTTAATGAAAGATTGTGGAATAGGTGATGAACTAAAAAAAAGAGTTCTAGAGACTATAGAAACTACGTGCTATAAAGCGACTAGATTCTAGGGTAACGGCCAAAACTATTGTTTTGGAGTTAGGGGTAGGAAAAAGTACAGTTGGAGACTGTAAGAAAAATCGAGCAGAAATTGAAAAGTGGTGTACTGTCCAAAGTAGTGGAAGTGGAATGAAAATAAGAAAAACGACGTTGAAAGGCTTGGATCGGAAGAGAGAATATAGAACTCCGGCTTATCCGGCTTGACCTTCCGACACATTAGGCCGGATAACCGAGAGTCTACTGAAATTAATTAATTAATTAATAAAAGCTCTGGAATATTTAGGAATGACGAGGATTGGGGACAACGTAGAAAAAAGAGCTACTGCACACACGGAGAGTAAAATAACAATTGGCTCCCTAGCGGATAGCAAAGATCACAATCACTTAATTGAGATAATAAAGTAAAATACGGCAACGCTATTCACAAACAATTGGAGTACATTTAAATAACTATTTATAATAAGTACATTGATTTATGAATATTTGATCTATTATTATTGATTATAAGATAGAGTGGGAGATTTTTAATTTAAATAGATCTTCTTTAATTATAACTTTTTATTTGGTTGAATGTCTTTATTATAAACAAATTTATAGTACCTACACTACTACTAGCAAAGGAAGCAACAAAATTAAATCAAATCTGTTACGACAAATTACCTCTCTCAACAGTAAAAACTGACTTACAGAGAGAATCTACTAATGAATGGCAGTAGAAATGCGAAGAATCTTCAAAAGGAACAATCACATAGGAATTCTTCCCAACAGTAGAAAGCATATTAATAAGCAAAATTAACCTCACACCAAATTTGACAAGATTAATATCAGGACATGGACCCCGACCCAGATTACTGGAACCAGGAAATGAAGAGGAAGAAGAAGAAGAAGAATGTCAGGATATGGAAATATCAACTCGTATCTACACAGAATGAAAATTGTACGCAACCCCGAGTGTTCCTGTAACGAAGGACCCCAAACAGTGGACCATATAATATTTGAGTGTAGTGCAGTGAATAGCGAGAGAAAAAGTTTATTAAACAGTGTTTCCATAGAAGGATACCGGTACTGACCGATTCATTAGTATTTTTTAATCAGAAAATGTCTTAAACCATTTTCAAAATTCGTGAACTCTTTGGACTTTACAGTAATGAAAGAAAATCAAGATCATCACCCATCAGCAAATAATATATAGGAACAAAATGTATTATAATTACACAATTGTATGTAATTTGTTAAGAGTATGACTACAGTATAGTGGAGCATGCAGAAAGTATGTTAATGAAATTTTAAAACATATATATATATATATATATATTGATTTATTTATTGATAGATTTATTTATTTATTTATTTACAGTATTTATTCTGTGTGTGAAGAAGTTGTCTGAATACCTGTGTCACTGTGATCTCTGTACTAGTGTGTGTAGTTGTAATCGAGGTAGAATTTGGGTAGGAAGCGGCCATTGCCTTAAATTAAGAACCATCCAGTGGGAAACAACGGAAAATCACTTCCAGGATGGATGAGGTAGGAATCGAACCCACCTCTTCTCAGGTTTGCCTCACGAGGTTGAATGTACCCAGTTCCAGCCCTCAGACCAGAATTAAATTTCTTGGTAGAGCCGGGAATCCAACCCGGGCCTCCGCGGTGACAGCCACAGCGCTTCGAAGCGGACCCAACCCTAGTTGGCACGTGTCCCTATTAGTGAAATGATGGGACAAAGGTTTTGAAAGAGAACCACTTGACATGTCGGTAGTTATCACAAGTACTAGAAAATACGAAGTTAAAACAGTGAAAGTTCTGCATATTTTGTTCAAACCTGGAACGACATCGCTGATAGGCTCCACTGTATAACTACGCTGACTAATCACAGCCCTTGTTGCAGTCATGTTTCGTTGGAACAGCCAATCACGAAGCCGTATCGCTCTCTAATGTTAAAAGTGAACTAGAAAATGCAATCTCGCGGCCCGTAGATCTTTCTCAGAATATTTTTCTCTCTTTTTTTTCCTTTCTAATTCTTTGATTTTGTTCGTCCCTTGATTGATGTCATTTCTGAAGCGTATAAGGCCTCTGGTAAGACTACTATATGATAGTGTCGTAATTTGGCATTGATGGAAATATATTTCTTATATATATATATATATATATATATATATAATGCGTTTGGCCCTCTAAGGAGCACGTAGAACCATTAGTTAACATTGGTCTTCTTGTTCTTCTTATCTTCCCAAAACTTCCTCATCCTTTCGCTATGTGCCTGTCTTCTTTCTTGTGTCCATGCAGCTTTAAGTTTCAAATTCTGTCCCGTAGGGATCTTGGGTGGAAACTTATACGAATTTACTTTTTGTCTATATGCAGTCCGCGTCGTTGTCAATGGGTCAATATTGATTTCACTGAGGTCCTTTTGGGTGTCTGCTAGCCAGCGTACTTTGGTTTGTCGGTTTCCATTGACTATGAGGAAGATTTTCTTGGTCAGTCGGGAGTTGTCCATTCGAGCTATATGTCCGTAGAATTTCATGCGTCTTTTACGTGCGAGTGAGGCGAATCGTTCAGTCCGTGAATACAGTTCGTCTGAGCTTTTCCTCATCCAGATACCGTCCTGAAGCTTTGGTCCAAAGATTTTTCTCAGTATTTGTCGTTCTATCTTCTCAATGTATTTGATGTTGATGGTTAACGATGACGTCTCAATCGCATAGAGTGCCTCTGGGAGGATGACTGTGTGGTAGTGATGGAGTTTGGCTTTAGTGGAAAGTGATTTCTTGTTGTAAATATTCCAAGTGATTGTGTAAGCTTTGCGTAATTTTTCTGCACGTGTTTTGTTAGCCATTCTTTCGTTACCAGTGTTCCCGATCATTTCACCTAGGTACTTGAAGTGCTTAACTTGTGTGATGTCGCCATATTTGGTTGTAATTGATGCCAGGTTTGTGCTCTTGGAATCCATGTACTGTGTTTTCTCGTAAGAGATATGGAGGCCGGTTCTGATTGATATCTCATGAAGCTTCTCGATGGCATGTCTGGCTTCTTCTGGAGTCCGGGTAATTATTGCTAGGTCGTCAGCAAAGGCGAAGCATTTTATGTTGATTCGTTGTTCTTTTGTTCCCATACTTATTCCAGGTATTTCTTTCTCCCATGTTCTGATGATCTTATCTAGTACCAGGTTGAATAGGAGTGGGGACAACCCATCACCCTGTCTTACGCCTGTTCTAATGAGAAAAGGTTCGGACACTTCACCCATAAATTTAACTTTAGAAGTTGTATCTGTCAAGGTCTGTTGGATTAATGTAGTTGTTTTGTTGTCCACACCATATTCACGAAGTATATTAAACAGAGTTGCGCGGTCGATTGAATCATATGCTTTCTTAAAATCTACGAAGGTGACAACTGTGCGATTCGACTGGCGATGTTGGAGTACCATCTTGAGGTTCCAGATCTGTTCTGCACACGATCGACGCGGTCAAAATCCCGCCTGATATTCACCGATCATGTGCTCTGTCTGTTGCTCCAATCTGGTGAGGAGGGCACGTGAGAGTACCTTGTAGGCGATTGGCAAGAGTGAAATGCCTCGGTAATTATTCGGATCTGTCTTGTCGCCCTTTTTGTGTAGGGGGTGAATCAAAGCAGTTTTCCAATCAACCGGTATGGTGTCACTCTCCCATATATTAGCAATGATGTTTTGTAGTCTTTCAGTCAAGAGTTCACCTCCAATCTTGAGCACCGTCTTCTCCTGGTGCCTTGTTGTTTTTGAGATGTAATATGATGTTTTGTATCTCATCATATCTTGGTGGTACTGAGTCCTGGTTTGGGGCAGTAAAGTGGAGTTGGAGATTCTCTGCAGGTGGTTCACAATTGTGAAGCTCCTCGAAGAACTGTTTCAGGATATCACAATTGGCCTTTGTGTTTGTCTCAAATGTGCCATCAGGGCGGCGAAAACAAAGACTGGGCGGCTTGTAGTTCGTCAGTTCTTCCCTAAATGTCCTGTGGAAATTTCGTGTGTTGTTCCTCTTAAAGTCATTATCGATTTCTTCCAATCGTTTGAGGTGGTACATGCGTTTAACTCGTCTGTTTGTTTTGGATGTTTGCTTCTGCGTTTCTAAAAAGTTCTGCCAATGTTCTGGTGTTCGGTTGCTATTCCATATCTTCCAGGCTCGGATTCGGGACTCTAGGGCTTCATCACAGTCTATGCTCCACCATCTGTGTTTTCGTTTCCTTGATGGTTTGCAGAGTTTTCTTGTTGATTCTTGGATGGCCTTGAGAAGTTCATCCCATGTTTCCGTGTTAGTCTGTAATGATTGTGTAAACTCCTGTGCGTGTTCTTTTAGGTATTCCGGATCTATGCGTGGGAGTTTGGAATTTGGACGCTTTTTACGAATGGGTATGAAGCGGACTTTGATCTGCGAGAGATGATGGTCGGACTCTACGTATCCTTTGCGTACCCTCACGTTCATGATTTCTGGAGAGAATTCTCTGGTTATTGCTACATGATCTATTTGATACTCCCCGATGTGGTTTATGGGAGATTTCCATTTAGTCATTTTTCGTGGTGGTTTCTTGAAATGTGTGGACATCACTTGTAGGTTCTCCATTCCACATATGTTGATTAAGCGAAGCCCATTCACATTTGTCTTTTTGTGTGCCGAGAAATTCCCAATGATATGTCTGTGTTCCCGTTCTCTGCCAATTTGCGCATTGAAATCTCCGAGGAGGATCTTAATGTGGTGTTGAGGAATCTTAGTAAGTGTCCGTTCAAGTTGAGACCAGAACTTCTCAACTTTGTTTTTGTCAGGATCATTGTTAACTGGAGCATGTGAGTTTATCAATGTATAGGCCTTATTGGCGCATTTAACTGTGAGTAGAGAGAGACGATTCGAAGGTGATGTGAAGTCTATCACTGAGTTCTGGATACTGTTGTGCACAAGGAATGCTGTTCCGAACACATGTAAATTACTATTTCTTAGCTTAGTTGCTGGTTTTTCCTTATAGATACGGTATCTACCGGAGTCGAAGTGATCACAATCACGGAATCGTGTTTCTTGTACTGCAAGTATGAGAATTCCGAATCTGTCGCTGGTGTCCGTCAGTGTCTTGAGTTTCCCAGTTTTGGTCAGCGTCTGTACGTTTAGTGTACCAATGAATTGCGTTCGCTTAGGTTTGAGGAGTTTTGGGAAGCTCCGATCCTTCCCGGCATGACGTCCTGGTCCCCCAAAAGCCGAATGACCAGGTTCGCCTTCGCCCTTCTTAGCTCTGGCCTGAGGTAGTTGCTTTTTTGCTTGTGCTTCCATCATGCTAAGTTCGTGGTTGATTTTAGCTGGTGGGCGTGAGCCCAGGGCGAGTGAATCGCTGATAATCCATAAAATTCACTCTCATCGTAAGGATTGTTAGTTCATACGGCAGCTGATGTTATGCTGTGGTTTACTGGCGCCTCATGGTGTTCTGGGCTAAATATTATTTTACGGCTTCGAGCCAACCCTCCTCCTTTACCTGGACTTGGGACCGGTAACAGCAACGACTGAGCTACTCAATCCACCCAGTAGTTGCTGCAGGTGGAGTTAATATATTTCTTATTGTTATTATTATTATTATTGGTTGTACGAAAATCGCGCCCAGGGTAAATAGCGCTCACTGAGAAATGTGCGTGAATCGTGCCCAGTCTAGCAATTGTCTTCGTGATAATACAAAACAAACGTAACCCGGGTCTTACGCCCCAGACCCCCTTGCTTGTAGTGCAATCAGTAATTTTCGTCCAGACAGTCGTCTAACCAAGTAGCGACCAATGGTATTGTCCGTATCAGCCACAAATACTCCAGGTAGAGACCGTGCTGGGCGCTATTTACAGGGCACCATTATTATTATACTGCATCTTGACCGCCCTTTACTCCAGACCGCCCTGTAATCCTTCGGGTTAAGCCGACCAAGATCAGCCTGGAAGGTTCTAGGGGACTTCCGTGCTGCTACCGAGAAACGAAAGTCCCACTGCAGCCGCTGCTCTATAATACGCCCAACTTTATGTTTGAGGGTCCATGAACAGAAACACCTTGATGAATTACTCATCATCACTTGTCGCCATGACATTTATTTGAACCATCATAATAGTTAAGTAAGGGGAACGGGAACAAGGATATTCAAGTTGGTGCACATCTCCGAAATCCGCTTCCTCGTGCCATAATTTAGCATCACATCTCTATATACTAGCTTCTATGCCCAAGGTCGCGGGTTCAAACCCAGCCGAAGTCGTCGGATTTTTAAAGAACGTTAAAAATCCCTCATTATGCCTTCCTTCGGAGAGAAGGTAAAGCAGGCGGTCCCATGTCATAGATTTATGGCATGAAAAAGAACCTTCCACTAACTACTCTTGTGTGAAGTTAAAATTTGTACCTTAGAATTGATAACGCTCTACTAGTTCGACGTTCGCCGCCAGGTGCGGATTGCAATGCAATCTAGTAGCCAAGTCCGCAAGCTAGGTGTCGTGGACGGTAGCATTTGGTGGCAAAAGTAGGAACCTGAAAGAAATTCTTGTAGGGGCTTTGCAACATCGTGGTCATCTAGCCCCGTGTATTTAAGTGTGTGTAAAAGTTGTCTGATAGCCTGAGTCACTGTGATGTCTAGGCCTATACTAGCGTGTGTATTTGTACTTGAGTTAGGATTTGAATAGAAAGTGGTTGTGGCCTTAAGTTAGGTATCATCCCGGCATTTGCCTGGAGTAGACGTGGAAAAACCACGGAAAACCACTTTCAGAATGACTGAGGTAGGAATCAAACCCGGGCCTCCACGGTGACAGCCATAATTGCTAACCACAACGCAACGAAGCGGATTCTATTAATCTTGACCATCTCGTGGTGTAGCTATGTAACTTATGTAACTAAAATATTGCATATACCTAGGTAGTAACCCACACACTTGTAGATTAATCGCCTGAGTGAAAGATCTGATGATGATCGAAAATGGTTATCCAAGTGTAATCTCATGTAATTTATTTCAGGTTTAGGGAACATCAACCATTACAATTTGGGTAGAGTCGTGTTGACCAACTGAAAAGCATTTAAATTGCATTTACTAAGGCAACAGTGAAAAATGACTTCCAATACAATAACCTACTTTTGAAAGGTGGAACAACCGAAGTATTTATTAATATAGTTGTTGTGGTTGATTCATCTAAGGACTTTGCGACATTATGGGCATGTAGCCCCGTGTACCTGGTGTCTGATAACCTGTGTTATTGTAGCCACGGGAGGATTGAGGTGGAGAAGAAGAAGCCCGTGGCCTTTTGATGGAAATCATCTTTGCATTTGTCTGGAGTAGAAGTGGTAATTAAAGTAAATAACAAATGATATTGAATAAATGTATTCCACCTTAATCAATAATTGTAATTAATATGAAATTAATTAATAAGTACCAATTTCGACCACATTGTGACCTTCTTCGGCTATGTGTAGATCTTAACACATTAAACCAAACGCGGGCATGTAATAATATAATTCGATCATAATGTTCTAAAACATAATAATATTGTATGGCCTCGGGTGCCGGGTGCGAGCTTTGTTATTTGATACCCAGAGGGCAGCTTGCATGTCGAATTTCGTCGTTCCTTGGAACGCTATGAAAGTCAAGGAGGTTAGATATCTTTCTAGTAGACAATGGAGGAACTTTGTGTTGGCGGAAAATCCCATGATTAATTTTGCCATTATGAACACGGCCTACTGAATTCAAATGGGTTCTTTAACATGCCAACAACGCATTACATGCATGTCGTGATTTTTGTCGCCTTTCAAAAATCACTTACCACAGCCAGGAGCGAACCTGCAATCTCAGGGTTGGTAGTCCGACACGATAACTGCTCACCCACCGTGGCAGTTGTTCTAAAACAAATTGGCTTTGCCAAGCCGAAACTGGTACTTATTAATTTCATAATTGATTAAGGTGGAATAAATACATTTAATACCATTTGGTATTTACTTTAATTTCATGACCTATAAGGACACTTCCAGATATGATTTTAAGTTCCTATCTCTAGAAGTGGTAAGCCACGGGAAACAATGACTGAGATGGGAATCGAACTCACCTTCTTCACGGTCACCTACTTTCTAATACGGTAAAACCTGTCTAAAGCGGAACGCAATCGTTCCGGATTTATTTTTCCGTTTTCACAGGTTTCCGTTTTACAAAGGTTGAGTTTTAATAACACAAAATGCACTTCAAAGAAATACTGTATTATCGCAATATAGGATTACTGTGAAATAATTTGAGTTTTCCCCACTTTAAACAACACAATTAATTCTTTAGCCGCACGTTTGCTTTGTTTTTCTCGTGTTCTTCAATAACTTTAATTTTCTCCTCCAGTGTGAGTGTCTTATGTTTAGAAGTCATTGCCACTGAATTACAGTACGTAAATAAATGCAGTACACAATAAAATGAACACCTTTAAAGATCACTCGAGTTCACAGTTTTCTTCTACTCTCATTTTTCAGAAGAAAACTATGTGTATCAAAAGACGGTTGGAGAAAGTAACGGTACATTCCATTCACTTACAGATGTTGTGAAATGTAGCATATCTGCTGCTTCCTTGAGGAAAAATTAGAGTTAATGTTTCCTAGAACTTTGGTGCAAGAATAGTTGCACTCAAAATTTAGTACATAGCTTTGTATTATTGATAAGATAATCCGTCTTAGTCAGGTTATTTAAGCCTACAGTTCCGGAATTCTTTCCGTTTTCGCGTTAGGCAGTTTTCCGGTTTACAGTGTCATTTTACATAGGAAATACCCCCGTTTTGAATTTGTTTTCCGTTTGTCCAGGTTTCCGGTATATAAAAGGACCGGTTTAGGCGGGTTTAACTGTATAAGCCTCAATAGAAAAAAGTAGGCCTACTACAGACAACACAATAACACAGGTAATAAATCAGACAAATTCTTCACATTTCAAAATACACTGGGCTGATGACCAAATATAACATTTTGATTTCAATGCGTAGAAATGCGTGGCACCCAAGTTCTTCTTGCCTATATTTGCGTGTCTTGGGTTGAGCCGGTTTGTTTCCTCAGCCGAAGGTTACACCATATTGTCGTGCTGTAGTGGGCCTTGCTCGTGGAATATTGAGCTCACGGACTTTCTCCATGGCATCGGCATCGCCCTTGTCTTTTCTTGTCTTATATCACATAGATGCAAAGAAGCGCAAAGAAGATCGCTGTTAAACAGACTGATGAGGGAACGAGCTATCATTTCCGTTGGTGGATTTGTGACTCTATGATGTACCCTTCGCAAAAACAGTGGTACAGTTGTATCAGAAGGCATATTACCATCATCATTGGGATGAGACTCGTGCATGGGTATTATACTTGTACAGAACATGTCTGGCTGACCCTGACGAAATGGCAGGCCTCAACAACATAATTCTGGCGTGCAGAAGGTTCAAACGACATCAATCAGCACTTTATGAGACACTCCTCGATCTCAAAGTTCCTCTTTCCACCTGCATACCAACCTTATGATGCTATATATATCATGTCTACCCTTAATTATTCCCGTTTTCATGGGGTGGATTTTTGTTTGCCTGATGCCCCTCGTGACGCCACCTGTTGAAATTAATGAAGATGAATTAAACTGGTCAGGGGATATGTATTTCTCACACTATTATATGGAATGGAAAGGTGGACTCTAACCCAAGCCTGATAGAGTGTACAGTCACTCGTCCTGCTAGAAGGACCTTCTGGAAGTACTTTTGTACACAGCGGCGCGTTCTTCCAGCAGGACTTTGGACCCTTATGGCAAATTTTTGAACTGGCCTTCCAGCAGGACGCGTCCTTACGGCAGTACTTTGGGTTATCAGAGCGTAATAATACTGCAGATCTGGTACTGGGCAAACAATAAAAGTATGTAAATATTCTAAAACAGTGTAATATGTCTCATACTGACTAATACAATAAATGTCTCGTAATCACTTATTGACTATAAAATGTATAAACGTGTTTTCCTACAGTGCAGAGACTATATAAATGTATGAGAAGTATAAAAAAAGTTGTAAAAATGTTAAGATTTAAAATAGGCTATATAAAAATGTATTAAAAAATTGGGCAGGGTAGGCGTATGGAGGTACTGGCAGTAGGCGCGGCACCGGCGGTGACGTCCATCACTCGAGAACAAATCTTTTAACAAACACCTACAGTAGTTGTGTTTTTGGTCAATATCGCACAGCACTGTTGCACAACTACACGTCATTTTAATTGCAGTGCCATGCCATTTAGTGGTATCATAATTACTAGCAAATAACGAGTGACTCGATGCATTTCCGCTGTTTGGAGCTTAGAAATAGGTAGCAATAACATAAACACGGTCACCCTTACGTATATTCGCCACCATTACCAACTTCAGACTTGCATGCGCTGATTCGTTACATTTCCCTCTTTATAATGAAAAAAAAAAAAAAGAACGGTCTTGCCAGCTGGACGCTTCGTCCTCATATAAGCAATTGAATTACGTACTCAAATGAGGACGTAACGACCTGCCGGCAGTGCCTTGTACGTTCTATCAAGCCCTGTGCAAGAAGCTGGAAGCCTTCGAAATGTGGGTGTATCGGCGGATGTTGCGTATCTCGTGGACCGAAACAATGAGGAATACGGAGGTGATGGGGAGATTAAACAAGAAGAATGAAGTGCTTCTTTCGTTCAAGAAGCGGAACTCGAATATTTCGGACACGTGTTGCGGAATGAAATGTACAAGATCCCATAGTTGGTGATTCAGGCGAAGAACTCAGGGCAACGGAGACCTGCCGAAGGAGAATCTCATGACTAAAGAATTTCAGGGACTTGTTTGAGATGAACACAACGACCCTTTTCCGTGTGGCAGACTTGAAGACTAGAATACGAACCTTCAATAGAAGACGACACGGCAAGAAGAAGAATGAGAATGAAACTGAGCAAAAAGATGGAAGTAAGTGGCCTATCAGAAGGTACCGTCCCGGCATTTGCCTGGAGTTGAAAATGGAAAACCACGGAAAACCATTTCAAGTACGGCTGACGGTGGGATTCGAACCGTCGTCTACCGAGCACACACATGGCTTTGCCCAATGGGCTAGCGCTGCGCATTAGCGAGCGTAGCTATTGCTAGTAAAGCCGGTAAAAGGGAACACACTCAAGAAGGCAGCGGTCAATGCTGCAGTAGAAGTATATTTATTATTGTATACGCTACTAGCAACCCGTCCAGGGGCGGCCGCACCTTATGTGCTGAAGTGCTGCAGCACATTGTTTTATTTGAAAATTAATTACTTTAGTAATATTATCTACAATCAAATACAGTGCATTAAAAAGATGTCAGTAAAATGATTGGAAATATATCAACTCCCCTCACAACGAGGTATTGTCTGGTCGTGCGCTCCATTCCGCGATCAGCAATGGCTGTGTAGATCGCAGCTCAGCGAGAATTTCTACGTTTATTGCCTCCAAACATGAGCTCTGCCTTTTGCGCATGCGTGCTCACCTTTTCCGTTGTGCTGTTGCGACAACAGCCAAGACCACAGGTCAAGACATCACATCAATTCTTGGTTCGAGCACACCGCGGCAGCACTGGTCACACGGAATGAGAACGTAGAAGGTGGTTCCTTCTAGACTCTGAGGCAGCATTTTAGAGGAAATCGCTCAAAGCAAACGGTGGAAAAAATAAAGGAAGCCATCAACTGTTCCCACCAGAAGGTCTTTTAATACTCCCAACTTACCTATCCTATAGCCACATTTTGTAAATCGTTGAACTATAGTTTGTTCAGTAAGGAAATCTCATTGAAGAGCCTCTTGAGTGTTACTGAGGGAGTGTTTCTATACAGTAAATTGTGTTTCTAAACACAGTATATTTAGCTTTTGGAGGGGAAATGGGTTACATACAGCACACAACTTATTTTCTGCGCCAGCCGCCACTGAACCCGTCCCGGCTTCGCCCGGGAACAGTTACGAATGCATTACGTGATAAGCGCTTTTTTGATGTCAATGAACTACGACCTATATCCGTTTTACGTCTTGGCACGATGGTTTAAAATCACTGACTGGACTATATATTATAATGGAGATGCATGTGCAACGAATTCTTGTCAGAAGTAATAAAAAGGCGAGGTGCATGAAACACAAATCCCCCTTCCGTCCAATCTTAACTTGACTGTGTATTTTGTGGAACGAAAAGTTCACAGGCGAAATGAAGAAAAGCTGAGTTGCACTTCCTGGGAAACTCCAAACACAACCACTCTTCTCTGAAGTCTTAACTCAATACGACTCGACAGTTCGCTGCTGGTTGTATCTGGGGTAATAGGCTCGCCCACTAGTTAGGCTGTAACTGGGGTGATAGGCTCGCCCTTAGCTAGCTTGTAAACTGTCGCCTCATTAATTGAATGGAGATTGTTGGAAGAAATGAAAACGTAAAAACACTTACAGTGGGCGATGTATTGAAGATAGAGATATGCTCTCACGGACTTTTTTTTTAGAACTTTTCATGCTGAACAATTCTTACACTCATAGTATATTTATATTTTTAACGGTTTGACCAGCGTAAGGTTAAAAAGCGCACGGACGCCAGTTTTTTCTCCGACGTTTTCACTGAAATCGTTACTGCTTAGCTTCCTTTGATCATAAATAAATAATTTTCTACAGAAACGTTCCTCGAGATATCCTTTACAGAATGGAGAAAACCACATCAAAATCCATCCAGTGGTTCTCGAGATTACCCGTGACATCCAAGAATCGGGGACTTTGTTTTATACTAAGTAGAGATTAGCATCATTACCTTCATTAGTAAGTTTCTTTAATATTTATGGTCATCTGATCTGCACACATTCTACAGATGCACATTGCAGTTTTAGTTGTTTGATAACCTGTGTTATTGTGATGGCTGTAGTAGTATGTGTATTTGTAATTCATGTGAGGATTGGGAAGGAGGCAACCATGACCTTAAGTTACTAGCCACCCTGTTTGTCTGGAATAAAAGTGGTAAATCACGAAACATCACTTCGAACACACCTCTTCATCGTTTTGCCTCAAGAGGCCGAGTGTACCTCGTACTAACCTTCAGACCAAAATGTAATATCTTGACAGGGCCAGGATTCAATCCCGGACCTGATGAGTGACAGCCAAGAATGCTAACCACTACACTACGTAAAGTTATGCATTGACTTTATTACGAGTATAAAAGTGGATTGAAGATTCAATGAGTTTCCTATTGCAATGTCATCAATTATTGCGAATAATTTACAAACACGACACAAATGTTGTTTGTTTGTTGTCAAGGTTATGTAAGAATAAAGAACCGGTTTTTATCAATTATTTCAATGTTTGTTGACCAGGGTCAAATGCCTGAATACAGTAGAGCGACTGATAGATGCAAAGAGAAAGTCGCTAAAACATTGGAATATAAATTGAAAATATTGTGTATAGAATTACATATGATTTGATATTTTAAGATTATTATATTCCACTGAAATTAAATAAATGAATTATTAAGCCTTCGCCGAGTGTCTGTGGCAGGCTAATAAGTACATTCGTGTGGCCTGCTTATCTCAATCAATAGGAAGTATAATAGGATCTATTTTCTTCTTCCTTTCGTCTATTCACACACAAAAAAAGTCGTTCCGTGAAGAACTAAATAGCCTATTTTCATATATCTCACTGGCCTTTTCAATTAAAAACTCGCGCGCCTATTAAAATGTTTTTTTTTTCCCCCTTGAGATGCACTACATAGCTTTTGGGACTCGACTACTGTATGTCTCCACCACTACTACTCTCATGCTGTGACAAGCAAAGCACCTGATAGGTGCAATGCAGGGTGAAAATTAAGAGTCTGGTGCCCGTGAACCGGGCTCCTTTCACTCTAGTTTGATGGCATGAAGTGTGGAGATAATGATAGTAATTCTATTAGATCTAGACGTTACCTCTGGCTTTAGTCTAATGAGTGACTTATGGCCAGGGTGTTTGCAGTGAGGGAGTTGAGTTGTGCTAGGATGAAGATATTGTTGTTGTAAATTGACTAAATACAGAGCAATTAATCAATTTTTAGGGGCAGTGCATGATGATATAGAGAGTAGCAGATCTGATCCAGCTTAGGTTCGGAACAGGATGCGCCTGATGGCCATTGTGGGCCAGTGCACACTCCTGCCGATGCTGTAGATGTTATGACTTTTGTTGTACTTGCCACGGCTCGCAGCTAACGTGCACCATGGCCGGCGTTGCAGCAGCTTCAGCTTAGTAATAGTAATAATGATCAAATGAGTTGAAAAATTTAGGTTTTAGCTTAAGGAAGGAAGACAGACCTCTAGTGGATTGGCGTTTGATAGTATGAAATTGTTGAAAAGACCTGAAGTAGGTTAATTTGTTTAAAAAATAAAATAATAATAATAATATAATAAGCCTCGCTATGGGAAATATGATGATTTAATGATTTTTATGGACTGTGTGTTAAAGGTGAGTTGTGATTGGTTGTATTTGAATTTGCCGGCTGAGCGGGCGTCTGTACTGGGCTGTGATTGGTGAATTTGTTTTGATCCATTTTGGGTGTTCCTGATGGTAAATATTTTAATTTTTAGTTCGAAAAGTGTATTTTGGAGGTGTGGTTATAATGTAAAGTGGGTTTGGTTTGAATAAATTGGTATTTGGTTGAAAAAGTTAGTCGGACGTTGTGATCCAGGGCTGTGATTGGCCATCCGAGTTCCGCAGTTTCTGAGTTGATTTTAAGTGAATATGTAAATTTTGTGTTTCTGGACTGTGTTAAAAATTAAATTTCAAGCTGATCTAAGTTAATAATTTTGTTTTGGGTTTCGGAGAAAAGGATTAGTGTGTGTTTGGACTAGAAAAAGTGACCCGCCAGCCCGCAGCGCGCCACCCCGTTGGACAGGCTTTCGCCTAATCCCCAGGCAGGCCCGATACGAGCCGACAGGTCCTGTGTTCGACTGCAGAAACTGTCGGATAGCCTTTGTGTGTACTTGTAACCGGTAATAATATTTTGAGAGTGATTTTGGATTAGGGGAATGCTGTTTTAGGTTAATATATGCTGTGATATGTATATTGTCGGCTTGAATTGTGTTTTCCGGTCCGCCAAGCTCCATCCCAGGCGACCGGGGTTCGGCTCGGTCCCCAGGCAGGCGCCTAGCGATCCCAGAATCCTGTGTTCGGTTTGGGGCTGAGTGTCTATGTAAGTGAGAAGGCTGGGAGTTGGGAGAGGATCTGTAGTAGCTGTGTAAGGGCTGAATTTGGATGTCGTGAGAGTGTAGTGGCAGGTTGGGCTGTAGGGGGAAATGTTTTTAATGAGAGTAACGATGGTATGTTGGGACTGGTTCGATGCCTGGTTAGTGCTTTCTGTCTTCGCCTGATGGCGTCTTTAATGTATTGACAGCCTCCATAACTCGCCGCGTGATTGCCCCCACAGTTTACACACGTGGGGCTGTCCTTATGCACCTTGCAATCTGTGTGATGATGATTATCGCCACACCTATTACAGCGGGTAGCATGCCTGCAATTCGCGGCGTCGTGGTTCAAGCGCTGACATTTGTAGCACTGGAATATGAGTGTGGGATGTTGTGTGACCGGTGAGCGGCGTCGCGGCGCCCTAGTTGTTGTGTTAGGGATCTTGCGGGACTTGAGTTTGCGCGACGCTTGTTCTGATGTGGATTGGAAATGTTCTGTGGAATTTGCGGGTATGATAGGGCTATCTGGCTCTGGGTCAGTGACGTGAGAGATGGAGTGGCTAGGGGGAGGGGCGGCTTCGGGATGAGGAGTGAGTTTGGGTTTTTCTGTAGCGATTTTAACTGGGATGACGGAGATCGTTTGTACTGGAGTTAGGGATAGAGAGTGAGTTGTTTGGGTCTGCTTGGATGAAGGATATTTAGGCATAGGAGGTGGAATTGGGATGGTTTGGGTACATTGCACCTCACTGGTCTCCTGGGTTTCGGTTTGAGTGTGTTTGTTTTGTGAATCGTTAGGATAGGGGCACACCCGAAAATGCTGGGGAATGGCTGGGTGTCGCAGAAGCGCTATACTTAGGGTATGGAGGTATCGCTCATGAATTGGGATGATTGTGGTGTAGTGTTGATATGTTTCCTCTATGCATGAAATAATCTTAGAATGGGGCGCAAGTATTTGGCAGATGGCCTGTCTTAGAGTTTCTGGATGGATGTTTTGAGGCGGGTGAATCATGAGCATGGAGTGCCACTTGGGAGGGTCCATTTTAGGATTGACAGAGTACAGACGCGCTGACGGATTCATCTCGTATATCCAATTTTTACGAGAAGATGATCTGGTGGTTGCAGGTGAGTCCCTGAAGGTATCCCAGGCGGGATCCGCTGGATCGTACTCTTCAGGGTTGTGTTTGCGGGAAGTGTTCATGTTTGAAAGTGGTGAGTCGTTAAGTGAGTGTAATAATGACGTACCATTACATTGAGCAATTATGTGCTACAGCGTGACAAGTTCATCCAAATCCCCGGAAAATATGCGAACTACTAGTCTTTCCCTTACCCCTCTAGCCATCATGTTGGTGGATCTACTGCTATTTGCTGCCGCGAAAACCGTGACTTGCACAGGAACCAACTGACGCCGGGTAGCGCGCTCGTAAGGATGATTTACCAATGGTGTCACTCTCTCCCCCCGCCCACCACGTGCTTCCCACCCTCTCTCCCTAGCTCGCGCCTGGAGCGCCCTCACTGAGGGCTTCAGTTGAACTTGCCGATCGGTGATTAAGACTATTGCCGCGAGATGGCATCTTTCTGTAACGAGTCACGGGTATGGCTTCTGTGATTTACGGAAAGTAAACTACAGTACAGAATTTAGTGCCATTAGATAATGATTTTTAAAATATTCCATAATGGGAATCTTCTCTTCAATCGCTTGAATAGGATACGCGAAATTTTAAAAAATTGGTTTTAACATTTTGAACTGATGCTATCTTGAATTTTTGAAAACAATTGAACATGGGATCTCTCTGTACTAAGTTCTGAATAAAGATTAGCTGTGCTACTCGTATGCTTCATTGCTCTCGGGGATTTAGATCATCAGAAAAATCATTTTAAATATTTCAAAATCACTTAACCGTCATGTTGGTTTTGTGCATATAAGAACAGTGCTTACTTAATAGTCATCCATCACCATACAAAACTGTTTGATTGCTTAAATATTTTTGGAGAAATTGTGAACTGGTTAAATATATCACATGGACGCCATGTTGGATTGTTTTATATATATATAGGCTATAAGTAAATTAAAGACCAGTTGGATAAAAGAAGTACATAAAGACATGTAATTACTTAAAATCTCTGAAGACGACATTAAGGACAGAGAACAATTTAGAAATAAAATCAGAAACACGAAGATTGTACAAGTTTCAAGGAAAGAGACATCAGGGTAAAAATGGACAGAGGAAAGGAAGAAAAAGCACAGTGAACTAATGAAGAGGTTTTGGGAAGAAAAGAAGAGAGGAAAAGGAAGTGAAGCTGTGATTGGCTGAAGTTCTCACGCTCCCCTGAAGGGGAATAATCAGAAATAATAATAATATAGGCTATAGAATTATATGCCAGCAAATGAATATTATAATGGTGGTTCATTATACTCATCTATATTACTATCGCTGTCCAGGACACGAAAAATAAAAAATAAATACAGTAATAAAATAAAATAAAAACGTGCACAGCCACTTTTTTAAAATTCTCATAAAAATTGAATTAAATTAGACGTCAATATTTTAAACCTTGTATAAAGATATACCGTGCCAAGTTACGTCGCGAGAAAATCCATTTAAATATGTAAATTTCGCATCACCGCGTCGTTGGTTTTGTGCACATTAAGTTGTTGATAGTCACATTGGTGTACGTATTTCAATGACCCCTATGAACGTACAAAATTTCAGTTTGATTGCTGTAATACATTCGTAGATATTGTGAACCGGTGAGATATTTCGCATGATCGCCATATTGGGTTGCTTTTTTTAATGTACCGGTAGGCCATAAAATTATCTACCAGTAGATGAAGATTATTGCGTTGGTTCATTATACAAACATTGCCCGCTTCGTGCTGTTGGGGTAGCACACCTGCATCGCATCCGGAGGCTCCATGTTCGATTCCCGGCTCCATCAGGGATTTTAGAAGCTGACGTGGGGGCTGGAACGGGGTGCACTAAGCCTCGTGAGGACAATTGAACATCTGTCTGACAGCGAGGTAGCGCCCTGGTCACGGAGACCAAAACTAACGGCCGAGGGGATCTTACGCGCTAACCGCGCGTCACCCCAATATATGCAGGCCAAATGGCTGGACAGGGGTCGCTTGGTAGGCCTAGGCCCTTCATGGGCCATGTCGATCACATGAATAGGACACCAAAAATAATAACTTATTTCCAAAATTTTGCACTGCCGCCATCTTGATTTTATGAATTTGATGCCACTAGATTGAATCTTGTATAAACATTACCGTACCAAGTTTCACTGTTAGTTAGTTAGTTATTGTTGTTTTAAGGCGCGAAACTATGAGATCACTGTGCTGGGATGATTAAATTGTGAGAAATTTATTAAATATTTTAACTTCACTTGGCCGCCATGTTGATTTTGTACTTAACAGTTTTTTTTTATAGTCACACAGGCGAACTTATCTTAATATTCTCTATCACTTGCCGCAATTTCCGGGTGATACGAGCAATAGCTTCTGCGGTGCAGAATGTCCGTGAAATATTTCGCGCAGCTGCCATGTTGGATTGGTGAAATGTATTAAAATTTAAAAGGCACGGTAGAGGTCGGACGGGGTATTAGTATGTCCTTACCGAGTTTCATTGAAATTGCTCCAGCCGTTTAGATTGTATTAGTGACATGCTCAGATCAACAACGCACACGCATACATGCACTCACATGGACAAAAGTAATCTAAGGCAAGCCTATAATTCATATTATGATGAAAATAGGCTAAAAACAATTATCTAAGTATCATCCCCTATCACCTTCTCGTTTCCCCACCTCTCCCTCTTGTCACTCATCGCCACTTTTATCGCATCTTCACAACATCCAAACAACAATAATAACAAGAACCAGAACTACAGAAGTACTAGTGTGTCTGTCTTATAACCTGTGTCGTTGTGATGGCTGTACTAGTGTATGTATTTGTGCGTTGTTTAAGAGGCCTAACATCTAGGTTATCTGCCCAACAACAGTATTAACATCTGTGCGCTGTACAACATTTTTAACAAAGCGTTTGTTATAATTCATGGAAGAACTTCTGTATTGAAAAAGTCGTTGCATCATTTAAGGGGCTTACTAGTAACATCGAGCACACGCAGCCTATCCCCTGTACTTGGTGTGTATTTAATGTTTTATGGTAACCTGTGCTATTGAGATCTCTGTAGTTGTGTGGGCATTTGTAATTCTGGTGAGGATTGAGAAGGAGGTAGCCATGGCCTTAAGTTAGCTACCATCCCAGCATTTACCAGGAGTAGTAGTAGTGAGAAACCATGGGAAAACACTTCCAGAATGGCTCAGTTTTCCTCACAAGGTCGGGTGTACCCCGTTTCAGCCCCTGACCATAATTATATTTGGTCCGCCTTGTTGCGTAGTGGCTAGCATTCTTGGCTGTCACCGTGGAGTCCCAGGTTAGATTCCTGGCATTACCAAGATTTTTTTATAAATAAGCATATATTTCAATGGTTAATCTGACAGATTAGTAGCGTTCACCGTTGATATTATTTAGGTGGCGCCCGTTGGATGCTTAATAATAAAGTGACGTCAGCTCGAGACTGAACCAGTTGTATTGTTTTGACTGGAGAGTTGGGGGCACCGCCCGCCTTCGCCCTCGCACGCTCAGGCTATTCACACGAACCACACTGCCCGAACCCCACGCGGGCCTCTCTCCACCTGTGCTGAGTTTACGTAACAACATGAACCAGTTTTACTTCTATCCACCCCTACAACAGTACAGTTTTTAAATATGTAGTTATAAGGGCCGCTAACCTTGATGTTAGGTCCCTTTAAACCAGTGCTTTTTTTTTCTTCTTCAGGGGGGACGTGGGGGGTAAGCGTACCCTTTAAATGAATGAAAGTTCATCGATCAGCTAGCGTCAACGCGCTGTTCACAACAGCTGGAGGAGATTTCGAGTTATCCTCGATTTAAATCGCATCTATGAATCAGTTTATTTTGGTCGGCAACTCGGCACTCCGTTCTTATAGGCACACAGGCTAGTGTTTGGAGGCGGGGTAGGTTGTTAGTTTGTGCGTGCGGTTAGCTTTGAAGGATGAAGAAAATAACGAACTATTTAACATCCACCCAGGCATTGAAAAAGCTGAAAGTGAATGATTCGAACACAAACAATGACCGAAAATTGCAAGATCGTGATGTTATGTTTACTACAACTGAGAGTACCCCTTAAATTCACTGCTTTAAACAACAATCATCATTATAATCATATTCGTTCAATCATTCAGTTACTTTATTTGCAAATGAGGTTGCAAATGAGGGCAATTACCCGATGGCAAATTGTACAATTACAGAAAACTTCCAACAATAATATCAAACACATACCATTTCGTGGCGTAGTGGCTAGCATTGTTGGCTGTCACCCCCGAGGTTCCGGGTTCGATCTCCGGCTCTGCCAAGAATTTGAAAGTCTTTGTAAGGTCTGGTACGGGGTCTCCCAGCCTCTTGATGCGAAATGGGAATCTGCTGGATACTATGGCAGGAGGTGGAGGAAATAAAAGGAACTGGCCACCCTACCACACGCTAACTCCTGCTCTGGACGCCTGGTAGTGATCCCTTGACGAAGCCAAGGGCTCTAATTCAGGTCACCTAAGTCCCTGGAGGGTTTATGGCACTTTAATTAGTGTGTTATATCAAACAGACTTAATGTACACAAGTAGCGATTTGGGAACTATAGTAATTACATCGTAGAATATACACAAAATTTCAGTCTTCTCTTAAACACATCAATATGTTTGGGTAAAGGCTCTAAGACTGAGGCAGGTAATGTGTTACAATTATCAATACCACGATTAATGAAATAATATATCCCATAATTTGTACGCTGTGATCGGACCTTGACTTTATGTGGATGATCTGCCCTGCTCAGGTAGGTGGGATTTCCCAGACGTGCTTAGTTCTCCCCATGCTGGCCGATTAGTGTACCTTCTTCTTCTTCTTCTTCTTCAAGTGCCTCGTCCTCCAAGAACATTGGCGATCAGTAGCATGATCTGCTGTTTGTCCATTGCTGTTCTAAACAGTGACACTGTATTAAGTCCAAACCACTGGCTTAAGTTCTTTAGCCAGGATATTCGTCTGTGTACTGGACCCCTAATGCCATCAATCTTCCCTTGGATAATTAATTGCAAGAGGTGGTATTTGTTGTTGCGCATAAAATAACCAAAGTATTCTAGTTTTCTCCTTGTGATGATACTGAGAATTTCCAAGTCTTTGTTCATACGCCGCAGTACTTCCACATTTGTGACTTTAGCTGTCCATGATATCCTTAAAATCCTGCGATACGTCCACATTTCAAATGCTGTCAGTTTCTTATTTAAAACCTCGGTAATTGTCCATGATTCAACTCCATAGAGCAGGACACTAAAAACCTAGCATCGAAGCAGTCGGGTGCGTAATGACAGACTTAAATCGCGGCTGATCAAAACTTTTCTCATTTTCATGAAAGAACTTCTGGCTTGCTCAATTCTACAGCGAATTTCTTGATTTAAGTCCCAGTTATCATTTATTTGACATCCTAAATATTTATATGATGAAACCCTTCCAATTCTTTCATTACCAAGTGTAAGAATGCCCTGAATTTCATCTTTGTTTCTACTAACAACCATCCACTTAGTTTTTTGTACATTTAAATGTAATCCCATGGCGTTACTCTCTTCAGAAATAGAATCCAGTAGTGTTTGTAGATCATCCATACTTGTTGCAAGGATGACAGTGTCATCAGCATATCGGATGTTATTAATGATAGATCCATTTACTACTACTCCTTAAGACTTTCCATCAAGAGCATCTTGGAAAATCTTTTCAGAATAGATGTTGAAGAGGAGTGGAGAAAGAATGCAACCTTGGCAAATACCCTTCATAATCGATACTTCTTCAGACAGCTGACCATCAACACGTACAGCAGCACGTTGATTCCAGTACAGATTTCCAATTAATCGGATGTCACGTCCATCTAGTCCCAGGTCACATAAAATGTTCATCATTTTATCATTTTGAACAGTGCCAAAGGCTTTTTCATAATCGATGAAACACATGTAAACAGCGACACGAACATCACGGCATCGTTGAATCAACACCTGAAGACTGAGCAATGCCTTCCGAGTTCCGAAACCACTCCTGAATCCAAACTGTGTGCCACCAATGTTTTCCTCACATTTATGATATAACCTTAAGTGCAGGATTTTAAGGAATAACTTCAGGGCATGACTCATTAAACTGATCATTCTATAGTCATTGCAGCACGTTGCATTAGTCTTTTTGGGAATCGGTATAAAAGTTGATTTGAGCCAATCATGTGGTATGCATCCACTTCGATAGATGTTATTGAACAAACCCACCAGCAAGGAAAGAGATCGTTCATCCTTGAGAAGCTTTAGTATTTCAATGTGTAATTCATCTGGACCTGGAGCTTTTCCACTCTTCGATATTGTTATGGCATGTTCAATTTCAGCTCTTGTAATATCTATGCCATCGCCCGTTCGAATACCATGATCAACACTTCTGTTGTCTTCGAATAGAGTTTCAATGTAGTCCTTACATTCTGTCAACTTCTCTTCAGTACTAGGGAGAATGATGCCATATCTATTTTTGAGAATCCCAATCCCTCTGCTCTTATAAATCCCAGCTGCTTGCTTAACCTTTCTATACATGTTGAACGAGTCGTGCTTTGCACACAGTTCTTCTATTTCGCTACATTCCTTTGAAAGGTGTTGTTCTTTGGCAGTAAGAATTCCCTTCCGTATTAATTTCTGCAATTCTCTGTACTTTATAGGGTCATTATTCTTGAAAGGTCTTCTGCAATCGATCAATTGTAGAATTTTATCTGTCATCCAAGGTTTGCTTTTCCTACTCTCCGTGGCCTGTAGTTTTTCTCGACACACTTCATTCACTGCGGATTTGAATTGGTTCCAAGTGTCTTCAATATTATGTGTATCCTTGTTCGACTGGATATAATCTAGTTTTGTACTCAATGCTGTTTGGACATCATTTCTCAATACAGGGTCTTGGAGCTTATGGATCGCAAAATGATGGCTGTGCCTCACTGGGTGATATTTTTTCAAGTTCAAATTCATTGTGGCTAACAAAACATTATGATCGGAGTTAATATCAGCACCAGGATATGTCTTCACACTTTTTAGGGAATTTCTGAATCGCTTATTGACGAGGATATAGTCAATTTGATTCCTGACATTATTGTCGATGTTTGAGGTCCATGTGTAAAGACGACGTGGAGGAAGCTGAAAATGAGTGTTTGCTATGATGAACTCCTCCACTTGGCGGTGGACCAATCGATCACCTCGATCATTGTCACTCCCTAATCCGAAATTACCAACTATATCACCGCGTTGACCATGACCTACCTTGGCATTGAAATCGCCCATCACAATGGTAATCTCATGCGTTTTGGTGAAAGACAAGGCCGTTTTGACTTGGGTGTAGAACGCTTCGATGTCTTCATCTGATGCATCACAAGTTGGAGCATACACCTGGATAATATTCAGTAATATCGGTTTTGCATTCAATTGTAGAAAAATTACCCTATCGGACACAGGTACAAAGGTCTTCACTGTCACAGTAATATCTGGGTGCAATATGAACCCTACACCATTATAATGGTGGGAATTGTCATTACCTGCATAATATACCTGGTAACCATTGACGTTACATTTTCCAGAATTAGGCCAGCGCATCTCACTGATTCCAAGGATGTCAACTTTTAGTCTTTCCATTTCTCTGATGGCATTGTGAGTCTTTCCACTTTGAAATAAACTGCGGACATTCCAAGTGGCTATCTTTTTCATGACTGGCCCGGAGATTCGTAGCACCCCTTGCCCACTTAAGGGCTGCCGGGGACTAGGGGCCTTGGCTTTTAATTGTCAAGTCATGCTAAAGATTATCCTGGGGAAGATAATGTGGTGGTTTGCCGTTGACCAATTGTTATTGGTTCCTCCGCCTTTAAGGACAATTTCTTATCCTAAGGACAAGAGAGTGCCCTGATTAGTGTACCTGTATGTGTTAAACATGGCGTATAGTCTGGATTTCGTTCATCTTCCAGAGATTCCCCCCCTACCTGTCGACCAAAATATTATGTGTACTCGTGTTTGAAGGTTGTTTGTGAAGTAACCAATAGACCTACATAAAATCCAATAACATCATCATTTTCGTCGTTCTATTTTACGTTAGTTCATGTAGGTTTGAAATTTTTAATTTATATTTTAACATCTTTTATCGCAGTTGGAACACAAAAAGTGCCCGTTTTTAAGCGTGTTTCAACCATGCGTCACATTTAAGAATTATTATCTCACAAACCCGTCATCAGATCGAATCCAAATTTTAACACAATATACATTAGAATGTTGTATAACAGGTTTATTAATTTTAAAATTTTGTGTGTCCAACAAACAAAGTTGTTATCATTTTTGTAAGGTAACTTTTTCTCGGCTCGGGGTGGTGTGAAAATGTAGTTCTTGGTCGCGTTGTAATCCTTATACATCAAAAAGGTATGCTGTATGATTGTGAAATACGTAAATTAATTCACTTATTTTATATCGGTTTGTATTTCTACGGGGAATTAAGACATGGTTCACCAGTTAGCCGCTCCGGTGAAAGCTGTACAGCGTTGCCAAGATGGGCTCGATCACGCGTCATGGTGCGCCTCGCTCGGAAGTGATGGGCTCCATATCAGCAACGCTGTACAGCATAACTTTTGATAATAACAATAATAATAATAACTTTGTGATGAATAAGGATTACAACGCAGCCAAGAACTACATTTTCCAACGACCCCGAGCCGAGAAACAGTTACCTTACAAAAATGATAACTTTCGTTATTGAACACAAAATTTTGAAATTAATAAACTAGTTATACAACATTCCAGTGTATATTGTGTTAAAATTTATTTGGATTCGATTTGATGACGGGTTTGTGAGATAATAATTCTTAAATGTGAAGCATGGTGGAAACACGCTTAAAAACGTGCACTTTTTGTGTTTCAACTGCGATAAAAAAAATATTAAAATATAAATTTAAAATTCCAAACCTACATGAACTAACGTAAAATAGAACGACGAAAATGATGATGTTATTGGATTTTATGTAGGTCTATTGGTTACTTCACAAACAACCTTCAAACTCGAGTGCACATAATATTTTGGTCGACAGTAGTATTTCTGTCATTCCAGTTACACTACTTCTAGGATTTAAATGTTGAGCACCAACCTTGCTGAAGAAGGTTCCATTGTTGGACCGAAACATATACTGATTTGAATATAATTTGAATTGATTGGAGGAGCATTTTAATTAATTACCCAACTTCGAATTGGCAAATCTGTGTTACGTGACCATTCACAAAAATGATTTTGCTGTCTGCTTGCAAGCTGTTTCACAGTTAGCATACTGTAGTCGGAGTCGATTTACTAAAAACAAATTCTTCGTCCTTTGAAGAAAATTAATCTTCCGAGACAATGCTGCCAGTATACTCGTACATATTTACATTTTTACCTTCGTAACCGGTGTGATAACATAACCGTAGGTAATGTATAGTTGGTATAATCTTGTGCCAGTCATGTACAACATATACAATAATACGTACCACAGTAGATAAAGTGAGAGCCTTCTCTATAGAACGGAGCCTCACTTGGTCCGTGTGACGAATGGAGAGGGATCAGTCAGCGCCGTTACACAACACAGGGTTGAGAATCACCGCATGTGGTCATAGCTTTTATTACAATCCCAGCTGGCAAGATACCTTAGTTCAGAGAGTTAAGACTTGTGGTAAAGTACTGTAGCCTATCTCGTATACCGTGAACATGGTTAGGTATTGAACAAAACATCGAATTTTCCTAGGAAAAACTGATCTCAAGAAGTCTTCCAGCCGTCACACGGCGCATGCGAGGCTCCGTTCTATAGGCAGGACTCTCACTGTACTGTGTCCGCCTTGTTGCGTAGTGGCAAGTATTCTTGGCTATCAGCGTTGGGGCCCGAATTCGATTACCGATTCTGACAAGAAATTTAATTCTGGTTTGAGGACTGGAACGGGGTACACTCAACCATCCTGGAAGTGGTTTTCCGTGATTTCCCACTTCTACTACAGATAAATGCAGGGATGGTATCTAATTTAAGGCCATGGCTGCCACATACCAAATCCCACTACCAAATTACAAAAGCACACACTTATGAAGACACCACAAAAACACAGATCATCAGACAGAAACTAAACACATCCACTATACGAGGCTTATTACCACGATATTTCAAGCCTCTAAATGAAATAACGTCACTAGCAGGATCTTCAGTGTTGCAGTCGAGTTAGCCTATATACTCATGTTAGCAAGAGAGAATGGTCAAGGAGGTTTAGTCTTTCTTGAAGGCCCTTCCTTGGATCATAGAGCGCTATGGAAGTGAAACTTGGACTGTTGATACAGCAGAAGAGAATGGAAGCATTTCAAATGTGGTGAGCCCACCAGCGTAAACATGAGCGTTAAATCGTTCACCACGGCCGCGATGGGGAACTGCAGCAAGTCCGGAGTTCAAGGTTCGCATCCCAGCGCTTACAGCGGATATCCTACGAGTGTCTTTCTTTTTCATTTGATTTCCATATTTCCTCCAGCCAAATGCCGGTATAATACATTTTATTTCAATTTCCAGGGCACCTATCTAATCCCCAACCCTAATAATCACAGTTACACACTACTACAGTCAGCAGGTAACACATGGTATCAGACGAATTTAGCACACACCCAAGTACATGGGGCTGATGACCAAGATGTTCCAAGAAAGAATTAACAATAACGAAGAAATGTGGAGTTACACGCATGCGTAGCTAAACTCTGACTAACACTTGGCGCTCTACAATCTCAGGGAGTCATAGCTAGTGAGCACGAGAATTAGCGCCCTCTATGGATTCTATTTTCCCCCTTTGTCCAGTGACTTTCATACCAAACATAGGAATTGATAAATGAAAGTAAAAGAGAAATAACAGACAGGGATGAAGAATTACCTTCAACCCTCGAAGAACGAGGATAGAGGGACTTGGGAGGAGGCAGACGAGAAAGGGAAATAAAGGAAAAAAAGGGGGAAAACGCACCCCGATCAGGAATCCCTCGGGGTCACCAACTCCCTAACTCACCAAACGTAACCCCTTGAAGCTAGCCTATACACCATGCGTGGTTGAGCTTCCTATAGAATCTCTCCCAAAATGCAGGTATGAAAAAGAAGAAGTCTGACCCCTTGAAGGGGGCTATCAGAAAATAAAACGACAATGGCCAATTAAGAGAGGAAAATGAAAGTCATCCTTGGCCTCGGATACTCTAATACCGTCGGGGAAGAGAACAGGAGTTGACAAAGGGAGGTTGAAAGGAAAGAAGAAATAGACGAGCTTGGCGCAAGTAGGTGGAAGCAATGCCGAATTGAATTGGGATCTCGAGGTTGCCAACCTACTTCCCTCTAGTTGTGAGACCCTGGCGGGAGTAAATCAGCTAAGTGAGTAAGCTGTTGTTGTTGCTTGGGTGTGTGTGTGGTGAATATGTCTGATAACCTGTGATTCTACGATAACTGTAATAATGTTTAGCTGTAATTTTTGTGGACCAGGATCAGAACAGATTCAGCAGATCATGAGATATGGTACCATTACAGCATAATCCTCGAGTCCCATGACGTAGCCGTGCTCGTTAAATCATTGGCCACGGCCACTAAGGCAGCTTCAGCAAGTCCGGAGATTACAGGTTCGAAACTCGGTGCTGATAGCGGCTATCCTGAGTGTTTCTCCACAAATGCCGGGTTAGTACCTTACATCAAGTCGGGCACCTTCCTCATCCCTGTCCCTAATACAGTTACACACACTACTACAGTCATCACATAAATACAGGTTTTCAGACAACTACACAGGGCTGATGCCCAAGATGTCTCAAGGCTGTAAAGTAAATTAACAACATTTTCCTGGAAGAAGTGTAAAGGAAAAAAGCAGTGAGTCCTTTCGGTCTTGGTGCACGACTTAACACCCACGGCTACGTAGTGTAGAGAGTAATCAGTCAGTAATAACAAGATGTTCAGGAAAGAACATACAGCCTACTTTCTCCTAAATGTATAGGTATAGTTATAACTCTTTGTCCTTATTACCTCCTATTTTCTTCCTATTTGAGGTGTAAAATGGCACACAACAGTATGACATACTGGATTTGAGCAGCAGCGTTCAAACCATCTTATTATATAATACGCTAAGGTGTATGTTTCACAAAACTCAAGCTCCTAAACCAGAGGCAGTTAGGTGTGGTTTGTACCAAAATCTTCCAAATCGTCTCAATAGTACAGGAAAAATCTTGCATTTCTTGGAAAGTCAACGGAAATATATTTATTTTAATAATTCATGTTTTTTGGGCTAATGCCGTGTGTATTTAGATTAGAACCATACGTTTCGGAGAAACCTTGCCTCCTTTTTCAATGGAATCAAACAATGTGGCCAAAGAAAGTATATCAATGAGATTACAAAAATTACAAAAAATATAGATAAATTCCTCGGTTTGTCACCAGAGAGCAGCTGCCAGAAATTACTGTATGGACCATGGTACAATGGCGGACAGAGTAGTAAGTAAGGAGAAGGTAAAGGGGGGCGGGGTGAAAATATAGAGACTCCTCGAAGAATGAGGATGTCCAAAAGAAAGAGGGGGAGGGTTAGATGGATATAAGGAAACATAAACAAAGGGAAGTGTATCTGAACGATACCTAACATCATACAGGCAACGGCGAAAAAACAGATGGAAACTCCTCCAGTGACGAACAAAGGAGATCAAATCCAGGCTCTGTAGCCAAAGAGGAAAAAAGTACAATTTGAAATAGGTGAAGAACCGAGAGACTGAGGGGAACTATCTTCCTAGATCCTTAATAACTGGTAGCCAAGTGTCACTTAGCTGATATCCAGTGTCTCTGTTAAAATTATTGGGAATTTTACGAATTTCGACTGCCTCCCTTACAATTCTAGACCAGTTGTGCTTAACAAGGGCAAGCGCATGAACATCCTTGAAACATACATCGTGCCCTGAAGACAGGGCATGTTCAGCTATAGCTGATTTGTCAGGTTGGTTTAGACGGATGTTCCTTTGATGCTCTTTGACGCGAGTTGCAATGGACCGTTTTGTTTGTCCAATGTAGACTTTTCCGCAACTACAAGGGACTTCACACACACCAGGTTGTAGTATTGGGGACAATTTATCTTTGTTTAATGCTAAACGTTGACCAATTTTCGCCATAGTGCCGAAAACTGTTTTTATCTTGTGCTTGCGGAGAATCTTAGCAACGCGGTCAGTGGTGTTGTGAATATAAGGGAGGTAAGCAGTTCCCCTCACGTCGGAGCTCTGAGAAGGTTGTCTTTCCCTCCTTCTGGGATGTAGGGACCTATATATAGTGGATTCATTATAGCCATTACCCTTAAACATGGTTCTTAACGCATGTAACTCTTCCTGAAGAGTTGATGCCACACGTTCCGCTCTTTTGGCTAGAGTTGTTATAATTCCTTGTTTTAGTGCTGGGTGGTGGTGGGAGTCTGCATGTAAATAACGGTTAGTGTGAGTTGGCTTACGGTAGACGCTGTGCCCCATGGAGCCATCCGCCTTCCTCCTCACAAGAACATCCAAAAAAGGTAAGCGTCTACCCAACTCTAGCTCCATTGTGAAGTGGAACTGCTTACCTCCCTTATATTCACAACACCACTGACCGCGTTGCTAAGATTCTCCGCAAGCACAAGATAAAAACAGTTTTCGGCACTATGGCGAAAATTGGTCAACGTTTAGCATTAAACAAAGATAAATCGTCCCCAATACTACAACCTGGTGTGTGTGAAGTCCCTTGCACTTGCGGAAAAGTCTATATTGGACAAACAAAACGGTCCATTGCAACTCGCGTCAAAGAGCATCAAAGGAACATCCGTCTAAACCAACCTGACAAATCAGCTATAGCTGAACATGCCCTGTCTTCAGGGCACGATGTATGTTTCAAGGATGCTCATGCGCTTGCCCTTGTTAAGCACAACTGGTCTAGAATTGTAAGGGAGGCAGTCGAAATTCGTAAAATTCCCAATAATTTTAACAGAGACACTGGATATCAGCTAAGTGACACTTGGCTACCAGTTATTAAGGATCTAGGAAGATAGTTCCCCTCAGTCTCTCGGTTCTTCACCTATTTCAAATTGTACTTTTTTCCTCTTTGGCTACAGAGCCTGGATTTGATCTCCTTTGTTCGTCACTGGAGGAGTTTCCATCTGTTTTTTCGCCGTTGCCTGTATGATGTTAGGTATCGTTCAGATACACTTCCCTTTGTTTATGTTTCCTTATATCCATCTAACCCTCCCCCTCTTTCTTTTGGACATCCTCATTCTTCGAGGAGTCTCTATATTTTCACCCCGCCCCCCTTTACCTTCTCCTTACTTACTACTCTGTCCGCCATTGTACCATGGTCCATACAGTAATTTCTGGCAGCTGCTCTCTGGTGACGAACCGAGGAATTTATCTATATTTTTTGTAATTTTTGTAATCTCATTGATATACTTTCTTTGGCCACATTGTTTGATTCCATTGAAAAAGGAGGCAAGGTTTCTCCGAAACGTATGGTTCTAATCTAAATACACACGGCATTAGCACAAAAAACATGAATTATTTATATAATCCGGGCCGTGAAAGCCTTAACATACACATATATTTATTTGTTTATAAAGTGCTTTTAAACAATAAACAAAACGATAGCCCCTGGCTGAACTGTTCGCATAGCACTAGAACCAGGCGGGTAGTCTATACACATGGGGCGCACACAACCCATTATGCGAGAGTTCTCGCACGGGTCCGCTAGTAGTTTATTATTTACCCTAGAATTTTACAATTTCATCAGCAAACACTCCAAACAACGTAGGAATTCAGTATATTAACACCGACTACTTGCAATAATTAAAAATGAAATAAAACTTCGTTGGTCTAAACGTATCACTGGGAGAAACACATTTAATAAATCTACTGCACAGCTAATTTTTAATCGGGCCTATCCTTGGGGGTGAGTGCGCTTTATCGGCAACAAGTGGAATTTTTTCAATTACACCGTTTGCATGGGTTCACTAACTGGGAATGTCAATGCCGGTATAGAGCGCAGCTCGCATCTATTCGCCGAGTCGAGACAGTGGGCTGCCCTGACAGGGAAACACGCACAGTTCACGTCATCGGCTCTGCCGGACAGGGGTAGCCAAGAAGCTCCGAGATCATGAGTCCTACCGTAGCCCTAGAAAGCCAGCCCCGTAGTGGTGGGGTAGCACGCCTGCCTCTCACCCGGAGGCCCCGGGTTCGATTCCCGGCTCTGTCAGGGATTTTAAAACTGACGTGAGGGTTGGAACGGGGTGCACTCAGCCTCGTGAGGACAATTGAGTAGCTGTCTGACAGTGAAGCAGCGCCCCAATCATGAAAACCAAGATTAACGGCCGAGGGGATCACCATTCACCATTCAGTAAAGGATATCTCGAGTATGATTTCTGTAGAAAGTAATTTATTAATGATCACGCATCACCCCAATATCTGCAGGCCAAATGGTTGGGCAGCGGTCGCATGGTCGGCCTAGGCCCTTCATGGGCTGTATAGTGCCAGGGGGGAGGGGGGGGGGGGGTTGTTTGTAGCCCTAGAAAAGACGAGACTTGCTGCACTTGTTGTGCTGCACTGTATACTGTTGCCTGTCATAATTAATTAATGAAATAAATACATAAACGAACAATAAATAAACCACGCTGTAGCATGTAACCGATAAGTCAGCCCTCTTCACTTGTAGGCTATACACAGCACTGAAGTTGGCCTATGTTCAACAGGCACAGCTCTATGCTTCCCTTGCGGGCAGCCATGCAATCACGTATACAACTGTGTTTACTTCCACTATCTCGATTCGGCGAACAGACTTCAATAGGCTGTGGTTAGCACACGCATAGTTCACCTGGTTGCTAGTAGATGTCACTCGTGCAGATCCAGTGGCGAACTTGGTTTTAATTACACATATATTTTCCATTGCAAGATGCACAACATAACGCTCAATTTCATAACGACTCAGTACCTAAAAACAATCTCTACTTAGTATAAAACAAAGTCCCCGATTCGTGGATGTTACGGGTAAGCTCGAGAACAACTGGATAGATTTTGATGTTGTTTTCACCATTCAGTAAAGGATATCTCGAGTATGATTTCTGTACAAAGTAATTTATTAATGATCAAAGGAAGCCGAGCAGTAACGATTTCAGTGGAAAAGTAAAAAAAAAACTGGCGTCCGAGCTCTTTGTAAGCTTACGCTGGGCAAACCGTTAAAAATACCTAAATACTATGAGTGTAAGAATTGTTCAGCATGAAAAGTTCTACAAAAAGTCCGCGAGAGCATATGTCTATCTTCAATACATCGCCCACTATAAGTGTTTTTACGTTTTAATTTCTTCCAACCATGTCCATTTAACTACTGAGGCGACAGTTTACGAGCTAGATAAGGGCGAGCCTATCATCCCTGTTACAGCCTAGCTAGCGGGCGAACCTATTGCCCTAGATACAGCCAGCAGCAAACCGTTGAGTCGTGTTGAGTTAAGACTCCTGATAAGGGTGGTTGTGTTTCGAGTTTCCCTGTAAGTGCAACACGGGTTTTCTTCATTTCGCCTGTGAAACACAGTCAAGTTAAGATTGGACGGAAGGGGGATTTGAGTTTCATTCTCCTCGCCATTCCCTGGAAGTGCAACTCTCATTTCGCCTGTGAACTTTTCGTTCCGCAAAATTCACAGTCAATTTAAGATTGGACGGAAGGGGGATTATATTATATTAAACTATACTGATTGGCGTATAATCTCTACTTAGTATAAAACAAAGTCCCCGATTCTTGGATGTCACGGGTAATCTCGAGAACCACTGAATGGATTTTGATGCAGTTTTCACCGTTCTGTAAAGGATATCTCGAGGAAGGTTTCTGTAGAAAATAATTTATTTATGACCAAAGACGGTTAAGCACTAACGATTTCTGTGAAAGGTAAAAAAAAAACTGGAGTCCGTGCGCTTTTTAAGCTTACGCTGGGCAAACCGTTAAAAATATCTATATACTATGAGTGTAAGAATTATTTAGCATGACAAGTTCTACAAAAAGCCCGGGAGAGCATATCTCTATCTTCAATACATCGCCTACTATAAATGTTTTTACGTTTTCATTTCTTCCAACAATCTCCATTCAGTTACTGAGGCGACAGTTTACGAGCTAGCTAGCGGACGAGCTTATTGCCCCAGATACAGCCAGCAGCAAACTGTCGAGTCGTGCTGAGTTAAAAACTTTAGAGAAGAGTGGTTGTGTTTGTAGTTTCCCAGGAAGTGCTACTCGGCTTTTCCTCATCTCGCCTGTGAACTTTTTGTTCCGCAAAATTCACAGTCAAGTTAAGATTGGACGGAAGGGGGATTTGTGTTTCATGCACCTCGCCATTCTTAAATTACGTCTGACAAGAATTTGTTGCACATGCATCTCCATGATAATATACTTAATAGTGCAGTCAGTGATTTTAACCCATCATGCTGAGACGTAAAACGGATATTGGTCGTTGTTCATTGACATTGAAAAAAAAAGCGCTTATCACGTAATGCATTCATAACTGTTCCCGGGCGAAGCCAGTCGGGTTGCTAGTAGATATACAAAAAATCAAGCAAAACAATATAAAATAAAATATAAAGTATAAAAATTTAACTCTTAGGCATAGAAGCTCAGCATGCCACCGAAGCCACTACCTACCAGATGGTAGTGTAAAACAGAACGTCAAGATTAGTGAATAAATCGCCTAAGTGATTCCAACCCAAAATATATACGTGGGATATTTGAAGCCATACGACAGTGATGATGAAGATGAAAGTATTATTAATATTTTTTAACCGCTTATCCTCCCAGCTCGGCTTCACCCACGGACTCACGACGGATAACTCCTCTACCGTCGCAATTTGTCAGCTGATACAACTGGGGATGGTGACAGACCAACTTGGATCTAATCAATGAAGGGTCAGGGAAGGGATTTTGGAAGGAAGTCGGCCATGGACCTGTTGAAGGGAACCGTCTCGGCATTTGCCTGGTGGTGAAAATGGGAAACTACGAAAACCATTTTGAGGACGGCCGAGGTGGGAATCGAACCCATGCTATCCCGATGCATGAACTAGCACGTTAGCGCTCTCGGCCACCGTTGCTGTTATTATTCTTCTTTCTTTCTTTCTTTCTTTCTTTCTTTCTTTCTTCCTTTCTTTCTTCGTTTAGGCCAGCTATGGACCACGTCATTTCAACTGCTTCCGTCTTTGGGCCTTGATATTAGCCCAGTGTTCACGCATTCGCTGCCTGTGAGACTCCTTTCTTTCTTCAGACCAATTCTTGCCGGTTTTTAATTTAGTTTTTCTTGGAATTGGTGGTGTGCTCCAAGCTTTTCCTTCAAAAGATCACGTTCCATATTGTCTGCGTGGGTGATCCCCACTTCTTGCAAATCTTTGTCTACCTCACAAAACCAGGGGCCCTTGTTTTTGTTGTAAAAAAGATAGGTAAATATCCGATTGGCGATTCTCTCGGGTTTCATACGAGTAAAGTGGCCATAGAAAGATATTCTTCTCTTCCGAATTACTTGAGATATCCTTTCTACATGATGGTACAGCTCATTGTTATGCCGTCTCCTGTATTATTTTTATTATTATTATTAATGTTATTTAGAGAGATGTAGGCTATATAAACATCATCTGAAGTTCGCAATGGAAGTGTGGTGACAAGGAAGACAAACTAGACAATCATATCCATGTTGAAATGAATTGTCCACGCCAGTCCCGCATGCAGAGTGAAAGTTTCACCGTTAGATATTAGAAAGGTCGAGCCCACTCTCTTGTTTACATAACTGTAAGTAACGGGAAGCATCTATCAATAGCAGCAGATTACTGATAGCAATAACACGTTACACGTACTGTTGTCTTTGTCAGCATTCACCATGCCAATGTTAGTTCACAGCCCTAGGAATCAAACATTTTGTTAATACTGTAATAATAATCGTTTTAAAGGGCATGAGATCTAACATCAGTGTCTAATGATCAGGATGGTTATGAGGTATGAAGCAAAAACACTAACCCTAATGGATAATGCGTTAAGTATACGTGTTGAAAAAATCCACAGCCTGTTTCCAGTCAACCGACCGGGTCAGGGAATGGAATGAATGAAGCCCCCATCTAGCGGCGAGGATATGGACTGTGCCGGCTGCCGAAGCCTGTCGCACTCCCCTGGGGCAATGACTAAATGAATGACAGATGAAATGAAATGATAGTGGAGAGTGTTGCTGGAATGAAATTGTAACAGGGAAAACCGGAGTACCCGGAGAAAAACCTATCTGCCTCCGCTTTAAGTATACGTGTTAAATTAATTAATTAAATTTACTGATTACACCTGTTAAATTAACACTATTATAACTTATCATATTTTAATTGCAGCCAATGGTCATAGCTGGGTATTTTAATTGAACTCCCGTGGGCTCCCCATCAAGTTCAATTTCAAGTAGTTTCAACTTTGGCTACCAGAGATGCCATTGTCACTAGCACCTAGCGGCGAACGTTGGAACTTGATAGAGCGTTTCTAACCAAATAACCTACAAATTTAGCTACAAACTACCAATTGTAGTTGTAGTATCTTTTACATGCCATAAATCTGTGACATGGGCCCGCGGCTTTACTTCCCCTTCGAAGGAAGGCATACTGAAGGGTTTGAACGCTCTTAAATATCTGACGACTTCGGTTGGATTCGAACCCACCATCATGGGCATATATAGCATGTATTATTTAATGTAACATGTTTTCAACCTCAATGGTTCATCTTCAGCATAGGTTGCTTTGCTCTAACTTAACATTCATTCATAGGGTATAAAGTGAGATACATTATATCACGTAAAAGATAAACTGTAAGAATAGCAATTTGAATAACAATTCTATTAATTACAATATTACCTAATGTAATAACAGTTTCGGTTAACTTGTACCCTTCTTCAGTTATACTAAAAATATTAAACTAAGAGCATCAATCTATCATTAACATTCTATGAAAAAAGAGATGAACACTAGAAATAAAATATTCACAGTTTTAAAAAAATCTCAGTAATCGTAGACTAATCTTCAAACACATGGTTCATGTTACTTTAAAAGTTTTGTCTCATATTCTTGTAAGTTCCTTGTTGTATTAAGTGGATTCTGTTAATGTTGTCCTTATGTTATTCGAGCAATGTATTTTAACGTGTCCTTTGATGTTGAGTTATGTCGATAATGTCTCTTAATTTTCCCAATTTGGGACCATGAACAACATAAATTAATAAATGGCAATTATTAACAAATCCAACTCGAATTATAGACTTCACAAATAGCAGATTCAATACACTTTAAACTAGGACCATCTCACAACCTAAATCCAGTTTACAAAGAAGTTCAAGGCAGTAATTTTTATATAGGACTAGATGACCCTGTAAACTTCGTATCACCTGAAATTGATTTGATTGTAACTCTTCGTACGCAATTATTATTAATCCTAATAAACCTTCCAACTCCAATTAATTGAGATCGATAATACTGTATTAGCCGCATCGTGTACGTTTGAGTTTTGTTTTGTTATTAAATGAAACTCGTTAGTAATTCAAATGAGTTCAATGTATTTTATTTACATGGAAAATAAATGCAGTTAACAATATTCAATGCAAAGCTTTCTGGTACACTACGTTTTTAGTTTTGATTTCCGGCGCGTAAATAAACAAAGATGACGGCTTTCCGACACGCGAACACGTGACATACAGTTGTCCATGCGCGAAACACGGAAACTCCAAGTTAATTCCGCAAACTTCCAACGACTGGCCGTGTGGTTTGTTGATGGTCATTGCGAAGGCCAGATGGACGGGGAATTGCAACCGTTTAAAATCGTATGGCACGTCTGTTGGAATCATCGAGATGCGCGGAATCAAAACATCCTCTCCTTTGTACTTTCCCTTGATAATCGTCATATCGATGACGTTGCTCATAAGCTTTTTCACAGTCAGTCTCGTTCTATTGCATAGTCGAGGTTGATTGATGTTATGCAACATGATGATGACTGAGCCTACTTTCAATTGCAAATTGTGAGGTGGAAATTCAGGCAATTCCAGCGAATTCAAAAATTCTGTGGGATAGTTGACTACCTCATCCTGGTTGATAACTGTGTCAACCGATTTGAATGAAAACAACTGTCCCGGAATGAAATTTTGATTGGATTAGTTGAGATCTTTATTCTTCGCTGCCAATATGGCTCGTTTGCTCAGCCAATTATGTTTTTTGAAGATCTGCGCTACGTTCGAAAAAAAAAACACCGAATGAGCTCCTCCTTTCATTCAGCCAATTATGGTTTGTGAAGTTCTGCGCTACATTCTGTAAAAAAAAAACACGCCGAATGTGCTCCTCCTTTGATACGGTCAACTGACGTTCCAGATTGTAAAATTTTCAGCGAAATTGGAGCAGTTGTTTTCGAGTTTTTGCGAGGCTAATGCACGGCAATTGATTTTTAGCCTATTTTCAATTTTGAAAAAATAGGCTTATGAGATCACCTTTTGTCCGTGTGTGTGTGTGTGTGTGTGTGTGTGTGTGTGTGTGTGTGTGTGATTCGTGTGTGTGTCCCCCCCTAATAAAATCTAAACGGCTGGAGCGATTTCAATGAAACTCGGTATGTTCATAGCACTATTCCCGGCGACCTCGACCGTGCCCTTCAAATTTTGTCACGTCTCACCAATGCAAAATGGCGGCTGTGCGAAATATTTCACTAGCATTCAATATCTCCGAAACTATTACCGATATCGCCTTGAAATTGTGTACGGTGATAAAGGGTACTACTAGAAGTTCACCTATGAGACTTTCAAAAACCTGGTGACTACAAAACCAACATGGCGGTCAAGCGAAGTTGAGACTTTTAAATAGACTTTTCTCGCGATTTAACTATCCACACGTAATGGAACTTGGTACAGCAAATGTTTATACACATTGTAATGCACTGGAGTCTAATTTAGTTCAATTGTTTACATAACTTCAAAATGGCGGCTGTGCGAAATATTTCACTGACATTCTATATCTCCGAAACTGTTACAGATATCACCCTGCAATTTAGTACGGTGATAAAGGGTACTGATACAAGTTTACCTATGTATATTTCATAAACTTGTAAGGTAGAAAACGAACATGGCGACCAAGCGAAGTTGAGACTTTTAAATGGACTTTTCTCACGATTTAACCATCCAAACGTAATGAAACTAGGTACAGCAAGTGTTTATACACATAGTAATGCACTGGAGTCTAATTTAGTTCAATTGTTTACATAAC
Source organism: Meconema thalassinum (assembly GCA_946902985.2). Classification (NCBI taxonomy): domain Eukaryota; kingdom Metazoa; phylum Arthropoda; class Insecta; order Orthoptera; family Tettigoniidae; genus Meconema; species Meconema thalassinum. Next base: position 242,752,875 of record OX336394.1, on the reverse strand, counting down.
CTCAAAATGGCGGCTGTGCGAAATATTTCACTGACATTCTATATCTCCGAAACTATTACAGATATTACCCTGAAATTTTGTACGGTGATAAAGGGTACTGGTAAACGTTTATCTATGTATACTTCATAAACTTGTAAAGTAAAAAACGAACATGGCGACCAAGCGAATTTGAAATATTTAAATAGACTTTTCTCGTGATTTAACTCTCTGAACGCAGTGAAATGTGGTACAGTAAATGATTTTGCAGATTGTAATGCACTGCCATCTAATTTAAATCAATTGTTTACATAACCTCAATATGGCGGCTGTGCGAAATTTTTAAATTAAGTTTTTATTTCTTGTGTCGTAATCATGCGATCGAAGTGAAAGTTTGAATAATGAACCTAGGCAATAATTGTCCTTGAATGGTACATAATTCTATGGCCGATACATATAACAATCCTAAATGGCGAGCTTCCGAAATATTTAGACGGTTCTCAATATCTATGAATCTTTTACAGCAACCAAACTGATTTTTTTTATGTTCATAGAGACTATGAACATATGTTCACCTATAGGACTTTCATTAACTTGGTGAGCACAAATCCAACATGGCGGCGACGCAAAGTATAAATATTTAAATGGACGATTCTCGCGAATTAACTATCCGAGTGCTGTGAAACGTTGCACGTTAAATGCTTATACAAATGTTGATCCACTGGCATCTAATTTATTTCAATTGTTTGCATAATCACAAGATGGCTGCTGTGCGTAATTTTAAAATCTCGTTTATACTTCTTGTGTTCTAATCATGCGATTGAAGTTTGAATACCACACGTACACAATAATCTTAATGTAATAGTACAAAAATAAAAATCCAACCTGGCGACAATCTGAAATATTTAGACGGTTCTCAATATCTACGAATCTGTTACAGCAATTAAACTGAAATTTTGTATGTTGTTAGAAGAAATTAACATGAGTAGGATATATGAAAATAGGCTGTATAGTTCTTTACGGAACTACTTGTTACATAGAGAGATAATATTTACTTACCAATTGCTTTGTTTAATGCCTGAACAACAAGAGTTTAGTGCTTTTCAGTCGGTCAACACGAATGTACCCTAAAGAGATGGGTTATGCCCTGATCCTGAAATAAATTACATGAGATTAATAAATGTAATTTATTTCAAGATTAGGGCATAACCCATCTCTTTTGGGTACATTCGTGTTGACCGACTGAAAAGCACCAAACTCTTGTTTACTAAGGCAACACTGAAAATATGGCTTCAAACACCACAATGCCTGAACTACACCTTTCTTAATGATATTGTAGGATGTCCATTTCTTTAGAATTGTAATTCAAATTGTTCTATTTATCTTTTACGTAATATAATGTGTTATTTCGTTTTATACCCTATGCATGAATGTTATGTTAGAGCAAAGCAACCCTTGCTGAAGATGATCCCAGTTTAATTTAATATCGTATGGCCTCGGGTGCCTGGTGCAAGCTTTGTTAATTGACACCCAGAGGGTAGCTTGCATGTCAAATTTCGTCGTTCCTTTGAACGCTATGAAAGTCAAGGAGGTTAGATATCTAAACTCCTTGACACTACAGCGCTTTCAAGTAGAGAATGGAGGAACTTTGTGTTGGCGGAAAATCCCGAGATTAATTTTGCCATTGCACACGGCCTACTGAATTCAAATGGGTTCTTTAACATGCCAACAACGTATGACATGAGTGTCGTGATTTTTGTGAGGGTTGTAAACATGTTACATTAAATAATATAACATACGGTAATAGTATTAACAGGTGTCATCAGTAAATTTAATGGTTATGAGATGAACACTATTACTTGTTGTCGTCATTGTTAGTTCTTATTAGGGGCTTAGACAACTTTTGTCATCTTCCTGGTGTACCTTGGTGTACGTTGAATATGTCTGATGACCTATGTTTCTGTAGTGACTGTAGTAATGTGTTTAACTGTAATTTTATCATGTTAAATGATCTTCTCGACTTCGTCGTTACGCTGGGGTCTGGCGTTACGTTACGGTGACGGGACGAAATGTACCCAGATGCACTGAGGTGTGTGACGTCATAGTACCGCTTGGTGCATATGTTCCCCGACAATTTCTACTTCGTTACTGTAAGACAAAATCCCCGATTCTTGGATGTGACGGGTAATCTCAAGAACCACTGGATGGATTTTGATGCGGTTTTCACCATTCTGTAAAGGATATCTCGAGGAAAGATTCTGTAGAAAATAATTTATGTATGATCAAAGGAAGCCAAGCAGTAACGATTTCAGTGAAAAAGTCGAAAACAAACATGGCGTCCGTGCGCTTCTTAAGCTTACGCTGGGCAAACCGTTAAAAATATCAATATACTATGAGCGTAAGAATTCGTCAGCATGAAAAGTTCTACAAAAAAGTCCGCGAGAGCATATCTATATCTTCAATACATCACCCACTATAAGTGTTTTTAGACTGCGCGCTCTGGTGAGCTTGACGGCATCCCGCGCGCTTGACCTTGATTTGCCCTTGGTTTGCACTTGCCGTTCGCGAGTAGAAATTTGAAACAAGAGAAGCAAGATAAGTATTATGCAGATAATTTTCTAACATATCAAGAGTCTTTCGCTTCAAGCGAAGCGAGAAGCCTCCAGCCTTTCTAGCATTTTTCAGCATTTGTACCATTTAAAATGATACAAAGTCTAGTCTTTCAGACTGACTGTCACTTTTTTTAGGTCTAGAATTGAGAGATGTGCTCCCGGGATTTGAAATAAGAGTGGAACAACCCGGAATGACCACTGTCAGCTCCCTTTTGTAGTTGTAATATGTGAATCAACCGCACGCCTACGCTGCGGAGTAGTGCTCAATCCGCCCAGATAAGACAGAGAGAGTTTCCGCTCCATAAATTATATCGTTGTGTCCAAGTCTCCTTTCGCTACACTTTGGTCATCTGCGCCAGAAAATAATGGTGTAAACAACAAAAAATGCGTCAGTTTTGGTAGTAGGTCGAAACCATTGAGATTACACAAGGTTATTATCGTCGTTCTGAAGAATTCCAGGCTCTAATTCTAGCAGTGAAAGCGATATCTACTGATCATAATTGGCAACTCAAGTTAGTGGAGGGGGAGGGGGGTAATTTCACCGCAAAAGTTGCTGGCTTAATTAGCCATGGATAATGATGAATTTTTGTCACTAAGGGTAGATTATACATTCCTAAATTCACACTTACACTGTAGAAAACGTAAAATACTTCAGTATATTTTTATAAAACTAGATCTAGTGAAAGAATCGCTAAATTGGTAACACTGATTGAGCCCATTCAAGGCACTGTTGCTTTAAATTACAATGTAACACGTCCATTCATCCATCCACCAAAATAAGGTACCGTCCATCCAACAATCAATTCATCCAAAATAACCTACCATCCGTCCATCCATCCACCCTCCCAGCAATCAGTCCATCCATCCATCCAAGAAATAACGCACCATCCATCCATCCATCCATCCATCCATCCATCCATCCATCCATCCCCCCGACAATCCATCCATCCATTCATCCATCCACACAACAATCCATTCGTCCACCCATCCAGATAATTTCTATGAGAATTGCCACGCTCTGCGACTGTAATGAGGAGCTGCTCGGATATCTGAGGTTCTATCTAATAGACACTGACAGCGGCTGACTTCTAAATGTAGTTTTTCGCGCGTGTTTCCACAGTCCGTTCAAGAAAATGCCGAGATAGTACCTTACTTCATATCCCAGGGCTCCTACCTCATCACTGTCCCTAATATACCGTAATTACACGCACTACTTCAGTCATCACATAAAAACAGATTATCAGACAAGTCTAACACACACACACCTACGCGGGGTGATGACCAAGATGTTCCAAACCCCTAAAATGAATTAAAAACAACAGCTTCATTTAGAGGCTGCGCCGCGTCGTGTCATGTATCACCGTGTACTAGAGTGTGTGTGTGGAATCTCTCTGACAACCTGTGTTAATGTGATGGCTCTACTAATGTGTGTATTTGTAACTGAAGGGGACTCCCGTGGCCTTAAGTTAGTAACCATCCTGACATTTACCTGGAGTAGAAGTGGGAAACCACGAAATGCACATCCAAGATGGTTGAGACAATAATCGAATCCACATCTTCTCAGTTTTACCTCATGATACTGAGTGTGCCCCGTTCTTACCCTCAGACCAGAATTACATTTTTTGGTAGATCCGAGAATCGAACCCAGTATCTTTGAATCCACAGTGTCAATCCGCACCACGAGACAATGGAAGGCGGCCCCAATTTTGAACAAATATAATTTGGACTACTCTAAAGAATAAAAAGTTGTATGGCAACTTCCTTCCAAATACTTGCCCTTCTTTAATCTCTCATTAGTTCGTCTCATTAGTTCTTAGCTGTCACCGCGGAGGTCCGGGTTCGATACCTGGCTCCAAAGGGCTGAAACGGGGAGGGGGCACTCAGCCTCGTGATGCATAACTGAGAAGAGGTGGGTTCAAATCCCACTTTGGCCTTCTTGGAAGTGGTTTTCCATGGTTTCCCACTTCTACTCCAGACAAACGCTGGGATGGTACCTAAATTAAGGCCACGGATGCCTCCTAACCTATTTACTCCATTTACAAATACACACAATACTATAGCCATCAAAATGAGGGGGCGTGGTGGTGCAGTGATCAAGCTGCTTGCCTCTCAACAAGGCGGATGGGGGTCAATGCATGGGAGATTTCCAAAGTGAAATTTCAGGACCTGTGGTACGAATTCCACGTAAAAATGGAGGTCCCGTGGCTCACGATCATGCGATTAACAGTCTCGTAAAACTACAAGCTTCCTTCCATCAAAATGACACAGGTTATGAGACACACACCAAAGTACACGGGGCTAGCCTACGTGACTACGATGTTGAAAATGCCCTAAATGAATCAACAACAATCTCCCGTTAACTTTTTATTTTATTTTTATTTTAGGGTATGGCTTTTAGTGCCGGGAGTGTCCGATGACATGTTCGGGTCGCCAGAAGCTATAGCTGCTTCAATGCGGATACCCATGGGGTGAGCTACAAGTTCCGTTCAATTTCAAGTAGTTCCAACTTTCACCACCGGGTGTCACTTTGATAGAGCGTTTGAACGAAATCTAACCTGCAAATTTAGCTTCACGCAAGTTTAATTAGAGGAAGGTTATTTTACATGCCATAAATCTATGACAGGGGACCGCCGGCTTTACTTCCCCTCCAAAGGAAGGCATACTAAAGGATTTTAACGCTCTTAAAAGATCCGATGCCACCTACTACGTCACCGAAGCCGCTTCTCGTTAACTGATCTCATGATATTAGCCCCAGAAAGGACATCCGATCGTAAAAAACATCCACCACACATGGCTGCATGTCACTTCATCACGGGACCTCAACTACTACAATAAGATACACAAGAAGACGGGGCTGATGACCAACGATGCCCCAAACCCACTAATGAAGCTATAACAGAATCAAGACATGGAATATTATGTTTACGATGCGAGCTCAACTGTAATATTTGGTCTAAAGGGAACCCGCATTTAAAGCGGAAACACTGAAAGGTCGTTAGCCGGGATAAAGGTCCATTGACTCGCCAAGCCGGCGAATTGATTACATGGTTGTGTTATAGCGGGGAAGTTCGTGAATTAACAGAAGGTAGCGTAAGTTTGCAACTTATATAACGCATGGATTGTATTGTATAATAATAGAGTAGCCTACCTATTTTCAACTACTCCACCTCGTGGCGCAGTAAGTACCAATCTTAGCTGTCACTGGGAAGGTCCGGGTTCGATCCTTGACTTTCTCAAGAAGTGCAATTCTCGTCTGACTACTGGGACGGCGTTCTCTCAGCCTCATGAGGCAAAACTGAGAAGAGGTGGGATCGATTCCTACCTCAGCCATCCTAGAAGTTTTTTCCGCGATATCCCACTTCAAGATTACTCCAAGCAAAATGCTGGAATCGTTCTTAACTGAAGGTCACGACCGTCTCCTTCCCGATCCACAACTAAATTACAAATGCAAAATGAAAAAACACACTACTACTACAGACACCACAATAACACATAGACATATTCTACACACACTCAAGTACATGAGGCTAAATGACCACGATGTCCAAGCTCTTTAAATGAACCAACAACAACGGTACAGTATAATAAAATTTATTTAACCATAAGTCAATATAGCCGGCCCCGTGGTGTTGGGGTAGCGCGCCTGTCTGTCACCCGGAGGCCCCGGGTTCGATTCCCGGCTCCGTCAGGGATCTTAAAACTGACGTGAGTGGAACGGGGTGCACTCAGCCTCGTGAGGACAATTGAGTAGCTGTCTGACAGTGAGGCAGTGCCCCGATCACGAAAACCAAGATTAAAGGCCGAGGGGACCCGATGCGCTGATCACGTGTCACCCCAATATCTGCAGGCCAAATGGCTGGGCAGCGGTCGCTTGGTTGGCCGAAGCCCTTCATGGGCTGTAGTGCCAGGGGTTGACTTTTATTTTATATAAGTCAATATATGTTGTACATTAAAACCGTACCGGATTCAGTCATACTAGTGGACCCGTGCGAGAACTCTCGCATAATGGGTTGTGTGCGCCCCATGTGTACAGACTACCCGCTCAGTTTAGTGCTCTGCGGGCTGTAGGCAACAGATTTTTTCGCAGGGGCTATCGTCTTGTTTATTTGTTTAAAAGCACTTTATAAACAAATAAATTAATTCCGTTGACTTTTCAAGAAATGCAAGATTTTTCCTGAACTATTGAGACGATTTGGAAGATTTTGGTACAAACCACACCTTCTGACTCCCTCTGGTTTAGAAGCTTGAGTTTTGTGATACATACACCTTAGCGTATTATATAATAAGATTGTAATTAACTAATTATGTACATGTGCAAGAACTCACACTTAATATAAATTTTACCATAACAGAGAACAGAGGATTCTTAAATATTCTTGTTCCAAAAGCTCACAAATTGAAATTTTAAAAAACAGACCTGTTACAAAATGTGTTAAGAATTTTTTATTTTATTTTATTTTTTAGCGTATGGCTTTTAGTGCCGGGAGTGTCCAAGGACATGTTCGGCTCGCCAGAGTTAGTAGCTACTTCTATGCGGACACCCATGGGGTGAGCTGCAAGTACCGTCGCGTGTGGAGTGTTGTCTGGGGAGGAAAGTGTGATAGTAAGGACTAGGAATTGGAAGGTAGAGGCTGTGGCCTATAGTTAGGGACTAACCCCGGCATTTGCCTGGAAGGAAGACGGGGAAACCACAGAAAAACATCTTCAAGGTTGCCGGCGGGAGGATTCGAACCTCCTCGCCTCCCGGATGTGAGCGACTGCCTGCAGCCACGCCGTAACAACCACGGCTAACTCACCCCGCAAGAAAAACCATGAAAAAGTCTTGATAAAACAGCGTGTAATAGAAGAGATTTGGATGTGAAAATAGATAAGTTGAAATAGTTAGGTTTTAACTGGTAGTTTGGTATTTGCGATGTAGAGAAATAATCGAATCAAAACTTTGGAAAAGCGTGTTACGAAGTAATGGCATTTCTCTACCTCGCAAATACATAACAAACTACCAGTTATAACCTAACTATTTGAACGAAACTATTTTCAAATCCACATCTCTTCTATTCCACGCTATATTTATCAAGACTTTTTCATTCTTTTCTTAACACATTTTGTAACAGGTCTGTTTTTTTAATTTTTATTTTTATTTGTCAGCTTTTGAAACAAGAATATTTTTAGAATACTGTGTTATGGTAAAATTTATATTAAGTGTATGTTCTTGCACATGTCCAAATTACGCTGAGGAAGATCACAATGTGTCTGAAACCGGTCCGGTTTAAATGTACAACATATATTGGTTTATTATAATTACATCGTCAATAAGGAATCGGTCTATCATGGTCATTTTATGTCATTTCATGATGATGATGATGATAATTGTTGTTTTAAGGGGCCTAACATCTAGGTTATCGGCCCCTAATGATCTGGGTGATAGCGAAAATGATAATGAAACGGAAACCAGAACGAAAATTAATTGAGACGGAAAATACTTACAAAAAGGAACTCAGATTGAAACAACTCACAAAATGTTCCTACAAAAGGGAATTTAGAACGAAAAGATTCACAAAAGGAATAGATTGAAAAGTACCCACAAAATGAAGGCTAGGTTCAAAATACGTACAAAATGCAATGTAGCGTCGAAATACCTACAAAATGCAATTGAAATTCAAAATACTTACAAAATGCAAATGAGATCGAAATTACGTACAAAATGCAATTGAGGTTCAAAATACTTACAAAATGCATTGAAATTGAAAATACACGATGCAATTCAGATTTAAATATCCCAGTTCCAATCCAAATTATTCACAAAGTGCAATTGAAATTCAAAATACTTACAAAATGCAATTGAAGTTGAAAATGCTTACAAAATGTACGGTAGATTCAAACGACTCATGTGGATTGACAATACTTACAAAATGCAATTTAGATTGAAAATACTTGACAAAATGTTATTTAGATTCAAAATACCCACAAAATGCAATGAAGAATCAAAATATGTGCAAAATGCCCACCAAACAAAATGCAATTGAGATTCAGTATTCGCGCAAAATGCGGTTTTGGTTGAAAATACTTACAAAATGCAATTGAAATTCAAAATTCTCACTAAAAGGCCCGGCTACCTGCATTGAAAGATTTACCAAAAAGCAATTTAGATTGTCAATCTTTACAAAATGCAATTGAAGTTGAAAACAATCGCGAGATGTAATTTAGATTGAAAAATCTTACAAAATGCAACGTAGATTAAAAATGCATTAAAAAATCGCTAAAAGGGAATTTAGATACACGGTGAACCAAGTAACAAAAACAGCGCAGGAATCTTAAAGAGAAAAGGAAATACAAGGAAAAGAGGAGAGGAGAGGAGATGGGAGAGAGGAGAGGGTCCGCCCCAAAGGTAAGTGACAAAAGTGGAAAACGGACCCAGCTCAGGAATCCCTCGGGGTCGCCAACTCCCCAACTCACCAGCCGTGAGCCCCGGAGGGTGTAGCATTATCTAGGGTGCACCAGAAGTGGTGGGGCTACATACACCCGGCCTCCTTAAGGGCCTTGGGCACAAGGCAGGAGGTGAAATGAAAAGAAAAGGAAGGCTGACCCCTCACAGAAGGAGGGTATCAGGAAAGATGAGACAAGGGCCAATTAAGGCGGGAAAGTGGAAGACTCCCTAGGCCTCGGATAACCTAATACCGTCGGGGTCGGAAGAGAACAAGAGTTGACCAAGTGAGATCGACAGGAAAGAAGACGGAGAGGAGCCCGGCACAAGTAAGTGGAAGCAATGCCGGGCTCAGCTGGGGTCCCGTGGTCGCCAACCCACGTCCCACTAGATGTGAGCCCCTGAGGGGTTATGTCATTTCATAACAACCGCACATTGAAGAACATGTTTCGAATTTCCCTCTTTGTTTAGGGGAAGCAAGGAGACCACACAAAAACTAAATGTATATCCTCAATAATATGCCTCCTGAATTTACATAATGTTGTTGTTGTTGTTGTTGTTGTTTGAGTCTTCAGTCTTTTGACTAGTTTGATGCAGCTCTCCATGCCTCACTGTCCTGAGCTAATCGTTTCATCTCTGCATAGCTACATAGCTACAACATCCTACGTCCGAGGCAATCTGTTTAACATATTCTAACCTTGGTCTACCCCTACAGTTCTTTTCCACGACCCTTCCTTCCATAACTAAGCTTGCTACTCATGGGTGTCTTAGTATGTGTCCTACCAACCTATCTCTTCTCTCCATTAGCAGTCGCCAGAATTATCTCTCCTCTCCCACTCGCCTTAACACCTCTTCGTTTGTAACCCTATCTACCCATCTGATCTTCATCATTCTCCTGTAACACCACATTTCAAACGCTTCTATTCTCCTCTTTTCTGCTGCACCAATAGTCATGGTTTCACTTCAATAGAGCGCCACGCTCCAGACAAAGGCCTTCAAAAATGACTTCCTAACACCTAAATCTATATTCGATGTCAACAGATTCCTTTTCTGTAGAAATGCTTTCCTTGCCTTAGCTAACCTACTTTTTATATCATCTTTGCTTCGTCCATCATTGGTTATTTTGCTTCCTAAGTAACAGATGTCTCCTACTTCCATTAGTTTTTCGCCTGCCAATTTGGTGTCCATAGAGGATTCTGATTTATTTCGGCTGCATTCCAGTATTTGTGTTTTACATTTATTGATTTTCATCATGAATTCTTTCTTCAAGACGAAGTCCATACCATTCAAAGACTCATTCAAATCCTCAGGCGTGTCGGCCAAGGTTTCTTGAATGTTCCTGAAATCTTGTTACGGTACCGTAACTCAATATGCAGTCAAGGCACACACGTTCATGGGGGAATCTTAAAATTATTTCTGTATTACAAAATCACATGGCATGTATTTTCTATTGGGATTCATTAAAATGTATGTTAGAAAATCTTAAAGTAATTTTTGGGTGATGGTTACAGCAACCCACAAATATTTGAGCGATAGCTAGATGCAACAGATTTTAAAACCATCTCGTGGTATAGTAGCTAGGATTCTTGGCTGTCACGTCTGAGGTCCGGATATGTTTCATGGGTCTGCCAAGAAATTTAATTCTAGTCTGAGGGCTTGAACAGAGTACACTCAGCCTCTTGATGCAGAACTGAGATGATATGTCTCAGCTATCCTAAAAGGGGTTTCCCGTTGTTTCTGACTTCTACTCCGGGGGAATTCTGGAATGGTTTCTAACTTAATGGTCACGACCTCCTCCTTTCCAATCATAAGCTCAATTGCAAATATACTGCTATCATAATGACACAAGTTTTCAGGCAAATCGCACACACACCCAAATACACGTGACTACGTTGTCGCAAAGCCTCTAAATGAATCAGCAACAACAACAACAACAACAACAACAACAACAACAACAACAACAGCAAACAGATTGTGTGAGAAATTCGTCTGATAGCCTGTGTCACTGTGATATCTGTACTAGTGTGTGTATATGTAATTGAGGTAGGATTTTGATAGGAACTGACCGTGGCCTTAAGTTAGGAACCATCTCGGCATTTTCCTGGAGTAGAAGTGTAAACCACGCAAAACCACTTCCAGAATGGCTGAGATAGGAATCGAACCCGCTTCACGAGGCTCAGTGTACCCCGTTCCAGCCTTCAGACCAGCATATAATTTCTTGGCAGAGCCAGGAATCGAACACGGGCCTGCGCGGTGAAGCAAAGAATGCTGGACACTACACAACGTGGTGGTCCCTATTATCCTCAACAACGCTGCTGAAATGCTAGTTATAAAATAAGATTAACCAGTGATGGACGAAACAAAGAGGATATGAAAAGTTGGTTGGCTCAGGCAAGGAAAGTATTTCTACAGAAAAGAAATGTATTGAAATCAAATATAGATTTAGGTAAGCCCTATTAGAAAGTCATTTGCAGAACTTAGACTGTTGGTGCAGCAGAAAAGAGGAGATTTGAAGCGTTTGAAATGTGGTGTTACAGGCGAATGATGAAGATCACATGGGTAAATTCAGTAACATATGAAGAGATATTAAGATGGGTGGGAGAGGAGAGATGTTTCTGGCGACTGCTAATGGAGAGAAGAGATAGGTTGGTAGGACACATACAAAGACACTCAGGAATAGCAAACTTAGTTATGGAAGGAAGGGTCGAGGACAAGAACTGTAGGGGTAGACCAAGGTTAGAATATGTTAAACAGATTGCCTCGGATGTAGGGTGTGGTAACTATGTAGAGATGAAACGATTAGCTCAGGACAGGGAGGCATGGAGACCTGCATCAAACCAGTCAAAAGACTGAAGACTCAAACAACAACATCCCTAAGGTACCGTTAACTTACAATAAATAGGCTAATGATGGATCAATTATTCATCAATGTAAATTTAATACAGAGTTATAATCTCTATGTCACCCCAAAACAATACATTTTGATAAATATTCTCAATAATCTGCGATGGACCTGAATGGATGATCGTTAATCGTGGAAAAATCGGTCGAGTCACAAATTTCAGATATCTCGGTGAAGTCAACCAGCAGAATGGATTAGAAGAGGAAGCAATTAATGTCAGGATGAGGCAGTTAGATCAGGCATACCAAATGGCAAAGAATATCTATAACAAAAAGTCTATGAGTATAGGGGCCAAGTTCCGACACTATACCACAGTTGTAAAACCTGGGGGATTATATGCGTCCGAAACTTTGACCATGAATAGTAAAGGTCAAGCTGACCAACTGGAAAAAGAGAGCGCAGGATATTAAGAAAAATCCTAGGTAATAGATGGTTTGATGGACAGTGGCGAATGAGAGCAAATGAGGACTTGTACAACAACATAGACCCTATCACAACATCAATTAGGAAGAGACGGCTACTATTTTACGGTCACCTCTTGAGGATGACTGAGGATCGATTAACGAAAAGAATATGGAGGTTCATTAAGTCTAAGGCAACAAGGCCGAGATGGTTCGAGGAATGCGAAAAAGATCTCAGGCAAATTGGTATTCCAGACCGAGAAGTTCCTGACAGGAACAAATTTAGAAGATTGGTGAACAATTACCAAGGTTTTAAAATGGTATCAACTTCCGGAAGACGGAGAAGATCTTTGTCCGCAGAACATAAACAGACACTTGTCGCTGGGGTCAGAAGATACTGGCAGAACGTCAAAGCCGGAACAAGAACACTAAAGTGAAGTTGGTTGTTACCACTAATATAATAAAGCTGAAGAGTTTGTCTGTGTGTTTGTGTCTTTAAACGCGCTAATCTCTGGAACTACCAGTCGGATTCGAAAAATTATTTTTGAATATGATAGCCAGATTCAAGAGGAATAGTTTAGGCTATGTAGCATTAGGCTACACCTCTCAGGTAACCTTAGCGATTGATTTTTGTTCAGTAAGTCGGAAGAACAAGCGCTCCCGGACAGCTCCAATAATACCTAAGTCTATTGTTGCCTGGTAATGCGGGCTGCATCACGTTGCCCCTACCAGTGTTCTGGTGCAGAATTGCGAGCTGCTTATAAATTGCAGTCACGGGGAGTAATTAGTGCAAAAAGATTTCTTAGGCCCCTTAAAATAGTTATCATCATGACAATAGTAGTAGGCGATGGTGTTGGTGCAGTATACTGAGATTATCAGCTGCAATAAGCGTTGGTGCTTTCCGATCCTTATCCTTGAGCGCTCCAGTTCTGTAGTAGTATTCATTATCATCCATAAAACAAATAAATCCACCGGGCGAAGCCAGGCACTACTGCTAGTAATACACACATCAAAAAAAGTTTTGCATCACCTCGGTTCCAAGAGTTCCGGAACCTTTAAATACAAAGGGAATAGAGATCAACACAAACAACATTTCAGCTCGTTTTATTGCTCATGAGACCCACACATTGCATGTTGTACCATCATACAGCTAGACTTTCAGCATTTGTCGTCCAGATTGCAGTACACACCACTACCTCTAATACCCAGTAGCACGTCCTCTTGCATTGATGCATGCCTGTATTTGTCGTGGCATACTATCCACAAGTTCATCAAGACACTGTTGGTCCAAATTGTCCCACTCCTCAACGACAATTCGGCGTAAATCTCTCAGAGTGGTTGGTGGGTCAAGACGTCCATAAACAGCCCTTTTCAACATATCCCAGGCATGTTCGATAGGGTTCATGTCTGGCGAACATGCTGGCCACTGTAGTCGAGCGATGTCGTTATCTTGAAGGAACGCATTCACAAGATGTGCACGATGAGGTCGAGAATTGTCGTCCATGAAGACAAATGCCTCTCCAATATTCTGCCGATATGGGTGCACTATGGGTCGGAGGATGTCATTCAGGTATCGTAAAGCCGTTTCGGAGCCTTCCATGACCACCAGTGGCGTACGTCGGCCCCACATAATGCCACCCCAAAACATCAGGGAACCACCACCTTGCTGCACTCGCTGGACAGTGTGTCTAAGACGTTCAGCCTGACCAGGGTGCCTCCAAACACGTCTCCGACGATTGTCTGGTTGAAGGCATATGCGACACTCATCGGTGAAGAGAACGTGATGCCAATTCTGTGGGGTCCATTCAGCATGTTGTTGGGCCCATCTGTACCGCGCTGCATGGTGTCGGGGTTGCAAAGCTGGACCTCGCCATGGACGTCGGGAGTGAAGTTGCGCATCATGCAGCCTATTGCGCACAGTTTGAGTTGAAACACGACGTCCTGTGGCTGAACGAAACGCATTATTCAACATGGTGGCATTGCTGTCAGGGTTCCTCCGAGCGGCAATCCGTAAGTAGCGGTCATCCACTACAGTAGTAGCCCTTGGGCGGCCTGAGCGAGGCCTGTCATCGACAGTTCCTGTATCTCTGTACCTCCTCCATGTCCGAACAACATCGCTTTGGTTCACTCTGAGACGCCTGGAAACTTCCCTTGCTGAGAGCCCTTCTTGACACAAAGTAACAATGCGGACGCGATCGAACTGCGGTATTGACCTTCTAGGCATGGTAGAACTACAGACAACATGAGCAGCGTACCTTCGTCCTGGTGGAATGACTGGAACTGATCGGCTGTCGTACCCCCTCCGTCTAATAGGCCCTGCTCATGCATGGTTGTTTACATCTTTGAGCAGTTTTAGTGACATCTATGAACAGTCAAAGGGACTGTATCTTTGATACAATATACACAGTCAACGTCTATATGCCGGAGATCTGGGAACCGAGGTGATGCAAAACTTTTTTTGATGTGTGTATATAAAGCTCTATAGGGTCTTCTCGTCCTCCATTCTTATTCGAACCCTTTAACCCTAAATTACGTGAGATTAATATTAATAGCATTTAATTTGTTTCAGGATTAGGGCATAACACCCAATACAATTGGGGACTGAAAAGTATAAATTTAGTTCATTTCCATGTTAAGGGAACCGGGACGTGTGAATCGATAGAAAAATGTAGCTTTCGTTGTTTAGTTACATATCTTAGAAACTACAATAGATATCTCCTTAAATGTTCTTTTTGGTATATTCATAATACATTCATCATTATTTGAGTAGAATTTGAAACTTCTATGTTGAATATTTTGTGTCAGAGAGAGCATTACACAAACAATCTTAAAAAAATACATTCTAAAATATTCCCTTAACTCATGTCCCTTTTTCTGAGTAAATACTCAAACCACACCCAACAAACTTTGCATGCATATTATTTAAACCATTCTTGAGCTACTGAAGTAAAAGTATTGTGCTATTGTTTACAGGAGTTGAGTTTTTTTCTACATCCTAGTTGAAAACTTTAAAATTGTCAGTGCTTTTCAAGCCGGGGCTCCATGAACTAATCAAGATACCTGCATAAATTTACTTCCACTAGTATATCTATATTGTGTCTTGGAGACTTCCAAGTTTCAAATAAATTGATCGGATAGTTTCTGAGAAAATGGTACTTGAAGTTTCAAAAAAATATGCCTTACGGAAAACACAAAAAGAATGTTTGGCTAGTAGCTACTGTACAACCTTAAAACATTATGTTTAAACCTAATTTTATTGCATCAAATAACACATCAGCAAAATAATTGATACACCAAATTCTTCAGGAAAGATGGGAGATGTTTTTAATCTATAAAACATTGACATTTTTGAGCCTATCATACGTCCCGGTTCCCAAGAAAGCCATACTGTCTGCTAAGTTGCGTGTTTGACAACTACATAGTGGTTATAGAATGAGTCTTTGAGCCCAGCTGTTTGGTGTAGGTCTTCCTTGAATTAGAATAGAGCAGCTCGAGGCGAACTACCTGTAATTATTAGGTTCCCTTACAATGTTCTCATCGTTGAGGAGGAGGTCGTTGGCTCGCTCTAGCTCCCAACATACAAAGCACATCCGGCGAACAGATCCCACACTGCGTGATAAGAACCCTACTGTAGTGAGCAGTAATGAACGGACATTTAATGTTATCTTCTATTGTGGTGACACACACTAGAGACAGGGGTTCTTAACCTTGTATTGCCACGACTCAAATCAACTTGTGACTCGTGTGTCTGTTGCAAATTTCAGCAGTGCTAATATAAGAATGGCTTTGAAAATATTCTATGGGCTAATAATAGTAATAATAGTCTAATAATAATAATAATATTAATAATAATAATCACGGACACAATGCGCAAAAGCAGGGCTCGCTTCTACGGTCATTTGCGACGGATGGACGACTCGAGATGGACAAGACGTAAATTTAACAATTTCGACTCAAAACCAAAAACAACAGTTCCCTGGTACGTTAACATCAAGAAAGACCTCCAAGAAATGGGCCTAAGACGCGCACAAACGAGACCTTTTCCGAAAAAGCATCGTGACTTTTGGGACTTTCGAGATGAGAAATGGACAACCGGTGCAAAGTGGTGGGATGAACGCCGTGCTCTACACAGAAAGTCAATGAAAACCTACTGGATCAATCGTAAATTGAATAAATGCCAGAATGTATAGTGGAACTTATCGTGGTCAATAGTTGGCCGATTAGAGAATAATAAATAAATATAAATAAACAAATAAATAAATCTCTATATATATAAAAATGAAAGTTTGTCTGTTTTTTCTGAATTTCTACGAAAATTTGCGTTATTTACGCGTTTCAGACTGTTTTATGACGGTGCGCGCGAAAAAAAAAATTGTCTCTCTGTCTGTATGTCTGTATGTTTGTCTGTGGACTAGTATGTTCCCTTATAACTCGAGAACGGCTGGGTGGATCAACGTAAAATTTGGTACAAATATCCTACAGAGGCACGCCTCTAATCATTGATGTAACTTTTCTCTGTAGCTCCAACAAAAGGGGGCCTACCCCCTTAAAACACTTGCTGAAATAGGCGTAGAAGGGCGAGACAAAGCTCATTTTCAGCCCCTCAATGTGAGAAACAAAACTCGGGGACCCCAAAGGGACCCCGAAAACCACCTTTTTAGGCCCTAAAACCAACCATTTTTGAGATATTCGCAGAAAACTAATTTCATTTAATACAATAACGAAAGAATGCAATCCGGTAACCATGGCAACAGAAACGCACAGGTCCATCTATTGCTGTAAGACGCTATACAATTCCATTTATTACATTACTGAGATAGTTTGCTAACGGTTATAAGGTTATAACGGAACAAAATCAAGCTCTAAAATTCATAAATACATATAATGCGCTTAAGGGGGTCAAGGGGTACTCTAGAATTTTTTCACGCGATTTACACGTGCGGGTGTGGTACGGAAGGTCTATTACGTCCCTCTGTTAGAGCCTCTGTGGCTTAGGCGGCAGCACGCCGGCCTCTCACCACTGGGTCCGTGGTTCAAATCCCGGTCACTCCATGTGAGATCTGTGCTGGACAAAACGGAGGCACACTGGTTTTTCTCCGGGAACTCCGGTTTTCCCTGTCAATATTTCATTCCTGCAACACTCTCCACTATCATTTCATTTCATTTGTCATTCATTTAATCATTGCCCCAGAGGAGTGCGACAGGCTTCGGCAGCCGGCACAGTTCATATCCTCGCCGCTAGATGGGGGCTTCATTCATTCCATTCCTGACCCGGTCGGAGACTGGAAGCATGCTGTGGATTTTCATTTTCTATATATTATTATTATTATTATTATTATTATTATTATTATTATTATTATTATTATTATACTACGGCCTACAACGACAAGACAAAGCTTATTTTCTGCCCCTTGGTGTCAGAAACAAAACTCGGGGACCCTAAATAGCCGTAAAGGGTCCCCGAAAACTACATTTTAAGCCTCTAATAACAACAGTTTCTGATATTCCAAGAAAACTAATTTCATTTAATAAACTAATGAAGGAATGCACGCCAATAGCCATGACAAAAGCATCTCAAAAGGTGACATCCAACTTTCCATCTATTTCTGCAAGAAGTAATGCCACTCCATTTATTAAATTTCTGTGAACGTTTGCAAATGGCAATAAGGTTATCACAGAACCAACTAAAACTTTAAAATTCATCAATGTGCTTAAGGAGGTCAGGGGTTACCATAGATTTTTTCACACGACTTAAACGTGCGATATGTCGTACAGAAGGTCTATTATATCTCCAAACAGCAACATGACGTGTATTGCGTTTCGTCTACGAGGTTTTCAATTTTATTTTCACGTTAGGAAGTACACGTTAGGTAGGCTAAATTTATTTTCTGGGCATATTTTAACTAATCATTTATCTGTCGACAAACAGGTTCCAAGCCTCTAACCATTGCAACAGTACTGTAGCTCAATTGATTACGTCTGGCTATTAATACCAAAGACCGTTCGAAGAATGGGTACTTCTGCTAGTAATAATAATAAATTCAGCACTACACGACTGTCATCAAGCCTGAGACACTCTACGCCAGCGAGACCCTAAACCTCAACTACAAAGGAGATATCGAAAACATCAAGAAGGCTGAGAGAAAACTCAACCGGAAAATATTGGGCCCTAAACTCAGATGATGGGTATCGTCTGCAATCACACACAGTCACAGAGAGATACTCCAACATCAAGTTAGATTTCCGCAAGCGACGACTGAGATTCTACGGCCACATTATGAGACTGAATGACGACCGACTAACAACAAATAATGACTTACTTACGGAAACTCAAAGTGATAACAGTCTAGTTAACTCAAGTCTAAATTGATCTCGAAAGTCACACCAATAGACATAGACGATCGAATGACATTCCTGCATAAGATCCAAGGAGACCAGGGGAAGGATGAACGGAGGAACATCGAGTTCGACACAGTGAGATGATGGAGTTCTGGAAGAACAAGAAGAACAGTAACATATCATAATTTGCTTAATGTGATCCTCTGGGTCTAAACAATGTAAATAAATAAATAAATAAATAAATAAATAAATAAATAAATAATAATAATAATAATAATAAATGAAGGAATATTGGTAACAAATAAAACTGAAGTCATGACGAGTTATTTACCTTCTTCTATCGCTTATCATCCCAGCTTGGCTTCACCCACGACTCAGCGGGAGATGATTCATCTACCTTCGCGTCGCAAGGACGGTGTTTGGTAGCTGAACACACTTTGTCAGCAATTACAACTGGGGATGATGACAGGCCGATCGCCCAGGCGACCGCTGACTTGGGCCTATGTCTAATTACGGAAGGGTTCAGCTTCACCCACGGACTCTGCAAGTGATCATTTCTCTACCGTCGCAAGGACGGTGCTTGTGGGCTGAGAACACTTTTTTAGCAAATACAATTGTTAGGGATGGTGACAGTCGACCGCGGACCGCTGACTTGGGTCTAATTAAGGAAGGTTCAGGGGAGGGATTTTGGAAGGAAGTTGGCCGTAGACCTGTTGAAAGGAACCGGCCCGACATTTTCCTGTTAGTGAAAATGGGAAGCCGCAAAAACCATTTTCAGGACGTCCGAGGTGGGATTCGTACCCACGCTCTCCCTACGCCAGCGAGGCACAAGCTAGCGCTTTAGCGCTCTCGGCCACCGTGGTCGGTCGAGTCATTTACGTGGTCCACATTAGGCCAAAATTGATTCAATAATAATAATAATACCGTGATTGCATTCATCGACTTCAGAAAAGCATACGACTCTGTTGGCCGCGACACCCTCTTTAAAATCATGGAAGAATTTGGGATCGATCGTAAGACACGCAAAATCATAGAACAGACACTTACAGGAACAATATCCAAAGTGAAATTCATGGGCGAAATATCAGAGCCCTTCGAATTCAAGACGGGAGTCCGACAGGGGGATGGACTATCCCCAATCCTCTTCAATATGGTTCTGGAGAGGTTAATTAGGGAATGGGAACCTCTTGTATAGAGCATTCAAATCGGTATTAAAAAAGAGAACAGAACTAAAGTCAAATGTCTCGCTTTCGCGGACGATATTGCAATTGTCGCAGACAACAGATCGGAAGCGACTTACGCAGTGGAAAAGCTCCATGAGATTGCACAAAAGACCGGATTACATATATCTTACGACAAGACCAAATATATGGAGAGAAGGCCAGCAAATAAATCCCCTTTAAACACAAAATACGGTAAAATCGCACAAGTCTGCAGTTTTAAATACCTTGGCGAAATTATACAGCCCTCAGGGCTTAATCGAATCGCCAATGAAGACAGAATCACTAAGTTCCAGAAGGCCTACAGGCTAACGTGGGCCCATTACAACAAGAAATGCATTTCGACAAACGCCAAATACGACATTATAAAACAGTTATTCTTCCAGAAGCAACATATACGGCTGAAACAATAGTAATCGATGGTCATTCCAAGATTAGGGAACTGGAAAAGCAGGAACGAAAAATTCTCCGGAAGATCTACGGAGCAATCAGCAGAAACGGCATTTGGATGAAGAGACCTAGTAATGAACTCTATAAAAACACCATTACGATAACAGACGAAATTAGTAAACGCAGAGCCAAATTTTACACTCACATCCACAGGATGGCCACCTCCAGATTGCCCAAGAAACTACTCCGTATCATAAAACAGAGCAAATGCGGCACAGAATGGCTTGAGGTACAGAGAGACTTACAAGTTATCAGTATACAAAATTTCGAAGACCGAACTGAGTGCCAGACGAAAATCGCGAATGTTAAGTTCGAACCAAGATCATTACGACAACCTGGGAAAAAGTGGACGGATGAGAGGAGGAGGGAACATTCCGCGAGAATGAAGAGATTTTGGGAGGAGCGGAGGAGACACACCTCCAAATGACATCATGTGATCAAGTTTAATCGCTCTCCTGCAGGGGAATTTTCGCATAAATAAATAAATAAATAATAATAATAATAATAATAATAATAAACAATTCAACTAACTTAAAATTCAAGAAGGAGAGACAGGCCTCACATCTCCCGTGAGAGAAAGGAGTTTATAACATCGAGCCATTTCCCAGTCAACTGTGGAACATGGGAAAATCAAGCGGGTAGAAAAGTATTACGCGAGTGGCTAGGACCCAACAACTCTGAGAAAGAAGCATTCACATCAAAGGTCAAAAAGGTGGAAATGGCATTCCAGCTAACTAGAGATGTTTACAACAAACGATCAGAGTCAATCAACCCAAGTTTAAAGATTACTGTTCAGTCATTCGTCCAGAAGCCCTGTACTCAGCAGAATGCCTTGCATTGAATAGGAAAGGTCTGATTGAAAAGTTAGAATCCAAAGAAGAATCATAGGAACAATCACCGAAAATGGCGGGAATGAGAGATGGTATACCAACGAATCGTACCTGCATGTGGAATTCATAACTGAAACCATTCGGAAAAGGAGGATTAGTTCCTCTAGAGCCCTGCGCGGATAAACAAAACGTTATCCGCATCCGCCCCGCATCCGCACGACTGTTATCCGCATCCACCCCGCATCCGCATGACTTTTATCCGCATCCGCCCCGCATCCGCACGACTGTTATCCGCAACCGCACAACCGTTATCCGCATTCCCACGTTTGTTATCCTAATCTACTGGCATTACAATAGTATTTTAATTATATAAAGCATAAAATACTAAAGCAACACATTTAGACATTTGAGGGGAAAAGTCGTTTGTCATGTGCTATGTTTAAAATGAATGTTAAACAGCCAGAATTGCAATCCATTCCTGTTCGGACTGTTAATTATGCTTAATGACATAATTTGAATGATATTAGCTTAAATCATCATCTTACATTTGTCATGAAAAGAGCATAACGGATTATCTTTTAAATTATTATTGGAATTAAACACAATGTGTACAGAATTATTACATAACAGATATCATTGACATTCGTCCTTTGCATAGTGCGAGATTGGCATTGTTCTTTGTGTGATACTGTGTGCAGGATTGGTTGCAGAGTTCACAGCCGCATTGACTGTCGGCGTTGTGGTAACCTTTCCTGTTACAGATTTTATGGTGGAAGCCGTGTATTGCTCCTCGGGTGTAGAGGTGTCGTGGTTCATAGCCGGCTGATCTCCATTCTTTCTCCTTCATGGCTGGGGTGCGGTAGAAATCGTGGTCTATTTCTGTTGATTTCTGGGCTCTTTCTTCCAGGAACTTGATGCATGCTTGTGTTTGAATCAGGTTGTGTTTTAATATTAGGTCTTCTATAATTTTTTTTGTTCCCACCAGTTGATAAACTAATCTGGTTGGGGCGTACTTCGATACGCACAGGGTTTTCTTGAGGTATCTGGCTTTAACTCTATCCAGGTCTTTGATGTTTTTGTAGTTCAAGTGTGGCCAAATTATTTCAATTGCGTATGATGCTATTGGGGCGATTTTCAGATTGAACAGTGAAATTGATGTTTCAAGTGAGAGGCTATGAAGTCTTTTGATTTCCATTGTGGCTTTTATTGCGAAGATTGATCTTTCCTCAACATGTCTTGTGAACGTGAATCCGGTGACCTGCAAAGTTACCCCTAAATATTTGTACGCCTTCGCTATGCCTAAAGTGTGATTCCCACATGTGAAGACATACTTTGAGGATATAACGGAAAAATATGATATGTCATAAACATCCGGGTCCTAATAATATTAAACAAGTTCGGATTGGATTCTTAAAACTATCCGCAAATTTTCTCCAAACATTATCCGCAGCTTATCCGCTATCCGCGCAGCCATGAAAACTATATCCGCATGGCGAAACATTTTGCGGATATCCGCATCCACGCAGGGCTTCGCCACTGGCTACATAATACGCATGAACTCGCAGAGGCTCACCAACCGGATATTTTCCTAAACAAGAATACCAACGGACCGTGGTTCTCCGAGGATGAGTAAAGACCTTCTAGATGTAGGGATCACGCATGAAGACACCCAGGAACGTGTTCCTCTCCAGAAGAAACTCGAGCTTGCCAGCGATTCCAAGAAAAGCCAAAGATAAAAACAGGCAAGAAGTTAACTAATGATAGAAAGAAGGCTCACAGAAAGTGAATGCGAGAGTACTGGGGAATAATTAAAACTCAAAGATGCAAAGAGTTGAAATTACACGGTCGACAGCAGGACGAAACTAATAATAATAATAATAATAATAATAATAATAATAATAATAATAATAATAATAATAATAATAATAATAAGTACTCCAAAGTAATAATAATATCGTATGGCCTCGGGTGCTGGGTGCAAACTTTGTTAATTGACACCCAGAGGGCAGCTTGCATGTCGAATTTTATCTCTCCTTGGAGCGCTATGAAAGTCAAGGAGGTTTGATATCTAAGCTCATTGACACTAGCGCTTTCTAGTAGAGAATGAAGGAACTTTCTGTGTTGGCGGAAAATCCCGAGATTCATTTTGCCATAATGAACATGGCCTACTGAATTCAAATGGGTTCTTTAACATGCCAACAACGTATGACATTCGTACCGCGATTTTTGTCGCCTTTCAAAAATCACTTACCACGGCCAGGAGCGAACCTGCAAGCTTAGGGTTGGAAGTCCGGCACGATAAAAACACACCCATCGTGGCAAGCAGTACTCCATAATAATCACCCATGCCAGATGGTCAACGTGGAAGACCCTCAACAGGCTACGCACTGGAGTGAGGAGGTCTAAAACCAAGTTGGAAAAATGGGGATTTGCCTGTGACTCGACTTTGTGTGAATGCGGTGAGGAGCAAACTATGAACCACCTCCTCGTTTGCAAGTTGTGTCCAATTACATGTTCTCTACAGAATCTGATGGACGGAACATCTGAACCTTGCAAATTAGTAAACTACTGGTCTGACTGCATTTAAATTGAGTATGCGTACAGTATGCGTGTGTGTGTACCCGGTACTATTCAAATAACCATGCAATGTTTATAGAAATCTCAGTTGCTTATAGTACCATTTAATTGTCTTGATTGTTCAATATGTTCTCTGACACGAGTAAATAAACAGACGCCAGTTAGAAAAAAATGGAATGGAATTGAAAAACATTCTTCAAATCAATGGCTAGAACGTGGGAAGTGGTGACCTTAATGATGATTATTCAAGTTAAGGTAAACGCTACTAAGAACCATCGGAGATACATTCTTAATAATGCCAATCTGGATGATAAATGCCGATGTTGTGGAGCCATAAATGAGACAATTGATCTTGTGATGGGAGGATGTTTGACTTAAGTTGGTGTAGATTACAAGAATTACACAACAATGTAGCAAAATTCTCGTACAAACAAAAACAATTCATTAGATGAGAAATCGCAACCTTACAACAAATACACACCTGCCTCTGTTTTGTAAAATGAGCACCACAAACTTTACCGGGGCAGGCCTATCATCACTGTCAAGACCGACCAGACATAGTCCTCATTGACTGGGAAATACAAGTAGTTTATTTATTCGTATCAGAAGTATACATTTTACATTTGAAACAAGATGTTCAGTAAAGAACATATAGCCTACTTTCTCCTAAATGCATGGGTATTGTTATAACTCTTTGTCCTTTTCAAGGAGTATAATTGAATGTTGGTTGTAGTAGCTTGTTGAAATACAACGTGCTATAGGGATATTAAACATGAATATGAGGTGCCCTTTGCTAGTGCTACCTCTGTAAAAAAAATCATTCAATTCGGTTTCACCGTGTTTGAATTGATCTGGGGAATGGATTTGCACACATACATGGCCGCTATTTGCAAACTATTGGGCTGATGACCTTGTAGTCAGTCATAAGATGCTTTCCACAAAAAGCATGTTGTTGCAAAATCCGGTAGATATCAAATTATTAGGTTGGTCGTAATTACATTTTAGCCTTTAACATTTGGGTGGCCGCGATTACGTTTCCGTCAAGATGGCGGTGATATAAAACATGACACTGAGGTGGCCTTTTCTAGTGCTACCTCTGTACCAAATTTCGTTCCATTCGGTTTCACCGTGTTCGAATTAATAGGGGGAATCGATTTTGACACAAAGATGGCCGCCATACGCAAAATATTAGGCTAATGACCTATTAGTTTGGTCAAAGGACGCTCCCTCCATAATGGTATGTTGATGCAAAATTTGGTAGAGATCGGATGATTAGGTTAATCGTAATTTGATTTAAGCTTTGAATATTTGTGTGGCCGCCATTACGTTTCCGTCAAGATGGCGGCGATATAAAACATGACACTGATGTGCCCTTTGCTAGTGCTACCTCTGTACCAAATTTCATTGCATTCGATTTCACCGTGTTCGAATTAATAGGGGTAATCGATTTTGACACAAAGATGGCCGCCATCCGCAAACTATTAGGCTAATGACCTATTAGATTTGTCAAACGATGCTCCCTCCATAAAGGTATGTTGTTGCAAAATTTGGTAGAGATCGGATGATTAGGTTAGTCGTAATTTGATTTAAGCTTTGAACATTTGTGTGGCCGCCATTACGTTCCCGTCAAGATGGCGGTGATCATGTCACTGAGGTGCCCTTTGCTAGTGCTACCTCTGTACCAAATTTCATTCCATTCGGTTTCACCGTGTTCGAATTAATAGGGGTAATCGATTTCGACACAAAGATGGCCGCCATCCGCAAACTATTAGGCTAATGACCTATTAGATTTGTCAAAGGATGCTCCCTTCATAAAGGTATGTTGTTGCAAAATTTGGTAGAGATCGGATGATTAGGTTAGTCGTAATTTGATTTAAGCTTTGAACATTTGGGTGGCCGCCATTACGTTTCCGTTAAGATGGCGGCGATATAAAACATGACACTGGGGTTCCCTTTGCTAGTGCTACCTCTGTACCAAATTTCATTCCATTCGGTTTCACCGTGTTCGAATTAATAGGGGTAATCGATTTTGACACAAAGATGGCCGCCATCCGCAAACTATTAGGCTAATGACCTATTAGATTTGTCAAAGGATGCTCCCTCCATAAAGGTATGTTGTTGCAAAATTTGGTAGAGATCGGATGATTAGGTTAGTCGTAATTTGATTTAAGCTTTGAACATTTGTGTGGCAGCCATTACGTTTCCGTCAAGATGGCGGCGATATAAAACATGACACTGGGGTGCCCTTTGCTAGTACTACCTCTGTACCAAATTTCGATCAATTTGCGCTCACCGTGTTCGAATTGATAGGGGGGGCAGACATTCAGAGTACACACACTCACACACACACACACACACACACACAGACTCACACACACACACACACATACACACACATACACACACACAGACAGACACACTTTTTTTTCGCCCTGTAGTGATCTCATAAGTCTACTTTCATTTTTTTGCAAAAATCGAAAGTAGGCTAAAAAAATATGGTACTTAACAATGCACATATCAAATCGTCTCTGTCCAAAATTTTGCCAAGTCACGGCATTAGGTGTCGCAGCCATCAAGTCCTCCATTGTGCAACTTAAAGGACACTTAATGCAGTTCATGAAATGGACTGTGGTTTGGACTTCACCACAATCACATAGTCTGGATGTGCCAGGAAAACCCCACTTTAACATATTGGTTCTTGATCTACCAACACCAGTCCGAAGCCTGTTCAATGACTTCCACGTAGACCAGTGTCCCTCATGTCCTGGAGGGAGATGTTCAATTGGTAGCATCCAGCCATCAAGTTGAGTATTTCTAGATCTCCATAATCTTAACCTTGCGGACTTAGCAGGTTCATGCAGATCTTCTGTTGTACTCAGGAAACTCCTCCTAGACCTCAGTCGTCGATGGGCAGGTTTATATCCGTACAATGGGTGTGCGCATGAGGTAATTGCTTTGGTTTTCTCAGTCCTGGCTGCAACTTCTCTTCTAATATCTGGTGGGGCGATTCCAGCCAAAGAGTAGATGTTATCTCGTGATGTTGGTCTCAAACAGCCAGTGATAAGTCGGCATGTTTCATTAAGAGAGTGTCAACTTGTTTAGCATGGCTGGAACTGTACCAAACAGGACAAGCGTACTCTGCAGCGGAGTAACACAGAGTCAGTGCTGTAGTTCTCATCGTCTTTGGCTGTGTACCCCAATTGGTTCCAGACAGTTTGCGAAGGATGTTGTTTCTGGCTGACACTTTCTGCATGACGTTTATGCAATGCTGTTTATAGGTGAGAGCACGATCCAATGTTACACCTAAATATTTAGGAGTTGGGCAGTGATCAAGTTGAGTGTCTTCCCATGCTACCTGTAATTTCCTTGACGCCTGTCTGTTCTTTAGATGAAAGGCACATACCTGAGTTTTAGATGGATTAGGCTTCAATTGGATTCCTCTGTAGTAGTAGGATAGTTCAGAAAGAGCCTCTGATAGCTTACCTTCTATAGTCTCAAAGCTGTTTGCTTGAGCAGCAATAGCTCGATCATCCGCGTATATGAAGCTTTTGGTATCAACTGGAAGAGGTTGGTCATTCGTATAAATATTGAAGAGCCTTGAGGCAAGAACACTGCTTTGTGGCAAGCCATTCTTTTGTTTCCTCCATCGACTATTCTGATCTTGAAATTCGACAAAGAACCTACGGTTTTGATGAAGATTGCTAATGACCTGAGTCATCTTGTAGTCCTTTGTCATGTTATATAATTTTCGCAACAGTATACGATGATTAACTGTATCATATGCAGCAGATAAATCGATTTTATGATTTTCAAACCCACCTTCAATATATTGTGTCAGATGGAGGACCTGTGAGGTACAACATTTCCCTGTACGAAATCCGGCTTGCTCTGGAATGAGGAGAGGATCAATGATCGCTGTAAGTCTTTCAAGGATCATTCTTTCTAGGATCTTATATAGATGACATAACAGTGAGACAAATCTGTAATTTTTTGGATCATTTGGATCTTTTCCTGGTTTGAGAATTGCAATTACTCTAGCTTTCCTCCACACACGTGGTAAATTGCAGGTGCTTTTTCAGTTATTGTACAATTCTAATAACCATTGTTTAGCAACATGTCCAAATTGCTTTACTTGCTCAACACATATTTCATCTAAGCCGGCAGCCTTACCATTCTTACACTGATCTATTGCTCTATTCAACTCAGATAAAGTGAATGGTACAGTGAGTGTATCAGTCTCCTGCTTATAATCCCTCTCAGTTCCTCTATTCTGAAGTCGACATGGATTAGATGATCGTCCATTTTGTAGAAGTTGATGTGCAATTTGGTTTGCTGTAACAGTGGAATGTGTAGTTGTTTTATTAGGATCACTACTGAGTCATCTAAGTAATCGCCAAGCTTTTTGACTACTTCTGCTCAAGTCAATATCTTCCATCATCCTTAACCACTGTGCCCGTTTTGCTTCATAAATTGAAGATATCACCTGCAGTTGTCCCATTGTGATGGTGTCATTGCTGAAAGGGTTTTCTTCGAATAAGTTATGATACTCTGATAGGAGAGCAGAGGTTTCCTGAGTTAGGCCTTGTATGTAGTTTGTTCTGCAACCTCTAGGGACTGCAGCTCTTGAACACTCACGGATAATTTTATTGAACTGTTGATATTCTTCTGGAATTGGAATCAGTGGTTTGATCTTCTCGTCTAGTAAGTTGGTGAAATTTTCCCAGTTGGCTTTCTTAAAATTGTACCTCCGTTTAGAGTAGACCTCTTGGGGTCTAATGGCAGCTACCAGTTGACACATTATTGGACGATGCTGTGTATTCGGGATAGGGGCACATACAGACTTAACGCACTAATGTGCTATCTTCTCGCTCACAAAAATTAAGTCTGGATTATAACCCCGCTTCCATCTATCACTATTAAAAGAGGAAGGGAGCTTGCTATCATGGATAAGAAATAAATGATGCTCCTCAGCCCATTCTAAGACGCACTCTCCACTCTCGTCGTCTTATGCATATCCCCAAATACTGCTATGGCTATTGAAATCGCCAATGAAGAAAGAAACTTTCTGATCATTGAGATTGCTAGGTGGCATGAATGAGAATATTACATTAGGAGGTTTATAGATGGAAACTATAACCGAATTGCTCAATTCCACTGAGATTAATTCTACATCATTTTCTTCAGTAATTGATGTTGCAAGTATCTGGAGATCTGGCTTGACGAAGATAGCACTACCATATTGTCCATGCGGTCTCTCTACTGCCAATTTCATACCAGGTATTCTAGGGCGTGGTTGATGTTCGTCCCTGTGAGTTTCCTGTACACATATTGCATCACAATTCGTTGTTTGACAAAGTTCTTGTAAGAGCTGTTGTTTACAAGATGACATACCCTCTATGTTTAGAGATATGATGGTCATTTTTGGTTCTGAAAAGAACCTTTCCCGACTTTTAAATGTCATTATTATTAATAATAATAATAATAATAATAATAATAATAATAATAATATATGTTACTTTTGGATTGGAAAGATCAACCGGTGTATCACCGTTGCCCAGGGAACGCCCGAATGTAAATCACACACTCTTCGGGGAGGCTCCTTCCGTGTAGTAGATCGAATTGACATTGCAGTTCCCCTCAATGGAAATACTTCCAAAACGTACGCCCCGAAGATCAGTGAATGTATAGGCTACGTTTAGCTGAGGAAATTAAGCAAATGTGTAAAATGGTTTAGGGTAGTATACCTCCTATCATAAAGTCGGCTACATTGACAGGTTGACAGCACCATTCATGCATACATATACCAACACCAAGGTGCATGTTTCACAAAACTCGAGCTCTTAAACCAGAGGGAGTTACAAGGTTCGGTTTGTACAAAAATATTCCAAATCGTCTCAAGAGTACAGGAAAAATCTTACATTTCTTGTAAAGTCAACGGGAAAATGTTTAAAAACTGCTTTTAAACAAATAATCAAGACGATAACCCCTGGCAGAACTGTGTCGTGGCAAGCCGGTATAACAGTAACGCCGTGCAGGTGGTCTATACACATGAGGCGCTAACAAGTAACCGAACGTGCATTCAAAAGAAAGAGAAATACTCACAGCTGTGACGAATTGCACTCTGGTTTCATAAATATCGACAATTTGTTAAAAGAAAAGTGCGCTTAAACAAATAAACAAGAAGCCCGCATAACAGTAAAGCCGGGTGGGTAGATTATGCACATGTGAGATTTCTCGCACGGGTCCCCTAGTTACTTTTTGGCCTATTTTCAATTTTGAAAAAATAGGCTTATGAGATCACCTTTTGTCCGTGTGTGTGTGTGCGTGTGTGTGTGTGTGAGGAGTGTGTGTGTGTCCCTAATAAATTCTAAACGGCTGGAGCGATTTCAATGAAACTCGGTAAGTTCATAGCACTATTCCGGACGACCCCGACCGTGCCCTTCACATTTTGTTACGTCTCACAAATCCAACATGGCGTCTGTGCGAAATATTTCACCAGCATTCAATATCTCCGAAACTATTCCCGATATCACCCTGGAATTTTTTACGGTGATAAAGGAAACTACTAGAAGTTTACCTATGTGACTTTTGAAAAGCTGGTAACTACAAAACCAACATGGCGGCCACGCGAATTTGCGACATTTAAATAGACGTTTCTCGCGATTTAACCAACCAAACGCAATAAAACTTGGTACAGTATATGTTTATACACATTGTAATGCACCGACATCCAACTTGGTTCAATTGTTTACACAACCGCAAGATGGCGGATGTGCGAATTATTTCACCGACATTCTATATAACTATTAGCGGTATCACCCTGAAATTTTGTACGGAGATAAAGGGCACTACTGGAAGTTCATCTATAAGACTTTCAAAAACCGGTTAACTACAAAACGAACATGGCGGCCAAGCGAATTTGAAAATTTTAAATAGACCTTTCTCGGGATTTAATGTTCCAACCGCAATGAAATCTGGTACAGGAAATGTTTATACACATTGTAATACACTGGTATCTAATTTAGTTCAATTGTTTACATAACCTCAAGATGGTGGCTTTGCAAATTTTAAAATTAAGTTTTTATTTCTTGTGTCGTAATCATGCGATCGATGTGAAAGTTTAAATAATGAACCTGCGCAATAATTTTCCTTTAATGGTACAAGAAACTATGGCCTATACATTTAAAAATCCAACATGGCGACCATCCGAAATATTTAGAAGGCTCTGAATATCTACGAATATATTATAGCAATCAAACTGAATTTTTTAATGTTCATAGGGGCTATGAACTTATGTTCACCTATAGGACTTTAAAGAACCTGGTGATCACAAATCCAACATGGCGGCGACGCGAAGTATAAATATTCACATGGACGTTTCTTGCAACCGAGTACAGTGAAACTTGGTACAGTAAATCCTTATACGAATGTTAATCCACCGGCATCTAATTTATTTCAATTGTTTCCATTACCACAAGATGGCAGCTGTGCGAAATTTTAAAATCTCCTTGTTACTTCTTGTGTCCTAATCATGCGATTGAAGTTTGAATGCTACACGTACACAATAATCTTCACGTAACAGTACATAACTCTAGGACCTACATATATAAAATCCAACATGGCGACCATCCGAAATATTTAGTCGGTTCTCAATATCTACGAATCTATTACAGCAATCAAACTGAAATTTTGTATGTAGATAGAGGCAATTAACATAAGTAGGATATATGAAAATAGGCTGTATAGTTCTTCACGGAACTACTTGTTTTATAATCGTTTCGGTCTTCTATGGACCACGTTATTTCAACTGCCTTCCCCCCTGTTCTTTCACATTGGCCCAGTTTTCGCGTATTCTTCTTTGGTGAGCTTCTTTTCGTTCTTCGGTCCACTTCTTGCCGGTTTTCAATATGGGTGTTGGCTGAAAACTCTGTATTTCCCCAAGTTTCTTCTTCAAAGAGTCACGTTCCAAGATGTCTTCATGTGATATCCCCAGTTCTTGTAGGTCTTTCCCCACCTATGTAAACAAGATCCCTTTGGTTTTCTTTCCCACAAAGTAGGCACAGATTCGATTGGAGAATCTTCCGGAGCTCGTTCGTGTTAAATTGCCATAAAAGGAGAGTCTTCTTTTGCGTATGGTGTCCGTTATTTTATCCACATGTAGATAAAGATCGTCGTTGTGCCGTCTTCTATACTCTCCTTGTTCCTTGACCGGGCCCAAGATCTTTCTCAAAATCTTCCTCTCTTTGGCTTCCAGTTGTTCTGCCAGGCCTTTCTTATTCATCGCCAGGCATTCTGATACATACTGTATATCGCCTCCGGCCTATTTGCATTTTGGCACTAATATAGGCCTATTTCAATTTAGAATCGAAGGGAAGATGTGTTCGCTGTTCCACCCTTTAAAACAACAATCATCATTGTAGAATAACGGCTATACGAGGGGGCAGATTGCTGACCGCCACTGCAACACTCGCTATCGTGTGCCAGCACCAGTTACGCCCACGCGTGCTGGAAATGTGATGATGACTCATTCTCCATAAGACCTCGACCACCTTGTTTATTACTTCCTTTTATGTGCGCTGCCTATACAGTATATATTCATTGTTTTATGTTTCCAGCTAAATAGTAGGTAGTGTTTATGTTTACGGCTACAGGTGAGTCACGGGGCTAGTGGTACTGTCCATATACCGTTCACCTAATAAAGCCTTCCAGTCAAAACTTCTCTGTTCGTGATGATGTTATTTTAATTTTGCCATCGGCAAGGGTATATTGATTTATATTTTTGCATCGGCAAAAGTATAATGATTTTCATTTTGCCATCGGCAAGAGTAGGCCTATATTGATTTATATATTTTCATCGGCAAAAGTATATTGATTTTCATTTTACCATTGGAAAGGGTATATTGATTTTCAGTTTACCATTGGCAAGGGTATATTGATTTATACCTTTCCAACGCCAAAAATATATTGATTTTCATGATGCCATCGACAAGGGTCTGTTGATTTTCGTTTTGCCATCGGCAAGGCTAAATTGATTTATATTTTTCCATCAGCAAACGTATATTGATTTTCATTTTGCCATCAGCAAGGGTATAGCCTATTGATTTTCATTTTGGCACCGGCAAGGGTATATTGATTTTCATTTTGCCAACGGCAATAGTATAGTGATTTTAATTTTGCCGTTGGAAAGGGTAGCCTATATTGCAAAGGGTGATTATGAGGGAGTATTGACGGCTGAGCGTGCCCGGTGAAGTACCATCGCAGCATTAATTTCTTTCTTGAAGAACACAGTAAATCGTAACTGGAGTTGAAATGTCTAATACATTATTACCGACCAAGAAACTCAGTGTAATAAAACGCCCAAGGCCATGGCCGATTTCCAAATTCGGAAGACACATTATGGATCAACCCCATCGTCGATCATCTTTGGTATGATATTTTTTGGGTTCCCATAATCAAATCCTGGACGCTACCCTCTAAGAGCATACGGCCGTTTCCTTCTAACTCCTTGCCAAATTCCATTCATCTTCTTTATTCCATCTCTCATTAATTCCTTTGAGCAGGTAGATATCGAAAAGGGCACACGGCCATAAAACTATCCAGCACATAGAAACTTCATCTCAACTCATCCCTGATCCAATAGAAACGGGATTATTACTATTATTCACATTGACCCTCACTTTCACTATTAACATCTCAGGAGAATACAGGTTGGTTTGTTGGTTGGTTCTTCAGTTTAGGGGCTGCGACAACGCGGTCATGTAGCCCCGTGTACTTTGGGTGTGTGTAGAATCTGTCTGATAACCAGTGTTAACTGTAATGACAGTATTAGTGTGTGTTATCTGTTTTTAATTCAAGTAAGGACTGCAGACATTTAATTTTCAAGTAGTTCCTACTTTTGCCGCCAAACGCCACCGTCAATGACTAATATTTCCGAACTTGGCTACTAGACGCCACCGCAGTCGGCTCCTGGCAACGAACGTAGGAACCTAAGAGCATTCTTTAAACTTAACCTACAATTTAGCTTCACACAGGTGTAATTAGTGGAAGGTTCTTTAACATGCCATAAATCTATGACATGGGACCGCCGCACAGAGGGCCGGAATCTTGAAAACGTGGCCAAAAAGGGAAAAAGTAAAGTTTCTAGAAGGGAATTTTGGACTATCAGGTTGGCTACAGTAATGTTGGGGCTACTGAATACCGGTTGTGCGGACGAGCAGTTGTTCATTTCTTTCGTTATATCTCAGGTCAATCGCGGCAGTTCATTCATAGCGGTGCGTGCAGCCGGCCAGGCTACAAAATACTCTTGTCGTTAAAAAGGTAAATATTTGTGTTCTGTGTTACTGAAGCGACTATTTTCAATAAGGAAGGTGTTCCAGAAGATATGTTCTAATTCAAACACACTTATATCATTATTAAATAAATAGTTATACATGATTTTTTTAAATTGACTTAATACCGGAAAAATCATGAGAAAATTGCAGGATGTGCTTAAAAATTAGAGATAAGTTACGAATTCCACGACATTCCGCTTTCTTTTGCACTGTGTCCGCAAGTACATATTATTACCTTTGTGAATTAACCTTAAAATCCACCTACTAGTACCAACTCCGGCATTGAGTCACGTTTTAAGTGATACTTGCAAAATGTCGTTTTCACATTATTTTGCAGACGATTTCGAGCGGATATGAAATCGACGTTGAAAAGTTTCGAGCTTACGCCATAGCAACTGCCAGTCACTACAACAATGAATACCCCTCGCACAACATGCCAACAGCAGTCCATAGATTGTTGATCCACACACCAGACATTATTTCATCGGCTATTTTCCCTATCGGTCAACTGTCGAGGGTTGCTCAAGTATCAACCAATAAGTTGATAAAGCAAAAGGCCTATCGCCTGAGTTTTTCTGGAAAGTTTTCCAGAGTTAAGACTATGGAAAACGTGTTCAGGAGATTGTTGG
This sequence comes from Meconema thalassinum, assembly GCA_946902985.2. Classification (NCBI taxonomy): domain Eukaryota; kingdom Metazoa; phylum Arthropoda; class Insecta; order Orthoptera; family Tettigoniidae; genus Meconema; species Meconema thalassinum. Next base: position 242,718,187 of record OX336394.1, on the reverse strand, counting down.
CAACCACAGACCCCTATATTTCTTCTCCACGCAAATCATCACCAAAGAAGCTGAAGAGTTTGTCGCCAGTAGCCGTTGCCCTCTTAGTTCCTGTGGTGGAAGATAATGAAGATTCCGATGCAGATGTTGAGGAGACAGTGTTTGAAGATGATAATGATGATGATGATGATTCAGTTGAAGAAGCAGAGGAAGAAAAAAAAAAGACGTTGAAAGATGAAAAGGAAGAAGAAAACGACAACTTCTAATTATTAGTTACAAACAATGTACTAAATGTTATGGTGTTTGAAGTCATTTTCAGTGTTGCCTTAGAAAATGAAAGTTTGATGCTTTTCAGTCGGTGAACACGATTGTACCCAAATGAGATTTTTTATGCTCATGTGCATTATTTAAGGATTAGGGAATAACCCATCATATTTGGGTACGATCGTGTTGACCGACTGAAAAACATCAAACTTTCATTTGCTAAACGAATAATTATTGTAATTGATATAAAATTATTTTTTGAAACATCTTACAGCATCTGCTATCCTCTATTTGATCCTTTCTCCAGCTTTCCATTTTTTTGAGCTTATGTTTTAAACATTAACTACAACAACCCTTACATATTGATTTTTATATAAATAAAAATAATTTGATCAACTTTTGTCCGACATCTTGGATCCAACTGTTTGTTTTTAAAAATTGTTGAACTTATAATCTTCATCAGCAACATCCATTAATCTCCCCCCCCCCCCCAAAAAAAAAAAAAAAAATTGATATGAAATTATAAATATTTGCTCGCCATTAAAAAATCACTTTTTGAAATCATATTCTTAATCGGCAACTTCGATAACCTTTACATACTAACTTCTGTACAAATTGAACAACTATTTATATTTTGGCCACGTTTTCAAGATTCTGGCCCACTGTGCGCCGGCTTTACTTCCCCACCGAAGGAAGGCATTCTGAAGGATTTTTAACGCTCTTAAAATATCCGACGACTTCGGCCGTATTTGAACCCGCGATCTTGGGCATGGAAGCTCAGCATGCTACCAACCACACCACCGAAGCCGCTCAGGAGAATACAGTTGCTGGTGTTGTTAATTCGTTTTAGGGGATTGGGACACCTTGGTCATCAGCTCCCTGTATTTGTATTTGTGTTGAATTTGTCATATAACATGTGTTTTTGTGGTGACTGTAGTAGTATGTGTAGCTGTAATTCTTGGGATCGGGGATGGGGTAGGTGACACAGGACTTGAGGATAAGGTGCAAAGCCGGCATTTTCCTGGAGGGAGTGTGGAAAAGACCTCGGAAAAATTACACTCACGATAGCCACTGTCAGCGATCTAACACGCACGGCTATGCCACGAGCAGGAGAATAAAAGTGCTTGAAATGATCCACCTGCTTCAATTTAGTTCCTTGTCCCTGGCATTTGATCGTCTTGTGTTTCTTTTTCTTTTTAGCGTATGGCTTTTATTGCCGGGAGTGTCCGAGGACATGTTCGGCTCGCCAGTTTTTGTAGCTGCTTCGAGACGGACACCCAATGGGTGAGCTACAAGTACCGTTGGGGAGGAAAGTTGGAAGGGAAGGTCGAGGAGTTGGAAGGTAGCGGCTGTGGCCTAGAGTTAGGGACCAACCCCGGCATTGGTCTTGAAGGAAGATGGGAAACCACAGAAGACCATCTTCAAGGTTGCCGGCGGGGGGATTCGAACCTCCTCGCCTCCCGGATGTGAGCGACTGCCAACAGTCATGCCGTAACGACCACAGCTAACTCACCCGGTCTTGTGTTTCTTTCTAACCAACATAACACATTTTTGAAATATTGATTAGACATTCACAGATACTTGAAAAATCAGTCATGACGATATTTCATCACATAAAAGCAAAGCAAAATATTCCCGCCTGCCTTCGAGAGGCTATGCCCTAAAATAATTTCAATGAATCTAAAATTTCCAACGTCCGGTTCAGACAATACCTACAACAGGGCGCGATCAACGCTAAACAAAGTCATAGACGATTTGATCTGTGACTGTATGGCCCTTCCTACATTACATCAGGTCAATGGTCATTACACCAAGGGTTAACAAGTAATGAACCACCTCAGGCGTGATCCGTTCGTAGTGCACACTTGCGCGGAAAGCAGGTAATTCAGGTTTGAGTCCCGATGTAAGTCATTTTAACTAACTAATGATGATGATAATAATAATAATAACAAGGAAAATTGTTGGACCAAAGCAAACAGATGAAGGATACAGGCTTCACTCCAGAGACGCCACAGAGAAATTGTCCAACCTCGCAGCAGACATCAGAGAGCCGACTAAAATGTTACGGCCACATCAGCAGACTCCCACAAACCAGACTCACCAACAAAATTCTTAGAAATATACAGCGGCTCAAGATTACTACACCCTGGATGATGCAAGTCAAAATTGATCTGGTAAAAGCACAGCTCGACCCAGAAGACGTCATAGACAAAAGCGTCTTTCGACACTAAGTATACAAGTGGGAAATGTTGTCAGAGAGAGCAGCACCTACAGCCCATAGATAAAGCCCTGCGCGGATGCGGATATCTGCGGATAAACCCGCGGATATTCGCAAATATTTTCGCCACGCGGATATAGTTTGCATGTCTGTGCGGATAGCGGATAAACTGTGGATAATGTTTCGAGTAAATATGCGGATAGTCTTTAGAATGCAAACTTACGTTAATATTACATATTTGATATGCCAATCTACAGCTTCATGCTTAAAAGAGGAATACTCCTATAGCCTATTGCGTACGAAATATTCAGGCACATATTGCACATATACACGAGAAGATCATTTTACTCATATGCTTTCAACTACATTTTATTAAGTACCGTATGTTTGTAGTAGATGGTCTTGACATCTCATCGTCATCATCAATTCTCACTGCCATTATTACTATACGTACGAGATATAATGCTGTCAATAAGCTTGTTAGTTGATCGTGGTGACATCATTAACATTCCTCAAGACAGCTAATTCGCCGTTTAAGCTATCCTGGAAGATTTGGTTCCAGGTTTATCTGTAGATTTATTTCCAACTTGGCACTGAAGCAAGTGGGCTGTGATATTGCAACGGAGAGAGTTATGACATCAACTAAGCGAACATGGATGGGTCAAGAAGAAGAAGGATGATGACTGACTTGGAATTTCTGGCCAAATGTCAATCCCTTTCTCCAAGCGTAAAGAGAAGTTCAGTTAGTGAATGTTACCGTGACCGTGAATATGAACATAATTTCACCAACATGGATAAACTATCTATTAAAATAAAACAAGGTGAATATTCAATAGCGCGTGAAACAAAGCTCAAGTCAACGATATGGCAGACACTTGGTTATGTTTTCAATGGAAACGAAATGTGAACGATATAGTAGGATGTTTTACCTGTAAAAAAAAAGTGTATTCTTACTCAGGACACAAATCAGGCACATCAAACTTACTGAGGCACAAGTGCGAAAGTGGCCAAAAAAGTATAGCCAGTTTTTTGTCTAAAGCGGAGGTCAAGGAACTAGAAGTGTCATCCAACTTTAAGTCCCTTGCAATGAAGCAAATTGTCAGGAACGACTTTCTCCTCAAATGTCTAAATGTGTTGGTTTAACACTTTATGCTTTATCTAATATATTAAACATAATATTGAAATATCAGCGGATTCGGATGAAAGTCATGTGGATGCGGGGCGGATGCGAATAAAAGCCATGCGGATGCGGGGCGGATGCGGATAACAGTCGTGAGGATGCGGGGCGGATGCGGATAACGTTTTGTTTATCCGCGCAGGGCTCTACAGACCAAAGTGGACCGAAGAAAGGAAGAGGGCCTTTAGTGCACCAATGAAAGAGTACTGGAAAAAACAGGAAGAACAAATACTCATGATTGCTTCGCTTGGTCTAATAGGCCTGTAACGTGTGAAATAAATAATAAATAATAATAATAATAATTAATTCAAAATAATGGATAGTCAAAATTGAAAATTACCTTCAAGAAATCAACGTAACAGACGGAATTTTATGAGACAGCCAGAAAGTAGATGGACAAAATAATATCATTTTGCTGCAAACCTCGGATTAGAGCCACCAATGCACGGACAGAAGAAAGGAAGAAAAATCACAGTGAGAAATTAAGAGATGATTACAGAAAAGAAAGCAAATTCATATTCATCTGTTCAATAGGTTCAATTGCGCTCTTTAGATGGGCATAACACGCAATGAAAATGAAAATCCACAGTCTGCTTCCAGTCGACCGACCGGGTCAGGGAATGGAATGAATTAAGCCCCCATCTAGCGGCGAGGATATGAACTGTGCCGGCTGCCGAAGCCTGTCACACTCCCCTGGTGCAATGATTTAATGAATGACAGATGAAATGAAATGATAGTGGAGAGTGTTGCTGCAATGAAATTGTGACAGGGAAAACCGGAGTACGCGGAGAAAAACCTGTCTGCCTCCGCTTTGTCCAGCACAAATCTCACATGGAGTGACCGGGATTTGAACCACGGACCCAGCTGTGAGAGGCCGGTGTGCTGCCGCCTAAGCAACGGAGGCTCTAACGCTGTTAAATAATAGTAATAATAATAATAATAATAATAATAATAATAATAATAATAATAATAATAATTGGATCACCACAACCAGAAAGTTACAAATGAAGGCTTTCAGCTATCGGTTTGTGTATAGCACACATAGAGCAAGCCATGTAATTGAAAATTGTTGTTTTGTTTGATTCTTAACTCTTTTGTGTGGTTTGATGCAGCTCTAATTACCTCCCTGTCCTGAGCTAATCCTTTCATCTCTACATAGCTATTACACCTTACATCCGAGGCAATGTGTTTTACATATTCTAACCTTGGTCTACCCCTACAGTTATTGTCATCAACCCTGCCTTTCATAACTAAGTTTGCTATCCCTGGGTGTCTTAGTATGTGTCCTACCAACCTGTCTCTTCTCTCCATTAGCAGTCGCCAGAAACATCTCTCATCTTCCAATCACCTTAATACCTCTTCATTTGTTATTCTTTCTACGCATCTGATCTTCATCATTCACCTGTAACACCACATTTCAAATGCTTCTATTCTTCTCTTTTCCACTACACCAACAGTCCAAATTACGTTTCTATAGAGTGCTACGCTCTAGACAACGGCTTTCAAAAATGACTGTCTAATGCCTAAATCTATATTCGATGTCAACAGATTTCTTTTCTGTAGAAATGCGTTCCATGCCCGAACCATCATACTTTTTACATCCTCATTGCTTCGTCCATCACTGGTTATTTTGCTTCGTAAGTTGCTGAAGGTCACCTCCGTGGTGTAGTGGTCAGCGTGCTTAGCTGCCACCCCGGCTCTACCACGAAATTTGAAAAGTGGTATGAGGACTGGAACGGGGTCTACTCAGCCTCGGGTGGTCCAAATGAGTAGAGGGAGTTCAATTCCCACCTCAGCCATCCTAGGCGTGGTTTTCCGTGGTTTCCCACTTCGTCTTCGGGCGAATTCCGGGATGGTCCTTGCCGTCAAGCCACGGCCACTTCCTTAACTCTTCCTTGTCTATCCCTTCCATTCTTCCCATCCCGTTCCATCCCTCATGAGGTCCCCTGTTCGCTTTGCAGGTGAGGCCGCCTTGGCGAGGCGCTAGCCCCGCCTCCCCAGTTATATCCCCCGACCCGATGTCAAGCTCTAGGACACTGCCCGTAGAGGCGGTAAAGGTGGCATCCCTCGCTAAGTCCGTGGGAAGAGCCTACCTGGACGGTAAACTGACTACGAAAAAAACGAATGTTGCAGAAGTCTCCTACTTCCTTTAGCTTTAGCTGGGGAAGTTAGAGAGTTAAAATGTCCCACAACCTCCAGCTTTGTACCGCCAAATCTTGGAATGGCCCTCAGCAGGCAACAATCACAGTATGATAGGTCTGGGTCATAGATGTATCATCGTCAATTTGAGAATTAGTGTCCGCCCTATATTTTGGTGGCAGAGCAACTGCGTGCAAAGTCAAGAATCGTTCAGCAGCAGAGGATATATCCCCGGTGCTCTATTGGCGAGCACGTCAAGCCACCTGGTCGGTGGGAATCGAACCAGTCCACCAGTTACTTGGGAAATGGTTGCGGTTTGTCTGCCAAAGCACGTGCGGCTACAGGAAACACAAGGGACAGCCTTGTAGGAGTGTCACAAGAAGCGCGGAGAAGATTCGCAAACACGGAAAGTGGAGACTTGAATGCACTACCTTGAAGCCGACGTGCTAACTGTTTGGCGCTAATCGGCACGTAAGTAATATGTCACGTCAAGTGGCGTGATCTCCATATTAACAACATGTTTTTCTCAACACCGCAGATAATTTGTGAATGTATTACAAGGGGCATTCAAAAATAAATTTTGAAGGAATTATTGTTGTCTTGAGGGGGAAAACATCTATGTAATCTGCCCCCTCTTAATTATAATTGCGCTGTTAATAAAGAGAAAATTAATAATTCCGATCCCTCCTGGGAAAAGGGAAATGAAAATCACACCAAGCTTCTTTACGTTATACCCCAGTGGTTGGAAGAGAACAAGAGTTGACCTAGAGAATAATAATAATAATAATAATAATAATAATAATAATAATAATAATAATAATAATAATAATAATAATAATAATAATAATATTTGTTTACGTGCCTGTTAACTGCTGTGGTTTTTAGAGACGCCGGGGTGACGGAAATTTGCCCGGAAGGGGATCTTTAACGTGCCAGTAAATCTACTGACATGGTTCTCTCGTAATTGCGCGCCCTCAAATACCAACTTACTGCGTCAGGTTTCGACCCTGCAACCTTGGCTACAGCAGACGACAACATTGCCGCTGCGCCACGCAGCAACAAGTCATTGATCAAGAGAAGTTGACAGTAAATACTGTATGAACGTGAGGAGCCTGGTACAAGTAGCCTAAATGGAAGCAGCCAAACTTCTGGATTTCCACGCCGCATCAATGGGGCAATCAAGGCTATAGGTCAGGGGTGGTCAACCTATTTTGAGCTTGGGCCAGTGAATTGATTTTTTCAATTTGAAGAGTCATCTAACCTAATTTATATTAATAACTATTTGTAAACTACAGTATTATATGAATATTAGCAAAGTATTCAGGTCAGTGTAGGGCTATAGAATAGGCCGATATACGAGGGGTGATCAAAAACTAAGGTTACAAGGCCAATCTTCTGGAGTTTTCTCTGTTACCTATAGGGGAATTAGTAGTGAGGGATAATTCGAATAAATATGGTTGGTAACTGTGCAGAGTTTCAGACAATCGCCAACTACAGCCATAGTTATAGAAAAACATCTAATGGCGACGCGTTTGGAAAACTGGCTTGCGAAGAAATCCGCTCAGTTATTCGATTTCTGTGGACGAAACATACAGGTTGTTCCAGGAGGAACAGTAAATATTTTAGGAGGTGGTAGTATAGATGAATTGCAATAAAAAATTCCATATAACATGTAACCCATTTTTATTGCGTACCGAGATACAGACGTTGGTACGCATCTCTGTAAATGTGTGGCGTGGGTTGATTGGAAATCAGTTAATTGGGCCTGTTGTGATGCCGCATCGTCTAATAGGACCCCATTATCTACACTTTCTTGAAAATGAACTTCCAGCATTATTGGAAGAGATTCCTTTGGCTACAAGAATGCGTATGTTCTTCCAGCATGACGGGGTTCCTTCACATTCTAGTCGTCTGGTGATACAACATCTAAACCTAACATTCCTAGGAAGATGGATCGGGAGATATGGGCACGTTTCTTGGCCAACAAGGTCCCCGGACCTTACCTCTCTGGATTTTTGCTTGAGGGGATGTTTGAAAAGCGAAGTCTAAAAGGAAATATTTAATACGGGCTGAGTTGGTCGTTCGGATTATGCATAGTGCAGCCCTCCTCAAAGAACACCAAGACGCCCTCCGAAGAGCTACACGGGGTGTTATCAAGTGAAGTGCAAAATGCATTGGTGGTGGAATTTTTGATGATCAACTTTGAACGTCCTCATTTGCCTTGGCTTTACATTTGTTTGGGTTAAATACTACCAGCTGTATCTCTGTACGCAATACAAATGGAACACATGTTATAAGGAATTTTTATTGCAATTCATCTGTACTACAACCTCCTAAAATATTTACTATTCCTCCTGAAACACCCTGTATAACCGCGGCCAGGACGTCTCACCGAGGGCGTCATCTTCGTTCATGACAACGCACAACCTCATACAGCCCTGAAGACCACCACGCTGTAAAAGCGGTTTCGCTGGACATCATTGACCACTCTCCCTACAACACGGACCTTGCTCCAAATGACTTCACCTGTTTCCTCACTTGAAGGAACACCTAGGAGGTCGACGATTCGCTTCAGACGAGGAGGTGAAACACTCCGCGACAACGTGACTGAACACGCAAGGACAGGATTGTTACCACGAGGGAATATTCAAACTCACCCCACGAAGCGACAAGTACCTAAACCGATATGGGGACTGTGTCGAAACATAACCTAATGTATGTACTCTCAGTTGGCTGTATTGGTTCCATGAAATAAAATGTACATGTTTCACTGCAAGCTTTGTAACCTTAGTTTCTGATCACCCCTCGTATAAAGCATAATGCTTTAAAAGCAATTGAGTTATTCGTATAATCATATAATTTATTTCGTACAGTATTAAAAATTCACATAAAAGGAAACATATTGAATTGTTATAGAAATACTCGTTATACTAGTTTTACAGTCTTGAAATTTTGATGAATTTTTGAAATTGCTTTTTATCTAACAATCTTTTAATAATAGCTGTAATTTGTGATGTGGTAAGATAAGCATTTGTAATAGTTGAACGTAATTTATTCTTAACTAGAAACCTGCCCCGGCTTCGGCCAGTATCTTTAACGATTTACCCAGCGTAAGCTTAAAAGGCGCACGGACGGCAGGTTTTTCTTCGACTCGATTCACTGAAATCGTTACTACTCGGCTTCCTTTGACCATAAATGAATATTTTTCTACAGAAACCTTACTTGAGAAATCCTTTACAGACTGGTGAAAACCGCATCACAATCCATCCAGTAGTTCTCGAGATTACCCGTTACATCCAAGAATCGGGGACTATGTTTTATACTATGTAGAGATAATGTTCATGGCAGAAAATGTATGTGCAGCCAAATCTGCACTCGAGCCTTAAAGCAAGATCGTGAATGTCTAAAGGGATATATTTCCGAAATTTGGTCAAATTAGGAGAAGTGGGAGATCCACAATGTTCTTTAAATTTAAAACAAAGTCCTGAAAGGTTTAGGATTTCTAGTGTTCCCATTTGCAAGGATGGGAAGTATTTATGCATCACAGACTTTGAAATACGAAATGGATTTATGAATACATCGATGGTACTCTTTTATGATTTGAAAATAGAAAATCGAGTTGAGAATACCTCGCTCAAAGCTGTGATTGCTGATTCGGTGTTAATAGTGATCCACGATAAAGTCACTGAATTTACATAACATGTGCTGAATGCTTGGAAAATGACAGTCATACATAGGTTCACATCGGATCTTGAGCTATCGGTGGGCCAATCAAAATGTCTTGACGGGCCATTATTTGGCCCGCGGGCCTAGTGTTGGCCAATCCTGCTGTAGATGGTGTTACACGGTATATGAGCGATGTCACCAGGGATTGTTTAGTTTTGTTTCTTTTTTATTTTATTTTACGGTGAGCTTATTTGGTTAATGTAGGCTACCTAATCAGAGTTTAGGGGATTCTGGTTCGAATCCCAAATGTGGCATCATTATCAAGGTTTACTTAACAATCTTCAAAATATTTCATCTCATGTCATAAAACTGTGTTCCTTCTTACGTAGTAATCCATGTAAGTGAGCAACTATTATTTGCATATAAAGTAAAAAAAGAAACAAATAAAAGTTTCAGAGCTACAATCTAAATCACGTGACCACCTCGTCACGCAGTGGCTATCATTCTTGGCTGTCACCCCCGAGAGTCTGGTTCGATTCCCCGCTCTGCCAAGAAATTTATTTCTAATCTGACGGGCTGGAACGCGGTACACTCAGCCTCTTAAAGTAAAACTGAGAAGAGATGTGTTCGATTCCCACCTCAACCATCCTGGAAGTGTTTTCCCGTGGTTTCCCCACATTACTCCAGGTCACGGCCATCTCCTTCCCAATCCTCACCTGAATTACAAACACACACCTAAATATACGGGCTAAATGACTACGATGTCCAAGCCCCTCAAATTAAGCAACAACAACAGAATATTTCTGGTGACGTCACATTCTCATGTTTAACTGTGATTTGAATGCAGAGCGTTTCACTTCAACATCCTCCATAGCTAGCTGAATCTTGTTGTGCGCGATACATATCAGTGAAGACTCATGGACCTCTGACACAGACTCACGTTCCGAGGCGTTGACTCGCTTTATTCGCTTGTCCGCGTGATTGGAAATACCACGAACTGACTCAAGGCTGTTACTCAGGCTTGTGTTTCCGGTGCAATACATCTTTGGTCATCCTCCTCTAAGAAATGCCGTTACAGATCTAGTGAGGCTGAGGCACAGTAACACAGGAAGGCGGTGGAAAGGTGAGACCAGTAAAGTACTCTTATGCATTCAAAGCATGTATTGCATGCGTTGAATGCTTGCCACGGTAGGTGAGTGGTTAACGTGTCGGACTACCAACCCCAAGCTTGCAGGTTCGCCCCTGGCCGTGGTAAGTGATTTTTGTCATGCGACAAAAATCACATGGATGTCATACGTTGTTGGCATGTTAAATAACCCATTTGAATTCAGTAGGCCGTGTTCAATGGCAAAATTAATCTCGGGATTTTCCGCCAACACAAAGTTCCTCCATTCTCTACTAGAAAGCGCTGTAGTGTCAAGGAGCTTAGATATCTAACCTCCTTGACTTTCATAGCGTTCAAAGGAACGACGAAATTCGGCATGCAAGCTGCCCTCTGGGTGTCAATTAACAAAGCTTGCACCCGGCACCCGAGGCCATACGATATTATTATTATTATTATTATTATTATTATTATTATTATTATTATTATTATTATTATTATTATTATTTATTATTATGCCTTGAATTAACTCTCCATTCATTCGTATTACAATAATTTAATTCCATGTAAATCCTTCTTGACTGCTAGCCACACAGATGTTGTTTCGTCTTGAACACACGGAACCAAAGTGCTCACAACACAAGTTTCGCTTTTTGGTAGCAAAAGTAGGAACTACTTGAAATTGATCGTCTGCAGTCCTTACCTGAATTACACACACTAATACAGCCATCACAATTAACACCGGCTATCATACAGATTCTACACACACCCAAAGTACACGGGGCTACATGGCCGCGTTGTCGCAGCCCCTAAACTGAGGAACCAACCAACCAACCAACAAGGTTTGCTTCACCGTTTTCGATAGGACCAAAAAAAAGGCAGATTTGAAGTTCAAACGTTGCCCATAGCCCCAGGATCAAAGAGTAGATTTCTATTTAATAAATGTTTTCTGGGCTAATGCCGTGTGTATTTAGATTAGAACCATACGTTTCGGAGAAACCTTGCCTCCGATGCCTTGGGGTCTGCATGAGACTGGTTCTCTAACAAAACTGTCACTTCGGTGACATACCAAATGCATCAACGTCGAAAATCTTCATCCAATGAAGATAACCACTTATGGTTCTAATCTAAATACACACGGCATTAGCCCAAAAAACATGAATTATATATATAATCTGGGCCGTGAAAGCCTTAATATACAGATTTCTATTGTCAGAGAATTAAAACATCGGTAGAACGTTCAGACCGTTGTTTACAAAGGCTCGGTGACTGTATCAAATACATTGTGATGTGTCTCTGTCACGTTGCACTGCACTGTGAGTCACTCAATAAAACTGAATTAACTTGACATAATCATGAATAGCTTAATTCTTCAATTCCATATGTACAGGATGAATAAGTTAAATACAGGTCCGGGTGTCTGGTTACCTAATGTGTTGGGCCATTCAAAAACCGCTAAACGGATCGTAATGCCGTGGCCTGGGAACGAAAGCGCTGAGGTACCAAACTCACCGCTAGAGGGACACGGTCACACACCCACGTAGCGACAGAGCGAGCAAGCACACGCGTCAACCATCCACTGCACTCAGTCGTGCGGAAACCAGTGAAATGAAGGCTTCAAAAGAAGAGCAAAGGGGTGAAGTGCATTTCCTGACAGTGGAAGGAGTGCAGGGAACGGAAATTCATCGAAGAATGGCACAAGTGTACGGAGAGCCTTGCCTGTCCGTGACAAGGGTTAAGGCGCGACACAAGCGATTCAGAAAAGGACGGATGTCGTTGGCCGATGATGCACGGTCTGGAGCACCACACCGCATTACCGATGACATTGTCCAGCAGGTGGATGCCCTCATTATGCAAGACCGGCGAGTTGCAGTAGCAGTCATTGCCGTAGAGGTCTTAGAGAGTGTCGGAAGTTTTCACGCCATCATTAAAGACCGATTGCAATTTCGCCAAAAAAAAAAAAGTGCGCCCAATGGGTGCCTCACAGTCTTCAACCAGCACAGCATGCATGTCAAATGGGACTCTCTGGAACATTTGCTGCGCTATGCCAAGGAAGGGAATGCGTCCCTGGCACGAGTGGTCGCAGGGGATGAAACATGGTGCCATCACTTTGAACCCGAGTCAAAACGACAAAGTCGCCTGTGGAAGCATGCAGACTCACTGCCACAAAAAAGTCCAAGGACGTCCGAACGTCAGCTTCTTCTTTGACCAAAAGGGCCCCCTTCTTATGGACTTCCTGCAGCAAGGGTGAATGCGCAGCGATACTCGCAAACCTTGACCTCCCTTCACACAGCGATCAAATTGAAACGACCAGGACAGCTCACCCGCGGTATCATTCTGCTCCATGGCAATGCAAGACCCCATACAATCAACGCAGTCAAGGAGCTCTTTCAAACATTCAAATGGGAGGTCCTTAGTCACTCTCCATACAGTCCGGACCTGTCTCTATACGATTATGCCATTTTTGGTGAGTTGAAGACGAGGACGTTGAGGAGTGCGTTCGGAAATGGTTCACAACGCAGCCCCAGGAATTTAACGAGACGGCCATTCACCGTCGCAGTGAGACAAGTGTCTCAAAAGTGCTGGGCAATACTTTTGAAAGGTTTTCATGTTATAGCTTCCGGCTCGTTTATTTTTGAATGGTTCTCATACATGTCGATGACTACAGTGAACATCGCACTGAATGCAACAAAATCTTTTCAGGTTGTCTGAAACATACTAATTTTCCCCACACAGTTTGACCCTGATATGCAGGAACGTGTGCAATTTCCTCAAACCAATGACTCAAAACGTTGTGTTTGTTCCAAACAGTTGCAATCAGGCAGATATTGTAACGAGTTACTTGATCGAAGCAATCACTCGAAATCAAGGGCAACTCGTCGTTATTTGGAATATCTGTATTACACAAGGTGCAAAGCATGAAAACAACAGAACTAATTATCAACATCATCATAATACATTTATTATTCTAACTCTCTTCTTTCTTTCTTTCTTTCTTTCTTTCTTTCTTTCTTCGTTTTGCCCACTTAGGGAGCGCGTTTGAACCTGTTGACTTGGGTTGATGGTGTTTTCCTAAGGCATACTGAGGGATTAATACACCAAAAAAATGAACAATGTAATGAAATCAACTTATAAGTTATTGACCTTCTATCCAGTAACTTAGATCAAAACAAGAAGTTCCGTGACGAACTAAAGAGCCTACTTTTCTTAAAATTTAAGATTCATGCCAATCTATATAGACCTATCTAGAAAAATAGCGAAATTAAGTTGGTAATATCGAAATTTCTAATTAGTTCGAAATATACCTGTAGCCTAATAGAACACTACAGTTGGCAGCCCTGGTGACTGAATATAATCTTAGTTCCATCTCTTAAGATACAGAATACAATATTTGGTTGAAGTCCAATGGATAGCATGGACGTTACATGCAGTTAGACATTGGATCTATCAGCGCGCGTAAAATCATGTTGGCATTAATGTCACGCATGCGTTGGTCAGAAATAATCTGAAATATTATGATATCTTGCTGTGCCAATTTTGGATGAAATCCATTTGTTAGTATAGAAGTTACATGTATTTGAAAATTGGACCTATCAACAGGCTTAGAGTCATGTTGGCAGCACTGACGTATATTAGTTTCTCATAATTAATCTAGAATGTTAGGTACTATACTCGTGCAAAGTTTAAAGCTGTTGGCTTACATACTTTCCGATATATTAATATTTTGGTAAAAAATAGAGACAGCATTTATTAACAGTTGGCAGCCCTGGTTGCTCTTAAGAATAAGCATAGTCATATCTGTTATGGTACACATAGCACATAGGAAATTTGGTTGAAATCCAATTGATATTATAGAAGTTACATGTATTTAAAAATTGGTCTTATCAGCAGTCTTAGAATCATGTTGGTAGCACTGATGTACATAAGTTACTCCAAATTAATTTAGAATGTCAGGTACTATACGTGTGCATAGTTTAAAGCTGTCGGCTTGCATACTTTCTGATATATTGGTATTTGGATAAAAGAATAGAGATAACATTTATTGACAGTTGGCAGCCTTGGTGGCTCGTACGAATACGCCCAGTCATATCTGTTTATGTACACATATTACATACAAAATTTGGTTGAAATCCAATTGATAGTATAGAAGTTATATGCATTTAAAATTAGACCTATCAGCAGGCTTAGAATCATTTTGGCAACACTGCCATGCATGGCCTCCGGGAAATTTAACTGCAATATTATTATCTATACGTGTGGCAATTTGGAAATAGCTCCCATTCATACCTTCCAAGATATCCAACATGGAGCTCAAATTTCAATTGCGATTTTTCAGCAGTTGGTAGCACTAACATCATTTTCAAATATGGCCGTGAGATATTCAGGTATAGATCTTTACTCCTACCAAATTTCGTTTCGATTCCTGCAGCCGTTTAGGAGTTGATAGGGGGGGACACACACACAGCCAGACAGACAGGACAGACAGACAGACAGACAGACAGAAGGACAGACAGACAGACAGACACACATTTGCCCGATCTCATAAGACTACTTTTTCCTCATTTTTGCAAAATGTGAAAAGTAGGCTAAAAATACACGAGCATTAACAGATTAAATACTGAAGATGAAAGATTGCACTCTCGAAATTGCAACATACTGCTGGCCATGACTGAAAACTTGATGAGGAAAATTGAGACCTATACGTTTATTTCAGTTTCCTGCGTAGTTCTTGAATTTCTTGGAATTAAATGATATGCCTCCACACAGTCCAAACGCTTGACTCATAGTTATGCTCCTTAAGAAATCTGAACGTTTCCCAAGAGATCCTAAAAGCAACCATATTGCTTGGATTTGGAATAATAATAAGTGCAGTTAAAATTTGGAAGAGAGGCATAATCCTTCGACTTGATTTAACACCATGCGAAAAAACACTACCATTTTCTTTTAAGAAGCAACATTTTCCAATTCGCTTGGCATACTTTATCACAATCAGTACTCATAGGGAAACTCTGGAAAGTATAGGTCTCAATATTTACCTCATCCATCACGTTTTCAGTCATGGCCAGCAGTATATTGCAACGTCGAGAGTGCAATCTTTTGACGCCCTTAAAGTTTCAACCAGCGGCTTCGGTGGCGTAGTCGGTAGCATGCTGAGCTTCTATGCCCAAGATAGCGGGTTCAAACCCGGCCGAAGCCATCGGATTTTTAAGAGCGTTAAAATCCCTCAGTATGCCTTCCTTCGGAGGGGAAGTAAAGCCGGCGGTCCCATGTCATAGATTTATGGCATGTTAAAGAACCTTCCACTAATTACACCTGTGTGAAGCTAAATTGGATAGGTTAAGAATGTAAACAACGCTCTTAGGTTTCTACGTTCGTTGCCAAGAGCCTACTGCGGTGGCGTCTAGTACCAAAGTTCTGAACTTGGCCTAGTAGTCGTTGACGGTGGCGCTTGGCGGCAAAAGTAGGAGCTATTTGAAAAATTCTAAGTTGCAGTCTGTACTTAAATTAAAAAAAAACAGATAACACACACTAATACAGTCATCACAATTAACACCGGTTATCAGACAGATTCTACACACACCCAAAGTACACGGGGCTACATGACCGCGTTGTCGCAGCCCCTAAACTTAAGAACCAACCAACCATCCAAAGTTTCAACAGTGCCTAAAAGTAATCGTATATATATAAGAAAATTCCTCGGTAAATATTTTCCCATTGGCCGTCATGTTTTGACTAGCCTAGTTATTATTAGTTGTGTTATTGCTATTGTTAATATTATCATTCTTATCCGTATTATTATTATTACCGTATTGTTATTATTATTATTATTATTATTATTATTATTATTATTATTATTATTATTATTATAAGTTGTATTATTCTTATAATAATTATTATTATGAGTATTATGATTATTGTTCGTGTATTATCATTTTTATTGTTAGTAATATTGGTGGTATTGTTCCTGTTATTATTGTTATCTACGGCAGTACCGGTAATGTAGGATTGCGTTGATTACTTATTTATAATAAGTGTTCAAAATAGCCAGCTTCGCACTCAGTACACATCGTTATTCGTCTCATGAAGGATTCACGCACTCGAGAAATTGTTTCTGGAGTAACTAATGCAAATGCAACCCTAATTCCCTGAATCAGAGCATGTCTGTCCACTGGAAGGTCCCGTACATAACCCTATCACAAGAAGTCCACTTGCGTCATATAAGCACATTCATAGATGTGGTACCGTATTTTAAGTTGTCCCGCTTTAGATCGTTACTCACAGACGTGCAGTTCTCAACCGCCCAACACATTAGGCAACCCAACACACTGACCTGTGTTAAGTGATTCACCCGGTTTAATGAAGTGAATATCACTGACAGATTCTTCGTTTTGTTAATTTCATGCCACAGGAGAGATGTGAAGTTACTTGTGACACTAGTCTTTGTTAGAGAACTACAGTGTATTACCCAAGCAAGACAATTGAACATCTTTTCTCTTGGGACACAGCAACAGAGTCAATGTCATCGCTCACCTAAGGGCTCACAAATTGTAAGACATGGGTTGGTGACCACGGGATCCCAGATGAGTCTGGCATTGCTTCTACTTGTACCAGGCTCCTCTTTATCATCTTTCCTGTCGACCTTCATTGGTCAACTCTTGTTCTCTTCCGATCCCGCCGGTATTAGGGAATCCGAGGCCTAGGGAGTGTTTCACTTTCCCGCCTAAATTGGCACTTGTCTCATCTTTACTGATCCCTCATTCTTCGAGGGGTCAGATGTCTTCCTTTTCTTTTACTGGTATCTCCTGACTTCTGCTCAGGTGCCTAAAGGAGGCAGTGTGTGTGTAGCCCCATCACTTATGGTGAACCCGTGATAGTGCTACACCCTCAACGACTCACGGCTGGTAAGTTCGGGTGTTGGCAACTCCGATGGATTCCTGAGCTGGGTCTGTTTTTTGCCCTTTTTCCGTTGCCTATGGGGCGGACGCACTCATCTTTCCCTTTTCTGTTTACCTTTCATAGATCTACTTCATTCCAAGTCCCTCAATCCTCATTTTTCGAGTGTTGAGGGCAGTGATTTTCCCTATCATTCATTTACCTTATTCCTGTCTTGTCCATTTCTTCTTCTTCTTCTTCTTCTTCTTCTTCTTCTTCTTCGTCGTCTTCTTCTTCTTCTTCTTCTACTTCGTCTTCTTCTTCTTCTTCTACTACTAGTTAGTCGTAGCTCACCAGGCGTGCTTCAACTGCTTGCATATCTCATCGAGATTAGATACATTTACTTATATACTGTTGAGTCAAATCAGCATATTTCTTGTTAATCATAAATCAGATCCTGTCGCAGTCAGCTGGCATTTGAGGGTGTGCAAATGCGAGGGAGCTGTGTCAGTAGATTTACTGGCACGTTAAAGATCCCCTTCGGGGCAAAATTCTGGCACCCCAGCGTATCTAAAAGCCGCAGTAGTTAAAAGGGACGTAAGACAAATAACATTATTATTATTATTATTATTATTATTATTATTATTATTATAATTATAATTATAATTATTATTATTATTATTATTATTATTATTATTATTATTATTATTATTATTATTATTATTCATAAATCAGGAATGTCCAATTATTTTCACTGTAGATTTAAAATACTATTCCACAAAATGATAACATTTCGGACTGTAAAAGCTTGTAACTAAAACACTATTATTCCAGTTCGTGCAACAGATTTTGTGAAGAATGGATCTCAGAGGAGCTTTTGCTCGCGAGCAATGTTTGGTTCGAATGGTGAGGTCATGACATTTTATTTACAGAGCAGCATGGTGCTCGCGAGTACTGGATAGAAGTCGCCTGCTCTAATGCATTCAAACAGCACATTAATTGACCCACAGCACCCATTGCATTGTACGTGTGGAAGGGAGTATATAATCGCTGATTGTTATTGTTCGAGTTATGCAGTTCTTATCAGTTAAGATAAGTGTGTGTTATACGTATCATCATCACGAAGAAAGATGTAATCTCCGACAAACAGAACGCTTTGTTCGTGACTCTTAGCAATCTTACTTTGAAAGCATAGCGTGATATTTTCATAAAACCTAACAAGTAGCTTAGTTAGCAGTGTGATACAGTGACAACAAAGTGAGTTAAGATTAGGCCATTATCAGGGGATTTTCCATACGATATTTATCCCTTATTATACAGAGAGCCCTCTGTACAGAACGAAAATTCGCATACGCCGTGTGACAGCCGGGGCACTCTGGCTAACCGCCTGTCGAGCAGGTGCTAGCAGCAGCGTAGCGCCCAACTATAACCAAACGTCAGGTCAAGTCCTGAGGAAAATATCCCTCCGCGCATCCCCTCTCTCTGTCCCTTCTTGTGTTTCCGGCATGGATTGTCATCTCCCAACCTACTATATACATTTACAATCATTTATTTGCACCTTTTACTCAACTTCTCTCCACTTTTATTTCCTTTGAAGCATTTTATTGGTGATTCAAGCTTAAAAAGTGCAGCTTGAACACGTTGTGTACTTGAGGAAACCATGTTCAACTTTGTGAAATCGTAGCAGTTTTGTCAACCTTTGAGCCTGATTTGCCATAAAATCGAATTAGTCGGGTGCTCTTTTGCCACTCAAACAAGGTTCATACACACACCAACCCCAAGATTGCAGGTTCGCTCCTGGCCATGGTAAGTGATTTTTGAAAGGCGGCAAAGATCACGATACTCATGTCATACGTTGTTGGGATGTTAAAGAACCCCTTTGAATTCAGTAGGCCGTGTTCATAGTGGCAAAATTAATCTCCTGATTTTCCGCCAACACAAAGTTCCTCATTTCTCTACTAGAAAGCGGTATAGCATCAATGAGCCTAGATATCTAACCTTCTTGACATTCATAGCACTCGAAGGAGCGTTAAATTCGACACGCAAGCTGCCCTCTGGGTGTCAATTAACAAAGCTTGCACCTGGCACGCGAGGATATACGATATTAATATTAATTGATATTAAATTCGTCCTGAATTACTTTGCCCATCGTTCCAAATACCACTATAAACTAGATTCACACACACAATTCATCGCATGGAAGCAAAGTTGGAAAAGCTCCAAATTATCCTGAAAATGAACAAGAAGTTCCGTGAAGAACTATACAGCCTACTTTTCATGCCAATGATTATTCTACAGTATATGAACCTATCTAGAATAATGACGAAATTAAGTTGGTAATATCGAAATATCTAATTAGTTCAAAATATACCTGGTATAATGTAGCCTAATAGAGCACTGCAGTTGGCAGCCCTGGCGACTGAATATATTCTTAGTTCAATCTCTTAAGGTACAGAATACAAAATTTGGTTGAAGTCCAATGGACGTTACAGTACATGCAGTTAGACATTGGATCTATCAGCACGCGTAAAAGCATGTTGCCAACAATACCATGCGTGTGCTGGTCAGAAATAATCTGAAATATTATGATATCTTGTTGTGCCAATTTTGGATGAAATCCATTTGTTAGTATAGAAGTTACATGTATTTTAAAATTGGACATATCAGCAGGCATAGAATCATGTTGGCAGCACTGCCTTGTATTAATTACTCCAAATTAATCTAGAATGTCAGGTGCTATACATGTGCAAAGTATAGAGCTGTTGGCTTGCATACTTTCTGGTATATTGATATTAGTGTAAAATAAATATAGACAGCATTTATTAACAGTTGGCAGCTCTGATTGCTCTTAACAATACTTATAGTCATATCTGTTATGGTACACATAACCCATACGAAATTTGGTTGAAATGCAACTGATAGTATAGAAGTTACATGTATTTAAAAATTGGTCTATCAGCAGGCTTATAATCATGTTGGTAGAACTGACGTATATAAGTTACTCGAAATTAATCTAAAATGTCAGAATATACGTGTGCATAGTTTAAAGCTGTTGGCTTGCATACTTTCTGATATATTGGTATTTGGATAAAAAAAAAGAGAGCAATTATTAACAGTTGGCAGCCCTGATGGCTCCTAAGAATACGCTCAGTCATATCTGTTTATGTACAGATATTACATACAAAATTTGGTTGAAATCCAATTGATAGTGTAGAAGTTATATGCATTTAAACATTGGACATATCAGAAGGCTTAAAATTATTTTGGCAACACTGTCATGGTTGGCCTCCTGGAAATTAAGCTGAAATAGTATTATCTACATGTGTGCCAATTTTGGAATAGCTCCCATGCATACCTTGCAAGATATACAACATGGAGCTCAAATTTCTAGTGCGTTTTTTCAGCAGTTGGTAAAACTGACATCATTTTTAAATATGGACGTGAAATATCCCGGTGCACATCTTTACTCATACTAAATTTGGTTTAAATCCAATTGACAGTGTAGAAGTTAAATGCATTTAAACATTGGACCTATCAGAAGGCTTAAAATTATTTTGGCAACACTGTCATGGTTGGCCTCCTGTAAATTAAACTGAAATAGTATTATCTCCATGTGTGCCAATTTTGGAATAGCTCCCATGCATACCTTGCAAGATATCCAACATGGAGCTCAAATTTCTAGTGCGTTTTTTCAGCAGTTGGTAGCACTGACATCATTTTCAAATATGGACGCGAGATATTCCGGTGCACATCTTTACTCGTACTAAATTTGGTTTTGATTGCTGCAGCCGTTTAGGAGTTGATAGGGGGGGACACACACAGCCAGACAGACCGACAGACAGAAGGACAGACAGACAGACAGACAGACAGACAGACACACATTTTCCCGGATCGATCTCATAAGTCTACTTTTTCCTCATTTTTGCAAAATATGAAAAGTAATCTAACCAGCTATTGGAAACATAGCAACATGTGCTGGGAAATGTTGTGCACCAAAAACAAGCAGAACAAGTGGGAACTATTTCCTGGCGCGTTAACCTCTTCACAGACCAGAACATCAAAGGGACCGCTTAGGTCTTGAGGTGACCAGAGGTATAGTTCATCAAATTTACACTTTTTAACGTATCTAATAATCATCATTACTTAGGCTACATGAATTTCAGAGTAGTTGCTGGAAATGCTGTCCTTCATTTTCTAGACACACATTACACCAACGTACGAAGTTTTGGCACACTCGTTGTAATTCGTCCTCACTGATATTTCTTATCGGTGCAGTTATTTCAT
Organism: Meconema thalassinum; assembly: GCA_946902985.2. Classification (NCBI taxonomy): domain Eukaryota; kingdom Metazoa; phylum Arthropoda; class Insecta; order Orthoptera; family Tettigoniidae; genus Meconema; species Meconema thalassinum. The sequence goes on along the minus strand of OX336394.1, from coordinate 242,696,485 downwards.
TCTCGAGAGCCTTCCCAGTATGCGGGTTGTTGCTGTATACCTCTTGTTTGAGGTTCCCCACAAGTAAAAATCGCACGGTGCTGAAACTTATGAGCACATTTACTGGAAGACTTCTTCTCAAGAAGATTACACTAGGAAAATTCGATGTTTTGTTCCATACCTAACTATGTTCACCGCCTGGAAGAACTACATTTTGCAGATGATCTCTGCCTTCTTGCAGAAGGTTTTCGAGACATGGACATTGAACGACCTAAAAGTACGGAGGTGGAACAAAAAGTTAGTTGCACTAACGCGCTGCATCAGCGCGCTGTGTGTCGCAAACATGGGCACAGCGGAGAAAGGGACAGACACTGCCCACACATCTGTTAGGCAGGTCGCTGTGGTGTCTCGTCTTGTATGGTGCGAAAAGCGGCCAAAAGCAATGGCGCGTAGACTGGACGTTCACTCCAAATATGAGGTGCGTGCGACAATCCGATTCCTATGGGCCAAAAGGAAAAATTGCACGGGCATTCATCGTGAAATTAGTGATGTGTATGGGGAGCGGGCCATTTCCCGGCAAGGGATCGTAAAGTGGTGTCAGCAATTCGAAGCCGGACGCACGGATATCACGGACGAATATCGTGAGGGCAGGCCCGCAACGTCCAGGACCCGTGCAAATGTCAACAGTGTGAATGCGATCATTAGACAGAACGGTGGTCGACATTTCCCGATCGATGAGGAGGTGAAGGCCGCTGTCTCCGAATGGTTGCAGAACGCTGGAGGAACTTTCTATGCATCCTGCATCGACAAGTTGTTTGTGCGTTCGCAGAAATGTTTGGAGTCTCTTGGAAACTATGAGGAAAAGTCACGTTACATTGTATGTCATTATAGGCGTGTTGCTGTTGTATAGGCCTAGGTGGTGTAATAAATGGCAATAACTGGGAAGTGCACATTATTTTTTGATCTGCCCTCGTAGAACCAAATGAAGTAGTCCTAGACTTAAATATAAATAGCAAAAAGACAAAGGAAATGTGCATTAACCATCGTAATGTTTCTAGCCTGACTCTAGAGGGAGTGAACATAGAAAGGATGGATGAATTCTGCTACTTGGGAAGTATGGTCAGAAAAGATGGGGTTCCCCTTAGAGATGTGGTGAGTCGTATAAATAAAGCAAAAGGAGCGTTTGAGCAGTGAAGACAAAATTGGAGATCCCTCCCATATCCACCTTAAAACAAAGCTTAGAATCTTCAATTCAAATGTCAAATTTTTACTACTGTGTGGAAGTGAGACCTGGAAAGTTACCGAAGGCATTACCAGAAGGCTACAGACTTATATAAACTGTTGCTTCAGATACTTAATGAGAATATGGTAACACAAAGATCATCTCAAATAAAGACCTTTGAGAGGCCACAAGCAAGTAGGCGGGGATTTTGTTGTGGCTATCATTTATGGCTGTGTTCGTAGAGGTCTGAGTTCGATTTCCAGCTCTGCCAAGAAATTTAATTCTGGGCTGAGGGCTGGAACGGGATTCACTCAGCATGGTGAGACAAAATTGAGAACTGGTAGATTTAGGTAGGCCCTATTAGAAAGTCATTTGTGAAACTTGGACTGTTGACGCAGCAGAAGAGAGCATTTGAAATGTGATGCTACATGAGAATTATGAAGATCAGATGGGTAGATAGCATAACAAATGAAGGGATATTAAGACGAGTGGGTGAGGAGAGCTGTTTCTGGTGACTGCTATTGAAGAGAAGAGATAGGTTGGTAGGACACATACAAAGACATCCAAGAATAGCAAACTTAGTTATGGAAGTACGGGTTGAGGACTAGAACTGTGGGGTAGACCAAGGTTAGAATATGTTAAACTGTCTCAGATGTGAGGTGTGCTAGCTATGCACAGATGAAACGATTAGCTCAGGCCAGGGAGGTGTGGAGATCTGCATCAAACCAGTCAAAAGATTGAAGACTCAAACAACAATAATAAAGCATATTACAGAAGCCATGTCCACTGCTACATTGTGCTTTAAAGCTTCAGTTTACAAGACGTAGGGCAGCTCCCTGACGTATTTCCGAGCGTTTATTCTGTCTGGAGGAAGAATCCAAGAGCAGAGAGTGCTCGTAACCGGAGCACGAGACTGCGCGGTGGTGGGAATTTATTTAACGCTTGATGGCTGTCATAGGTCATGATAATGCCCATGCCCTACGTGACATGGATACAGAGTAGCAGCAGGTGGAAACTTCCTCAATAAAACTCGCCAATATTCAACCACACCAAATTAACACAGAACATACCGAGCTCAATGATAATGCGCAGTGAATGACAAGCTCCCAGTATCATTGTTGTTGCATTCAAACCACAGAGGAGATGGACAGTACAAATCTCATTAAATAACTCCTGGCGGCTTCGGTGGCGTAGTTGGTAGCATGCTGAGCTTCTATGCCCAAGATCACGGGTTCAAACCCGGCCGAAGTCGTCGGAGTTTTTAAGAGCGGTAAAGATCCCTCAGTATGCCTTCGTTGGGAGGGGAAGTAAGGCCTGCGGGCCCAAGTCATAGATTTATGACGTGTAAAAGAACTTCCACTGTCTACAAGTGTGTGAAGCTAAATGTGTAGGTTAGATTTGATTAACGCTCTATTAATTTCCAACGTTCGTCACCAGGTGCCGATTGCGGTGGCATCTAGTAGCCAATTTCGCGGCTAGGTGTCGTTGACGGTAGCATTTGGTATCAAAAGAAGGAACTACTTGAAATTGATCATCTGCAGTCCTTACCTGAATTGCAGATAGCACACACTAATACAGCCATCACAATTAACACAGATTATAATCGGACAGATTCTACACACACCCAAAATACACGGGGCTACATGACCGCGTTGTCGCAGCCCCTAAACTGAGGAACCAACCAAAAGAAACACCCAACTTAGCAGGATGAAATACTCATTCACGAAGACAGAATATAGTTGGTGGAGTTTCTAGCGCGGAAACACACATACTGCCAGAAGACCACTGTTACACAACTAGGTAACTACATCTGTGTTAGAAAGCAGCTCGGGGGATATTTTCTCTGTTCTAAGTTTACTTTCATCATGCCCATACTATAATTTTCCTGAAATATATTGATTACGAAATGCATAATATAGCAATACATAATGCGCATTTAAGCTTCAACGCCCACTTGACACGCTGCCAAAGTTTGTGAATGTGGTTGAAACATATTATCTTTCAACTGGCCTTCATTGCTAAACCCGCCAAAGGGGCAGATGACCTCACTATTCGTCCCCTTAAGCTAATAATCGTCAACATCATTATCATAATAACTCCGCTGATCACTTACCATGGGGCCATAGACACTTTGATGTTCATTCTAACGTCCCGAGTACCGAGACTGCAGAATTGCAGGTGCTAGGTGCCTTATTAGACGTTCCCCACACTTCCCGTTTTGTACTTAGCCCTTTATAGCAGTATATACCAAGGGCATACGAACAATTTATATCATCAAAGATTCTAATGGTTGATATCTCTGTTTTATTATAATACATTTTCTTGTGGATGAATTGGTATGTCTGTGTATCTCCTTGGCTTATGGTCCAGAATAACGTTTTAAAATATTAAAAATAAATCAAAAAGTTAAAATTTAAAATATATGAATACAGAAATTAAACATAAAAAGTAGTTCCGTGAAGAACTAAATAGCCTATTTTCATATATCCTACTTATGCCAATTGCCTATATCAACATACAGAATTTCAGTTTGATAGCTGTAATAGATTCATATATATTTTATTTATTTTTATTTTTTATTTAGTCAATTTACCCTCTAGGTTGGTGGTTCCCACGGACTCAGCGAGGGAATTCACCACTACCGCCTCTATGGGCAGTGTCCTAGAGCTTGGAACATATGGTCGGGATGGATACAACTGGGGAGGTGTGATCAGCACTTCGCCCAGGCGGCCTCACCTGAAAAGCGAACAGGGGCCTCATGAGGGATGGGAAGGGGTGGAAGATTGGGATGGATAGGCTAGGAAGAGTGAAGGAGGCGGCTGTGGCCTTAGAGTAGGTACCATCCCGGCATTTGCCCGAAGACGAAGTGGGAAACCACGGAAAACCACTTCGAGGATGGCTGAGGTGGGAATCGAACCCCCTCTACTCATTTGGGCCACCCGAGGCTGAGTAGACCCCGTTCCAGTCCTCATACCACTTTTCAAATTTCGTGGCAGAGCCGGGAATCGAACCCAGGACTTTCGGGGCGGTAGCTAACCGTGCTGACCGCTACGCTACGGAGGCGACTCATATATATTGAGAACCACCTAAATATTTGGGATAGTCGGCATGTTGGATTTTTATATATTTAGGCCATAGAGTTATGTACTATTACATGAAGATTATCGCGTAGGTTTATTATACAAACTTCAATCGAATGTTTAGGACAAAAGAAATAAAAATGAGATTTTAAAATTTCGCACAGCCGCCATCTTGAGGTTATAAAACAATTGAAATAAATTAGATGTCAGTGGATTAACATTTGTATAATCATTTACTGTACCAAGTTTCACTGCACTCGGATGGTCAAATCGCGAGAAACGTACATTTAAATATTTAAATTCTGCGTCGTTCTCATGTTGTATTTGTGCTCACTAGGTTATTGAAAGTCCCATAGGTGAACTTATGTTCAGAGCCTTTATCAACATACAAAACTTCAGTTTGATTGATGTCATAGATTAGTAGATATTGAGAACCGTCTAAATATTTCGGATGGTTGCCATGTTGGATTTTTATATATGTAGGCCATAGAGTCATGTACTATTAGATTACGATTATTGCGTAGGTTCATTATTCAAACGTTGACTTTGATCACATGATAAGGACACAAGAAATAAAAACGTAATTTTAAAATTCCGCACGGCCACCACATTGAGGTTATGTAAACAATTGAACTAATGTATATTCCAGTGCATTACAATGTGTATAAACATTTGCTGTACCAAGTTTTACTGCGTTCGGAAGGTTAAATTGCGAGGAAAGTCAATTTAAATTTTTCAACTTCGCTTGGCCGCCATGTTCGTTTTGTACTTTACAGGATTTTTAAAGTTACATAGATGAACTTATAGTAGTGCCCTTTATCACCGTACAGAATTTCAGGGTGATATCAGTAATAGTTTCTGAGATATAGATTGCCGGTGAAATATTTCGCACAGCCGCCATGTTGGATTGGTGAGACGTAATAACATTTAAAGGGATCGGTCGGGGTTGGAGAAAATAGTACTATGAGCTTACCGAGTTTCATTGAAATCGCTCCAGCCGTTTAGATGTTATTAGGGGCGGGGTGACGACACACACATACACACACACACACACACACACACGGACAAAAGGTGATCTCATAAGCCTGTAGTCAGCCCGAAGGCTGGTTGGATCCTCAAAAAGCACCGGCATTAGGTTATGTGGGTAGATAACCACACAAACCCAAGGCAGCGCTATATTGAGGCGTACTAGGCAACAAATGGAAATTGGCTAAATATATGAAAATGTATTTAAAAATTCAAAATTAGAATTAAAAGTACGGTATATATTAAAATTAGGAAAATAAATATGAAAATTAAGATTAAATAATTAGAAATATAATAAGAATTAAATAAATGCGGATGAAATAAAAAGACACGAGCCTTACAGTAGTCGCATATGATGTGTAACATCTGGCATGTTATCCTACTATGAAATTGAGATGAAATGTATATGAAGTCCTTTGACATGTTATCCTACTCGTATACTACACAGCTTGGACATTCTTAAAATGTTAATTTACGCTCCGTTTTCATACTGGTACTATGATGATTATATAGATTGAATTGGAGATATGCTACTGTCACACTTGAACATCACATATTATATTGTAAATTAAGAGGAGGAATGAAACCATAGTCTCTAGCCTATCTATAGACTACTAGAAATAATGTTCAATACAATCAAATTTCCCAACTCCTGCTTGGTGCAAAATATTGTAATTAAAATTAGATAAATCGTAATTTCATGTAGATTCTGTTAAAATGACGCATAATGTTATGATATATATCGTTTAAATCGATAATCCGGTAGCAAAAATAATTACTGGGACTTGGGTTCGAAACTGAGATCTCATGATTCGCAGACCAAGATGCTATCCACGCAGCCATTACAACCACAGAAATTCAGAGTACAAGACAGGTACTCATTTTCACGTGCCGGTAATAATATTGAAGTATTTTTAATGCTCCATTAATAATTTGCTTTTTTTCGATAATGTTCCTGCGTGGAATTGAGTTTTAAATTAGTTATGAATACTTCCACATGACAGTAAAGGGAATTCCTATAGTGGTCTATGAAAGGCTAGCTCAGTTACCGTATAAAAACATCGATATATATTATATTGATCACTGCATTACCGCAATGTGGGTTAATATCTGAAAGCCATTGTGCAGAAACATGATACCGGCTTTGCCGACTAGTTACAATGCTTCAAATTAAAGCATAGCATCATTTAAATACTGATACGAAGACTTTTAACATGTGGTTTGTGTTTCAATCAGTTGACACCAGAATGTGCATGAGCGTTTACCGTTCAGTATGAAAGTGTTGAGCAAAGTTACTCGGGGAGTGGATGCCCGTCACTTTAATCCAGAGATTGAAAAACAGTCTCTTAATAAATCATAATTGTTTTCAGCAAATATGATATAATGAATATTTTTACACCAAAGAACGACAACTTGAAGATGATTTGTTGCAAAAATATCTGTAATGGTGCCTGCAAACCTTGAAGTAATCCGTATGTTATATACATTCCACATAGTACAACTGCCAGCTGAAGCAGCCAGGAGGGATGCGATCCAGCTGGCAGTGCGTCTTACACACTTCCGTACGATCCACTTCCATCCCATTTTTCAAAATCACTCCCACAAAAATATCCAGCAACTGAGTGGAAATATGTTACACATCAATAATTGAAATTAGTATAGTTCTCTCACTTTTCTCATTATTGAGCGGCTCACATTTGAAACCTAGCTGGGCGGCCATGTTTACATTCAATGTCTGTGGGAAGCCAGGGCTTTCCCAACTCGAGACACAGTGTTGTCAACTCTCCACCGAAGCCACTAGATCACGCAGCGAAACTGGACAGAATTGCGTGCAACTGTGCAACACTGGAGATCTGAAATGCGAGCCGACAGCCAGGTTCGGAGTCTACAGTCGTCGTGGAGTGATACAGGAAGCATGCTATTGGTCATCAACGAATAACAGTTATTGACGTTGTCTACTATAGCCTACTGTGATTTACCAATAATGAACGGTGACAGCTGTCAAAGCTAGCATGTGGGGAAATGCTGCGTTTCCACTGAGGCAGATCATGACTCATAACATTCCAAGAGGCTTGCAGGAAGATACAAATACTGGGGAAGTTAGCCCCCCTGCCGGGGCAGATGACCTCGTAGTTCCGTCCCTTAAAATAACAATAACTATAACTAGCCCCCCTGTCTGGCGGTATAATGACCGTGACGAGTGAAGGCACAGTAGAACACTTGAGTCAAACCATGTGCTCACTGCTGTGACTGCATACATTGCAACACTGCTCGCTGTTGCTATGGAGACTGTTAACTCTTTCGTCTCCACTCCTCACCTCACCTTTCAAGCAGATGACAACTTTCACCGTTCATCTTTTGTAAATCAGAGTATAATGGAAGTAAGGGCCAGCTGTTCCATGCTGATAGCCCAACGCTGGCACACCCCCTGCCAGGACGACTGTAGTGCGAGTAGGTCGTTTAAGGATTATTGAATGAAAACGAGTCGTGGTTCTCATAAAACAAGGGAATTGGCGAGATAGAAAATTTTATCTGTTCTTCGAATAGCACACTGATTACCCTGGTATTATAAGATTTGATTGCCGCTGAGTGTGGCTGCGCCAGTGTTTGTTGTTTATTGTAGTAGCTGCCTCGTGGGGTAAAACGGGTAACACAGCGATGACAGGAGTTCATTCTGCACATAAGACAAGCAGCATTGCGCGTCACAGGAGCTCATGTCACCACAGACAGTTAATCGATGACTGAGGCTACTGGAGCTGAGTCATATCCTACTCGTGCAGCTGTGCCTGTCAACGAAGAAGGCTGACGTGTGACACAAGTAAACAAAGAATAGTTCCCATCTCGACCGCCGGCAATCAATTTGCGAAAGGCTAATATTTCTTATGCACGTTCATGTAGCCGTCTTTAGTAATGTAAAACCTGCCTAAACCAGACCCTTTATATTCCGAAAACATGGACAAACGGAAAACAAAATTTGGAACGGAGGTTTTTCCTATGTAAAATGACTCTGTAGACCGGAAAACTGCCTAACGCGGAAACAGAAAGAAATTCTGGAACTGTAGGCGTAAATAACCTGACTAAGACAAATTATGTTATCCTCAATACAAAGCTATGAACTAAATTTTAAGCACGACTGTACTTGCACCGAAGTCCTAGGAAACATTAACTCTAACTTTTCCTCAAGAACGCAGCAGGTATGCTACATTTCACAACACCTGTACCATTACTTCCTCCAGCCCTCTTGTAATACACACAGTTTCCTTCTGAATGAGAGTAGAAGTACGAGTAGAAGAAAACAGTGGACTTGAGTGATCTTTAAATATGTTCTTTTTACTGTGTACTGGATTTATTTACGTACTGTAATTCAGTGGCAATGACTTCTGAACATAAGACACTCACACTGGAGGAGAAATTTTAAGTTATTAAAGAACGCGTGAAAAACACACGTCCAGCTAAAGAATTAACCGTGTTGTTTAAAGTGGGAAAAACTCAAATTATTTCAGAGTAATCCAGTATTTCTTTGTAGTGTATTTTGTCTTATTAAAACTCAACCCTTTGTTAAACGGAAACCTGTGAAAACGGAAAAATAAATCCCGAACGAATACGTTCCGCTTTAGGAAGGTTTTACTGTATTGCATTGGGTAAATTCTCCCTTCACCAGCACAATTTCGAATGTCGTTAGTTACATTCCGAGGGTCAAGGTAGGAGCACCATGTCTACCATCTGTTGGGAATAGTGGACTCGTGTTCAGCGCGTCGGGTCCCTGCAGCCATTCATCTTGGTTCTAGAAACCGGGGTAGCGCCTTACTGTCAGACAGCAACACAATTGCCTTCACGAAGCTGAGTGCACCCTGTTCCAGTCCTCGCATCAGTTTCTAGGACCCCTGAACCATCCTAGTCATCCGGCGTTGAAACTGCTATTCTCCCATATTTTCATGCCATGTCAAATGTGTCCTCACACTGTTACAGCAATTTTCAGAAATTTAAACCTGAACGAATTACAAATCATCATCGCTGTTGACACACCAACTGATAACATCCTCTACTCACTCCACCTTATAGTTTGCATCCGTTTGATGCCTAATTTTGCCATGTAGGGCTCTATAGTATAAATAATGCCCAATATGTATATGTTATGCTTAGACAACAACATCAAGGAACTTTTCACACAGAAATTTGAGATGTAAGTAGGTGGCTTTGGCCTTTAATTGAGAATCATTCCAGCATTTGCCTGGAGGAGAAGTGGGAAATCACAGAAAACCCCTCCAAGGATGGCTGCAGTGGGAACTGAACCAACCTCTTCTCTGTTCTACAGGGGCCGATAACCTAGATGTTAGGCCCCTTAAAACAACAATTATCATCATCATCATCATCTCTGTTCTAGCTCACGTAACTGTGCGTATCCCCGCTCCAGCTCTATGACCAGAATTTAAAATCTTGGCAGAGCCTGGATCGAACCCAGCCATGAACGCTGGTCACTACGCCCCGAGGAAAGCACCTAGAAACTGCAAGTTTGGTGGTTGAAGTTGTTATTGACCGAAAACTAGGGACCCAACTGATCACATGACAGTGGTTTGGAACTGGTCAATAAGATGGGAAACAACCTCCGCTGAAACAGGTTGGACAACAAGCAGTCGAGCGAGTAATTGCGCAACATTTGCATAATACGCACCTTGGGAGTGCATGGAGGCGTGTGACAGTCGCTTTCATTGAGCACGTGAGATGCTGAGCCAAGGTGAAAATGTTTAGATTGGGTAAAACGATATGCACACACACAATATCTCTGTTACTTCATTCTGGGAGAGCGTGTGCGTGTGCGTACGTGTGTAGGGAGATCGCGACCATCAGATCCGTGTAGCATACTTATTCGCAAGTCTTGTTTCAATGGTTTCAACAATGGCGTGTGGTCCTTGGAAGTCTAGGCACTAAAATGACTTAAATATACACTATTTAATAATAGTAGTATCAATAAAGTAGGCTATGCATTACAACATTAAATAAAAATAAATTTTGTCTCAAAACTCAATATAGCCTGTATCGTATTTTAACATTGTAACGTTCAGGAGTAACAACGAGAAGATGTACAGTATTATTATCTTGTTCCATATAACTTGACGCGCGTTCAAAACATGGAAATCGTAAATAATATTGCTAGAAGACCTTTTGCTACAGGTTAGTCCACGGAAGTCACATGTTTGACACGTGAAACGAACCAATCACTGCAAGCGAACCGCAGACGAGCCCTACCACAGGAATAGAGAGTATTTTCCCCATCAATTCGGAAGGCGAAGGTTGCATCTCTAAACTATTTCAAATACCCACACTAGAACTGACATCACAATAACAGAATTCTGCACTTTTGAGGGTGCGAAAATGCGAGGGAGCCGTGTCAGTAGATTTACTGTCACGTTAAAGATCCCCTTCGGGTCAAAATTCCGGCACCCCGGCGTAGTAGTTAAAAGGGACGTAAAACCAATAACATTGTTATTATTATTCATTCATTCAATTTCGCTAATCGGCCAACTAGGGACCACAATAAGCCTCATTTTACATTCTGGCATTTGTTCATTTTTCGCTTGATCCACATTGTCTTCATGAGCTCAATGTGTTTAGCACGGTGTTCTTCTGTCCATTTCGCACCAGTTGTCCGTTTTTCGTCCCGGAAAGTCCCAAAGATCTTCATGGCTGCTCTATAAAGATTTCGGTCTTGTGCATCTTCTGCTCGTATCCCCCTTTCTTTAAGATCTTTCTGGACGTTAACGTACCATGGCATTGTCGTTCTTGGTTTAGAGTGAAAGATACTGCAGATACGTTTCGTCCATCGGGAGTCGATCATCCGTCGTATATGACCGTAGAAGCAAACTCTGCGTTTTCGCATTGTGTCTGTGATGTTCTCTATCTTAGAGTATATTTCTTGTCTGGATTTTCTGATGTAGATGCCATCTTTGTAGTCCGGGCCAAGTATGATGTGTAAGATCTTTCTTTCTTTCTTTCCTCTCTAAATTCGCGAGCAAACATTTCTCGGATAGGATAAGGCATTCAGATGCATATAAAGGTACTGGTTTAATGACAGTGTCGTAGTGACGAATTTTTGTGTTCATAGAAAAGCACTTTTTGTTATATTATACTGTATGTTGCGGGTGGTTTGGGAAGCGACTTCCATTTTCTTGATTCTTGCTTCTATGGCTTCCTTGTCAAGTCCATTTTGCTGGATCCATTCCCCAAGATATTTAAATTTATTAACACGGTTTATCGTTCCATATTTGGTGTTTACAGCAAAAACACACAATTATTATTATTTTTATTATTATTATTATTTATTTACAGCGTATTTTCCCAATATTGGAAAGCGTTAAGCAATTTGACTCAATTCTTGACGTTCTTCTTATCTTGCCAATATTGTTTCATTCTGTTGGAGAATGCCAATTTTCTTTCGTCAGACCATTGAGGTCTGTAAGGTGTAGGTTTTGGTTGCTCTGGTTGGACTTCCCAGTTGTTCACTTTGTTACGGAAGGAGTCTCTGTCTGATGTGTCGGTTATGTTAGCAGTTCGCATGTCTTTTTGTACTTCTTTCATCCATGGTGTTGTACTTTTGAGTGATGATATGTAATCTAGTATTCTTTTGGTCATTCGTGTATTCGGCAGTCTACTTATGTGCCCAAAGAATTTCAATCGTATTTTTTCTGAAGTCGACTTCGATGTTTGAGTATTTTTCAGTTGTCTTGATTGACTGTAGTCTGTACCCGTCAGGAGTGAGTCTTGCTCCCAGTATTTTCGGAATAATTTTTCTTTCTTCTTTCTTGATGTCTTTAAGTTCATATTTCTTATTGAGTGTAAGTGTATCGCTTGCGTAGAGACTTGTCGGTTTGATGACAGTGTTGTAATGTCGAAGTTTGGTTTGTCTTGACATGCATTTTTTGTTATAGAGGTTTTGGATAAGTCCGAGTGCTCTCCTGGTTTTCTGGAGACGGTTTTGTTGTGAGATATTTTCGGATCCAGTTGGTTCGATAAATTCTCCCAGATATTTGAAATGTGGGACTCTTTTGATGGTTCCGTATTTTGTTTGCATGTTATCGCCTTTGTGACTTAGCACTTGAGTTTTCTCGAAGGTTATTTGAAGTCCCACTTTTTCGGCGCATTCTTGGAGTGTTTCTATTTGTTTTATTGCGGTCTCTTGATTTTCTGTTAGTATAACCAAGTCATCGGCGAAGGCAAGATATGGTATAGAGAGATTGTTTTTACGATAGCCAAGTGTAACTGGTTTCCAGACATTTTGTTTCTTGAGCTCTTTTTCCCATTCTTCCATGACTTTATCCAGGACAATGTTGAACAAGCGATGGGAAAGACCATCTCCTTGTCGCACACCTGTCTGAATTTCGAAAGGTTCGGAGATTTCCCCCATAAATTTTACTTTGGATTTTGTGTTGGTCAGCGTTTGTTCAATGAGTTTCCGTGTTTTGAGATCTAATCCTCTTTCTTCAAGGATCTGGAAGAGTGATTGTCTATCAATCGAGTCGTATGCTTTTTGGAAATCGACAAATGTGCATATCACTGGTTTATTTCGAATTGCATGCATTTTGACAATGGTTTTAAGGTTGAAGATTTGTTCAGGGCAGGATCGGTTTGGTCTGAATCCTGCTTGAAATTCTGATAACTTTGGTTCGAGCTGTTCCTGTGTTCGTGTTCAGTAGACAAGCTGAGAAAATTTTGTAGGCGACGGGAAGAAGAGAAATCCCTCTGTTGTTGTTCACGTCAGACTTATCTCCTCTTTTGTGTAGTGGGTGGATGAGTGCTGTTTTCCAGTCATCAGATATTTTCTCGGTTTGCCATATTTCTTGGATGATTAGTGTAATTTCTCTGAGTGCATTGGGTCCTAGGTTTTTAAGTAGTTCTGCAGTGATGCCGTCTTCACCTGAGGCTTTATTGTTTTTGAGTCTATTGATGTGGGAGTGGATTTCATCTTGAGTGGGTGGTAGTGATTCTTCTGATGTGTGGTCTGCTTGTTTCTTTGGGAATCTTGTCGTGGGTTCTGGGCAATTCAAAAGTCGTGAGAAGTATGTCTTGATTTGTCAATGCCAGTTTTCCGTCTTGTTTTCTGAAGCATAAGTTTTGTGGTGTGTACCCTTTGATTTGGTTGGCGAATGTTTTGTAGAAATCACGCGTATTGTAGTTTCTGAAGTCGTTCTCGATCGAAGTCAGTTGATCATTGATATACTTCCGTTTGATTCGTCGCAGAATTTTTGACGTCTGTTTACGTACCTCGAAGAAGATCTTCAGGTTTTTCTCAGATTTGTTACTGTTATAGGTTTGGAAGGCAGTTTTTCTGTTGTCAAGGGCGATTTCGCATTCTTGATTCCACCAAGGATGTTTCGTTTTTTTAGTCAGGGGAGTCAAGGTTTTGGCGGTCTCGATGATTTTTCCTTTGAAATTTTTCCAGTTTTCTGTGGGTTGTTCTTCCCATTTTTCAGTGATTTTGAAGTCTTTGATTTTGCTTATGTCGAATTTTGGGATCATTGGGGGTGTCTTGTTAAATTTTCTCCTTGGTGTGAATTTGATTTTGATTCGGGAGAGATAGTGGTCAGAATCAATGTTCGCTCCTTTGCGTACTTGTACATCGTGAATTTCTTTCTGATAGGTGTAAGAGATTGCGACATGGTCGATTTGAAACTCGCCTATGTGGTGGATAGGTGATCGCCATGTTTTCTGTTTCTTGGGGGATTTTCGTAGTGAGGTTGACATAATTTTCAAATTGTTTTGTTGGCATAACTCTATGAGTCGAGTCCCATTTTTGTTGGTAAATTTGTGCGCGGGGTAATCACCTACTGTTTTTTGGTATTTTCTTTCTCTGCCTAATTGTGCATTGAAATCCCCGAGGAGAATTTTAACGTCATCATATGGAATTTTGGACATTTCGTTTTCGAGTTCTTCCCAGAATGTGTCAGTCTTTTCGGGTTCTTTTCTGTTGTCAGCATTTGTGGGTGCATGGACGTTGATGAATGTGTAATTTTTGTTCGTGTGTTTAATTCTCATGGTCATTAGTCGATTGTTGATGGGTTTCACGTCTGATACTGAATTCAGATTTTTTTTTGTCTACAATAAAGGCCATGCCGAATAGCGATGCGCCTTTGCAAATTTTCTTCTTGGTTCCGCTTTTGAAGATCCTATAGTCGTTGTAATCTAATATGTCTGAGTCAGGAAAGCGTGTTTCTTGTAAGGCAAGAATCTGGATTTTCTGTTTGGAAAGTTCCGTCGTGAGATTGTGTAGCATACCAGTTTGAACAAGTGTTTGAATGTTGAACATTCCAATGTACGTATGAGTCTTCCGTGGAAGTTTACCAGAGCACTCCGACTTACTCTCTCGCACATGCCCAAGCTCCCCAGAATCCAAAAGCTCGGTTGCCGCCTGACGACGGGTGGATCGTCCACCTGGAGTAATTTTGCTATTACTTGTACGAGTCATTGTTGCTTGTAATTAATGTCCAGCTTACGCTGGTTGTTTAGAACCAGGGATTGTTAGTTTTTGGAGCAGTGTGTTTGGTCCGCGAGAGCTATTTTATTTCGCTCAAGTCCGCCTGCAAGCCGGTGAGGACCCCCCTATCCACCACCTGGGACGCGCCACGTCGGAGTATCACCTCTCCACCTGCTACGACAGCGTAGTAGATTAGTGGTTATTATTATTATTATTATTATTATTATTATTATTATTATTATTACAATAACAGAAATTACCATACATATTTCACATGCTCCAAGCGCACAGGTCTAATGCCCACGATAATCCATGTAACTAAATTTAAAAACGACAGCAACAAACAAACCTGCTAGATTTTTCTTTATGCATTGTACTCCAGAACCAGATAGCGCTATGCGGACAAATACAGAAGGACAACAGCTACTGCTACAGCTTTGAAGCTACGGTACTGGCGGTGTGGCTGTAATTTTCAACTCTTATTACCTTTCAAAGCCATACTCTAAAATCATGAACATTGTTTCAACTTATCATTGAAGGAAAAATGGAAGTAAAATAAGGGCTTGCGATGAGCCGGTTATCGTGAACGAATAACCTTTGAGGCTTTGATAATGCTCAACATTCACGACGTGGTCATGCTGATACATCGAACACAAAATAATAAAAGACACCTTATTGGTCATCAACTTTCTGTGAGGAGAAGTGTTGGTGCTGCATCATGAAATGAGTACAGTGCACTCCCGATAATTCGCGTGCGGATAATTCGCTTTGCGGTTAATTCGCGGGTCTCCAGATATATTTTAAATCGAAATTCTCACGGCAACTAATCATCATGCTAAGTAAAGCAATCTCTCAGTCATTTAAAAAAATTCGTGCGACGCAATGCGTAAAGACGAAATTATTGACACTCGAGAAGACTGAACTGCGTTTCTCTGTGATGGAACAGTAGGCCTACTTGCGCAATGTTCGAAACATACGAGCAGGTTGCCGCGAGTGGTATAGTATAGATTTCCTTTATCTTCGAAGCCCAAACAATACAAGAGGAATGCGCTTTCACTGGGAACCTACGCTCCCTTTCCCAACAGCCACACTCAAAGGTCGCTGATCTGTGAGTTGTGAAGGGTGGATGCACGGACAGCGTATTGTAAACAGCGATTATTGCGTAATGACGTAAACATTCGCGAGACCGAGAGCGTGTTTGTTGGATGCTCTTCATGCAGTCAACCAGTCAAGAGAGAAAAATACCGCTACTAAAGCAAGCTCTTGCCGACATCTGTAACGACGATATTTCCAACGGGCAAGTTAGACGCCGATAAAGACGATTATGATTTAAGACATGAAAGCAAAGATGAAATAGCACGGAATTTGACTGTTGATGAGGAAAACTGAGATCCAGTTGATATCGAGTGCGGGAGTGATGCAACGGAAATCCCGAAAGTTTCCAACAGAATCTAGTCACACTTATCTCTTATACAGAAAAACGAAATGAATTTTCATTCTCTTATAACTTTGTTCGGAAATGTGCACTCGAAAATTAGAATAAACGATCTAAGAAACAAAACGGGATGACTTTAAAAAATATATATATTATTGTAGGCATAATCCACATAGGCCTGCCTCTAGCCTAGCATGTCTTATAAGACACTACAATCAAGTGTTTTAATTATTATGTTGCCTTTCAAGCATATTTCAATATTTTAATCAATAGTTTTGTTTTTACTAGGCTTAACAAAAATAACTGCGGATAATGTTTTCAATAATTCGCGGAATTTCGTGCATTAATTACCGCAAATTACCGAGAGTGCACTGTAATTTGAATTCTCAGCTAATGTATCTCCCTTTCCTAGAGTGGCATCACTCATGATTTGGCTCCAGGAAATAAAATGAATAACTGGCCCATTTCATTCATATGTTTATATACTTGGAACTTTCAGCAATGCTGTCAGTGTTTAAAAGTTGCAATAGTGTCTTTCAATGCAAATTATCAAAATTCGCTGTATTTTGCTACAACATTTTTTTCATGGCAAGCATAAAATGCCTTTCATATGATGGGCAATTGAGAAAATGTTGGTAGGCTACATTTGTCCCACCCTTTACAGTTATATAGAATCAAGGACCACTTACAGTAATTCTACGATTATCTGAGATCACCTCGTGGTCCAGGTTCGATTCTCGGCTATGTAAAACTATTTAATTCTCAACAAACGACACTAACTTCCTCGTCCTTGCCTTATCTTCAGGTTCTGGAGGAGAAGGGTCATTATCTGGAGTGCAGGATTCAGGTGGCATGTTGGCAGATTCTCCAAACACACAACACTGACAGCGGCCGTACTGCTAGTGAAATGGTTGGTTTCCGTTTGCAGTGCCACCAGTAATATCCGTTCCATATTACTAAATTAACAAAGGGGAAAGACGATTGTGCCTGAGAAGGACTGGATAAATGCATGGTGCATGACTGGAGCAGTGTTAACAACACTAGCTAATAATTTCGTCTCAATACACGTGAAAGAGAGAGCGGCTGCTGCTGCTATCATAGCAATACATGACATACAAAACATCACACAATTATCACTAACGACAGCTATGAAACTATTTGAGGCTAGAGTATTACCCATCCTCACATATGGGATGCATATAATTTGGAATGATCTCAGCTACAGCAACCTTCAAACCATAGAAAGTGTGAAAGCAAGGTTCCTAAAAGCAGCACTAGGCATTTCGAAATTTGCTAGATCTAAATTTGCATATGAGTTAGCGCACGAAACTTTGATCGTGGAAGACCTACGCACTAAACTCTTACTTCCAGCTACCCGACAAGAATCACAAGTGAAGCAAAATAGACAACAGAAGAGGAATGATATACCGACAGAATTTTACGCAACTGACGCGATGCTCAACCGAAATTGGACTGGAACAAACGTCGCGATACGCAGCGCAGTGACTAGAATGGCGATACATGGATATCACCATAAACTTTGCATCAGGACAGACTTTCACGTATGCGTATGCAAATTGTGTAACAAATCGTGTTCACGATACCATTTTGGTGAATGTTTCAAAACAACGAAATCACTGTGGAGTACAGCAGAGATCAGATCTAATTTACAATGTATTAATAGTAGTAGGCCTGTTTGCCATCTCTTGATGAATGCAGTACATTAGCATTTGCCTGTTGGAACAGGCTAGAGTAAAATGTGGCTTTTCACCGATGTCTCAGTCCCACTAATGGTTGTGATTATATGGAAGCTACTGAGGTATGAGAGGTGCTTAGTAATGACATGCAGGGCACAGTCAGTGCCTGTGGATGCTGTGAAAGGTTCTACTCAAAGGGTTAGTACAGCTGTACTGACTCAGTGAGGAAAGCAATTGCAAACTATCTCACCTCACCGCAACCACATGGCGGTATAAACGTGAGTGATAGTTCCTAGCCAGAATTGCTTTTAGAAGGTGACAAAGTAGAAGCAGTGCATTGCAAGAGTGATCAGTGATAAGTAAATCAACAGCAGAACGTTCGGTGATAAACGCAGTAAGTTGAAATATTGCTGTTATTTTGATAAACAAGTATTAAAGTGTGTGAGAGGTTAGAGTTGAAAACTACAAAATGACGGGCAAAGACAAACAAAAGAAGGCAGTTGACCGCAGTGGGGAGCGCGGAGTTCGTGAACAAACGAAGGGTGGACAGCGCAAGCAAGTGAAAGAAGACGACCCTAGCGCCCTAGAGAGGAACGGAGCAGGTAGCAGCTCGGGAGAACAATTGAAGACCGTGGATCGCAGTCAGGGTGGGAGTTGTCGCAATGCTAGCGAAGCTGACGGCTCAAAAAGAAACTGGAAGGACAGTGGCACTACTTTTTCTTCAACGGACCACAACCAAGCTACGCAGGATGTGCGCCGAGACTCAGCTGACATTTTAAGCCTGCTGAGTAATACGAACCTAATCGAGGAGCTCGTGGATCGAGTTGCTAATAAGGTGATTGATAAACTAAAAGAAACCATAGATTTTAACACCCAGGTCATCAATGAACTCAGACAGGAACTTGCCAGGCGAGACGACACTATAAATCAACTTGAGCTGCAACTGAATGACCGCACTGATGAACTTGAGCAGTACCAGCGTCGAAATAACTTGAGGATTTTTGGTATTCCGGAAACTCCAGGCGAGGACACCAACAGGTGTGTAATGGATGTTGCTGCCAAGTTGAATGTGACAATCGATCCCCAAAGAATAGACCGATCTCATCGTGTAGGACTCCGGGATGCTGAAAAGAAGCGGCCAATAATAGTGCGGTTCGTGTCCTATGCAGATCGAGCAGCACTCTTCAGGTCGAAGAAATACTTAAGGAATACCGGCATAACTGTAAGAGAAGATCTGACGAAAACCCGGACTGAAATTGTAAAACAAGCAGTAAGCCACTTTGGGTTACACGGTGTCTGGACTGCAGATGGCGTTGTTCTGATCCGCATTGATGACACGAGGCATCGTGTGAAAACACTCCGAGAATTTGACTTTTTGAAGAAAAAGTTTCCCGCTCCTCGTACGTAAAGGACCCTCATGCGTGCCAGTGTGAGGGGGCTCAACTGATCAAAGTTACAAGTGTAAGCACAAACATGTAATATGGTTACTGGTGGAACTTTAACTACAGTGTCTAGCCAAAATACAAGCCGATATTATTGATTAATATTTAGAAAATAGCTTAAGTTTTAGATTTTGTAATTTTTTATATTTCTTGTTTAACTATTTTACAATAACTTTCAATTATCTTTTACATGGATATTAGTACCAATGAGTATGATACGCATGCCTATCTTTGTGATATAGCTGATAGATTACCCAATGATTTTAAAGTAACTCACCTGAACACGCAGTCACTTAAAATGCTAGAACATTTCGCAGAATTTGAATACACATTTGTTAACTCCGGTATTGATGTAATCGCTGTTAGTGAAACATGGTTCAATAAGTCCATTACTGATTCATCTGTAACCTTGCCAGGATATAATATCTACCGCAATGACAGACCACGTAGAGAAGGGGGTGGAGTAGCAGTGTATGTTCGACAGCACATTAAGTGCCGGGTTATCTGCAAATCCCCAAATAATGAGAATTTCAGACCTGAGTACCTATTCGTTGAGATTTGCCTGAAATATACTAAAGTATTATTTATTTGTGTTTATAGAGCACCCAAAGTCGGTTTTATGGAACTACTATTAAATGACATGCTTTCACACATTTTTAGTTATAAATATGTAATATTAGCCGGTGATTTCAATGCCCATTTTGGGTCGGCTACATTTGAAACGAAAAACATAGTAGAAACTCTAAATACTTGCAATCTGTCGTGGCTCCCGTATCAAGATACACATCACACTGCAACCTCCTCTTCTACTCGGGATCTAATAGCATCCAACTGCAATGAGCACGTGATTGAGTTTGGCCAAACAGCTGCTTCTGGCTTCTCAGCACATGATCTCTTATACGCAGTATATACCCTGTCAACTCCAAAATATAAGCCCAGTATTCGAACTTGTCGAGACTTCAGCAGGTTTAATTATGAAAGGTTTAAGGCTGATGCCATCTCAATTCCATGGCACACTGTTCTCGAGCAGCAAACTATAGATGAGAAGGTCGAAACATTCAACACATTTTTAATTGATTTATATGATCGCCATGCCCCAGTGCGCTCAGCTAACGTGAGGCACGCACCAGCTGCCTGGATCAACACAGAAATAAAAGATCTAATAAGATCTCGAAATAGAGCCAGGAAAAAGTGCAACAGAACACAGAAACCCGAGGACATTGTAGAATACAAAAGCTTACGCAACAGAACCCAGTAAGTTATTCGTAATACAGAGATACGTTACACTTATTCGCTAATTAATTCAGCTAAAAACTCTTCGGCTTTGTGGAGAGCTATAAAAACTCTCGGTGTTGGAAAATCCAGACACAAAAGCAATAACCCAACAATGAGCGCTGATGAGCTTAATAAGCATTATTTAAACGTATCAACCGTTGTAGACAGCAATAGAGTTTTGTCAACTGTTGCTAACTACAGGGAAAAATTTACTGACCGACGGGAATAATTTCATTTTGGCTATATATATCCAGAGGACATTCATTTAGCCATATTTAGGATAACTTCAAAAGCCATAGGACCAGATCATATATCTATTACGCTATTGAAAAGGAATATGGACCTCCTCATGCCAGTTTTATTGCATATATTTAACTATAGCCTGCAAATGGGTATTTATCCGACACAATGGAAAAAAGCCAACATCAAAGCAATACCAAAATTCACGAACGCCTTAAACTGTAGTGACTTTAGACCAATAAGTATATTGTGTGCAATTGGGAAAGCGTTAGAACGGATTGTTTTTGATCAGTTTTATGAATATATAAATTCCAACAATATCCTAAACCCGAACCAATCTGGATATAAATCAAAACATAGTACTCTGACAGCCCTTATCAAAGTCACAGACGACATTCGTCTAGCAATGGACCGGAAGGAAATAACTATATTATCTCTATTCGATTTCAGCAAAGCTTTTGACAGAGTTCACCATGAGATCCTACTAGTTAAATTAAGAAATCTAGGCCTTTCAAAGTCAGTAACGAACTGGTTTAGGTCTTACCTAACAGGCAGATGTCAGAGAGTAGTCCTAGCAGATGACAATGTTTCAGAATGGTGTGAAGTAACAACAGGTGTGCCGCAGGGTTCGGTTCTTGGTCCACTCCTGTTCTCCGTGTATATAAATGACCTTCCATCTGTCCTTAAATTTTGTCAACATCATATGTACGCAGATGACCTTCAGCTATATCTACACACGGATCTGAAATCCATTCATTTGAAGGTAGCTCTAATTAACAGTGACATTCAAAGCCTATCTCAGTACGCACTCGATCATAATCTAATACTTAACTTCGAAAAAACGCAACCGATCGTCATCGGCTATACCAAATTACTCAGTTCCCTACCTGACCCAGTACCACCTTTACAGCTTGCATCCCAAACAGTTCCGTACCAGTCAGCAGTAAGAAATCTGGGAGTTATTTTTGACTCTCGATTATCGTGGCAGGATCACACAAACATGATTCTGAAAAGGGTTGCATCGTCATTATATCAAATTAGGCGAACTTGCTTCTATTTGCCTCAAAATGTACGAAAGATACTGATACAGAGTTTGATACTACCAATATTTGACTATGGGTCTATAATTTACCATGATATGGGAGAGGTCCTCAATACAAAATTGCAAAGAATGCAAAATGCTTGCTTGCGGTTTGTTCTCAATGTACCAAGAGAGTCTCATATAACTCCATTTTACGTCCAGATTGGATGGCTAAAGTTAAAGGAACGAAGACAGTATGCCATGGCTCTGACTGTGATAAAAATTCTAAAATTCAAAATTCCGTCTTATATTTACTGCACACTAACTCCCATGCAATCAGTGCATAACCGTGCGAATAGACACACTGCACAAATGCTCCAGATACCTCATCACAGAACCGAAAAATGCAAAGGTTCATTCCGTATTTCAGCTAGTATTCTCTGGAATAAATATAAATTGCACCAGTATTCAGGACTTCCTATCAGAGCGATAAAATACTCCCTTCATTGTAATCTATCAGCTATACAATTATCATGTTCAAGGTGAACGGATGTAATAACAAGAACATTTATTGTCAACTGTATGTATAGGTTAAGTTTTTTCTTTCTTAATTTATTCTATTGTATTTAACCGCCCTCTGAATGAAGAGAGCTGCATAAAGAGGCTTTGTAGCCTCAGTGGCCTGTATAAGAGAAAAAATAAATTCAAATTCAAATTCAAAAATTCCTCATCTTGCCTAGTACGCCTCATGATAGCGCTGCCTTGGGCTTTTGTGGTTATATACTCACATAACCTAACGGTGATACTTTTTGAGGATCCAACCCGCTTTCATGCTGACTACCTAACAGACAATAGTAATCGTGCGATTGTTATCTAAAGAAATTAAGTTGTATTTTAAGGGCATTGGCTGCATTAAACTATTATTATAATTTCGTCTCATATTTAATTATGGTCGGAGGATTGAAATGGGTCACACTCAGTCTCATAAGGCACAACTGAGAAGAGGTGGGCTCGATTCTCACCTTAGCCATCTTAGAAGTGGTTTTCTGTGGTTATCTACTTCTACTCCAGACATATGCCGGGAAGGTTCCTAATTTAATGGCAAGGATGTCTGCTTCCCATTTGCGAATACTAACTACTACAGACACCACAAGAACACAGCTTGTCAGACAAATTCCACACATGACCACGATGTCCAAGCCCAAGAATGAAACAGCAACAACACACAATTATTATATCAGGTTTATGGGATAATATTACAAAATCTTTGTGAAATTGTATCAGATTTGTCTGCACTACGAGCATAAAATAAGACGAAAACACCCAGCTAAACCTCAATAGCTAACTTTTTTTGTGTAAAAAGTACGCAGTAATTTTTGAATGTTATCTTGAAGTGAACTGCCCAGTGAACTAGCTATCCTTGATCCTGAATTGCTCTGTATGCTAGCAAATCGCATCGATGTCCCCTGAGGCGAACTTTCATATAAAGAATTATTATACTGCACAGATATCATTATCAGCTATTATTATTGTTAATACGATGTTGAAATACTAGTATGATCCATCGATGATTTCATGCTATAACAATGTATTTACATTCCCGCTTAGGATTGAGAAACTTGCATTATATAACGATCAGATCATTCTCTAAGCTGCGATTATGACGGAAAGAACGCTGGAAGCTCGAACAGTCGAAGTGTATCGACAGTGCTTTTGGAAACTTTCTATATAAATTCTAAGAATCCGTGGCCATCATTCAGTTTTTATGATTCTCTTTTCTTTCTTTTTCAAAGACTGCAGTGAACTTTGAACATTACATTGAGGGCGGAAATTGTATTCAGTGATAAGTTTTTGTATCTGTCTTTGTAAATAAACGTGCATTTAAGAAAAAAAGATTTTAAAAAAATGGAGCAGTGGAATGTTCTCTTCAGGTTGATGCTTGTTGTTAATTCAATTTGGAGGCTTAAGACATCTTGGCAATCAGATTCGTGTACATGGTTGTGCGTTGAGTTTATCTGATAACCTATGTTTTTGTGGTGACTGTAGCAGTGTGTAATTACTAGAATTAGGAGTAGGGTAGGTGCTTCAGACTTGAAATAAGGTATAGTCACGACGGCCACCGCTCACCCACCGCCCATCAAAGATTTCGGCATGCGATTGATCCTCAGCACTTTACGAGTGTTTCTCGTCCAGCAAGAAGAGGTTTTATGAGGGTAATGGGCTTCAAAAGGAAGTCGGCTTTACGTTTCTACTCTCCAAGACAAATAGTTACAGCATCGTTGCCAATACACCTCCTATGGTGAAAACCACTATGCAGGAAAAGAAGGAAAGAGATCAACGATTTCGACATGCGATTAATATTCAGCCCCTTACAAGTGTTCATCGTCCATCAGGGGAGCGGTTCTATGAGGGTAATGGGCTTTAAAAGCTAGTCAGCTCTTAAGGGACCATCCACGTATTATATAATCACAAAGAAAGAGGGTGGGTGGGGGAGGATCAAGGCTTATGATTACCTTGATTACGTGCGGGGACGTGGTAAAAGAAATGATTACGTAATTACTTAACAAATAACAAACATTAACTCATTTTAAGCTCTACACGGTTTTCTAGCCACGCTGACGGAAAACGCGAGCGAAGCCACCACGCGGTGGGACGTAGGGGTATTCCCCTGGTCACTTTTGTTTTACTTATAAAATTAGCAGAGGCCTTATCTTGTAAATTTAAAGTAAAGGTAATCTTTGTTTAATTTATAAAATTATCAGAAGCCTTACCTTGTTCAAATAATACTTCTATTGAGGTCATAAAGAGGCTCAAAAAACTATTTTTGACGAAAACAAAGTAGGACATTCGTCAATATTTGTACATTTCTTGTGCTTTTTTATACCCCCGAGGTTGGCTGCGTGGCTCAGCAATATCGTTATCGCTTGCTGTGCCCGAGGTTGCGGGATCGAATCCTGGCGCAGCTAGTTGGCATTTGAGGGTGTGCAGATGCCGTATCAGTAGATTTACTGGCACGTTAAATATCCTCTTCGGGGGAAAATTCCGACACCCCATCGTCTCTAAAAGCCGCACTGGTTAAAAGGAGCGTAAATCCAATAACATTAGCATTATTCTTTATTTCGCACGTTACAGGCCTATTATACCACGTGTAGCAATCGTGACTATTTGTTATTCCTGATTTTTCCAGTACTATTTCATTCGTGCACTAAAGGCCCTCTTCCTTTCTTCGGTCCACTTTGGTCTTTGGGCTGTAGGAGCTCCTCTCTCTGACAACACTTCCCACTTGAATACCTTGTGTCGAAAGACGCTTTTGTCTATGACGTCTTATGGATCAACCTGTGCTTTTTCCATATCAATTTTGACTTGC
Source organism: Meconema thalassinum (assembly GCA_946902985.2). Lineage (NCBI taxonomy): Eukaryota > Metazoa > Arthropoda > Insecta > Orthoptera > Tettigoniidae > Meconema > Meconema thalassinum. The sequence goes on along the minus strand of OX336394.1, from coordinate 242,671,232 downwards.
CTCGTCCAGGGTGTAGTAATCTTGACCCGCTGTATACAGTATATCTAAGATTTTTTTTGGTGAGTCTGGTTTGTGGGAGTCTGCTGATGTGGCCGTAAACTTTTAGTAGCCTCTTTCTGATGTCTGCTGCGAGGTTGGACAATTTCTGTGTGGTGTCTCTGGAGTGAAGCCTGTATCCTTCATCTGTGTGCTTTGGTCCAATAATTTTCCTTATTATTTTTCTTTCCTGTGTGAGGATTTTTTCCAAGTCACCCTTAGTGTGTAACGTCTATGTCTCACTGGCATAAAGCACCTCAGGTTTAATAACCGTGTTGTAATGACGAAGTTTGGTGAATGTGGACAGACATTATTATACCTCAGAAGCAGTTCAGGAAACTGCAGCGTTATATATTGTTTACAGTAATTGATGTCCCTGACATTGTGTTTCTAGTTTCATTTATTTATACAGATAAATTGTGACGAAATCAGAAATATTAGGTATTGATTACGCAATACAGGGAGGATGGGGGTGAAATCGACCAAAAAATGGTTACGTAGCCTACTCTCTAAGACAAATACTGTAGTTACAGCAAAGTTACCAATACACAAATATGCACGAATATAAGGGAAAACATCCCTCTCGGCACGCCTGAGGGTGGAGGCAGATTTCACCGGGCAAAAAAAAACAACAATTCGAATTCATTAAATCTGCCAATTGTTGTAACCCTACAAACGTTGTTTAGCATACGAGAAGCCCAATCTTCTTATAATTCCGAATATATTTTGCTCATCCCTTGGCGTAAGGGTAGAGCATATCAAAAATTATTTCAGACAAAGGTTTTAGGTAATATTTAGAGGGCTATTGGCCATTTTAAACGGTTTTAATAGTGATTGTTTTTCTCTCAGAACTCCATTTTCTCACTCCCTTCAGTGACTGGTTGGTGCTATCAAAACACTTTAACTGAGATAAGTTTTTGGCCCCTATCTGAAGAATAGCACAGAAAGTTATAGTGATATTTCGAAAAAAAGCCCCCCTCCATTTCCACCTCCTTGGTCTGATTTTACCCATTAAAGAGCTCTAAAGAGATTTTGTATTTTATGTTAAAATTTTTAAGTGTTTGGTGCAAAATGACGGTAGTTATCGTGTCCACAAGAAAGTGACATAGCCTATAAATGAACTCAAATCGATTTCAGTACGATGTTTGTTTACATTAAATAACTTTCAGCACATATAGGCTATATGTAGTTTATAGTAGTCGACCTGCAGTTATGATGTTGTTTCAATTAAATTAGGGGTTTAGTGACGTCACGGTCATGTACTGTAGTTCCGTGTACTTGTTGTGTATGCGTGGAATCTGTGTAATTTTGATGGCTGTAGTTGCGTGTGTGTTTGTAATTGGGGCTAGAATCAAGGCAGGAAGCGGCCATGGGCTTAATCTAGGCACCATTTTGGCATTTACCTGAAGTAGAAGTGGGTAAACCACGGAAAACCACTTCCAGGGTGGCCGAGGTGGGATTAGAACCCACATCTTCTCGGTTTTGCCTTACGAGGCTGAGTCTACTCCGTTCCAGTCCTCAGATCAGAATTAAATTTCTTTGCAGAGCCAGGATTCGAACTCGGACCTCCATAGTGTCAGCAAAAAATGCTTGTCACTACGCCACGAGGCGGGCTGCAGTTGTTTTGGCTGACGTATTGAGCAGTAAATAAACAATCTCCGAAGAATGACAACTGATGGTAGTTATAGTTAGTTATTGGCAGAACGGCGAGGTCATCTGCCGCTAAAGTGATGGTAGATTAGTAAATAGATGAAATTCTAGAGTGTTAAAGATTGCTTTTAATGCGATACAGATTTGCATGCTCCTAATAATAATAATTGATATTGAGAAAGATCTTGGGCCCGGTCAAAGAACAAGGATAGTACCGAAGACGACTCAACGATGAACTATATCTCCACGTGGAGAAGATAACGGACACCATACGCAAAAAGAGAATCTCATTCTATGGACACTTGACACGAATGAGCTCTGGAAGATTGTCCAATCGAATCTGTGCCAACTTTGTGGGAAAGAAAACCAAAGGGATCTGGTTTACAGGGATGGAAAAAGACCTACAAGAACTGGGGACATCTTGGAACGTCTTGAAGAAGAAACTTGAGGAAATAAGGAATTTTCAGCCAAAACCCAGAATTAAAACGGGCAAGAAGTGGACCGAAGAACGGAAGGAAGCTCACTAAAGAAGAATTCGGAATACTGGGCAAATGTGAGGGATCGAGGGAGAAAGCAGTTGAAATAGCTTGGTCCATTGATGACCTAAACGAAATAAAGAAATAATAATAGCAATAATAATAATAATCGCTTAGCGTCACTGTGAACTGCTGTGATTTTAGACATTCTGATTGCTGGAATTTTGTACTGCATAGATTCTTCAATGTGCCCGTAAATATTATATAAGGCTATCGTATTCCAGCACCATAAAATCAAACGCCATACTTGAGTTTTTTAGATTCTGCTACTCAGCTTGACAAAGGTGGTGGTTGTTTTAATGTGTGGAACATCAATGCCATCTGCCCCTTGACAGCCCAACAAAGATGAGCTTGACTTGTTTTGTTAGTGACATGAGCGCTTCTCGTGCTAAACCAGTACCAAGTACGACTTAAACTTATTCACAAGTTACATGTCTTATTAGGATGTTCTTACTAACAACAAGTGGATGACTTTCTATTAGCTCATCACGGGAGGGCACTGTGTCAAGCTGGCCTTGGCGAGTGTGAATCTATCTCGTATATTCACAGAACACCTGCTTGTTTACTCCGTACGTATCGGACCAACTCGTAGAATTGCGAAGCTTGAGGCGAAAATAAAATACAAGGTTCATGAGTAGGTTCCTCAGTTTATGGGCTGTAACAATGTGGTCATGTAGCCCCGTGTACTTTGGGCGTGTGTAGAATCTGTCTGATAATCGGTGTTAATTGTGATGGCTGTATTAGTGTGTGTTATCTGTAATTCAGTTAGGGACTGCAGACGATCAATTTCAAGTAGTTCCTACTTTTGCTACCAAATTCTACCGTCAACGACACCTAGCTGTGAACTTGGCTACTACAAGCCACCGCAACCGAAACCTGGCGGCGAACATTGGAACTTAATAAAACGCTAATCAAATCTAACCTGCAAATTTAGATTCACACAATTGTAGTTAGTGGAAGGTTCTTTTACATACCATATCTATATATATATATCTCTCTCTCTATATATATAAGAATGAAATTTTGTCTGTTTTTTCTGAATTTCTACGGAATTTTGCGTTATTTACGCGTTTTAGACTGTTTTATGATGGATGCGCGCGAAAATAAAATGTTTGTCTGTCTGTCTGTCTATATGTCTGTCTGTCTGTGGACAACTTTGTTCCCTTATAACTCGAGAACGGCTGGGTGGATCAACGTCAAATATGGTACAGATATCCTTCAGAGGCACGACACTAATCATTGATGTAACTCTTCTCTGTACCTCTCATAAAAGGGGGCCTTCCCCCTTAAAATACTTGCAGAAATAGGCGTAGAAGGGCGAGACAAATTTCATTTTCAGCCCCTCAATGTGAGAAACGAAACTAACCGCATGTTAAGGCTCTAAAACCAACAGTTTTTGAGATATTCCCAGAAAATTAATTTCATTTAATACAATAATGAAAGAAAGCAAGCCGGTAACCATGGCAACAGGAACTCACAGGTCCATCTATTGCTGTAAGACGCAATACAATTCCATTTATTACATTACTGAGATAGTTTGCAAACGGCTATAAGGTTATAACGGAACTAAATTAAGCTGTAAAATTCATCAATATATATAATGCGCTTAAGGGGGTCAAGGGGTACTCTAGATTTTTTCACGCGATTTACACGTGCTGGTGTGGTACGGAAGGTCTATTATATCCCTATCCCTATATTGTTATGTTATTATTATAATTATTATTTTACTACGGCCTACAACGGCGAGACAAAGCTTATTTTCAGCCCCTTGGTGTCAGAAACAAAACTCGGGGCCCCTAAACAGCCGCAAAGGGTCCCTAAAAACTACATTTTAAGGCTCTAAAACCAAGAGTTTCTGAGATATTCCCAGAAAACTAATTTCATTTAATAGACTAATGCAGGAATGCAAGCCAGTAACCATGACAACAGTGTCTCAAAAAGTTACATCCAACTTTCCATCTATTTCTGCAAGAAGTAATGCCACTCCATTTATTAAATTTCTGTGAATGTTTGCAAATGGCTATAAGGTTATCACGGAACCAACAAAAACTGTAAAATTCATCAATGCGCTTAAGGGGGTCAAGGGGTACCCTAGATTTTTTCACAAGATTTAAACCTGAATTTTCATGCACCACAAGCCTTTGTAATTTATTAAAGGGGTCTTCCTCTGGATGCGGACTAGAAACAACAGTGAGGGTCAGTTTTTAAGTGACGTGTATTGCGTTTCGTCTGCGAGGTTATCAATTTTATTTTTACGTCAGGAAGTAAACGTTAGGTAAATTAGTTTCAGAGCATATTTGAACTTATCATTTATCTTTGTCGACAAACGGGTCCCAAGCCCCTAACAATTGCAACAGTAGCTCAATTGATTACGTCTGGTTATTAATACCGAAGACCGTTCGAAGAATGGGTACTTCTGCTAGTACATCTATATAATCCAAAGGAAGGCATACTGAGGGGTTTTTACGCTCTTGAAAAATGCGACGACTTCGGCCGGGTTTGAACACGCGATCTTGGGCATAGAAGCTCGGCATGCTACCAACAACGCCACCGAAGTTGGTTTATTAAGTCCAAAATATGAAATAAAGACGACGTAAAAGCAGCTACAGGTTTTTTAAAGACCGACCAAGTGAAAAGCATATTTTAGTTTTTTATGTGCATGTGTTACAGTTTGTAACTACAAAATAAACCAATGTCTAAAATTGTGAGTTGGGTTTAACCCGTTGAGTTCATGGCCCGTCTATAAACGTTGCTCAAGATTTTTAAATTTTGTTTTATTCCCCATTCGCTTTCGAGTACTGAGTCAATCCCTGGTATGTTCTGCTATCTGGTGGGCATTATGTAGTAATACTTGAGTTTGGAATTTTGCTTCCGGAAGTAACTAACATACCATTTTGTAGACGTCTGCGTCTGTCGTCTACAGCTGATATTCATCTGAGATGTAAACAAGTATTTCCTGTTACCTGAAATTAAAAAGAATACCCATTCAACATTTGGTTGCCACTGAGCGTGGCTGCGCCAGCATTTGTTGTTTATTGTAGCATGAGCCCCGTGGGGCGAAGCGGAGGACACGGCGATGACAGAATGCAGTCCGCACATAAGTCAAGCATCATTGCGTGAGATAAGCGTCTCAGGCACTCGAGTTACCAGGGACAGTTAAACTATGACTGAGGCTACTGGAGCTGAGTCATATCCTACTCGCCCAACTGGACCTGTCAACGAAGCAGGCTGACGTGCGACACAAGTAAACAATGAATAGTTTTCATCTCGACCGCCGGCAATCAATTCGTGAAAGGGCAATACGGACAGAGAGTCGTACTAAAAGCTTGCTGTTCAATTCTAACAATAACAAGCAAATTCTTCACGCCGCGTTGTTATTTCGGATGAATGAATATCAATTCTTGTACTTGTAAGGATCAACAAGTATTACTTGCCTACTCAAAAAAAAAAAAGTCAACCCCTGGCACTATCCAGCCCATGACGGGCTAAGGCCGACCAAGCGACCGCTGCCCAGCCATTTGGCCTGCAGATATTGGGGTGACGCGTGATCAGCGCGTCGGGTCCCCTCGGCCGTTAATCTTGGTATTCGTGATCGGGGCGCTGTCTCACTGTCAGACAGCTACTCAATTGTCCTCACGAGGCTGAGTGCACCCCGTTCCAACCCTCACGTCAGTTTTAAAATCCCTGACGGAGCCGGGGATCGAACCCGGGGCCTCCGGGTGAGAGGCAGGCGCGCTACCCCAACACCACGGGGCCGGCTTACTTGCCTACTGAGTTAGGGAATACTATTATTGTGGGCCCATTACCTATTTACCTGGCTTCGAGGTGAACCCCGCACAAAAAAAAAAAAAATGATCCGCCTCATATTGAAAAATTATATAAACGTAGGATTTTCAATTTACATTTAGATTAATTAAGACTCAAAATCTATAGACATAAGTTAGTTACGATAAAGTTAATTATTATGATTTCTACACTTTTTGTATAATGCGAATGAAGAAACCTAGCCCTGAGGTAGCAAATAGCTAAAAAGGTTAAATTCTGTATACTTCTCTTCTTCTTTATCGTTTACCCTCCAGGGTTGGCTTTTCCCACGGACTAAGCGAGGGGTCCCACCTCTACCGCCACTGAGGGCAGTGTCCTGGAGCTTGAAACTCTGAGTCGGGGATACAACTGGGGAGTGTGACTAGCACATCACCCATACGGCCTCACCTGCAAAGCGAACAGTGGCCTGACGAAGGAAGGGGAAGAGTGGGAGGGATAGACAAGGAGGAGGGAAAAAGGCGGCCGTGGCCTTACGTAAAGCACCATCCCGGCATTTGCCTGAAGACAAAGTGGGAAACCACGGAAAATCACTTCGAGGATGGCTGAGGTATCAATCGAACCCCATCTACTCATTTGGGCCACCCTAGGCTGAGTAGAGCCCGTACCAGTCCACATAGCACTTTTCAAATTTCGTGGCCGAGCCGGGAATCGAACCGCGAACCTCTTGGGTGGCAGCTTATCACGCTGACCACTTCACCACGGAGGCGACAAATCCCGTATGCGTGATATTTAAGTATTTTGATTTTTAATTATTAATGCTTTCTTTATTTTAAGGCTGCAAATTTGACAAAGCTTTACGCACATTTTCCATACATAATATCTAAGGGCCTTATTTTTTGGTGAAATAAAACTGTTGATTTCGCTGTTAAAACTGACGCTATTTCGGTGGGTCTTTTGGGAAATAAATTGTCATAATGATCGATGTTTCTTCCTTATAGTGTGGGGTAAATTATGTGATAAGGCGTTTTGAGAGCACTCTTTTCATGTAGCCTATCCTTGTTATTAAATCATAGAACAACCAAATATACAAAATGTTATCAGTCGCGAACTCGCACTGTTGTATGTACGACCACAACGCCATTTGATGTAATCTATAGCAGATATAGATCGAATTCCTTAGAGATCGCGGAACTGAATGCACGTACGTCCGGCTTTGTGGGCATTTGTGTAGAGAATATGCAACACTATCAATAAAATGAGAAGGAAACCACGACGGTCAATTCCTCAGAAGCATTTCAACGTTTATTGGGGAGCTTTTTCGATAATATTTAGCACTAGCTGTAGTACCCGGCTTCGCCCGGTGGAATGATGATAATGTTTTAAGGTCTCCTTAGAAATATAATGGACTTAAAATCTAAGTCATTTGCCCCCGAAGACAATGAGGGAGTAATATCTAGGTCATTTGCCCTTTTGATAAGGATGATAATAAAAACTACTGTTGAATTGACACGTCAAACTTACAAACTACCGTAATAGAAATACATATTTCAAAATTCACAGGCGAGGAAGACTTATTGTGTGTGGTGATTAACGGTGTAATGGGCGTAACATCTACTGTAGGTCATTTGCTCTTATGATGAGGATGATAAGGGAAACTACTACCGGTATTGAATTGACACTTCAACGTATAATGTACACAATGTACTGTAATAAAAATAACTATATGGCGGCTTCGGTGGCGTATTTGGTAGCATGCTGAGCTTCTATGCCCAAGATAGCGGGTTCAAACCCGGCCGAAGCCGTCGGATATTTTAAGAGCGTTAAAAATCCGTCAGTATGCCTTTCTTCGGAGAGGAAGTAAAGCCGGCGGTCCCATGTCAGATTTATGGCATGTTATTGAACCTTCCACTAATTACACCTGTGTGAAGCTAAATTGGATAGGTAAACAACGCTCATAGATGTCTACGTCCGTTGCCAAGAGCCGACTGCAGTGGCGCCTAGTAGCTAAGTTCCGAACTTGGCCTAGTAGTCGTTGACGGTGGCGCTTGGGGGCAAAAGTACGAACTATTTGAAGAATTCTAAGTTGCAGTTTGTACTTAAATTAAAAAACAGATAACACACACTAATACAGTCATCACAATTAACACCGGTTATGAGACAGATTCTACACACACCCAAAGTACACGGGGCTACATGACCGCGTTGTCGCAGCCCCTAAACTTAAGAACCAACCAACCAAAAATAAATATTTTAAAAATCACAGTCGAGAAAGACTTTATGCGGCGGTGATTATTGGTATGATGCGCGTAACATGTAGGTCATTTGCACTTATGATAATAATAAGGTAATGAAAAAATGACTACTAAACGAACATGGTGTTATTTTAAAGCTAATATAGGTAATTCAGGTGTCTAGCTTCGATGTCTTCCAAAGTCTCAACCTTATTTTCTGGTTTAGGCCTGTACTGGATGCGTCTAGTGAAAGAGCGTACTGCTCGGCAAAGACAACGAATATAGGTCCAAGCTGCACGAACCTGAGATGATCGCAGATGATGACGAAATATGATGACACACGTTCGGGGTTCCCCGTCCTATACAGATTGACCGGGAATCACTCACTGTTTCGCAACGGCCCTGTGCTGGCATCAGCATAGACAGCAGGAGATAACACGGTGGGCTCTGGAAAGTACCTCACGATGAATCAGCAAGCTATTCTCACAACTGACCCCCCCCCCAGGGTCTCACAACTTGTGGGACGTGGGTTGGCGACCACGGAACCCCCAGCTGAGTCTGGCATCGCTTCTACTTCCTGGTGCCGGGCTCATTTCAGTTCTCTTTCCTGTCGGCCTCCCTTGGTCAACTCTTGTTCTCTTCCGACCCAGACTGTATTAGGGTATCCGAGGGCTAGGGAGTCTTTCAATTTCCCGCCTTAATTGGCTTTGTCTCATCTTTCCTGATACCCTCATTCTTCGAGGGGTCTGCCTTCTTTTCCTTTTCATAATATCTCCTGTCTTCTGCTCAAGGCCCTCAAAGAGGCAGGGTGTGTGTAGACCCACCACTTCTGGTACACCCTCAAGGGCTTATGACTGGTGAGTTAGGAAGCTGGCAACCCCGAGGAATTCCTGAGCTACATGCAGGGAATGGAGTGGTATGTCAGAAATTTCAAGTGGACAGTGTTACGCATCGGGTTCCAAAGGGTAAGTATACACACTTTGTTTTCGATCGGTGAACGATGTAGATTTGTACCAAAGGGCCTTAATGCGGGAAATGGAGTGGTCTGTCCGAAATTTCGAGTGGACAGTGTTACTCGTCGAGTTCCAAACGGTAATTATGTAAAATCTGGTTGAGATCGGTGAAACGGTGTAGTTTTGTGCCAAGGGCCAAAATGCAGGGAATGGAGTGGCCTGTCCAAATTTTAAAGTGGACAGTGTTACTCATCGGGTTCCAAAGGGTAGGCCTAAGTATACACATTTTGTTTTCGATCGGTGAACGATGTAGATTTGTGCCAAAGGGCCTAAATGCGTGGAATGGAGTGGTCTGTCCGAAATTTCGAGTGGACAGTGTTACTCGTCGAGTTCCAAAGGGTAATTATGTAAAATCTGGTTGAGATCGGTGAAACGGTGTAGTTTTCTGCCAAAGGGTCAAAAAGCAGGGAATAGTGTGGTCTGTCCGAAATTTAAAGTGAACAGTGTTACTTGTCGGGTTCTACGGGTAAGTATATAAAATTGGGGTCAGATCGGTGAAACGGTGTAGATTTGTGCCAAACAGCCTAAATGCAAGGGATGGAGTGGCCTCGCCGCAATTTCAAGCAGACAGTGTTAGTCGCAGTGTTCCAAAGGGTAAATATACAAATTTTGGTTGAGATCGGTGAAACGGTGTAGATTTGGGACAAAGGGCCTAAATGCAGGGAATGGAGTGGTCTGTCCGCAATTTCAAGCAGACAGTGTTACTCGCTGGGTACCAAAGGGTAAGTTTACGAATATTGGTTCTGATCGGTGAAACGGTGTAGATTTGTGCCAAAGTGCCTAAATGCAGGGAATGGGGTGGTCTGTCCGAAATTTTAAGTGGACAGTGTTACTCACAGGGTTCCAAAGGGTAAGTATACAAAGTTTGGTTCAGATCGGTGAAACGGTGTAGATTTGTGCCAAAGGGCCTAAATGCATTGGATGGAGTAGCCTCTCCGCAATTTCAAGCAGACAGTGTTAGTCGCAGTGTTCCAAAGGGTAAATATACAAATTTTGGTTGAGATCGGTGGCACGGTTGGATTTGGGCCAAATGGCCTAAATGCAGGGAATGGAGTGGTCTGTCCGCAATTTCAAGCAGACAGTGTTACTCGCAGGGTTCCAAAGGGTAAGTATACACATTTTGGTTCAGATCGGTGAAACGGTGTAGATTTGTGCAAAAAGGGCCTAAATGCAGGGAATGGCGTGGTCTGTCCGAAATTTCAAGCAGACAGTGTTAGTCGCAGTGTTACATAGGGTAAATATACAAATTTTGGTTGAGATCGGTGAAACGGTATAGATTTGGGCCAAAGGGCCTAAATGCAGGGAATGGAGTGGTCTGTCCGCAATTTCAAGCAGACAGTGTTACTCGCAGGGCACCAAAGGGTAAGAATACGAATTTTGGTTCTGATCGGTGAAACGGTGTAGATTTGGACCAAAGGGCCTAAATGCAGAGAATGGGGTGGTCTGTCCGAAATGTTAAGTGGTCAGTGGTACTCGCAGGGTTCCAAAGGGTAAATATACAAATTTTGGTTGAGATCGGTGAAACGGTGTGGATTTGGACCAAAGGGCCTAAATGCAGGGAATGGGGTGGTCTGTCCGAAATTTCAAGTGGACAGTGTTACTCGCAGGGTTCCAAAGGTTAAATATACAACTTTTGGTTCAGATCGGTGAAACGGTGTAGATTTGTGCAAAAGGGCCTAAATGCAGGGCATGGGGTGGTCTGTCCGAAATTTAATGTTGACGGGGTTACCCGCAGGGTTCGAAAGGGTAAGTATACAAATTTTGGTTCAGATCGGTGAAACGGTGTAGATTTGTATACATAACAGACAGACAGACAGACAGACAAACTTTGTGCTTTATATATATAGATTTTCGTACCAAGTCGAGTATATTTCGTGATTATTTGCGCAGTTCGCGCAGTAAATCAGATTTCTTGATATTTCGCGAGTTCATTTTGCTAAAATACGGTATTAATTATTTATTTATTTATTTATTTTATGTCTTCGGTATGAAAGAAGATATGAAGAACGTTCGCGCGTATCGCTACTACCAAAAAATAAGGCCCTTAATAATATATAATGAGAATAATGGGTTCAAATGGAATGGAGAACTGTGGGAATACTGTATAATATATGAAGTGGGTAAACAAGTTCATTAGAAATACATAGTGATAATTTAAGTATTCGAATTTTGAGAAATTAAAAGATCTAGGGATGTCTACCAAGGAATCGAAACATAAAAACTAATTGCTTAAGTATTGGATACTTAGAGGCTGTAGAGGTGGGGCTCTGCAATATGGATACAGATCCCCTGTTAGCGAATGTGTCAATATTGGTGATCCCGGTTTAGGTATAAGCAGGGCATGACATATGTTTACGAAATGAGAAGTAGTCGTTCCACGGGCTCCGATCATTAGCCCGACAACCTCAATTTTACCAAGCTCATACTTTACCTTATAATAAGCGATCGTTAGCTCGTAGGTGGCTTTCTTCTCTTATTAATTTGTTTTCACAGATACCCATTAACTCCTGTTCATCAGATTCAAACTTCTCTAATATGTATATGCCTGCATGGAGAAGAGCAACTGAGACTGTTCCTCTCACCGAGGGAACATTTTAGTGTAATAGTAAGACTAAATTGTTTAAAAAAAACGATACACGATGGAATTGCATATTACTGTACTGAAATTACAGTATATACCGTAACTACTAATAATCTTTGGTGGCTTCGGTGGCGTAGTTGGTAGCAAGCTGAGCTTCTATGTGTAAGATTGCGAGTTCAAACCCAGCCGAAGTTGTCGGATTTTTGAGAGCGTTCTAAATCCCTCAGTAACTTATGCCTTCCTTCGGAGGGGAAGTAAAGCCGGTGGTCCCATGTCATAGATTTATGGCATGAAGAAGAATCTTCCACTAACTACACTTGTAAAAGCTAAAATTTGTAGGATAGTTTGATAACGCTATATTAGTTCCAACGTTCGCCGTAGGGTGCTGGCTGCGATGGCATCTAGTATCCAGGTCCGCAGCTAGGTGACGTAGATGGTAGCATTTGGTAACAAAAGTAGGAACTAGTTGAAAAATTGATAGTCTGCTGCACAGTCCTTCTACCTGAATCACAGATAACACACACTAATACAGCCATCACAATTAACACCGGTTATCAGACAGATTCTACACACACCCAAAGTACACGAGGCTACATGACCGCGTTCTAAGAGCCCCTAAACTAAGGAACCAACCAACCATTAATAATCTATCACAACATACAGTATTATGTGGAAGTATGAATATTTACGTAAATTAAAATTAATGAAATAAATAAATAAAATTAATAATCAAACCAACACCGGAAGAAAGAAAGAAAGAAAGAAAGAAAGAAAGAAAGAAAGAAAGAAAATAATATTCTACTTGAGGGTGAGTTTTGCACCGCCCCGTGAAGTAGTTTAATAGGCAACCCTTTAAAATGTTCTGTTGGGCGGGTAGTAAACCCAGCTCAAGGCAGTGAGATGGTTATCTCTGGCAACCCTTTTAACTTCCCTGTGTATCTTTGTCTTGAGAATTTCAGGGGTGAGGGTAAAGGAGACATATTCGCACTACCTGTAGCCACTCAAATAAATATTTCTATATCGATAAGTAAACCAGAGACTGTTGCACTAAACGTTACAATGTACGTAGGCTTAAATTGAAAAATAATGTGTTTCATAGAAAATTCTATGACGATTGATTGTTTTTACATTGATTGAATTAATTAAATGATTAATTCAACACTTATTAATTAATTGATCAATTAATTAATTCCGCCGTTTAAAAACCATTGAGTTTCCGTATATTATCTACCACCCCACGCGCCTCCCTAGGCAAAATATTCTGGTGACGTTACTGTTTCTGTGACCCTGTGACCAGTTCTATTCTTTGTTTGCTTTTAAATCATAATTGATCGTAGATCTGTTGATCCTCCTTTACTCCAAACCTGCAACGGAGGAACTGGGAGGAACCACAGATTACAGAGGAACAGAGATCGAGTAAGGCAGCGCGATCTCTGGAGGTGAATATGTACTAGAAGGACATAACGAAGACTGCGAAGACTGGACAATTGAAAGTCGCTATTATGCACGTTATCTTGAAAGCTACGATAACCGGAGCCACAGATTACCCCAGTCCAGCGGCGTATATAGAGTTTTATTTCGGGGGGTGCCCAACTGGGGGTTAGGGGGCATGGTATAGGCCCAAAGAATAGGGGGTCCGGGAAACGTTTGTATAATTTGGGGCAAAATTATGAGTTTTAAGGCTATCTGGCATCACTTTTTCAACCAATTTGTTGTGATGTTTTATGTTTGGTTAATGTCAAACAGAACTAAGACTATTTTATGATGCTTTTTATTAATAAAATTATCTTGCTTACTTGATAGTGTTTACATGGAAGTAATTAATGTTACTGTTTTGATTTACAACTCTCACTATAATATAAAGTCAAGGTTTCTTGAAGCATTGCCAAATCGGTTCCTAGCTTCATCGTCAGTGAGATGTATGTCTCTGTGAATAGATGATAATACTAGACCGTTGAGTCTGTTTTCAGAAGTAGAATTTCTTAAGTTTGTTTTCAACCAACTCAAAACTCCGTTCGGCAGTACCAGTAGCTACAGAGAGGCAAATTTGCCAACAGTTTGATAAGGGTATAAAAGTTAGAGGAAACAAATTGTCACGCGCTTCAAGGGCACTTGTTGCTGTTCTGGGTTCGTTCATAAGAGCGAAGGCACTGGAGAGTAATAAGAGGTTAAGTTGTTACACTTACACATAAGATCAGAGCAAACTGATTGTCACACTGTTTACATCGCCCTACCTTCGCCTTGCTTTGCAACGTTGCCATTCGTCACTTAGTAACAATAGTACATGATTATATTAGTTTTTAATGTTTTAATTCATAAACAAATAATATATGTGACAAAATTTTCGGGGGACGGGGGGGGGGGGGCTTATATACGCCCCTGCCCTAGTCGGAGTCATCTTACTTATTAAACCAATTAAAAGCAAGTTATTTATTCTTTGAAGACGTATTCTCGTCCGAGACAAAGCTACCAACAAATATATTATCTTTCCAGTGGCGTAACTAGGATTTGCTTCTGGAGGGGAATGAGCTGAGTCAAAATTACAATGGGGTGTTGTAGGGCGAGGGCTCGGATTGTAATGAGACAAAATCAATTAAAGCAAATATAGGCTACGATCCCAAAGTTTTAAGACCTCGTAACTACTTTCTGTTTTCATATTTGACTTCATTAGCATTTGATAGGTTGTATTTGCACTTATCAATATGCAAATGGTCGCAAATTAACAATTTTGTTGATATTAAATTATAAAGTCATCTGGCCCCTTCTAGTCCCCAAAATTGTATAACTATTAAAAAACTATAGTTCCTAACCAAAGTTTAACTTAAAACAGCGATAAAACTTAACAAAATTAGTATTCACTTTCCCAAATGATACTGACACTTGGATACTAACAGATTGGCAAATGACAAGTGGTGTTTCTTTTAGTAGCTGCTTCGGTGGCGTAGCATGCTGAACTGCTATACCCAAGATCAAACCTGGCTGAAGTTGTCGAATTTTCAAGAGCGTTAAAATCCTTCGGAGGGGAAGTAGAGCAGGTGGGCCCATGTCATAGATTTGTGGCATGTAAAAGAGCTTATCACTACAATTGGTAATGTGTAGCAAAATTAGTAGGTTATATTTGGTTAGAAACGCTCTATCAAGTTCCAACGTTCGCCACTAGGTGTCAGTGACAGTGGCATCTGGTTGCCAAAGTTGGAACTTCTTGAAATTGAACTTCCTGGAAGCCTACGAATGTTCAATTTAAAAACCCTGCTATGGCCATTGGCTGCAATTCATATACCCACATATATATAAAAATGAAAGTTTGTCTGTTTTTTTTCTGAATTTCTACAGAAATTTGCGTTATTAACACGTTTCAGACTGTTTAATGACGCAGGCGTGCGAAAACAAAATTTTTGTCTGTCTGTTTGTCTGTCAGTGGACAACTTTGTTACCTTATAACTCGAGAACGGCTGGGTGGATCAACATAAAATTTGGTACGGATATCCACCAGAGGCACGACACCAATCACTGATGTAACTCTTTTCCGTACCTCCCACAAAACGGGGCCTACCTCCTTAAAATACCTGCTGAAATTGGCGTAGAAGGGCGAGACATGGCTCATTTTCAGGCCCTCAATGTGAGAATCAGAACCACATTATAATGCCCTGAAACCAACAGTTTTTGAGATATTCCCAGAAAACTAATTTCATTTAATAAACTTATGAAAGAATGCAAATGGTAACCATGGCAACAGAATCTCAGACGTCCATCTATTTCTGTAAGACGCAATGCAATTCCATTCATTATAGTGCTGTGAAAGTTTGAAAACGGCTATAAGGTTATCATCAGTTTCATTTCCCGTTTTCCAGCTGACACTGGGTGGAGGCAAATATGGTTCCTCTCCACTTTGTTCTGTCGTTCCACCATTCCTCTTCCGACACGATGTTCCAATCCAGGTTCCGTTTTCTAATGCTATACTTCACCGAGTCCATCCAACGCATTCTTGGTTTTCCTTGTCCTCTCTTCCCTGTCAATCCGTCGTTCCAGTGCTCGTCTTCGAAGCTTTACTTCATTCATCCGTTTGACATGTCCAAACCATCTCAATCAGTTTTGCTCCAGTTTGTCATTTAGTTTCTTTACTCCCAGTTCTTTCCGTATATCTTCATTTCTCACTCTGTCTCTCCTCGTTTTCTGGACCATACTTCTCAGGTATCCTATCTCAGCTGCCTGTACTCTGCTCTCATCCCTCTTAGTCATTGTCCAAGTTTCTGCTGCATATGTCATTATAGGAACATAATATGCTTTGTACATAACTTATTTAGCCTTAATTGGTATATCCTTGTTCCATACTAGTCCCCGTACCTGTTGGTAGAAAGCACTCCCGAGTTGTATTCTTCTGCTAATTTCCAAATCTAGTCTTCCATCTTCAGTCAGTTCCCTTCCCAAGTATTTGAAGTGTTTCACCACTTCCGATTCCTTATCTCCGACTTTGATTACTCCTTTTTCTTCTTTATTACCTCTACTCATCACCTTTGTTTTACTCTTCTCCACATTTATCTTCAATGCCCATTGCTCAATCTTTTCATTTATTACATCTAACTGTTCTTGTACCTCCATCTCATCCTCGCCCCAGACCACAACATCGTCTGCAAACAACATTACCTTCATCTTTGCCCTACTATAGTCTTTCTTTGCTGCCTTCATAATGTCATCCATCACCATTAAGTACAATAAGGTTATCACGGAACCAAATTAAGCTGTAAAATTCATCAACACATATAATGCGCTTAAGGAGACCAAGGGATACTCTAGAACTTTTTCACGCGACTTACACGTGCGGGTGTGGTATGGAAGGTCTATTATATCCCTATCCCTATATTATTATTATTATTATTATTATTATTATTATTATTATTATTATTATATTATGGCGTACAACGACGAGACAAAGCTCATTTTCAGCCCCTTGTGGTCAGAAACTAAACTCGGGGCCCCCGAAAACTACATTCTAAGGCTCTAAAACCGACAGTTTCTGAGATATTCCCAAAACACTACTTTCATTTAATAAACTAATGAAGGAATGCAAGTCGGTAACCATGACAACAGTATCTCAAGTGGTGACGTCCAACTTTCCATCTATTTCTGTAAGAAGCAATGCCACTCAATGTATTACCATTCTGTGAAAGTTTGCAAATGGCTATAAGGTTATCACGGAACCAACTAAGACTGTAAACTTCATCAATGCGCTTAAGGGGGTCAAGGGGACCCGAGAATTTTTTCAAACGACTTACACATGCGATATCGTACAGAAGGTCTATTATATCTCCAAACAGCAACATTATTTTCAAACATTCCATTATTGAAGTAGGATTGTTTTCAGGAATTTTGGCCATTGGAGGCTTAAAAAAAACTTAATTTTCATGCACCACAAGCCTTTATATTTTATTAAAGGGGTTTTCCTGGGGATGGGGACTTTCCACAACGGTGAGGGTCAGTTTTTATGTGACATATATTGCGTTTCGTCTACGAGGTTTTCGATATTATTTTCACGTCAGGAAGTACACGTTAGGTGAATTTAGTTTGAGAGCACATTCTGGTTGGTTGGTTCTTAAGTTTAAGGGCTGCGACAACGCGGTCATGTAGCCCCGTGTACTTTGGGTGTGTGTAGAATCTGTCTGATAACCGGTGTTAATTGTGATGACTGTATTAGTGTGTGTTATCTGTTTTTTAATTTAAGTACTGCAACTTTGAATTTTTCAAATAGACGCCACCGCAGTCGGCTCTATTGCAACGAACGTAGAAACCTAAGAGCGTTGTTTACATTCTTAACCTATCCAATTTAGCTTCACACAGGTGCAGTTAGTGGAAGGTTCTTTAACATGCCGTAAATCTATGACATGGGACCGCCGGCTTTACTTCCCCTCCGAAGGAAGGCATATGAGGGATTTTTAACGCTCTTAAAAAATCCGACGGCTTCGGCTGGGTTTGAAACCGCTATCTTGGGCATAGAAGCTCAGCATGCTATCGACTACGCCACCGAAGCCGCTCAGAGCACATTCTAACTAATCATATTTTTGTACATCGTAAAGATGATTTTGTGTGGTTGCTATATCTTTATCTTTATGTACGCCTATAACACGTGTTCGGGTGCTTGGAGCATCGTAAAATTAGGTAATGTAACCATGAGTCAATACACCAATCATTTATTAAACACTTCATCGTACTTCTCATAGTACTTACTTTACTTTACTTTCCGTGTCCGGGAGACACACTAAATTCTTCCTTTCCAGAACTCTGCAGCTCTTATCCCTCGGTCTGTGGCCAACATAAGGTCTTCCTGGCTGCAGGTTTCATTAAGATCTTTGCACGTGAGCAGGTGTTGTGGAGTCTGGATTTCTCCACAGGCACATCGTGGATCTTCTGCATAACCCCACTTCACAAGGTTGCTACGACACTTAGGCACTCCTGTTCTCATCCGGTTTACTTCTCATAGTAAGTTGGATACAGAGAAAAACTTCTCAAAATAAATGCTAAAATAGGTGAAATATAAAAATTATCCTCGAAGAACGACCAAAGCATATCTTGCGCTTCTCAATGTGAGACACAAAATTCTAGAGTCTATAAAGGGTCTCCGAAAACCACATTTTAAGGCCCCTAAATTAATAGTGTTTGTAATATTCCCAGAAAACTAATTTCGCTCTGATAAACTTATGAAGGAATGGCAAGCCCCTAACCATTGCAACAGTAGCTCAATTGATAACGTCTGGTTATTAATACCGAAGACCGTTCGAAGAACGGGTACTTATTTAGAAAGGGATGAGAAAAGATGGGGCCACGCCCACTGTCACCTCTCTGGCTAACTGAACAGCTGACCATTCTGTTCATTCAGTAATTAGGGTAACGCTCAAGTGAGTGAAAATAAAGGCCTTCAGCTTAGTAGTACAAACTTATATAATCCAATCATTTGGCATCAATCCGAAGATTGTTTTTACTCAATATTAAAAACTTCAACAAATATCATATTTTTATTATTTGGCTCGGGGGGGGGGGGGGGCAGGGGGGGGGCGTTGTTCCCCCTTATCACCCAATTCCCCTAGTTACACCACTGTTACTTTCGTAACTGCAGTAAAATGACGCTGCAATAATATATAGATCAATTATTTACACCATCCATGATTTACCTACCGTAGTCTATTATTGTATCTTAGCAATACGCCAATTAATATATTGTAGATAGAATATGCAGTCTATATATGAAAATGTATTAATTTTCTTCAATGCATTTTGTAGCGGCTAGCATTCTTGGCTGGCGCCCCGGAGGTTCGGTTTAGATTCCCAGCTCTTCCAAGACATTTAATTCTGGTCTGAGGGCTGGAACAGGGTCCACTCAACCTCGTGAGGCAAAACTATCTCAGCCATCCTGGAAATGGTTTTCCGTAGTTTCCCACTTCTACTCCAGACAAATGCTAGGATAGTTCCTAACTTAAGGCCACGGCCACTTCCTACCCAAATCCTACCTCGATTACAAGTACACGCATTAGTACAGACATCCCAGTGACACAGGTTATCAGACAATTTCTACACACACCCAAGTACACGGGTTTTTTAAACCCTAAATAATCAAAAACACGCATTATGTGTTATGTATTGTGCTCTTATCTGTCTAACGGTGTAAAGATTTGCAAACATGGCATGACGTCATAATGCAGACGACGATCAGCTCATCCTGCCAACTTTCAAGTTAGATGACAAGTGTCAGTTTACGTCTGCAACGGCCTGCATACATGGTGACTTTGCAACATGTGTGGCAACACACAATACAACCGCAATTCTCGGATGACAGAGAAAAAACGAATAAGTATAAGTAAAACAGTTGAGAGAAAATAGTTGCTTGTTTTATACGAGTACTTTCTTTAAAAACACAACTAATTACCAGCACATACAATACGTGTATAGATGACGTGTTTATAGACTTCAACAGTAGGAACAGTTGACTACTTTCAACTATCGATACGTTATTTTGGTAGGCCTTATGGAGTTGATAACCGTTTCACAAAAGTAATGACGCGGCCTCGGTGGCGTAGTTGGTAGCATGCTGAGCTTCTATGCCCAAGATCGCTGGTTCAAACCCGGCCAAAGTCGTCGGATTTTTAAGAGCGTTAAAATCCCTCAGTATGCCTTCCTTTGGAGGGGAAGTAAACCCGGCGCTCCCATGTCATAGATTTATGGCATGTTAAAGAACCTTCCACTAACTACACCTGTGTGAAGCTAAATTATAGGTTAAATTTGACCAACGCTTTTAGGTTCCAACGTTCGTCGCCAGGAGCCGACTGCGGTGGCATCTGGTAACCAAGTTCTGAACTAGTAGTCGTTGACGGTGGCGTTTGGCTACAAAAGTAGGAACTACTTGAAAAAAATCAATGTCTGCAGTCCTTACTTGAATTGAAAACAGATAACACACACTAATACAGTCATCACAATTAACAGCGGTTATCAGACAGATTCTACACACACCCAAAGTACACGGGGCTACATGACAGCGTTGTCGCAGTCCCTAAACTGAGGAACCAACCAAAAGTAATACCGAGTGTGGCTTAACAGGTGACGTATTATTTAGGGAGTTGGTTTATTTCACGTACACCAAGTGATCATGATCTTCAAGACCATAAGAAATTTCCCTTCTAAGTAATTTGAGGCAGTATTTTAGAACCGTCTAGAAGTGAGAGTAAAATCCAACAAAGAACGGATACTGTATTTAGAAATGTAACCACATCCGTGTTGCTGCAGTTTCCTTTACAGAAGTGCGCAGTGGATACTCCCAATATAAACAGGAGTTAAAGTACTTCTTTCTGCCTGCTGGATACTCCCAATGGAAATGTTAAAGCAAAACTTGAATTTCATCATGCGATTTTTATGTGTTTGGCAAGCTGAAAGAATATCTGTGTGGAAAAAGATGTCCCGACAATGAACAAGTTCAAACAGCGATTCTCCATTGGCTCCAGGACTAAGGAACGTATTTATATCATCAGGGAGTTGAACCACTAATTGTTGTATACCTAAAAACGTTCCCATGTTCAGGCAAATAACGTGTTGACCGACTGAAAATTATAAATTGGTAGATGTAGTTTCACCACAACATGTCCGTGAAACCACAAAAATATCGTTGGTGATAACTAGGGTTCGGATTTTTAGGTGCTAAAAATCGGGAAAATATTTATTTTTTCTGTATTAAAAATACCTGAAATATGTGACAAAAAATAAAAATATTTTATTATAATTAAGTTTATTAATGTGAATATAAACAATATGCAGTACTCACGAATGCAATTTATTCTATGTCTCACTGACTGCTGAAGCATTACAATACGCAACGAGATACATCTTCAGGTTGTCCATCACAAATGACCGACGATTATCGCGAAACACTTATTCTGAAGGCTC
Organism: Meconema thalassinum; assembly: GCA_946902985.2. Taxonomy (NCBI): domain Eukaryota; kingdom Metazoa; phylum Arthropoda; class Insecta; order Orthoptera; family Tettigoniidae; genus Meconema; species Meconema thalassinum. The sequence continues at coordinate 242,649,997 of OX336394.1, read as the reverse complement.
GAAACTGTGGCAATATGTATCTTGCCCTTAAGGTGTTGTGTAACTTGAGATCGCTGTTCAGCCTTGATTGCTTTACCACATGGTTGGCAGAACAGAACACCCCCTTCAGGAGTAAAATTATCTTTAAATTCTGCAACATACTGCTGCAGACGATAACTTGTAGTTGTTTTTACTTTACACATCGTAGAACTGCCTTACACTTCACAGTGCCAGAGATGAACTGCATGTGAGTGACACTGGTTCCAGGTAGCTGGGGGAGGAGGTCTTGCGCGTGGTGCAATATGGCTATGGACAAGGAAATCCCCGACTTTCACAGTGAGTGGCACGGGGCGACAAGTTAAGAATAACACAGTTGCAAGCTGACATACGGTCTGCATGAAGATTAGATAGCTCACAGGTCCTTCCCCGTTGAAGTAACACAGAACAAAAATGCAATAAACTGAAAGATCTAGCATACTGATTTTAATAAATGTAAATATTATGTCTTTTTATGTGCTAATAAGTGAAAAGCAGGAATTTATATATTTATAGAAAATGCTTAAAATATGTATTTACATAAAAATAGATTTATTTACCTAAAAATCCTAGCCCTAGTGATAACAGTCAATATCACGGAACGGATACTGCACTGCTACTGACACACAAAATGCGGTACTGCGCCGGACAAGTGGGGACGCGTCAGACAGATTCAAACGAAATCATCACTGACACTGATGCAGTGTTGCCATGTCTACTTATATTCAAGAATTCCTTCTTTTTATCTATGTCTACTTTTGTACTTCAAAAATTTAAGAAACATAGCAAATCTCCTTACTTTATGAAATGTTCCTTTTTCCTTCTTTTCTCGAATGTTACATCTTGTTATTTGGAAGCACCGTATGCAGAGAATGTACCGTAGTTAAAAGTGAACTGAGGCAAGTATGAAAATTAATTAGGTGTTAAGACATGGAGCAATATCATCCATGGCTTAGTAACACTAATTTTAGATTAATGTTACTTAGTTATGTTTATTTATTTATTTATTTAGCGTATGGCTTTTAGTGCCGGGAGTGTCTGAGGAAATGTTCGGCTCGGCAGAGACTGTACCTGCTTCAAGCGGACACCCATGGGGTGACCTACAAGTTCCGTTCAATTTCAAGTAGTTTCAACTTTCGCTACTGACATGTCACTGACATCTAGTGGTGAACGTTGGAACTTCGATTGAGCGATACTTTGTGCAACATCTTAACACCCACGATCACTTTTTCATGCATGACAAAATGCTCTCAAACATCATAGAAACTTTCCTTGGTCAATCAGACGTTTATCTACGTTTATCCATCTCAATATCTGTGAGGTCATCTGTCAATACACTAGGTAATTGCAACAGTAAAATAGTACCTTATTGTGTTGGAATCCATTTTCAGTATTGCCTTAGTAAACGAAATGTATACTTTTCAGTCGGTCAACACGATTGTACCCAATTGTATTGGGTGATATGCCCTAACCCTGAAAAAAATGTTCACAGTGTTAGTGATCACACGTGCAAAAGAACGGATACCTCATCGCTCCAACAACCAGATAAGCTGTTGAATCCATTCCAAGTTACAAACACCAACCTGGCCATTTACTAACCACTACAGATTATCACACCAAACAAGCAATCGGGAGGTCAATAGCTACCAACAATACCATAACAAAAATCACACAAAACTAACAATCTTGACAAGTTGCGGAAGTTTACAATAAACTTCTGTAACTAAATAAGCGTACACATTTTAAATACCTTAACCCACATACAGTATATGTAGTGATGCATCAACAAAATCTGGAAGAAAAGGTGGAGAGATTTTTCTTCACCTCACCAAATCCACTTAGATGATGCTTCCCAGCATATCCCAGGAACTGATCTACCAAGAGCTAACTTACGTGGTGCCAACTAAATCGTGCTCGAACTGGTCATGGAAGGTGCAAAGCAATGCTACACAAATGGGGATGGCTAGAATCACCAGCTTGTGACTGCGGAGCTCAAGAACAGACGATGAACCACTTCATTCGGGAGTGCCCACAGCGTAGTTTTGCAGGAGAATGGGAAGAGTTCATGAAAGCATCAGCTCCAGCGCTTTCCTGGTTGATGTTCATTTTTTATTGTTATGTACATTTGTAAATCATGTGTACCATACGAAAATAAATAATAGTGATGCATTCAATAGCTTGAGTGTAAAGGATATGATGATTGCTTGATGGACGAAACTGGTTATCCGAGTGAATTCATTAATCTCATGTAATTTGTTTTCAGGGTTAAGCAATAAAATCGTGTTGACTGACTGAAAAGCATAAATTTCGACAACAGTTCCTTGTGATTGCATTACATGTGCCACACGTCAAATCCCTGTATACTTTGAGGATGCTTCTGTGAGTGATAAGATGCTGAGCACATTACAAGACAGGCTTACATTATTTTTAGACGTTACGGTTTGAATTTCAACTTACATTTTTGAAAAAGATTTTAAACAAATCCTTGTCTATTTAAGAAAAAGGTGATAGACTACTCATTGAAATTTGAAAATCTACTTTAATTTCCTCTTTTCTTTTTCCCCTTCTTGAGTGGCTATCTCCTTTTTTCGGTCAAACACTGATTGGCAACACTGCAGTTTCACAGAACGTCCCCCCCCCCCGCTCCCAGGGGCCCACGGCTAGTGGGACGTGGGTTGGCGACCACGGGACCCCAGCTAAGTTCGGCATTACTTCCACTTACTTGTGCCGGGCTCCTCTCTGTCATCTTTCCTATCGACCACTCTTGGTCAACTCTTGTTCTTTTCCTACCGCAACGGTATTAAGGTATCCGAGGCCTATGGTGTCTTTCACTTACCCGCCTTAATAGGCCCTTGTTTCATTTTTTCTGATCCCTCATTCTTTGATGGATCAGCCTTCTTTCTCTTTTCATGATATCTCCTGCCTTCTGCTCAAGGCCCTTAAAGGAGGCAGGGTGTATGTAGCCCCACCACTTCTGGTGCACCCTGGATAGTGTTACACCCTCAAGGGCTCACGGTAAGTTTGGGAGTTGGCGACCCCGAGGGATTCCTGAGCTGGGTCCGTTTTGTCCCCTTTATCCTCTGACCTTAGGGCGGGCCCTCTCCTCTTTCCCTTTCCTATCTCTCTTTCATGGCTCTCCTTCCTTGCAAGTCCCTCAATCCTCATTCTTCGAGAGTTTAGGATATTTCTTTTCTTCCTGACCTTTATTTGCCTTATCCTTTATTTGTTGACCATTTCTTCTTGTAGTATGTAAGTTTGTAGTTAGTATTAGTTATAGTTTTCATTCTCATCTCATCTCTCACTATCGCCCAAACCATTAGGGGCCGATAACCTAGATGTTAGGCCCCTTAAAACAACAATTATCATTATCACAGAGAACGTCACGGATATGTCACGGGCACTTCCTCCGCCGGAGATCGGACCCGCGATCTTAGGATTAGGAGGTGGATACTCTACCACTTATTAGAAACGCACCGAAGAAGCTTAGCTCGTGAATCGAAAGTGCGTATGCCTCTCCGCAGTGGCGTAACTAGGGTTTGCTTCTAGAGGGGATGAGAACTGAGGCAAAATTGCATGGGGCTGGATGAGGGCTCGGCCATAATGAGCCATAATCAATGAAAGCTAGTATACGGTCCTGAAGTTTCAAAACCCCCTTCTGCATCTATATTTGTTTGGCGTTTGATTTTATTAGTATTTGATATGTTGTGTTCAAACCCGGCCGACGTCGTCGGATTTTGAAGGGCGTTAAAATCCTTCCGTTTGCCTTCCTTCGGAGGGGAAGTAAAGCCGGCGGGCCCATGTCATAGATGGTAGTGTGTAGCTGAATTTGTAGGTTATTTGGTTGGAAACGCTCTGTCAAGTTCCAACGTTCGCCGCTAGGTGTCAGTGACAGTGACATCTCTGGTAGCCAGAGATGGAACTACCTGAAATTGTACTTGTTGGGAGCCTGCAGACGTTCAATTAATATACCCCGCTATGGCCATTGGCTGCAATTCAAATATAATAAAATATGTTGTGTTTACACTACTAATCAATGTTGAAATATTAGAAGCCATTTTTTCAGAGCTACCTAAGTAACTATCATTAGAGCTTGCCATGGTGGGTGAGTGGATAGCGTGTCGGTCTACTAACTTCAAGATTGCAGGTTCGCTCCTGGCCGTGGTAAGTGATTTTTGAAAGGCGGCATAAATATGACACGCATGTCATACGATGTTGGCATGTCAAAGAACCCATTTGAATTCAGTAGGCCGTGTTCATAATGGCAAAACTAATCTCGGGAGTTTCCGCCAACACAAAGTTCCTCATTTCTCTAATAGAAAGCGCTATAGTGTTCAAGGAGCTTAGATATCTAACCTCCTTGACTTTCATAGTGATTCAAGGAACAACGAAATTCGACATGCAAGCTACCCCCTGGGTGTCAAATTATGAAACTTGCTCCCGGCACCGAGGCCATACGATATTATTATTGTATTATTATTAACTATCATTAGAAGCTATTCAGCGAGTGGAAATCTTCCAATAATAGACTAATGTGCAAATGCTCAAAAATTAACAATTTTGTTGATATTAAATTATGAAGTCTAGTTTTCTTCGCGAAATCATTTGGTCCTTTTTATTCCCCCACATTGTATAAATATTAAGAAACAACAAATTCCAACTGAAGTTTAACTTGAAACAGCAAAATTAGTAAACACAATATTATTCACTTTCCAAAATCGCACTTACAGTCGGATACTATCAGAATGGCAAGTTGTTTATTTTTTGGAAAGGAGTAAGAAAAGCTACTGCCACATACATCTCACTGCCACCCCTCCGGTTACCTGAACAGCTCACCGTTTTGCTCATTCAGTAACTATTAAGTTAGAGTAACACTGAAAAAAAATCCACAGCCTGCTTCCAGTCTCCGACCGGGTCAGGAATAGAATGAATGAAGCCCCCATCTAGCGGCGAGGATATGGACTGTGCCAGCTGCCGAGGTCTAACGCACTCCTCTGGAGCAATGATTAAATGAATGACAGATGAAATGAAATGATTGTGGAGAGTGTTGCTGGAATGAAATTTCCACAGGGAAAACCGGAGTACCCGGAGAAAAGCCTGTCTGCCTCCGTTTTGTCCAGCACAGATCTCACATGGAGTGACCGGGATTTGAACCACGGACCCAGCGGCGAGAGGCCGGCGTGCTGCCGCCTAAGCCACGGAGGCTTTGTTAGAGTGACACTAAACATCTTAAATGAGTGAAAAGAAATGGTTTCAAACTCAATCCAATCATTTGTCATCAATCTGAAGATTAGTGTTATTCAATATTAAAAACTTCATCAAATCTCATATTTTCATTATTTGGCTCTGGGGCGGAGAATGGATCCCCCAGATCACACCCCGCAGTTATGCCACTGGCACTCCGTCTTTCTTTTACCCCGCATAAGTCACATTGCTTGTTTCAGGCCATGCTCACTGTCAAGGTTGCCTTGTGGAGTTGAAAGACATGGGTGAGAAGATGGATTCTTGACCTTGTGTCGTCTTGCCGTGAACCTCGCCAGCACAATGTCTGCCAACGTATGTGCTGGAAATCATATTCGCGAGTGTACTGCTTGGCTCCAAGCTCCGTGAACCTGAGAGGAATGTGGATCGCGGAGTATGAGGAGTGATGTTGAGGAGTGATGAGGGTTACTGGTCCGTGCGTAGTAACAGAACCAAATACATTGGTCGGTGACTCACTCACTCATTCGCAACACCACAGTGGTTTGAGCAACGGCCCTATGTTAGTAGTATTGGAATTGACTTGAATTCCAGATAACACAGCGAACTGTTGACAGGCCCTTCTGTTCGCGCCTGCCACTTCACCCCACCCGGCAAGTTCACAGAGCTTGGACCCGAGCAGTACTACATTCTATGCACAACGAATTTATATACCTATACAATCGATTTCATCTTTACAATTTGAATTTTAACCAGAACGTTGTATTCATCCCGGACGAGGAATATAATACAGTAATCAAAATATACACTCTTATTTGTGTCTGTCTCTTATTGGTAGACGTCAAAATCACTGGAGTGAATGATATAAAATTGGTTTATGTTCGACCCTGGCGAAATGTAAATATTATATATCAGAAAACTGTACTATAATGAGGCTCATTATAGTACAAGTTTGCATTATGATACAGTTTCTCCCACCAATCAGAGCTCAAGAAACAGTTGTGTGACCAATTAGATGAGGATAGCATCGAACCTGCGCTCACTTCCATTGCCCCCTTTTTTTTAAATTTCACTGCGTGGCGAGTGACATAGTGAAGTATTCCAGGAGGCCATGGTCAAATACAAAGTATTCTCTGCGTCTCATGCGCTCTGTTCAGTGCATAAAACTGGTGAAATCTCGACAGTTATTTATGAATATTTATGTTCGAACATAAAATAGTTATAATTATCATCGAACATAAACAGTCGTATGCAACTCGCCTATAATGGTAATTAAGACACTCGTATTGAAATTATAAAACTCGCTACGCTCGTTTTATAAACATACTCGTGTCTTAATTATTGCCATTAGAGGCTCGTTGCATAATGTACTAATATGAATATGAAGATACAAATTACGAGTACTTGTAAAAAAACGAACAAGCGTGTAGTTTTTTCATGGCTCTTAACCTCGTGGTTATAAGTCACAGGATCTTCCCCTTCTTACGTGGAATATAACAAGACACGAATCTAGCTGACAGGACAAACAAATAGAGCAAAATGTATGGATTTTCCAACTCCAGGCGACGCCAAAGGCATCCAAATGGAGATGGTTTCAAGAATGTGATAAAGACCTGAAGCAAATTGGTATTCCAGAAAAAAAGAAACTCCACGTCAGATTTGAATTTCAATAAATGATTCAAAACTATCAGGGTGTTAAAGTGGAATTTGAGTCCAGGAGACAGAGAGGGCCTCTGCCAAAATCACGAAAATGGCAGTGATCGATGGACTTAAGGAATACTGCATTGTCAAGACCGGTAGAAGAACAAGATCTAGAGACAATTGAAATTGATTGTTAACACGCAGTCCAAAATCCCTTCCCTGACCTTCTCCATAATTAGACCCCTGTTAGCGGTCGCCTGGACGATCGGCCTAGAGGCTCAATTCAAATGTAATATAATAGTTACAATATTTTTCTAATCGCTTATCCTCCCAGCTCGGCCTCACACACGGACTCGGCAAGGGATCATTCCTCTGCCGCCGCAAGGACGGTGTCTGGGAGCTGAACACACTTTGTCGGCAGATACAACTGGGGATGGTGATCGCCGATCGTCCAGGCGAACGCTAGCTGGGGTCTAATTAAGGAGAAGGTCAGGGAAGGGATTTTGGAAGGAAGTTGGGCCGTGGTCTTGTTGAAAGGAACCGTTCCGGCATTTGCCTGGTGGTGAAAATAGAAAACGGCCGAGGTAGGATTCGAATCCACTGTAATGGATATATGATCCATTACAATATAACCTGGATCAAGCATTGTATGCTTATTATATGAGTTCATTTATTGTGACGTTCATGTCAAAGCTTGATGTATGTTGTTTATTTATTCGTGTCTGGGGAAGGGATGGTGACCATTTCATTATTGTCAAATTGTATCTATAGCTTAAGGAAATGTAATTTATGAGACTTTGGGCATATTGTTTAGTTAGAGTGTATATTTAGAATGACGGGGACGGGACAAGAATATGACAATGAAGAAAACCTTTCTTTTTAAGTTTATTTGAAGGCACGGGTGATCGTCGCCTACACCTGTTTGAACAATAGATGTTTTCGAGTTGGAGTACAAGGGTTGGTGCCTGACCATAAATCTTGAAGACTGCAAATGTAAGAAGGGCTCCAAGGGAGTTTATGACACTCGCCACTACATTGAATAGAGCTTACGAGGCTCATTGTATCTTAATGGAGATATAAATCCTTCATCGTGTCTCAAGTCCGTCACAGGTCATCTGGTTGAAGCAATTAAGGCCTGATGAATGTGTATTGTGTCAAGAAAGGAAGATTTGGTAAACAACAACAGACACCTATATAAGATGGGACTTGACAACCATGGTATCCAGTCTATAGCCAGTTTCACTCAAATCGAGCTAGTCTAACTCAGTGCAGCCAGTATGGTCCAGGTCCATTCCAGTATCGTTCCGCAGTGGGCGTTAGTGAGCCGCCAATATTGAAGCCCTCATTCTCAATACTTCGCTGGGAGCCGAAGTCAGCCAACCAGCCAGTTTCCAAGACATAACAGGGGTTATGCATACACCAATGCCGATCTTCGAAACAGGTATTAACTTTTACAACTGTCTACAAGTCCTCGTCATTAGGAAGATTAGCAGTCAATACTAGAGTAAATGTTCTAAGTCTCTATTGTGGATATTATACGAATTAATTACCGATCATCTTTTATTCCTGCATGTAACAAGCCAATATGGCCCAGTGTTGCATTTTTCATGAAAAGAGTTGGCATGAGTAAGTTTCATTACCCCACACCTGAGAGAAGAGTTGTGTTAATTAGGAAGGAGCAAGCCGAGGTTAAATTGTTCATCTTTCCACCTAAATAGTGGATGGCGCCCATGGCAATACAAAGTGTATGTCGTCCGTTAGTGGACCAATGTTGTTTATTAATTAGTAGCCGTTACAAATGGCTTCACCAACATGGGGCACGCATTATCGTACTATAGTTATTGGTGTGATATCGTATGTATAGAGTAAATGTAAATTCTTTCATAGTACGATAAATGTCAACTCTTTGCATTTTTCCAAGCTTTTAATGAAGATGCGCTATTCAAGTTAGGGAACTACGGTTGTAAATTAGGTTTGTTGTTTATTGGTTGTTTTTTGCGGGTAATGAGTAAAGGAAGTAACTTGGGGTATATTGTTTTGATAAACCGTAGTGTTATTAGATCTGCGAAAATGGAGAACGAAAACAAAATTTTGAATGAAGAGGAGGATAACATTGTTTCTATTACTGTAGACGAGCAGGGTACTAGTAGTGATAAGATGGAGTTAGTGAGCGAAATTCAGTTGAATTCAGAAACTAAACAAAGCAGTGCTACCAACAGTCAAAGTAATGAGGAGGAGAGTCCTTCCTGGCTTCGAAACCTGACGATGCTCATAACAGAACAAAATAAGAAATTAGATGAACACGTTAAGATGTTTAAGGACGCTACGAAGAGTTTTAGTAGACAACTTGAGGAAGTAGGTCAGGATTGTCGAAGGAGATTGGAGAGAAAAACTGAGGAGTTGGATAAATCATGGTCACAAAAGGTTCATGTCAAAATACAACTAGTATCGGATCAAGTTGACAAGACTAACGAGAAACTTAAAGTTGAATGTGATAAAATAAGAGGGGAATCCGCTGAAAGAGTTGGTCAAATTCAGAGTGAAGTTAACATTTTAAATGTAAAGTGCGATAATAATATTGCTAAAATAGGTAATTTAGAAAACAAAATAGAGATCAGTAGTAAAGAAATTAGGAAGGAAGTAGATAAGAAATGCAATAGTATCTCTGATCAAGTTAAAACTAAAACTGATAAATGTATCGAGAAAATTGAGTCGTTTGAAAGTAAACTAACCGCTATGGGAGATTGTCAGAGAGAAGAAGCAAATAGCCAGAATCTTAAGGAAATAGAAAAAAGATATTCTGAAATATTTGATGAAAAGTTGCAGGAATGTCAAAAGAAAATGAGAACAGAAGTATTGGCAGCGAACACTGGCATACAACTAGGGAATCTCAGTAGGCTATTAGTGAAAGAAGCAGATATCCCTACATTCACGGGGAAGGCATATAATCCAATGGAGTACTTGAAAACAGTGGAAAAGAGGTTTGCTAAGAATTTGGAAGATGGGACTATTCAATGGGAACAAGTACTTGAGATACTAGGGAAATCCTTTGTTAGTGATTCAAAATCCTGGTTCAGTGTATATAGAGAAGGTATGACAAACTTTGAGAAATTTAAGGAGAAATTTATAGCCAAATACTGGAATCAGAACGTGCAAAACCGTGAGAGAGAGAGGATTCTGTTTGGGAGATACCAGAGACAAGACGGCATTTCATATACTGAATATTTTCTATCGCATGTGTTGATTTGCAAAAATTTGGAAGGGTTAGAAGCGGAAACCCAAGTTATTAAATTATTGTTACGCCATTTCCCAGACACAATCAAAGAAGCATTTTGTATGCAAAGAATTACTACGGTAGGTGAGTTCGAAGTATTATTAGAGAATTTTGATATGTTAGAAAATAGTAGATCGGAAAGGAGACCAGTAGTCAGAGATGAACGGTATGGTAATAGGCCACAATACCAAGACAGGCGGCCAGGGGATGGGGGGCGTAGCGGCCAGCAGGACCATAGGGATACGAATCAGAACAGAAACAGAAGGGAAACTAGGGAGGAAATAAGAGATCAGCAACCCAGAGCTAATAACTCTAGTAATTTAAACTAACCACGGGTTGTGGTGAGGTCAACAGACAACCCGAAGTAATGGCAGTTCAGTGTCCTAAGACTATTGAGTATTTAGGAGATTTTAATATGGATGTTGGAAAAGAATTGCTCTATGACCTAGATGGTGGAAATTTAGATAATGTTGAGAATGAGATCATGTCACCAGTAATTAAACTTAATTTGTGGGGGAGGGAAGTAGATGTGTTATTAGATAGTGGAAGCGAGAAATCATGCATAAATTTGAGATTTTTAGAAGAGGTTATGAGAGAAGAAGTTCATGTTGATTTGATTCCGGTTAAGTCCACTTTCATTGTCACAGCTGTTGGTAGTAAGTCTCAGAAAATATCTAAACAGGTCGCAGTTCCAATTAGCATTAGTGGGATAGTTATTTTTCAGCCGTGTTTGGCAATTCCGAACTTAGTCTTTCCAATGCTATTAGGGGCAGATTGGTTATCCGAACATAAGGTTAAACTAGATTTTCATCTAGGCAGGATATGTTTATTTTGGCAGGATAAGGAAGTCCAAGTTAAATATAGTGTCTCGCAGGCTGACAAGCAGAGGTAAGTATGTGTGTTTAGGGAGGAGGAGAGTGTTGATTTAAGTGATGAGTTTCCTGGAGTGAGTGAGGAAGACCACGGAGATGTTAGTGAGAGCAAGGTAGTTAGAGTTTGTCACGTAGCAATGGAGTCTGAATTGGTAAGTAAGATCCATAGTGCAGTGACAGAAGGTAAACTGGATGGTAAGCAAGGCCATCAGTTACAGGAGATACTATTACAGTATAGGGAAATTTTCAGCACTAGGCCAGGAGTAACACACTTGTATGAGCATAGCTTTGTCATTAAAGACCGAAGTAGTTTTGTCGGGCCGAGATATCCTGTTGCAGCCAAATACATGAAAGCCGTCGAAGAACAGATAGAGTTAATGTTAGAATTTGATATCATCGAACCTTCAGTTAGTCATTGTTTGAATCCATTAATCGTGGTGGCCAAGAAAGATAATTCAGTAAGACTGTGCATTGACGCCAGAAATTTGAATAATAGAATAGAAAGCGACCAGTTGAGAACAGAAACGGTGGAGGAATTAATTCAAAGGTTTCAGGGGCGGAAATGGTTCTCGACAGTGGATTTAAGCAGCTCATTTTGGCAAGTACCACTTCGTGCGTCAGATAGGTATTTGACTGCCTTTGCTTTTAAGAATAGACTCCTACAGTTCAAAAAAGTACCATTTGGGACCAAAACTAGCAGTTCTGCTTTGATTAGAGCTCTATCTATGGCTCTAGGTCCAGAGACGAGTGAGTTTGTTACGAATTATGTGGATGACATAGTTATTGCGTCACATACGTTTGAGGAACATATAGACCACTTAAGGATAGTGTTTCATAAATTATGGGAAGGAGGCTTCACGCTTAAATTAGAGAAATCTGAATTTTGTGTACAACAAGTAACATTTTTGGGACACACTGTTTCTGCAGTTGGTGTTACACCAGAGTCATCTAGGCTAGAGAAAATTAACAATATGCCATCTCCACGTAATGCTAAACAGTTAAAAGCAGCGCTTGGTGTTTTCAACTACTTTAGACGATTTATTGTCCAATATGCAGGGTTATTAGAACCATTTAGGGAATTATTGAAAAGTAAGAGTGTGTGGAAGTGGACACCGACCCATGAAGTAGCCTTTGGTAAATTGAAAGAAGGTTTCAGTAAGGCTGTAATGTTGAAACACCCTAGATTTGACAGGGAATTTATTGTGATAACAGATGCATCAGAGATTGGTATAGCAGGCTGTTTATGTCACTATGATGACGAAGGCGAGTTGGGTATTGTATCGTTGGCAAGTAGAGGTTTATCATTGGCTGAGAAACGTTACACGATCACTGAGATGGAATTCCTGGCAATTGTGTACTCCCTGACCAAATTTAGAAGTTACGTGCTAGGCACACATTTTCAAATTTGGACTGATCATCAGGCATTGACGTTTGTTAAATCTAGCAAGTTAACTAGCAATAGAATGACACGTTGGACTTTAGCCCTGAATGAATATGATTTCAGTATTAAGCACATTAGCGGTAAATCCAATAATTTGGCCGACTACTTAAGTAGACATATTTATAGTGAAGAGGTTGATATCACTATAAGAGTGAAAGAGGGTATTTTAGTATGTGCAGGTAAACGTATGGTACAGGAGGATGAGAGGGTACGTTTACGTAACATATCTGCAGAACAGGAGAAAGATACTGTATTAGGGGACATTTTACGCTCAGTGAGAAGCAGCAGTGAAGATGAAGTATCAGTAGGGAGGCTCAAGTACAAATTATGTCATGGTATGCTATCTAGGAAAGATAGAGATGGTGAGTGGAGAGTATGTGTACCGGAGTCTTTACAGGAAGATTTAATTTGTTTTTTTCACGCTCAATTGGGTCATTTTGGAGCTAGGAAGGTTTTATATGCCATTAAAGGACATTTCATTTTTAAAGATATGGGAAGGAAATGCAGGAAGATCCTTGCTACGTGTGACCTCTGCCAACGCGCTAAACATTCCAACAGGCACATGGCGGGAGAGTATCAGGCGGTCATAGCCACAAAGCCTGGAGAGCTGGCATGTGTCGATCTGTATGGACCATTGGTTAAGTCTCGATTTGGTTACCAGAATATCTTGGTAGTATTGGACGCATTTAGTAAATACGTTAAGTTATATCCCTTGAGACATGCCACGGGTAGGAGTTGTGTCAAACAGATGGTAGATAAGTATATTCCTGAGTTTGGTTGTCCACTCAGGATACTTAGCGACCATGGAACCCAGTTCACGTCTAAAATATGGACTACCAAGCTGACGGAACTAGGTACTCGGATTAGCTATTCCTCAATTAGATATCCACAGGGCAACATGGTTGAGAGGTCTATGCAATCGATTGGTAGGATATTCCGGACCTACGTGCACGACAAACACAATGCGTGGTTTTCACGGTTGGGTGATGTTGAACGCTGGTTAAATTCAGTGTTACACGAGAGTACGGGGTGTTCACCTTTTGAAATTCGCTATGGAAGGAAGCCTTCCGGCGAGATAGCAGAAATGATAGGCGTAGATCCGGGTGAGGGTCGCTCCACGGAGTATTATCTTCTGTTGGCCAGGGATAATTTAGTAAAATCAGGTGAACAGAGGAAAAGCCGACAGAAGGGAGTTTTCGATGAACTGGACGTAGGAAGCAAAGTTTTGTTGCGAACGCCACTGCCATCTTGCACTATGGAAGGACACATGTCCAAACTATTTCTTTTGTTTAAGGGGCCATATGTGATTGAGAGACGCGTAGGGAAAAGCGCATATTCGTTAAAAGACGAGGAAGGGAATATACTAGGGACATATAATATCCACAATTTGAGAAAGTACATGGCTAAAAAGTGAACTTTGTTGCAAGAAGAATACTTCAAGAATTGCGTGTGAAAGTGCTTACGACACCTTAAGGTGTATATTTTGAAGATAGCTAAGACATAGCTCAGAGAGCAAATGATCTCTCAGTGTATAAAGTGTTGCGTTGAGCTATGATTCAAGGGGCAACCCAGAAATCTATTCTTTAGGGGCACAGGACAAAAAAACAAAAACAAAACAATTAACTCAGAATAATTGCAAGAAGAGTGCCAATATGCAATGTGTGAAGGGTAAAATGTATATTTGATGTATATATGTAGTGTATTGGATATATGTTTAGGATATTTATTGTTTTTATATGTTTACAGGAAATGGTTGTAATTTCATAATTCATGCATTCATTATGAAATTAGAGGGGCGTTTGTAATGGATATATGATCCATTACAATATAACCTGGATCAAGCATTGTATGCTTATTATATGAGTTCATTTATTGTGACGTTCATGTCAAAGCTTGATGTATGTTGTTTATTTATTCGTGTCTGGGGAAGGGATGGTGACCATTTCATTATTGTCAAATTGTATCTATAGCTTAAGGAAATGTAATTTATGAGACTTTGGGCATATTGTTTAGTTAGAGTGTATATTTAGAATGACGGGGACGGGACAAGAATATGACAATGAAGAAACCCTTTCTTTTTAAGTTTATTTGAAGGCACGGGTGATCGTCGCCTACACCTGTTTGAACAATAGATGTTTTCGAGTTGGAGTACAAGGGTTGGTGCCTGACCATAAATCTTGAAGACTGCAAATGTAAGAAGGGCTCCAAGGGAGTTTATGACACTCGCCACTACATTGAATAGAGCTTACGAGGCTCATTGTATCTTAATGGAGATATAAATCCTTCATCATGTCTCAAGTCCGTCACAGGTCATCTGGTTGAAGCAATTAAGGCCTGATGAATGTGTATTGTGTCAAGAAAGGAAGATTTGGTAAACAACAACAGACACCTATATAAGATGGGACTTGACAACCATGGTATCCAGTCTATAGCCAGTTTCACTCAAATCGAGCTAGTCTAACTCAGTGCAGCCAGTATGGTCCAGGTCCATTCCAGTATCGTTCCGCAGTGGGCGTTAGTGAGCCGCCAATATTGAAGCCCTCATTCTCAATACTTCGCTGGGAGCCGAAGTCAGCCAACCAGCCAGTTTCCAAGACATAACAGGGGTTATGCATACACCAATGCCGATCATCGAAACAGGTATTAACTTTTACAACTGTCTACAAGTCCTCGTCATTAGGAAGATTAGCAGTCAATACTAGAGTAAATGTTCTAAGTCTCTATTGTGGATATTATACGAATTAATTACCGATCATCTTTTATTCCTGCATGTAACAAGCCAATATGGCCCAGTGTTGCATTTTCCATGAAAAGAGTTGGCATGAGTAAGTTTCATTACCCCACACCTGAGAGAAGAGTTGTGTTAATTAGGAAGGAGCAAGCCGAGGTTAAATTGTTCATCTTTCCACCTAAATAGTGGATGGCGCCCATGGCAATACAAAGTGTATGTCGTCCGTTAGTGGACCAATGTTGTTTATTAATTAGTAGCCGTTACACCACGCTCTACCGATGCCAGCGAGGCATGAGGGAAAACATAGGATTATTGCCGTTTCGAAATGTTGCACCGTTTCAATATGGACGGTGGCAAAAGTTATGTTTCAATTCAATAGCAGGCGCCTTCGCGTCCCACCCGGGCAACAGGTGTCCTTGGCAGGTTGCATATTCACCCTTGCCCACATTCATGCTGCTAAATTTTCGCGTTCAATTCCGAGTTTATTTACTCAGACAAATACATTTTACTCATACGAAGGATGTGTAACCAGCTATTATAATAATTATTATTATTTCAAAATAATTATATAAAAAACATTTTTCTATGTTTATGCAAAATTTCAGCCAAATTGGTGAGTAGTAGAAAGATAGACTAGACTATTATATATACGAGTACTATTAATATACGGTAGATATGACCCTCCTGCAAATTAACTAGCTCCCTTAGAGACACAGCATAACAATGCCCTGCACCTATGGCTGGCTGTAGGTTTGTTAAAACACTGTAATTAAGTGCGAGATCTCGATTTCCAGCAGCTATAGCAAGCTTTTAATCAGTTGTAATTACCGTACTTGGATGATAAGACGTTAATGTGTCATTAATACGTTATCGACCACTAGAGAACTCGGAATGATTGAAGTAAGGATCACAGCGTCAACCTGAATGAGGATCTTTCCTGCGATTCTTTTGCCTCATTCCGGTTATACTGTATGTTGAGATATTTGTGTGTTCGAGTCTTCAGTCTTTTAACTGGTTTGATGCAGCTATCCATGCCTCCCTGTCCTGAGCTAATCGTTTCAGCTCTACATAGCCGCCAAACCTACAACCGAGGCAATCTGACATATTCGAACCTTGGTCTACCCCTACAGTTATTGTCCTCAACCCTTTCTTCCATAACTAAGCTTGCTATTCCTGGGTGTCGTAGTATGTGTGTACTACCAAACTATCTCTTCTCTTCATTAGCAGTCGCCAGAAACATCTCTCCTCTCCCAATCGTCTTAATACCTCTTCATTTGTAACCCTATCTACCCATCTGATATTCATCATTCTCCTGCAACACCGCATTTCAAACGCTTCAATTCTCCTCTTTTCTGCTGCACCAATAGTCCAAGTTTCACTTCCATAGAGTGCCACGCTCCAGACAAAGGCCTTCAAAAATGACTTCATAATACCTAAATCTATATTCGATATCAACAGATAACTTTTCTGTAGAAATGCTTTCTTAGCCAGAGCCAACCAACAATTTTATCACTTTTGCTTCGTCCATTAGTGGTTATTTTGTTTCTACCCCCCAAGAAAGAGTGGAAGGGAGCTGGCCACCCGCCTAATATTCCTCTTCGCTTCCTAATGACATCCCCTTCCTCCAACGGGCCGTCAACTATAGTAGTAGGACGTGGGTTGGAGACTAGGAGACCCCAGCTGTAAGCCCGGCATCGTTTTCACTGACTTCTTCCTGGCTTCTCTGTGGCTATTCTCAACTCATGTTCTCTTCCAGTCCCGATGATATCAGGGTATCGCGGCGTACCTGAGCTCGTTAAATCGTGCACCACGACCGCGCGGGCAGCTGCAGCAAGTCCGGGGATCGTAGGTTAGAATCCCGGCGCTGACAGAGGCTATCCTGAATGTGGCTTTTCCCCGGGCTTTTCCACACTCCCTCCAGGCAAATGCCGGGATAGTACCTTATTTCTAGTCCCGGGGCACGTATTTTACCCCTCTCACCACAAACATACAGGTTATCAGACACCTTCAACACACACCCAACTTGACGGGGCTCATGACTAAGATGTCCCAAGCCCCTAAATTGAATTATTAACAACAACAAATGTATCAGGGTATACGAGGCATAGGGTGTCTTTCATTTTTCGCCTTAATTTGTCGTTGTCTTTTCTTTCCTGATTCATTTTTAGCCTATTTTCATTTTATGAAAAAATAGGCTTATGAGATCACCTTTTGTCCGTGTGTGTGTGTGTGTCCCTCCCTAATAACTTCTAAACGGCTGGAGCGATTACAATAAAACTAGGTAAGATCAGAGCACTATTCTGGCCGACCCCGACCGTGCCCTTCAAATTTTATTGTGTGTCACCAATCCAACATGGCGGCTGTGCGAAATATTTCACCAGCATTCAGTATCTCCGAAACTATTACCGATATCGCCCTGAAATTGTGTACGGTGATAAAGGGCACTACTAGAAGTTCACCTATGAGACTTTCAAAAACCTGGTGACTACAAAACCAACATGGCGGCCAAGCGAAGTTGAAACATTTTAATAGACTTTTCTCGTGATTTAACTCTCTGAGCGCAGTGAAATGTGGTGCAGTAAATGATTTTACATATTGTAATGCACTGGCATCTAATTTAGTTCAATTGTTTACATAACCTCAAGATGGCGGCTGTGCGAAATTTTAAAATTAACTTTTTATTTCTTGTGTCGTAATCATGCGATCGAAGTGAAAGTTTGTATAATGAATCTAGGCAATAATTGTCCTTGAATGGTAGGCTACATAACTCTATGGCCTATACATATAACAATCCAAAATGGCGAGAATCCGAAATATTTAGTCGGTTCTCAATATCTATGAATCTTTTACAGCAATCAAACTGATTTTTTTTATGTTCATAGAGGCTATGAACATATGTTTACCTATAGGACATTCAGTAACCTGGTGAGCACAAATCCAACATGGCAGCGACGCGAAGTATAAATATTTAAATGGACGTTTCTCGCGAATTAACTATCCGAGTGCAGTGAAACGTTAAATGCTTATACAAATGTTAATCCATTGGCATCTAATTTATTTCAATTGTTTGCATTATCACAAGATGGCAGACGTGCAAAATTTTAAAATCTAGTTTTTACTTCTTGTGTTCTAATCATGCGATTGAAGTTTGAATACCACACGTACACAATAATCTTAATGTAATAGTACAAAAATAAACATCCAACCTGGCGACCATCTGAAATATTTAGACGGTTCTCAATATCTACGAATCTATCACAACCTTCAAACTGAAATTTTGTATGTTGATAGAGGCAATTAACATGAGTAGGATATATGAAAATAGGCTGTATAGTTCTTCACGGATCTACTTGGTCGTTGTTGTTATTGTTGATGGTGATACATTTAGGGGCTTAGCGATATCGTGGTCATGTAGTTCCGTGCACATGGGTATGTGTGGAATTTGTATGAAACGTGCCGTGTCTTTGTGATGGCTGTATTAGTGTGTGTATTTGTATTTGGGGCTAGGATTTGGAAGGAGGTGGCCGGGGCCTTAAGTTAGGAACTATCCCGGCATTTACCCGGAGTAGAAGTGGGAAACCACTTCCAAGATGGCTGAAGTGGTAATCGAACCCACCTCTTCTCAGCTTTGCCTCAAGAGGCTGAGTGTACCCCGTTCCAGCCCTGAGACCAGAATTAAATTTCTTGGCGGAGTCGGGAATCGAACCCGGACAGCTAAGAATGCTAGCCACTGCACCACAAGGCGGAATAAGAATGTAGTTTGGTTTAGTAACTGATCATCAGTGTGAACTGCACCTATTCTAGCTCTGACAAAATGAACTGAGCCTGCCAACTGCAAATCCAGCATTGCCAACTTCGTAGGCCGACTGGACTGAACGATCGGCTCGAGAAGATCGTAAATTGTGTCGCAGGATTGTGTGCAGAGTTAAATTTATATTTCAACATGTCACCTCCCCCACCACCCTTCTCTCTATTCAGTTTGAATACGTTTTTAAGTACCGGTATAATAAATAATTCCTTTAAATGTAGCCGTGTGTTTAGACTGCAGTATTATTAGCCTACGATACAGTGATCGTAATAATTTCATTAACAAGTTTTGTGGTCTTCTTCTTGTACATTATTTTTCTATAATTCAATTTTCAACTATAGGCTATTCATCGGGAGCATTTTAACAATCTTCTCTCAATAACTGTATTTGTTACTACTGTATTTCATTTGTCTAAATCAACTAGGCTACATATTTGTGTTCCTCTAGTTTTTACTTATTTAGCGTTTTGTTACTTCTCTGGTGGTAAAGCCGATTTTTATTTCATTTTTGAACTCACACGTATGGTCTTCATGCGTTTTCATTTCAATTTAAAAATTATATTTTTGGCATTTTTTCAGCATCTCAGTTTGATAAATTTTAATAAACTCTATCAATTTCAATGGGAATTTGTAGTGACTGCATAGGGGAGGGAGTTATGCGGGTAGACGATCAGGCCAGTAAATGAGTAAAGAAGGAATTTAATTCCCTTTAGACCACCGCCAAAATGAAAAAATAACAAATGACGTCATACAGAAAATCAGCGTAGAACGTGCACAGCTCGGGTTCCTGTGGTCATCACCACAACCACCATCACAGTATTGTGCTGCCTAGCCTACAGATTGCGGGATGAAGCGTGGTCTCCACGTCAGTTACTTCTCGGCCGTTAATCTTGTTTTCCATGATTGGGGCGCTATCTCGCTGTCAGAAAGCTACTCAATTGTCCTCACAAGGCTGAGTGCCCCTCCTGGTGGGAGGCAGGCGCGCTACCCCAACTCAACGGGGCCGGCATTCTGTTGTTGATAGTTGTTATTTAATAATTGAAGGACTTGTTATATCGTGGCCATTAGGCCCGTGTAGTTGGGAGTGTGTAAAATATGTCTAATGACCTCTGTTAATGTAGTGTCTGTATTTGATTTTGGGGGTTAGGGTTGGGACGGAGGTGGCTAGGATAGCTGAGGTGGGAATCGAGCTCTTTTCCGCTGTCCTCTCGGGGCTGAGCGAACCCCGTTCAAGCCCTCAAACCAGAATTACATTTCTTAGCGGAATCAGAAATTGAACCCGGGGACAGAGGGATGGCAGCTATTAACGATAACCACTACACTACGAAGCGCCCTCTCACACATCAATTGTGTTCCCTTCAGGGAAATCAAAATAATTGCCTTGCTCTTTAGTAGATTGCGTGACATCACATTATCTCATTTCGAAAAAATGATTCGGATAGCTCATCTCAGTATTACCAGCGTTTCGCCCCAGTGTGCCATTGGAATCGTCAGTTGGTATGGTACATCTCACCAAGGAACTTCGGATCACATTATCTGGCTGTGATCCTACTTATTTATTTGGAAAAATTAACCCATCCGAAAATAATTTCTGTCTACGTCCTTGCTCGAACATTCCGGCACGCTCCCATGGGGGTTTCACTTGCCCAAGGTTTGGAATCGCTGTGCTGATCATAATTTTCTACGATCTACAACCCTACAAGGTCTGCTTCGTATATCGCCAAGGGATATTCGCTCGGTGTGAACTGGATCGTTCCCCGACCTCTCCTTATCTTCATGTTCCTAAATCGCAAACCACATCCGTTGTGAGAGGAAAGCGGTATCTTACGCTTTATATTCAGCATAGTCCACAGCGATATTAAATATTTCAGCTAAACAGGGACATAGCCAGAATCTATGAATTAGGTAACGGTGCCGACTTCAACCGGAGGCATTTTCTGCCCCCTCGGGTTAAATATTATTGAAGGGACCTGAATCTCATTAATTCCAGGACAAGTTTCTTATTTCTAACACTTTCGTGGCGATACAGTTCATGTACACTAAACTTTTTCGAGCGGCTTCGGTGGCATAGTTGGTAGCATGCTGACTTCTATGTCCAAGATCGCGGGTTCAAACCTGGCCGAGGTCGTCGGATTTTTTTAAAGAGCGAATAAAATTCCTCAGTATGTCATAGATTTATGGCATGTAAAAGAACCTTCCACTAACTACAATTGTGTGAAGCTAAATGTGTAGGTTAGATTTAATTAAAGCTCTTAAAGTTTCAATGTTCGCCGCCAGGTGCCGGTTGGGATGGCAACTAGTAGCCAAGTTCACTGCTAGGTCTCCTTGACGGTAGCACTTGGTAGCAAAAGTAGGAACTTCTTGAAATTGATCATCTGCAGTCCTTACCTGAATCACAGGTAACACACATTAATATAGCCATCAAAATTAACACCGGTTATCAGACAGAATCAACACACACACACGGAGATACATGACCGCATTGTCGCAGCCCCTAAACTGAGGAACCAACCAAACTTTTTTGTTACACCACGTCATATTGCACTTACCGAAATTTCCACTACTACTATAATAGTTTTGCTACCACGTGGCAGCTTTTCAGAGGTAGAGAGTGTGGCTGTAATTATTCGAACCGGGGATGGGGTAGGTGTCCCAGGACATTAGATAAAGTACTTTCCCGCATTTTCCAGGAGGGAGTGTGGCAAAACCATACTCAGAATAGCCCCACTGTGATAGTCTGGATTCGAACCTTCGATCTCCGCACTTGCTGCAGCTCCTTGTCGCTGTCGTGGTGAGTGATTTTTATGTGATGACACGATGACTGTGGGAGTGTAACTGTCAAAATTAGGAAGGTCGCTATCAGCGCCAGGATTCGTAAGGTATATTCTATCTTCCACCTAGCGGCTTCGGTGGCGTAGTCGGTAGCATGCTGAACTGCTATGCCCAAGATAGCGGGTTCAAACCCGGCCGAAGCCGTCGGATTTTTTAAGAGCGTTAAAAATCCTTCAGTATGCCTTCCTTCGGAGGGGAAGTAAAGCCGGCGGTCCCATGTCATAGATTTATGGCATGTAAAAGATCCTTTCACAGACTAAACTTGTGTAAAGCAAAATTTGTTAGGTTAGATTTCGTCAGAACGCTCTATCAAAGTTCCAACGTTCACCACTAGGTATCATTGATATCTGGTGGCGAAAGTTGGAACTACTTGAAAATGAACGGAACTTGTAGCTCACCCTTTAGGGTATCCGCGGGAAGTAGCTACAAGACTTAGGCGAGCCGAACATGTCCTCGGACACTCCCGGCACTAAAAGCCATACGATAAATAAATAAATAAATAAATAAATAAATAAATATCTTCCACCTCCCCCTTGCCTTGTGGAGTATATATCACTTTACAGGGTTGAATGTTATGAATTATAACATTTGTATGATACGCCACTTAGGTGATAAATGGAGCTGTACGGCTCCTACAGAGTTAAATTGAATGAGATGTTGCCTTGATCACGTTCTCAAGAGTGGGGATTTTTATTGAAACATCTCAGAAAAGGTTAATTCTAGGACCTTAAAATATGATTTTTGGGGTGCCTTTTGGACCTGCTAACTATTGTCTCTCACATTGAGGATCATAAAAAAAGTTGTATCTGTCTGTAATGTAAAGTTTTGAAGCCATTCATTCAGTGTTGCCTATACAAACTGTCAGTTGTTAACTCTTCACTCGGTCAACACGAATTTGTCCAATGACTGGGCGGGGTGCAATGTATATAATATATACATATTTTTAGCCTATTTTCATTTTATGAAAAAAAAAAATAGGCTTATGGGATCACCTTTTGTCCGCGTGTGTGTGTGTGTGTGTATGTGTGTGAGGTGTATGTGTGTCCCTAATAACTTCTAAATGGCTGGAGCGATTACAATGAAACTCAGTGAGATCATAGCACTATACCGGCCGACCCCAACCATGTCCTTCAAATTTTTTGTGTCTTACCAATCCAACATGGCGGCTGTGCGAAATATTTCACCAGCATTCAGTATCTCCGAAACTATTACCGATATCGCCCTGAAATTGTGTACGGTGATAAAAGGCACTACTAGAAGTTCACCTATGAGACTTTCAAAAACCTGGTGACTACAAAACCAACATGGTGGCCAAGCGAATCTGAGACATTTAAATAGACTTTTCTCGCGATTTAACTATCCAAACGTAATGAAACTTGGTACAGCAAATGTTTATACACATTGTAATGCACTGAAGTCTAATTTAGATCAATTGATTACATAACCTCAAAATGGTGGCTGTGCGAAATATTTCACTGACATTCTATATCTCCGATGAAACATTTTAATAGACTTTTCTCGTGATTTAACTCTCTGAGCGCAGTGAAATGTGGTACAGTAAATGATTTTACATATTGTAATGCACTGGCATCTAATTTAGTCCAATTGTTTACATAACCTCAAGCTGGCGGCTGTGCGAAATTTTAAAATTAAGTTTTTATTTCTTGTGTCGTAATCATGCGATCGAAGTGAAAGTTTGTATAATGAATCTAGGCAATAATTGTCCTTGAATGGTAGGCTACATAACTCTATGGCCTATACATATAACAATCCAAAATGGCGAGCATCTGAAATATTTAGACGGTTCTCAATATCTATGAATCTTTTACAGCAATCAAACTGATTTTTTTTTTTTATGTTCATAGAGGCTATGAACATATGTTCACCTTATAGGACTTTCAGTAACCTGGTGAGCACAAATCCAACATGGCGGCGACACGAAGTATAAATATTTAAATGGACGTTTCTCGCGAATTAACTATCCGAGTGCAGTGAAACGTTGCACGTTAAATGCTTATACAAATGTTAATCCACTGTCATCTAATTTATTTCAATTGTTTGCATAATCACAAGATGGCAGCTGTGCGAAATTTTAAAATCTCGTTTTTACTTCTTGTGTTCAAATCATGCGATTGAAGTTTGAATACCACACGTACGCAATAATCTTAATATAATAGTACAGAAATAAAAATCCAACCTGGCGATCATCTGAAACATTTAGACGGTTCTCAATATCTACGAATCTATCACAACCTTCAAACTGAAATTTTGTATGTTGATAGAGGCAATTAATATGAGTAGGATATATGAAAATAGGCTGTATTAGTTCTTCAAGGAACTACTTGTTTAAATTGTGAAGCAACTCTATGCTGACATAAAATTATCCTTTTTATGTTGATAGGAAATTTTTGTATGTTGATAGAGGCAATTAACATGAGTAGGATATATGAAAATAGGCTGTATAGTTCTTCAAGGAACTACTTGTTTAAATTGTGAAGCAACTCTATGCTGACATAAAATTATCCTTTTTATGTTGATAGGAACTCAGGATCATAAGTTATATTATGTACTGTATATTGAAACAAAAGCCCTCACTCACTCACTAATTATCCCACATATCAAATAGCTATAAAGCCAAAATTTGGTATACCTCTATGTACACAGAGGAAGTGGAAGTCTATGGCATCCGATTACTTAGTTACTATATTTACAGAAATACAGTAAGTTCATCGAAAACCTAACATTTTGATGATTGCATTACCATATCATTGGGGTCCCAACTTGACTATAGCTCCTTTCATTTATTGGTACAGATTTAAAGAGGTATGAGTCAGCAAAGTAATTCTGTCAAATTGCTCAATACACTCAACCTTCCGAGAATGCAAACTCACTAAATTATGTTGAAAGTTGGTGTCACAATGATATTCTTGTGTATTTTGAATCCCCCGCATAGAGACCACAGTTTTAACGTGATGTTGAGATCAGTCGAAGGATTGACTATCCCCGATTTTGAACGGCTTCAATTCACGTAAAAGTTTGGTTCTTGAATGTCTATGAACATGTCTTAGGGGTGATCTCTGATGTCTGGTGGCATAAGACCCTGAACTGTCTTTTCCATGGACTGTTTCCGGTCACATGGTCAAAGATCAATTGTTTGGGAATGTTGTAATATTAACACCTGAATGGGGAACTGTTTACAAGACATCATTCCACTTATGCTCTGCTCATTGTTGATCTTTTTTAAACATTTATTTAATGGATTTTTTATGTTGTTGTGGTTGTAAGCTAGCAATGCCATCTTGTTTTAAACTAAAGTACCGTGGTAGTTATTTTATAGTTTGTAAGGTCATGGTTGTTCAAAGATTACATTTTCTATCCTCTGTTTCTTTATCATAAATAGTTACCATACAAACCATTACTTTCAGAGCTTCATTTATAATTATTTAGGTAGCCATACATTAAGTTAGTTATTGTTTTTTTACGGGGTGGGACAGTCTATTAAATAATATACACTGGTACCGTAGTTACTTAACAGGTAAAAATGTAACTACATTATGAATATGTGACAGTTCTTGGCTGGTGAATATCAAAGGTGGTTTGAGCAAAGCAGATTTCAACACATCATACGACGACAGGAAAGGAAGCAAATGATGATTTGACTACAATTCTGGTTGTCAGACAACTAAAACAACATGAGTTGAGCGACCATAGAGATAAAACTGTTCATTTTTCTCAAGACTGTAAAGCAAAGCAAAGAAGCAGATAGAGAATGTTTCTCACTCACCCTAAACAAAGAGCACCTATGGAGCTCCACAATAATACAAATCCAGCAGCTATCCAAAACATAGTCTTCATATTAAATACACCTGCAATAATGCCACCAATGAGACAGCCCAGTCCGTAACCAAGGGCATGCCCGTGAGAAGAGCCTGCAACATTGAGTAGTCCCTCACAGCATCCTCTGAGCGGCGCCAACAGCAGTAAGAGCCACGCTGACTCTATAAGAGTTATTGCACACAGCTGAATGGACAGAAACACAAGACCAACCATGATGGTGGCACTTGGGTTCTTGGACAACTTTATTCCAAGTTCTTTCTTCCAACTTGATTGGAAGACTTTCTCATTTAAAATATCCTGTTCAGATTCATCTGTAGAATTATCACTATGTTCGATATCTTTGGATTCAGCACACTGACGTAACCATATAATAATAGGTATTTCCACAAATGTACTTAGAGTGTAGTAACCACAGTAGAGGAACTCATAGTTGAATGGAAAACCTTGAACACCATCAATGTGCCACAATACAAACTCAAAATAACATGCTGAGCCCATGCCAGTGACGACTGAAGTTAGCGATCCACACATTCTGTAAGAGTACAAGCAAATGATTGTGGCGTTATGAACATTTTAAAATATTATAGTTAAGAACAAACAGGAATTTTAAAATCATCTAGTCAAATGAATCAGATGTTCAACTGAACCAATTGTAGCTTTCAAGCTATTGAAGTATTAGTGATGAATGGAAATTAGTGGCTGAGGGCTTAATCTTTTATATAGGCTACAGAGATGGATATGTTTTTAAATTATCCTTCAATAAGCCCCATATGATGGAGAAACATTTAAAGGAAGTTAATTCAATTAATTTCTATTTCCTTTATTTCCAATGCCTTGAAGAAATACTAACCTCTGGAGAAGAGTGTCATGTTGATGGCTGGTATCCACCTTTGGAGGTGGCTTTGATGGTTTTCTCTTTCGAAAATGTGCGATAATTTTCCTTGAGGGAATTGGCAAGAGGAAGAGAGCCATGAGTAGGGTGATAAAGTAAATGAGAGCGGAAAGAAGAGGATGGAAGGTGAGCTGATAGAGACATGGCGATGACACAGTTAGTACTGCCAGTATTGGACAGCCGACTACTCCCCATGACAGCAGCGACCACACAGTCAGACTGCTACGCTCCATCTCACCTTCAAAGAAACCTTCACAGCATGGTTTTATTGATGAGGAGAACATTTCAAAAAATGTTACCAACAGGAGAACTGTCAAAAATGTTTCTGTAAATGATCCTCCTTCTGATATAATGCGTGATAAAATTGCTACTTCCTTCACTGTATTATTTTCAAACATATCATTAGCTTCGAATGAGAGAAGGGTACGCAAAATGATCTGCTTGGCACTTTTATTGTTATTGGAAAGATTATTAACAGCAATACCATTATCTTCTGTTTCTCCATTAAGAGTAAGTTTCAGAGGTGTCTCCATGGTATCAGTGTTCCAGTTCAAATCTTGTAAATATTCTTCAGAAGAATTTATGATTCCCTGGTGTACATTAGCTAAAATTGAATTTGTAACTTCTACTTTCGTTGTTTGGTATGGTAATCTTCGCATTTTTTTGCCATGTGTGACAATTGATTGATGCTTTACAATACCAAAAGGTATTTCCTCATTAATATCTTTCTTTTTGATAATTCTTCTACTTTTAGAGGGTAGATACTGGCCAACTGGATTATCTTTCTTCACACTGTAACGTACTTGTCGAGTTATATCTCTCACAGTTCTTGATTTATTCTCAGGCTGAATGTGGTGATAACGATACTGATTCTGAAAATCCTTTGAAGCATCATATTTTTGCTGGAGTAAATGACTAGAATGTTTGTTAAATCTACTAACATTCACTAATTGTTGGGAATTAATTAAGAATATTTTTGACAATTTCTTCCAATCATTCACATCAATAATCTGGTTGTTATGGTCTTGTTTGCTGTTATCTTTTGGTACATTATTTTGAGTTGAAGGAATCGTTAATACATTCATTCTGTTAGGTTCTTCTTGAACCCTACTCCTTGGTGCTGAAACATGGAAATCATTTTCTTGTGGTGATGCAAACTTGGAGTCACTTTTGTTGACAAAATTACTTTTCAATGTCTTATTACTGCTTCTATAAATTTTGTCCTTTACAAGATTATTGGAGAGAAAATGCTTCTTTACTTCATCTTGATTTATGTTTTCAACTTTCCTGTGAAGGGCTTTACCTGCATGACTTGATGGAGATTCCATCTGGGGATAAATGACAGAGCTTGTTAAACTATTAGAATTGTTGATTAAGCCATGCCTTTGGAACTCGGGCAGATTATTAGATTCTCTCCTATCACTGAAGATGGATGCAATCTCATCACTTTTTACAGCAGTAGAATTATTTAAATGATTGATGGAAGTATTGAACTGAGAATTATGCAGATTATTTTTCTTGTTTGTTGGAAAATATTTATTTATCGATTCACTATGTTCTTCTGTTTTTTTATAACCAATGTTCTCTACATTTTCAATTTTAAATTGGGGCATTTGAACCACTGTAATTACATGCTTGGATTCTGGAATTTTACTTGAAATATTTGTTTTGTGCTCCTCATTGCTCTTTCCTGGGAATGGGAATGTTTGTAGAATGCCGCTGTTGTTTTTTGAGTATATTGTGGTAACACTGACTCCAGATTCATTTGTATTCTCTTCATACTTCATCTTATTTGAAGTAATACTAAACTTAGTAATAGATTTACCACCTCTACAATGGGTAACATTATAAGAAACGCCACTCGGAGGAACATACATTAAGCATGCACATGCTGTCAATGTGATTGCCAAAGATACAGAAACAAATGACCGTTTCCATTTTCTGTTAGGCAGCCGCTTACTCAAAAAAGTCCACAGAGCTATAAAAAATATGGTTGTCCAACTCTTAACACATTGTATCAACCCTACTTCAAACAGTCTTAGTCCCAAATATTTTAAATACAGGGAAAGGAAAGCAAACACACAGTTATGTGCCACTGATATAATGACCAGAAAAACAAACATTATCGTTCGTGAATATAACAAACTTTGTGTATTCATGATCAAACATATGAATAATTTAAAATCCTCTGGCTGGATGTGATATGGTGGGCTACAACAAAAGTCCACAATTTATTTCCTGAGTGGCAATATGCCACAAAATAATGTTCTGGTACCGGTACCAAAGAAAACAAAATTATCGTAAATATAATTCTCATAAATAACACGGGAATTAGGGCTCTACTTCATGATAGCTTATAATATCACTGGGTTTAAAGGCATGTGTTTATTACACTGAACGGCGCAAGAACGAATTTAAATAGCCCGCACTTGCTGAATGATGACAACCTACAGATCGCACATATACCATAATGTTCAACTAAGCGTTCCGGGGGAAGTTAAGAATGTAAGTATTATTATGTCTCCTCCTGTGGAAGATTACCGTTCGTTACACTTGCGTATGGTATAAACGACCGTCCGACCGACACTGAATAATCAAACATTGTGGTTTTGTGTTTACGGAAGTGACAGTGGTGTCGACAGTGGGTGTGCCGCTGCGTGGTAGGCAATTGTTCAGATATGAGATTGAAAAACTTATAAGCGATCGTCGGCAGTGACGAGATTTTGCCACGATGGCCGAGACCGGTGTAAACATTGCGAATTTGACCGAGGATCAAAGTGAAAAGCCACAAATGGAGGTATATTACATCAATATGAAGTATATCTAAGATAACTGCATGCTGTGACAGTATGTTACTGTTATGGGTTGTCGATCGTAAACGTCACTAGAAGTTCTCGTCTGCTACGTTTGCATTTTAAAAGGACAAAAACAACTCTTGTGCATGAAATGTATAGTTAAAAGTCAATGTTTACTTGTTTACACGATGATCCATAAAGCTTTATTCTTTATTTTTTATTTTTTTATGCTTATTGAATAATTGGCATTAATGCTGAAAAAAATATTTACATGACATTTTGCTGGTTACTTTTATTTTCTCTTGCGTTTTTATCGCGAAAATATCAATAATGTTTATATCTAACTGCAAAGACACATCTGTAGCTGAAATATTTTACAGCTCTATTTTATGTTTCAGCTAAATTCTCAAACTGCAGTTGCTGACATTGAATTTCAAGCTTCACAAGTGATTGAACGATTAGAAGAGGCAATAGAAAAGGCAGAAGATGGTGGGGAAGGACCCAACAGTGGTCAAGCGTGGAGGAATTCTCATGGATTTTTGCCTACAACTTGCAAATCTACAGAAGAAATTCTTACTGTGATAGAGGTGAATATGTTCATGGGCACTGATATATTCAGTAGGCCCACGCTAGGCTACATCTTAATACCGTATATGATGTTTCTAGATATCAGTCTGCTTTCTTAAAATAATTCTACTCATCTCTATAGCTGAGCATGTTATACATGATCCACATTGAGGACTATAACTTAGTTGTATTTTCCATAGAAGCAATCTGACGTTTCGGCACCACTGTACAATAACAGATCATGCGCAGGGCTTGTTGCCATGGAAACCATACAGTGCTGCCAATTTGAATTATGCTAACTAGCCACATGTTTTTCGCCGACCAGACACTTGTTTGTCTGGATAGTTGATTTTTATCAGTTAAATACTTGCTCTTATAGGATTTGTAATTTATTATGGTCTATTAACTTATGTAAGTTATTTAATAATTGAAAAGGCCGAAGAATTCAATCTTCTGCTCTAGGCCTACTTCAGCAAAGCTTTTGACATGGGGCCAATAACCTCGATGTTAGGCCCCTTAAAACAACAATTATCATCATCATCTTTTGACACGGTCGAGCATCAAATCATATTTCAAGCTCTAGAAATACAAGGAATGGAGTCCAAATACATTTGCATACTAAAAGTAACTTAACATCTACAACCAAAGCTTTCCCAAGGTGAAAACAGAAACAGAAGGCAATCCATTTCGTCTGGAACGAGGAGTATGCCAGGGTGATCCAATCTCGCCCAAACTAATTACACGTGTTTTGGAGGACATATTTAAGAAGCTATTTATTTATTGTATGGCTTTTAGTGCCGGGAGTGTCCGAGGACATGTTCGGCTTGCCTGAGTCTGTAGCTGCTTCCAGCGGACACCCTTATTAGGGTGAGCTACAAGTTAAGTATAATAGGTAAAATTTTCGCCCAATCAATAATTTTAAATACCTTTGAGCTATAAGTACCGTTCAATTTCATTGTAGTTCCAACTTTCACCACCAGATATCAATGATACCTAATGGTGAACATTGGAACTTTGATAGAGCGTTCCGACGAAATCTAACCTAACAATTTTGCTTTACATAAGTTTAGTCTGTGAAAGGATCTTACTTGCCATAAATCTATGACATGGGACCGCCGGCTTTACTTCCCCTCCGAAGGAATGCATACTGAAGGATTTTTAACGCTCTTAAAAAATCCGCCGACTTTGGCCGGGTTTGAACCTGCTATCTCGGGTACAGCAGTTCAGCATGCTACCAACTACGCCACCGAAGCCGCTGAAATGGAATAATGGATATGGTATAAACATAGATGGAAACTGTCTAACAAATCTGAGATTCGCAGACAATGTAGTATTTTTCGCTAAAACGCCCAAAAACTTCAAACAATGCTACAACAACTCAACACACAAAGTAAAGAAGTACAGACCTATCAATGAGCACATCCAAAACACAATTAATGATAAACAGAGCTGAAACTCCAGTATCAGTGGAAGAAAGAACACTCCCAGAGTACATACAGTACATATAGGGCAACAAATCTCCTTCAAGGACAAGACAGACAAAGAAATAAAAAGGAGGATTGCTCTGGCATGGAAGAAATTCTGGTCCCTACAATTTATACTTCTGGACAAAAAGTTGAACAGAAGATGAAATTTGAGATTCTAGAATCCTGCACCTTCCCAACATTAATATGCAATACCCAAACGTGGTTAGCAACGAGAAGACAAATGAATTCTCTACAAGCGTGCCAAAGAAAGATGGAACCTAAGATGTTGGGAATAACGCAGAATCTCATATGAACAACTATCAAAACTGTCAGCAATACCAGATATTGCAGAAAAGTTGACTAGGCAGAAATGGAAATGGGGAGGTCATATTGCGAGGATGCAAGACATCAGATATACACACAAGACTACCATATGGGACACAAGAATGGGAAAGCGTCAGAGAGGGAGACCAAGGCGGCGATGGTCCAACTTCTATTCTGCGAGGGCAGGCCCACAATAGACCAGCGCAGGAAGAAGCTGGAGCACATGGAAGACAGACTGCTGAACGTGTCAAAGTAATTAAAGTCAAATGAAACGTTAGTAAATCCATGAAAGAAAACTTTTTAAGTTACCATGTACAAACCTAATGCGAGTAGCTCACCACATTAGCGAAGTAAGAGCTACCCTGTATGTAGGAAGCCTTTGCCCTTCTAGGGACATTCAGGCTATTATTATTATTACTGTGTATTTAATTACCACCACTTGGTATAGCGACTAGAAGAGGTCCGGGTTCGATTCCAGGATCTACTAAGAAATATAATTCTGGTCTGAAGACTGCAGCGGGGTATACTCAGCCTCGTGAGGCAAAACTGAAAAAAGGCGGGTTTGATTCCCACCTCGGCCATCCTAGAAGTGGTTTCCCATTTCTACTCCGGGCAAATGCCAGTATGGTTGCTAACTTAAGGCCAAAGCCTCGCCTCAATTACAAATACACACACTGATACAGACACCGCAATAAAACAGATTATCATACAAATTTCACACACACTCTACTACACAGGTCTGAAGCTCCTAAATGAAACATGTAATACAGGGTCTTTATTTTTGCTTGGCAAGGACTTTCTTGCTCCACCAGTGACGCCTCAGTTGCCGGCTGCCGCGTGTACGTATGTACGGCAGGGTTGGTGCTTACAATCAGTATAATGCATTTTTACTCACCATGCTTACAGTAGATGCTGAAAATGTTCCCCATCTGCTGCCAAACATAATCGGCATCTACTTATGAAGTTTCCGGTTATTCCGGTTAATTTAGCGTCACTAAGGAAATAACGACCTTTACGTCTTATTTTTATCGTTTACTGAACCTGTACGTTTGAATCTCTTAGCCAGTTGTTTTATTGTGTTTGTGTATAGTGCTGTACTGCCTTGTGTGAAATATGCGTTACATGAACGTGTAGGCTATATCTGCACAATACGTACATAAAGTGCAGAAAATAGTGCGCTAGAACAAGAAAATAGTTTCTAGTGAAATTTCCAGGGAGACCCGTTCCTATAAATCGGACAATAAAACAACTGGCTAATTTGAGATTCAAACGTACAGGTTCAGTAAACAATAAAAATAGATGTTAAGGTCGTTATTTCCTTACTGAAGCTAAATTAACCTGATTAACCAGAAACTACATAAGAAGATGCCGATTATGTTTGGCAGCGGATGGGGAACATTTTCAGCATCTGTGTAACTTAAACATAGTGAGTAAAAATGCATGATACTGATTATAAGCACCGTATTCTGCCGAACATGCGCGCGCGCTGCAGCTGGCAACTGAGCCGTCACTGGCAGAGCGCGTGAGCAAGATTGTCCTAGCCAAGCAAATATAAAGACCCTGTATATGTAGCAGTTTTTAATATTATCTGATAGTATTGATGTTATTTAGCATTGGTATCAATTTAAGGAAGCACTGCTTAGTATTATCATAGCGTATAGAAGATGAAGTGTAGGATGTTCATGAGTTATCATGGACCGCGGCACAGATGGCACTGGTAACGCCTGTGCCGCAAGTTCGTGTCGCCGATTCCTGCGATCAACACAGGGATGTACTGTACAGTACTACTGGTTCTGGCTACGTAAAAAAACTAAGCATACAACTCACATTGAAAGATGATTTCAGTAACTGACTCTTTAGAGTATTTTCTAGATGATTATGCTGACTTGGACGTAAATATCTCCTTTGTGCGGAAGTAGAATCGACATTTCAAGTAGTGGAATACAGAACTAGTTAGTTTAGGTAACATAAATAAGACAATGATCTCACGACTTCACTTTAATAGATTCTAAACTATCTAAACATTCAATAAATACATCCCCCATAAACTATTAGCACACAATAGTTTTTCCTGTACAACCTTTTCCATTGGGAGAAATAGCCATCTTTCAAGGTCCGTATTGACAATTTGTCTAATTTATTGATTATTCAAGGGTCCGCCAATCAATACCTTTACAATGAGGTGTGCCGGTGGGCACTAAAAACGGGACATGTTTCGAACCTTGTACATTCGGTTCTTCTTCAGCCGATTTGAATTGGCACAGAAAAAATCACAGACAAGAGTAATGACATCATACAAGTATACATAAAAGATCCTTAAAATACACATTAAAACAATTAAAACACAATTTAAAAAAACTTCATTTAAACCACTGTGCTTTGAGTTTGTCCATGCTGTGGAACAGCTTGTGTTGAAGTGCGCGGAGAGAGCGCGCTTTTGTCCGTGCGTTCTGATTAATTTAAAAAACGTGCTTATCTTATAATTTTCATGAAGTCCTTTCAGTTGGCTTCTGTTCAGTTCTACTTGATGAGAACATGATGAGATTCTATGAGTGGTTAGAACTTAGTCAAATGTGGATGAAAGGTGGAAAGTTGTCCCAATTGGGCAGTTCCTGCGAAGCTTGTGGGTCAGCGTGTTGGCATAATGCGGCCACTGTTAAACAAAAATTACGGAAATATGAAAAAGGGGGAAGAAATAATCCCTAAATAAGAGAAAACCACACTCTAAAATGAACAAGAAAACCGAACATACAAATGCAATAGCGTAAGATCTGAAGTTTACCTGTGTGGATCATGGGTGCGGGTCCAACCAGCTGGCTACGGCAAGTGCGCCAAATTAGAGCGAGGCGAAGTGACGAACAGAAGAGGCAGAACTGAACGCTCAGAGAAAAGGGGGGGGGGGGGTGAGAGGCAGTGTGACAAACTAGAGGTGAAGGGAATAGGGGGGGGGGGGGGGGGAGAAGGAAGGAGGGGAAAGGAAAGTATAGGAGAGGCGTGAGCAGACATGCGGTCTACGGAGGTTTTTTCCGCTTAATGCTGGTAGCATAATTAGTCAAAGTTTCATATAAAATATTGGTTTCAAAGTTAATTTTATTTAGATTGCCAGAAGGATTATTCCTCTGGACCTGTTCGATTTCAATTTGCTCCAATATGTTAAGCATGATACCCTTGTTACAGTAATGCAGTATTTCCAAGTCGTCCCTGATGTTTGAAAAACTATGGTCAAAATCTTTCATATGATTGCCGATGGCAGAAAATTTTCTGCGTCTTACCGCGTTAATGTGCTCATTATACCTGATTTTGAAATTGTGCCCGGTTTGACCGACGTAATCCGCATTGCAATTTTGACATTTGATCCTGTAAATACCTGATTTTTGGAATTTATGAGATTTGTCCTGCGTGTTGATCAGATTGGAATTAAAAAGAAAATCCTTGGTGGTATTGGCTGTTCTAAAGGCTATTTTTAGGTTTTGTTTTTTGAGCACGTTAGTAATGTTATGGGTAAGTTGGTTTGCATAGGTAAAAATTGCAAAGGACTTATTCCTATCCTCCGGTTGTAATTTCGTCACAGGCTTATTTTTGATTTTATTAAGAAGGGAATTGACATGGTCAATAGTCATTGATCCTCATAGTCAATAGTCATTATGTCAACACAGCATGGACAAACTCATAGCACAGTGGTTTAAATGAAGTGAAGAAAGTTTTTTTAAATTGTGTTTAAATTGTTTTAATGTGTATTTTAAGGGTCTTTTATGTATACTTGTTTGATGTCATTACTCTTGTCTGTGATTTTTTCTGTGCCAATTCAAATCGGCTGAAGAAGAACCGAATGTACAAGGTTCGAAACATGTCCCGTTTTTAGTGCCCACCGGCACACCTCATTGTAAAGGTATTGATTGGCGGACCATTGAATAATCAATAAATTAGTCAACCTTTTCCATTCGAAACAACACGTTATAAACACTTTCTGATGCATACCATATGTTAGATATGTTGTTGATTCATTAGGGGCTTTGCGACATCGTGGTCATGTAGCCCGGTATACTTGGGTGTGTTTGGAATTTGCCTGATAACCTGTGTTATTGTGTCCAACAGCGGTAGTTACTCTCGCAAGCTCTCCGCGGACTCTGTAGACGTGGGTTCGACCCCCACCGTCGGCCGTTCTTGAAATGGTTTTCCGTGGTTTCCCCCATTTTCAAATGTTGGGACGGTACCTTCTGACAGGCCATGGCCACTTCCTCCCACATCCTTGCCCAGTTTCATTAATTTCATCTCTCATTAACTCCTCTCATGAGGTTGGCATCAGGGAGGGCATCCGGCCGTAAAAAACATCCACCACATAGAAATTCATCGCATCTCATCCCCGACCCCGGGAATGAGGGGTCAGGGTGTCTACCGGTAACGAAAGTAACGAAAAAGTAACGAATTTTACAACTGGGTAACGAAAGTAACGAATTTTACATACGGGTAACGAAAATTTTCTGAAGGCGGATTGAATCATTTAAACTCGCGCCTCTAGGCTCAGAGATTGCAATGGAGCGAGTTTCACGCAAGCGGCGCCGATTGCGTAAGCTATATTTCCCAGTGCCCGACCTCGAGGAAATGCATACTGATGATACCCGAGTGGTATATAACGTTCAGCTTATATTTTCGGCATCAAGAAGACTTTTTAGTTTTGTGTGAAATATTTTTCTGTGTTATTAGGAAACCTGACTTTTCGCGACACGTTTATTCGCGATAACTTCTGAAACTAATCAGAAACCTCGCATTTCTGTTATTGACCTCTAAACTTGGAGCATATGTCAAATTGAAGTCCAGAAATAACGAGAAATAATGTTATGTCGCAATCTTGCGAAATGTTACCGTTTCGAAAAAGAATTATGAAAAAGCTTCCAAATACGTAGGCTATAACTTATTTTAAAAATCTGCGACATCCATTATGGTTAATTCGAATTTCCGTTATGTGTTGATTTTTCCTTAGAACGTTAGTTCCATCAGATATATTATAATCTAACCGGTTATTTCGAAAACTTTCATAACTTGTATAATTCGTGATTCGCATTCGAAAGAAAACGTGTCCTCTTGTCGTATTATTCGTGCAATCCTCTCAGAATAATTCTTAATATTTGATACCTACTTTGAACATTCATCCTCAGACGGCCGGCTGACCGCACGACTTGCCTGCGGGAATCTCGTCAAATGGACCGAGTTTGATGTCAGTTGCGTAAAATCATAAAACCCGTCCCCTATCGTGAACTTGTGACCACGAGGACTGCGGGAATCCAGTAAAAGGTTATTGGGCACCATTCACGAAATATTCCGAAACCTACTCGCTACTTTTCCCATGACCGTATACTTACAAGCGTACGGGGAGCGAGAAGTGCATCAACCCACTTAGAAATGACAGCCTAAGTAGCATCGCGATACTAATTTCTCCTTGTGATCCACTGATGAACTCCCAACCACAGCATAGGGACAGCGGAAATCACGGCGCCGGCCATACATGTCCATAGCTACTCGTGCATTTTAACCATGCCCAACCTTGAGCTTGCCTCCACCATTCTGTCCGGACAGATAGACAATCGTTCCAACGGCCGGGTGCGCCGCGGATTGCATAATATCGCGAGGACAACGTGAATCTCGTAAAGCGGCCGAGAGCGGCAGCGATTGCGATACATCGCGATATTTCTCCGCATTCAATGACGAGGACAACTGGATTCTAGTCAAACGGACAGCAAGTGGCGCCGATTGCGTAATAATGCTATATTTTCTCGTGCCCGACCTCAAGGACAATGGAAATCTCGTCGAACGCCTAAAAGCGACACAGATTATCTAAATCGCGATATTAATCAGTGTTCTATCGTGAAAACTACGGGAATCGCGACAAACGGGTGAGACCAGCGCCGATCGTGTAACATCTCGATATTTCTCCGTACTTTACTGCGAAGACAGAATTCGGTTACAATCACGTATAGTCCCATAAATTTCTTAGTGATCTACCGCGGGGACAAAGGAAATCTCGCCAATCGGTCAAGAGCAATTATAAAAACGCCTTGTGCACAAGACGACATATTAGCTGAAACAACTCATTTGATAATAAATATCGAGTATTTATTATTTTTTAAATTTTTATAACACTCTAAGTGTTGGTTTTTTCCCCCCGCGTTATGAGCACCTTTTCTTGCAGACCGGGGGCGTGGTGGCTCAGCGGTCAAGCTGCAGGCCTCTCACCAAGGCGGACCGGGTTCGATTCCCGGTCAATGCATGTGAGATTTTCGATGTGAAATGCCATGTCCTGTGGTTCGGATTCCACGTAAAACGGAGGTCCCGTGGCTTAAGATCGCGAGATTAACGGTCACGTTCAACTACAAGCTTCCTTCCTTTTTTTTCTTGCAGACCGCAGACGTATCTTGAATTCAAAGGTAACTAAAATTAACTAAAAGGTAATTAAAGGTAGCTAAAAAGTAACTAATTTTTACTTCATCCTTACAGTAGACACCCTGGGGGTAGACATACATACAACGTGTGCTATTGTGATGGCTATATTAGTGTGTATAGTTGTAATTCAGATGGGGATTGGGAAGGAGGTGGCCGTGGCCTTATTTAGGAACCATCCCGGCATTTGCCTGGAGTAGAAGTGGGAAACCACGGAAAACCACTTTCAGGATGGCTGGGTTAGGAATCGAACCTGCCTCTTATTAGTTTTGCCTCACGAGGCTCAGTATACCCCATTCCAGCCCTCAGATCAGAATTAAATTTCTTGGTAGAGCCGGAATTGAACCCGGGCCTTTGCGGTTAGATACTTGCCGCTTTGTGTAGAACCATAATCTTTAAGAAGTTTTAGCGAAGGAGCTACATTATCAGTTGGTTTTCCATGGAGGAAAGGTGGGCATAATTGATACTGCGTCACATTTGACATATTTTGCACGATGTATCCAGCTAAATGATGCACTAAACATTCTTTGCCTACCTGAAACGATCGATATCCAGATCTACAGCTGGGTACAAAATACGTGGGCATATTGCGCGCTCTGAAACACACTCTCTCAAGGCAGAATAGGTATGTAGCAATGTAGACGGTAAGACATAACACTACTCACACTAATCACTCATGAACACTTTAATATAAACTGCCAAACAGTGACAATGGAGAGCAATAGAAATTCCGATAACTTGACACAAATGTAACGCGCACTAATGTCAAGTATCGTCTGTTGCCATCTCAATCGATGGTGCTGCTGCTGATGCGAAGACCAGAACTCTCTTCAGTTGGCTTATGGGTGTAAAGAGAAGAGCGCACTCTTCCTCTTCCATACGCTATGGTATTATTAACAACATTAAACCAGAGACTCCAAAGTTTGATGTTGATGAACTGGCCAAGGAACATGGCCATGAAATTATCCAGCTTGCACCTTACTACTGTCATTTCAATCCCATTGAAATGATCTGGGCTCATATTAAACAACTTGCGGCAAACAATAAGACATTTAATTTAAGAGAGCCTGAGAAACTTATTGTCAAAAGGGTTGGGTTAGTTACAGCAGAAAACTGGGCAAATCTTTTTTTTGAGCAAAGCACGGGATTTTGAAGGTGTATTAACCTTGGCGATTCATTCTCCATTGCAAGTGCCAGTAATGGAGATATGGATGTGATAGAGCCTCTTCTCAGTGGTAAACATCTGTCTCCAGATGGGTGAGTTAATAACCTCCACGTTGAGTGTATTTGTAATACAGTTTTGTGTTTCACGCGCCTCGAAACTTCATATTCAGCAGGAAATATAAATAGCCTAAGAATGAAGAATGAAGGAATCGAACACGTACTGTCATTTTGCTTTGAACAATTTTGCTTTAAGATTGTTTTTATAATATTACTGTCCAGTAAAACGTTTTAGGCCTCTCAATCCGATGGGCTATTATATTATTTTAGAATGTGCACCAAAAAGTTAAGCACTACATTCTTCAATTTTTTAGGAACACTTCAATAATAGTTATTAATATTGCAATCATGTAGAAATGAGCAGAAGTGTGGACATAAGCATATGGCAGGCATAAGCCAGCAGCATTCGTGGCAACGCTGCCTTTGGTTCAGTGCTTCTCCACCGAACTGTCAGAACAGTTCTCAGGAAAGAACAACTCTAAAGTCT
The DNA here is from genome assembly GCA_946902985.2 of Meconema thalassinum. Taxonomy (NCBI): domain Eukaryota; kingdom Metazoa; phylum Arthropoda; class Insecta; order Orthoptera; family Tettigoniidae; genus Meconema; species Meconema thalassinum. Next base: position 242,610,164 of record OX336394.1, on the reverse strand, counting down.
GTTCGCCGAGTCGAGATAGTGGAAGTTAACACAGTTGTACACGTGATTGCAGGGCTGCCCGCAAGGGGTGCATAGAGCTGTGCCTGTTGAACGTACGCCAACGTCAGAGCTGTGCCTGTTGAACGTACGCCAACGTCAGAGCTGTGTATAGCCTACATGTGAAGCGGGCTGACTTATCGGTTACATGCTACAGCGCGGTTTATTATTGTTCGTTTTTGTATTTATTTAATTAATTAATTAGCTCTTAACTGCTTATGACAGGCAACAGTATACAGTGCAGCAAGTCTTGTCTTTCCTAGGGCTACGGTATGACTAATGATCTCGGAGCTTCTTGGCTACCCGTCATGCCTCCGACTACAATAGGCACGTGCACGCCAACACTGGCAGGCTGAGTGGCGAAATGTATTGTTTTCGGAAGGGTCCCGCTTCAACCTGTCCTACAGTGATGGCCGCATACGCGTTCGCCGCCGTCATGGAGAACGCAATCGGGCAGACTATATTGTTAAGCGGCATAGCGGATAAACACCTGGTGTAATGGTTTGGGGCGATCACACCTCATACGTCTTGCAATCTGAACAGTGACTGCTACATCAGGGAAGTTTTGCAGCCCACGGCACTGCCCCTCTTGCAGGCCGTTCCACAGGCCATATTTCAGCAGGGCAATGCCCGCCCGCATGTGCAAGCCTTCTTCGCAGAACGACGGATGCCTCTGCTTCCCTGGCCTGCCCGTTCGCCTGATATGTCGCCCATCGAACATGCCTGGGATATGGTCGGATGGCAACTTGTTCGTTCAGGTCCACCTGCTGCCACTGTTGATGCTTTATGGACGCGCCTACAAACCGCGTGGGACGGTATTCCCCAACAGCGTATTCAAGCGCTGTACGATTCCATGCCACGACGTCTAGCGGCTCTGAGTGTAGCACGTGGTGGCGCGACGCCGTACTGAAGATCGACCGTCAATTTGAATTTACCGGACTGTCCTTCTAATCAGTAATGTATTGTCATGTCCCTAATCTGTGGTATAAAGTGCAATGTGGTCACATCTCTTGTTCTTGGTGTTTCACTTTCTACAAACAGTACTGTAGTTGGGTGCTTCACTGCTACTAGTGCCAATGTCTTGCTTGCTTAGTGTGATTAGGCGATTGTTATTAAATGGTCAGGTTGGTGTGGATTGTGAATTTAGCTGTTTGAGCGATGTGATGTCCGTTCCCGTGCCACTGCCCTGTATTTATTAATCTTATACAAATTTATTTCAAGATTAGTGAAATGCCCATTACAATTAGGTAAAATCTGACTGATTGACTGACAGACTGATAAACATATTTTAATTCAAATTTCAAAGAAAATTAAATTGTCCAGACATCTTATTCAATTTGTCACCGTTTTGCACCAGTATACCATTGGGTTCATTATTTGGTATGGTACACCTCCTCAAGCTCAATGGTATACCGAGGCAAAACTTTGAAATTTGAATTGATATTGATTCAGCTCAATCAGAGTATGAAATCTCTAAATTCCTTTGGAAGCAAAGACAATTCACCATGTGCGTCTTAACCAGCCTACTAAACCAGCAATAGCAGAGCATTCTTCTGACTGTAGACAATTAGAGACACCATCAGGAAATTCAAGCATTCCAACAATTTCAACCCTGTTCAAGATGTAAGATGTCCAAGATGTCTGGAATTTGGCATTAAAAATACAACAAGCTTTATACAGCCATAGCTAGCCACTGGCAGTAACAGTAACTGGCCTGCCTCGTTGCGTGGCGTCTAGCATTCTTGGCTGTCACTATGGAGGACCGGGTTCGATTCCCAACTCTGCCAAGAAATTTAATTCTGGTCTGAGGGATGGAGTGGCATACACTCAGCCTTGTGAGGCAAAACTAAGAAGAGGTGGGTTGGATTCCTACCTCAGCCATCCTGGAATTGTTTTCCATGGTTTCCCACTTCTACTCCACTTATTCCTAATTCCACGGTCGCTTCCTACCCAAATCCTACCTCAATTACAAATACACACATTAGTACAGATGGCTCACCAGTAACGTTCTCGCCTGCTGTTACCAAGGTTGAAGGATCGAATCTTGTTGCAGCCCGTTGGTATTTGAGGGTGTGCAAATGCGAGGAAGCCGTGTCAGTAGATCTACTGGTACGTTATGGATCCCCTTCGGGGCAAAATTCCGGCAACCCAGTGTCTCTAAAAATTGAATTTCTTAAAAGGGACGTAAAACCAATAACGTTATTATTTATTATTACTAGTACAGAACATCACAGTGACACAGTTTATCAGACAAATTGTACACACACTAGTACAGGGTGCTACATGACAACGATGTTGCAAAACCCCTAAAGAATCATTTCAATAATAACAGATTCCTTCACAATCCATCAGTATTTTCTGGGCAATCTGTAAAAGCAGAGTTTGCTAGCCAATCTGTCATGACTAAGCATACTATACCAATGGCAAATTATTGGCTCTCAAAATGCAGCAAATCAAGACCGGTCAACACATTTATTTATTTATTTATCGTATGGCTTTTAGTGCCGGGAGTGTCCGAGGACATGTTCCGCTCACCTGAGTCTGTAGCTGCTTCCAGCGGACTCCCTTAGGGTGAGCTACAAGTTCCGTTCAATTTCAAGTAGTTCCAACTTTCGCTACCAGATATCAATGATACGTAGTGGTGAACGTTGGAACTTTGATAGAGCGTTCCGACGAAATCTAACCTAACAATTTAGCTTCACACGAATTTAGTCTGTGGAAGGATCTTTTACATGCCATAAATCTATGACATGGGACCGCCGGCTTTACTTCCCCTCCGAAGGAAGGCATACTGAAGGATTTTAACACTTTTAAAATATCCGACGACTTAGGCCGGGTTTCAACCCGCTATCTTGGGCACAGCAGTTCAGCATGCTACCAACTACGCCACCGAAGCCGCTCGGTCAACACTGTAATGTGACCATTTAAATTGAGTGGCAAATAACAATTGTTTATCACACTTACTAACCTGTAGCCGACTCAGATGGTGGGGTCATCTGAAGAGAAGGGAGATTACTTAAGAGGTTAATAAGTTTGGCTGTATAGGGTAAGAGAAGGAGAGGCGATAGTTAGATTCAGTGTTAAATGATTTCAACGTGAGAGGTGTAGAACCAGAGGAGACCACAATACTAACTGCTTATAGGGGATGATGGAGGCGACTTGTTCATAAACAGAGGCTTGCAGACTAGACTGGACGCTGAAAGGCAACTCAGTCTCATCGAAAATGTATGTATTTATGTACTAATCTGGAAAAAATAACATAGTTTAATTACACACTTTGATATGCTATAAGATTTTAATAATTTTATTAATGCAGCCAATAGCCATTTATTTTATTTTCAAAGCAGGTCAGGGAAGGGATTTTGGAAGGAAATTGGCCGTGGATCTATTGAAAGGAACCGTCCTGGCATTTGCCGGGTGGTGAAAATGGGAAACCACGAAAACCATTTTCAGGACTGCTGAGGTGGGATTCAAACCCATGCTCTCCCAATGCCAGCGAGGTGCTCTCTTGGCCTCTACGGCCGTTTGCTATAAGCTTTTATTATTTCTAAAACAGTAGTGTATAACACATTGACCATAGAGTGCCAGGCTTTAAGCTATAAACTTTCATTGTTTTAAAAACAGTGGTGTACAACACGGTAATAATTATATGTGTTTAAGCACACATAATAAGGTAAGGTAATTAAGCATAAGGAGTTACTAATGGCCATAATGGAGCAAGTGGTTGGCATTCTTGATATGGCTCGATAAAAACTGCATATGAAATGATAAATTTTCAAAGTGCAAGAAAATGATTAGAAGCAGTATTGTTTGTGATTCTTAGAAACAGTATTCTTTGATTAGTGACCCTGCATTTTTGCTGTAGTAGTCTGGTTTGTAATAATGATGAGGGAACATTTTAAGAATAGTTTTGCCCAAAATGTAAATTGCATAGCAATAAGCTTAATCAATCAATAACAACTTAAGCACAGTTTTAGAAGTTTTTAATATTTTTCATCAGGACTTTGAAAGAGTTAAGAAAGTAGAAGATAGTGAAAATCTGAAATATGACTACAAAAATACCTGATCCAATGTTGTTACTACGAGAAGATCTCGTCTCCCCAAAACTCATTTAAATTAGTGTATGCAGACTTATAATTTGATAGTAGAAAGTAAAAATATTGACAGTGTCCTGAGTAAAAGTGCCAATGTAAATAGAGATTCAAAGATGCAGGGGACCAAACAATTTCTAAAGCAGGTAAAGGAGAATGGAGAAAAGTCTGTGGTTGGTGAAGTCTTTAAAGGAGGACTTCATTTATTTTTCTCACTCAATCAATCATTGGACAGCAAAAGGATAGAAGCACAGATAAAGGACAAACCCAAAGACAGGCCACAGACACACTGGCATCTTCAAAGGGAGCCATTCACATCATCAATCCAGTCACTAGTTCTTGAATGTTATATCCCCCGAAGAACTCACTTTGACCTCTGTCTCATCAGGAGGGCAGGCAGCAATTAGTTCTTGTGTACCTCACACCAGTGTGTAGCAGAGTGGGTATTCTTAAACAAGATCTTCTGTCTTGAAGTGGCTAGTGTGGAATGGAGTGATAACAGGACTAACACAGGAGAGGACGACTGGAAAGTAGGAACACACAGGAAAAGCATGGAAGGAGAAAATCATATTAGGTTATATGAATATTTCCCAAGTTATGAAGATCAAATACCATAGGCTTCAAGAAAAGCTGGTAACCATCCAGCGTGGCGTCATTTAGTTCATGAGGTCACGACGCTCAGAAATGCGTAAAACGACTTGTGATGATGAATATTATCCCCGGGAGATCAGAGCAATTTCTTTAAAACCTTTATTTGGTTTGAGTGCAAGTGGTTTTTTTTTTAGCATGCAAGAGTTTGAAGAGTCAATTTTAAACATTGTATGTAGCTACTGAAATAGTTGTCAATTTAATTTGATATTTTCTATAGTTATGTTTTACATCACCTTTACAAGATAGTCTATTGCTAGTCTATTGCAACCTGAATTTGTTTAACAACAATAGACTTATTTACTCTTATTCCGGTGTAGAAAATTCCTCTGGTGTTTACTTTTTGCTACCGAGTAAGCCAGTTTTAAATTCTCATGTCCCTCCATGTCCATCTGAATCTGTGCCTGCAAGAAAAGGAGGAAAGGAAGGTAGCTTGTAGTTTTGCATGTCATCAATCTCACGATCATTAGCCACAGGACCTCCTTTTTACGTGGATTCTGAACTACAAGACATGGCATTTCACTTCAAAAATCCCACATGCATTAATTGGAAATCTAATCCATTCCTCTCTGTTGGAAGGCAAGTAGCTTGACTACTGCATCATCATGCCCCCCCCTCAAAAAAATATGGAGATCCCAAATAGACCAACCCCAATTTGACAATATCCTCGATAATGTTAAAGATATATTTTGGTGTGGCATTGTTGTAATAATTTTTTATATTATAGGACTTGATAATCCACGAAGATTCTGGTAGCCGAGGAGACTCACCAGAAGGAGATAGTGAAGCGAATCCTACAATTGCTTCCCTACCACAGTTGGATTCGATCTCAAAGCTTGCAGTAGTCACTCAAAGTATAGCCGCCTATGCTAGTGGTCTTGAAAGATCTCATCTCCAGAGGTTGATCACAAGGGTCACATCCGATACGACCCGCTGGCTCAGCCATCTCTTCCGGTAAGTTGACTTTGATATGTACAGTCATTGCTGTGTGTTGGCACTGTGCCAGGTCTTCACAATAACAAATATTTTTGTCTGTAGCATGCAGTTTGGTTGGTTGGTTCTTAAGTTTAGGGGCTGCGACAATTCGGTCATGTAGCCCGTGTACTTTGGGTGTGTGTAGAATCTGTCTGATAACCGGTGTTAATTGTGATGACTGTATTAGTGTGTCTTATCTGTTTTTTAATTTAAGTACAGACTGCAACTTAGAATTGTTCAAATAGATCCTACTTTTGCCGCCAAGCGCCACCGTCAACGACTACTAGGCCAAGTTCAGAACTTAGCTACTAGATGCCACCGCAGTCGACTCTTGGCAACGAACGTAGAAACCTAAGAGTGTTGTTTACATTCTTAACCTATCCAATTTAGCTTCACACAGGTGTAATTAGTGGAAGGTTCTTTAGCATGCAGTTTATGCGGATAAAGGAACATACAGGGTGGCCCATTTTAATCGATACATCTGAATATCTCAATAATAATAATATCGTATGGCCTCGGGTGCCAGCTTTGTTATTTGACACCCAGAGGGTAGCTTGCATGTCGAATTTAGTTGTTCATTGAAGCACTATGAAAGTCAAGGAGGTTGGATATCTAAGCTCCTTGAACACTATAGCGCTTTCTAGTAGAGAAATGAGGAACTTTGTGTTGGCGGAAACTCCCGAGATTAATTTTGCCACTATGAACACGGCCTACTGAATTCAAATGGGTTCTTTGACATGCCAACATCGTATGACATGGTTTTGTAATTTTTGCCGCCTTTCAAAAATCACTTACCACGGCCAGGAGCGAACCTACAAGCTTGGGGTTAGTAGACCGACACGTTGACCACTCACCCACCGTCCGATGCCTTGGGACTACCTAAACAGCAACAACAGCATCAATAACTACGATTCGGATAAAAAGAAGTTATAGATGAAATTGACTTTTTTGTAGCTTTACATTCGGTCAACACAATTGTACCCAATGAATGGACAGGGTACAAGATATAAATATATGAATACACTCCTAGAAAAATGTACATATCATCATCATCATCATCATCTTGTACAGTTTCCAGCCCCAGGCTGGGTCTGTTTGGAACATAAAGCCACGCCACTTAGTCCTTTCTTCCCACCACTTCTCCGCTGTCACTCTGGTCCCATCCTCGCCTCTCTTCTTGACACATTCCTCCACTCCTTTCAGCCATCTATCTCTTGGTCTTCCCCTTGTTCGTTTCTTCTGCATCTGCATCTCATGTATCCTCTTGGGAATCTTCTTCTCTTCCATTCTCTTTAAGTGTCCATACCACCTCGGTCTTGATGTCTCAATCCTACCTTGCAAGGGCTCCTCTTTCACTATTTCTGTGACCTTTTCATTCCTCACCCTGTCTCTTCTTGTTACTCCGATCCTACTTCGCAGGAACTTCATTTCACTTGCCTGTATTCTGCTTACGTCTCTTTTCTTCATTATCCACGTTTCTGATGCATAGGTCAGTATCGGGAAATAATAGCTTCGGTATAACACTTCTTTGCTTTTTTGAGGGACATCTTTATTCCACACTAACCTCCTAATGCTTCTCAGAAATGCTTCTGCCTGTCTGCCACGTTCCGTAATCTCTTTGTCATTTCTCCCATTTTCCTCCACTATACTTCCCAAGTACTTGAGACTTTCCACCTTCTTCAGCTGTCCACCTCCAAGTGTTATTCCACTCATTGGTCTGTCCTTTTTCCTGGTCGTTAACAGGATCTCACATTTACTGATGTTGAACTTCCATCCGTACTCTCCCACTGTTTCTTCCCAAGACTTCAGTTGCTCCTGAATTTCCTCCTTGTTTTACCAGACCATGAGATCATCTACAAACACCATTGCTTTCATCTCATCTTCTCCTATCCTTCCTGCTACCCGTGTCATTACCTCGTCCATAACCACAATAAAGAGAAGGGGTGACAGTGCACTACCCTGTTTCAGGCCACTCATTTGTCTGAACCAGTCTGTTCTTTCCCCTCCAACTTTCACACAACTCACACTTCCACAATACATCTCCTTCACTCTGTCTACAGTCCCTTTTTCCACTCCCATGTTTTCCATTGCATCCCAAACCTTCTCCCTACACACACTATCATAGGCCTTTTCGATGTCTAGGAAGGCCATCAACAGATCCTCTCCAAATTCGTAGAGGTGTTCCTGGAGCTGTCTCACTGAAAATATGAGATCCACTGTTGATCTCCCAGATCTGAATCCATACTGCTCCTCTCTCAATTCTCTCTCAACATTGGCTCATATTCTACTTTCTAATATCTTTTCATTTATCTTGGCACAGTGTGGTATGAGTGTGACTCCCCTGTAATTTCTGCACTCCTTTCTGCTTCCTTTCTTCAATATTGGGACAATTAATCCTTTCTTCCAAACTTCTGGGGTCTTTTTCTCCTTCCATACCATCCTCATCGGCTGCCTTCACCATTTCAACACTCACTTCGTCTACACCTGGTGCCCTTCCTCCTTTCATCTTGTCTATAGCCATTTCCAGTTCTCTCCAAGTCAGGTCCTTTTTCATTCCTGTGTTGTCTTCTTCATCTTCCAATACGTTGTCTTCCTCCCTATAACCATTTGGATTCAGCAAATCCTCAAAGTACTCTTTCCACAATGTCTTGAGTGTCTCTTTGTTGTGTACCTCATTTCCGTTTTTGTCCACCACCACATCCTCTCGCAGACCTCTTCTCCTACTTTTGAGCATCCCATAAAGTACTATCTTATTTCCTCTACTGTCTTCCTCCATTATCTCTGTCCACTTTACCATCCGCTTCTTCCTCTCCTCTGCGACAATCTTAGTTAATATTCACCGGCCGCGGTGGCCGAGAGCGCTAACGCGCTACCTCGTACCTTGCTGGCATCGGTAGAGCATGGGTTCGAATCCCACCTCGGCTGTCCTGAAATTGGTTTTCGTGGTTTCCCATTTTCACCACCAGGCAAATGCCGGGACGTTTCCTTTCAATATGTCCCTGGCCGATTTCCTTCCAATATCCCTTCCCTGACCCATCCTGAAAGGAAAAGAACTGTACATGGCCATTGGCTGCATTAATAAAATTATTATTAGTTAATATTCACAATTAAATTGGGCAATTTAGGATCCTGGAAAAAATTATATGTATTAGTTAAAGTTCACAATTAAATTGGCAACTAATACATGTAATCTGTATATAAATAATCTTAATGTCTATCAAACAAAACATGTGTTATATTGTATAGTAGGGTGAGAAAGAAAAGGAAGTATCGCGTAGGTGTAGAATTATATTGGTGAAACAGGCAATCTCGCAAGTCATACCAGTATGGAAAGATTGCTCCCTTACTACCTCAGTGAAGGCACAGCTATTTTGTACACTCATCTGTTCCATTTCTCTTTATGGAGCTGAGACATGGACTGTCAGTGCATCAGACAATAAGAAAATACTTTGGATATGTGGTGTTGAAAAAAAATGTTAAAAACTAATATGTCTATCTCACAGGAACTGAAAGTTGAAAAGGGGCTGTCCACTCTGTCTCTCCAATGCACACTGCAGTTCTTTGATTACATTGCTCCTGGGGGGGATAAGAATGGAAAAGATCATGGTTTTCTGTCTGACACATGGAAGAAGTGTCAGCGTGTCATTGTTATGGAGTGACTTCATCAAGAGTGTTGCTGATTGCAAAGCTTCCAGTAGAGCTCAAGATAGATGACTATGGAGATCTCTTGTGGAGTATCATGATCCTCAATAATGGGGTGGCATTCTAGAGAGAGATGAATACTTGGTGGTCAGCACTGCCATGACTGGCCTTTACCCCCAGAGGGTTCTTGTCGGTGTCAAGAAACCCCTCTAGTATTCATTTTTGCAGCTGGCTGAGTCAACCAGGACCAACATAGAAGGTGGGGGACAGTTTTAAATCACTGCCACTGCTGGGGGTTGAACCTTGGTCATCCAGTTCAAAAGATACCTTTTTACCTGTGGAGTCACCATGGACGGCTCTTGGGTAGGTGACACTATACTACTGCTTTTTGTTGTTGTCAGTGGTGGCATTCAATCCCATTTGAAGTATTTTATGATCAAATGTTTCAAGTTATTTACTATGAAGTGTTGCAAGTACTGTATTTTGGTGTTGTTTCTTGTGGTAGTTGCCTAACCACATTCATAATCCCGTGCATGGAAGATTTATCGCCACAAACTGTGTATCAGCCAACTAGCCGGGCTTGATACGCACATCTTTCAGTATGCTGTCTTACAAGCTGCAGAATAGACATAAGTGCACTGCACCTCGTTAGACCGTTTCGAGGGCAGGACACAGTAGGGGTGCGTGCATTAGTAAAATGTGACTGAATCAGCTAGCGGGGAATGGAGACAACATAAATGTGTAAGCTAACATTGCAAACACTTGGTGCCACAATAAGGAAGCTACCAGATAATAACAAGTATGTTACAGTGCTGCCAATATTAGTGTGCTTTTGCACCATGACAGCGAGGGTAGCTGCAGCAAGTCCAGAGATTGTAGGTCCGAATCCCGGTGCAACAGTGACTATCCTGAGAGTTAGTTAGTTAGTTATTGTTTTAAGGGGAGGAACGACGAGGTTATCTGCCCCTATCCTGAGTGTGGTTTTTCCCCTGGGTTTTCCACACTCCCTCCAGGTAAATGCTGGGATAGTACCTTATTTCAAATTCTGGGGCACCTAATCTATCCTTGTCCCTAAAATACAGTTAATCACAGTACTTGCCACGGTGGGTGAGTAGTTATCGTGTCGGGCTACCATAGCTCCAAGGAGTGATAAAATTCGACTTGCAAGCTGCCCTCTGGGTGTCAAATAACAAAGCTTGCACCCGGCACCCGAAGCCATACATTATTATTATTATTATTATTTCCGATTATTGCCCTTCAGGAGAGCGTGAGAATTTGAGCCAATCACAGCTTCACTTCCTTTTCCTCTCTTCTTTTCTTCCCAAAACCTCTTCATTAGTTCACTGTGCTTTTTCTTCCTTTCCTCTGTCCATTTTTTCCCTGATGTATCTTTCCTTGAAACTTGTACAATTTTCGTGTTTCTGATTTTATTTCTAAATTGTTCTCTGTCCTTAATGTCGTCTTCAGAGATTTTAAGTAATTCCATGTCTTCATGTACTTCTTTAATCCAACTGGTCTTTAATTTACTTGCATTCACGATATTGAAAATCTTCTTAGTGAGTCTGTTCTCATCCATCCTATATATGTGTCCATAGAACCATGGCAGAACGACAGGAAAAGATTCCGCTACCCCAGGCCCCAGTCAATAGATTGGATCCCTGTTCTGGTCATAGGATTCTGGGGGACCAGACATGTCATGTAGAGAAGGATCGGAGCTTCTCAAAACCTCTTCGACCTAAACGAAAGTGTTTCATAGGTACACTTAATGTGAACACTTTGCTTAAGCCTGGGAAACTCAAACATCTAACGAATACGCTTGATAAATTCAGCATCAAAATTTTGGCATTGCAGGAAACACGATTTACAGATGAAAATCACTTTGTTTCTGAGAATTACAGGCTCTATAAAGGAAAACCTGCAGTGCAGATCAACACAGGACCAAGACAATTTGACACAGGTTTTGCGGTTAGCAAGTCCGTCACAGATTCAGTAATTGATTTTACTTCACCATCAGAAAGACTCTCAACACTCTCAATAAAATTGGGAAACAAGGTATACACACTGATTAACGTGCATGCACCAACGAATGACTACAACAGGAAAGACCCTCAGGTAATAGAAGACTTCTGGAGGAAATCATGAACGAAATTCCCAAACATCATGTCAAGATTCTACTGGGGGATTTTAATGGTCAGTTAGGAAAATCACAAGATTTTAAGACTTAATTGTTGAGATTAAGCCGTACTTCGAACAGCCGCACCAACTAGGTGAACAGACGCTGCTCACTAGCCGCTGGATGCCAGAACAGACACTAGTGAGTTGGATATATGGACATCCATATACCTTTTACTCTTATCAACCCCGAGCACTGGGGTGCCTCCTCCGCCTCATACACTGTACTGAAGTCCATCTTCTCCACCGTATTCGTCGTTGAGGTCACTACTAACCCTGAGCTTGGGCCCTCCATATTTGTAACCCCTGGAGAGAGGGTGTCCCAGCATTATAAAGCCCCCAGGAGTTGGGCTACCTGTTGGTCCGCGGGTTCTATTGGGGGGGTATTTGAACCAACCCTACAAACTGTAGGGGCCCCCTATCCGCCACCTGGGGACGTGCTCTCTAGAGGTTACAGGTTCCCCTGAGAGACACCATTATTATATTATTATTACAATATTTGCTACGATACTATCACAAAATTATGGTTAAATAAAGCCAAAAAGTACCACTGTTTTGTAAGTCTCATTTCGTATGAACTGCGGGAGCATATCGGTGGGAGACTATACCCTCATCAATCCCCGCAGTGCATACATGCTGGCTATATTAAAAGAATCTAGTTTTTAGGTGGGTTCGGAATTTTGTCATACCGGTACTGCTGAGATAACTATTCTGACCACTGCACACCACTGGTTGTATGCTTGTTTTTCTGGGGGCTATATCTGAGAGGTGTGTTTCTTTTTTAAATGATGGTTCATTTCCTTGCAAGAACAAGATTCATTGGTCACATTCTTCTTCTTAACTTGTTTGTTATGTTCATGATATATGCTTAAGAATTTCTCAATCCTGTCTGGGAAGGTAGATACCTGATAGTGATAAGGCAATCATTATTATCTCCCAGCCAACCTCTTATCTTTTCAGTGCCTGATTATTTAAAGAATATTTGTTATTGCCTGGTTCCTTGTTCTCTATATGTTAGCTTGCTGATGTAGTTCAGACTGATAAGGTGCTCATTCCTGTGGTCTTGAGGTTTGAATCCCATCATTGACTATGGAGGAATATATTTCCCATTACATACACCAGGACTGCCCAACCTACGGCCCGCAAGACTATTTTCTCCGGCCCGCCGCTCCGTGTTGCCAAAACTTTGAAACAACTAAAGCCAACTGGACAAAGAAGTGCACACGCACCCCAACCCAAAGCAGTTCCAGTCGTCACACTAAACTAAATTATCATGAACTTTATTTCATAATTTGATTAATAATTGTGTCAAATGAACATAAATACTCACTCTTTGTCATTCATGCTGTATGTGTATTGAATATCATCGTACTTCTATTTTAAAGGGATTTACGAGGGTAATTCCAAAAGTAAGGTCCGATTTGCCGTGAATATTTGAAAGCAGCGCCAAGGGCAAAACACGCATGCGCGCCGACTCCTGGCATGCCTTGCGCGGCAAAAGCCGCCAGTAGCGTTGTTACTGTTGCTGTGTGCTGTTGATAGTGTCAGTTCACAATGTTCAAGACAATTAATCAGCCCGCCGATTGTGAAGTAAGGGCAGTGATACGGTTTCTGTCTGCAAGAAACATTTCTGCGGCAGAAATTCATCGGCAGATTACTGAAGTGTACGGTCCTACCATAATGAGTGACAGTAAAGTGCGCAAGTGGGTGCGAGCCTTTAATGAAGGACGCGAAAATGTGCACGATGAACCCCACTCTGGCAGCCCATCAGTGATTTCAGAAGAGTTGGTTCATGCGGTTGTCGAAAAAATTCGTGAAGATCGACGATTCACTATTTCAGGGACAACGATCAATCAAGCCGCCTACTGCGCTACCCTAACTAAACTTTGACGTGCAATCCAGAATAAGTGACATGGTCTTTTGTCGTCTGGAGTGTTGTTGTTGGGATGACAATGCCAGACCCCATACTGCGATTGACACGCGAACTCTAATCAAGAAATTTCCACCTGTTCCGCTACCTAAAGGAGTTTCTTGGCGGCAAGCGCTTCAACACAGATGATGAAGTGAAAGAAGCTGTTAAACACTGGTTAGCTTCGCAGGCGGCCGAGTTCTACGACTTAGGCATTCAAAAGCTTGTGGAACGATGTGATAAATGTGTAAATAAGTATGGAAATTATGTAGAAAAATAGAGAAAGACGTAAGGAATGTCAATAAAACAATTGTTTTGGAAACAATTTTGATTTTGGATGTTTTTTTTAAACCGGACCTTAGTTTTGGAATAGCCCTCGTATTAAAAATATGTAAATGTATGTTTAGTGTTTTATTTTTTTATCCACTACGAATAAATATATAGAAAACTACAACAATACTAAGAAAACTAAGGTCAGACAGCCACAAATCTCACCATATTGCACCTATATTTAAAATATAAAAAATCCATAACCCCCAAACCCCACTTGAGTGATCTTGGCCCGCAAGGTCTCCCAACTATTTATAATGTGGCCCTTAGTTAAAAAAAAGGTTGGGCACCCCTGACATACACTATACAGAATCAGGCTGTGAGAGAAATTACTATACTCACCACTGAAATACAGGTTAACATGCACCCAAGTACAAGGGGTTGATGACCAAGATGTCTCAAGCATCTAATATGAATCAATAACAAAACATTGACAACAGTATGCTAGGTGGTTTAAGTTTGACATGTAAATTTAATAAATATATGATCATATTTTTATGTGTATGGGTTAAAAATGAGGCAACTGTTGAGGCTTGCTCTTAAATCTCCTGTATTCTGGGTAGGTGCATGACCAGATTATGCCATGTCAGAAGAAAAGTTCATTGCTTAGAATGCAGGGGATTTGGGTCGAGTTCCCAAATGTGCTCTCATTTTTAGCTCTTGTGCTTCAAAGTATGTCCACCTTAACCCTTAAGTACCACGGACAATATTTGTCACGTAACTACTATGGAGGGGTCTGTCAGACTTACGGGGTTAAGAGATGCTTATTGTCATTTCCAAGAATCTAAAATTTCCATTTTATGTATTCTCTGTGTCAAGACTCACGACAGCCTGTCCCATGCTATGGGGATTGAATGCTTGCCTCTTGCTTTCTTGCTTGGGAAGCCCTGGGTTTGATTCCTGGCTCTATTAGGTATTTTAGAAATAACGTGAGGGCTGGAAAAGGATGCATTCAACCTCAAAAGGATAATTGAGTAATGCTTGATATGAGATGTTGCTCCCCATGACCTAAAATCAAAGAAATGCAGCTGAGATAGTCTTCACATTGGCAGTGTGCCCCTCTCCCCCACATTCCACAGGCTCTTAGCTTACTGGCAATTGTCCTTGGATACCTATGGTCCTTCGAGGCCCACACACTGTTTTAGTTAGGTACACCCCTAGAGTATTTTTCCAATACTCAGCTTCAAAAATCGCCTTTTCATTGGCAGGCTATACTCACATTTTGGCAAACCAGGAGGTGATCATTTTGTAGCTGTCCACAATTGCAACTTCCATCCCCTCGCAAGCAGCCCCATTGAACACGATTGAACTTGCATTCCAGGTGAAATTGGGAAGATGAAAATATGGGATAGAGGGCGGCGGGTATAATTGAGTACTAGAAGAAGTTTCACTGAAATCATGAGCCAGCGAAATCAGTATTTCTCTCCCTCAAAAAAAAAAAAAAACAAACAAAAAAAAAAAAAACAGATCAATTTAAATTTATTCAAACTTTAAATGTTGGAGGGGGCTGTACTTTTGAAGGAAATTATTAAAGGTGCCATAAGATGTCCATAAATGAATTTGTTCACTTTTTTACTTTATTGTTTATTGTTTTATGGAGTGGAACTTGGAGGTCATATGCCTTATTTACAGTGGCAATTTTATAAGCCTTAAAGTGGATAGATTGGGATGTGGATCACTTTAGGTGTATTAATAACTACTATATTTTGTAGCTAATTTTCCTAAGCAATAATTGAACATTGGCTCATTTGTTGGACTCAAGCCATCATCTCAATAATTTATTTCATGTTAAAATAGTCAGATGTTCTAACCATAGTTAGTTTGACATTCATCCTTGATTGTTAACTAAGGTACTGACATAACATCCAATAAGGATGCATATTTTTACTTCAAAAACAAATTAGACCTGTCATAGATTTATGGCATGTTAAAGAACCTTCCACTAATTACACCTGTGTGAAGCAAAATTGTATAGGTTAGGAATGTAAACAACGCTCTTAGGTTTCTACGTTCGTTGCCAAGAGCCGACTGCGGTGGCGTCTAGTAGTCCAGTTCTGAACTAGGCCTAGTAGTCGTTGACGGTGGCGTTTGGCGGCAAAAGTAGGAACTATTTGAAAAATTCAAAGTTGCAGTTCTTACTTGAATTAAAAAACAGATACACACACTAATACAGCCATCACATTTAACACCGGTTATCAGACAGATTCTACACACACCCTAAGTACACGGGGCTACATGACCGCGTTGTCGCAGCCCCTAAACTAAAGAACCAACCAACCAACAAATTAGACCAATCAATATAGTCATTTAATCGCCTCCCCTTCTGAGGAGGCATTGATGAAAGGTCACCAGTGGGATCTTTCCTCTGACATTCAATAGGCTCGCTAACTCGTCTAGTTGTCAACAATGAAATACTAACTAGCATTCCTTCGTTTTGGGTTTTTAATCAGTTCGGTTCAAGTTTGCAAGGGATTAGCCAATATCACCCTAGCACAGAGAAGAGGCTACTTCCCTACTGCACCCTTGTGGGCCCCAGAGTTATACTGCCCTAGAACTCTGCCATCGCCTAAGCAACATTGAACATTGCTCGCCTCCCTGGACACAGATCCAAATGGTAAGAATTGCCTAGGTAAAAAGACAGTTACAACCTAAGCCCTCTATCTAACCTAGACCAGGAGGGAGGGTGGGGGAGCGGCAGCGGTCAAGCTCTTAGCCTCTCACCATGGCAGACCGGGCTCAGCTCCCAGTCACTGCACGTGAGATTTTCCAAGTGAAATGGCATGTTCTGTGGCTCGGATTCTACGTAAAAAGGAGTTTTCGTGGCTCTTGATGAGATTAATGGTCACGTTAAACTACAAGCTTCCTTCCTTAACCTAGACCAAGGGGCATAAAATCATAAACTAGTAATAATGTGCTTCTCAGTTCTTCAAAAGAATTTGCTTTGCCTGATGTGCCCAAGGCTACAGAATCAAATCGTGGCACATTCTCTTTTCCTTCATCTTGCCAGCAATGTAATATTAAAATGTTGCAGTGAAATGTAGTGGAATATGCTGGAAATTTCAATCCTTCAATTTAGTAGACATACTGTATTATTATTTTTGTTTCCTATTTACTTTCTTAACCTTGAAAAAGAGCTTGGTCATTTGCGTAAAATATATTTTGTTTAAATATTTCTATCCTAGCTGTAAAATCCCAAGCTGTAGTACGGATTCAAATTGTCATGAAGGTTTCCATTACTTGTGTGAATTTTAGATATCTGGACTGTGCAGCTTTCTTCCATGATGACTTACTGGAAGGAATTGTTCGGATCACACGAATGATGCTACATTACAAATATCCCAAGTACCTGGAAGATGGCTACGAGGCGTTCATGTCTAGTCCACCTGTCATTTATAGCAGCATGGCTTCTCCTCTGGGAGTTGTACAACACATGTGTCGGCAGGTAAGTCCACACAATTTTATAATTCAAGAAACGGATATAACTCATTCTGTCTAGACAAATACCACTGGTAAACATACAGCCAATCATTAGACTGAAAATTATGAATAGAAACAAGAAAAAGAGACAAACTCATAAAACAGTCAGGCAAGTGCCGAGTGATAAGTACGAGAGGACTAATACAAACAAAGTAGGCACAGATAACAGCAAAACAGCTAAATCTTCAAAGCTTTCTATAAATCAGGGTCTCTCCATTTTTTGGTCATGGTATACCGCTTCATCATGTGGAATATTATGCCAGATCCCTAATATAGAATCAACCCTGTTGATCCTGATATTTTAATAAGTATACTTTTTGACAGATGGCTGGGTATCGAGTAATGAGTAAGGGTGGACTAGGACAAACTCTCAACTATTAACAAAGTAGGCATGGGTCGCAGCAAAACTTCTAAATCAGGGTATCTCAAACTATTTTTTTGTTCACAGTACACTGTTTCATCTTGTGGAATATTATGGCAGATCCCTAATATAGAATCCGCCCTATTGGTCCTGATGTTAACAGGCAAACTCTATGACGGCCAGGCAGAAGCCGAGCTATAAAGATAAACATTCAACTGCAGGTTTGGATCCCAATGAGACTCTTAATGCAGGGTTCTCAAACTTTTCTGGTTCGCTGCATGCTGTTTCACTGTGTGGGATATTACGACACATCCCTAATATAGAATCAACCTTACTGATTCTGATATTAATTCCAGTCTTATTTTTTAACATCTTTTTGTTTTGAGGTATAAATTGTAACAATTGTAAACATGAATGAATGCGCTTGAGTTCACAATCACTTTCCCGTTAATTCCAAGTATACAAAACACTCCCCCTTAGAAGAGGCAGGAGAGTTGCAACGTCATTCCTCTGCAAACAAGAATTGTCAGTATTTAGTTGCAACGGTTCTGTAGTGTTATTGACAGAACATTTATATTTTGTGAGTAGTATTGTATATTTGCAGTTATTAATACACACGAGCTTTGGTATTTGCAGATGATGTGGTCTTATGGGGAGAAACACAAGTGGAAGTACAAGAGAGACTTACTGCTTGGAACAACAAATTTAAAGAATTTAGCCTGAAGATCATCAAGACCAAGACTGTTGAAATGACCATTAGCAGAGAGGGGAAAAGTTCAAACATATATTTGGAGGGAGCAAAACTAGAATCCATTTCTCACTTCCAGTATTTTGGAAGTATGGTCTCCAAGGAAAACACCCTCAAACAAGAAATTCTAAATAGGACACAGAAATCATCACATTTCTATAACCAAGTTCTGCACTTACTTGGGGATAAAAATATACCCTTGGCAGCAAGGGTAACGTTGTATCACACCTACTTTGTTCCAATCCTTACTTAGTTGTACATTGCAAAGTAAGGATTACAGTAGAAATCAAGCCACAGAAATGAGATTTATTAGGACTATGAACCAAAGTACCAGGAGAGACAAGATCAGAAATTAGGTACACAGAGCAACAGCTGGCATCAGGGTCCCTGTTACCAACTTTCTGGGGAAACGCAGACTTCAGTGCTATGGCCATGTAATGAGGAAGGATAGCTCTAGAACAGCTAAGAAGTACTTCAACCTGGATGTCAGAGGGAGGAGACCAAGAGAAAGTCCAAGGAGATGATGGATAGATTCAGTTCGATCCGAGGTGGACAAGAATGGTTTTAACTGGGAGAATGTCCAAGAACAAATGATGTACCAAGGTCGGGCAAGATGGAGAGCGCTTGTTTGCCACGCCCGGGAAACTGGAGATGGAAGATGATGATGATGATATTGATGAATTCACAACACTCCTAAAAATTTTAACACACAAGTCTGTTTTTATTACAAACTTTTACCAATCGAATTTTCTTTCACAGCACTGTCTCTCAAGACATGAGAACCACTGGTCGAGAGTATTTTGTTCAGTTTTCTCATTCTAACATTTCAAAATCCTAAAAGAATTCATGTCAAGTACAAACTATTACTTTCTCTTCCTTAATTTCCTTGGTTTGTCAGGTTTTCACTCCTTCGTACACCATGCACTGCCATGCAGCAAGAATGCAGCAATGCACTGTTTTGAGCAGCTGAAGAACTTGTTTATGTTCACCCTTTTGATCAGACTAGGAAGTTGAGATGAGCTCATGGAGCATTGTAGAGCTATTGAATTGATTGATGACTTGAATGCCCACATATAACAGTGATGTATTTCAGACATGTGTGGAAGCAAATCTGCTCTCTTATCACTATTAAACTTGCCTTCTGTCTTAACTGTTTCTTTATCTACAGTGGCATAGTAAAAAATAAACAGTTACCCTTTATTTGCTGTCTTTTAGAACCATAGCTCCCCAGCACACCTATAATTTAAATAATCCACTCCTGCTCCTTCTGACACCATCCAGCAGGTTTCCATTTAGCATCATGAGGCTAGAAGACCCTGTATTAGACAATACCAAAGATGTTTAAATTCTTGACTGTGCTAACAATCAATCAAGGGTGGGAGCCAACAATGCCATCCACTACACCATGAGGTGGTGTATAATTTTTTTCAACAGGGGAGTGTAAATGCAAGTCGGTTCAACTGGTTTTACAATGCTCACGGAATAGCACCAACACACTTTTAAAAACATACCTTTAGAAGCTATCAGAATCTGGACAGGAAAGGAGAAAAAAAATTCAAACATGTAAATAAATACTGCATTTCTAACATCTTATGAGGCTACTGAATACTTATTACTGATGAAGCTATAAAATTCCCTGGTAAACCTAGTGCAGAATAACAAATTTGTCCCCATAGGCTACTTAGAACAATATTATACACAGGGGAAACCCATTGAAGTAAGTGAATAGAATTTGCAACATGGAACCACTTGAATGATATCCTTGAGACTGCTGGTTACATATTTACCCAGCTGGTGCAGCAATTCTCATTCTACAACTCGTGGGCTAGTGAAAAGAGATCGCTGTATGCTAAACCTACTTACACGTGCTGCGACCTACAAGCAGAGACAGGAATTAATGATGATTAAATTAGGCACCTGTTTTATTTTAACTATGATAGGGATTGATGGAGGTAATTAAGGGTGGGAGGAGAGTACAAGAAACAAATGGCTTTTACTAATTGGTGAGAGGAATAATATGGAATCAAGAAGTTCAAGAAAGTGCCAAGAAGTGCTGTGTTTGACCTATTATTTACTGATTTTGCCATATTCAGCTGGTATGTAGCTACATCAAAAAACATGAGAGTGGAGGTCAAGCAGCTGAAGTGAAATTCATATAAGATATCATAGATAAGACAAGAAATTATTGAACCAGAAATAGAGAGATCAGGAAGAGGATTTAAGTCAAAATTACAGGATAGGATGGAAACAAACAAGCTGAAATGGTTTGACACATGATGTGAATAGGAGAAGAAGAGTTTCAAAGAATGTATTTTCAGAGAAGTTGACAGGAAAGAGATTTTAAGGAAGGCGTCAAAAGAGATGACTAGATACTGTGGAAGAGAGGAAGAAAGTTAGGAGAAATATTGCAAGCAGATCAAGACTATTGGAGAGAGGCAGTGATGTAGGTACATTGTATACATGGCCTATAATAATGCTGTCAATCTTAAAAAATCTCTCACACTTTTCGGAAAAGACGATTGAAATTTTACGGACACATTATTAGAATGGACAATGACTAACTAAAAGAATTGTCAACCTTAGCCCTTTCATTAAATAACAAGAACAGCTGGCTTCGTGAATTTGAAACATATCTCCGGGAAATCAACATCTTGTACAGGACAGATGTAATTTCAGAACCAAAATCGACAATCACCAATTTGGAGACAAACCCAACACCAGAGCCACTATAACTTGGACAGAAGAACGAAGGAAGAGGCTTAGCGAGAGGATGAAGAGATTTGGGGGGGGAAAGAAGGCCAACACATGAGCTAAGCAGGTTCAGCCGTGCTCCTGAGTAGGGCATAACGATGTAAAAAAAAAAATCTGTCTAAAGGTTGTTTTTTATCGTATGTCATTTCATTAATGTTTAATTCAAGATTCATTTGCTGATCGAGGTAAACTTCCATTTTTTCCATAATATTCAAGTAGGCTGCTTTTCCTGTTAGATGTAAAAGTTTCTTATCTTGATCTATAGTTGTAAATTTGTGATATGCAATGAAACAATTTGTTAGGTACTGTCCGCCCACATTGAACAATGGGAGGTTTATTTTGAACGTTCACTTAGGGGGGTTAAGAATTGTTACGTGTTACAATGGGGGCAGGGAGATTAAATTTGATGACATTTTTGCAAACATATTTTATGGATTATACAATAACTGTGGTGTTGTCTTGAAGTGACAGCCATCTCAATCCAGGAAATTGCTCCTGATGCCTTCTTCATCTGAGACTTGGAATGGAGCCCAGGTTGTGACAAGGTCCATGTTTTAAGCGGTTTAACACACCCGCCTGGTGTGGTCTGATTTTCAAGTTTTACTCAACAGAAAATTAATCTACAGTAACATAATTAGGTGGACACTTTTACATGTTTCTATCCTCTTTTCCTTTGTTCAACAGAATATGATCATTATTTATATGACTTTCATCATACTTGTACATCATTGGACATTGTTACATTTTCTGTTGTCAGCTGGGACTTCCCATGTCATGTGTGCACCCTGTGCCATGTAACACACTGTTTGGTTCACAACAGAAGATGGACGTTGCAGCTTTAGCTAGACTCATCGAAGAAGACAAAGCAGCTAACAAAATCCCTCTCATCGTTCTTGCAGATGCAGGTAAGCTTGTAAGCCATCCTATTTAAATTGTGATTCATTTTGAGCTAGTTTCATATTCAAAAAATCATCAAAAATTCACCTTTGTCTTCACTTCACCACCAAAGACTATACATGGCAAAAATTGTTGTTGTTTGAGTCTTCAGTCTTTTGACTGGTTTGATGCAGCCCTCCATGCCTCCCTGTCCTGAGCTAATCGTTTCATCTCTACATAGCTACCACACCCTACATCCGAGGCAATCTGTTTAACATATTCTAACCTTGGTCTACCCCTACAGTTCTTGTCCTCGACCCTTCCCTCCATAACTAAGCTTGCTATTCCTGGGTGTCTTAGTATGTGACCTACCAACCTATCTCTTCTCTTCATTAGCAGTCGCCAGAAACATCTCTCCTCTCCCGCTCGTCTTAATACCTCTTTGTTTCTCATCCTATCTACCCATCTGATCTTCATCATTCTCCTGTAACACCACATTTCAAATGCTTCAATTCTCCTCTTTTCTGCTGCACCAATAGTCCAAGTCTCACTTCCATAGAGCGCCACGCTCCAGACAAAGGCTTTCAAAAATGACTTTCTAATACCTAAATCTATATTCGATGTCAGCAGATTCCTTTTTTGTAGAAATGCTTTCTTTGCCTGAGCCAACCTACTTTTTATATCCTCTTTGGTTCGTCCATCACTGGTTATTCTCCTTCCTAAGTAACAGAAGTCTCCTATTTCCTTCAGCTTTTCACCTGCCAATTTGATCTCCATAGAGGTTTCTGATTTATTTCGGCTGCATTCCAGTATTTTTGTTTTACATTTATTAATTTTCATCATGAATTCTTTCCGTAAGATGGAGGCAAAAATTGAATATGATGGAAATGAGTTGCATTAGAAAGTTACATCTGAATGTGGACAACTTGCAAGAACTCGACCAAAACAGAGTTCAGTGGAGGCATTTTGTGAGATCGGCGCGGGATCTTCATGTACCATAGAAGCCTTCTGAGTGAGTGAGTCAGTTTACCGACTGAAGAGCATAAATTTCGAAATTACAAGGGTTTGATAAAAATGATCTACCTATTTTTGGAGATAGAAAGGTGATATACTTCTCAGTAGCAGGCAAACATATTTTTAATGTACTAGATGCTAAATAATTAATACTTCGCTTGAAGTATTACTTGTCATAAACCTGAAAAGGATTACATGTGATTAATGAATTCACTTGAATGGCCAGTTTCGATCATCATCAGATCGCTTACACTTAGGCTATTAAATCTACCGTATGTGTACATATATGTGGGTGAAGATATTTACAATATATACACTTATTTAGTTACAGAAGTGTATTGTAAACGTGTGCAACTTGCCAAGATTGTTACTTTTATGTGATTTTTGTTATGATATTGTTAGTGACTATTTACATGCAGGTTTGCATGTTTCGTGTGACAAACTGGAATATGGTAGTTAATAAGTAGTCAGGTTGGTGTTTATAACTGGGAATGGATTAAAGAACTTAGCTGGTTATTTGAGGATGCAGTATCCGTTCTTGTGCAGATAGCAGCTGCACAGAACAGTTACCACACTTATGTGTTATATGCATGTTCACTGAACCTAAAGAAGCCTAAGTGAGCAAGAACTGATGATATCTGCTTGACAAACAAAACTAATCATCCAATTTATGCCCCCCATTTGTGTGAGAAATGTTTAATTAAGTGTATAAATAATTCATGTATTTTATTTCAGGCACTAGGAAATTAATTGAATTGTTTGGAGCTGAAAAGCATTAAGTCACAAATGGCCATATTTTAAAATATTTAGTGTTCTGGTGTATTGACGCAAGACCTTCGAACAGCATAAGAAAGAATTAAGTCAGCCTTATCTTCATGCCAGAAACCACTGATACATGTAGTGCGATCAGAGGAGAAAAGCATTAAGTCAATGACTTGCTGCCTTTCGGCACATATTCCATACGTAATGTTGGCTGCACTGCAAGATTCCCATATGTTTTTTATGTTACAAATCCATTTTACAATAAAATATCATGTGAAATATTCTTTCTGGATGGCTCTATGCCTTACTAAACTGACCACGGAGCTGAAAGGCATTAAGTCACGTTTCCAAAATTGATTTCAAATATGGTTCATTAAATTAAAATTGACATTCTGCGAACACAAATATAACCTGAATAGTTATAGATGACTAATATAGTGTGTTTGTTAAGTTCTGTTCTGGCAATGATGATTTATTTGTCTTGCCTGAAAAGTAGTGAAAACTGGCTTAATGCTTTTCAGTTGTGACCAATTCAATTGTTACTCCCTGCCTAATCTAATTGGGCACTCGTCTTGGCCGACTGAGGAGCTTCTACAAAATATATTCTACACACACCCAAGTACACAGGGTGAAATCACCACGATGTTGCAAGCCACTAAATGTATCAACAACCAGGACACAGTGTGACTTCTTGTTTCCTTCCTCCCATACCCCTTATTTGCACACCATGACTGTGATGGGGAGCAGTAGTAAGTTTGGAGATTGGTGGTTCAAATTCTAGCATCGACAGTGGCCATCCTGAGTGTAGTATTTCTCTAGATTTTGCCACTCTCCCTCTCCCCCCCCCCCCCCCCAGCAAATCCTGGTATGGTACCTTATTTCATGTCCTGGGGCACCTACAGTTACACTGCTTCCTTAGTGAATAAGTGGGTGAGTGTCTGCTTCAAGATCCCAAGATTGCACATTAGATTTCCAGCCAAGGAAGTCTGATTTTTGAAGAGCGGCAAATATCTACGATACTTAGAGACGTTTATACAATGTTAGCTGGTAAAAGATCTCTAGTATCACATTTAGTGATTACAAAACAAAATCAAATAAATATCGGCCACAGATCACTCAATAGAGTTATGGTTTGCTACCAAATGGCAGTGCTAAACAGGACGTTGAAATTGGAGAGTAAATTGCCAACTCAAATAATCTACACACAGGTAGCTAAGACCATACAATTTTCATACTATTATTTTACAGTTACATTACTACAGTCAGCACAGAAACACTGGTTATCAGACAAATCCAGCACATATCCTAGTACATGGAGCTGATGACTTTAGGATATCCCTAACCTCTAAAATGAATTATTAACAACAACCCCCTTTCTCTTCTTGCTTTTATTCTAAAGGAACATAAATTAAATAGTATTTTGATGTGGCTTGTTGCTGGAAGAATGTATTAAAGCATCTCTCTCTTCTTGATGTGTAGGTACTCATGTTGCAGGGCATGTTGACAACCTGCCTAGACTGCAGGAGTTGTGCAAACAACACGATATCTGGCTTCACCTGCGTGGCCATAGTTTAGCTGCTATTTCTATGGTTACAGTGCCAAATATGGTGAGTAACTTTCTTTCAGTTTTGGTAAGATGACTTGGGTGTATGTATGCATGTAAATAAATTGTTTGTCTACCTGTTGCAGCCGGGAAGACTGGCAGACAGTTACACCTTACCCATTGGCGTTTGGCTGGGAATCCCTGCATTGCCAGCAGTTGTATCCTTTCATCATTTATGATCTTTATTGAGGCTTTTTAATGCACATATTGCAGCTGCACCTCCCTGAACATTACAACATTGGAAGCACAACCATATTTTCTTTGAAGTATCTGGTTGTTTGACTACTGAAGCATAGAACACATATCAGTGAGAAAACCAGTTTTACAGTATATCCAAACTGTTATTGTTATGGTAGATTGTGGTATATCTCCTGGCTTCAGGTGTAGGGACAGCATGCTTGTCACATGCTCAGGAGACCCTGTGTTCAATTCTTGGCTTCATCAGGGATTTTATATCTGGTGTGAGAGCTGGAATGGATTGCATTTAGCCTCCTAAGACAATTGAGTAGCTGTATGATCCGAGAGGCAGTGACCCCAGCCAAGACAGTCAGGATTAATGGCCGAGAGGACACATCATGCTGACCACGTAGCAATCGGCAGGCCTTTTGGCTAAGCAGCAGTTGCTTTGTACGTCATGGCCCTCAATGGGTTGTTGAGCCAAGATTTTTCCTTCCTTCCTTCCTTCATTCATTCTTTTCTCCCTCCCTCCACATCCATCCCTTCCTCAATTAGAACTTTTGTAAAACTAGCAGCTCCTGAAATGTTCAGATCTGCTTGTTTTGTTGATGTGGTGAGGGGACAGAAGTATAGATGAACAAAAAAAGAAGGCCACAACCAGACACTCGGTCATGTTCAAAGGTTGGGCATTCAAACCATCGATTTACCTGGGAGCTTTTCTATTGCTGTGTGCTGTAATTGGTTGTGACACTTGTCAGCTCTGTACTAAGTTTAATTATCTAATCTTACTACAGTTGGTAGGCATTTACCTTCCATTGAGCAAGGCTGATCAGATTGATACAAGTAGACATTCTCTCTCGATTGTTTGTCAACAGTCGGGAGTAAAAATTCCTACTCGATAATAGCTTCCTGTCTCTCGCCCCTCTTCATCGTCATGAAGTGTAGAATGTGACAGACTGCTCTGTTGTCAAGACATCTGCTAACTGATCAATTCGATACTTTGTGCCCCTTCCTGTTTCATTGCAACAATACATTTACTGTATTTGGTTATCTACACCACACGGTGAGTAATACAACACTACTTTCGAATGTAGAATGCGCTTATTTTTTTATATTCAAATATCAAATTACTGTTTCTGTTAGTGACATTCAATATATATTTGTGATATTAAAAACCTTCAGTACAGTAATTTGAGATATTCTGTGTTGAAAGAAATATTATATACCGGTATATTTAAAAAAAAATGTAACTGTAAAGCTATTACAGGTATCTGCACATAAATGCTTAACAACTAATAAATATTTGTTAAGCATTGGAAATTTTCCAAACTCAATTTAAGTAAAGTGAATATGTTGTGTGACCATTTTGATTCATCGCGCCCAACCGCGTCCCGCACAATGCTGCGCCTGACAGAAGGTTGAAGGATTGTTAAATTTGAGAGATTCATTTCAGTATTTCAGCACTTTGCTATCTCTAAACCACAGAAACTAAATGGGGCATTAATGATTAATTATTATAATGCAGTACTATTTTATTGTTTATCCCCCAGTGTTCCTTCAGGATGGCCAGGTAGCAGCCACTTCTTCCATCTCTCAAAGCAGTGTCTAGTGCCGCAGTATACCTTGTTTTCTCGAGCTAACCATGCCATCAGCCGGCCCCGTGGTGTTGGGGTAGCGTGCCTGTCTCTCGCCCGGAGGCCCTGGGTTCGATTCCCGGCTCCGTCTGGGATGTTAGAAACTGACGTGAGGGCTGAAACGGGGTGCACTCAGCCTCGTGAGGACAATTCAGTAGCTGTCTGACAGTGAGGCAGCGCCCCGATCATGAAAACCAAAATTAACGGCCGAGGGGACCCGATGCGATCACGCGTCACTCCAATATCTGCAGGCCAAATGGTTAGACAGCGGTCGCTTGGTAGGCCTAGGCCCTTCACGGGCTGTAGTGCCAGGGGTTATTATTATAACCATGCCATCATGTAACATGCACCCTTATTTTGTGAGGCAGATATCAGGGATAAACTGTGTGATTATGGGATTAGATAAATGTTTCTTGACAGGATGAAAACATGACATAAATGTGGTCACCATAGTAGGCTATACAAAAGAGTTCATTGGAATTCAGTCTAAAATTAATCAAAGAAGACCAGATAAACTGTTCGTTGTGTAAATAGCTCCTTAACAGAGTCAGACATTGTACCGCCTGATCGACTCTGCCATACCTAGGCCCAGGCCTGTGACGACAGTGGGTGTGCCCCGAGAGAGTACTCTTCCTTTGGTGGCTGGTCTCACTGCAGACCACATGACGCGGCGGCTCAGTTGTTTGTCTCTTTGGGCAGCTCTACAAGTATGTTATCTTTATTACTATTGATTTCTTTAGTAATTTAGACATAGGTAGCCTGCTCGGCCTTTCCAGTGCCTGTAAATGTTTTGTGTTTTTCCTTCGTCAAGAGAAAGGCAAATACCGTATTTACTCGAATACGACCCGCCCCCGAATAAGACCCGTACCCTGATTTTGAAGAACAAAATTTAAAAAAAAAAAAATTACTCAAAATTATTTACAATCTTAACTAAATAAACAGAATAGCATTTATCCAAAATAGTTTCCAACAGTTTTGAAGTCGTCGTAAAATAACACACATCAAACGATTAAAAATACAAATAAAAGTACACAAACACTTCATTCATCATCATCAGAAGTACCAACTTCGGAACTTTTATCACCATCACTTTCCCACTAAATGTCGTCATCACTGACATCCATAGCATTCGAAATACTATATTTCTTGAAGCTCTTCCATATGAGATCTCCAGAGATACGATTCCATGCTGCCAAAATCCACGAACACAGCAGCTGAACTTCCGGGCGCTGAATACGACCAGTTGGAGTCAGTGTGTGCTTATCGGCCGCCATCCACTCCGTATACAGCTGTTTCAAGGCTGCTTTGAACGGGCGGTTCACGCAGACATGCCGTGGTCGTAGCATAGACGTCATCCCGCTCAATCACAAATACATGACTCGTCAATATCATATTTCCTACCGGGCACGATTTCCAATAACTTCAGCTTCCCTCACAACTTTCAATTTCTCACTCACAGTAAATGACCGCAAACGTTTCGTAGCATTCATGTTTACACTCGGAGAACGTGCGCGTGACTGTATGATGCCACGTGTTTACGGTAAAACAAAGTTATAGCCGGAAGAAGGCTAGCACCATCTAGTGGATACTCGCAACACCCGATATCGCGTGTGGTGGGCAATTTAGATCTTTCAAATTTGGATGACTCAAATAAGACCCGCACCCCAATTTTTCACGTCCGAATTTGTTTAAAAATGTGCGGGTGGTATTCGAGTATATACGGTATATATTGTGGCATATTATGTCTACTCCTTATTATTCTTGTTTCGATGGGTTCAGGGAAGAGAAGCGATGAATTTTAGTGTGCCAGATGTTTTTACTGCTGGATGCCCTTTCTGATGTGAGCCTCATGGGAGGAGGTAATGAGAGATGAAATGAATGAAACTGGGCAAAGAATTGCAAGGATGCAGCCACAGCTATTAGAAGATACTATCCCAGCAATTGTCTGGAGTTGAAAATGGGGAAACCACAAATCAGTATTTCAAGGACAGCCCATGGTAGGATCAAACCCATGTCTACCAAGTCAGCAGATAGCATGGCCCCATGACCCATCGCTGTGCTTTAGTCGCTACCACTGTCTGTACAAGTATATACTTGTAGTGCTGCATGGATATGCAAGTAGGATCCAGTCGATAAAGATCAGTCCCGGTTTCGCAGTCGTACAGAGGACAGTCTGCAAAAATTACTGGATTCAGAAAGATTTCTCTCATTAATGTTAAAATTAACTAAATTTCTATATTAGTTGGTCTGCAGATATTCATGATATTATGAGTATGTTAATTCTTTTACAGTCTATGGGAAGAGACGGTGTCCAGTCCAGAATACGTGACTCTTTTGAATCCAGTGAACAGATATGGAAGAGAATTTCCAAGTATCCTTGCCTTCGGCTCTTGGTAAAGTATATTGTGATATGAGTTCCAGTAGTTCTATTGACCCAGCGTTTCCCTTTTTTGTCCTATCCTAAGTGTGGTTTTTCCCTGGGGTTTTCCACACTCCCTCCAGGCAAATACTGGAATAGTACCTTATTTCAAGTCCCAGGGCACCTACCTCATTTCTGTCCCTACACACACTACTACAGTCATCATAGAAATATAGGTCCAGGTTATCAGAAAAGTTCAACACACACCCAACTACACGGTGCTGATGACCAAGATGTCTCAAGTCCCTAAACAACAACAATAATAGGTCTATATTAGCTTCATTTAAAAATTAAGCAGTTAAATATTCAGCCATGTTGTATAGCAGAGAGATACAATTTTATTGAAAATTAGGGCCCAGCCCCTCACAATTCAGATGAGAATAAAGAAGTTAAAAAAATACATAAATATTTTTACACTTATCAAAGCTACAAGAAATATTTTGCTACACAACACTCGGAACATATTGCAGTGCAATTTGCAGCAACAATGAGCCCTTATCAAAATGAAGAATCTGCTGTGACACCGAGATCTTAGTCTGAGAACGAGACTACTTGCCCTCAAGTGTGACATAATTCCCATACTGATGTATGGACACGAGGGGTGGACGTTAACCAAAACCTTGGAGAAGAAGTTGGAAGCATTTGAAATGTGGCTGTATCGTCGCACCGAGGTGCTGGATCGGATGGGCAAGGAGATGGAAGTGCTCTACAACATCAAGCGACAGAAGCTACAATATTTTGGCCACGTGATTCGAAATAACAAGTACCGACTCCAGCAGCTAATCATGGAAGGCAAGATTGAAGGACGGCGCAGACCAGGGAGGAGGAGATCTCCTGGCTCAAGAATTTGCGGGAGTGGTTTGAACTTGACTCAGCATCTCTGTTTCGAACGGCATCCTTGAGGCAAGGGATTGCAATGATGATCGCCAATCTTCGACGCGGAGACCGCATATAAAGAAGAAGAGTAAATTACCAAGTTCTAAATATGAATGTTATTTTTTTAATTTAATGTATTTAATGTATTTTTTAAAATACCCCTACCCCCCTCTCCCCTACCTCCTCTTCCCCAATTAATTTTAATTGTTTTTTACCAGAAATTCACTAATTTATATCCTTAGAATCTGATATTAATTTCAAGAAAATAGAACAATTGGTATTACTAGTGCGGCTTCGGTGGCGTATTTGGTAGCATGCTGAGGTTCTACGCCCAAGATCACAGGGTCAAACCCGGCCAAAGCCGTAGGATTAATGAAGAGCGTTAAAAATCCCTCAGTATGCCTTCCTCGGAGGGGAAGTAAAGCATGCGGGCCCATGTCATAGATCTATGGCATGTAAAAGAACCTTCCACTAACTACACTTGTGTGAAGCTAAAATTTGTAGGTTGGATTTCATAACGCTGTATTAGTTCCAACGTTCCCCGCAAGGTCCTGGTTGCGATGGCATCTAGTAGCCAAGTTCACAGCTAGGTGTCATGGATGATAGCATTTGGTAGCAAAATTAGGAACTACTGTACTTGAAAATTGATCGTCTGCAGTCCTTACCTGAATCACAGATAACACACTAATACAGCCATGACAATTAACACCAGTTATCAGACAAATTCTACACACACCCAAAGTACACGGGGCTACATGACCGCATTGTCGCAGCCCCCAAACCAAGGAACCAACCATTGTATTACTAGTGTCGCTGAAATGAAAATCCACAGCCTGCTTCCAGTCTCCGACCAGGTCACGAATGGAATGAATGAAGCCCCCATCTAGCGGCGAGGATATTAACTGTGCCGGCTGCCGAGACCTGACGCACTCCTCTGGGGCAATGATTAAATGAATGACAGATGAAATGAAATGATAGTGGAGTGTGTTGCTGGAATGAAATTTTGACAGGGAAAACCGGAGTACCCGGAGAAAAACCTGTCTGCCTCCGTTTTGTCCAGCACAGATCTCACATGGAGTGACCGGGATTTGAACCACGGACCCAGCGGTGAGAGGCCGGCGTGCTGCCGCCTAAGCCACGGAGGCTTACTAGTGTCGCTGAATACTTTTAAAAAAACTGTCATCATCAAAATTACTTTCGAGTATTGGAGTAGTAATGCATCATAAGATTTGAAAATGAAACCGGTCGGGAATAGAACCCAGATATACTGCATTCCAGGCAGGAACGTTTAGAGACTTCGCCACAACAGGACTTATTTCCAAGTCTTGGATGAACAGGCCACTGAGGAGTTGCTTACTAAATATTTTTGACAACAAATTTTCATCAGAGTTTTGGGTGTAGAATCATTTGGTGGTTTTCAATTGCATGAATTAAGTTTCACCATATTGAAATGGAATTTGGTTTCTTCTTTACTTATCCTGTTCTCTGTGCTGAGTAGTGTGTTATGATTAAGACCCGGAAGTTCATGCACTATTCAAAAAATAAATATGCACTAACTATTGGTCAAATATGCATCACATTTAATGCACAATGAAATTGCTATGGCAATTACGATCACTCAGTTTTCTTTAGCGTTTCTATTTTGAATATAAAGAAAATATGAACAGACGGACATATACAGTAACTAAAACTTTTTTTTAAATATATTGACTAAGAAACAGTTCAAAAATAGTAGGAAATATTATTTTATGGAGCTTCAAGTGGTGTTGATCATCTATAATTATTGAATTATCTTAATTTTTCGGTATGGTTGGTATACAATTTTAATAGCTATTGAATTTTTAGAAACGAAAATAATTTTACAATATTTACATAAGCCGAATAGAAGCCTCCGTGGCTTAGGCGGCAGCACGCCGGCCTCTCACCGCTGGGTCCATGGTTCAAATCCCGGTCACTCCATGCGAGATCTGTGCTGGACAAAACGGAGGCAGACAGGTTTTTCTCCGGGTACTCCGGTTTTCCCTGTCAAAATTTCATTCCAGCAACACTCTCCACTATCATTTCATTTCATCTGTCATGCATTTAATCATTGCCCCAGAGGAGTGCGTCAGGCCTCGGCAGCCGGCACAGTTCATATCCTCGCCGCTAGATGGGGGCTTCATTCACACCATTCCTGACCCGGTCGGAGACTGGAAGCAGGCTGTGGATTTTCATTTTCACATAAGCCGAATAAAAATAATTGATATTAACTTGCAAAAGGGACTGAAACGTAATAAAATAATTTCAGTGTTTTTCTGTGATAGTCTTCTGTTGTTAACAAGGGCTGAATTGATGATTTTTAAAAAATCTAAATTTCGCTTATGTTTGGCGGTTTCTAAATGTCGAATCACCTGAAAAATTTCTTTAACTCCCTGCATTTGTTTCACAAATTTTACATTTGTTTCACAAATTTTACAATAAAGGACACTCTCTTCTGTAGAAAAAAATTCACTTCCAAATGTTTTCACAAAATTTCGTAACAGTGTCGTTAGCTTTTATTGTAGTAATAACTCCTTGCTTGCTGTGGTTGATGGTATGCAGCTTGGCATGTCACTGAAGGTTGGAATTAAGGAATTTGAGATAATAGGTCCAAGTAATATTTGCAGAAATTCCTGGTCATTCATAAGCAGAACCCCTATTGTAGCAAAGTGAAAGGAAGGAAGGTATTTAAGTTGTTAGAAAACCTGGTTCTTCCTTACAGGCAGTGCAAACTACTAATTAAGAAATGATACAAATACTCTGGGTGGTTTAATGGAGGTGAAAGCAACTTTATCAATAACAAGGAAATGTTCAGGTTTTGACTGACCAGCCACGAGACTCTCGGAGTCCAAATAGAAATATACGACTGAACATGAAGTAACAAAAAGCTTCAAAACAATAGGAAATTAGAATATACACCATTCTCAAGCATGGATATGCACTTAAACAGGCAAAGGAGAAAAATATGATGCATTGTGCCAAAATAACCAAAATATGCATAAATATGCAAAAATATGATTTGTATGATCTTCCAGGCCTTAGTTATGATATTGTTCCTTTGTGTTTGTTTCTAGAGCCAGCAGCCGGGTGGAGAAGCAGGAACATACACTGTGTCCGAGCTGGTTAACAAGCCAGTCAGCAATGTTGTGAGTTACTATCTCTTCATCTATTTCCCTTCTAGTAGTTTATGATAGGGATGGCTGAGAACTTTGTTTGCAGCTACAGTATTTGTTATGGAAGATGGCAACACTGGAAATGACAGCCTTGAATCTGCATTCATAATTTTGCTATTCAACATAATTTTTCAGCTTCAGGATTGCTACACTTCTGAAGTCCTTAAAGCGATACCTAAAACTGGATGTAAGCCCTTACAACTCAGATATTGGAACTATAGACCTTGTTCGAATGGCAAGATTTTAGCTGCTGGCATCCATAGCGGCAACTCGCCACTGTGTTGGTATGATATGTGTGTGTAATGGCTCATGCGGGAGAATCAAGTTTCACAGTACAGAAGCTTTATCATAGTGAATGTCGTCTATAGAGATTTATGTAGGTTTTCAAAATATTTGATGGGATACATTGTATTTCAGAGTTTGTACTGTAAAGAAAGACAGACATCTCAATGAAAGTAGCCACATTTTATTCCAGGTTAAAGAACGATAAGGAGAAGAAATATCCAGCTTGTGTTTGAGAGAAACGAGCATTAATCAACCACCTTATGCTGTCAAACTTCAGCTAAGAACTACCGTACCTTTTGCACAATAAATCATATGTATATTTAGATTATTATTTTATAACATAGCTGTACTCGGCATGTCCATGTAAACATAATTTTTATATC
The DNA here is from genome assembly GCA_946902985.2 of Meconema thalassinum. Taxonomy (NCBI): domain Eukaryota; kingdom Metazoa; phylum Arthropoda; class Insecta; order Orthoptera; family Tettigoniidae; genus Meconema; species Meconema thalassinum. The sequence goes on along the minus strand of OX336394.1, from coordinate 242,575,804 downwards.
AACTGATGCCTATTTATTATATACACAGATCAACTGCAACAGAACTGTTCAATCAGCAGAATGTGTATGCAAAGCTGGTCTTTCAAAATGCTGTTAACACATTCCTGTGCTATACATGTACATCAATACTGAGAGAGATTCCTTGAAGACTTTTGCCCTACAGCAATAGGAAAAACCTAAGAATGTTGTCATGGAATATTCTAAAGGTGAACATTTAGGAGAAGTGTTCAAGCACAGATTAAATAAGAGGCCACTTGATTAGTGTGTCGGATAGTGAAGGCTTAGATTCATTCAGAAAATAGAATTCATACAAGAAAATTAAAAACATTAACTGTGCTTTTACAAGAATTTGGAAGGCCAAGTGTGAAGGTGAATCCTTAATTCTCCCCACTTCCATTGTCAAAGCTATCGTGGATGATTATGCTGCAGAGCCGAGCGAAATAGGATTTTCATTTCAGTGCGTTCAGCAATTAGATAATAAAAACGTTAATACTCTGTTTAAATGCTATGGAATAAATTACTTGCCTAGTGGCAAGAAATCGCTGGTGCCAAAAAATTATGAGTGCATGTTGTCAAGTGAAGTCTTACATTTATTTATTTTTTAAATAGAAATGTGAGTCACAAATTCAAGGGAAGCGTACAACTGCAATTGAGAATAGGACCCAATCTGAAAAGTTTATGCATTATGGCTAGTTATAATGTACCCAAGATTATAATAAACTAGCATCTCGGTTTCGTATCTCTAAAGACAAAAATAGTCCTGCAGTGAGATATGGTATATGTATATATAATGAACAGATGGCCCTTCCAGAGTTCTGTGTATCATACGAATACCACATGTCACAGCTGAGCTTGTTAATAAAAGAGCAACAATTGTGGCTATGCTGCAGAATGGACGGGATAGTGGTAGGTCAGGACTATCTCATTCTTCTGGAGATTGCTCATGTCGGGTAAAGCCCATCGTTGACGACAACTCCTGTAATGCTCCATATTTGTACTTAAACAGTGGTGGTGATATCAAGTTGAAGGAAACTTATATTTATTATATCCCAGGTACATGCATCATTGTATATTTTGAACCTCAACTCCTGTGACTTTGTATCTTTTCAAATATTATTTCCACAGTTTGAAATATTTTATTTTGAAAATTACCTTCTGTTATTAAACATAGTGTTACAGCTGATGTCGTACTCATAGGAAGAAATGAGATTGAGATAAGGAAATTATTTGTTGAACTTATGAGATAAGGAAATCGTTTGTTGAACTTGAGGAGATAGCTTTAAAATTAGGCCTTAGAATTAATGACCAAAAAACTCAGTACATGATAATGAAGAGGAATGTTGACGTGTTTAGGAATAGGTTACCTCCTCTTATTGGCAAGCATAGTTTTGAGCGGGTTTAACATTTCAAATTCTTAGGAGTCATGATTGATGAACAGAATCATAGAAAAGTGGAAATTAAAGTTGGAATACAGAATGCTAACAAAGGGATTCAAATTTTTGACGAGAAATACAAAACTGAAAATATACAATATCATCATTAGAACAGTTCTAACTTATGATGCAGAATCATTGAGTTCAACAAAAACTCCAGTTGCAAGTTTTCAAAAATAAAGTGTATAGGAAAATTTGTGGACCATATTTTGACTCTGCATCTCAAAGCTGGAAAAAAAGATCAAATAAAGACATACACTCACTATTTCAGCTAGCACCAATTCCCAACATCATTAACTCCAGAAGACTTCAATGGGCTGTTCATTTACTAAGGATGGGAGATGATAGGATGGTCTTACAAATCTTCAAAGAAGAACCAAGAGGTAAAAGGCCTGTAGGAAGACCTCGAAGTTCCTGGAAAAATGAAATCTCCAAACTTTGTAGTCATCTGAATGTGGGCAACTGGCAAGAACTCGCCCAACACAGAGTTCAGTGGAGGCATTTTGTGAGATCGGCGCGGGATCTTCGTGTCCAATAGAAGCCTTCTGAGTGAATGAGTGATACAGTTGGCTTCGTGTAAAGCCTCAGTATGAAACCGGGACTGTCAGGATCTCTTGTTGGTGTTCCGTGTATAAAATGCAGACTACAAACACATGAATTAATTGTGGGACACCATGGTTAACCCCCACTCATGTCCTGTTTTAATGCTGCAATCCAAGCATTTCATCTAAGGGTTTGCTGCTTTTATTATTTGGGAATTTGAAGAACTATGTCTCAGGCGGACAATTTCTTTAGGTGTGGTTACACCCAACTACACAACAATTTGTTCTACTCTTTGTAGAACCGTCTTTCATTTCAAACTTAAAATAGTACCTCAACAAATGGAGCCTAGTCACGTTGCTTCACCTTACTGACAAGCAAGTCATACTAACATTCGCGCTACTTGCCGCCAGAGCGCAGCAACATCCATTCGCACAAGGTCTGTAGCACATCGGCTAGTAAAAAGGTCACTCTTCTTCTTCCTCCCTGCCCCTCATGCCTTGGACTGTATTTTTATTTTGTTCAATATGATGGAAGTTGGACAACACTGAAAACAGCAGCCTTGAAATGTAAGTTACTAACAACAATCGACAACAGTAGTTCTCCTGCCGTTTTACTGATATATTCCTGGCCTGTGCACATTTTAGTATTTTGTGTGGTTGTTCCGTGTGTGCTCTCCTTAATATTGAGGTCTTAATATTGCATTCCTCTTATCCTGCTTCTTATATTGTTTCAAATATACACTCGGTGTACTATAATGAGAACCATATCTTTAACATCTTTAATCAGAAACAGCATAGCTGTCATAATTTTTTGGTGTATTTGTCTGATGGGCTGAAATGTAACTTCCTTCATATACTCACAAGCTGTCAATTTATTGCTTTAGCGTGAAGTTGTTTTCTAGTTTTGGTTGTCATCAAATCATATTGAAAGATTTTTCAGTCCTACTCAGATATCATTTGGCTGTGGGTTATATTTATGCAATTGGTTAAATATTGTTTCAGGGGCACAAGAACATCATATGAACTTTATCTTACATGTTTTCACAAAGTTTAAAAAAAGGCATTTCTTTCTTTCTTTCTTTCTTTCTTGACAACTGGCATGTGTTTTGAAATCTATTAGTGTGTTAGTTCAGTGTATGTGCATTGATGTGTGGCTGAGCTTCCATACTGCATGTGATATAGTCCAGCCGAGAAGTCTTGGCATGTGCATAAACAACAAAATTGAGCTTTTCAACTTAGACTTGTCTGGTGGATATCAAGGAAGTTTCAGACTCCTTGGCCAGGCTCTGCATATGCTGTAATGAGAATGTAAAATGGTGATCAGACATTTCTTATTTATGCTAGCTCCTTTTGGAAGTGGTGGCAAGCACCGTGGTGTTCCAGTTTGTGCCAGAACCCACCGAGGGGGAGGCAGAGGGAAGAATACCACCATATTATGACAAACTCAACTCCTGGGTAAGAGAAGTACATTATGTGAACAGTTAACAGTTTCCAGAAGGTTGAGCTGGCAAATTTTAAATGTTTTTTTTTTTGGTGTAATTTCTCAGCTTGGCCAGATACTTCAGCGAGACGCTCCTCAAGTTCCCATCGAGATCTGCGAGCTAGAGACCAATGGCGTGGTTCTTCGCTACTGTCCTCTGGAGATGGGTTCCGAGAGACATCCCTCTGTGCAAGAGATCGAGATGTTTGTGTCCTGTCTGGAGCAACAATTGGTAAATGCCAGCATTAATGGTTTTGCTTAGTTTACACTAGTAAATGATTCCCTGCTCCATCAGGGATTTTAGAACTGACATAAGGACTAAAATGGGGTGCACTCTGCCATGAGGAGAAATGAGTAGCTGTCTGATCTGAAAGACAGGATGTCATGGAAAGAAAAAAATATTTTGGTTAGAATTAAATTCTTGGCCATGTGCTTCGATACTGCCGCAAATGAGGATTGCTAACAACACCCATTATCACAGTGTAAGAACAACTTTAGGGTCCACATTACAAGAGTTAAACCAGCAAGTTAAACCACTTTGTGTCTTCCATGGGGTTCAACAGAAAGCCAGATATTGTTGCCATCCACCAGCAGACTCACATTGCTGCTGTTCTTGATCCAACCCTTTGGTTTGAAAGAAATTGGAAATGGATTAGGAGAAGAAAGGCATTTACAGTATCCTATATCTGAGCAAGAGATATAGCATTCGGTCAGAAAGCTAGTCTGTGACGGGTCTGCCATTCAGGAGCTGAGGCAGTGTACAGCCATGGATATACCTAGTTCGAGCATATTCTTCCCATGTATCCTGTGACCTATCCCACTCTGACTCTGACGATAATAGAGTGATAGTGATGGAAACACTATTACCATTACATGAGTTCAGTGATGTGTAGGCAGAAGACATACAGTGCACTTAATTCGTGAACTTGCTGGTTTAACTCTTGTAGTATGGACACTGAAGTTGTCCTCACAACGTAATGGCGTTGTATTGCTGATTTTGATGTTGTCAGAATTTGTCCAATTGTGTGTTAAATGGTGAGATTTACAGTCCTAAGTAATCCACAACACTTATTTTTAATGACAAAGATGTCTTACACAATCACCTGTTTCAAACCATGGGAACTGACTGGGCATAGTCAGGCAAGCTATGAAGTTACCCACCCCATTAATGCATTGATAAATACCATTGTATCAAATAGAAAAAGATTAGATATTCATCATTTACCGGTACTTCGCAGCTACTGTACATTCTCTTCAGTTAGGAGCCTAGAGTAAATTCAAACGTCAGATAACTTTACCTAACTTTCTTGATTTAGCCAAACACATCACACATCTTTTGGACAAGAACTCATTGCACATTGGTAATAGCTGCATCAACATATTTGTCAGGTTGCTGTAATAGAAGAGATTTTCTTCATACTTTCTTCAAAGCTATGAAATATTGAAGTATTTCTTACGATATATAGTTTCAACAACATATTACGACTGGTGCAACATTGTTTCCATTCCCATCATCATTCTTGCTTTCACATACTAATAACCGCTATTTGCAAATCAAGTCTAGCAGTGTTGCCAATTTAACGATTTTGTCACCAAATGATATGAGTTGAAAATGTGTTTTTGTGCAAAATACAATTATTGTTTGAATGTGAATTTCAAGCAGCTTAGGCTTTCATGGCCAGCATTTATAACTATGTACTATGTATGTACAAGTTGTCTAGGCTTGTAGGCAGGATGTTATCTCCCAATGTTTCACCAAAAACTGTGTCCGGCATTATCAAGGGTCCACTCCCGCTAACATCCTTTAGATTAAATATTCCAGTGTAAATATTTATGTACCGTGCATCATTAAGAATGAGTATTTATATACAGCAGGGTCAGACAGATACCGTATTTCCTCGCATAATCGTCGCACTTTTTTTGCCAAAAATTCGTGGAAAAAAGCAGGGTGCGACGATTATGGGAAAAATATTTAAGTTCAAAGAATATACTGTATATTGCTGCACGGGCCAGTCATTCGCGTAGCGTGAGTCATAGCCTGCAGTCCGAGACAGGCTTCTTTCTTCTAACAAGGTCACGACAGGTTAACGCTCGCGGAATGTGCTGACGAAGCTGGCCATTCGCTTCGAGGTTTATAGCCCGCAGGCATAAAGACGATATTCCTTTCTCCTGACAGGATCACGCCAGATTAGGCCTATAAGCTCGCGGAATGTGCGCTGACCGTTCGCGTCACAGTTCATAGCCCGCAGGCATAAAGACGAGATTACTTTCTGCTGACAAGATCACGCCAGATTAGGCCTATAAGCTCGCGGAATGTGCGCTGACCATTCGCGTCGCGGTTCATAGCCGGCAGGCATAAAGACGAGATTACTTTCTCCTGACAAGATCACGCCAGATTAGGCCTATAAGCACGCGGAATGTGCGCTGGCCGTTCGCGTCACGGTTCATAGCCGGCAGGCATAAAGACGAGATTGTTTTTGCTGACAAGATCACGCCAGATTAGGCCTATACGCTCGCGGAATGTGGGCTGGCCGTTCGCGTCACAGTTCATAGCCGGCAGGCACAAAGACGAGATTACTTTTTGCTGACAAGATCACGCCAGATTAGGTCTATAAGCTCGCGGAATGTGCGCCGGCCATTCGCGTCACACTTCATAGCCCGCAGGCATAAAGACGAGATTACTTTCTGCTGACAAGATCACGTCAGATTAGGCCTATAAGCTCGCGGAATGTGCGCTGGCCGTTCGCGTCGCGGTTCATAGCCGGCAGGCATAAAGACAAGATTACTTTCTCCCGACAAGATCACGTCAGATTAGGCCTATAAGCTCACGGAATGTGCGCTGGCCGTTCGCGTCGCGGTTCATAGCCCGCAGGCATAAATACGAGATTACTTTCTCCTGACAAGTTCACGCCAGATTAGGCCTATAAGCTCGCGGAATTTGCGCTGGCCGCTCGCGTCGCGATTTATAGCCCGCAGGCATAAATACGAGATTACTTTCTCCTGACAAGATCACGCCAGATTAGGCCTATAAGCTCGCGGAATGTGCGCTGGCCGCTCGCGTCGCGGTTCAAAGCCCGCAGGCAGGCATAAAGACGAGATTACTTTCTCCTGACAAGATCACGCCAGATTATACGCTCGCGGAATGTGCTTAGTGACGAAGCGTGCCGCTCGCGTCACAGTTCATAGCCCGCAAGCATAAAGACGAGATATTTTTCGTCTGACAAAGTCGCGCCAGGTTATAAAGTCACGGCAGCATGTGCAACTGACTGCCGCACAAATACGAACATGCTATGCGACGATTATGCGATGAAATTTTATAAACCTATTTTAGTGTTTGAAAAGTGGGGTGCGACGATTATGCGAGGAAATACGGTACTTCTCTCGCATGAAGAGCTCTTGCTTATGTGCAAAGGTATTCCAGCTAGCGATACACTTGCCCCTTTATATTCTCAGCAAGACCATCCTCTCTCCACCTCAATGGTGAAACAGTTCAGTGGGAAACAAGCAGCTTCGTCAAAGTCATGTCAATGCGGTGGCGAGCTGGATTAAACCTTCCTAACAAATTAATTTTACCATTCATGCGAGTATCGTACTCCAGCCGCATGAGCTTGTGCACAGTGAATTAGCTATATTCAGTTTTTGGATTGATTTATGACATTCATACCAACATTTTATGATTAGCGATAAAACCATTTTCCAAGATCTCTAACTTTGAGTATCGCTATTAGTGGGTTCTTTGTATAATGTTAAGAGCTATCTCCATTCCTTTTTTTTTTTATCACTCAGGATATTTTAACAGCCACAGTGGAACACAAAGAAACATTCCAACGCCTGGTGGATTCTTCTCCTCGCCTGCGCCTGGTGGATATGCCGGGTTGGGCTGGTCTGGGAGGGGTCCGTTATGTGCCTGAAGCCTGGGAGCAGCTGATGACCGATCAGGCCAAAGAGGAGCTGAACCGCCTCAACATGCAACTGGTGGAACTGCTTCGCAACACAGATGCTGCATTCTCTCTGGGTAACATAACAATTTGTACCATGTAACACAACAATTTGTACCATATATATGTGCCAAAATGCATATCAGCTTATTTTCAATTTACTTTAACCTGGAGGCAATAAAAATTCTATCCAACAAATAAATACTATGCTACTCTGTGCAGATTAAATACTACATTAATCAGAACATAATTTTTTGTGCTCAATTTAAGGCCCTATATAGAAGAAAGTTAGTTATTGTTGTTTTAAAGGGTGGAACAGTGAGGTCATCTGCCCCTATATTGAAGGAAGGCATGATATATGCCCCCTCTTATTTTTGACACTCTTTCTTCCCGTGTATGTTTCATTGCTGGTGCCATCTCCTTGTAAGTTGATGATGACAGTGCTCTCTAGGAGTTAACATCTGAACCTGACAAGGGTACATTTTAAAATTTTAAATTGCAAGTTCGTGACTTTCACGAGTTAGACATTAAATGGCTTGTACTTTTTCTACTATGCATGACCTAAAGGTTGAAAGCCTCTATCTGTCATCATTGCAGTTGTGAAAATACAATATTAGAATTCATAAAAGCTATTTTTTTGGATAGTTTCTTGGACATTGCCTAATAAAACACTTCCTGGTCTGCCTCTTCATCCAAAAAGTTGAAGAGTTGAGTTGGAAGTGAGCTTCTTTTGGGCTTGAAGTATTTAATTACAATTAAAGAACATACCTAACTTGGGTTCAAGCTCCATTAGAACATGGTTGTCACCAATATAAATTTCAAATTCTGGTCAAATACCTGAAAAATCTGCAAAAATTACAAATTTACGAAGAAAGTATGGAAAAGACACCAATACGAACATGAATGGAAAGAAAAATCACAAATATATGTGTTTGTTTCCAAAATGTTGAATTTCTAAACATTATTTCTTTAAACTAAAAAGTCCACCAGCTTAGCTGTGCTCGCTAAATCGTGCACCGCGACCACACAGGCAGTTGTAGCAAATCCAGAGATCATAGGTGTGAATCCCAGCACTGACGGCAGCTATACTGAGTGTTGGTTTTCCTCACGTTTTTAAGTACATGTGATGCTGTGCAAATAATAGCTTACCACTGTAAAACCTGGTGAATTCAACATTTTGCGATACTTAGAATTGTACATCGAACATTGGTCCCATCAGATATGTGCTGCATATAAAATAACCTGGATATTTCTAAACCCATCTACCCATAATTCGTTATTTGAAAGAAAAATGTGCCCTTTCGTGATAATTTTCATTCAGTTCTCCCCCTATCCTCAGAAATATAAAGTGCCTACTTCTAGCATCTACCCACCAGAATGGCATCTCAAAAACAGCCAGCAATCCTCTCAACGTGCCTACAACTCAAAAAGTCAAAATGAGAATTTTGTTGAATGGGTCGAGTGCAGCACCGAACGCATAACAATGCAATATTTTCCATACACAACCGTGAGTGCAGAGGGAAATTATCATCAAATTGGCCCAAAAGTGGTGCTGTTTGCATTGACAATGCATTTTTCCATGTCCAGCAGAGTTTTTTATATACACATGCATATCCTATATATTAAACTCGAGAAGAACAATGTTCTGCAGTCTAAACTTTATCACCCTAAAATGTAAAAAACCACTCTCATCTCAATTTATCAGGTGAACGTGAATGTAATTTAAGTCCATGTGTCATTCTTTCTTGATGGCAAACACATCGATAACTATTTGTTAGAGGTATCTATTTCATTAACAAATGCCTTTTAGGTAGATTTCATTAGAAAGCTAACTATTGCAATGGGTACCATGTTTCAACTTCCGGAAAATTTCGACATATCTTCGCGTTTCACATCCCCCAGACCCCAAAACCACAGTCAGTTCAAAAGTTTATATATAATTTATGTATATATAATATATATCACTTTCTTGTGGACACGATAACTGCTGTAATATTGCACCAATCACTTTGAATTTTTTGCATAATATGTATCCCTTTAAATTCTCGGTCGAGTTCGTTAATGGTCAAAATCGGTCAAAGGGGGTGAAAATGGGGGGCTTTTTCGAAAAAGTGAAATACCGCAATAACTCTCTTAATATGTGAAATATCGAATCCGTTCAAAGTTCATACTATGTGTCGGATAAGTGCCAAAAATGTATGTTTAAAATGTTTTTTGATAGCACCAACATTGACCAAAGGGTTGGGAAAAAGTGGTTTTTTTGGGAAACATTAATCATATCTCCCTTCATCATCATCAACTTGCCCAGTTTCCAGCCACTGGCTGGGTCTGTTTGGAACACAAGCCTCTCCAATGCCTTCTGTCTTCCCACCATCTCTCAGCCTCCACCCTTGTCCAGTCTTCTCCTCTCTTCTTCATGCTTTCTTCCACCCCCTTCAGCCACCTGTCTCTCAGTCTCTTTCCTTCCCACTTCGTCTCGTGTACTCTCCTGGGTATCCTCTTTTCCATTCGTTTTACATGTCCATACCATCTAAGTCTAAATTTCTCTATACCATCCTGTAATGGTTCCTCCTTCATTAATTCTCTGGTCCTATCATTTCTTATTCTGTCCATCTTTGTAGCTCCAATACTGCTTCTCAAGAACCTCATCTCACTGGCCTGTATTTTGCTCTTCACCCTTCCTTTCATAACCCAGGTCTCCGAGGCATACGTCAGGATAGGGACATAGTACGTCCGATATATGATCTTTTTGCTGTTCTGAGGGACATCCTTGCTCCATAACATGCTTCTCACACTCCTCCGAAATGCTTCTGCCTGCCTCCCCCGCTCATTTATTTCTCTATCGTTTCTTCCATTATCTTGTATCAGGCTTCCCAGATACTTGAAACTCTCCACTTTCTTCAGCTGTTCCCCACCAATTGTTATTCCCGTTGTGGTTCTTTCCTTCTTCCTTGTTGTGATCACCATCTCACTCTTATTTATGCTAAATTTCATCCCATATCCTTGTATTATTCCTTCCCACACTGTAACGTGTTTTTCATGGGGTTTTTATGCAACTGGCATAAGTCAGTAGGAAGCCATTCTATATTTATTTACGCGGCAAATTGTTCAGCCAAGAGAATTTTTCATGTTAATTTATTATTATTATTAATTTATTATAATTATTATTTAGATATTTTCGGAGCATTTTATAAAAATTATTAGCATTCAGATAGGTTTTCTATGTCTTAGAAAACGCTATCATGCAAATTATTACGAACGACAATATCAAAGAAAATTACATGATTACGGAATTTTACGGAGTTTTCGTCAGTTAGGGTATTTGAGAGACGTGACTCACTGGGAATTCAAGTACACGCTTAATCTTGTCGGAAAGCATGACGCAATCCTGGGTCGCATTGTCAAGGAAAGGCGAATTGTTGGAACGGAACCCTCCCGCCGAGTGTAATGACCCGGAGGAGGGGAAGATCGCGTGGTGGGTCAGCCAATCAGTGGAGACGACGTAAGCTAGTTGGGACTGAAGAGTGGGGGAGCCGGCGTGTGGATATATCGTTCGACGCGCCGTGGAACGTGGACTATCTGTGTAGAACTTGCGGAGTGTGGGTTGCAAGTGCGTGTCGCTCCGATGTTCAGGGGAGTTAGTGACTATCTGTGTAGAACTTGCGGAGTGTGGGTTGCAAGTGCGTGTCGCTCCGATGTTCAGGGGAGTTAGTGACTATCTGTGTAGAACTTGCGGAGTGTGGGTTGCAAGTGCGTGTCGCTCCGATGTTCAGGGGAGTTAGTGACTATCTGTGTAGAACTTGCGGAGTGGGGTTGCAAGTGCGTGTCGCTCCGATGTTCAGGGGAGTTAGTGACTATCAGTGAGGAACTTGCCAAGTATGGTTCACGCGGGAGTCGCTCCGATGTTCCATGGAGTGGAGGACTAACTTTTGTAAAACTTAACCAGTGTGGTTATACAAGTGTTTGGGTCCGATGTACGGACCATAGAATTATCTAATCTACCAGAATATCATCATATAACGAAGAAGATGGCGACGTCCAGGAGACTGTGGGAAGCACACAGCATCATCCAGTACGAGGGAAATGCTTTGGCAATTTCCAGTGGTAAGCGCAAATGACGCAGAAATACGCAATCTCTCATTTTTCTTTGTTTTATATTTCATATTTCAGTAACTTCATAGCTTGGAAATAAGAGTAAAATCAATTTATCAGACTCCGTTTTCACGTAATTTTCTATCGGTAATATTCAAATCACAACGCTCCAATTTAAATTTTAAACTTATTGTTATTATTAATTTTGCTATACTTGTTTTATATAATAAATTCATTTCTTTTACAATGTAATCTTTGCTTTCAGTAGGTAGCATTAGATATAGACCAATTCCTTCTCCTGATATAATTGTTTGTTAGGTTAATGATCAAATCATACCACGATCTGAGTGAATAGAGTCTTGAATGTGTTCTGCCAGAGCTAGACGTTGTTAAATACAAATTTAGATTTCAACATTGCGTTGAGGTCTTGGCGCCCATTAAAACAACATAGCTTAGGCAAAGGTAAACAGTTACATTTCTCACTCAACAGTTAGGGGCTAGCAAAACGTTTCATTTGTACGCTCAACGTGGAGCAAAGTAAATACCGTTTCAACACGTCCAACTGTTCCTGTACCTCCTCCTCCTTGTTTCCCCAAATCATCTGCAAACACCATTGCTTTCATCTTTCCTTCCCCAATTACTTGTGCTACTCTGGTCATTATGTCATCCATCACCACAATGAAAAGTAACGGTGACAGTTCACTTCCTTGTTTCAGGCCCTTTCTCTGTTCCAACCAGTCCGATCTCTCTCCTCCCACTTTCACACAGCTCACACTTCCTTTGTACATCTCCTTTATCCTCTTTATAGTCCATTTCTCTACTCCTCTATCCTCCAGGGACTTCCATACTTTGTTTCTGCATACACTGTCATATGCTTTCTCAATGTCCAGGAAGGCCATCAGTAGATCCGTTCCATACTCATAGTGCTGTTCTTGTAACTGCCTTACAGCAAAAATCAAATCCACTGTGGACCTTCCTGCTCTGAAGCCATGTTGTTCTTCCCTCATCCCTCCTTCTATCCTTGTCCTAATTCTCTTTTCCAAAACTTTCTCGAAGATCTTTGCACAATGACTCATCAGTGTTATTCCCCGATAGTTTCTGCAATCTGTTCTACTACCTTTCTTGAAGATCGGGACAATTATTCCTTTTTTCCAGTCCTCGGGGGTCTTCCTTTCCTTCCATGCTGTCCTCATCACTCGGTACAACCACTGTATCCCCACCTCTCCTGCTGCTCTCACCATCTCCACACTCATCTCATCCACACCCGGTGCCTTCCCTCCTTTCATCTTCCTCACTGCATCGTCCACTTCTTTCCATGTTAAGTCCTTTTCTGTTTGCAGTTCGTCTTCCTCTTCCCCGATTTCTTCCTCCTCACCGTGGTTTCCATTTGGGTTCAGAAGTTCTTCAAAATATTATTTCCAGATTTTCTTCAGTTCTTCCCTATTTTCTATCTCTTGTCCCCTTTCGTTCACCATTCTAACATAATCCGTAGTATCCTTCCGCCTCTTATTTTTTACCATCCCATACAAGACCTTTTTTGTACCTTCATTATCCTCCATCATCTTTGTCCACTCTTCCATCCGCTTTCTTCTCTCCTCAGCCACTACTCTCTTCGCCTCCTTCTTTCTTTCCTGGTACTCTTCCCTTGTCTCTACCGTCCTATTTTGATACCACCTCCTAAAGGCTCTATTATTTTCCCTTACTATATCTTTTGTCTTCTCATTCCACCATGGTGTTTCCTTCCACCTCTTCTTACTACTTGTCCTCCCACATACTGCTTCTGCTGCACCTACTAGTGTCTTCTTAAATCTAGCCCATTCCTCTTCCACCCCTCTTTCATCATCAGTTGGAATCCCTTTCTTTACCATTTTGAGGTACTCGACCCTTCTATCCCCTTCTTTCAGTTTCCATATCCTTTACTCCCTCTCAGGTTCATTACCAGCAATCGATGGTCGCTATCCAGGTTCTCCGATGGTATAACCTTGATGTCCGTGATGTTCTTATTTAGTTCTTTCTCATACAGTATATAGTCGACCACCGACTTCCTGGTCAAGTCATCACTGTACCATGTGATTGTGTGGCTTTCTCTTTTCTTAAACCAGGAGTTCCCAACTAGCAGGCTGTTCCTCTGGCAGAAGTCCAACAGTCTCTTTCCTTCCTCATTTCTTCCGCCCCAACCCTCTGGTCCTAGAACACTCTCATAACTTTGTCTTTCTCTTCCTACATGGGCATTCAGATCCCCCATAACAATCATATCTCTTTTAATAGGCACAATATCAAAACCGTACAAAATGGACAATATTCCCCTAATAATTACCTATAACTTTTGTCTGAAAGAATTTTTGATATGACCCACCATTACGCCAAGGGGTGAGCAAAATTATTTTGGAATTATAAGGAAATGCCAAGAGCCATCATAGGTTGCCATGACAACACTGCTAAATTGAAAAGGGATGAGCTAACAGAGGTTGCCATGACAACGCCATTGCGCGAGATCACATTCAGTTTTCCATCTGACTCTGTGGGAAGCGGCTTCGGTGACGCAACTGGTAGCATGCTGAACTTCTATGCTCAAGGTCGCGGATTCAAAGCCGGCCGAAGTCGTCGGATTTTCTAAGAGCACTAAAAATCCCGCAGTATGCTTTCCTTCGGAGGGGAAGTTTCAACGTTCGTTGCGAGTTGCTGGTTGCGGTGGCATCTAGTTGCCAAGTTCACAGTTAGGTGTCGTTGATGGTAGTATATGCAACACTTAAAAAAAAGTCCTCTCGGCACGCCGGAAGGCGGAGGTAGATTTCACTGGACAAACTTGGAGATAGGCGAAAATAGGCAGAATATGCAGGTTTTCATAGAAGGATCAGACCTCATTTATCGCGTGAAAGTTTTTTATAATTGGAGATTAATTAACTTTGTTTTTCTTCATTTTAAACATATTTAAACATTTTATTGTCTTATGGGGACGGTAACCTTCTTGTCATTTGGAGTCCATTTTTAGCCTATTTTCAATTTTGAAAAAATAGGCTTATGAGATCACCTTTTGTCCGTGTGTGTGTGCGTGTGTGTGTGTGTGAGGTGTGTGTGTCCCCCCCTAATAAAATCTAAACGGCTGGAGCGATTTCAGTGAAACTCGGTTAGTTCATAGCACTATTCCCGGCGACCTCGACCGTGCCCATAGAATTTTGTTACGTCTCACCAATCCAACATGGCGGCTGTGCGAAATATTTCACTAGCATTCAGTATCTCCGAAACTATAAGGGATATCGCCCTGAAATTGTGTACGGTGATAAAGGGTACTACTAGAAGTTCACCTATGAGACTTTCAAAAACCTGGTTACTACATAACCAACATGGCGGCCAAGCGAAGTGGAGACTTTTAAATAGACTTTTCTCGCGATTTAACTATCCAAACGTAATGAAACTTCGTACAGCATATATTTATACACATTGCAATGCACTGGAGTCTAATTTAGTTCAATTGTTTGCATAACCTCAAAATGGCGGCTGTGCGAAATATTTCACTGACATTCTATATCCCCTAAACTACAGTATTACAGATATCACCCTGCAATTTTGTACGGTGATAAAGGGTACTGATACAAGTTTACCTATGTATAATTCATAAACCTGTAAAGTACAAAACGAACATGGCTACCAAGCGAATTTGAAATATTTTAATGGACTTTTCTCGTGAGTTAACTCTCTGAGCGCAGTGAAATGTGGTACAGTAAATGATTTTGCAGATTGTAATGTACTGCCATCTAATTTAATTCAACTGTTTACATAACCTCAAGATGGCGGCTGTGCGAAATTTTAAAATTAAGTTTTTATTTTTTGTGTCGTAATCATGCGATCGAAGTGAAAGTTTGAATAATGAACCTAGGCAATAAGTGTCCTTGAATGGTACATAACTCTATGGCCTATACATATAACAATCCTAAATGGCAAGCTTCCGTAATATTTAGACGGTTCTCAATATCTATGAATTTTTTACAGCAACCAAACTGAAATTTTTATGTTCATAGAGACTATGAACATATGTTCACCTATAAGACTTTCAGTAACCTGGTGAGCACGAATCCAACATGGCGGCGACGCGAAGTATAAATATTTAAATGGACGTTTCTCGCGAATTAACTATCCGAGTGCCGTGAAACGTTGCACGTTAAAT
The DNA here is from genome assembly GCA_946902985.2 of Meconema thalassinum. Taxonomy (NCBI): domain Eukaryota; kingdom Metazoa; phylum Arthropoda; class Insecta; order Orthoptera; family Tettigoniidae; genus Meconema; species Meconema thalassinum. The sequence continues at coordinate 242,560,154 of OX336394.1, read as the reverse complement.
GCTTACACAAATGTTGATCCACTGGCATCTAATTTATTTCAATTGTTTGCATAATCACAAGATGGCTGCTGTGCGTAATTTTAAAATCTCGTTTTTACTTCTTGTGTTCTAATCATGCGATTGAAGTTTGAATACCACACGTACACAATAATCTTAATATAATAGTACAAAAATAAAAATCCAACCTGGCGACCATCTGAAATACTTAGACGGTTCTCAATATCTACGAATCTGTTACAGCAATTAAACTGAAATGTTGTATGTTGATAGACGCAATTAACATGAGCAGGATATATGAAAATAGACTGTACAGTTCTTCACGGAACTTCTTGTTATACTTGTGGTCACACTGTCCTTATGCAAGGTTTCGACACTGATGTGTAACTATGTAACGGTCTGTTACTTCTTCACGCAAAATTATATCTCCCGCAGAGATGTTGGTTGGTTCCTCAGTTTAGGGGCTGCGACAACGCGGTCATATAACCCCGTGTACTTTTGGTGATTGTAGAATCTGTCTGATAAACGGTGTGAATTGTGATGGCTTTATTAGTCTGTAATTCAGGTAAGGATTGCAGACGCTAAATTTCAAGCAGTAGTTCCTAATGTTGCTACCAGATACTAATGTCAACGCCACCTAGCTGTGAACTTGGCTACTAGATGCCACCTCACTCAGCAACTCGCAACGAACGTTGGAACTTCCCCTCCAAAGGAAAGCTTATTGGGGGATTTTAGCGCTCTTAGAAAATCCGACGACTTTGGCCGGCCTTGAACCCGCGACCTTGGGCATAGAAGTTCAGCATGTTACCAGTTACGTCACCGAAGCCGCTTCACACTTAGTCAGATGGAAATCTGAATCTGATCTCGCGCAAGTGCGTTGTCATGGCAACGTCTGATGGCTCATCCCTCATCAATTTAGTAGTGTTGCCATGTCAACCACTGATAGCTCTTGGCATTTTCTTATAATTCCGAAATCATTTTTCTCATCCCTTGGCGCAATGGTGGCTCATATCAAAAATTCTTTCAGACAAACGTTTTAGGTAATTATTAGGGGAATATTGTCCATTTTGTACGGTTTTAATATTGTGCCTATTAACAGAGATATGATTAATGTTTCCCGAAAAAAACACTTTTTCCCACCCCTTTGGTCAATGGTTGGTGCTATCAAAAAACGTTTCAAACATAAATTTCTGAGCTTTATCCGACACATAGTATGAACTTTGAACGGACCCGATATTTCACATATTAAGAGAGTTATAGCAATATTTCATTTTTTGGAAGAAAAAAAGTCCCCCATTTTCATCCCCTTCGACCGATTCAGCCCAGTAACGAACTCGTCCAAGATTTTATGGGTATACATAGTCGGTAAAAAATTCAAAGTGATTGGTGCAAAATTACGGCAGTTATCGTGTCCACAAGAAATTGATATACATATATACATATATTACATAAATTATATATAAACTTTTGAACTGACGATGGTTTTGGGGTCTGGGGGATGTGAAACGCGAAGATATGTCGAAATTTTCCGGAAATCGAAACATGGTACCCATTGCAATAGTTAGCTTTCTAATGAAATCTACCTAAAATACTACCGTCAACGACACCTAGCTGTGAACTTGGCTACTAGAGGCCACCTCAATCAGCAACTCGCAACGAACGTTGGAACTTCCCCTCCGAAGGAAAGCAAACTCATGTTTTTTAGTGCTCTTAGTAAATCCGACGACTTCAGCCGGGTTTGAACCCGCGACCTTGGGCATAGAAGTTCAGCATGCTACCAGTTCCGATACCGAAGTCGCTTCCCACAGACATATGAAAACTGAATGGAATCTCGTGCAGTGGCGTTGTCATAGCAACTGCTGATGGCTCATCCCTTATCAATTAAAAGTAAAGTTGTCATGGCAACCTCTCTTGGCACTTGGCATTTTCTTATAATTTAAATCGTTTTGTTCACCCCGTGGCGTAATGGTGGGTCATATCAAAAATTCTTTCAGACAAAAGTTTTAGGTAATTATTGGAGGAATATTGTCTATTTTGTGCGGTTTTGATATTGTGCCTATTAACAGAGATATGATTAATGTTTCCCGAAAAACCCACTTTTTCCCACCCCTTTGGTCAATGGTTGGTGCTATCAAAAAACTTATTTGACATAAATTTTTGGCACTTATCCGACACATATTATGAACTTTGAAGGGATTCGATATTTCACGTATTAAGAGAGTTATAGCGATAATTCACTTTTTCGAAAAAAGCCCCCCATTTTCACCCCCTTTGACCGATTTTGCCCATTAACGAACTCGACCGAGATTTTATAGGGATACATATTATGTAAAAAATTCAAAGTGATTGGTTCAAAATTACGGCAGTTATCGTGTCCACAAGAAACTGATATATATATATATATAAATTATATATAAACTTTTGAACTGACGGTGGTTTTGGGGTCTGGGGGATGTGAAACGCGAAGATATGTCGAAATTTTCCGGAAGTCGAAACATGGGACCCATTGCAATAGTTAGCTTTCTAATGAAATCTACCTAAAAATCATTTAACATACTGTACACATGTTCATACCACAAGGAATACAACTCTTCAGTGTGAAGCCTGGCTTGACACATGCAGTCCCTATGTTCCACATCCTTAGGATTCGTGAACACATTACATTCAAACCAATGCTGCAGCTTCACCCACACCAGAAGCTAGGATATTAAATGTCACTAAAAATACACTCCCGGCATTCCCATCTGGACTTTTTTCCAGAAAACTTGGGAAATCTTAAGTGATGACAAGGGGCAATATTACATCAGAATATTCACAAAATGGAACAAAGATATCAAGGAAAGTGGGATCCTGATGATAGGGGATTACTTATGGTTTTGTTCAGAGAAGATGATATGAACTATAAGAAGAAAAAATAACAAAGCAATTCAATGTTTTTACCAAAACAATGTGGCTTGTTATCAGCATATGGCTGTTTACTGCATTGTAGGGGCTCCTAAGTTACCTAACTTGAGATTTTATTCAATTTAAATAAATTAGATCAAATTTATAAAGGAGGCTGTTTTTAAGTACAAAAATGGGATTTGTCATAGTTATTCTTTATTCTGCTTTTTTTTAATTTCCCAGTGTAAAAACATTGTGTTCTGTATCTAATTTTAGTATCAGAATAAAATAGAATGCAATATTGTAATATGTCAAAATTTGTTATGTAGTGTAATTGGAATTTCCAGCTGCCATCCAGAACACTTGATGCACTGAATTCACACCACATGCTATGCATGTCATTGTTTGTAGTGGAAGAAGTCACTGTCATTGTTATTTCAGCATATCAGGAGCATGGTACAAACCTTATTGTAAAGAAATCTGCTTTGCTGTAACATTTTCGAAAGAAGTGGGTGTTGTGTACCTTTGGTTGTGTGGATTTCAGATAAAATGCAATGGTGTATGTAAAGAGGACAACTCAATTGCTCATTAATTATTTACCTCCTGGAGAAGCTACTAACAGAAGTGTTGACTCATATTTGCAGGTGAAGGAGCTGATGGCCTGGTTTGTGTACGATTTGGGATGGTGACTGCAGAAACTGATGTAGAAGAACTCCTGGGTTTAGTGGTCACCGTGGGGCGCGAGGTGGAAGAATCTTCACGCTTCCTAGAAACGATGACAGAAATTGTCAAGAAGGGTAATCTTAGTTTCTTAGTTGGAAAATGCTCGGCCTGTCAATGCCAATATGTTGTGTTTTTTTTTACTGTTAAGGTAAATGCACCAATGGTCGTCATGTTAAGGGAGATTTAGACAAGAAACCATATATACCGTACACATTTTGGTAAATTTAATCAACAAAAGCACTGTACCTAACCTCAAACTCTACTCAAACACTAGGAAAGACCAAATATCAAAGATATTCGTTTTAGGAAACATGACGTATATTTTTAAAAAGTGTGTTTTTGCGCTAGTGTTCGGCACGATGTATTTGGATTTTTCCTATATTCGTCACCCGTTTGCACCAATTGCCGTCACATTGTTAATTTTCCTCGTCTGCTGTTTATAATGCATTTCTGTCAATTCTTGCGTAATACACCGATTTATCGACTTGGAGGCCAACATTTACGAATAAAATAGTACCAGTAATTATGTTTTTTTGATAAAAATGAAATATTAAAAAAAAAAAAAAAAAAAAAACGGCAACGGGAAGCGGGATTGGTGGGTAGAAGACATACGAGCAGGAAAATATCGTAATTCTGCTCTAAACAAGTGAGACCATGGCATAACAACCCGGAAAATGACCATTCGCCGAGGCCTAACACCGATTGTTGCCATAGAAACCCTCTGAATTCGCCACTCATGTACATTTTTCTTCCAGGCAGTCTTTAGTAGCTTAAAAAACCCTACATCCGTGGGTTGAAGTACGTGTGTGACATTAGGTAGTAAAGCGACCAAAACAATTCCATGATCTCACAAAATTTACTAGTATGTATGGTCAAGTGTGAGAAGTGCCTGTCTATGAATAATGTCAGGGAGAGGAATCTCCTTCTCAACCAACCCAGGATGAAATATGTTACTGAGAAATTCGTAAAACACTCCCCCCGTCATTCACCCGTTTGGCGATTTGCCAACGCCCCAGTGTGCTCGCATTGAGGCAATAATGATGTCTTGCGGCAGACTTCATACTTGAACACTACAAGGGAAGGAGAAATATCGTTGTGGGCATTGCCTGTTAGAAGTACCGTCAAGCATTCTTTCTCATCCGAATTCACTTGCTGATATATTGTCTTGTAACCCCTGTTCGCCAGCACTTTGTTACCTTTCGGATTGAGAAAGAAAACCGTCTCGTCAGCGTTGAACAGTCGCCGAGGGTCTGACAAAATAGACTAGAAGTCGTTTTCCACTGAATAGCTGTAGACTTCTGAAACCCAGGTTTTATTTTGATGTTCTGTAATTGCAGCACGGCTTACTGTCAAATTTTGAGGAGTTCGTAAAAGATAGACCTGTATTTCGTTTTATGAAAGATTCATGCCATTTCCTTCCTGGCAGCCATCTTTGAAAGGAAAGTCCCTCTTCAATTCTTGTGTAAGGCACTGGACGCTTTTGCAAATCGTCCTTTGTTACCAGGACCCCGCTTTTCGTAGTGAGATTACCCATTGAACTAGCATAGCCTCAGCTTCCTTTCTTAAAATGGAACTTAGCCCCATTTTCCTCTCTCTAGGAGATTTTCCTTTAATTTTGTCGAGAGGGTGTTTCTCGGAACACCATTCCTCTCCGCGGCCTTTTTAATACTCATGCCGTCCTCCACAACGGCCTTAATAGCAGCTTCCATTTGCTCAATATCATAATTCAGAACTGTGCGTTTCGACATATTGCCTGGGGCAGATGACCTCGTAGTTCCGCCCCTTAAAACAAACAATAACTATCTAACATATTGCCTGAAAGCAAAGATTTAGTCTTAGAATAATATATTATTTATCATCTCAATAAAAATTTAAAAAATCCTCTGTAGCACGCCTAGCCAAAAAAAACCTAGGCCTACTGAGGTGCGGCCATCAAGAAGAGAGATCTACGTAATAATAACAATACCCTGTAAATGTTTATTGGTTGCGAAACGTTAACACAAACATTAACATTATCGTGCACTAGTGTTCGGCACGAATGTGCTCTAAAGTTCGTCAGCTATGACGACTACTGGACACGATGATCAAATTATAATTTAATTAATACAGGGTACTTTAGAGCTACATTATAAGTATATTGCCGCTGTTAGTTAGGTCTTGCAAGGAGAAATGACAATGTGCCAGTTTTCGTCACAAATGACGAGCATTGGTAAAGTGCATTTTTTTAAATCCAGTGTTCTTCACCGGCATTTCTAAAAAAAACTAGGCACGTGAGCACGAAATAACAAATCACATATGTTACAGAAACAATTACCAACTATATCACGCACTTGTAACGTTTTAAAATGTCGGAACATAACACGCATGCACATAATTAACTCGCGCGCGTGCTTAGCACATGCGAGAAGCAAATGGCGCGTCAAGACAGCTCAGCTCACAGGAGATGTTTGATGCAGGGAATCGCCTATTACATCGCACGCATGATTTCGCAAAGTTGCTTCTTATCGGCAAGGAAGGTATGACGCATCTCGTAAGACTTCGTGCGTTGAGAAAGACCTGTTGAAATGCTTATTTTTTGTACTTATATACGAGAGTGACTAAAACTGGATCAGTGACGAAAACCAGTACAGTTACCTTAGTATTTTAAAGTTTGAGTAAATAGATATTCACTATCTCGTCAGACCACCTTGTGTTGTTGTGGCTAGCTTTCTTGGCTGTTACCCTTGAGGTCTGCATTCCATCCCCAGCTCTAACAAGAAATTTAATTCTTGTTTGTGGGCTAAACAGGGTACTTTTTACCTTGTGAGGCAGAGGGTTCAATTCCCACTTCATACATTTTCAAAGTGATTTTCTTTAGTTTCCCATTTCTACTCCAGACAAATGTCATGAGGGGTGTGGTGGCGCAGCTGTCAAGCTGTTGGCCTCTCACCGAGGTAGACCAGGTTCGATTCCCAGTCAATACATGTGAGATTTTCGAAGTGAAATGCCATGTTCTGTGGTTCGGATTCCACGTAAAAAGGAGGCCCCGAGGCTCATGATCGCATGATTAACGGTCACATAAAACTGAAAGCTTCCTTTTTTTTTTACAAATGTCATGATAGTTCCAAACTTAGGCCACGACAGCCTCCTTCTCAATCCTAGTCTCAATTACAAATACACACACTACTACAGACATCACAATGACATGGATTATCAGATAAACTTTACACATACCCAAGTACCCAGGACTAAACGACCACTGTGTCTCAAGCCCCTAAATGAATTAACGGCAAATAACAACAGATCCAAAACTGGAAAACCGTCTGAGATGGTTTGGACATGTACTGCGTGCAGAGGGCGACCACGGCAACGACCTGTCAATCTTCATCCAGACATGGTCCAAGACCGAAGGAAATGGAGACTACGATCCCACATAGCGGACCCTGCCACTAGGCTGGACAAGCGCTAAAGAAAAAGAGACACAAAAAAAGGTCACACACATTCTGTTCGAAAATGATCTCAAGTTACATACAAATTACTGTTACTGCGTCATTTCTACATTTTATATACTGATAGTCATCTAAGAAACAAAATAGTGTAATTGACTTTTGTTAGATAACCTGTCTTGCCCCTTAGTGGTCTATTCCAAAGGAATAAGAAGCAATATTATTGATCCTTTAAACATCAAGACAAGATAAACTGCAAATATAAATTAGATGGTATTGTTTTGTAAACAACAATATATATGGATATGTGCACTTGAAAACAATTCAGAACTGAAATTTCTAGATGTTGTACTCTGCTATATTTACATAAATAGGATTTTTACTGTAATAACAAACCTTTATAGAAGGCACAGTGTATTATTTTTGTGAGTATACCACAATGAATGGTTTTATTTCAGGGATAGAGACTGCAACCTTAGACCTTCAAAAAGAGAACGAAGAACGTCTTTGGCAGGAAGGGATCCTGCGCCATGTACCTGTATTTGGATCACTAGTGAATTGGTGGTCACCTCCCAGTAAAGAAGGTGGAATTAAAGGACGTAGCCTTAACCTTACAGCAGGTACAAATACATTAGGACACATTAGATATACTGTAAATACTGGGCATTTCAATATAGTGAAACCCTAAAATCTCTGTTTACAGAAATAACAGAGACTGTCCCCATTTTAGATTAGAAAACATTACCATATTTCCTGGCATATTCGTTGCCACGGCATAAATTGACCAACCGTACTATTTCAAATACAAAAAATTGGTTTATAAAATTTCATGGCATAGTTATCGCATATCACTTTCATATTTGTGCACCGATCTGTTGCATGCTGCCGCAGCCTTATAACCTAGCGTATCCTTGTCAGAAGAAAGGAGTCTCTGTCTCTGTGCCTGCAGGCTATGACTCGTGCTACGAGAGCTGCTGGCATTGTCACATAGCACATTCTTATTTGAGCACCGATCGGTTGCACATGCTGCCGCAAGCTTATAATCTGGCGTGACCTTGTCAGAAGTAAGGAGTTTCCGTCTCTCTGCATGCCGGCTATGACTCACGCTATGAGAACGGCCAAGCTATGAGAACGGCCAACACACGGCACATTAGACAGCAGCTGCGCTCGACGCCAGTCCAGGGGAGTGAAACTTGTATAGATGCACCAATCGCTTCCACAAGCTGGCTTCGAAATGACGCCGTACAAAGCGTTGCTAGCCTTAGTTTGCCCTCGCAAAAACAGGTCCGACTGCTATTATGCAAGGGACTCCCCGGTTAAATTAAACCTTTGACAGGCCATGCCATCCGCCACTTCCATGAAATGTTACAGAAACCCATGCGCGATATTACTCACGTGGTGTTCACAATGAGAACATATAAGAATCGTGCGGTGAGCTTTGAATTGAAATACCGTATTTACTCGGCTATAAGACCCCCTTTTTTTTTTCTAAATTTTCAGTTCCGAAATTGAGGGAGGGTACTATAGACGCGAACTTCGCAAAAATCCATTATTTTGGGAAAGGGGGAGAGGAAAAATAAGTTATTTTATTTTGATGCTACATAGTACGATGTATTTAATCTAAATAAACAAATGACTTTCACTACTATCCCTTGCTAAGCAAAAATCTTAGTATCAAAGAAATAGAATTAAGTTAAATTGACAAAGTATCAGACATGGAAATGCAAACTTTATTTTTATTTGGACATAGGGAGGGAGAATGAATCAGTTAGGGAATGCAGGATCACTTCTCACTACCATTCTTAAACACAATTGAGCACGTATTATTCACATATTTCACATTAATATACCAATAATGTTTCACACAAACGCCGACGGTTATTGCAACAAATGAAATGTGTTTAAATAAAACTAAGGAGACTGTCGCAAACACAATCGAATCGTAACATAAATAATACTAAACAGAAGAATGCAGGCAAGATCAAACCATAACTTTCATTGGCGGATGACGCTTCTACTCGCCCGGTAGTGTGGTATCTTCTATTGTATATCGGGTGAAGCCCATTGACTACACAATTCGATATCCTTCCCAATCGCGTACGCGGTACGCAAAATGGCGGTCATATCGTCTGAATAACAAACTAATATACCGTAACAAGAAAAATATTTAAGAGAATTAATTTCAGTTGTAATTAAAAAATTTTTAAAGAATTCGTCAATTTCCAAGAATGTTGTATTTTGACTCTCAATAATTAAGGAGGTACTACACTGACCGCCATGAAAAACGCAACACACAATAAATGCTGTGTAATTATTGTGTAATTATCTATTTAATCAAAGTGAAGCACTTAAACCAATCTTTTTAGACGGGGTATGTTATTGGCAAACCTTTGCGAGCAAACAATGAAGTGTTGATTGTTGATTACACTAGCCTCAATTGTTTTTTCCCGCGCAACACGGAAAACACATAACTGGATGTGAGCCAATAATGTGTTCCCGCTCTTATAGCGCTTACTGTTGTACTTTGAATGGTTCCCTTTTCAATCACGTGTTTTCGTAGGATCTTTCTGTGATTGTCGTAATTAGCTTTCTGGAGCAAACCTGCCCTTAAGCCCTGAAAAAGCTGCAAAAGCTGTTTCTTTGGTAGGAGATGGTCGCAGCATGCATTACATTGCAGAAGTGTTGAGGACTATGCCTTCCACGATTTCCAGAACCGTATGAAGGTACAGGGAAACTGGAGGCTTTGCAAGGAACAGGCCTGAGAAGAGCCAGATCAGAGAGAGATGACCGCTTCTTACAACTTCAAGTTCTCCAAGACCGTCACACCACCGCCATTGAAGCACGAAATCGACTCCACCAAGTTCGAGGGGTCGATCTAGTGAGAGAACCGTCCGAAGAAGATTGGAAGAAATCAATCTTCAATCCAGAAAACCAGTTACAGGCCCAGAACCCACCAGAGAACATCGCACAGCTCGACTACGTTTCGCAAGGGAACATCATGGCTAGACAGTACAACAATGGCAACAAGTGTTGTTCACCGATGAGTCGTGATTTGGCCTCCAATCACCTGACGGAAGAGAGAGGGTCTGGAGAAGGCCAGGGGAAAGGTAATCCCCTTGCACATTCTCATCAAGGACGTCTTTTCAGATTGGTTCTGTGATGGAGTGGGCAGGAATCAGTTTGGCTGCAAGGACGGATTTGGTCTTCGTGGAGAATGGGAGCCTTACCGCACATCGGTATGTGGAGGAAATCGTTCTGGATCATGTTGTGCCTTTCGCTCCATTTATTGGTGATGATTTCCCACTAATGCAGGACAATACAGGCCCACATGTTGCGAGAGTTCTTGGATGAAGCAGGGATTCAAGCTATGGCTTGGCCTGCTCGAAGCCCTGACATGAATCCTATTGGGCACGTTTCGGACTGGCTGGGTAGAAGAGCCCGTTAGTGCTATCCAGTGACCGTACAGGACCTACAGAATGCCCTTCTGGAAGATTGGGAGATGATTCCTCAACAACCCATTACAGCATTAATCAAGAGCACCCCTGAAAGGTTGAATGCCGTCATTAGTGCAAGAGGTGGCAATACACGCTTTTGAACATGTGAACAGAGGTCTCCGAGGTCTGTGTATTAAAGTGTGAAGTGTATAAAATCAAAACAGAAGTGCATTACCTTTATGAGCTTACTCTAAATTCCCCGCTCTTTCCTTGAAGTGTGCATCTCTGACTTAATTTGTTAAATTTGTTTATAATAGTCTTTTTTTTTTTCCATTTTTTCATTGTTAGGCACCTACATGGGATCGTACTACAATATGCATCATTACCGTATTTACTCGAATACGACCCGCCCCTGAATAAGACCCGCACCCTGATTTTGAAGAGAAAAAAAAAATTTAAAAAAATTTTACTCAAAACTATTTACAATCTTTACTAAATAAACAAAATAGCATTTCTACAAAATAGTTTCCAACAGTTCTGAAGTCGTCCTAAAATAACACACAGAAACAATTAAAAATACAAATAAAAGACACAAACACTTCATTCATCGTCATCAGAAGAACCAACTTCGGAACTTTTTTCACCATCACTTTCCCACAAAATGTCGTCATCACTGCCATCCATAGCATTGGAAATACTACATTTCTTGAAGCTCTTCCGTATGAGATCTCCCGAGATACGATTCCATGCCGTCAAAATCCACGAACAGAGCAGCTGAACTTCCGGGCGCTGAATACGACCAGTTGGGGTCAGTGTGTGCTTATCGGCCGCCATCCACTCCGTATACAGCTGTTTCAAGGCTGCTTTGAACGGTCGGTTCACGCAGACATCCAGTGGCTGTAGCATAGACGTCATCCCACCCGGGATGATTGCTAGGTCGGTTTTCCCATCCTTGACGAATTTCTTCACAGCGTCTGTCGTATGGCCGCGGTAACTGTCCAGAACAAGCAAGCTCTTTCGTCGTAATAAAGCACCAGGGCGACGTTGCCAGAAACACTTTAACCAGTCTTCCACCAGTGAACTGTCCATCCAACCAGAGTCCTGAGTTCTAACGATAACACCAGCGGGTATAATTTTTGGAAGAGTCTTTCGCTTGAGAACAACGTACAGCGGGAGTTTGGTTCCATCAGCGAGTATACACAACATTACCGTGCACCGTTGTTTCTCATTACCACCTGTTCTGATAGTCACACTTTTAGATCCCTTAACATTCGCAGTACTGTCCAGTGGCATTTCAAAGTAGACTGGCGTCTGATCTGCATTACCAATTTGGGAAAGCAAATATGAATTTTCCTTCCGCAACTTAATTATGTGACGCTGAAAGGAAAGTAACTTTTCTTCATAGGCACCAGGAAGATGCTGCGAAATTGAGGTACGCCTTCGTATGCTCAACCCATTTCTTTTATAAAAATTTTGAATCCATCCTCGGCTTGCTTTAAACCCTACCGTAGAAAGTTCCTTCGCGATCTGTAATGCCTTTAATTGACACATTTCGGTCGACACCCCCATTTCCCAATTCCCGCCTTTCTGTTACCTATTTATAATGCTGTTTTTCAATTTCCGGAAACTGTACACTCAGTCCGCGGAAAGCTCTACGAGCACCACTACTTGTTATTAACACGTTTTTTTTTCTTTCTCCAATCTCGAATACATGACTCGTCAATATCATATTTCCTACCGGCGGCACGATTTCCAATAATTTCAGCTTCCCTCACAACTTTCAGCTTCTCACTCACAGTAAACGACCGCAAACGCTTCGTAGAACTCGTGTTTACACTCGGAAAACGTGTGCGAGACTGTATGACGCCGCCTGCTTACGGAAAAACAAAGTGATAGCCGGAAGAAGGCTAGCACCATCTAGCGGATACTCGCAACACCCGATATCGCGTATGGCGGGCAATTTAAATCTTTAAAATCAGGATGACTCAAATAAGACCCGCACCCCAATTTTTCACGTCCGATTTTGTTTAAAAATGTGCGGGTGGTATTCGAGTATATACGGTATATAGTAGATTAGTGTCATAAAAGTGTCATAAATTTAAAATAAATTCGAGTTTTTGTAAGAAATTGAAGTGTTGCGTTTTTCGTTCCAGTCAGTGTATAAGCGATTTTCAAGAATTTTTTATTTTGGCTCTCGAAAATTAAGGGGGGGTACTATAGGCGAGGGTTTTTTATAGCCGAGTAAATACCGTATGGCACATGGTATTGCAAATTAAGTAAATAATGATATACCGGTATTAAAAGAAAAGATTTTGTTTTTTCTTCTTTGACTTGTAATATTCTTTGCGTAATCCTCGCACCCTACTTTTCCTTTATGAATTTTAGGATAAACCTATGCAACGATCACGCCAGGAAATACGGTAATTGTACAGTGGGACTTGGATAATTCGAACATCCATAATTTGAATTTGTCGACAATTCAAGGATTTGAGTTGGTCCCTTAAACTTCATATCAGTGGAAAACAATTGTGGATAATTCGAAGATTACCTTCCTTGAACATGGGTACTTAAATATCATGTCAAAAGTTACTGCAGAAGTTCCTGCACTATTAACTGCGAGGATAGTGAGAGTGACATTTCACCCCTTTTACCCTTATTGTATAGAGGTCATTGCTCTGTTGTCCCCAGGTAAGCCCCGCCATTGCCTAGTATGTAAGTTATTTCTGGAATGAAACATGTTAGATCCTGTCCGCCCAGTCAATGCAATTTAATTATCCGTATTTTATATGTTGGACATGTTTCAAGTCTTCTTTTTAGCTCATCTTCAACAATATATCATTCAAACATTAAATACTAAACTATATAAAAAATTCTAAGGTCTTCCTTATAAATTAAATGAGTTAAAAAGTCTAAAAGTCACAATCTTCTCAACACATTTCTTGAGGTCTTGAATATTGAAACACTGTACTGTGGTACAGTTCCAGTTTCCCGAGTATTGTTTATGAGCCTCTTCGACTTCAACCTGTCCATATACAGGTTTAACTTGTCATGGAGAACATCATCCTCTTACCTATTTATTTAAATGTTAGTCTTATCGATAGCCAGCATGCCTAATTCAATTAAAATGGAACTTGATTTGTTTACTATATTGCATCATTTTCTCATTGAAATATTTATTTGGCCTAGGGTATTATCAGACAGCCTATTTTAGTTGTATGTCCCGGTATAATTATATATTTTTGATTTTGGCAAACAAGCTTTATTATTTCACCATGTATTTCATAAACCATGAGGCTAACTTGAAATTAGTGGCTTTTAGGTTATGTTCACCAACCTGGTCGTTACACAAACACAAAGTTCCAGTTTTAGGTTAAGTTTGCCAAAATATAATGGCCAGGCACAAATGCTCCAGGTTAGGTTAAGGTTGCCGAAATCTAATGGCCAGTCGGTCTTTCAGATCAATGTAGGTTATGGATGGGTGTTGAAGATACTACCACATCCAGTAGTATTCCCATGGCAAAGAGAAACAGAACATGGTAGGAAAAGAGTTTTAGGGGAAAATACAAGGGTACATAAATTCTCGTATGACCATCCGTCACAAGATAGTTAAAATTGGAGATGTAGATCTGGAAGTAGTAGAGCACTTCAAATATTTGGGAAGAAAATTAATGGAAAATGCAAGATTGGATATGGAGATCAACAAGAGAATACAATGTGAGAGCATTTTCTATCTTCAGGTTCGGAGATTAATTTGGGATAAAGACATATCACTGAAGGCTAAATATGTGATGTATATGTGATGTATTACTTACCAATAATTACGTATGGAGCAGAAACCTGGCCAATGACCAGGAGAGATGAAAGTAGAATACAGGCAGCCGAAATGATATAGAAGACTAGGAGATGTAGAGTGAGAAATAAAGACATTCGAAAGGAAGTGAAAGTACGTGCGGTGAAAAGGATGAATGATGGAAGAATGCCGAAACAAGTGGTGGAGAGACAGTTGATACGAAAGAGAGGATGAGGAAGACCTAGAGTGCAGTGGATGGACTTAGTGAAAGACAGTGTGAGAGAACAGAACCCGGAGAGGAGTTCAGTGGTTGAGGAAGGATAGTGGACGGACAGAGTTAAGTTGAGGGGAGTCATATTTGCTCTATCCCGACTTAGCCTGGAAAGCGGAAAATGATGATGATGAAGAGTATTAATACATGTACATTCTTTTCAGGACTCGTGTAAACCCGTCCAATCATAATGGGGGAAAAAAGAGTGTTGACTGACTGAAAAGTATAAATTGACAGTTTGTACACTTCAAAACTTCACATCTAGTCATCATCATCATCATCTTGCACAGTTTCCAGCCACTGGCCTAGTCTGTTTGGAACACAAGCCTCTCCAACGTCTTCTGTCTTCCCACTATCTCTTAGCCTCCACCCTTGTCCAGTCTTCTCCTCTCTTCTTCACGCTTTCTTCCACCCCCTTAAGCCACCTGTCTCTCGGTCTCTTTCCTTTCCACTTCGTCTCGTGTATCCTCCTGCGTATCCCCTTCTCCATTCGTTTTACATGTCCATACCATCTAAGTCTAGATTTCTCTATACCATCCTGTAATGGTTCCTCCATTAATTCTCTGGTCCTCTCATTTCTTATTTTGTCCATCTTTGTAGCTCCAATACTGCTTCTCAAGAACCTCATCTCACTGGCCTGTATTTTGCTCTTCCCCCTTCCTTTCATAACCCAGGTCTCTGAGGCATACACCAAGATAGGGACATAGTATACGTCCGATATATGACCTTTTTGCTGTTCTGAGGGACATCCTTGCTCCATATCATGCTTCTCACACTTCCCCGGAATGCTTCTGCTTGACTCCCCCGCTCATTCATTTCTCTATCGTTTCTTCCATTATCTTGTATCAGGCTTCCCAGATACTTGAAACTCTCCACCTTCTTCAGCTGTTCCCCACCAATTGTTATTCCCATTGTGGTTCTTTCCTTCCTTGTTGTGATCACCATCTCACTCTTATTTATGCTAAATTTCATCCCATATCCTTGTATTATTCCTCCCCACATGTCCAACTGATCCTGTACTTCCTCCTTCTTGTTTCCCCAAATCATCTGTAAACACTATTGCTTACATCTCTCCTTCCCCAATTACTTGTGCCACTCGGGTCATTATGTCATCCATCACGACAATGAAAAGTAACGGTGACAGCGCACTTCCTTGTTTCAGGCCCTTTCTCTGTTCCAACCAGTCCGATCTCTCTCCTCCCACTTTCACACAGCTCACACTTCCCGTGTACATCTCCTTTATCCTCCGTATAGTCCATTTTTGTACTCCTCTGTCCTCCAGGGACTTCCATACTTTGTTTCTGCATACACTTTTATATGCTTTCTCAATGTCCAGGAAGGCCATCAGTAGATCCGTTCCATACTCATAGTGCTGTTCTTGTAACTGCCTTACAGCAAAAATCAAATCCACTGTGGACCTTCCTGATCTGAAGCCATGTTGTTCTTCCCTAATCCCTCCTATCCTTGTCCTGATTCTCTTTCCCATAACTTTCTCAAACATCTTTGCACAATGACTCATCAGTGTTATTCCACGATAGTTTCTGCATTCTGTTCTACTACCTTTCTTGAAGATCGGTACAATTATTTCCTTTTTCCAGTCCTCTGGGGTTTTTCTTTCCTTCCATGCTGTCTTCATCACTCGGTACAACAATTGTATCCCCACCTCTCCTGCTGCTCTCACCATCTTCACACTCAACTCGTCCACAACCGGTGCCTTCCCTTCCTCACTGCATCTTCCACTTCTTTCCATGTTAAGTTCTTTTCTGTTTGCAGTCCATCTTCCTCTTCCCGATTTCTTCCTCCTCGCCGTGGTTTCCATTTGGGTTCAGAAGTTCTTCAAAATATTATTTCCACATTTTCTTCAGTTCTTCCCTATTTTCTATCTCTTGTCCCCTTTTGTTCACCATTCTAACATAATCCATCAGATCCTTCCGCCTCTTATTTTTTACCATCCCATACAGGACCATTTTTGTACCTTCACTATCCTCCTTCATCATCTGTGTCCACTCTTCCATCAACTTGCTTCTCTCCTC
This sequence comes from Meconema thalassinum, assembly GCA_946902985.2. Lineage (NCBI taxonomy): Eukaryota > Metazoa > Arthropoda > Insecta > Orthoptera > Tettigoniidae > Meconema > Meconema thalassinum. Next base: position 242,543,598 of record OX336394.1, on the reverse strand, counting down.
AGCCACTACTCTCTTTGCCTCCTTCTTTCTTTCCTGGTACTCTACCCTTGTCTCGACCATCCTATTTTGATACCACCTCCTAAAGGCTCTATTCTTTTCCCTTACTATATCTTTTGTCTTCTCATTCCACCATGGTGTTTACTTCCACCTCTTCTTACTACTTGTCCTCCCACATACTGCTTCTGCCGCACCTACTAGTTTCTTAAATCCAGCCCATTCCTCTTCCACTCCTCTTTCTCCATCTGTTGGAATTCCTTCCTTTACCATTTTGAAGTACTCGACCCTGCTATCTCCTTCTTTCAGTTTCCATATCTTTATACGTCATTCCTGGTTTTCTGTCCCTTTCTTCTCCTTAGTCCCTCTCAGGTTCATTACCAGCAATCGATGGTCGCTATCCAAGTCCTCCGAAGGTATTACCTTGATGTCTGTGATGTTTTTATTTAATTCTCTCTCATACAGGATATAGTCAACCACCGACTTCCTGGTCAAGTCATCACTGTACCATGTGATTGTGTGGCTCTCTCTTTTCTTGAACCAGGAGTTCCCAACTAGCAGGCTGTTCCTTTGACAGAAGTCCAACAGTCTCTTTCCTTCCTCATTTCTTCTGCCCTAACCCTCTGGTCCAAGCACACTCTCATACCCTCATCTTTCTTTTCCTACATGGCCATTCAGATCCCCCATTACAATCATATTCCTTCCTCCCAGCTGCTTCAAAAATTCGTCTTCAAACTCCTCCTCTTCAGAGGTGCAGCCTACCTGTGGAGCATACACTTGTACTATTTCAATTGTCTCTCCCCTTAGTGCTACTTTCATTTTAATCATCCTATCACTTATTCTCTTCTTCTACTTTTAAACCATCTCGTACTACTACTCCCACTCCATTCCTCTTTCCCCTTTTCATTCCCACTCCAGTATAGTCTATAGCCTTTTCTCAGTGCTCTCCTTCCTTCCCCCTTTCCTCTGTTTCTGCCAATCCCAATAAATCCAACTTCCTTCTTTCCATCATATCCACCTTCTCCGTCAGCGTTCTTATGTTTAAAGTTCCAAATCTTAGTCCGCGTTTACAGCCGTGTCGTCTATTATATCCATCATGTCCGAGGCTTGTTCCATTCTTGAAAGCATTTGGTTTCATCCACTACTGTCTTGCTGGGCCTATCGTAGCTTTACCAGAGCCCTGTTAGCCGTCAGTCTTCAGGGTTCCTGTAGGACCTTCACAGCTACCGTAACGGTCCCGGGGCACACGAAGTCTCCGCTGTACTTCGCCCCTGCGGGCAATCCTCTACTTTGTGCCGTTGCCCGTCTCCAACAGCGTGGACGAGGAGTTGGACTTATGGGAGACTTCACGTCTAGTATGTTTGCTAATTTCTTTTGTCTTTATTTTCCATGGAGCTGCTGAATTTTATAAATTACTAGCTGAAGTACCCGTGCTTCGCTACGCGTCATAAATAAATTAAAATATCAAGGTGACAGTTAAAACAGGGGATAGGCGAGGTGCTGCGCAGAGGGAGATTAAGGATGGAACATTTTGTCCTACTACACCGCTCGGCGTTGGCCGTGTTTTATAGCACAAATTTAGGTTTTACTCGCTAACGGTTGGAGATACCTTTCGGATAGAAAATGTAATTTTTAACCTCGTATATACCATCAAAAGTTTGCTATTTCTTAGCGTTCTCTTTGTATTTGAAATGGAAATATGAAAGTTTTAAACCAAAGGGTGTAGTGAAGTCACTAAAATGGTCGCCATCTTTAAATAGTACAAAGTATTGAAATCAAAAGTAACCTTTATGTTAACCAGGTAAATCAGCTACTTCCATGTAAAATTCATGTAAATCGGACCAGTGGTACATGCGTGATTGAGTAATACATAGACGCACATCATCTCATTTTTAGCCTCGCTTCGCTCGCGTCATAGTCGTGTCATATTGTTATTCAATGAAATGCAGGTTTAACCCCATTAACACCCCTTTAGAACCTAAATATCCAAAAATCCCTCCTTGGTAGACGTTTTCGACACACAACAAACATATCCCCAAAATATCATTCTTCTAACTTTAATCGTTTGGGTTGGTCGATGAGAGTGAACATCCAAAAATCCTTCCTTAGGTAACGTTTTTCTTCCAGAATTTCACCCCTCCCCATAGGCCCCTTAAATTGGATTTATGAAAAAACGGTTCGAACACATATTTATTTATTTATTTATTTATTTATTTTTAAGCTGATTGATTTCCTCCGAGTTTCAAACTCCTCGCCTATGTCGTTTAAGAGATACACGGTCTGTTAGGAATCTTTCAACCCCCACTTTTCATCCCTTTCACCTCATAATATACACTACATCGAAAAACCATTAGACATGTGTCAGCTTATTTTTAATGATTAGTATATATGCCAAGTATCACATCCCCAAATGAAACCACTCGTGAGATATTGTTATTCAATGAAATGCACGTTTACCCCCCCTTAACACCTATTTAGAACCTGAATATTCAAAACTCTTTCCTTAGTGGACGTTTTCGACATACAACGAACATATCCCCAAAATTTCATGTTTCTAACTTTAATAATTTTGGCTGGGCTATGATGAGTGAGGGAGTCAGTCAGGACATTTCCTTTCATTTATTTTTGATAATTTCACCCCCCCCCCCCCCCCATGAACCCCTTAAATTGGATTTATGAAACAATCGGTCGAACACCTATTTACTTATTTAAAGCTGTTTTCCCCCTGAGTTTGATGAGTGAGTAAGTGAGTCAATCAGTTAGGACACTTTCTTTCCTGTTTTTTTTTCCCCAGAATTTCACCTCTCTCCAAGGGCCCCTTAAATTGAATTTATGAAGAGAAAAAAAACAGTCGAACACCTATTTACTTGTATTTTAAGCTGTTCTTTTTCCGCCGAATTTCAAACTTCTCGCCTATGTCCTTTAAGAGATACACGCTCCGTCAAGAATCCCTCAACCCCCAATTTTCACCCCTATCACCTCATAATATACACCACATCGATAAACCCTTAGACATATGTCTGATTATTTTTAATGATTAGTTTATATACCGAATATCACATCCCCTAAGAAACATCTCATGACATATCGTTATTCAATGAAATGCACGTTTACCCCCTTAACATCTCTTTAAAAACCCGAATAAACAAAAATCATTCCTTAGTTGACGTTTTCGACATACAGCGAACATATTCCCAAAATTTCATTTTTCCAACTTTAATAGTTTTCGCTGGACGTGATGAGTGAGTGAGTCAGACAGGACATTTTCTTTCAATTATTTTTACCAGAATTTCACCCCTCCCCATGGGCCCCTTAAATTTGATTGATGAAAAAACGCTTGAACACCTATTAACTTATTTTTAAAGCTGTCTTTTTCCCCTGAGTTTGGCGAGTGAGTGAGTTAGTCAGTTAGGACACTTTCTCTCCTTTTTTCCCCCAGAATTTCACCCCACTCCATTGGCCCCTTAAATTAATTTATGAAAAACGGTCGAACACCGATTTACTTATCTTTTTAGCTGATGTTTTTTCGCTGCGTTTCAAATTTCACGCCTATGTCGTTTAAGAGATAGGCCTACACGCTCCGTTAGGAATCCTTCAACCCCCACTTTTCACCCCTTTCACCTCATAATAATACACCACATCGAAAAAACCTTAGACACATGTCTGCTTATTTTTAATGATTAGTTTATATGCCGAGTATCACATGCACAAATGAAACCACTCCTGAGATATTGTTATTCAATGAAATTCAGGTTTAACCCCCTTAAGACCCCTTTAGAGCCTGAATATCCAAAAATCCTCCCTTAGTGTACGGTTTTGACATACAACGAACATATCCCCAAAATGCCATGTTTCCAACTTCAATATTTTTGGCTGGGCAATGATGAGTGAGTGAATGAGTCAGGACATTTTCTTTCATTTTTTTCCCTTCAGAATTTCACCCCTCCCGATGAACCCCTTCATTTGATTGATAAAAAAAACTGTCGAACAGCTATTTACTTACTTGAAAGCAGTTTTTCCCCCTGAGTTGGATGAGTGAGTCAGTCAGTCAGTCAACCAGTTAGGACATTTTCTTCCTGTCCCCCCCCCCCCCCACAGAATTCACCCCTCCCCATGGGCCTCTTAAATTGGATTTATGAAAAAAACGGTCAAACACATATTTACTTATTTTTATGCTGATTTTTTTCCGCTGAGTTTCAAACTCCTCGCCTATGTCGTTTAAGACATACACGCTCCGTTAGGAATCTTTCAATCCCTACTTTTCACCCCTTTCACCTCATAATATACACCACATCGAAAAACCCTCAGACACGTGTCTTACTTTTTAATGAGTAGTTTATATGCCGTGTATCACATCCCCCAATGAAACCAATCTGGAGATATTGTTATTCAATGAAATGCAGGTTTAACCCCATTAAGACCCCTTTAGAATCTGAATATCTGAAAATCCTCCCTTAGTAGACTGTTTTGAAATACAATGAACATATCCCCAAACTGTCATGTTTCTAACTTCAATAATTTTGGCTGGGCGATGATGAGTGAGTGAGTGAGTCAGGACATTTTCTTTCAATTTTCTTTTTTCAGAATTTCACCCCTCCCCATGAACCCCTTAAATTTGATTTATGAAAAAAACTGTCGAACAGCTATTTACTTACTTTAAAGCAGTTTTTCCCCCTGAGTTTGATGAGTGAGTCAGTCAATCAGTTAGGACACTTTCTTTCCTGTTTCTTCCCCCCCCCCCCCTCTAGAATTTCACCCCTCCCCATGGGCCCCTTAAATTGGATTTATGATAAAACGGTCAAACACATATTTACTTATTTTTATGCTGATTTTTTCCCGCTGAGTTTCAAACTCCTCGCCTATGTCGTTTAAGAGATACAAGCTCCGTTAGTAATATTTCAATCCCCACTCTTCACCCCTTTCACCTCATAATATACACCACATCGAAAAACCCTCCGACTCGTGTCTTCTTATTTTTAATGATGAGTTTATGTGCCGAGTATCACATCCCCCAATGAAACCAATCGGGAGATATTACTGTTCAATGTAATGCAGGTCTACCCCCTTAACACCCCTTTAGAACCAGAATATCCAAAAATCCTCTCTTAGTGGGCATTTGCGGCCCTTGGGGAAGCTGCATACCAAATTTCATTCCAATCCGTTTGATGGTTTCTGAGATTTCGTGATGAATGAATGAGTGAGTGAGTGGTATTTGACAAATATATAGGAGAAGATAGTGTCAAGTCTTTGTTATGCTAAACTCGGTTGACAGTGCTGTGTGAGAAATTGAGTAACTAACGTGATTTCAAGTAAAGATCCTAATTTTCTATACCGGTAGTGCAGAGCGCAAATGGCATCCAGTCGGCCGTGTCTCGACTTGAGATATGTTGCCATGGAAACTATCCGCCTTGCCATTCCTTCATGAGTATATTTTATGATTTGATTAGCATGTGCTGGAGTGCAAAAGGGTCGAAATCAGAAGAATGAGAAAGACTATCGAAAATTCATGTAGCCAGTGGTTCCTTCTGGGTCCTAAACTATGTGTATGCAAAATTCGGTTGAGATTGGTGTAACGGTGTAGATTTGTATACGGAACAGACCCACCCACATACATACCCACATACATACAGACTTTCACTTTTATATATAAGATATGAGTAATATTATATGATTATTTATATTATGAGGGCACGAAGGTGCAGTGGTCAAGCAGCTTGCCTCTCACCATGGCAGACCAGGTTCAATTCCCAGTTAATGCAAGTTAAATATCACGTCCTGTGGTTTGGAATCCACATAAAAATTGAGGTCACATGGCTCATGATTTCGAGATTAATGGTCACATAAAACTTCCTTTCCTTTAATTTTAATCTCGTTTGTTACTTGCAATATTTTATGTTGATTTTTAATCAATTTGCTTCAGAACACAAATATAAAATGTATAGATGCTACAAAATGCCAAGTTTTCCAATCAAAATGTTAATAATTATGCTTCTTCATATTTTTTAGTCATCATCATCTTCATTTCCCCTCTTCCAGCTGACACTGGGTAGGGGCAAATATGGTTCCTCTCCACTTTGTTCTGTTGTTCCACCATTCCTCTTCCGACACAGTGTTCCAATCCAGGTCCAGGAGTACATCCAACACATTCTTGGTCTTCCTCGTCCTCTCTTCCCTGTCATCCGTCATTCCAGTGCTCGTCTTGGTAGCCTTACTTCATTCATCCGTTTGACATGTCCAAACCATCTCAATCTGTTTTGCTCCAGTTTGTCATTTAGTTTCTGTACTCCCAGTTATTTCCATATATCTTCATTTCTCAGCTGTCTCTCCTCGTTTTCTGGACCATACTTCTCAGGAATCTCATCTCAACTGCCTGTACTCTGCTCTCATCTCTCTTAGTCATCGTCCAAGTTTCCGCTGCATATGTCATTATAGGAACATAATATGCTTTGTACGTAACTTCTTTAGCCTTAATTGGTATATCCTTGTTCCATACTAGCACCGTACCTGTTGGTAGAAAGCACTCCCGAGTTTTATTCTTCTGCTAATTTCCAAATCTAGTCTTCCATCTTCAGTCAGTTCACTTCCCAAGTAGTTGAAGTGTTTCACCTCTTCCAATTCCTTATCTCCAACTTTGATTACTCCTTTTCCTTCTTTCTTACCTCTACTCATCACCACTGTTTTACTCTTCTCCACATTTATATTCAATGCCCATTGCTCAATCTTTTCATTTATAACTTCTAACTGTTCTTGTACCTCCATCTCATCCTCGCCCCAGATCACAACATCGTCTGCAAACAACATTACCTTCATCTTTGCCCTACTATAGTCTTTCATTGCTGCCCTCATGATGTCATCCATCACCATTAAGAACAATAAGGGTGACAACACACTTCCTTGCTTTAGTCCAGTGTCAATTTTAAACCATTCCGATGTCCCGACTCTAGTCTTCACACTACTGTAGCAATCCATGCACATTCCATTTATCATGTGTCTCAGTTCCTTGCCTATCCCCCTATTTGTTAATCTTTCCCAAACTTTTGTTCTAGGGATGCTATCATAGGCCTTTTCTAGATCAATAAAAGTCATTACCATATCCTTGCCATATTCCCAACTCTTTTCAATGTTCTGTCTCAGAATAAAAATGGGTTCCACTGTTGACCTTCCCCCTCTAAATCCAAACTACTCCTCCTCTATTTGGCTTTCTACCTTTACTCTAATTCTTTTTTCTAGGATTCTTTCCATTACTTTGGCAACATGCGAGATGATGGTGATTCCTCGGTAGTTTCCACACACCTTCCTGTCTCCTTCCTTGAATATTGGCAATATTATTCCCATTTTCCAGTCTTCATGAACTTTCTTCTCTCTCCACACACTCCTGAGAAGTCTGTATGTCCACTGCAGTCTCACTGGTCCTTCCGCCTTGATCATTTCTATTGCCGCTTCGTCAATTCCCACAGCTTTAGTATTGATGACAAAATTGGTGATGCATGTTTTATATTGCAGGTGTGGTAGAGAGTACGGAAAACATCTATCGTTACCACATGCAGCTACAGCAAGGCTTGAATCAAACTCCGGGAACTAGATCTCCTCCTCAGCCTCAAGTGCAGACTCAAGTTGTTCCTACAGGCGGTAAACATTCACGCTCCTCATCGCACAGTTCTCAGCAGTCACAGACAACAACGGTACCTCCAGAACCCGTGGCACAGCCCACTCCATCGTAGCGGACTATTTCCACCGTTCTAGTAAATACTACTGTACATCAGTGAAATAGGAAATGAAACATACAATAGTTAATGTCATTCCATCCAAAACTAGAACAATATATAGGGAGCTAAATATTTACTAAGTCATCACTAATGTCGTCTTATACATGCAGCTTGTGAGTTTTGTGAACCAGTTCATTGAGTCACCCTTGCAAATAGGCATCTAAATGTGGCAGTGCCCACATAAATGTACATACAGTCCTGTGATGCGGCTTATGTCACTTTAACTGATTTGTTGACTTCAACTCTTCATGAAATATTTGAAATCAAACTGTTTGTGGGGAGAAAGTTGTAAATGAGAAACAGCAGGTTGAGAACATTACCAGGTATTGGGGAAGGAAGGTTAAGATAATCATTCAGTGAAATATGTATTGCAAAAACATCCACTTTCTTCATTGTCCAGTGTCACTGATATTCCATTGCAATTTATTATAGTGCTCACAGATACTGTTACACATGATTGTTCTCCTGATGATTATTGAATTGGTGTACAATACCTCCAGTTTGTCATTGATTTGTAATATTCTTTTTTGTATATGAGGTGCCCTACATTTAAGTGTCCACTGTGGATTTAGTCCTTATCTTTTCAATTCTTGTATGATGTTTTCTATAAATTATTTAATACAGATACACAGTCCTGAATCCATTCTTAGAATTTCTGAGTAAAAATCCTACCTGAACAGCTTGCAACATTTCAATTTCTGTATGTGATTGGTTGCAACATTTTTTTTATTTTATTTTTTTTATGAATTTCACGTAGGACTTACTGTAGCTCTCCAACATCCCCCTGTGTTTAGCAACTGGACACAAGTTTCTTGTTTTTTTTTTTTACAATGTATTCCACTATTTCTAGGATATCCTCACCAATTTCATTGTATAGACCTTCAAATGGTAGTATCATACATAGAATAAAAGGCAAAGTTAAAGGGTCTTTTCATGTTAGTTAAAAGGGACTTAAAAACACCATCGAATTCTCAAGTGAGAAAGCTAGCAAGGAGCAGTATACTATAAACATAGGAGAAGACGTGTGGATAGCAGGGACTTACCGGTAAGAAGAATGTAGAAACACAAAAAGAACATTTCTTGTTGACCAGAGCTGACCAGAATACTTGGGATGATTTCTGTTCATGTGTTCTCCTATGTCCTAAACTACTTTTTTTGTAAATATGTTGAGAAATGTTCAATTGTCCACTTCTGGTAGTTCTGTCAGGGAATTGACATGCTCCTTCATTGAGTATCTGTACTTTCAAAAACGATCCAATTGTGGGAATCTTCAGTGTGAGTTTACTGTATATTGTATTTTGGATGATTTGGTGTAGACTCTTTGTCTTGTGTACATTTGGTCTTGTGAACTTATTTATTGAATGTTTTAATTGTTGACATTTTTGAGTAGACCTTCTTTGCATTGGACATTGTGCTGTAAACAAATTGATATGGAATTGAAAATAATGCATACGGGGCAAGTATGTGATTGTAGCACACATTAAGTTATGATGGAATGAGCTGCTTGTCATCTCTTAGCTATAATTTATTCAGATCCCGTAAAGACCAAGTTGTGTGAATATCGTATATATTACAAATTAACTAGCATTGTCAAAAAACCTTGTGCATAGCCAGCCATCTCTGATTCTAGAAACAAAACTATGGGGCATCCAAACAAAATGCATGAGGTAACAGACACTTCTCTAGCTATGCACATTTCCTCTTCAGCATTTTAACACTCAAACAATGCAGTTCACAGTCAGAAAGAAAAGTTAATATGTTCGTAATTTTACTTTGGTGTTGGAGACAGGTGTATAAGTTGCCTGCTGACTGGAACAGAACTTCCTTAGATACTTCTGTGGTTCAAATTGACAAAATTTCTTCCTTATGACGAAGTTTGGATTTTCAATCCATTTTTCTTAGTAGACAAATATTAAAACTGATTGGCTCCATCTTGCACCTTACATTTAGGCTACAGTTATGCTTAGCTTATAAAAAAGAACTAAGATGAAAAGGTTTTGACTCAAATACTGATATTTAGCATCTAATATAAAACTCTTTGGGACTATCCCATGAAGATGGGGACATCTGGAATCTCTTCATCTTGCACAGTTTTCAGCCACTGGGCAAGTCTGTTTATCTGGAATCCCTCCTCTTGAATAAAGACAATGGGGTAGGAGTCATTGAGAGTGAAATTGAGTTTATGAATCCATATGTGAAAATATGTCGAAATTGTTGATAACAACTGAGTTCGACTTGACTGGGATGCCAGAAAGAAAATGGAAAACTCCCAAGTTAAGGTAAGACATAACTCCCTATACCAGCCATGTTTAATTTGCTAACTTCTGGTACACATTACATGAAATTTATTGTAATAGACTTGAGATTTTCTGAGGTATTTTGCATGTTTATATCTTTAATAATAGGATGTAGTTTTTCAATAAAAAATACCTTTTAGTTTTTATTTTACCTAATTACTTTATAAACATTTTAAAATATCATGAAAAGTATAAGCAAATAAACCACAACAAAATACAAACTACAATGAAACCCCTCAAAACCGAAATCCCGGGTAATCCAAACGAGTTTTTTTTTTTCCAACAATTTTAAGTTTGAAAAACACGCGCAAAAATTAGAAACTTATTTATTTAGTCATAAAACTATTATATTCAAAAATTAACAATGAACAGTTAGCATACCTAACAAAGTGTAAATGTGCCTACATCCTTACCTCATCCAGAACAAGCAGCAGCCAAAGCAAACGATGTCATGTTCATATGTAATTCCTTAGGTTAATCACTTCGCAAAAACAAGGAAATAACAATAGAAACACACAAAATATAACTTAATCTTTCACTTGAAATCAGTATGCCTTCCCTCGGAGGGGAAGTAAAGCCGGCGGTTCCATGTCATAGATTTATGGCATGTAAAAGAACCTTCCACGAATTACACTTGTGTGAAGCTAAATTATAGGTTAGATTTGACTAACGCTCTTAGGTTCCATCGCCAGAAGCCGACTGCGGTGGCATCTAGTAACCAAGTTCAGAACTAGTTGTTGACGGTGGCGTTGGGTAGCAAAAGTAGGAACTACTTGAAAATTGAATGTCTACAGTGCGTACTTGAATTAAAAACAGATAACACACTCACTAATACAGTCATCACAATTAACACCAGCTATCAGACAGATTCTACACACACCCAAAAGTACACGGGGCTACATGACCGCATTGTCGCAGCCCCTAAACTGAGGAACCAACCATCAGTTATCTTCAATTGTCGAAGTGACGAAAACCTTCCCGCAGAGGCAATTACGTGCCACCATTCATATGAACATGACATCGTTTGCTTTGGCTGCTGCTTGTTCTACGAAGTGCAATACGATGTCAAGAGCAGATGCAGCTTCAGTATAAGCCACATTGTCTGCCGAATTCTTCCTCAGTCACTAGCTACATTGCCGTCATGTTGACTTTTGGACCAGACTCACTATTTCATGTTCGCTGCATTCTTCATTGACATCAGCTGTTGCCCACTCCTCTAGACAACCTAGCTCGTTGCATGCCAAACCTCGCTCAGTGTACAATCCTATACCGTAACAAGGGCTGGTTATTATGTTATGGATATTTTTCGGCTAACCCGAACAGGCTACAGCCCCAATTAGTTCGGTTTTGAGTGGTTTCAGTGTGCCACCATTGAGAAAATAAATCCATTTTGAAGTTTCATTTAGGTTTGAGAGTATTTGACTAGTGTGCACCAAAATTTTAAAAATGAAAAAAGAAGAAGAAAAGTGGAACTGAAAAAATTTTAATTAATTTTTAAAGATTTTCTGACCTTAAAATATTTTAGCTCTGTAATCTGCATTCCCTTCATCTTCTGCTTCCCCTCATTTCTCTTAAAATCTCGAGCCTTATTTTCCCATTTGTTGAACCACAAGATATGTAGATATGTAACTTGTTTAAATCCTTCAGGATGGTAATTGTGTTCAATTCAGATTTTATGCCTAACTTGAGTAACATTTTTCTTCTATGTACATTTTCATCATTAAGTGTGGCATCATTAGTGGCATCGTAATTTATAGGTTTCCAGCCTCTCAGGTACAGTTTTCGGTATTCTAGATCACAGAACATTATTAAATGCTTCATTGGAATTTTGCATTGTGAGGAACAAAGTCATCATCATCATCCTTTTCCGTCTCCAGTTTCCCGGGTGCGGTAGCCAAGCGCTTGCCACTGGTTTCTGTCATTGTACAACTTTCGTTCTACAACATCTTCCCATTTCAGCCCTTTTTTCTCCACTTCTGATTTCACGGTCTCAATCCATCGCTTTCTGGATCTTCCCCTCGGTCTTTTCCCTTTCAGTTCTATATTGAAGTAGTCCCTTGCTGTTCTAGTGTTATTCATTCACATCACATGTCCATACCACTGGAGTCTACGCTTCCCAATAACATTTGCAACAGTTTCCTGTATCCCAGCTTCATTCCTATTTGTTTCGTTTCTGATCTTGTCTTTTCTGGTACTTTGATTCAGGTTCTAATGAATTTCATTTCTGTTGCTTGGATTTTGTTAAGGTCTTTATCCAGTAAAGTACATGTCTCCAGTCCATACACCAGAATTGGTACAAAGTAAGTATTGAACATGGTTAATTTTGCTTTTGGGGGGGGGGGAATGTTGCTGTCCCATATTAGGTTTCTCAATTGACTGTAAAAATGTGACTTTCTGTGTCCTGTTGAGTAAACAAAACCATTTGCCTTGCTTTTGGGGAACAACAGATGATGAACAGGAAGTTGACAATGGTGTCAATGAAATAATTGGGTTCGGTTAGAAATCTGTATTTGGCTGTTGGTATCTTAGAAACGCAAATAAGCAACTCTGCAGAAAGGGGTGTGGCATATTCTTGCACATGGTTGTAAGGAAGAAGGAAGATTGTAGTTTTACGTGACCGTGAATCTTGAGATTATGAGCCACGGGACCTCCTTTTTACGTGGAATCCGAACCACAGGACATGGCATTTCACTTCGAAAATCTCACATGCATTGACCGGGAATCGAACCCGGACCGCCTTGGTGAGAGGCATACAGCTAGACCGCTGAGCCACCACGCCCCCGCACATGGTTGTACTTTATATCCAAGATGAGACCCTATTATTGCTTAAAATACCGACAGGTGTGGCTACGCTGGCTAAAGCGCGGCATTAGGTCATGGAGCCAAGAGCTCTGCTGACTCGGTAGACGCGTGGGTTCGAGCCCCACCGTCGGCTGTCCTTGAAATGGTATTCCATTTTCAACACCAGGCAAATGCTGGGACAGTACCTTCTGACAGGCCACTGCCGCTTCCTTCCACATCCTTGCCCACTTTCATCCATTCATCTCATCTCTCATCCCGACGCGCAGGTCGCCCACAGGCGTCGACTAGAAAGACCTGCACTCGGCCTCTCAGGAGGCTACACGACAAAACAAACAATTGCTTAAAATTTATTTTAATCCTCATATTTGTGTTGTACAGCTCTAAAACGTGAACTGAAAATTTTAAAAATAATTGTTGACCTCCATCTCAGTTATATCTTAAGACAGGACAGCAACAACAACAATAAATTGTTTTATGTAACCCCATGGCTCTGAGAATTAATATTTTGTGTTACTGCTATATTCAATATTTCTCTACAGGTATTTTATCTCTTATTCAGTTTTGTGGAAAAGTTGCATAGATTTATATTTTGTTCTTGATAGCACATTGTTCATTTTTTGTGTTAAATTTTGGGTACACACGGTCTTGAAGAGTTCATAAATCTGTAAGAAATAGCGAGATCCTTCATTTATTGTGGTTTGGATTTTCCTGTGTCCTGACTGAAGAAGACATTATTGTCCCACAAACAAACCATGATTGTCTTTCTAAAGTGCCAGCCCCCATACTGATGTGAAATCCACCCCAAGTTATGATACATGTAATGATGCATTCTTGTTGTTTAATGCAAGTTACTCTATCTTACCTTTTGGAAACTAACAAGTAAACATACATATCTTTAGTTGACTTACTGTTACCGTGGTCCATTGTTTATTATAGCTGCTCTCTGAACAGACAGCCTAGGCTTGAATCCACTCTCTCCCATCTTAGCACAAGAGTGGAAAAGAAATGCTCTCAAGTCATTAGAGGTCAGATAAGATGAGAGGTGGGTTTTTTAATCCCACTCTCGGTCGTCCTATAAATACCCTGCTTCGGCTCCAGACAAATACTAGGATGGTACCTAGCTTAACACCATGCCCAACTCCCACTCAATTCTAACCCCAGTTATACATACAAATGCAAGTATAGTCACCATAATCAGGTTATCATACTCTCAAGTAGTCTACTCTATGCTGATGACTATGGTGACCCCAAATACCTACATGAAATACTGGTAACATACAACACAGCTACTTGCCTGCCTTATCATCCAATAAATGTTAGTATATTAACTTCATCTCTGGCATTGCAATTTGTTTGAACCATAATGAAATCACACACTTGCCTCACATTGCTACCATATTATAAGCTTCTTTTTTTTTTTTTTTTTTTTTTTTATTGTTAAAGCAAATCTACAGTATTATGTATATTGTAAAATACTGATATTATATATCAAACAAAATTCCATTTTAAATCTGTAAATCTTTGATATTGTAAGAACAGTTGTTTATTTAAATATAAATTTTCTATTTATAGTTGTTATTGATTTGGTGTCAGTGTGTGCTGTGTAATGTTATTATTTCAATCTCTCATTCTCTAGAGTACAAAAGATTTTTGTGCTCATAATGCTAGCTTGTAAACTGGCATTTGCAAATGGAATGTGAGCCTAGGTGATTGATTTGTGTTGTATATTCTGATAAATTTGTGAAGATTTTTGTTTTTAATATATTCTACTGAATAGTAGTGACCACTGCCAGGAAATTTGACTTTGGTATAATGTTAGTGTACATAAAATACTATAACATTTTTATGAGCTATTTGGTTTTGGTTATTGGATCACCTCAACTTCAGCACAACAAACACAGTATTAACATTTGTGGTATGGATGCTTGTTATGTTTTGTTTGAGATATTTAAGTTGTAGGTTTGAGAGAGATAGGCTTTACCAGCGCAAGAGTGCCATAAATTTACAAACACTTCCAAATGATGCTGTATTAACATACTCAAAATCTAACAGTTGAAAATGAGACTGCATTATTGGTAGATGCGCTTCTCTCTGTCTTTATATTGGCCCATTCCTGGGAAAATTCTGTTTCAACTCTTTTAATTTTTCACTAGAAAGGATTCTAGGTCCACACTTTTTTTTTTTTTTTCTATATAGATTTCAACTCATTTAGATATAATAGACCGATTGCAGCATGCTCTGCTGGACAATGACCGAGATATCTCTGATCTTGCTTGATGATGCCAATGCACTCGAGTCCTGGTAGGTAGGGATGTAGCCACAAATTATGGTAAAACCCTTAGCTGAAATTATCCCTCCTCAATCATATTTCGAACCTTTGTGCATTTATTTGTTTGGATAAAAACAAAATTTGTGTCCAAGAAAGTTAAATGACATTTCAGTAAGCATAATTATACACTAGCTATTTTTTCAGAATATTGTACATCATGCAGAAGCACTTTTAGCAAATTGAAATTCTGATGCGGTGATCTGAAAGACCCTTTTGCAGAGGACAGTATGTATGACATATGGAAATGTTTACTTCAGGAATGCAAATCGTAACATAACCTCCATGTTTTTCAATGTTTGCTAGAGTATGTCGCTGACATCTTCTTATTTATAGTTATGTGCACTTGGTTAAGAAATATGCTGTACAGTTTATCTCCATTCAGGTTATGGATTAACCAAGATCCATATGCTGACTATAGAAAGGAATGCAAGAATGATTGCTTCAAGGTACTGAGTAACCTGTGCATATTGCCCTGGTGGACATTTCCTCTACTGCATTACATTACAGGATTTCATATTTTTCTCCCCAAGTTAGTCATATAAAATTAAAAACCATACTACTGCTTGAAATATATATTTTATGTAGTGCTTTTCTTTTTCTTAAAAAAATTGAAGGGTAGTAGTCGACAAAACATCACGATCTTGCAATTTTCGGCGATTTGCAAAGTCCGGTCATGGGTTGTGTTCGAATCATTAACTTTCAGCTTTTTCGATGCCTGGGTGGATTGTTATTTCTTCATCCTTCAAAACTATCCACACGCACAAAATAACAACCTACTCCGCCTCCAAACATTAGCCTAAGTGGTTATAAAAACTGAGTGCCGAGTTGCCGACCAAAAGAAACTGATTCGATAGATCGATTTAAATCGAGGATTACTCGAAATCTCCTCCAGCTGTTGAGAACAGCGCGTTAATGCCAGCTGATTGAAGAACTTTCAAGTCGGAAGTTATATTTGCCGGACAAGATAAAAAGTAACAATATTTTTTTCTTTAACAGTTTTCAAATGTTTAAGGGGTATGCGTATCCCCGCGTTCCCCCTGAAAAAAGGAATGATTGTACGTACATATGTGTAAGCATACATTCATCTCAAATTGAAGTATCTTGAAAAATTAATGAGCTTTCGTCAAAGGTACAGCAACAAATTATCATTTCAAAATTACTTTTCTATATACTTATGAAAATTGTTTGTCTGCGTTTTCTGAATTTCCACTGAATTCTGCATTATTTATGCATGACTATTTTATGACGAATGCACACAACTTGAGAACGGCTGGGTGGTATGGGTATCCATCACAGGCAAGGCAGCAATCATGTATAATTTTTTACCATGCCTATCATAAAAGGGGGGTATGGGGGAAACCTCTCAAAATACATGCTAAAATAGATGAAATATCAAAAGTTGTCATAGAACGAGACAAAGCTCATTTTGAGCCCCTCAAATGTGAGGAGCAAAGCTAGGATGGTCTCAAAAGAACCCCGAAAACCATGTTTTAAGGCCCTACAATCAACTGTTTATGAGATATTTATATCATAGCACCCCAGCTATAGGAGACAGAACGTGAAAAGGCAGTGTGTAGCCATGGCAACGCCAGTTCAAGGGGTAATAACTTTGGCTATATTGTATTTTTTCCGGCCCTGTTATGCTGGGGTAGCAGGCCTGCGTCTCACCCAGAGGCCCCGGGTTTGATTCCCGACTCCGTCAGGGATTGTAGAAACTGACGTGAGGGCTGGAACAGGGTGCACTCAGCCTCGTGAAGACAATTGAGTAGCTGTGAGGCAGTGCCCCGATTACGAAAACCAAGATTAACGTCCGAGGGGACCCGATGCGCTGACCACGCGTCGCCCTAATATCTGCAGGCCAAATGGCTGGGCAGCAGTCGCTTGGTAGGCAAAGGCAAAGAAATTTTGTTGTTTTTAGGGGTGGAACAGCAAGGTCATCTGCCCACAAAACTTTCTATCTCTGTAAGAGGTATTACCCCTCTATTTATCACCTAAAATACAGTATGAATGTTAAGTACTAACCCTCGAACTGTCTTTAAAACTACTGTATGTCAAGTTTGAACCCAAAAACTACATAAAATAAAAGTAGGATCAAAAGAAATTGCTATCTAAACTTGGTCTAGCTGAAAATTGTGCAGGGTAATTAATTTGCCTACAAGTTGGGAATTGTTTTCCTTTCAGTTACACCAAGTTGTATTTGCAAAAGGGAGTGTGCATAGAGCATGTTAAGAGTACTCATTCCCATTCTTCTTCATTTTAGGAGTTTGGCTGTGCAATAAGAGTTGTGGCAACTTTAATTCAAAAGGTTTTCATTTTTAATTTCAATATGTTGGTGCAGTGTTGTTCCAGCCTTTAGAAGCACTTTCTAGGGTCCATGGTCTCTTATGAGGACTCTTTTAATATCATGCCTGTGTTTATCTGTAGGTCCTCTGGAATCGCTCAAACTATTGACTTAAAATGCTGTACTGATTTATATAGTCTACCATAGGAGCCATCAAGAATGAAGTGTTGATTTAAAAAACACTGACCTGCGGTGTAAATATTATGAAGGCACACCATAAACGAGTTGTCAACAACCTGTGCCTATTGAATGTTACACACCAATGTAAAGAGTGTTTATAAATACAATTTTTAAAAAACAATACTTGATGTGACGAGAGTTAAAATTTCAAAAGTCACACTGGTAAGGATCTTCTTCTTCATTTCTCGTTTCCAGTTCCCTGGGTCGGGTTGCGAATCAAGGACCTCCTCAGTTTTCTATCCCTCCACCATTCATTTCCTTCTTTCAATAGTTCTTTTTCTTTTACTCCTCTTTTCTCTATGCTTTCCTTTACCGTATCTATCAACCTCTTTCTGGGCCTTCCTCGTGGTCTTCTTCCTGGTATTTTCTCCATAAATATTCTTTTTGGTACTCTATATTCTTCCATTCTTATCATATGTCCGTACCACTTCAGCTTACTGGTTTCTATGTTGTCTTGCAGTTTTGGGAACCCAGTTCTCTCCCTAATGTCCATATTTCTGATTTTATCCCTCCGCGTCTTCTCAATTATTCCTCTAAGGAACTTCATCTCGGCTGCTTGGATTCGGCTTTCATTGCGTTTTGTTGTGGTCCAAGTACCTGCTGCATATGTCAAAATTGGTGTGTAATACATTGAGAATAGAACTTTCTTGCATTTCTCTGGGACTTCTTGGTTCCATACTAAACCTCTCGCACACTGGTAAAACCCATTAGCTTGTTGGATTCTCTTTCCAAGGATATTGAGAATAAATGAATTGCCTTATTTTTGATAATAGAAAAATAACATACACTTCTTTGATGAAATCAACTGTGTAAATACCATATTCCTATATTGAGTAACTGTCATATGAATACTGTTATGGTGATGGTTGCTTTAGGGGATTTGCGATCATATGCCCTAAATTAGCTAATTGATTTTAAAAATTAGTATATTTAACGACTTTTCACGTCAGAGGTCCTTTAAAAGGATGTTTCCATAGTTGAATCGCCTTTTTTGCAGAGCAAGTGTGAACATAGTCTTCATAGCAATATTGTCACATGACATACAATTTTAATGGCTTAAAGACGAATATAATGTTAATTCCAATCACATGTTAAGAAAAAACCAATCGTTCCATTACATTATTTCAATGTTGTTTATTTAACTGGTATTTCGGTTTTCTTTATTGTGATGTTCTTTTTCATGAAGTGAACATTTCAATCTTGATTAACCTTCAGAGTGCTAGTTATGAAACAGTTCATCACGAATGCTACCATGCAGTACTGCTATTGATGAAACGGTTCGTCGCTAATCGCACACCTATTCCATTCCACAGTTTAGCTATTTGAGGCAATGTCATTTGAAAGCGGATTTATCTGCTCTTTTGTAATAGTCCATGAAACAATTTACTTCACTTTTTCTTTTCTCTATGGGGTGTGAATTATGTTATTCATTTGTTCAAAGAGATGACAATGTTTGACTCATGTTTGATTTCTGTCCACTGCAGTGGACAACAACAGACCAAATAGTATTGTACAGTAGTTTGAGAAGTGGTGCTTCTAATTGTCTACAATACCCAGGAGGGGGGGGAAATGGGATACATCCCCCTAAAGTTTGATTTGTCACCCCTAGCGAGGGACCGTTTAGCCAGTCGCTACATAAGGCATTCTACTTACATCCAAATCCACTATCCCCACACCCCCCAAAATTATTCTCTCAGAACGCCCCTGTAAGAGACTACCTTAAGTTCTTGTGTATAAAATGTAGCATAGTGTAACATATGCAACTAATAGGAGGAGAGAGAATATGCTAAATTCACTTTTAGGGTTTTGTGTAGAATGAGGCTAAGCAGTGTGACCTTGGATGGGGGTTGGGGGTAGGGGATACCTGTATGTCCCTTCCGAAAAGTCTGGTTTGCCACCCCCTGTGAGAGGTCCTAGAGCTACTCGCCACATAAAACAGTCTATTCCTACATCAAATTATTTTCCGGGCATGCTCCTGAAGGAAAGTTGAATAATGTGTGTAATATGCAATATAGGTATAGGAGAAGGGAGAATATGTTAAATTGATTTTAGGGCCTTGATGTAGAATGGGGCTAAGATGTGTGAAAATAGGGGCAGATGACCTCGTAGTTCCACCCCTTAAAACATCGATAAGTAACTGTGTGAGAATAACTCAACATGTGGGTGTTTATCCATTTAGAAATACATAGCAGTTAAAATGTTAAGTAATGAAACTCTTTGTTACTGTATTTACCATAGTTTGGATTTTCACTACTATGCTGGGGCAGATGACTTCGCTGTTCTGTCCCTTAAACCAACAATAATAATGCATACTCTCTACTATGCTTCAATGTCACAAAACACTATGAAATTACTACCATTGAGCAATAACTGTTATTTTGGTACCAGTAGTTATGTTAAGAATCTAACTGATAAACAGGCAAAAATATAACTGCATAAAGAATATGTGATTATGTGAGAGTTCTTTTTGATGGTAATTACAAAAATCTGTTCGAAGGGTACTTCTTCTAGTAAGAAAGTCAGCTGTGAACAAAATGATACAATATAAGATGGCATTGTCAACTATTATGCTATATAACATCTTTTCCACAACAAATTATATTCCGTTTTGTATATGGATATTAGATCGCAACCTAATACATAAAAATACTGGTATTACACTACATCTCGGAAGCTAATTTGATGTTGATAAGCAGAAAAACATTTGTGACTTAAGCAGGACTCGAACCTCGCATTTTTCTCTGTCACTACCCAAGTCACTCGTAATAAAGCAATAAACAAAAATACAGTACTTCACAATATCACAGCTTTGAGAAGACTGCACCTTATTATGTCTAGATGAATGAAGCAATTATTTGTTTTATAAAAGCACAAAACGCATCCAATGCATGATGTGGCACCAATGGTGGGTGAGGGGTATAGGACAGCGCAGGGAGTCGCCCGACCTTAAAGCCTACATTCATGTCATAGTATAATTTGTATGTAAAGACGACGTACCGTACATTTTTGGATACAGTCCATATGTACGTTTATTCTTTTGTTCAGTATGTCAGGTCAGCAAAGTAATCTACAAATTGATGACAACTTTGGGCTAAACAGAGAAACAGTGGAATTTTGTTTAAGAAAAGATTAGACATGTTGAACTTGATTAGAATTATATAAATAATTCATGCTTTTGGGCTAATGCCGTGTGTATTTTTAATTTGAACCATACGTTTCGGAGAAACCTTGCCTCCTTTTTCAATGGAAATAAACATTATTTATTATTTATATAATAATCCGGGCCGTGAAAGCCTTAATATGCAAATTGATTAGAATTGTTAAAATTTATGATAATAATAAACCAGAAAGCAGGTTTCAGATACTGAGGACAGTCTCATTTTCAATTTTTATACTTGAAGTATGCTGCTTTAGCCACTAAGCCAGTTCGACAACTGACGAAAACTGACCAAGCTCTTTTATGGCTTATATGTGTAACGAGGTTATACTCTCTTCTCTATTCAGTAACAGTTTTACGGTTCATAGTTTTGAAGGTTGTACTGTGGGGTGGTCCAGTGTGTATGTTGCTGGGAGCAAGAGGCTAAAATGCACAAGAAGCTTGACTTCAAAACAAATTTCTTAGCACAAACCATCTTCCCCGAGGAACTGGAGGGGATGCATTCAAGTGACAGAAATAGCTTTTATTAGCTTTGTATGTGTTTATAACTAATTTGCTATCATTACAAATCTCTTAATGTTATTTATTTTGGAATACCTATTGTCAGCCAAGATGCCAAAGATGCCTATCACCACAATTGATACTGTATGTGTAAATTACAATAAAAAGTATAATTCTGGAATAATTCCTTGTACTTCTATAATTGTAAATCCAGATGTCATTGGGTGACTTATGTCTGCAATTTAATTAATTTTATCTTGCAATCTCCAAACGTGATATGAGATATCTTTTACAAACTGACATCGTATGACTTGAAGAGCTGCAGGTTTTTGCTGAACTCCAACCTCTTGGTTGGGAATCGAACCCACAATCTAACACTGTTCCACTCTTTGAAGAGCATTGTAAGAAGAGCTGAAACCAAGCAATTAGATGACAAATGAGGTGTTCAAATTGAAATCCAAACATTTCCACTTGTGTTAATTTTTCAGGAAACAAAAAAAGGAAGTTTCCTGCTCAAAGTTTGTGTTCTACGTTAACTGCACTTTTAATGCATGGTTTGAATACACTATATTATTGAATTCAATAACTACTAGATAAAAACATGTAGCATTTGTTAAATATAAGCGGTTATATTTTGGAAATGTCTCGATGTTGAACCATATCAGATTCATACCAATGTTTCAGTGATTACCTATAAGCATGTATTTATACGATTGGTATTTGTTCGATTCATTGACTTTATTGGAGTTGTATATAATCTTGTGGTTGTTGTTGCTGGTCTGGCATCTATAAACTTAAATGTTAACAATGTAGAGCAGATTATTTGGGGCAAACGGGCCATAGCTTCCCAACGAGATATTACGAGCATGTCAACGCCGTAAAACACAGAAAATTTTCGGCCATGGGAAACCACATGCAAGAAGCCAAACATAAATTCACGAACATCCAGAATGATTTAGAGATCATCCACTATGCCAAGAAAGGGGCTATAATGAACACGCTCGAACAAATAGAAATCGACAACGCGCAACGTAATAATCCCATATACAATCTTAATGAAATGAATTTTGATGCAAATATACTAAATGAGAACATTTACAAATTTTTTCACAACTTACAACAACAAAAACAAATGCTCTCAAACAATACTCCAACCAATCACCCTCCCGACCCAATGCCCCCCCCCCCCCCCTGAAACCAGCCTTTTCAAAACATATACATCACGCGCTGCACCCACGCACCTACTCCATTCATGCCAAAGTCCGGCTCCCCCCTCCCCCCTCCCTCCTTTCTCCTCCCTCCCACTTCGCCTGTCACATGCACTCGTCCAGGTCACAGTCGCTCAGAGGCTTATTCGTGCCACACAGTTCACGCTACACTTCCAACAGGTCCAATATGGGTAAGCCTTATTGCAACACTATTCGACAGTCTATCCTTTTCACACTCACACTCAGTGATGTCAGGTTTTTTGTTCACTTATTACAGCTTCCAGGCAGGAGAGTTCCACCACGGTACACTTTTAAGGTTTTTCCACGTCGGCATTCAGTAAGTTGCCTTTCAATCATTTCAACCCTTCTTCTCAAACGCACTTTCCGGTTTCTTAAAGTTTTTTCATTTCTTTACAGTAAACATACAACATGCAATCTTTGGCAGGATCGCTTTACCATATTATCTAACAGCATCCGTATGACGTAACAGATAAATGAATGTCACGCAATAAACCATCTCCGTTCCGTCAACAACCAACATGCACGAGTTCGGATGGGGTTCGATCCTGGGACCTCTCTCTCTAGCCTGCATCTCTAAATAAGCCTTCAAGGCTAGGCCAATCAGAATGGCACACAACATAAAATGGAAAAGTTCCAATTTGTCTTATTGTTTTTTCAACTTAAGTTTTTTAATGTACTTTTAGATGTGTATTTACAGTGTTATTCTTTTAGTGTACATGCTTCTCATTTGATGAAAATGTTTTAGATAAGTGTTAAAGATCTAATGTCTATGGCTGAAGAAGAGTAGTCACTACTCTAAACATGTCCCAATAACAATAAACTTCTAGTTTTTTAACAAAAGGTATTGATTGGGCGGAGATTCCCTATCCCATTAACTTGAATTGTAAACGTCAATACGGACCTAAAGAATGGAACCCTCCAGATAATCTTGCCTCTTTATCAGACGGCACTTGATAGTCCTCAAGAGGCTGAGTGCACTCCGTTCCAGCCCTCACATTAGTTTCTAAAATCCCTGACGGAGCCAAACCCAGGGCCTCCAGGTGAGAGACAAATGCGCTATCACAACACCACGGGGCCAAGAATCAAACCCGGGGCACCAGGTGAGAGGCAGACATGCTACGACAATACCATGGGACCGAGAATCAAATCCGGGACCTCCGGGTGAGAGGCAGACGAGCTACCCCAACACCACAGGACCGAGAATAGTATGTTTCGGAAACTTGATTATACAGACACGGATCTAATAATCGAGCACCAGATCAGCATGTGATGATACTTCTTAGCCGCGGCCACCTATACGGGAATATTATCGACTGTCACAAGGGATGTCTAGCAGAGATGTTATTGGCTGATAGAAATGTCTGTGTTTGTTTCTAACCAGCATGTGGAAATCGCGTGGTTTGAATTTAACACTCGATTTCCTCACAGCACAATAATGGGGAATTGCTGTCATATGATCTTAAATGGCAACCTGCAGATTGATTTTAGCACAGAGATCCTATCCATGCAAAAAGCTCTTTTCCGTAAAAAAGTGGAAATGTCTGGGTTAGAACTTGATTGCCTTGTGCTGTATCCAAGTACTCCAATGGTGATGGGATGGTACCCACGCCCCACCCTCCCCATCCTCCTCCTCCTCCTCTTCCTCCTCTGGTCATTTCTGCATATTAGTTTACAATTCTACAGTAGTTTAGGACTTATTGCTTAAGTGTATCACCGGTAGCTACATCTTTATATATTAGTTGGGGAGAAAGACCAATTTGTTGATGGGATCATCATTTCTAAGTTTTGCAACATTAAAAGAAATACAGTACCTAGTTCTTTTTTCAGGTGCTTAGTGCCTTAATATGTATCAGTAATAATTACCTCACTATGTTTTCTTACGGATTTTTTTTGTTTTCGGAGGGCAGAGACTGTCTGTGGGTGTCACTGTAGGTTTGGTAGTGTTTTGTAAAACTAGCCGTCTTGTATATTTGGATCTAATGATGTTCGCTTGACTAGCAAAACATGTCATTCCTTAGTTTCCTCCTTCTGCAATAGTCCATAACAATATATTTATTTCAGGTTAATTTTTTACATATTCCAGTAATTGGAATTATTGTGTTGACCAACTGAAACTTACAATACCAATTGTCAATAAGGAAACACTGAAAAATAGCTTCAAAGCTATCTTTTGCTACATAGCGAAATGTACGTGTCTATGGTGGAAGAAATTGGTCTCCTTACATCATTTATCTCCCGAATTAAGTTTGCCTCTTAACACGCTGCCTTGAGTTTTGGTGGCTATGGTGGTACATTTTGAGGTCACAGTGTCTTGCATGATCAAACCTACCAAATTCTTTTGATATAATCGATTTCTACACAATCCATGTGCCAGAAATTCTGCCACCTCTTGTTAAAATTGCACCTGCCCTGATCCTCGTAAGAATATCCCTTCCTGAAACCAAAATTTTATCCACTCATTCACCTTGTGAGCAGATCATCCTCTGATAATCACCTAATATTCCTTCCAGTGGTAAGGCCTGTAAGTATTGTAAGCAATAGTTCAAATTTAAGTAAAATAACCAGTGATGGACAAAGCAACGAGGATATAAAAAGTAGGTTAGCACAAGCAAGGAAAGCTTTTCTACAGTAAAGGAATCTGGTGACATCGATTATAGATTTAGGTATTAGGAAGTCATTTTTGAAGGCCTTTGTCTGGAGCGTGGCACTCCATGGAGTGAAACTTGGACTGTTGGAGCAGCAGAAAAGAGGAGAATTAAAGGGTTTGAAATGTGGTGTTGCAGGAGAATGATGAAGATTCTGGCGACTGCTAATGAAGAGAATAGATAGGTTGGTAGGACATACTCTAAGACACCCAGGAATAGCAAACTTAGTTATAGAAGGAAGAGTCGAAGATAAGAACTGTAGGGGTAGACCAAAGTTAGAATATGTTAGATTGCCTCGGATGTAGGGTGTGGTATCTATGTAGAGATGAAACGATTAGCTCAGGACAGGGAAGCACGGAGGACTGCATCAAACCAGTCAAAAAACTGAAGACTCAAACAACAGTTCAAATATATTCCCAAATTTTATAAAAATAATGGTAAGAAAGAGAATACGGTACTTTTTCTTCCAAAAATGTTCATAATATGACCAGAAATTATTGATAAAATATGAAACAGAATGGATATTCACCTATAGTTACAACAATATGACAGCAGATGTCAATCCTTACACCACAAATCAGCATACCAGTACATGTAGTTATTGGAGTTTTAAGCGGCGGAACAGAAAGGTCATCGGCCCCTCTAAGCATGCATTTGAGCAAATTGCCTACCCATTATAACAGCCCAATAGGAGGCATTAAGTCTATGTGTGCTTCAAACCCAGAGAACTCACAGACTGGCCTTAGCATGTTATACTCTGTAAGCTGGGAGAATGCGATTGATAGTTCTTGTCTCGCCATGTGGTCTGAGAACGAGGTTGCCAAACTGTACAAGCCAGAGATACCGCTGACAAGGCACTGAAGCACGTGGGCTGTAATATTGCAACTCAGAGTATTATGACATTAACTATGCGAACATGGATTGGTCAAGAGGCAGAGGGGTGATGACTGACGTGGAATTTCCGGCCAAATGTTAATCCCTTTCTCCAAGTGGACAGAGCATAGTAAGCTAAATAGCCTTTGATTCTAGCAGTGCATTAGGAGCAGTTGTGTTCTGATGTAGGTGAAAATTACTTCTTTCCAGGATACAGGACCTTCCTTGTCAAATGACAGTGCATGAAATATGTGATTGAAAGCTTATTAATAAAATTTAGTGCGAGGAATTACACAGAGAAAATATTATGTAGTGTAACGGCTAGTGTTCTTGGCTGTTGCCCCAGAGGTCCATGTTCGATTCCCGGTTCTGCCAAGAAATTAATTCTGGTCTGAGGGCTGGAACGGGTAAGTGAAAATTACTTCTTTCCAGGATACAGGACCTTCCTTGTCAAATGACAGTGCATGAAATATGTGATTGAAGGCTTATTAATAAAATTTAGTGCGAGGAATTACACAGAGAAAATATTATGTAGTGTAGTGGCTAGCGTTCTTGGCTGTCTTCCCAGAGGTCCAGGTTCGATTCCCGGCTCTGCCAAGAAATTAATTCTGGTCTGAGGACTGGAACGGAGTCCACTCTGCCTCGTGAGACAAAACTGAGAAGAGGTGGGTTGGAATCCCACCTGAGCCATCCAGGAGGTTTTCCATGGTTTCTCACTTCTATACCGGGTGAATGCCGGGATGGTTCCTTAAGGCTACAGCTGCTTCCCTCCCAATCCTCACCTGAATTACTAATACAACCCTAACAATAACTCAGGTTATCAGACAAAAATCCACACTCGCCCAAGTTCACGGGGTTGAATGGCCATGTCCAAGCCCCTCAAATGAAACAACAACAGATTTATTATTTTGATTGGAGGATGTACAAACCTTAGGCTACTCCCAAACTTATACACTACAACAATGTGGCAACTTCCATAGTGTAGAGGTGTCTATTAAGATTCCAGTCCCAAAGATCCTGGATTCTACCAGTGGCGACCGGTAATAAGGTTGCAGTGTTGCACAACGACCAGATTTCTTTAAGAAAAACAATTATTAATACCGTAATAATATTTTTAGTAATAAAAGCTGTACATTTCCTTTTATATGATTGTATAATTCATAATTTTGTTCTTCAATAATTCAGGAGATCTTATAGCAAGTTACTGTGAACTGTCTGAGAAAGCGAAGCTCGCCGTCTAGGAGCGCTCGCCCGTTTGGTCGTTGCCAGCCCCAAGCACCGACCAGATCTCAATAGTGAAGGGTATGGCAGAGATGCTAGACCGAGTAATTCCTATCCCAACAGTTAACTTAGCTGGTCGTTGTCCGCTGATTTCAACAAGGAAGCCGAGGCGCGGACGTTATCCGAGATGCTCTGTCAACTGCCAATGTCTCGCAATGCAATTTGCGCGTACTTGTGACGCTTGCGGCTCTTTCTCGCCCTCGTATATTACTTACATTGTTTTGTTCTCGTGAAGGTTTTCATGTAGACTAACTTATAATCCATTTAATCCGATGACGGGGTGATGTTCTATGAACTGCGGCATTCGTGATGAATGAGGTACATCTGTTTTATCGCGCAATTGAATACAGTTTTCTCTGATATCAAGCAGTCTTTTAACCCTACCACCTACCCTCCCCCCTTCATTAATGAAAATAGTGCAACACCCAGAACAATTATCCGCCAGCCGCCACTGAATTCTACAGAATTCCTGGCTCTGATCAGCTTCTTCTTCTTTTCTTCAGTGTTTGTCCTGCCTGGTGACAGGTCCGCTACATGGATTTGATGTCTCCATTTAGTTCTGTCCTGGGCCATGTCAGGGTGGAGATCGACGCTCTTCAGATCTTTGTGAAGAGTATCGGCCCATCCCTGTTTTGGTCGTCCTTTTGGTCTATTACCGGCGACTTCCAACATGTAAACCGTTTTTGCTATAGTGTCAGCCCCTGTTCTCAGCACAGGTCCAAACCGTCTTAAACGACTCTCTCCCATTTTTTCAGGAATGGGTGCAATGCCAAATCTCTCCCTGATGCAATCATTGGAGATGTGATCCAGTTTAGTAACACGATCTGTCCATCGCAGTATCCTGGTCTCCATGACTCCCAGTCGACGTTCCGTCTCAGTCGTAGTAGGCCAACATTCGCAACCATACAGTGCGACAGGTCGGATGACAGTACGATAGATTTTTAGATTTGAGGTGATCTTTCATCCTCCTGACGCAAGTGACACCTGTTGTTGTTCGTCATTTCATCCAAGCTGCGGATATCCTTACATTGACCCCTTCGACAAGTCGGCCATCAGCAGTGATCGTGGAGCCAAGATACTTGAATCTCGTTACTCGCGGTAGATCCTCGCTGTCTACCTGAATGGTTCTGATTGCTTGTGTGTCAGATGTCATATTGTTATGGCTCTGAGTTTGTTTTGTCGCTCGCCGCATGAGTCACAGCTCCCTCGGGCTGTGTGTGCTCTGCCTCAGTGTATTACGTGCGCGTTACGCAACGGACTGCGAAGTGAAAGGGATGGTCCAGAATAGTCGCGACCCAGCCAGTGAAGGAAATGTCGAGAAGCCGTGTGTCCTGGACGATTCTAGAATTCAGTGAGTCACCAGCCTGCTATATAAGCGGCTTCAACACTGAAGGGACCGAGTTTTCTGTGGGTGTGTATTTTACGAGCTAGTGCGAGCGTCTTTCCTGAGCGACAGAAGTGTGGTGACGAAGTGCCGTGCGAGTTACGAAATCCAGTGACATTGTTTCCCCCAGCTTGTGGACAGCGAAATAGCGTGTAGCGGATTACTGTAAGTAACTGTAGTTGGTGTACATGAGGAAGAGGTGCAGGTAGCTTCTGTCAAGGCCACCAGACTCATTAAGACGGTTTTACTTCTGTGGTTTGTTGAGAAGTGAAAGGGGCAAGAGCGCTCAAGGAAGAGACTTGAGGAAACTGGAGTAAGGTTCTAATTGCTTGTATTTGCTGTAGAGTGGTGTATCTTTCCTGCAAGCAATAAAGCTAACTTCTCTTTAAAGCAGTAATTGGTGTTGTGCTTTCTACCCTCCGTATTCCAGTTAACGGAATTGCCGCTAGGGGGTGGCGCGCAACAACTGGTGTCAGAAGTGGGACAGCTACCCTCTACCCCGGATCGACGACACGCTGGACACCATATCAGGATCAAGATGGTTCTCCACCTTGGATTTGAAGAGTGGCTACTGGCAGGTGGAGGTCCACCCTAAGGACCGCGAGAAAACGGCGTTCTCTGTGGGCAGCGGGCTCTGGCAGTTCACCGTCATGCCATTCGGTCTGTGCAACGCCCCTGTGACCTTCGAAAGGCTAATGGAGTCCATTCTGAGGGGACTACACTGGAAGACCTGCCTGGTCTACCTAGACGACGTCATCGTTCTGGGGAAAAGGTTTGAGGAGCACTACAGCAACCTGAAGGAGATCTTGATGAAGTTACGGGCTGCCCAGCTAAAGTTGAGCCCCATGAAGTGTCAGCTCTTCCAGAAGCAGGTCCAGTACCTTGGGCATATTGTCTCCGAGGAAGGGGTGCGCACCGACCCAGAAAAGACCGCAGCTGTGAGTGAGTGGCCAGTTCCGAAGGACAAGTCCCAACTACGAAGCTTCCTGGGACTCTGCACTTATTACCGTCGCTTCGTGAGAGGATTCGCCGACATCGCCAAACCACTGCATCGACTGACTGAGAAGGACCAACTCTTCACATGGACAGCAGAATGCCACAGTGCCTTCGAACAACTCAAGCAGGCTCTGTGCACCGCGCCTATTCTGGCCTACCCCAGACCTGGAACAAGGTTCATCGTCGATACCGATGCCAGCGACTTTGGTATAGGGGGAATCCTGTCGCAAATAGTGGACGGCGAGGAGAGAGTAGTGGCCTACTTCAGCAAAGCCTTGTCAAAGCCAGAGAGGAACTACTGCGTCTCCAGGAAGGAACTGCTCGCCATCGTGAAGACCATCGAACACTTCCACAAGTACCTGTACGGGCAAGAATTTATCATCAGGACCGACCATGCATCCCTGCGGTGGCTCCTGAACTTCAAACAGCCCGAGGGTCAACTCGCGCGGTGGTTAGAGAGGCTTCAACAGTACAACTTCGAGATCCAGCACAGGAAAGGCCAACTGCATTCTAACGCCGACGCCCTGTCACGAAGACCGTGCCCCGAAAACTGCACCTTCTGTACCAGAAGGGAGGAGAACACCGGGATACAGTGCCGAAGGACTACCGTGGAACATCAAGGGAGCTGGAGCCGCGAATCTTTCACGCGGGCGCAAGCGGAAGATGATGACCTGGGACTGATAGCCGAATGGAAGAGGGCCTGTGTCCCCAGACACGGGTGGAACATTGTGAGTGACTGCAGCCCAAAGTTTAATTCCTACTGGGCGCAGTGGGACTCGCTGGTTGTGAGGGATGGCCTCATATGCCGTACCTGGGAGAACACCGACGGGAAGACATCTCGGGAACAAGTCGTCGTTCCAAAGGCTATGACGGAGGAAGTCCTGAAGGAAGTCCATGGAGGATCATCTGGTGGACACCTAGGGATAAAGAAGACCCTGGAGAAGCTGAGAGAGCGGTTCTACTGGACTGGATGCCGAACTGACGTGGAGAACCACTGCGCGAGGTGCCACGATTGCGCAGCCAGCAAGGGCCCAGGACGTAGACGACGGGGTCCACTGAAGACCTACAACGTGGGCGGCCCCATGGAGAGAGTGGCCATCGATGTCGCTGGGCCATTCCCGTTAATCGAGGCAGGGAACCGCTACATATTGGTCGTCAGCGAATACTTCACCAAATGGCCGGAGGCGTATGCGCTCCCTAACCGAGAAGCCGCGACGATCGCTGAGACCCTGGTGAAGGAATTCGTCAGCCGGTACGGAGTACCCCTGGAGCTGCACTCCGACCAAGGGAGGAACTTCGAGTCGCAGGTGTTCCAGAATCTATGCCAGCTGCTGGGAATCCGGAAGACAAGGACAACGCCGCTACACCCTCAGTCCGACGGGATGGTAGAGCGATTCAATCGCACCATCGAGAACCATCTCCGAATAGTCGTCAGCGAGCACCAGAGGGATTGGGACAAGCATCTTCCACTATTTCTCCTGGCCTACCGCGCCGCCGTGCATGAAGCCACTGGGTGCACACCAGCCCGGGCCATGTTTGGGAGGGAGCTCCGTCTACCTGTCGATCTTGCCTTCGGCCGACCTGGGAATGATACGGTCCCGGTAAGCCAGTATTGTCAAGAACTGGTCGACCAAATGGAGGACGTGCACGCGTTCGCGAGGAGGAAACTGCGGATCGAGACCGACCGAATAAAGACCCGATACGACCAACAGACGGATGCTGGCGGATTCCACGAGGACGACCTGGTCTGGCTCTTCAACCCATTACGGAAGAGAGGCCTGTCACCCAAACTGCAGAAGTCCTGGGAGGGCCCGTACCGAGTCGTGAAACGGATCAACGATGTCGTCTACAGGATCCAGCGGAGCCCGAGGGCGAAGATGAAGATCGTGCATCGAGATCGCTTGGCAGCCTACGGAGGGACACAGACGGACCAATGTTTGATCGGGACGATCAGCGTTTTAGGAAGGGGGTGGTGTTACGGCTGTGAGTTTGTTTTGTCGCTCGCCGCATGAGCCACAGCTCCCCCGGGCTGTGTGTGCTCTGCCTCAGTGTATTACGTGCGCGTTACGCAACGGACTGCGAAGTGAAAGGGATGGTCCAGAATAGTCGCGACCCAGCCAGTGAAGGAAATGTCGAGAAGCCGTGTGTCCTGGACGATTCTAGAATTCAGTGATTCACCAGCCTGCTATATAAGCGGCTTCAACAGTGAGGGGACCGAGTTTTCTGTGGGTGTTTTACGAGCTAGTGCGAGCGTCTTTCCTGAGCGACAGAAGTGTGGTGACGAAGTGCCGTGCGAGTTACGAAATCCAGTGACATTGTTTCCCCCAGCTTGTGGACAGCGAAATAGCGTGTAGCGGATTACCGTAAGTAACTGTAGTTGGTGAACATGAGGAAGAGGTGCAGGTAGCTTCTGTCAAGGCCACCGGACTCATTAAGACGGTTTTACTTCTGTGGTTTGTTGAGAAGTGAAAGGGGCAAGAGCACTCAAGGAAGAGACTAGAGGAAACTACTGGAGTAAGGTTCTAATTGCTTGTATTTGCTGTTGAGTGGTGTATCTTTCCTGCAAGCAATAAAGCTAACTTCTCTTTAAAGCAGTAATTGGTGTTGTGATTTCTACCCTCCGTAATCCAGTTAAAGGAATTGCCACTAGGGGGTGGCACGCAACAATATATTCGGTTTTCTTCTTATTGAGGCGCAGGCCGCATTATGCCAGCCGATTGTTCCATTGCTGGGTTTGACTTTGCAGATCAATCTGGGTCTCGAAGGCCAACATGATAACGACTGCATATAGGAGCGTCCAAGGCAAAGGATGGTGCAGCTTTGCTGTTACAGTGTGCATTACTAGAATGAAAAAAAAAGCGGTGACAGCGCTGAACCCTGGTGAACGCCGACGGTGAGGGGAAAGTCATGGGAGGCTCCTGCGGCGGCCTGCACATAGCTCCGTGGATCCACGTGAAGCAGCTGAAGCCAGTTGCCATGCTCTCGCAGTGCTAGCCATATGAGGTCATGAGATACACGATCAAAGGCTTTCTCAAGGTCCAGGAAAGCTAGATGAATCGGCTTGTTCTTCTCGCGATGCTTTTCAATCAAGAGTCGTGCAGCGTGGATTGCATCGGTTGTGCCGCAATTCTTCACAAATCCAGCTTGGTTTCTGGAGAGCTCGACAATCTTACGTATCCTGTTATCAAGAACAAGTTCAAATAACTTCATCGCATGACACAAAAGTCTGATCGGCCGGTAATCAGCACATTCAGCTGGACTCCCCTTCTTCTTGAAAATGGGTACGGGATGCTCCGCTGCCAATCCCTCGGTGTTCAACCCTCTTTAATGATGTGCTCAAATAGGCGTGTTAACCATCCTGCCACATCCTACTGTTGAGAATTCCAGAGTTCTGCTGGGAGATCGTCTGGGACAGTAGCTTTCCCCGGCTTCATTTCTTTCAAAGCAGCCTTGACTTCTTCCACATCAATGTCCCTGACAGGTCCTTCCACAACAGCATGGACTGGGATTGGCTCTGATAAGATATTAGTTCTGGTCTGAGGGCTTAAACGGGCTATTTTCAGCCTTGTGAAGGAAACTAAAAAGAGGAGAGTCTGACTCTTGCCTCAGGAATTTTAGTAGTAGATTTCTGTGGTTTTCCACCTCTACTCTGAGCAAATGCCAGGACGGTACCTAACTTAAGGTACGGTATCTCCTCCCCAATACTAGCTCACAAAATCAGTACTGGTAGGATACACATAGTAAAACTACACTGGTCATCAGACTCTTCTTATACCAAAAGCACACAGGGCTGATGACCACAATGTCGAAAGCCGTAATTGCATCAACGAAGCAGTGTATGTGGTGTCCCAAAAATCAAAATTACAAATCAATTACCTTGGTGAACTTTTCAAATTATACTGCCTGTTTTTTTTCTTTTTTTTTTCTTTTTCTGCTGAGTGCAATGCTTCAGATAAAAATATGTAAATTCACCTAGGCATTGCAAGTAACTCCCCACTTCTGTCTATAATATTGATGACCTCTCAACGATAAACTAAAAAATAATTCGCAAGACACCAGAAGACAACTGATTTGGATTTGATAAATAATACAATCCAAGGATGATAATTGTAATGTAACTACGGTATTGCCACGCCATTACTGCAGTGTTCACGACCAACGAGAAATACTGGCCCTGGTGCGCCTTCGTAACGTCAGCAATGTAGTTCTGTTGCACCTCTTCCTGTAGGGTCATGTATGACGGGAACATAAACCATATTGTCTACAAGATGCTAAAAATCACCGAATTAGAACATTGTACTTACCCATGTCATATCTGAAAACACGCTGTAAGAAGGATTGACCCAACATAACCACGACTTCTGGCAAAACATACATGGTAATTACAACTCAAGTCATACACTGTCAATCTTATGTGAAGTCCAATACTGTGCCATAAATTACCGTACTTATTTATTCATTACTCTAAGTAGAACCATTAGATCACTTATCTTTACGCGTACTTGATCACAAGATAATACTTTTCAGGAGTATATACAAAATATAGTCCATACATAACGAATGATATATTTCCCTGGCGGTTGCTCATTAATTAAGTGGAATTACTTGACGGACACAATGTCTTCAGGAAGGTTGTGAAAAGCTATTGTTACGGCTGTGAGTTTGCTTTGTCGCCTCGCTGCATGAGTCACAGCCCCCCGGGCTATGACCTGCCTCTGTATGTTGCCAGTACCTTACGTAACAGGGCTGTAGAACAAAGGGTACGGTCTAGAATCTACGCAGCTCACCCAGAAATGGAACTTTCGAGAAACCGTGAACCCTGGCCCGCTCTGGAAACGTCCATTGAGTCACCAGCCCCGCTATATAAGCGACATGGTCAGCGAGGGAACCGAGTTTCTGAGAACGGTGTTTAGAGCGAGTGTGTGTTTTCCAGTGCGACAGAGGTCATTGTGGTGAATTGTGAAACAGTGTGTAGTACGGTGACAGGCTGAGTGCAGATTCCAGCCAGCGTACGGGGCCACCTCATTACGAGGGATTAACTTATGTGGTTTATTGACAAGTGAAAGGCAAGTGTTCCCTACGAGAGGAAACTGGAGTGAGGTACTAATTGCTTGTATTTGCTATTTGTGTGGTGTATCTTTCAGGCCCGCTATAAAGCTAATTATATTTCTTTAAAGGAAGAATTGTGTTTGTGTTTTCACCCACCGTAATCCAGTTAACGGAAGTGCTACTAGGGGGGTGGCACGTAACAGCTGGTGTCAGAAGCCGGATTACGAACTCAAGCACAAGCACAACACCTGACGGTCCTGGTTTCAAAACACGAGCAGGTCATTTTTTTAATTTTCCTGTGAGTGCATGCCCTTTACAAGACAAACAACCAAAATGGAAGTGCAATTGGCAGCATTGCTAGAAAAGTTAAGTGGCATGGAAACCAAATTAGAAGACGGCCAGAAGAATTTAACCAAGGACCTAACTGCCAAATTAGACGACGGCCAGAAGAAGATGGAAGACGGTCAAAATAAGTTAGCGGAGGGCATGAAGAAGATGGAAAACAGCCAGAAAAGTTTAGCCGAGGACCTAACTTCCAAATTAGAAGACGGTCAGAATAAGCTAGCAGAGGACCTAACCGCCAAATTTCTGGACGACCAGAAAAATCTGGAAGAGTGTTTGCTGACGAAAATGCAGGAAAGTCAAAAGAAATTGGAACAGGGTCTGCGTCAGGAAGTCAACACCGTCTGCCAGGGCCTACGTGAGGAAGTCACAGCAGTAGAAAAGAAGTTCGACGCCTTACAAGAGGAAGTTGCCGAACTGCGCCAAGGCCCACTGACGGGGGTGGAAGAGAAATTCAACGCTTTACAAAAGGAAATTGCTGAGCTGAGCCAACGCCCGTCGACGGGGATGGAAGCGAGATTCAACGCTCTTCAAGAGGAAGTTGCCGAGCTGCGCCGACGCCCGCTCACAGGTACACCGGGAATATCAGGAACGGGACAGAGCAGAGTGACGCCCCCAACCTTCGACGGGAAGGCCCCGTGGAGCACCTACTTACGTCAGTTCGAGGCAGCCTGTTCCATAAACAACTGGAACAGCACGGAAAAGGCTACAGCTCTCATTGTAGCGCTGAGAGGGGACGCCCTTAATGTCCTTCAGGCCATCCCGACTGGATCCCAGGACTACGCTTCACTAATCGCCCATATGGAGTCCCGGTATGGAGATAGCCATCTTCAGCAGGCCTACCAGATGCAGCTCCGGACCCGGGTACAAAAGAACGCGGAAACCCTGCAGGTGTTCGAGATAGACATCGCACGCCTCGTAAGGCTCGCGTATCCAACAGCGCCGGCCGACTTTCTGGAACAGATTTCGACACAGACCTTCACCGACGGGCTACGGGACTCGGACACTCAACAGGCGCTGCGACTCGCGCGCAATAAGACTCTGGCAGATGCGCTGAGCCACGCACTTGAGTTCGAGACAGCAAAACAGGCATCTAGAATGCACGCGCGGGTGCGTCAAGTGGACGTCGACGAACCAGTAAAAACCAACGAGACCAAGCCCCTGGCCGACGAATTAATGGAGGCACTAAGCCGTTTCTTCGATAGTCGCGGCACCACCAGCAACGACACAGCCGGAAGACAACCGGAGAGGCGGCCCGGAAGAGGGCTACCGACCTGCTGGACCTGCGGTAAGAAAGGCCACCTGAGCAAGGACTGCGGTGATCGCCGCCGCCGAGGGTATCCGACGGGAAATCAGTCGTCCGAAAACCGCGCGGCCCAGGGAAACGAGTATTAGCCAGCCTTGGGAGGCAAAGGTTGGCTTGTGACAGTCGTCAAGCCCCGGCAGTCCAAGTTCATGTGACGCAGTTACGGAGGGATAATAGCAGCCTGATGGTCGACGGAGTCGTCAACGGAGTGAGCTGGCCCATGCTGATCGACACGGGAGCGTCGAAGACCATCGTCAATCCCACCGTAATCCCGAAGTGGAGAGTGCAACCCACGCAAAGGAACCTCCAGCTAATAACCGCGACTGGAGAGACCGCACCGACCCATGGTGAAGCATCTCTGGAGTTCGTCATTGGTCGACGGGCGGTGAAGCATCCAGTGCTCGTGGCTGATGTATCAAACGAAGTGATCATCGGACTGGACTTCCTGGACCAGAACAACATCATCTTGGACCTGAGTACCAACACTCTGCACTTCGGAGGTAGGGAACTTGCTTTGCAACCAGCACACGAGGCCGTCACCGCACGACGAGTAAAGCTGAGAGAGAACTTCATCGTTCCCGCCAGGACAGAAGTCAGCGCTGCCGTAATTGTCGACGGAACTGCTGAGGGAGTGGCGGCTATCATCGAGCCAAAATATGAGGACATCCAGACAAAAGGATTGCTGATTGCCAAGACTCTCATCAACACGACGTCTCGGCCGTACGTCCGCCTGTCCAACCTGAACGACTACGACATTACGGTTCACCGGGACACCAACCTAGGAGTCTGCGAGCCCGTTACCTGGATTGCCCACATCACAGACACGACGGACGGACACCTGCAGTCGGACAACCGAAGAAGACGCGCCCTGCCAGAAGAACTACAGAAGCTGTACCAAGGATCCCAGGACCATTTAGACGAGGAACAATCACTCCAACTTCGGGACCTGCTACATGAATTCCAGGATGTCTTCTCCGTGGGTAGCAAAGACTTCGGCGGGACAAGCTTGGTCCAGCACAGAATCGACGTTGGGGACAGCGCAAGGATTAGGGCCCCATTCCGACGTGTCCCGCTCGCCAAGCAAGCCGAAGTCGACCGGATGGTAGAAGAGATGAAGGAGCAAGGAGTGATCGAGCCATCACATAGTCCTTGGAGTTCTCCTGTCGTGCTAGTGAAGAAGAAGGACGGTTCCACCAGGTTCTGCGTGGATTACAGGCGGGTGAATGACGTCACGAAGAAGGACAGCTACCCTCTACCCCGGATCGACGACACCCTGGACACCATATCAGGGTCAAGATGGTTCTCCAACTTGGATTTGAAGAGTGGCTACTGGCAGGTGGAGGTCCACCCTAAGGACCGCGAGAAAACGGCGTTCTCTGTGGGCAGGGGGCTCTGGCAGTTCACCGTCATGCCATTCGGTCTGTGCAACGCCCCTGCGACCTTCGAAAGGCTAATGGAGTCCATTCTGAGGGGACTACACTGGAAGACCTGCCTGGTCTACCTAGACGACGTCATCGTTCTGGGGAGAAGCTTCGAGGAACACTACAGCAACTTGAAGGAGATCTTAATGAAGCTACGGACTGCCCAGCTGAAGTTGAGCCCCAAGAAGTGTCAGCTCTTCCAGAAGCAGGTCCAGTACCTTGGGCATATCGTCTCCGAGGAAGGGGTGCGCACCGACCCGGAGAAGACCGCAGCCGTGAGGGAGTGGCCAGTTCCGAAGGACAAGTCCCATATAATGGTGGTTAAAACGGTGATGGACAAGTACATAAGAAGGAAAAGAGGTAAGCTGTATATCACAGCTATTGATTTGGAGAAGGCGTTTGATTCAGTGAGCAGGGGAGCTGTCATGGCTAAACTGGGAAAAATCGGGATGTCACATAAAATGATACGAGCAATTGAGAATGTGTATTCCGAAGTGAAATTTGCAATTAAAACTAAAGATGATGTAATTGTAGGAGAGATAATGTCTAATATAGGATTAAAACAGGGATGCAAATTATCCCCGGTGCTTTTTTTTTTGCTATTTATCAACGATATTTTCGATTCAAAGGGCTTTGAGCAACGGACCAACCCTTGCTTGGACAATTATGATATCCCGGGCCTAGCTTTTGCTGATGACATCCTTCTGCTTGCTCTAACACCCTATAATATGCAATATAGTATTGGCGAGATTGTGAGATACTGTGAGGACTGGAACTTAAAAATTAACCCGAGTAAGACCAAAGTTATGGTCTGCAAAAAGGGAGTTAAACTGGCTAAGAATGAAAAGTGGGTCATGTATGGGTCGCAGTTAGAGACGGTGAAAAAACTTGAGTATCTAGGGACGATAATGGCGAGTAATGGTAAATGGACCGAACAAATTAAAAGGGCAAAATCGATAGGGCTAGCGGCATTGGCGAATGTTAATGTGTTAGAGCGTAGGTTATCGAATCTTGACTACAAAGTGTATAAGAATGTGTTCAACGCACTCATCGTTTCAAGAGCACTCTATGGAGTGGAAGTATGGGGTTTAGAGGAAGGAACGAAAACCCTGGACAGTATTGTAAGTAGGTTTGCCAAGATAATTTTGGGGCTACCTAGTTGCACGGCGAATTGTGGAGCGAGAATGTTGTGTAAGGATGTAAGCATTAGACAACATATCATAAAAAAGGTCATAAAGTCTTGGATTCGTTTAAAAGCAGGTGGAGGGGGAGAAATGCTTAAGGTAGCCTACCTGCACCAAATGAAGCATCAGCAAGAGGGCTACTGGGTGGACGGGGTAAGAAGTGTACTGGAAAGATTAGGAATGGGTTATCTATGGGATAGGGACTTACAAAGAGAGGAAGGTAGGGTGTGTAAGAATGTGTGTAGAAGGGTTAATGACGTCGAGTTGCAGGTGCTAAGAGAAGAGTGCACCAGTAGGAGAACCTTAACGGAGTTCTGCGAAATAAGGAACTTTATGAGCATAAAGCCTCAATGCCTAATGAAAAGAGAAATGAGAGGGATAATTTGGTGGTTAATGGGGGTGTATAAGAACAACGCGTTGAGAGAAGTAGGAAAAGAGGACATTTGCCTGTTTTGTGGGAAGGTTATGGGTGCAGCGCACCTGATCAGGGAATGCAAGGAAATTAAAATGATAAGAGCAAAGTTTGTAGACAAAGCAGATCTAAACAGAATAGAAAATGAAAATGAGTATCACACTTTAATTAAATTACTAAAAAGGGAATGGGGGAAAGCAGGTCAATTAGCAAAATATTTTAATACCATCAGGGCAATGTGGAATAAGAAAGCGTCGGATGAGATTCAGAACAAAGATGCATGTAAATTAAGCATTCAAGTACAGGAGATGGCTTCCTAAGCTATAAATCTTGTTAAAGCCTAGGAGAGCCTATCTGTATTAACTAGGTAGCCTATACGATTACTACAGTACAGCCACATATTGCTGTCTGTAGATTTTCCCTGTGAGTTTCATTTTTTTTTTTTCTTACTACAAAACTTATCAGACTCTTACAGTCAGTAAGGGCTCGATAGGGAAATAAAAGTAATTCTTTCTGTGATGTGTCTCCCATGGAGAACTGTCAAAAAATGAAGAACACTGTGTCCACATTTATGATTAAGAAAGAACTTTGTGCAGTCTCCATCAGAAAAGTTGCCCAGTGATATTGTGAATGAAGATAACTACTGCAAAGCACTATTAAGTTTTGAAATAACGAGGAAGCTATGAAATGCCGAATGAACATTTGGTTTAATTATCTAACGCCATACCATAGCGTTTAGAAGAGAAAGTGTGCCGACTCCCGAATTTGCCGTATCTTTAGTATGGGTAGTTGCTGCGCCCGCCGGCAGACTGCGTAGCGGTTGATAGTTGCTGACGGGAGTCACTTTCTAAGCGCTCGCGAGTGTGAAAACACAGAGATGCTGCCGTGTTTAGTCCTTATTTTTTGGTGTTGAAAAATGTATGCGATCAAGAAGCAATAGTGAAGTAATACATACGTTATGACACTGGTGGGTTTAGTATTTGTAAGCCTTTACACTTATTTCTTTACATTTGTGCTGTCGAGTGAATTATAACCTAGTAAAGATTCGTCAAACAAAACTGTGTAAGTGAATATGCCGTGTTGTTTTGTTCCCGGATGCCGATCTGGATACGACAAGTCATCTGCAAAATGTAGGCACTTTTTTAGACCTCCAAAAGCCGAAGATGATTTATTTAAATCGGCTAAGGCCATTCCGAGGAAAGACATTAAATTGTTAAGTAAGTCATATGTATGTGACAAACATTGCTCCGATAATTTCCTTATTAAAACGGACCCTTTCATTAAAGAAGGAAAGACAGTCGAAATGGCGAAAATGTGTTGGAGTTTGAAGCCTGGTGCAGTCTCACACAATCTAGCAGGGTACTTTGTCAAGCAACTAAGGAAAGGAATCAGCTGTGTGAAGTGTGCAACAACCCTTCAAAGTGAAAGGCCGTCGGACACAACAGCTGCAACTTTCACTAATATAAAGGACTTTTGCACAATAAATGCCCTTACCTAACTCACCCGTCCGACAGTGTCTTCAATATGCTTTTACAGGTCGAAGTAGTCGTTGAAAATTTGCGGGGTGATATATTTTATGAGTGTTTGGACAGCATTGATGAGATTGTTTTAGGGCCGTGTGATTTAGGATGTTGTGTGGAACATGAACTGGACCTTATTGGAAAACTCGTTTTCATTTCATGAAGTGCCGCTTTTTCTTTTGTACGAAATAAATCTAAGTCTGGAAAATCGTCGCGTAAGCTGTCCAAACTTTCGGACAACTGAGAGCTATAAGTTATATGGGTGAGTTTGTCATTATATTGTATTATATTATATTTACTGTACTGTATTTGTGCACTAGTGAATGGTCTGTAGTTTTACGATTTTTACACTTTCAGTTACATTTTGACCCCCGTCCGCATGTTTTATTTCCTTATTATATGAACCTATGACGCAATCTGATGTTTCATAATTAACACAACGGACGTCAGCGTTGTATATACTCAGTGCGGAGAATTTTATATTTGGATCATCTTGTCTAATACAACGTAGTGTAAGCTGATAACATTCAAGACTTGAATGTACTGAAAAGTAACATTCAACTGCTAGTATTGATACCGTCCTCACTCAGCGCTAGCCGACGCTAGAGCTGCCTAGCGGCTGGACCATACAAACTCCACAAGTCCGTCACTTTATCTTCTATACGCTATGGCCATACAGTAAATTTATGTTATCTATATGTTTATTGTCTGTATGTCACGATATGACTCTCTGAGTTAAAGTGACAATTAACAAGTAGATTTGGTTAAATAAATAAAATAAAAGGACAAGTCCCAACTACGAAGCTTCCTGGGACTCTGCACTTATTACCGTCGCTTCGTGAGAGGATTCGCCGACATCGCCAAACCACTGAATCGACTGACTGAGAAAGACTAACTCTTCACGTGGACAGCAGAATGCCACAGTGCCTTCGAACAACTCAAGCAGGCTCTGTGCACCGCACCAATTCTGGCCTACCCCAGATCTGGAACAAGGTTCATCGTCGATACCGATGCCAGTGACTTTGGTATAGGGGGAATCCTGTTGCAAATAGTGGACGGTGAGGAGAGAGTAGTGGCCTACTTCAGCAAAGCCTTGTCAAAGCCAGAGAGGAACTACTTCGTCACAAGGAAGGAGCTGCTCGCCAACGTGAAGACCATTGAACACTTCCACAAGTACCTGTACGGGCAAGAATTTATCATCAGGACCGACCATGCATCCCTGCGGTGGCTCCTGAACTTCAAGCAGCCCGAGGGTCAACTCGCGCGGTGGTTAGAGAGGCTTCAACAGTACAACTTTGAGATCCAGCACAGGAAAGGCCAACTGCATTCTAACGCCGACGCCCTGTCACGAAGACCGTGCCCCGAGGACTGCACCTTCTGTACCAGAAGGGAGGAGAACACCGGGATACAGTGCCGAAGGACTACCGTGGAACTTCAGGGGAGCTGGAGCCACGAATCTTTCACGCGGGCACAAGCAGAAGATGATGACCTGGGACTGATAGCCGAATGGAAGAGGGCCTGTGTTCCCAGACCCGGGTGGAACATTGTGAGCGACTGCCGTCCAAAGTTCAAGTCCTACTGGGCGCAGTGGGACTCGCTGATTGTAAGGGATGGCCTCATCTGCCGTACCTGGGAGAGCACCGACGGGAAGACATCTCGGGAGCAAGTCGTCGTACCAAAGGCTATGACGGAGGAAGTCCTGAAGGAAGTCCATGGAGGATCATCTGGTGGACACCTAGGGATAAAGAAGACCCTGGAGAAGCTGAGAGAGCGGTTTTACTGGATCGCTTCACGTGGAGAACCACTGCGCGAGGTGGCACGAATGCGCAGCCAGCAAGGGACCAGGACGAAGACGACGGGGTCCACTGAAGACCTACAACGTGGGTGGCCCCATGGAGAGAGTGGCCATCGATGTTGCTGGGCCATTCCCGTTGAGCGAGGCAGGGAACCGCTACATATTGGTCGTCAGCGACTAAATCACCAAATGGCCGGAGGCGTACGCGCTCCCTAACCAAGAAGCCGCGACGTTCGCAGAGACCCTGGTGAAGGAATTCGTCAGCCGGTACGGAGTACCCCTGGAGCTGCACTCCGACCAAGGGAGGAATTTCGAGTCACAGGTGTTCCAGAACCTATGCCAGCTGCTGGGAATCCGGAAGACAAGGACGACGCCGCTTCACCCTCAGTTCGACGGGATGGTAGAGCGATTCAATCGCACCTTCGAGAACCATCTCCGAATAGTCGTCAGCGAGCACCAGAGGGATTGGGACAAACATCTTCCACTATTTCTCCTGGCCTACCGCGCCGCCCTGCATGAAGCCACCGGGTGCACACCAGTCAGGGCCATGTTTGGGAGGGAACTCCGTCTACCTGTCGATCTTGGCTTCGGCCGACCTGGGAATGATCCGATCCCGGTAAGTCAGTATTGTCAAGAACTGGTCGACCAACTGGAGGGCGTGCACGCGTTCGCGAGGAGGAAACTGCGGATCGAGACCGACCGAATGAAGACCCGATACGACCAGCAGACGGATGCCGGCGGATTCCACGAGGACGACCTGGTCTAGCTCTTCAACCCATTACGGAGGAATGGCCTGTCACCCAAACTGCAGAAGTCCTTGGAGGGCCCGTACCGAGTCGTGAAACGGATCAACGATGTAGTCTACAGGATCCAACGGAGCCCGAGGCCGAAGATGAAGATCATGCATCGAGATCGACTGGCAGCCTACGGAGGGACACAGACGGACCAATGTTTGATCGGGACGATCAGCCTTTTAGGAAGGGGGTGGTGTTACGGCTGTGAGTTTGCTTTGTCGCCTCGCCGCGTGAGTCACAGCCCCCCGGGCTATGACCTGCCTCTGTATGTTACCAGTACCTTACGTAACAGGGCTGTAGAACAAAGGGTACGGTCTAGAATCAACGCAGCTCACCCAGAAACGGAACTTTCAAGAAACCGTGAACCCTGGCCCGCTCTGG
The DNA here is from genome assembly GCA_946902985.2 of Meconema thalassinum. Lineage (NCBI taxonomy): Eukaryota > Metazoa > Arthropoda > Insecta > Orthoptera > Tettigoniidae > Meconema > Meconema thalassinum. The sequence continues at coordinate 242,499,619 of OX336394.1, read as the reverse complement.
AAACGTCCATTGAGTCACCAGCCCCGCTATATAAGCGACATGGTCAGCGAGGGGACCGAGTTTCTGAGAACGGTGTTCTGAGCGAGTGTGTGTTTTCCTGTGCGACAGAGGTCATTGTGGTGAATTGTGAAACAGTGTGTAGTATGGTGACAGGCTGAGTGCAGATTTCAGCCAGCGTACGGGGCCACCTCATTACGGGGGATTAACTTCTGTGGTTTATTGACAAGTGAAAGGCAAGTGTTCCCTACGAGAGGGAACTGGAGTGAGGTACTAATTGCTTGTATTTGCTATTTGTGTGGTGTATCTTTCAGACCCGCAATAAAGCTAATTATATTTCTTTAAAGGAACAATTGTGTTTGTGCTTTCACCCACCGTAATCCAGTTAACGGAAGTGCCACTAGGGGGTGGCACGTAACACTATGAATGGCGCCGGACCATGGATGTATGCATGTATAACTCTTATAATTGAACGATATACATAAATGTATCAAACGTTTTGATCATCAACAGTTTATCTGCCTGTTGGCAGGTTTCCTCATGGTCGGTCTCTCCACCTTATCCGGTCTTCAGCAGCACGTTTCATCAGCTCTTAAGATTTATCAATCTTGATGGAATCCAGCATCTGAAACCTTCTTCCTCTTCGGATTTTTCCTTGAACTGACCCAATGCACTTTTCACCAAACCATCTCCCCTTATGCATTGTCAAATCCAATTCATTTTCCTTTTCCTTATCTTCTTTAGCATCATTCTTTCTCCTCCTACTTTCTTTAATACTTCCTCATTTCTCACTTTGTTCTTCCAACTAATTCTCTCCATTCTCCTCCGTAGCCACATTTCCAAAGCCTCTATTCTTTTCTCATCTTCTTTCCTAAGCGCCCAAGTTTCCGCTCCATACGTTGCTACACTCCAAACAAAACATTTCACTAAGCTCTTCCTTAGGCTTACTTTCATTGCTCCACAAAATAATTTTCTTTTTTTACTGAAGGCTTCTTTTGCTATTGCAATCCTTGTTTTTATTTCTTTAGTGCATGTCATTTCTTGTGTAATCTAACTTCCTGGGTATTTAAAACCATCTACTTGTTCAATTTTATCTTCTAATTTATTGTAATTTTTTCACCTTTTCCATCTATGACCATACTTTTTGTTGTTTTTTCTCATTTATTTTCATCCCATATTTTACAAATTTTATCTAGGTCTTTCAACATTTGTGTTGCTTGTCTTTCACTCTCACCCATAACCACCATATCATCTGCAAAACGAATACACTCAAATATTTTACCACCTAAGCATACACCTCTTTTTCCATCGAAACATACTTTAATAATTTCTTCTAAATATTAAATAGAATAGGTGATAAACTACATCCTTGTCTCACTCCTTTCCCCAGTCCTATTTCTTGTGTCATTTCTTCGCCAATTTTAACTCTTACTTTTTGGTTTGAATAAAGATCTTTAATAAGGTTTCTTTCATTCCAATTCACTCCAAGTTTTTCGAGTATTATCATTAATTTTTCCCATCTCACACGATCGGAAGCTTTTTCTAAATCTATGAATATTGCGTGTACTTTTCTGTTTTTCTGCATATATCTTTCACCAATTATTTTTAACAAACCAATAGCATCCCGTGTTCCTACTCCTTTTCAAAATCCTCAGCCATGAAACCATCCAATTTTCCATACAATCTCCTTTGTATAGTTCGTAATAAAATTTTTGCTGCATGAGATATTAAACTTATTGTTCTGTAAAAAGATGGGATATTGGCTTTCACGGCCGGTGAATTAAAACTCAGCAATTCTTCTAGATTTGTGCCGTGTCTTGTGTGGGGTTTCGCCTAGGACACCAAGCTAGGCTCATCGGCGGGCTCTTGGTGTCCCCGCCCGGACCCCCACAGGAGTGACGAACTGCGCGCCACCTCCCTTTATATAAGGTGCAACTGCACCACTTGGCTACGAGAACTAAAAGTTCAAGCAGCCTTAACCTCCCTATGAAGGCTTCCAAAAAGATGGGATATTGGCTTTCACGGCCGGTGAATTAAAACTCAGCAATTCTTCTAGGTTTGTGCCGTGTCTTGTGTGGGGTTTCGCCTAGAACACCAAGCTAGGCTCATCGGCGGGCTCTTGGTGTCCCCGCCAGGACCCCCACAGGAGTGACGAACTGCGCGCCACCTCCCTTTATATAAGGTACAACTGCACCACTTGGCTACGAGAACTAAAAGTTCAAGCAGCCTTAACCTCCCTATGAAGGCTTCCAAAAAGATGGGATATTGGCTTTCACGGCCGGTGAATTAAAACTCAGCAATTCTTCTAGGTATGTGCAGGGCCGGATTTACCGTAAGGCAAAATAGGCACGTGCCTAGGGGTGCCGCAGTCCAAGGGACGTCGCAAGGCGCACCTTCGGTTAGGCAACCGGCAATGATCTGTACTGGAGGCGCCCCGAAGGGCACCGCCGTCAGGCGCTCCCTTTGCTACGGCTTTTAATGTGCTAAGTTAGGATTATAGCAGTATACATGCTAAAATGAATATTAAGAAATGAGCAGAGACATTTATAAATAATATCGTGTCTTTGTCGCATGCCCGCCCATGCCCTTCCACTTCGCTCTTCGTTATGCCGCTCGACGCCCTTTCATCCCAACAAGTGTGAGAGGGTTTGGGAGGCGGGCGAGCGGAGCTGTGTGTTGCGGTAGCTGGGTTTGCTTGCATTGTAGTAGCATCGAAGTGCCCCGCGCCCCACCCCCCTTGCCTGTCCTGTGTGCGAGTTCGAGCTTGCGTTGTGTTGTTGTGTTGTGTTGTTATCTGCAAGTAAATGTTTTAAACTATGGGCAGCAAAAAGTTGTCTGGTTACCGAAACCGTGTCCGCAAAGCTGAAGAGGATAAGAAAGCCGAGGTTACACTATCAAAATGTCGGGAAATAAATGAGATGTTTAGCGCGCGTGTGAATCCTACACCTCCAACGACAAATTCGGATAATAATAACAATTCTTGCTCTGCGGTTCACGACATTGACTGCGATGGTGTTCAGCAACTTGGGGTAAGCTACCGTACACGAATTACTTTACGCAAAGTAGGCATTTCCCAATAGGTGATTCCTTGATACACTGTTGCACAAAGTGACATACGTAAAAACTCAGACTGGCCTCGAAACCGTACCGTGCCTGCAGAGTATATTAAAAGTTGTTCTTTTAAAATTTACTATGTTTGAAGTGCTCTAATTAATACGGGATTTTCCTTTTCAGCTCCAACAAGCCAAAATTGATGAAAAAGAGAATGACAATTCTAGGCCTACATGTAATTCGAATGACACTTTAGGGGGAGAAAGCAACAAAAATTTAAATATGCCTCAGCGGACAAACAAAATGTTACGGCCAATGGTGAACCAAAAGAAAGGTTTCTATGTTTTATGGCGAGCATCGGGCTCAAGTCAGAGCAGCTTTTTGATGGAGCAAAGGCTAAGTTGGAAGATCTGGATTTGAAAGTGGAGGATATTCGAGGCCAATCTTACGATAACGCAAGTAATATGTCCGGCAAATATTCCGGGTTGCAAGCTCGAATAGCGGCCTTGAATCCCTTAGCTCTCTATGGACCATGCTCTCCCCATTCACTAAATTTGGTTGGAACTCATGCCGCTGAATCTTGTTCAGAATCTGTAAGGTATTTTTTAACAGCTCTAGAACTGCACAACTTTTTTACTGCTTCGACCTACCGATGGAAATTTTAGAGAACTTTATTGCGCGCGTACTAAAAAGCCCGTCAGTGACTCGGTGGTCGGCACGATATGACGCTTGTCAAGCTCTGAGGGAAGGCTGGTGTGGCGTCGTGGCAGCTCTTGAGAGTATTCACGAAGACAGGAATCAAAAGGCAAACACTCGAAGTGAAGCCAAAGGCATCTTAAGCAATATCCTACAATTATAAACTGCTTTCCTAGTTGTTTTTTGGAGTACCATTCTAAAAAGATTTAATACTGTCAGCCAGAAGCTCCAAAAAGTTAGCACTAATTTGAGCACTGTGGTAGAATGTTACGCTTCGTTAGCGGAATTTGTGCAAAGTTTATGAGATAATTTCGATGTCTATGAGAAAGGAGCCAAAGAATTAAGCGGTATTGCTCAATATTCCTACGACCTAAAGAGAAGACCGGAACGAAAGACTACGAATGATGAGACAAAGCAAGGAGAATATGTACCGTCAGAGGGCTCAGACAATTTTCGCGTCAATGTATTTTATGTAATTCTGGATGTACTAAGTGCTGAGCTTAAGAGGCGAGGTGAGGCTTACAAAGTCCTCCATAAGAGATTTTATTTTCTAGAAAACCTGTTAGACCTAGATGGACCAATGATAAAAAAAAAGATCGCTGACGATCTCTCAGAAAAGTATGTGGATGACTTAGAAAGTGCACTGGCTGACGAGTGCTTGCATTTAAAGGAACATTTAAAAATTGCAGATTTTAAAGGTGAGTCAGCCTCTGAGCTCAGCACTTTCCTTCATGAAAAAGATTTACACGATATGTACCCGAACGTAAACATTGCTTTACGGATAATTCTCACCATTCCAGTGACCAATTGTTCTGGAGAAAGATCATTTTCGGTACTGAATTGCGTCAAGAACTATTTGCGGTCAGTCACTAAAGAAGAAAGATTAAACTCTATTGCACTCCTAGCGATTGAAAAAAGATATGACGATAAATTTGAACTGTGGTGCCATAATTAATGAATTTGCCGAAAAGAAGGCAAGAAGGAAACTTTTGAAGTAGTTCTCGTTGTGCTTGAGGCAGGCCTCGTTATATCTTCATTCATGTTTTTAATCTGCACTTTAATTTCTCTAAAAGATATTGCAGGAAGATAAGCAGTTGGCCTTATTTGTATTTTAGAGGCGCTTTGTTCAATTTAAAATGTCGTTCGTACCACTTCTCTTCATGCGTTTTAAAAATAGTGTGTGTTCTACTATTTTTTTAAATATATTTCGTGCTACCGCAATTCATTCAGTTACAGCAGTAAATTATGTTTTTATTTTTGAAGCTACTCTTCATTTTTGTTGTATGAATTAAGGCTAGACATTATTTTTGGAAAGGGTATTCATAAAGTGTTTTGGTTGCATAAAAGTTGAACTGTTTCATGTAGTTTTACTCCAAGCTGTTTTTTTTTTAAATTGAATTGATATGTTTTCCCTACGTAAAAATTCAAGCATAAACTTATGCTGTCGGCCATAATCTGTTTATTCCTTTTTTCCGAACCTTGCTTCATAAAAATCGGGAGGGGGCGCTCAATGGAGAGGTGCCTATAGCGTAACTTTGGATAAATCCGGCCCTGGGTTTGTGCCGTGTCTTGTGTGGGGTTTCGCCTAGGACACCAAGCTAGGCTCATCGGCGGGCTCTTGGTGTCCCCGCCCGGACCCCCACAGGAGTGACGAACTGCGCGCCACCTCCCTTTATATAAGGTGCAACTGTGCACCACTTGGATACGAGAACTAAAAGTTCAAGCAGCCTTAACCTCCCTATGAAGGCTTCCAAAAAGATGGGATATTGGCTTTCACGGCCGGTGAATTAAAACTCAGCAATTCTTCTAGGTTTGTGCCGTGTCTTGTGTGGGGTTTCGCCTAGGACACCAAGCTAGGCTCATCGGCGGGATTTTGGTGTCCCCGCCCGGACCCCCACAGGAGTGACGAACTGCGCGCCACCTCCCTTTATATAAGGTGCAACTGCACCACTTGGCTACGAGAACTAAAAGTTCAAGCAGCCTTAACCTCCCTATGAAGGCTTCCAAAAAGATGGGATATTGGCTTTCACGGCCGGTGAATTAAAACTCAGCAATTCTTCTAGGTTTGTGCCGTGTCTTGTGTGGGGTTTCGCCTAGGACACCAAGCTAGGCTCATCGACGGGCTCTTGGTGTCCCCGCCCGGACCCCCCCAGGAGTGACGAACTGCGCGCCACCTCCCTTTATATAAGGTGCAACTACACCACTTGGCTACGAGAACTAAAGTTCAAGCAGCCTTAACCTCCCTATGAAGGCTTCCAAAAAGATGGGATATTGGCTTTCACGGCCGGTGAATTAAAACTCAGCAATTCTTCTAGGTTTGTGCCGTGTCTTGTGTGGGGTTTCGCCTAGGACACCAAGCTAGGCTCATCGGCGGGCTCTTGGTGTCCCCGCCCGGACCCCCACAGGAGTGACGAACAGCTCGCCACCTCCCTTTATATAAGGTGCAACTGCACCACATGGCTACGAGAACTAAAAGTTCAAGCAGCCTTAACCTCCCTATGAAGGCTTCCAAAAAGATGGGATATTGGCTTTCACGGCCGGTGAATTAAAACTCAGCAATTCTTCTAGGTTTGTGCCATGTCTTGTGTGGGGTTTCGCCTAGAACACCAAGCTAGGCTCATCGGCGGGCTCTTGGTGTCCCCGCCCGGACCCCCACAGGAGTGACGAACTGCGCGCCACCTCCCATTGTATAAGGTGCAACTGCACCACTTGGCTACGAGAACTAAAAGTTCAAGCAGCCTTAACCTCCCTATGAAGGCTACCAAAAAGATGGGATATTGGCTTTCACGGCCGGTGAATTAAAACTCAGCAATTCTTCTAGGTTTGTGCCGTGTCTTGTGTGGGGTTTCGCCTAGGACACCAAGCTAGGCTCATCGGCGGGCTCTTGGTGTCCCCGCCCGGACCCCCACAGGAGTGACGAACTGCGCGCCACCTCCCTTTATATAAGGTGCAACTGCACCACATGGCTACGAGAACTAAAAGTTCAAGCAGCCTTAACCTCCCTATGAAGGCTTCCAAAAAGATGGGATATTGGCTTTCACGGCCGGTGAATTAAAACTCAGCAATTCTTCTAGGTTTGTGCCGTGTCTTGTGTGGGGTTTCGCCTAGGACACCAAGCTAGGCTCATCGGCGGGCTCTTGGTGTCCTCGCCCGGACCCCCACAGGAGTGACGAACTGACTGACTGAAATAGGTTATTTCATTCCCCTTGCCGCGTGAAGTGCGGCAACGGGCGGGCCGTCGGCTAAACGTGTAGCCCTTAGGCCATAGTATGTTTATATTTTAACAGAGTTTCTAATTTTAATTGCTGATAAGTATGTTAAAAACATACGTGTGTAAAGATAAATTCGGATGTTGGCGCAGAGGTCACCCCGACCAGCAAGGCCGGCCCCCCAGCGGCGAGCCCCCCCCCCGTGCATCGCCCCCGCCCAGGTGGGGTTCCCCACTAGCACCCCATTTATTTATTAAATACATTATATACATTTCACATATCATACATTAGTATGTGGGCAAAAGTAAATTGTCTTACATTTTTACACACTGTTTAGGTTGCTATTGCTAAGTGAAATTACATTTTGTTGTTGTTATGTCATTATTGTTCTTGTTTTGAGTTTTATTTGTTTTGCGGTTTCATTATATTATTTAATTATTGTTATTATTCACTGATTTGTTTTGCACTATACTGCACTGTTAATCTTCACTGTTCACTGTATTGTATGGGCACTAGGATGGTAAAAGATTTCACTAGGGGGGGGGGGCTTTGTTATCACTAGCATTTTGTGAGAAATTCCACCATTTTATACTTGGTGCTGTCACAATGATTTGTCGTTGCATGTGACGAGCCAAAACCATACCACCTCATATCCTTTGTGCTCTAAGTAATGATTAGCGATACTTTCATTCTTTTTGATCTCTCTGTTAGTGAGGTGATGTTAGAAAGAAAGGAGGCTATGAGTATCTATGACATTAGGTGATTGGTGGAGGAAAGAGATGGGCATTGCTTGGTGTGCGATTGTCATTGATTATATCTTGGGCCAGTGAAGAGGTGTATAAGGCTTCCAGAAAGAAAGGGTGATTTATTTGTTGTGCCTTTTTTAAATATTGTAGGCGTTGTTTGTATATAGTGGTTAATATTGAAGGAAATGTGGAATATTGGGCAAAATCAGCTGATGGGGTGTCGTATGGCAAGTGGTATGCGATTCTAATTGCATGGCGATCCAGTTTTAATAGGTTAATGTATAGGAGGGGTTTGGCAGCGAGCCATGCTAGGGTAGCATAAAGGATTACTGGGCGGATGAATATTTTGTATATATTAATAACCTGGGGAGGTTTTAGTCCCCATGTATGGCCTGTAAGGGAGCGGGTGGCTACGAGACGATGATAGGCTCTGCGATATTGGGTTGTGATGTGATGGTTCCATTGAATATTATTCTGAAACTTTATGCCGAGGTATGTCAGGGTGTTAGTTTCTTGTATCGTGACTTGGTGAAGGGTTAAGTGTACTTTGTTTTGTGGTCGATAAATTCGGGGTTTTTGGCGGAAGATTATTAGTTGTGTTTTCTGTGGATTTACTGTTATATGTGATATGTTGAGCCATGTTTCTAGCGAGTTTATATATTGTTGCATTAATCGGGTGAGTGTGGTGGTCGTTGGAGCTAGTGCTAGAATGGCTAAATCATCGGCAAATTGATATAGTATTAAGGGCGGTTCCGGATGGGGAATATCAGCCGTGAATAGAATGTAGAGTAATGGAGAGAGCGGTGATCCCTGCGGCACACCTGCTCTAAGGGAAAACGAGTGAGATATGGCGGTACGAATCTTGACAGATGCTGTGCGTCTGTGTAGAAAGGCATATAAGAGACGGATGATAGAAATTGGTAGAGGAAAGTGCCGGAGTTTGTACATTAAGATGACGAACTGCGCGCCACCTCCCTTTATATAAGGTGCAACTGTGCACCACTTGGCTACGAGAACTAAAAGTTCAAGCAGCCTTAACCTCCCTATGAAGGCTTCCAAAAAGATGGGATATTGGCTTTCACGGCCGGTGAATTAAAACTCAGCAATTCTTCTAGGTTTGTGCCGTGTCTTGTGTGGGGTTTCGCCTAGGACACCAAGCTAGGCTCATCGGCGGGCTCTTGGTGTCCCCGCCCGGACCCCCACAGGAGTGACGAACTGCGCGCCACCTCCCTTTATATAAGGTGCAACTGCACCACATGGCTACGAGAACTAAAAGTTCAAGCAGCCTTAACCTCCCTATGAAGGCTTCCAAAAAGATGGGATATTGGCTTTCACGGCCGGTGAATTAAAACTCAGCAATTCTTCTAGGTTTGTGCCGTGTCTTGTGTGGGGTTTCGCCTAGGACACCAAGCTAGGCTCATCGGCGGGCTCTTGGTGTCCCCGCCCGGACCCCCACAGGAGTGACGAACTGCGCGCCACCTCCCTTTATATAAGGTGCAACTGCACCACTTGGCTACGAGAACTAAAAGTTCAAGCAGCCTTAACCTCCCTATGAAGGCTTCCAAAAAGATGGTATATTGGCATTCACGGCCGGTGAATTAAAACTCAGCAATTCTTCTAGGTTTGTGCCGTGTCTTGTGTGGGGTTTCGCCTAGGACACCAAGCTAGGCTCATCGGCGGGCTTTTGGTGTCCCCGCCCGGACCCCCACAGGAGTGACGAACTGCGCGCCACCTCCCTTTATATAAGGTGCAACTGCACCACTTGGCTACGAGAACTAAAAGTTCAAGCAGCCTTAACCTCCCTATGAAGGCTTCCAAAAAGATGGGATATTGGCTTTCACGGCCGGTCAATTAAAACTCAGCAATTCTTCTAGGTTTGTGCCGTGTCTTGTGTGGGGTTTCGCCTAGGACACCAAGCTAGGCTCATCGGCGGGCTCTTGGTGTCCCTGCCCGGACCCCCACAGGAGTGACGAACTGCGCGCCACCTCCCTTTATATAAGGTGCAACTGCACCACTTGGCTACGAGAACTAAAAGTTCCCAGCAGCCTTAACCTCCCTATGAAGGCTTCCAAAAAGATGGGATATTGGCTTTCACAGCCGGTGAATTAAAACTCAGCAATTCTTCTAGGTTTGTGCCGTGTCTTGTGTGGGGTTTCGCCTAGGACACCAAGCTAGGCTCATCGGCGGGCTCTTGGCGTCCTTATTACTCTTCCTTCGACATAATTGCTTGTCGTATATAATATTATTCTCCTCTTAGCACTTTTACAAACTTCTATGAACCATATCAAATAATTTCAACAAAGTAAGATATTCAGAATTCCTACTAGATATTACGAATGTAACACCTTTCATGAATTCACTACTCCTCCTCCGACATAATCTTCTATCGATTATACAATTCCGTGCTATGTTCCATCTATACATCTCTCACAAAATGTTATCGCGAATCTCTTCACATTCTCGCTTCCATAAATCATGCCGTATTTCTTCTCTCTGCTTTAAATACATTTCTGTTACAATTTCTAGCTTTGCTCTGAATCTTAAGTCTGCTCGCGTTTGTCATTCATATAACAATATCTTTACCTCCCGTCTCTCCTTACAATAGATAATTAATATCCTTCCTTTCATTTTACAAGATCTTTTCATAGCAAATATTGGTCTACAATACCTTATAATTTCATTTTCATCATTCAGCTATGCCTTTAAAATTACGCATACTGTTCTTACGTTCAAAATAAACTTCTGGGTTTTACAATATCATCTTCTCAGACAATGGAGTTCCTTCAATGCAAATATTCAATACTCCTGTCAATAATTACGGTTTTATACATCATAATTTCGTTCCTGAGACGAATTAGCTTCATATACTTAGGATCATCATGTCCTCTCTTTCTCTTGTATCACATGTACAAATTTACGCTTGTCAAAACTCATGACTACTTTCTCTCCACTGTTACAATATTTATTCAACATACTTCTTATTATCGTTTCTCTGATGTTACAACAATATATACGAAATATACTTTGTTATCGCAAAGGATTTATCTTCAAGCAAAATTCTAAGCGTTCTAATAAACTGAAAAAATAATTACGGTGACGAATATCATCAATAAACGTTCAAAATACGTCCAAATGACGTATGAAGATTTCTACGAAAATTTCTAAATTCTAGACAAAATAATAATATGGGCTATGAATATAAAATAAGATGTTGGTCATTATACTGGAATATCGTGTACAAGTTCTAACTACATAGGTGTGTAAAATTGCACTTGTCTACCTTCAAAACTGTGGCCGCTGGTAAGATCTGATGATGTTGGTGTCTGTGGAATTTCTCCCACTCGCCTTCGGGAATGTGACACTTGCCTGCCATCTGGTCTGCATGAGTCACACCGCTTCCGTGTAGACCGCTGGGCTTCTTGTACAGCAATGGGGTGAGTAAAACCGGTAATCAGCTGGGACTCGACTGGCAGTCTCCCCCCGTCCATGCCGTTGACCTCGCTCCACCACAGCGTTTCACTCTTCTCAGCCCGATGACCTAGATACTCCTCACGCTTCATTCTTGGGTCCATCTTCTTTCTGCCAATCTCTGGATGTTCTTGGTGTTGTTGTGTTTGAGTCTTCAGTCTTTTGACTGGTTTGACGCAGCTCTCCATGCCTCCCTGTCCTGAGCTAATCGTTTCATCTCTACATAGCTCCGATACCCTACATCCGAGGCAATCTGTTTAACATATTCTAACCTTGGTCTACCCCTACAGTTTTTGTCCTAAACCCTTCCTTCCATAACTAAGCTTGCTATTCCTGGGTGTCTTAGTATGTGTCCTACCAACCTATCTCTTCTCTTCATTAGCAGTCGCCAGAAACATCTCTCCTCTCCCACTCGTCTTAATACCTCTTCGTTTGTAACCCTATCTACCCATCTGATCTTCATCATTCTCCTGTAACACCACATTTCAAATGCTTCAATTCTCCTCTTTTCTGCTGCACCAATAGTCCAAGTTTCACTTCCATAGAGCGCCACGCTCCAGACAAAGGCTTTCAAAAATGACTTACTAATACCTAAATATATATTCGATGTCAGCAGATTCCTTTTTTGTAGAAATGCTTTCTTTGCCTGAGCCAACCTACTTTTTATATCCTCTTTGCTTCGTCCATCACTGGTTATTCTGCTTCCTAAGTAACAGAAGTCTCCTACTTCCTTCAGCTTTTCACCTGCCAATTTGATCTCCATAGAGGTTTCTGATTTATTTCTGCTGCATTCCAGTATTTTTGTTTTACATTTATTAATTTTCATCATGAATTCTTTCTGTAAGACGGAGTCCATACCATTCAAAAACTCATTCAAATCCTCAGGCTTGTCGGCCAAGATGACGATGTCATCAGCAAATCTCAGAGTTGGAATTATTTCTCCTTGGATCTTCACTCCCACTTTAAATTTTTCTCTAATTTCCTTCATTGCTTGTTCAATGTAAAGATTGAAAAGTATGGGTGATAAGTTGCAGCCTTGCCTTACACCTTTCTGAATACCAGCTTCTCTCTCATGTCCTTCCACTCGAATGACTGCTGTCTGGTTTCTGTACAGATTGTATATTGTATATTGTATATCACCCTCCTATCCCTGTACTTTATTCCAATCGATTTCAAAATGTCAAACAATTTAGTCCAATCAACGTTATCAAAAGCCATCCTCTTGTAAATTATTCTAGACAGGATCTTTGAAGCATGAGTAATCAAGCTGATTGTACGGTAATCTTCACATCTGTCAGCTCCCACTTTCTTTGGTATAGGGATGATTACATTCTTCTTGAAATCAGGGGGTACCTCACCTGTCTCATAAATCCTACACACCAAGTGAAATAACCTGATCAGACCTTCATCGCCTATGCAGCGTAGCAACTCTATCGGTATATCATCTATGCCTGGTGCTTTGTTCCTGCTTAAGTCTTCCAAAGCTCTATCAAATTCTGATCTCAATATTAAATCTCCTTTCGCATCCTCATCAATTTCCTCCTCCCTTTCCATTACATGATTCTCAATCTCCTTTCCCTTATACAAACTCTCTATGTAAGCTTTCCATCTCTCAACCTTTTCTTCCCTCTCTGTTAGAGGCTTTCCATTTGTGTCCTTAATATTACAGAACTTAGTCTTCTTTTCCCCAAAAGTATTATTAATCCTTCGATAAGCTGTGTCTACTTTTCCTAATTTCAGACAATTTTCTATACCTGCACATTTCTCTTTCAACCATTCTTCTTTCGCTTCCTTGCACTTCTTGTTAACCTCATTTCTCAGACGTCTGTATTCTGCTTTCCCCTTTTCATCTCTTACATTCTTGTGTTTCCGCCTTTCATCCATCAATTCTAGTATATCCTGAGTGATCCACGGTTTTCTACCTATTCTTTCTTTCCTACCGATGTTTTCTTCTGCGGATTTTGTTATTTCATTCTTCAAAAGTGCCCATTCGTTCTTGGATGTCGGTAGTATTGCAATGTGCTTTCTTAACACGAGAAATCACCTCAGCTTGTGCATTTCTCTCCACTGTAGTAGCTTGTTGCGTTTATTCGAACGAACTGCAGATGTTGACGCAGCTCGCTCCCATTAGTTATGTTGCCATGGTCATATCTGGATCTCGCTTGTTAGTATAGCTTAACTTTCCCTTCATAGTGGAAGAATTAAAACATTCTCCTTCCTTCTAAACAATGAGTAGTCGTAATCTCCCCCCTTCGACCTAATTCTTTATACATCTTGTATAGTGTGATGTGTTTCTTCCTTGAAGTATGACAATGCCTTTGGCTTCTCTTCTGCGTGGTCTTGCGTTCGAAGTTTCGATATACTGCTACAAAGTATAGTTTCACGTCTTATATCTCTCGTTCTTTCTGCTAATTACTTCTTCTCAATTGTATTATCAGCTTATTCATACTTGTTGTTCCATGTTTCTACTATATGTCTTCATCTTGTAGTCTAATATTTTCCAAGTCTTTACCTCTTGTAGATTAGAGAGTTATTCGTTGTACGTGTTGTCTCCATGAAAGTTCAGATAGAAAGGAAAGAGCCTCGTTACTTGGCGTTCGCTAGCCTCCTCCGTTCGATTTCCCTCGTAAATTCACTGAACTAGCCTCACTCCGCTCTGAAAATTCACACCTTCGCTTATATCTCCTCTCTCAATTATCCAATTTAATTTCCGTCTTGCTAATTAAATTCCCTTTTCCTTCCTGGTGAATTTGTTATATCACAATCCTTTATAATATTAAAATATTGTATTTAATATTTATCAGTTCCTCTGTAATCAATCTTTTATCTGATTGGCTGTCAACTCTTTATGGCGCGCGCTGATCATGCGTCGTCCCCACTTCTCTCTCCTCTGGCTCGCGTTTGACCTCTGCTCATCCTTGCCATGTCCCCTCGTATCAAAAACAGGTTTCTCGCAGCTAACACTGATAAAACTGTGCACTATGCTGGACTTGTCTCAAGTCATTTATGCTTGGTTAAAATGTATCAAGTAATACAATTTCCATTCCTTTTTCAAATACAAATATTTCTTATGGCTAAAATTTTACCAATGGCTTGTTGATGCATAATCTCTCTTCCTGAGTGTAAATAAGATTCATATCTCGAAAATTTTATACACTATTTTCCTCTGATGCTCTCGGTTCGTACCTCGTCCGGTGATATTGTCTTGACTAGACATAATTTCGAGCGCAGTACGGTACTGTTGCTGTTGTGGCAGAGATACGTTGGGTTTGTTTTTGAGTTGATTAGGTTGAATCCCTCTTCCTCCAAATAGGAGATGACTAAATTACTTTTCCTGTTTGGTTTATCAACTCTACAATTCAAGTCTCCTGCCAAGATGGCTGCATCACTATTCTCAGTTCTGTTTATTCAATTTCTGAATAATGAACGTTGAGGCATCATTAACCTTAAAAAAAATATAATATTAAATTTGTTGTTGCAATATCAACTAATTTACGGTTTATTAACGTAAAAAAAAGTTTTCGGGGAAGGTTTTTTTCTTGTCGTGACTTCTCATTTTATTTTTTAGCCTACTTTTCACATTTTGCAAAAATGAGGAAAAAAGTAGAATAATGAGATCGATCCGGGCAAATGTGTGTCTGTCTGTCCTTCTGTCTGTCAGTCTGTCTGTCTGTCTGTGTCCTCATATCAACTCCTAAACGGCTGCAGCAATCGAAACAAAATTTGGTAGGAGTAAAGATCTATACCTGAATATCTCAATGCCGTATTTGAAAATGATGTCAGTGCTACCAACTGCTGAAAAATGGCAATTGAAATTTGAGCTCCATGTTGGATATTTTGGAAAGTATGAATGGGAGCTATTTCAAAATTGGCACATGTATAGATAATACTATTTCAGTTTAATTTCCAGGAGGCAATACACGGCAGTGTTGCCAAAATGATTATAAGCCTGCTGATAGGTCCAATTTTTAAATGCATATAACATCTATAGGCTACTATCAATTGGAATTCAACCAAATTTTGTATGTGCTTTGTGTACATAAACAGATATGACTGAGCGTATTCCTAAGATCCACCAGGGCTGCCAACTGTTAATAAATGCTCTCAATTTATTTTATCCAAATACCAATATATCAGAAAGTATGCAAGCCGACAGCTTTAAACTATGCACACGTATAATATTACCCTTTCACGAATTGATTGCCGGCGGTCGAGATGGGAACTATTCTCTGTTTACTTTTGTCATGCGTCACTCTGCTTCGTTGACAAGTACAGTTGCGTGAGTAGGATATCACTCAGCTCCAGTAGCTGTCCGTGGTGACATGAGCTCCTGTGACACTTATCTGCTCTTCTAAGACAAGTAGCGCGCGCAATGCTGCTTGGCTTATGGGCAGACTGCACTGTGTCATCACTGTGTCCTCCACTTTACCCCGCGGGGCTCCTGCTACAATAATCAACAAAGGGTGGCGCAGCCATGTTCAACGGCAATCAAATCTTAAATGGGTAACACCTGACATTCCATATTAATTTGGAGTAACTTATATACGTCAGTGCTACCAACATGATTCTAAGCCTGCTGAGAGGTCCAACTTTAAATACATGTAACTTCTATACCATCATTTGGATTTCAACCAAATTTCGTATGTGCTATGTATACCATAACAGATATGACAATGCGTATTCTTAAGAGCAACCAGGGCTGCCAACAGTTAATAAATGCTGTCTCTATTTTTGTTGCTCTAATATAAATATATCAGAAAGTGTACAAGCCAATAGCTCTAAACTTTGCACACGTATAGTACCTGGCATTCTAGAGTAATTTGGAGTAACAAATGTACGTCAGTGCTGCCAACATGATTCTAAGCCTGCTGATAGGTCCAATTTTAAAATGCATGTATCTTCTATACTAACTAATGGATTTTATTAAAAATTAGCACAACAATAGATCGTATTATTTCAGACCAATACATGCATGACATTGTTGCCAATATGATTTTACGCGCGCTGTTAGATCCAATGTTTAACTGCATGTAACGTCCATGCTATCCATTGGACTTCAATCAAATTTTGTATTCTGTAACTATTGGCAACTCCAGATATCTGATATGACATCTAGCGGTAAAAATGAGAAACTTACCAAGTAGGGTACATTTGTCACGTGGTGACTGTTTGAATATGGTTTCTTGTATTGGTAAGCAGATCGTGATAAATTATTCGTGTTTATACATAAGCAATTAGTTTTACTCGTTGATAAGAGTACAAAATGAGTAAAAGCAAAGTTTATTTGTCAGTTTACGGCTGTTAAGTCGATGTATAAGAGGGCTGCTGATATACGTTTTCATCACTTTCCAAAAGATGCAAATAGCAATAGCCGAAAGGTGACGATACCAAATAAATTCGGGAAACAAGAGCAGGTTGGACCACTCACCACTACACTCACTGACGACAGGACGGGTTGTTCACTTACGCCGAGCCAAGCCGCACCTAGACAGCCAAGCACATGCTCGCCGAGCCAAGCCGTACCAAGACAGCCAAGCCTAGGCCTACACCAGCCGAGGACAGCCAAGCTTCATCAGTCAGGTATCCTTTCCCGCTCCCTAGTTCATTTCCAATAACCCTACCAACCGTCATCACCTCGCTCTGCGAAATCCGAGCCATTCCACTACGTGTCATATAGGCCTAATTTGACTTCGCAGTGTAAATACTTACCATCCAAATCAAGCAATTCCTGTTTACCCCAAGTTTCAATACAAGTTAAACTCATCCCTTCGCCCTACCAAGCAGCAAATAATTTCTCGAGTCTATGGTACAGTGAGCAAAATCAAATATAGCTTTTAAACGTAACAGCGCCATGCCTCAAACTGCATAAATGCAAATACCAGCAGACAACCGATACGTGATAATATGCAATTGGCACATGAAATCCAGTGGAACACACAAATTAGATCACGTGTATCGCACAGTTATACATATATACAATTGAAAATAACACTGTCATTATTTTAGGGACCACATTTACTGATTATAACTGAAATATAAAAAGTGTTCCATATCATACGCGTGTTATTGAGTATTTTTACCCTACTTAGGCTGTTTGCCAAATGATGGAACACTCTACACTCGCACTCCACACTCTCATGTACACTTGCACTCGATCACTCTGTCCACACTCGAAGTGTAAACACTCGGTAATTTGGAAAGCATCTGCACTCGCTCTCCCTGGGCGCGGCGCGCGAAGTATGATCGCTGGCGGCACGAACAGCTGACCGTCTCATGTTTACATTCGTTGCGATCTGATTATCGCGAATAAGAAGGGGTGCATCGTGTATTTGGCTCTGGCAACTTAAGTATGTGAGAAAAGTAAGCTAATGAGTAGCCGTGGGATGTAAAGGCGTCCATGTCTGATGAATGATAATATAATTTGCAGCATTTCTTCCCTGATAGGCCTACCTGCTACTGCAGTGTATTGCTTAAGAATAAATCCTACATTTATTTCTTTAGCATTTTACTTCCATTTAGTCCAATGAGATAGTGCTCAATCACTTGTTAGTGGCGTAAAATTTATTACTTACTTAGGCCTAGGCTACCTACTGAATAAACTGGGAGTTAAGCTTTCAATCTCTTTCATTGGGGAGCATTCCATGAATTCTGAATCTCATCCCACTCCCATTTCCTTGTGTAGTAGAGGTGTACTGAAATCCCTATCAGAAGGTATTGGTAAGGACACAATAACGATCCTGGTACATAATCTTGGAGAACCAGGTTCAATTCCCGATTAATGCATGGTCGACATAAAAAAAGAGATGCTGTGGCTCAAAATTGTGAAATTTGATAGTATTGGTTTAACGTTTTCTATAATTGCAACGGTTTGAGATCCCAGGGTGCTAGAATTATCCCCTGGTAGGGTTCTTCAAAATGTCAGTATATAAACAGACACAGGCCTCTTGCATATAGTAGGCTAGACATGGGGCCTTATAGGCTGCACCACATACCTGAACAATCATAACTTTTCAGGCCACGTTAAAACTACTAGCTTGAGAATAATTAGCAACCACCCTGTTATGGTACAGCTTCCAAAACCAAGAGTCTGTATTCTTACCTGCGGTAAATGTTTCCCAGCTCGTCAAAAGAAGATGAATAGGACGTGTGGTATAACTCCTGCATCGTGTTGACTGCGTTAAGTGTGGTACTATACTACGGAAGCCATGGATTCCGTTGTGCACACAAGTAATGGCAAGAAATGGAAAGACTAACTAGTCATAAATAAAATTTTAAAATTAGTACTTTTATTGTATTTTTGCCTTCTTTCTGCTATTTTTCTAAGAGTTTCCAGAACCAGTGAACACTGTGCCCACGTTAAGCCTGCTTTATATAGGGAGTATTTTCACAGCTAGTGAATAACTTAATTATTAGTTATGACAAACATACACAAACAAAGGCAGCTAAGTCACTCTGGTGTGTTGTCCAGGTGCCATGTTAGCTTTCAATTCATCCTAGAAAAAGCAGGTTTTAGAGTCTATTTCAAATCGAGCAGCATGCATTCAAATTCTAGCATGGTATATTGTTTTTTTTTGCTCATTTCAGATTAACTGCATTCTGACTAGTTGACAAATCAGTGCATGTGACATGCATATGAGAGATGCATTGAGACACTGACTCGCATACGCACAGGAATGCCTTTCTGTTATTGCCATTGTCCTAGAAGAACAATGTAATCCAAACAGGTTCAGAAAAAGTATTTTTTCAAAAGGCATAGAGTAACTTACATCAATCATTAGGTAGCTTCTAACAAAATAATACTTCCACTCCTCAGCACTGAAAACTATTCTTAGCGTTTTGTAAAAAAAAAAAAAGAGTTCTACAGTAGTATAGTGGGACAGTCATGCTACATTCTTGGAACATCCTTAATCAAATAATAATAATGTTATTGGTTTTACGTTCCTTTAACTACTGCAGTTTTTAGAGATGCCAGGGTGCCAGAATTTCCACCCAAAAGGGTATCTTTAACATGCCAAAAAATCTGTGATACGACTCCCTCTCATTTATGCACCAACTGACTGAGCCAGGATTCAATCCTGCAACCTTAGGAACAGCAGGCGAAAACATTACCTCTGCGCCATGCGCCTAAATCAGGCAGCACATCCTGTTGAATGAAAACAGGCCTATTATGCAAAATTGTGATGTACCACATGTTGTACCAATGTTGCAATTTTTACTGTTTATAAATACTTTCAGGAATAAAAGGTTGGAACATATTTAAATTAATGTAAACTGTACAGATATGATTTTGAAATTACATTTCATTTCTCTATTTTATTGACTCTTCATATTATACATTTTTGTTTTCTTCATATGTATATTGCAACAATTCCACAAGGGAGGTCTCCCATTTCTTCAGTCTTGGTATAAATCCTGTCCTGGATGCAGATGACATCGACAGGGTTGCTGGATGGAGGGGAGAGAATGTAAATGTTGTCAATATAATGGGGCTTATTATAAGCTTCCTTGACAAATTCCTCACCTGCCAATGTAAAGACAGAGATTAGCCAAATTAGGTCCTTAAAAACATTTCAAAATTATGCAGTCATAACATAAGGAAAAATTGTTATACATGCACTTCAACAAAAGTTTGGAACACTGGCATACAGAGTAGTCATACCATATTGTTGCTTCATTGGAGGAGCTTGGACATTGTGGTCATTTAGCCCCGTGTACTTTTGTGTGTAGGCCTATGTACAAGAAAAGTCTGAAGGCTGTAGTAGTGTGTGTATTTGTAATTCAGGTGAGGATTGGGAAGAGGGTGGCCATGGTTTAAGTTAGGAACCATCCCAGCATTTGCATGGAGTCGAATTGGGAAACCACAGAAAACCACTTCCAGGATGTATGAGGAGGGAATCGAACCCACCTCTTCTAACGAGGGAGTTAGCACAAGTTGCGATCGCAATTGCAAAATAGTTGTGGTTTGCATGTAAGAGCTTTACATCTACATTGCAAATAAGCGCACAATATTTGCCATGGACAATTACACTGCACCTTACAAGCATGCGCATGTTCAATCACCGAGTTAAAAAAATGGGTTGTTGGCAGCTATGGGCAAAAATTACGAATATAAACAATAAATTTGGAACAGAGGGAATTCTATTCTATTCTTATCACAACTACAATAATTGTGGTGACCAAATCCAAACTGCAGGGGCGTAGTCACCGTATGTACAATTTCTAACGTCACGAGGGCAATTATTCCAAATTCTTGTTCCCGACACGAGGAAAGAGTTACTGAAGGCAGCCACTGGACTGTAGCTCGATATGATGACTTCAGGCCAGAGAGGTTTAAAACACCGCCAGGACATATTTTTGATGTTCAAACGCAGTGTGATTTGGAAGACTGCTTAATGCTGTTATTCTTGAAGTTAATGAGATAACTGTGATAAGCAACTCTGCTTCCGGCACTTTATGCTCTGGTGACATGTTCATCCTCGTAATGTGAATGTGACTTTTTCATACCTTGTGCTCTCGTTTCATCATCAGAGTGATATTACGTATTTAAATTAGCAACCCTGGTCACTACTGAACCTCATATATGTGCTAAAGTTCGTAAATATGTGATGTTATTTATTGCTATTTTAAAGACGGCTGCCATGTTTGGACAGCGCTTGCATCTCGTTCAACTGTCATCAAGACTCACTCTAGCGGCATGCACCGAGACGGGCACATTGTTGCCCACATGTGATTACAAAATCACTGTTGATAAAAAAAATTAAAAAAACAACATCGGGAGGCGTTAGGCCGTAACCATTTTCAAGAACCATTGAATTGGACAAAACGAAGGTTAGAATGGTTACGTACAGGTGTGGCCTGGCCGTGCGCAGCTAGCTGGGCACGGCTGACACAAAACCATTGGTCTGTGCGCGTTAGGCTGTCACCATTGTCATAAACCAATGGATTGGACAAAACGAAGGCCAGGTGTAGATGTGGCCTTGGCCACGCGCAGCTAGCGGGGCATGATTGACACAAAACCATTGGTCTGTGCGCGTTAGGCTGTAACCATTGTCAAAAACCATTGGATTGGACAAAACAAAGGTTAGAAGGTCAGGTGTAGCCTTGGCCGCTAGCGGGGCACGGTCGACACAAAACCATTGGTCTGTGAGCGTTAGGCTGTAGCCTAACCATTGGATTGGACAAAACGATGGTTAGAAGGTCAGGTGTAGGTGTGGCCTTGGCCGGGCCTAGCTAGCGGGGCACGGTTGACACAAACCCATTGAACTGGGCGCGTTAGGTTGTAACCATTGTCAAAACCACAGTTGTGCAAAAAAAAATACACATATTTATTAAAGTGGAGCGATATAGGCCTACTGCATAGTAATTACAGAGCAGATAAAAACACTCATTTCAACCGTGGAAAAAAATAATCATTATAGAAGCGAAATATTGCACACACTAACCTAATTAGAGCGGTGAACTGGGGGCGGGGCACGAATGATGCGCACTAGAGACTGAACTGGGCGTTTCTTTGTGTTACATAGTACCGTACGGGCGAGGTTGGCAGTATTGTTTTGATGACAGACCAGCGGATCAGTGGGGCTATCGAAGGGACTCTAATACTCATGACCGCAACTGATGATTGATTTGGACTAATGGCGGCCACAGCTGTAATTTTGGTTATATAAGTCGTGATCCTATTTGGGATGGTTGGGTGGGTCACAGACGGCCGAGGAGGAAACGTCTATTAAAACATCGTTCCCTGATTTATTTTTCATCGCTTCATAAGTTATTTTGGCTAATTCATGTATTATAGAGAATGTTATCGCTCGTTCTATCTTCATTCAGCGCTACCATAATATTAAGCTACTGAAAAGATCTTACAGCAAGGAAAACAGATGGAGGTGACAAATATGTTTCTCCATCACAAGTAGAATGTGGAGGCAGTTTGTAGAGATTGAAGTACCGGTAGGCCTAGGCCTACATGGAATTCCTCATTCAACTAGATACAGACACTTATAACAAGACTCACTCACTCGCAGGAGTAACCAACTGTTATTTTGTGGGGAGGAATATCGAACTTATCTGCAGGAGTAGGGGCAGATGACCTCGTAGTTCCGCCCCCTAAAACTACAATAACTTAACTATCTGCAGTAGTGGCAATCTGGATAAACCTCCACATGTTGCATCCAATTGCCAGACGTTAATTGCAGCTAGCATAAATACAGTAATTAATTGGTCCGTGCTATAAAAGAAAACTTATCGCCTAACCCAGTTTATTTATTATTCAGAAATCACATATTCTTACCTATCTTGCAATTTTATATGACTGTTCAAATTTGCCAAATCACATCACACCCATGAGAAACAAAATCCGTTTTGAAAAATAAGTTTCAGTTTTTCTTTTCACGTAATACTCCGTCATCGACACTAGAAAATAAAAAGGAAAACATTATGAGTAAATGTTTGAAAGGCCATGGAAAGTTTGGTTAACCTCGCAGGTTATGGAACACTACTAACATACAAATATCACATTGCAAGTATGTTAAAAAACAATCACCGCTATTGTAAAAGATAATTACTTACAATTAAATATAAGTATCCCTCCTTGTATCGTCTGAAATTCACAATTGATCATGTCAAGTGAGAATACAGATGTTCTGTCAAAATGGCGACATCACAGAGCCTGCGCCGAGTGAACGAACCGAGTCTGCACCTTCAAAATTGTCGCTATGTACACTCGCACTCGGCTCGTACACTTGCACTCGATCGTATTTGGAATACCACTCGCTGACGTCACTTCCGAGTGAGAGTGTGCAAGAGTGTACACTTGGGCTATTTGGCAAACAGCCTTATCCAGACCGACCGCAGCGCCCCAAGTGTTAGTTTGAGTTGCCATAGCAACTCCAGCTATCTGATATGACATCTAGCGGTAAAAATGAGAAACTTACCAAGTAGGGTACATTTGTCACGTGGTGACTGTTTGAATATGGTTTCTTGTATTGGTAAGCAGATCGTGATAAATTATTCGTGTTTATACATAAGTTATAAGTTTTACTCGTTGATAAGAGTGCAAAATGAGTAAAAGGAAAGTATATTGCTCAGTTTACGGCTGTAAGTCTATGTATAAGAGGGCTCAGGCGCGGATCTAGAGTTTGGTTTTGGGGGGGGGGGGGGGGTCAGAGAATCGATCTAGAGTTTGGCTTGGGGGGGGGGCGGTGGAGGGGGGGGTCAGAGAATCGAAATTGTTAAGAAAAATGGTATCATTTCAAACGCAATCACAAAATAACCAAACGTACAAAACCAGACCATTTTTTTTGTAAGCTTCATGGATAGAAATTTGATGCGTTTAGCGCACCAAAAATATTCGTACAAATTGCAACGGCGTGTTTTGCGACTTTTACATCGAGCTTCGAGAAAAGGATCAAGGTACGTAACAGTTTCGGCAAGTCGAGTTGGTACCGACAAAGGGAGAAAGTCACAGCTTAAATTGCCAACCAAGCTTGCAGTTTGGACGTCGGCAAAAATTTTTGGTGCGAAAAAAAAAACCTGTTTCCTATCCGTGCATTACTGCACATTCATCGTGACATCACTATAAACATCGATTAGGTAATCACAAGGTTTGCTAAACAAAATAGACGAGTTGATTTTGTTGTATAACTAATAGTTTTTATACAAGAGGTTAGAAGTTGTAAATATGTACAGTTGTAACAGAACATAATAATTCCAATAAAGATAATTCAGTATTGAATAAAATGAAAAAAAAACTGTTTTTCAGTTAAAATTCGTTAAGTTTTATTTGTCTGGTAATTGTGTTTTCGTTTTTTGAGTTTGCAAAAAAATTTGGTCTCCGTTTGGGGGGGGGGGGGTCATGACCCCCGTGACCCCCCCCCCCCCTTGAATCCGCGCCTGAGAGGGCTGCGGATATACGTTTTCATCACATTCCAAAAGATGCAAATAGCAATAGCCGAAAGGTGACTATACCAAATAAATACGAGCAACAAGAGCGGGTTGGACCACTCACCACTACACTCACTGACGACAGGATGGGTTGCTCACTTACGCCTAGCCAAGCCGCACCTAGACAGCCAAGCACAGTCTCGCCGAGCCAAGACAGCCAAGCCTACACCAGCCGAGGGAAGACAGCCAAGCTTCATCAGTCAGGTATCCTCCGTTCCCTAGTTCATTTCCAATAACCCTACCAACCGCCATCACCTCGCTCTGCGATATCCGAGCCATTCCACTACGAGTCATATAGGCCTAATTTTGACTTCGCAGGGTTATTACCTACCATCCAAATCAAGCAATTCCTGTCTACCCCGAATTTTAATACAAGTTAAACTCATCCCTTCGCCCTACCAAGCAACAAATAATTTCTAGAGTCTATGGTACAGTGAGCAAACTCAAATATAGCTTTTAAACGTAACAGCGCCATGACCCGAACTGCACAAAAACAAATACCAGCAGACAACCGATACTTGATAATATGCAATTGACACATAAAATCCAGTGGAACACACAAATTAGATCACGTGTATCGCACATTTATACATATATATAATTGAAAATAACACTGTCATTATTTTAGGGACAACATTTACTGATTATAACCGAAAAATAAAAAGTGTTCCATATCAAACGCATGTTATTGAGTATTATTACCCTACTTATCCAGACCGACCGCAGCGCCCCAAGTGTTAGTTTAAATAATTTAATAAGATGCGCTCGAAAGAGCATTACTTAACCTACATAATACACGAAAATATAATTCTAAATACAATTTGATCTTATAATGCTATTTAGTTTTCACTGTAGTCTCTGATGGATTTAGTTCTTTTTACACACTTAGTTAAGTGATAACGGTCACATCTCTTGTCACACAACGAACATACGCAATCATCATCTGGCTGGTGAAAACCTTGAGTTAAGCAGATTTTATGGTGAAAACCATGAGTTGCAAGTCTCGTTACCACATGTCTTAGATCCTGTCCTGCCTCCGTCCATTGTCTATCCATCATTGCACTAGTGCTATAAAAATCAGGGTCAATGTCATTTCTCTTCCTCCGCCGCAGTTCGAGATGCGCTTGGTAAGGGCCGGTAGATGGCAGCGTGAATTGCAGTCTCAGGTCTTCCAAGAAGAAGCTTTCCCTGGCTAATTCGTATACAATCCTTGAGGGTGCATAAACCCCAACTCCCAAAGCACTCTTCAGATATCGTGATTTAACACTTTCTAATCGTTTGAAATCGCTACTCGAAAGCTTATCCCATATTAATTCTATTCCATATGAGGCAATTGGAGTTATTACTGTTTCGAACAATGACATTGCAGTGGGCAAAGAAAGTTGTCGGATATTTTTAATTCGATGAGTGGCTTTCGTAGCTGCTGAAGCCCTTTCCTGAGTGTGTAACCTGTAGGAAGACAGTGTCGTTTGTAGATATATTCCTAAATACCGGAAATTATTTACTACTCTCAGCATATCTCTAAATGATCATCCAACGCCAGTTTGCCTCCAAGTGTTAGTTTGAGTTGCCAATACAATGTTGGAAGAACTTGAAATTTCCCGTTTATTGATTTTATCAAGATTAGAAAAAGACGTTGCACCGTTGGTAGCATTGGTAAAAATTATGTAATAAGACGTCAAACCGGAACCAGGCCGTCATAAGTTAGATGGGATTGGCTAATCCTTATTTTGGGCCAGTTTTTTTTATTGCGCTCCGGTTATGCAACTTTGGAAACGTAATAGCACGAACGGACGATGTGTGTTGGTAGACCTAGTGCCCTGTTTTTTATGTCTTAAATGTGATTGGTCTACACCGATACTTACAGGACTACAACCGTATTATGCTTTAGACTTAGATTAAACTTCTTGACAACGAAATCTATTGTTATGAATTTCAGAAGTTGATCGAATATAATCATAAACATCATTACAGTGACTGATATAATTGCAAAGATTCAGTTATATTTAAAGAATTGTACCTGTTGATATTAATACTATGATGGCAACCCTTGCCGCCGATTATCATTTCGTTTTTTTTAGAAGATGGCAGACTACGGCAGGATATTTGTTTTAATTAAAGATATTTGTAAATGGTGTGAATGTTTTAATAATGTTGATTCGTGAGCAAAAGGAAAGATGGAGTAAAATATGAGCAATTATGTCATTTGTAATGAAATGATGAACTGTGGCGCGTCAGTCATGTGGAAGACTAACATAACCTAAACCCTCATATCTGGAACGCCGCCAGGAGTAGTTTTGAAATGCTCTTGATCCAATTTTTTGGAGTGTGTTATACCAATAATATAATTCAGCAGGTCTCATTCTATCATGTAAGTTTGTATAGTGCTTATTTGAGCAGTACTACATGACTGGTATTTGTGTGTGGCAAAGGTTCAGAATGAGGACCTGTAGGCCTAAATCATTTACCTGTCCTCTTTGCTTCCTAAGGAATTAACCTGCGTGATTCTAACTAATAATGCTAGTAAACCACTATCTGTAGGCCTACTGTCTTTGCTTTCCTCCTGTTTAGTCCAAAGAGGACATTATTTCACTTGCATCCTTAGCTGGTTATCACTTCTTCCTGTGGGTTGAAAAGCACTTGCAGCAATGTGTATGCGGTGAGGCATATGGAACACTTCCATGGAGTGATGAATCTTTCAGGTTCAGTAACAGTCTGTTTTCCTAGAGTTTTCAACTCTAATTATAAAGATTATTGGATACATATTCGGTAAGAGTGGAGTTTACCTGAACCAAAGTAAAAAATTCTTAAACTACTGAAATTAGCCAAGATACCTGTAGTGGTATCTGGAGATGATATACAGTAGTAATAGATGTTTACTCCTCCGCAGTCTGTAACCCACCCAGCCATTTTTAGCATCGCGTACAGTATTGCCAACCCCACGCATTAGGTACTATATCACATCCATCTGACCAATGGTTTTTCCTAGACCAATAATTGTTAGAGTGTTAGGTAACTAACGATAGATACTCACCCCTGGTTTTCGTCACGCACAGTGGTTTTTTTTTTCTTCCCCAAGGTCTGATACCATTCATTGAAATGACATCCTGCTGCGTAGCCATGCTCGTTAAGTCATGCACTATGGTCGCGATAGGCACCTGCAGCAAGTCGAGAAATCAACGGTTTATCCTGGCATTGACAGAGGCTATCCTGAGTGTGAAATTTCGACACTCCCTTGGGACAAATGCTGGGATTGTACCGTACCTTATTTCAAATCCTGGGGCACTATTCCATCCTTGTCCCGAATACATTGACACATACTATTACACTCATCACAGAAAAGTGATACACCTTAGTTCCTCTGGCTGATGAACACTATGTCCCAGGCTATTGAAATGAGAAATACATGTTAGTATGATCAAACTATGATGCTTACATATTGAGGCCAATTGTTTGAATGCCTACTTGGATGTTATTTTATTATCAAATTATTTTTTCTCCAGCCGTTAAATATTCACGTTGATATGTTACATAATGCAATAGTTGTAACATACTATGGATCCATATTTCTTGACATATATGTCATAGATACCTCAGCTTGTAACTGCATAACCAATTTGTCACCCAGATGGGAAACTAGGATGGCTGGCATACAGTATTCCTGACAATGTTCATGTCAAGGTTGTCAAAAACAACATAAATACCTAATATTGGGAGCATTGAAATAACTATTTCAGAACAAATCATCAGTGAGCTGTTTTAACTTGGTTGGAAATTGGTGTCTGCTGCAAAACCATGTTGCTACCATTAGCCATATCAACGTGTTTACAGATGCCGGCATTCAGCTGTGCACTTGACCTTGAGAGGTAGGTGTAGAGTGGTGCAGGAAGCAAGCCGAATTCTTCCCTATCTGAGAACATTGACGCGTGGGACAGTAGGTTGTCACAATCAGAAACGGACACACTGATTGTGGCAAATTTTTTAAGTTGCAGTAGTATACCGGGAGAGTGGGATGGGGAAGTACACAGCTACATACCCGTTAACTGTATGTATAGGTTGTATGTAGTGGTATATGCATTTGTAGATGAGACTAGGATTGGGAAGAGGCAGTCATGGCCTTAATTTAGGAACCACCATTTGAGTGGATCATTGTGGTGTGAACTAAGCCAAACACATCTCAATTT
The DNA here is from genome assembly GCA_946902985.2 of Meconema thalassinum. Taxonomy (NCBI): domain Eukaryota; kingdom Metazoa; phylum Arthropoda; class Insecta; order Orthoptera; family Tettigoniidae; genus Meconema; species Meconema thalassinum. The sequence continues at coordinate 242,471,329 of OX336394.1, read as the reverse complement.
TGCATGTTCCAAACAGACTAGAATTAATTATTTATTTGCAATAAAACCCAGGACCTTTAGGACATGAGTCTCAATATTTAGGCTACTCCTGAGATCACTGAAAGTGACTCATGTTTAAAGGATACCAAACAATGTTGACACATGTAAATTTATGAACAAGGGACTAATCACTTTCCTTTCAATTTACCACTTTGTGCCATACCAATAGGCCTACTGTTTTAAGGTGTAGCACATTTTGTGTTCCTTAGGATATGCAGTTATTCGAACATAAGGACATGAGAGAGAAGCTGGTATTCAGAAAGGTGTAAGGCAAGGCCACAACTTATCACCCATACTTTTTAATCTATACATTGAACAAGCAATGAAGGAAATTGGGAGCCCAAGGTTGCAGGTTCGAAACCTGGCACAGTCAGCTGGCATTTGAGGGTGCGCAAATGCGATGGAGCCGTGTCAGTAGATTAACTGGCATGTTAAAGATCCCCTTCAGGGCAAAATTCCTGCACCCCGGCGTCTCTAAAAGCCAGTGTAGTTAAAAGGGACGTGAACCCAATAACATTATTATTAAGGAAGTTGGAGAAAAATTCAAAGTAGGAGTAACAATTCAAGGAGAAATAATTTTAACTTGGAGATTTGCTGATGACATCGTCGTGATCTTAGCTGACACACCAGAGGATTTGAATGAGTTTTTAAATGGTATGGATACTGTCTTGAGGAAAGAATTCATGATGAAAATTACTAAATGTTAAACAAAAATATTGGACTGCAGTCGAAAGAGATCACTGAAATAACTGAAATCCTCCATGCCCATTTACAGGATATTTCCTTGAGAAGCTTAGCCTGCATTCTTCCATGTCTAGTGTCTTATAAGTTACATTCCAAATTTATTGTATTTATAGCTTGATGTTTGTATTCTTACAGATCTGTCCACTGGATCCAGGTGAACAGCAAGTTGCAAGAGCAGAACTGGACGAGAATGCAATTTCAATTGTGACGTTCTTTCTATACTAGACCTATACATATACAACAATTTTATTTCTACATTGTGTAATGCAAAATAAAAAAAAAAAAAAAATGTTTCAATCACCTATGGTTTTCATTTATCCTTCTCCTTCCTTCTCATATCACATTTGCAAGAGGGTCATGGGGTTCAAACACGAATTTGGAACCTGTGTAGGATAGCAGGTAGGGAGGTAGGGGTGATTATTTTAATTATACTATAATCAGCTTTGGAGGTTATGTAGGTTAGGGCGAAAAAGGGGGGGCGGGTATGGGATGTGCTCTGGAATTTGGAGGTTATGTCAGCAGGCATGAATCGATATTTCATTTTATAGCATTCAACTTATAAAACGTGTTAGATAATTGATTTTTACGGTGTATAGTTGATAAACTAACGACAATACATTATTATAATTATCAAAATATATAGCTACATATGTACGTTTACTGCCAACATTACAAAGTGGACAACAAATTTCATAATGTATCAGTATATTGTTGATTGCTTGTGATACGTTTTGGCAGAGCTAATATTGTCAAAGGTAATAGCTATTAATGTTAATTGATCCACAAAGGGACTAGGTCTGCGTAATATTCATAAAAATAAGCGGTTATCTTAGGGATTTAGTTCCTTATGTTTCCCCTACCGAAGAGAAATGATTGTTTCTTTGAAGCCGGATTATGGGCGGATTTAAGGAAAATAATTTAACATGGGAGCTGGGACTCGGATATTACATTCTCTTTGACCGGAACGCGAGAAGAGCGAGCAAGAGCGAGTTTGACAGCTCCATATTCTTCAAATTGCTCTGAGCACAGATTCTAATCGTTTTCGGGGTAGTTTTGAGCAAAGGTCAAAGCATGTGTTCAGATATGTGCAGTGGCGTTTGGAAGAAGAATGTATGTGCAGTTCTAATTTGCTTATACTTTTTCTCTGTACCAGTTAATCCCTTACAAAAAACATGGGATTATCCACCCGAGTGTCAGTTGCGCGATTCTTGTGTCTGTATGTTTCCGGACGGCAAAGGTGTGGACCTACAGAGTATCAACCAATGGTAATTATTATAGTTGTAAGATGTACGATTTCAAAATTAATCTTGCATACTTACTTGTCGCTGCTTAAAACAAAGATTCAGAAATTTCTTGGAAAGTTCAGACCTAGTGAGGATCCAACCAACCTTGTGGTGCCCAGATTCTTTTTACCATTCGGTATAAAAAAGAAATTAAAGTGCAGACTAGGCACCAGTAGCAGAACTATAGACGCCATTTAGGGTTGACAACCGTGATTTTTGTTGCACCTCGGCCCTAGATATAGGTTAAGATTGCTGTAAAGACATGAGGTTTCGAAGCAAGTTGCAACAAGTAAATATTTAAATATACATATAGGCTACGGTACTGTATTTAAATTTGAGACGGTTTTGCCTTTCAGCATCCAGTCTAGTCTGCAAGCCTCTTGTTTGCAAACAAATAGTCTCCATGATCCCCCATTAAGTTAGTAGTGTGACCTCCTCTACTTCAATGTCTCAAATTGAAATCATTCAACATTGAATCTAACCATCACCCCCTAGGTCTATCACTGATTCTCTTACCCTCAATACCCGAACCCATTAGGCCTAACCTCTTAGGTAATCTCTCCTCCCTCATTCTCAAATGAAGGGGGCGGTTCCTTTCAGTAGGTCCATGTCCGATTTCCTTCCAAAATCCCTTTACTGACCCGTCTTGAAAATAAAATAAAATAAATGACCATTGGCTGCATTAATAAAATTCTAATCCTCACATTAACCACACTGTGGTCATTTAAGTTAAGCCATCAACAACCTCTGATTTGACCCAAATTTCTTCTGGCTTAACCAAACACACGTCCAACAAGTTATTTTACCTTGTGCTTTTCTTAACATCCTTAACAAGCCACCCTCCCATATTATATTATTTGTTAGTAATAGAGTAGCTATCTATCTTCCCAGTTTGCTTTTGGCATGTTAAAATCATCTCTGCAATTATTTTCTCCCTGTCCTACCAGCTTCATTGCATAGTTAACTATGGGCTGATAACCTCAATGTTAGGCCCCTTAAAACAACAATTATCATCATAGTTAACTAAATTCTTTCCCCTCTACCAGTAGTTTAAACTGGCAAGTTTTATAACCAACGGTTTAGTATTTGTGCGTTTTATCAAATCAAACCAAATGGTAAACAAACAAATGCAACAAAGCTAATGTGCTGACAGACAACATTCTTATTATACAGTAAGGACCCTCCCTATAGAACAGAGACTCGCGGAGGCCACTTGGCGGGCGGGCCACTGTGTATAGCAATCTCTCGGGCAAGGCACTGGCACTGGCACTAGCAGCAGACTAGCGCCCAACGTATTTAATAATTCATCATCATCATCATCATCATCATTTCCCCTTATCCAGCTCCTGCCGGGTCGGGGTATTTATGGCACTTCTCCACTTTCGTCTTTCCTTCCACCATTCTTCTTCCACGATCTTGTCCCAGTCCAGATTTCTTTTTCTTACGCCGTTCTTCACTGAATCCATCCACCTTGTTCTAGGTCTTCCTCTTGGTCTCTTACCCTTGCACTTCGCCTCCAGCATCTGTCTTGGTATTCTATTTTCCTCCATCCTCTTTACATGTCCAAACCACCTTAGTTTATTCTTCTCAATTCTCTCATTTAGTTTTCCCATCCCAACTTCCTTCCTAACATCTTCATTCCTCACTCTGTCTTTCCTTGTCTTTCCTATCACTTATATTACTTATATGAATTTCAGAGTAGTTGCTGGAAATGCTGTCCTTTAATTTCTAAATACACGTTGCAGTCCATGGTTTTCACCACCGGATCTGCACGAGAGACATCTACCATCAACCACATGAACTATGCGTGTGCAAACTTTGTAATGGCCCAAGCGACAAACACCACGTAAGGACATGCAAACGCAGAGAATTATCTCTGACACAATTCTGTGAAAGTGAGACTTAAACTTGGTACTTTACTTATGCACATTGTGCATGAATCAATTTAAAATAAAATACAAGTTACAATGACAAAGGAAGTTTTGGTACACTCGCTGTAATTTTTCCTCATTGATATTTCATGTCAGTAGCCTACAGTTACTTTGTTCTCGAGAGCCTCCAGAGTACACGGATTGTTTCTGTACAGTATACCTTTTGTTTGAGGTTCCCCCACAAGTAAAAATCGCACGGCGCTGTAACTTACGAACACATTTACTGCAAGACTTCTTCTTGAGAAGATAAGTTTCCACTAGGCCTAGGAAAATGCATTGTTTGGTTCCATACCTAACCATTTTCACGGGATACGAGACAGCGTACAGTACTTCACCACTAGTCTTAATTATCTCAACTAAGGTATCTTGCCAGATCTATGTCTATTAAATGCATGCCAGCATTCAAGGCTTCCCATCCTGCTCTTTTGTTACACTAAATGCTAGTCAAGTGACGTGACTAATCGCTCTCCGCCTGCCCCAAGGGCAAGAAAAACTCTATTAAAATTAAAACTTACAATTTCCGCCTAGTCAATACTATAAGGCCCTCACTGTATTAGCAAGATTAAAATATAGCCTACTTTATTGTCCATTAAATGTAAAATTTCTTGTTTTGACTGGGTTTGGTCACATTTAGCATTTAAAACAATTTCATAAATGAACCTTTTTTTGTTTGTTATGTAGCATGATTATGCTCATCAGTATGGTTTCGTTTTAGGTACAATTTCACGAGAGACAGCAAGACTTACTCCTTTCGACCATGCCCTATTCCTGGAGAACGTTTTCAATGTCCACCAGGAGTGGCTGTGAGTAGCCTAACAGGTTCTTCTTACAATGCACAACACTCATCTTAATGTAGAATGTTTTCAGAAATTTTAAATCTATTTTCTAGGTATGTGTGGGGGATCAAACTACATATAAATACTTGGACATGGCATTCCTGAAAGAGACAGTGCCTTACTCGGCTAAGATGGGCTCGCCTATTCAGTTGCAGTACCGTCACGATGATCTGTGAGTTGTATAAGAGTATGAAGTTTATCTAAGACATGTTAAAAGTACAAGGCTTAATGTTTACTGAGAATTCCAGTCTTGGGTGATTGTGCTAGATGTTTCTTTCAGAACAGGGGAAGAAGGTAGTTACCATCCCCCTTTTGTTGTAATAGTTCTCCATTTTCAGAATTTCATAACATTTTAAAAGCCTGCTTTCTTCTGCGACTTGTTTTTCTTTCTTATGTAGAGAAAATACGTGCTTAAGAACACGTACCAGTTCCCAGGTTCTGGTAACTGACAAATCCTTACTTTTAAATATCAAGCATAAGTTATGTGCATTGTTCTGTCATGAAACTAAATGTTGACAGGCTCAGAAGGTTAAAGGCAAACACCAACATAAAAATATTAAGATTCTGTACTTAAAGTTAACTTCTCTTGTAGGTTCTAGGTTGTAAGTTGTGAAGTTAGATGAAAAATTAACTTTCGACTCCATATACAACTATTAATGACTTAGATACAGTTACATACATACTAAATCATTAATAATCTGAATGAAACCACTCTTTTCTTTTTCACTTTCATTTCGATAATATATGATTGTCATACCTTATTTCATCTTCCGGGGGACATTAACAATTGGAATTACTACCTGGTTAAGAATTGAAATTACTACCTGGTGCTAAATTACTTAAATATTTGTTTTTATGTATTGATCATTTAACAACGGCATCTAAGTTCGACAGCGCATGAGGTCTCTTGAACCGTCACCAATCCCACACACCGAGGTGCACACATTGTTGCCAACATGTGGGATACAAAATACACCACACTAATTAAAGATTATTGGTGTGTGACAAAAACCAGGGGGTGTATTTATGGCTGTGGGCTGCGCTACCTAACAATTATTGGTGTGAATGAAAGCCATTGGTCTGGATTCAACAAATTTCACAGTAGTACCATAAGCGTGGGGTTGGCAATACTGTATTTGACGATAATTCACGTGCATAATGGCGTACACAGCTGGAATTTTACTATATCAGTCGTGATCTAAAATAAGGGATGGTGGGTGGGTTATGGACAGCAGAGGAGTAAACACCTATTACTACACAATTTTCTGATACATTATTCATCATTACAAAAGGTAGCCTACAGTATTTTGGCTAATTTCAGTACTTCAGAAAGTTTTATCGAATGAGTGACGTTTTATTCAGCGTTATCACTAAAACTATGCTATAGCTGGGGCCTTTTCATATACATGCACTCAAGTAATGTTGATTGGTAGTTGGTGGTTATTGTTGTTTTCTGAAACATGTGCTATGTATGGAGAGCAAGAATAAGTTACGTGCCAAGGGATACACTGCAAGAGCTCATTTATCTCTTTCAGTTGTTGAAAATAATTTTGTCTTTGGAATTTAATCTATAGGTTTTTCTTGTAACTGTCAAGAAGAGAGCTTGGTCTCTTGGTGTAGAACAGACTTGCTCAAACCGGGCATTTCGTCGAGTGGGCGCCCGCTCCGTGCACGGGCGGCGAGCGGGCAAAGTAGCTGCTTTCAGTCTTGGCAGCATAAACCAACCGATTGCGTCACTGCAGTGACAGCTGGTGCTACGAATATGGAGTCAGCTGAGAAGAGACCAAGTTCTACTGCAAATTGGAGAAAGTGCTAAATGTTTAGTATGTGGACATTCTGTGATAGCTAAAGAAATATAACGTTGAGTGGCAGCCATAATGTGCATGTTAGGTTCTACATATTTATGTGAACAACGTATCTCCACTTCAAAGCTTTACAAATCAAGACATCGATCACCAATGACAGATAGCCATCCGAGGGCCGCTCTTCAACTGTACACCAGTAGTAGTATTTATCCAGACATTCCCTTGCTTACAGCAACTCATGGGACATATACATCATAATAACTAGGGCTCGGATCAATATGCTCGATAAAATCTCCAGATATGCTCGAAAACCATGTGTTTTATGCTGGATAGATATGCTCGAAAAACCCATTATATGCTCGAAAAACCCATTATATGCTCGAAAAACCCATTATATGCCGGATAGATATGCTCGAAACCCCCATTATATGCGGTTAAATATGCAGAATATGCTCGAAAAACACCGTTAAAAACTATAGAAAGGAAAGTGAAATGAAAAAACAAATAATATACCTTTAAATACGAGCTTTATTTTCGAATTGTATGTATGATACACTGCAACATACTCGCATTCAAGTTTTACAAGTATATATAAGAGAAGTGCTCTTATAAAAGATACAGTTTAAAAGTTCATTTACAAGATGTTCAGAATTAGGCGAGTCAATGAAGTAGATTTGCATTGGTTTGTACAACAAGAAATTGTCTATGTTTTCAGTTTTGAATGATTTTCTTAAATCAGTCAATAAAAGTTTCAATGACTAGAACGACCTCACAAAAGGTTAAAAGCCTGCGGTTCTATTATTCGCACCAGATGGGCTTTTCAATAATTATTTCTGTTTTCGAACCTTAAGGATTGTCAGGGCCCGAATTCGGGGGAGAATTCGAAGAAAAGCAAACTATTTAGACGAAAACCACAAGTATATGCATTTATATGCTTCTATTCTGACAACCGCGGTTTTATGCATTTATATGCTCGATAAATTTCAATTCTGTGGGTCCCAGAGAGGTGAAAATACCACCGAAAGGCTTCTTTCAATGTGTACTATTCAGGAAAAAATATGCAAATATGCTCGAATCCAAGCCCTAATAATAACACATGAATGCCTGCATTTAGGTAATGTAATGTAAATACATTGTGAATAATAGAACAGTATTAGATTGACCCTGCTGCCCCTGAATCTCTATCGCATGCCGGTATGACACACTACTCGTAATGCCTGCCCGGTGAGACTGGGCACATTATCTCGCTTCGTCTCGCTACACTGTTAAGACAGACTGCATATTCTATTAAATATCTGTTGGCCACTTTGTCTTCAAAGAATAAATAACTTGCTTTTTAATGCTTCAAGTTAGATGCCTAGGACTATAACAGTCCTTCTCAGGGCCAGTGATAAACTACGCACTCATTTCAAGCATTTAGAGTGAAAATGCAAAGACTTAGTAAGTTGTAGTTATGCAATAGAGTTGAGTTTTTCGTGTCTTTTGGTGCTTCTTGATGTGGGAAATCTCATTCTCAGCTGCCTGGCCATACCCCACCCACCCTGTATATACATAATTGAATTACAGTCCGACCAGTGTACGGTAAATCACTAACAACCTTGTAATTACATCCTGTGGCATACTGACGACGGGGGGTTATAGGGTTTAGGGCCGGGTTCACCAGCGCAGCGTTAACAGGCCGTCAGTAAATGCCTCGTTAATTTTAACATCAGAATTAAACTCGGCGTTTCACCAGCACATTCACCGATTAGCATTAGCAAACGGAGCGTTATGTTTAAGGGCTGTACAAACCTCTTGAAAGATGATTATTGTGGCGGTATTTGTATATTCTTTGGTGTAATCAAGCAGGCCGTTAACTGCAAAAAAGCTTAAAGTTATATACTCCTTGGTTAAAAATAAATATGGCTGATGAGGAAAAGAGCAACAAGAGCCGGGGACTGGGAAATTTTCTTCAAATGAAAGAAACATAACTTACTTATCCCCATGGTGGATGAGTATCGTGAAATCGTTGAAAATAAGAGGACTGATGCTGTGATTTCTAGGTAGTCATTTATTAAATTAACTACATGTGCTATACCGTAATGCACCACACGATCGATATTACATGTAAAAAAGAAATAAGAGAACTGATGCTGTGACGTCTCGGTAGTCTTATTAAGTTGAGCTATACCGTAATGCATCGCACGATATTACATGTAAAAAGAAATAAGAGGACTGATGCGTTGACATCTAGGTAGTCTTTTATTAAATTAAAAACATGTGCTATATCGTAATGCATCACACGATATTACACGTTCAAGAGAAATAAGAGGACTGTGATGTTACGTCTAGGTAGTCTTTTATTAAATTAAAAACATGTGCTATACCGTAATGCATCACACGATATTACACGTAAATAAGAAATGGTACATAGGCCTAGGGTATCTTTCTTATCAGATGGGAATTCCAGGTTAGGTTCTGTCATCTGTAGAACATTCAACACGAAGGTTTTGACAACCGAAATCACATGATAAATTCTGTGTCGTCTCTTTCATTAAAGTAATTCCTTCGTTCTGTTTGTAGTCGAAGAAAATTTAGCATGTCTTCAAAAACATAGTCATCGTTCAGAATACAGTTTAATGCATGTCCGCTCCGGCTTTTGCCACACGCCATTTTGGATTTGAATGCCATTTAAATCGACCATCAAGTCATTAATTCCATGTTGACAGAGCAATAGATTTGACGGCTTGTTAGGGAAGCTGGCGGTTTGTCATATTTTGGTGAACCACGACATTTCGGTAATCGTCCGTCAACGGCCTCAATTGGTTTAACATTTTGACCAACCATGGTGAACCTTGCCCTTAATCCCCCTAAAAGACATTTGTTTACCTGTATCCTTATATTGTCCCATCTATCACCTGTTAAATGTTTTACACAACCGCCAGTAAGGCTTCGTTTGCCATGTACATTTTTGAGTTAATTGTAAGTATTGTATGCAGATAAAGCCATCAAGATAGATTTTGAGAGTCTGTAGTAATGGCAGTACAAGCATGGAGAGCAAAACATTATTTTTCTCACACATAATAATAATATTATAAGCAGTCACATATGGACATGTTGATACCAGTGCATCGTTTCAGTTTATTTAGTTAATGTTTTCCCTTTCTTAGCCTATTCTCATTCATGAAAAAAATAGGCTTATGAGATCATCGTTTGTCCGTGTGTATGTATGTGTGTGTCCCCCTATTAAAATATATACGGCTGGAGCTATTTCAATGAAACTTAGTAAGGTCATAGTACTATTTCATCCGATCCCAACCATGCCCTTCAAATTTTAATACATCTCACTAATCTAACATGGCGGCTGTGCAAAAATTTTCATCGGCATTCTATATCTCCGAAACCATTACTGATATAACCATGATATTTTGTACGGTGATAAACGGCACTACTAGAAGTTCACCTGAGTAACTTTTAAGTACAAAACGAACATGGCGGCCAAGCGAATTTGAAACATTTAAATAGACTTTTCCCGTGATTTAACCATCCAAACGCAGTGAAACTTGGCACAGCAAGTGTTTAAACATATTGTAATGTATTGACATCTGATTTAGTTCAATTGTTGACATAACCTCAAGACGGTGGCTGTGCAAAATTTTAAAATTAAGTTTTCATTTCTTGTGTCCTAATCATGCAATTGAAGTCAACGTTTGAATAATGAACCTACGCAATAATTATATAATAGTACATAACTCTATGGCCTACAGATATAAAAATCCAACATGGCGACCATCCAAAATATTTAGATGGTTCTCAATATCTATTAATCTATGACAGCAATCAAACTGACATTTTGTATGTTGATAAAGGCTATGAACATAAGTTAACCTACGGGACTTTCAATAACCTGGTGAGCACAAATTCAACATGGCGGCGACGCGAAATTTAAATATTTAAATGTACGTTTCTCGCGATTTAACCATCCGATTGCAGTTTCTTGGTACGGTAATTGCTTATAAAAATTTTAAGCCACTGATATCTAATTTATTTCAATTGTGTTTATAATCATAAGATGGCTGCTGTGTAAAATTTTAAAATCTAGTTCTTATTTCTTGTGTCCTCATCATGCGATTGAAGTTTGAATAATACACCTACGCAATAATCTTCATGTGATAATACATAACTCTATGGCCTACATATACAATAATCCAACATTGCGACTATCCAAAATATTTTGACGGTTCTCAATATCTACCAATCTATTACAGCAATCAAACTGAAATTTAATATGTTGATAGAGGCAATTAACATAAGTAGGATATATGAAAATAAGCTATTTAGTTCTTCACGGAACTACTTGTTTAAATTAATTTTGTATTTTTTTAATAGTAGGCTATTTTCTGTTGATTGTGATGGAAAATATAATTAAAATGGTCTTCATGCAAAGAGAATGTTTATTTAAGTAATTATTAATGTTTATGAATAATATTCGAAATATCATTTTTAATAACACAACTATGAATTGCCACCAACTACATCACTCTAACAAATGAATATGCTTGTAGAATTTTATTTTATCACTGTCCAAAGGTTGATATGTGATATGCATGTTCATGTATTTTGTTACAAACTTTGCTAATAGTGCGTAAAATCTCCCTATGATTGAATGTTTGGCCACTCGCTACGAATAAACTTATGTGATTTCATCATCAATTTCTGTCTTCCGTCCTAAGCCAGGTCGGAGCAAAAGTGACACCCCTCCATTTTACTCTGTCCACCATCCTACCTCAACCACTGAACTCCACTCCAGGTTTCATTCTCTCACACTGTCCTTCACCAAATCCACCCACCGTACTCTAGGTAATCCTCGTCCTCTCTTTCCAGTCATCCATCTCTCCATCACTTGTTTCGGCATTCGGCATCATTCATCCTTTTCACATGTCCGTACCATCTCAATCTGTTCTGCTCCAGCTTATCATTCAGCTTCTGTACATTCACTTCCTTTTGAATGTCTTCATTTCTCACTCCATCTCTCCTAGTCTTCTGTACCATACTCCTCAGGAATTTCATTTCGGCTGCCTGTATTCTACTTTCATCTCTCCTCATCATCGGCCAAGTTTCTGCTGAGTCTGCCATTACATGCGTTGTATTTGCATCTGATTCAACATATCAAAATGTGATGTAGAATTCCTTCGAAGAGAATTGAAACAGTTACAATAAGATTTTATATGTTGCTCATGTTTGATATAAGATTTATATGTTTTTAATTTGTAATGGCTTTCTTTAAATTTCTAGGTCGAATATGGTTTACCTCCATTGTAATGATACCCTTCCCACTGCAGCTTTGTGGGTCGGGCCTCAGACACAGGACAACAATTTCGTAAGTCATCACCAATCAGTACAGTTTCTGTATAGTGTTTTATCTAGATTATAAACTGGGAAGGCATATAATGCAGATTTGCCCAGGGACAAAGGCCTCTCTGCTGCTTTGCCCCACTACTAGAAGTGTTTGGAAATTGTCATTTTTCTGAACTAGAGGTGTTTGGAAATTGTCATTTTTCTGAAGATTTGATTAATTCAAGTGGAAAGTGTGGTGTTAAATGTTTTTATCTTTGAGTACAAATCTTTTTATTATCAATATCAGGTATAATATAATGTTTCAATGTATAGACTATGGTCAAATGATGTGAAGAATAATTGTGATATTATCTTAAAGACACTCTAAGTGTGTTAACACTCAGAAAGCTGTCCGAGAATAATTTATTTGTATCTGCATATATATTAATAAATACAGGATATTTGGGGTCCACTTTCGTACAAATGTTGGCAAGAATTCAAAACGACTAACTTACAAAAGTAGTTCAAGACTGGACTGGCACAAGAACTATTGAACAGCTATACCGTGTTGCTGAAGGTAGACAAACACTATCCATATTGACCGCCAACGTCTGGGAGACTGAACAGCTCATATAGAAGAAGAAGTAATTATTCATAATCAGTGTTGTACATACTTCCACAGTTACAGAAATATTAGTAACACTGGAGGAGACCAAATCCTGGGGGAAAACATTCTTCAATTACTGAAATTAGCCAAAATACCTGTGGTAAAGAAGGGAAAAAAATTGGAGATGATGTAGTAATAGAAGTTTACTCCTCCGCTGTCTATTACCAACCCTAGCCTTTTTAGATCACGACTTACATAGATAAAAATCCAGCAGAGTCCACCATTACAGGAGTGATTTATGGACAAATACAGTATTGCCAAACCCACGCATACAGTACTGCTGTATAGCCGGTATTGTAAAACAAAAAAAGCGCCTAGGTAATGTTATAATGCGTCAAGTTCCATTCATAGTTGACCTTGGATTGTGCGAGTTGTGAGATAAGTATTTGTTATTTCAATCGGAAATATTATAACAATCCTGAGGAGTTATTGAAGCTTTTACAACATCACAATGTATTAACTGAAATACCGCCATGCACGAAATTACATCAATAATTTTCATCCAGACCCATGGTTTTTGCCTAGATCAATAATTGCTAAGTAGTGCATCCTGTTAGCTAAGTCATACACACCTGGTTTTGTCATGCACAGTAGGGGTACTCGCACATCAATAATCTTTATCCAGGACAATAGTTTGGCAATTAATGCTTTTTCACATAATTACAATTTTACGTGTGTCGTGTGGTGTACTTTGCAAGACTAGTGTGACGTCAATGTGTGCGCCTGAGTAACAATTAGAGACTTCATGCGCCTGAGAAACATGTCTGCCATCGATCAATGAGCAAGAAATAAAAATATATATTTATGTAATTTGGCACATATAATGGCTAGAATAAAGGAGATGTACCAAGGAAGTGTGAACTGTGTGAAAGTCGGGGGGGGGGGGGGGGGGGGGGGAGAGAGGTCAGACTGGTTAAAACAGAAGAGCGGGTTGAAGCAAGGGAGTGCACTATCTCCACTGCTTTTCATCTCTCTGATGGATGAGGTAATGGTAGAAGTGGCAGCACGAATAGGAGAATAACATATCAGAGCAATAATATGGGGCAATGGAGAAGCAGAGGTACAAGAAAGGTTGAATGTATGGGTTGAGATAGTGAAACAGTATGGTTTGAAATTTAATGCAAAGAAGTGTGAACGATGGTGACAAAGAGAAATAGGGGAAGAGTAACAATAGATATAATGATAGGAGGAGTACTAAAGCAGGTGGATAGTTTCAAGTATTAGGGAGTGTAATTGAAGTAAGAGGTAGAAATGACGAGGAGATCACCGAGAGAGGAAGGCAAGCCCATGGATTCCTGTAGAGCGTGAGAGGTCTGGTAAGGAGCAGGGACGTACCCCAGAAGAGCAAACGGGTATTGTATTGAATGTATTATGTCCCAATACTCACCTCTTCTTCATTTCCCAGTTCCCTGGGTCGGGTTGCGAATCGAGGACCTCCACAGTTGTCTATCCCTCCACCATTCATTTCCTTCTTTCAATACTTCTTTTTCTTTTACTCTCTTCTCTATGCTTTCCTTCACCATATCTATCCACCTCTTTCTGGGCCTTCCTCGTGGTCTTCTTCCTGGCATTTTCTCCGTAAATATACTCACCTACGCATCAGAAACGTGGGTTATGAAGAAGAGACAGGTGAGCAGGATCCAGGCTTGCGAAATGATATTTCAGAGAAGCAGATTAGGAATAACAAGAAGGGATAGAGTAAGAAATGAGAGAGTGAGAGAGATTGTGGAAGAGAATTCCTTACAAGAGATCATAGAGAAGTCAAGAATGAGTTGGTACAGACATGTTAGGAGAATGCAGGGGGGCAGGATACCAAGGAGGATGCATGAGATGGAAATGGAGGGCGGGAGACCAAGAGATAGGTGGATTGTGGGTGTGAAGGAAGGAGTGCAGAAAAGAAAAGAGGAGAGGAGTGGGACAGAGTGAGGAGTGAAAGGTGGTGGGAGGATAGAAAACGATAGGAGAGGCTTATGTTCCAAGCAGACCCAGTCAGGGGGCTGGAAACTGTAGAAGATGATGATGATCACATATTTCCAGTAGTAATAATAATAATAATAATAATAATAATATTATTCTATTTTCAGTGCAGCAATGATAGTTGACAGCCATTTCAATTGCTAATTACTCCCAGGAAGGTATGAAAATCATGTATTTTCATAGCCAGGTAGAAGTGTAAAGGCCAGGATTTCGTCTCCTCCAGATTTAATGAAATATTTTGTGTTTACTGTTATTATTAGACAGTGGGATATGAGTGACATCTGACTAACAATAATTTGAGATTAAGTAGAAGATTAAAAACCTTAAGTCAATATTAATTTGTACTTTTTATTGTACCGGTTTCGGCCACAATTTGGCCTTCCTCAGCGCAAATAATAATATGAATAGAAAAACCAAGACTTACAGTACTGGTACATGAAAAATTTTACCATAAAAGAAGGTTGTTCTCAAAGCTATTTCTAAAAAAAATCATCTAAAAGCTAAAAAACACACACTAAAATTTAAAAAAAACCAGATCTGTTACAAAATATGTTAAATGTGAAAGAAATATATCTTGATATAAAACCAGCTTGAAGAAAGAACAGTGATCTAGAAAGAAGATTAAGATAGAAATGAGAAGCAAATTCTAGAAAGTCATAAAGGAGAGGGGGAAAAATATAAACCTTAGAAAACTAACGTGGTTGTTATGTAGACAAATATTTTAGGTAAAGATTGAATTTATCAAAATGGGCATAATCATGTACATCCACGTACATCTACATCCCTAGCTCTGTTGCCTACTGAAGTTTACTGAAAGTTAGTGCAAAATTGATGAAGTCCCTTATTATTAAAACTCAGCAATTCTTTTAGGTTTGTGCCATGTCTTGTGTGGGGTTTCGCCTAGGACACCAAGCTGGCTCATCGGCGTCTCTTGGTGTCCCCGCCCGGACCCCCACAGGAGTGACGAACTGCGCGCCACCTCCCTTTATATTAGGTGCAACTTCACCACTTGACTGCGAGAACTAAAAGCTCAAGCAGCCTCAACCTCCCTATGAAGGCTTCGAAAAAGATGGTATATTGGCTTTCACGGCCGGTGAATTAAAGAGCCCGCCGATGAGCCAGCTTGGTGTCCTAGGCAAAACCCCACACAGGACGGCACAAACCTAGAAGAATTGCTGAGTTTTAATTCACCGGCCGTGAAAGCCAATACTGTATACCATCCCTTATTATTGTTTAAAATAAAAACTTTCTATCAAAATGTTTTGGCTGGTGCAACTAAACAACTGGGGAGGGCAATTGGTACAAGGATATCATCATATATTTGCCAAAAGCAAAATGGACCCAATCAAAATCTTCAAGTGAGTATTCCTTATGTATGTTGGGAGCAGGGCAAGAAGTATTTAGAATGACAAATGGAGTCAGAATTTTATAACCTCGTACACCCCTGATCTGGAACAAGAAGGTATATCTATGAACCAAGGTGACCTCGTATAACTCGTATCTTATTACCATACTCACGAATGTTTAAAAACCTGCACATTGCAGACTAGAGACCTTAGTAAACTACAGGCCTGTGAAATGAAGTTTTTTAGGATTGTCATGCAAAATCATGAAAGATCATGTCAGAAATGAGGATGTCAGATCTTCTT
The DNA here is from genome assembly GCA_946902985.2 of Meconema thalassinum. Classification (NCBI taxonomy): domain Eukaryota; kingdom Metazoa; phylum Arthropoda; class Insecta; order Orthoptera; family Tettigoniidae; genus Meconema; species Meconema thalassinum. The sequence continues at coordinate 242,455,082 of OX336394.1, read as the reverse complement.
TGAGAGTGGAGCACTCTCTGGAAGACTTTTATAGTTCAAGCTTGTAAAGAGAATGCCAGGCACTTTCGAACACCACTTACATACATGGAACAGATGGTCGGTGGAAGGAGGCCTGTTGAACGACCAAGGATACGATGGCTGGACCAACTGAAGATAGTGATTAGAGAAGAAAACTGGCGAGTGATCATAAAAAGAGAAACCTACATGAACAGACAATGCAAGCGAGAGTTTCTTCAACACCACCCTACCCGCAAGCTGGAAGGGTTACATGATTACGACGACGATGAGCATTCTTCACCATCTAGTTATGTAACCTTCCAAATTATTCTTATTTCAGTAAATACTAGTGCTGAATTTTCCTTGATTGTTTTCTTGTATCATAGTTCCAAGTGGTCAACTGTTGTCACAGCAGAAGTTAAACAAAATTTAGGGTATCTTCAAAGAAACATGTTACAAGAGCTTTCGTGGATAACATACTAGTACATGAGTTTTTCTGTCTCCAAAGGGAACTTAAAAAGAATCACTTGTCATCACAAAAATACAATCTGATATGCCCAATGTATTGATTGGCAAGTGCATCAGATCAAATTTCTTCTAGGATCAAAGCAGGTTCGAACAGTCATTAGATGTGCGTATGTTGCATCAGACCCTCGCAATATCAGTTGAAGGATGATTATGTACACGGGAACATGGTCAAATGTGGAAGTGCATTATGTGATCTGGGGTCTGCATATCATAACAGGAGATAAAACTTGGGTGTATCATGTGACACCAGAGGCAAAGTGTCATGGAAACATGGACAATACATACAGTATTTTTCTTTTGGGAAAATTATATATTCAATGCCAAGGTAAGGTTATTATTGCTTTGGAGTGGAGCTTTGACTCCCGTAGTGCACTGGCTTTGCTTGTGATGTGGGTACACATGTATCAAATACGTCTTGCAATGGCCTTATCAGTGTGTGCTAGCCAGCGTCTTGGTGAGGTGTACTTTTACCAACTGATGAGCCCAATGGTACACCGGGGCGAAACGCTGGCAATTTGTTGAGTTATGCCGGAACATTTATCACATTTTGTGTTTAAATATATAATGGCTCAACGGACATCATTTACAGTATTTTTCTTTTGGGAAAATTATATAACACTTTTCATGCCCACCTTGCAAGAAAGTTATTCTGAAATTATTTTGGGGACTACAATGGCATGCTTCTGGTTGATTTTCTCACTTACAGTGAACGCTACGAGTTACTATAACACACTTACCATACAGATGCTTCTTCAACATGATTTAAGAGATCACAAATTTCTTCCATTCCATTCCAGCATCGATGCTACACTGGAACAAGTACTTAGACAAGACTAGTGACTACAGTATGTTGAGTAGTAATGCTTATCAGTGTTTATCTGTTTGTTTTATACTAAGTAGAGATATAAAGATAAAGTCCCCGATTCTTGGATGTTACGGGTAAACTCGAGAACCACTGGATGGATGTTGATGCGGTTTTCACCATTCTGTAAAGGATATCTCGAGGATGATTTCTGTAGAAAATTATTTATTTATGACCAAAGGAAGACGAGTAGTAAAGATTTCAGTGGAAAAGTAAAAAAAAAACACACTGGCGTCCGTAGGCTTTTTAAGCTTACGCTAGGCAAACCGTTAAAAATATCTATATACTATGAGTGTAAGAATTGTTCAGCATGAAAAGTTCTACAAAAAAAGCCCGGGAGAGCATATCTCTATCTTCAGTACATCGCCTATAGGTTTTTTTACGTTTTCATTTCTTCCAACCATCTCCATTCAGTTACTGAGGTGACAGTTTACGAGCTAGCTAGGGGCGAGTCTTATCACCCCAGTTACAGCTTAGCTAGCGGACGAGCTTATCGCCCCAGATACAGCCAGCAGCAAACTGTCGATTCTTGTTGAGTTAAAAACTTTGGACAAGAGTGGATGTGTTTGGAGTTTCCCTGGAAGTGCAACTCGGCTTTTCTTCATTTCGCCTGTGAACTTTTCGTTCCGCAAAATTCACAGTCAAGTTAAGATTGGACGGAAGGGGGATTTGTGTTTCATGCACCTCGCCATTCTTAAATTACGTCTGACAAGAATTTGTTGCACATGCATCTCCATGATAATATAATTAATAGTCCAGTAGCTTGCCACGGTGGGTGAGTGGTTATAGTGTCGGACTACCAACCCCAAGATTGCAGAACCTGCTCCTGGCCATGCTAAGTGATTTTTGAAAGGCGACAAAAATCACGACACTCATGTCATGCGTTGTTGGCATGTTAAAGAACCCATTTGAATTCAGTAGGCCGTGTTCAATGGCAAAAATAATCTCGGGATTTTCCGCCAACACAAAGTTCCTCCATTCTCTACTTGAAAGCGCTGTAGTGTCAAGGAGTTGAGATATCTAACCTCCTTGACTTTCATAGCGTTCAAAGGAACGACGAAATTCGACATGCAAGCTACCCTCTGGGTGTCAATTAACAAAGCTTGCACCAGGCACCCGAGGCCATACAATATTATTATTATTATTATTATTGTTATTATTATTATTAATAGTCCAGTCAGTGATTGTAACCCATCATGCCGGGACGTAAAACGGATATTGGTCGTTATTCATTGACATTGGAAAAAAAAGTGCGTATCACGTAATGCATTCATAACTGTTCCCGGGCGAAGCCGGTTCGGGTTGCTAGTCAACTTATAAATTAGTTTCTCCTTGTTACCTTAAATTTTTAATGCTCCTTTGTACAGTGTGTTTCACTTGAATACACAACAGGCATGTGGGTTGCCTACCACCTGCAATAGAGCCGCGAGAAGTTCTTGCTCGCTAATTCGTCTATCTCGGGGATAAAAAAATGCATCGGTCAAATCAAAATGTAACAAGAATGAGTTGGACAGCCATTTTTTAACCTTCCATGTAATTCTTTTTTTCAATTTAACGGCAGAGTGGCCCTAGAAATTACATAGATTTGATTTAATTAAGAGTTACTACCAGAAAAAACGTGGCATACTAATACTTTACTGCTTGATATAACCATTAAAAAAATTAACAGTGTTCGTAAAAGAAAAGAAGACAAACTCTTGAGCAATTTTTAGTAAGAACATAGTTATTTGCCTGACAATGGGCCAATAAGAAAGAGAAAATCGAGTCAGGCTCGAGCTTCGAACCCCGGACCATAGGCTCTGCAGTCTCTCGGGCTAGCGTCTGAGCCACTGTGACAGTCTTTGAAACGAAAGGACAGTACAGACCAAGGCACAGGGACCAGAGATAGATGAATTAGCGAGCAAGAACTTCTCGTGGCTCTATTGCAGGTGGTAGGCAACCCACATGCCTGTTGTGTATTCAAGTGAAACACACTGTACTTGTCATGTAATTGCAAGGAGCAGAACAACAAGGAAGCTACTTCGCAGGTGATACATGTATATACATTACAAGAGATTTTTTTATTGTATGGCCTCGGGTGCCTGGTGCAAGCTTTGTAATTTGACACCCAAGGGGTAGCTTGCATGTCGAATTTCGTTGTTCCTTGACTATGAAAGTAAGGAGGTTAGATGTTAGATATCTAAGCTCCTTGAACACTACAGCGCTTTCTAGTAGAGAAATAAGGAACTTTGTGTTGGTGGAAACTCCCGAGATTAATTTTTCCATTATGAACTCGGCCTACTGAATTCAAATGGGTTCTTTGACATGCCAACATCGTATGACATGCGTATCGTATTTTTGCCGCCTTTCAAAAATCACTTACCACGGCCAGGAGCGAACCTGCAATCTTGGGGTTAGTAAAGCGACACGATATCCACTCGCCCACCGTGGCAAGCTTTACAAGAGATGCTTTTATTTTTCAAACTGCCTTGAATCTGACCGCTATGCTCTCAGGTTATTTTTATGAAAGTGTTGGATGTGACTGTTTGTACCCACAGCAGTTAATCCTGGAAGGTCCCGAATTGTGTGTTGTGAAACGTTTGAAGCAAGATCTACCATTGAAGCAAGATCTACCTGACGACACCTCCCATTTGTCTACTGGCTCGGTGTTGGTCATCATGCTCTTTGTGTTCTCAAGCCTCTACTTAGTGGGTGGAGCACTCACTCTGAAGCTGCTGCGTGGTGCCGAGGGCAGAGAGATGATCCCGAACTATGACTTCTGGGTCAGTCTGCCAGAACTAGTCAAGGTAGGTGTGATGTCTGGCACAGGGGCGCATAGTAAAATTATTGCGAGTGTTCTCTCAGCGTAAGAATATAATGGTAGAATCAAGTTAAATATATTTGATATATGAAAAAACATACTTGTAGACATAGATTTAATAGCCTAAGTGTAAAGGATCTGATGATGATCGAAAGTGTATTTTATTAATCTCATGTACATTTATTTCAGGTTTTCAATTGGGTACAATCTTGTTGACCAACTGGAAAAACATTAAATTTTGATATTTTACCTATTGACTTATTTCTAAATTCCTTAGTAGGAAAAAAATGCTTAGGCTAATTCAAGTTTAAACAGGAAGTTTATGTGCTACTTTTCTGTTTTCAGGAAGGATTCCTCTTCACCTTCAATGGCTGCAAGAATTCTCAAGCCTATGATAGGATCTAACTGTTCTTTGCTCATTGTCTGTCTTCCGTAGTATGTGTTCGAGTAACTTCCTTCCCATGAGATTATATTTAATGTTGTAAGAAATGCTTTTGATGTATAGTAGAACCTCTCAGATCCAAAATTTATATTTAATCCAAACATGTGGAGATGAATCTCGCTAGATTGGAATCATTCTTTAAAAAGTCATAGAAATTGTTACAAGAGATAAGTACTGTGGTATTCAAAAACTTTTGTCGATGAATAATAATTTTCTTTCTACTTCATACCTCCAATACATTTGGTATTATCCATGCTAATAGCCATTACTAGAGCTCCATATTTTACAGTATATTAGCTTGCCACTGTGGGTGAGTGGTCAACATGTCGGTCTACTAACCCCAAGCTTGCAGGTTCGCTCCTGGCCGTGGTAAGTGTTTTTTTTTTAATGGCGGCAAAAATTATGACACCATGTCGTACGATGTTGGCGTGTCAAAGAACCCATTTGAATTCAGTAGGCCGTGTTTACAATGGCAAAATTAATCTCGGGATTATCCGCCAACACAAAGTTCCTCATTTCTCTACTAGAAAGCGCTATAGTGTTCAAGGAGCTTAGATATCTAACCTCTTGGACTTTCATAGTGCTTCAAGGAACAACGAAATTCGACATGCAAGCCACCCTCTGGGTGTCAAATAACAAAGCTTGCACCCGGCACCCGAGGCCATATGATATTATTATTATTACTATTATTATATTTCATATTATGAAAGGATTCAAAAATGACATCCTTCATGATGACTGGCTGCATTCCCATCAAGTAGATTCTTGAGGATAATATCCCCTCAAACGCTGTGCAGCTCTTGTCATGCATGTTGCTTGGATACTAACTTGGCAAAAAGAAGCTATTGATTTCATGGGTCACTTCCGTATTTTTCTATTACTTGACTGAAAGAGGGATAACTTCCCCTTCGTGGATAAACTTTGCTCCATATTTTAACTGTCATAATGTTGCTATCAACAACTCAACTGTTTACTCTAATAGATTAACTTTTAATAAATATGGGCAATTTTTAGCCTTGTCATCAAATCAAACTATAATGGACTATAATGATCCTTTTATATATTATTTAAAACATCTGTGCAAATAATTACCAGCACCCATTTTGCTACCTGACAACTAACTATAATACTCAATCGTTTTCTTTACTTCAAAATTTTCAATGCCGTTCAATTTTAAACGGCAATAAGAAGTTGATAAATTAATATATTTCTTTGTCTTAATAAAAGTTTGAAGAAAATGGAAGTATTTTTAAATGAAGTATAATTATTTATTTGTACAGATCAAACTAATTCCTTTCATTTTGTACATCACATCATATCATGGGTCAAGTCAAACCTAAATCTATCCCTGATTATTCAGTTTACGCCATATGATTGAATACTGCTGGACTAGTAAATTTAAATTTCCTGCCAGATTCATGCTTTACTTATGATTAATTACAGTGTTTAGATGAAGAGTTGGTCTATACAGAGTTGTATTCTTCAGTTATAGTCAAAAGAATTGTGGATCGTCGGAACATTTGCTCATTGAATCAGGTTGGCATGCCATTTGGTGTGGATAAGCAAGGTTCTGCAATATTTTTGAAAGTGGTAAGGGAGATGTTGTGGCAATAAATTATTGAGTTTAGTGAAAGTGCCACAGATTGTAAACAATATTGTTAATTATTTTTGAATCTAAATTGTACAATGATTAGAAGTTATTTGGACAATAACACCTTATAAGCTAGAATAGATATAAATACAGTTAAGCTAAGAAATATTAATGCAACTGGGTCCATTGATTCTCTCTAACTGGTGCGTTGAACATTACACTATAGTGACTGTACATGGTAATGCCCCTTCCAATGACTTCCTCACAGCACTTGTGTCTGGCACAAATTCATAGCATGCTCCTGGAATTGGTCAAGACATTCGATCATCAGTTTCTTTTCTCTGTTAACTTTTTCAAATAAATAAAAGTGCTGGAATTGAGATACCATAGTGTAATGGTCAGCACACAAGATCTATAGAATCTGGGGACCCAAGTACATTATCAGCTTATCCATTTACAATATGCAGACCTGCCAACATCTGTGGATGATCCATAGTTTCTGCAGGTTTTTATTTTCTGTCTGGATTCGTGGTGAAGTGTATAGGCCGCCAAAGGGTCTCTGGTTCAATTCCCAGCTAGGTCGTGTGATTTTAACTTTGGGTGGTTAATTCCTCTGTCTCGGATGCCAGGTGTTTGTTACATCATCTTCAACATTTATTTCATCCTCATTATGGCGCATAGGTCACCCGTGGGCTTCAATTTGAAAGATCTACACCAAGCCTCTTCAAAGGTAACATATATTTTTTTAATATAATTTTTAATAGTCGTTATGGACAGAGATGGAAATACACTGTATAACCAAAAAAAAAAAACACAACGCACCAGGAAAGAATTGTCTGATGGCGATAAAAATCGGTGGATGTGAGGAACAGACATAGAACAACAAACGATCAAAAGTGCAGAATAATCGAATGATTTATTGGTCAGTTGAGCGCTACAAAGTGAGGACGTCAATAAGGTGTTGTCCACCCCTGGCCTGGATGCAAGCTGTCACTCGACGTGGCATGGACTGATAAAGTTCCCGGATGGTGTCCTGCTGAATTTCGTGCCAAATGGTCTCCAACTGTTGGGCTACATCGGCGACATTCCGGGATGTTCGCAATCGCCTTCCCATGAGGTCCCAAATGTGCTCTATGGGAGAGAGATCAGGCGACCGAGCTAGCCAAGGAAGGATAGGGCAAGCTTGAAGACAGTCCATAGCAACACGTGCCGTGTGCGGCCGGGCATTATCCTGTTGGAAAGTAAGGCCTGGATGTCGCTGAAGGAACGGTAACACAACCGGCCGTAGAATGTTGTCAACATACCGCTGTGCTGTCGGTGTGCCAGGAATGACTACCAGAGGGGTCTGGCTATCAAAGGAGATGGCACCCCAGACCATCACCTGCTGTTGTGGGGCTGTGTGGCGTGCGAGTCAGGACAGGATCCCCACGCTGGCCTGGACGTCTCCAACATGTCTGAGGTTGTCAGGGCACTGTTGGAAACGGGACTCATCACTAAAGACTATATGTCCCTAGTGAGCGCAGTTCCAAGTCGCTCGAGCGCAGCACCACTGTAATCTGACTTGACGGTGAACAGGCGTGAGTGGTAAGCGGCGTAACGGGCGGCGCGAGCGCAAATTCCTGTCGCTCAGGCGTCTGTTGTTGGTCATGGTGGACACGTGTGCGGGTCACACGCTGGATCGTTGATAACGATGACTCTGGTGCTGTGACAGCTGTTCTGACAATCGCTCTGTCTGCCCGTGCTGTTGTGGCCCTCGGTCGACCACTGCCGTCCTGACTCTGATGTCTGCCGTTGCTGACCCACGCTTGCCAGCATCGTCTGATCGCCGCATCACTTCGACCCAAATGTCCAGCGACAGCTCGATTCGACCAACTAGCTTCTTTCAATCCGATCGCACGACCTCTTTCAAACTCATGACATCTGCTCGTAATGAGCACGAATCCTTCGGCGTAGCATTCTTACAGCCGACGTTCAGATATCACAGTCAAATGCAACAGCTACTTTGAGCATATGCTTCAGAATCACGCCTTATATACACCTGATGCATGCGCAGTTCGGATGCGCGGGAGCTCCCGCTATTCATTCATTGGACACGAAGCTTTAATCAGTTGCATGTTCGGTCCGAATGTCTTCTCATACGTAATTTCCTTACAATCGGACAATGCCTTCCCGATGCATTTTTTTGTTGTTGTTATACATTGTAGTATAATAATCTGTATGTGGTGTTATTTATTTCTCCAAGGAAGGTCGATATTAGTGTATCAAATACCAATGAGTAGTGTAGAAAATAAAAAGTGGGTTTTGTTATTTTTAAAGAAAAATCATCAATTGAATGAACACTTTATGAATTCTCTGCATGTGCTCGATTAACACGCAAGGTTTAATGAACGCATTCAGATGGAAATCTCGAGTATTGTTGGCAGTTATCGAACTATGGTCTCTGTCGAACAATAGTGATTTGTTAATTAATTATTATTTAGGTAACAGAAGCCGATCTGGATATTCCAGGGTCTTCATCCTAAGTGTACACTACGATCTTAGTGGTTTATTATGATGGACGTTATTACAATACAAAGGAATCATTGGCACAAATTTAGAATGAAATACAATTTTAATGCTCAACAACCCTTGTTTTAAGAGGAATTAATGACTATTGTAGGTAATCCATAACTTTGTTCAACAATGTCCCCTACCTTAAAAGAAATCCTTCATCGGTATTGTGGATGAGCTTACTCAAAATGTTGGCAGCTCTGAATTTCTATTACGATAGTTTCTAAGTTTTACTTCCAGTGACTGTACTGTATGTCTGTCTACTCCTCATGATTCCCATATCAATGGGGATGGGGGTGAGATGTGATGAATTCCTATGTGGCAGGTGTTTATTTCTTATGGGCGGGTGCCCTTCGTGATGCACACCTCATGAGAGATGAAATGAATGAGTGTGAATGAAACAAGGCAAGGAACTGAAAGGAAGTGGCCATGGCCTATTAGAAGGCATTGTCCTGGTATTGCCTGGATTTGAAAGTGGGAAACCTCGGAAAACCATTTCAAGGACTGCCGACAGTTGGGATCAGACCCACTCGTCTACAGAGGTTGCAGATAGCTCAGCCTACGGGCTAACGCTGTGTCTTAGTGAGTATAGCGGTGCGTTTCAACAGCTCGGCTAAGCTTAATAGGAGTTCATTCCATCACAGTGAAAGGCTATTGGACGTGAGTTATATCCTTCACGCTCGACTGTACCTCTCAACCAAGCAGGCTGACAGCATGACACAAGTAAACAAAAAATAGTTTCCACCCTGGCCACCGGCAATCGTATCTTGAGAGGCTAATGTACTCGGTGGTTGAAGTAGTCTTAGTTTAGGCTCTGTAAAGCTTGGAAAGTTTGTGCAGAAATGTTTTGTTTGAATTTTCAACCAGCCGATGGACTGACAGGATTGCATTGTACGGATCAATGAGCATAACCCAGTACATTTTTATTGTTCTGTCTGGGCATTCTTTTCTGATTTTGGAGATGAGCAGTGTTTCCATTTCGGATCCAGAGCCACCTTCAAAGGAATGTATAACCTGGAATGGTTAACAGTTGCAGTTATCTCATTCCTTATGGATTACCTTGAAAACAGCCTCTACTTCCTCTGTATAATGCTGTTTCATCCAATGGTTTGTCCAAAGACAAGAAAGCTGTTTATAATAACCGCATCTCACAGTATACATAGTGCTTAGTTCCAGGTCAAACAGGGTGGCTTGAGGGACATACTGCCTGCCAAAAGAAGATGAAACAACCTATGCTTTGTTGTAGTATTTGTTAATCCTTTAAAGTTACTGGTCTGAGGTTCCCACTTGCTTCATTGTATTGATCCCAATAATTTTGCCAGAAAGTATTTCCCAAACCTTTTAACGTTGATTTAACCCCCTTAGCGTGTACGGTGCGCCCATTAGCCTGCTACGTTCACAGCGTGTACGGCGCAATGGTGCGCCGTCGAATTTGAATCGCCCGCTATGTGGACTTCGTAATAGTTAATTATTTGGTCGTAAGAGGCAACTTTTGGCTACACTTCGAGCTACTTATTATTGCCAGGAGGTGTCGCATATCTTCACAGTCATTTATTTTTCAGATCTCTGCACACGTGTTCCCGCTTTTGCGGACTGTGAGTTTGCTTGTAAACATGGCAGGTCCTGGCACAGTTATTGATGACAAAGAAATAGCTAATTTGCTCGATAATAGTGCCAACGAAAGTGATTCAGAGTGTGACAGCGATATAGAGGATGAGTTCGCTATAACTTCCAGTGCAGATAGTGACGCTGACGATGTAATTCGTGATAGAACGCCAAGAAATACGAACACATTTGGTGACTGTGATATTGTCCCAGTATTGACGTGCCGCTGACCAGGGATAATCAGGTTATTGAAAGTGTATAATATTATGTGATATGTTGATATTGTGTGTGTTTTTTGAAAACTTTTGCCAGTGCGTTTGGAAATTATAGCGAACTGCATATGATACCGCGCTTACCATTGGGAGTAGGCTAGAAATAATGCACGTTGTGAGTGCAGCCCAGAGTTTCACAATATCACTCTTGAGGGGTTAATGTCTGCATGAGCCATTTGTGAGCCGGCCCCGTAGTGTTGGGGTAGAGCCTCTGCCTCGCACCTGGAGGCCCCAGGTTCGATTCCCGGCTCTGTCAGGGATTTTAGAAACTAACGTGAGGGCTGGAACGGGGTGCACAGCCTCGCGAGGACAATTGAGTAGCTGTCTGACAGTGAGTAGTCGTAGAGTCCAAGATTAACAGCCGAGGGGATCTGACGCACGGCATCCCATAATCTGCAGGCCAAACGCTGGGCAGTGGTCGCTTGGTAAGCCTAGGCTATTCATGGGCTGTAGTGCCACGGGGTTTGGGGTTATAACCCATTTGATGTACATGATTTTCTATGGTTTCCCATTTAGACTCCAGGCAAAATTGGGATTTTTTTTCTCAGAGTTCATGGTTACTTTCTTTCCACTCCTAGCCCAATTTGATCACATATTCGCACACTAGTAACACAGGCAAACCTAAAAATATGTTAATTGTAGGGGTTACGGTAGTAAGAAAGTTGTGCCTACATTGAAAAATAAAACATCCCAGCCTTAGCCTGGGATTGAAATAAGAAGCCAGAGGAAATAATTTGAAGGGCAAAGAGCACAAAGTACGTAGCCCAGTTAATAAAGAGGAAAACGAGGAGCTTTTGATGGATTTCGAGCATTCTGTCATTAAGTTTAACAATAAACTGAAACTTTTTGTTGCGTTAGCAATTTACCAACATTTGCAAGGTAAACAAAGCTGCGCAAGTACTGCCTACTACGCTGCACTTCTTGAGTAGATAGTTTGCCTAACCATGCAGTTAATGCAGAGTAAATATAGGTCAGTGTGCAGCTGCCTGGAAGACTGCACGTGCCGTCATTATTCTAAGCTCCCACCTGTTGCCATACTCCTGACTGGTACTGTTTCAGAACAAATAACATTGGCCACAGAGATTAGAAACAAACAAATTAATTTTGTCACCAATGAATGCATAAGCCACAGCCCCTTTCCCCAAATGATGTCATAGATCTGCTATGGGGGAAGCGAATGATGGAGACACATGGACAAATGGCAACTTGAACTAATGTTCATTTCGATTGAGAATTTCTTCTCAGCCATGGTAGGACATTAACCCAATTTTGATCAGTTACAATTAAATTAAAATAAATTACAGTTCACAATTAAATTTGCCAGAGAGTCAATCGCGATAATTTTAGAGTCGTGTGAGATTCCCAGTGCTATGAGCAGGAGAGGTGAGGGGGAGGGGAGGAGGGCAAGAATAGCCACTTATCACCACTTCTCTGAATTTGGAGCTTCCCTTAGAGTTATTTATTTGCATTTGTTGCTGACCAACTTCAAGGTTATTTTTACAATAAAAATGCATTTGTATATAGGCCTTTAATTGGTTTAAATGACAAAACTATCAAATTGTGGCAACTATATTTTTCTGAGTTTTTGCCACCCCACCACCACCACCACCACCACCACCACCACCACCACCACCACCACCACCACTCCTAAAGAAAAGATAAGTTGCCACCTTGTTGCTCATTGATTTGCAAAATCCAAGTTAAGAAGGGGAAAATATTCACATAAATCTTCAGCACTTCCTCAAATGCAGGCATATTGTGTAACTGGTATGAAAAGTGTGCTGTTTTGAGATCATTTTCTCTATAATTGATTTATTTAACTTCTTGTTGGAGGCATGGTACTGCAGCTGCCAGGCTACTTGCTTCTCACCAAGTCAGATCAAGTTCAATTCCTCATTAATGCTTGTGTAATTGCCTAGGTGAAATGTCATGTCCAGTGGTTTGGTTTCCTTATGACACTGGAGGTCCTGTGGCTTTTGATAGTGAAGTTCAAAGCCTCATAAAACTACAAGCTTGCTTTCATTTCTTTTTGTAGTATTCTATATGGTAGACTATTGAGCCTCCGTGGCTTAGGCGGCAGCACGCCGGCCTCTCACCGCTGGGTCCGTGGTTCAAATCCCGGTCACTCCATGTGAGATCTGTGCTGGACAAAACGGAGGCAGACAGGGTTTTCTCCGGGTACTCCGGTTTTCCCTGTCACAATTTCATTCCAGCAACACTCTCCACTATCATTTCATTTCATCTGTCATTCATTTAATCATTGCCCCAGAGGAGTGCGACAGGCTTCGGCAGCTGGCACACTTCATATCCTCGCCGCTAGATGGGGGCTTCATTCATTCCATTCCTGACCCGGTCGGAGACTGGAAGCAGGCTGTGGATTTTCATTTTCTATATGGTAGACTATCAAAAATACTGTACCCCTGCAGGTCAGGATGCTGATTGAGATGGCTGGCCTAGGCACTGTTCACTGACATAGAATCGCGCTCACTCGCTCTATAAATTACCCAAGGGCTGTCTTGTTCTAATGACTTAATAATATTTTTGTATCAGGGAGAGGGCTATTTTCCTAAATGTTGACAATGGTCTACTCTTTATGTGCTGACCATTAGCATTAATGAATTAGGCTCAATGCTGATGTCAATGAGTACCCACAAGCTAAGAATGGATTCCTGTTAAACTTCGTTTTGATAAATATTGAGATGGAGGTGAACTCTAGTCAGGTCATTGACACTGCACTGAATAAGCTGTCTTATGACCAAGTGCCACAATTTAGAAAAAAATCTGTGTAAATTATAACAAGAATTAATTGTGAACAGTACAACTCCAATCATTAGGGATTAGAGCATGACATGAATCAAATAATGTTTTGGTAAGGGTCCACATTGACATGATGATAATGGCAAACATTTTAAATTAAATTGGTACATCTGTTCAATATAACTTTAAAAGAAAATGTATATACTGTAGTTAATTTTACAAGTTTCAAACTAACACAAGTTCATCAGCAAGTATATGTTAGCCACCTGTTTTCATACATATTACTCGTTTGAGTTTGGATTGCTGTTGGCCATGTTACGAACTAAGCATTGTTTACAGTCGAGTTGAGCTTGCATTCGTGTATTGATCCTCCCTCTATCACTCTAGCCAAGAAACACTAGCGCAGCCAATGTCAGTGGCACTCGTGTCTCAAACACGTAATACTTCTAATCTCATAACAATAAGACCTTTTTGAGCATCATTTGTTCTTTATCATAAGTTGAGTTCAGTTTAGTTTATCTGCCTAATGGCAGGTTTACTCAGGGTCTTTCTATCCATAGTATCCAGTCTTTTGCATAACGTTTCATTTTGCTATCAATGACAAATGTATTTGCATTCTATTTAGGTCGTAAGATTTATCAATCTTTGCTATCAGTCAGCTGAAACCTTCTTCTTCTTCTCTGATTTTACCATTTACTGTCCCTTCCAATGCTCTTGTCTCCAAACTATTTCCTCTCTTGCAATGTCCAATCCAATTTATTTTATTTTTCGTATCTTTTTCAATATCTTTCATTAATGAGTGTTCTCATTAAATTTCCAAGATTCGTCAAGATTTTCCCGTGGTTTGACTACTTCTACGCGAGTGTTTAACCTCAATTTTTGTGTGTTTTATCTTCAAGGCTTTTCAAGACAGACTTCACCTGTTCATCAGAACAGTGTGGGGTGGTTTGTTTTTTAGTTTTGCTTGCTATTTTTAACATTAATTTGCTGATGAAGAACTAATGTTTGTTTGTTCAAAATGTGTACAAATAACCAAAATATAACCTCGTTTCCAAATTGTATTAACCAGGCAGACCAATTCAATTAAAATTTTTGCCATGATTCGGATATGCAGAAAACCGGATAACTGGGTCAGAAATGAAAACCAGTGTAGCAATATGTTTCTGATATATTGTGAAAGTGCTGTATGTTAGTGTGTATATTAATATACCATAATGAACCTAAAGTTGCAAATATGTCAACACAGAACATATTTTTAAATGGACACTCATAAGATGAAACATTGAAAAGAACTCTTCACATCACACTACAGAACAAAACTATTGTACTCCAAAACAAAGTTTTTATATAAACCCCTTTAACAAAGTTAGTTGCTTTTAGACAGGTAAACCTTTGCTTGCTGCTGTGTCTCATAGGCATTTGATGACAAGAAGTTGCACAGGGTTGCATTCAGTTTGTTGTTCCATCTACTTGACAACATTTGGAAATAAAATTAATATTCCTGAAAATTGATCCAGATAATTGCGGATCCATATATTTATCGTTTAGATGATTGGAGTTCTATTGTATGTACTGTAGTCATCTGTGCCACAGAATGAAATGCTGCCTTGCAGTAATGTGTTGTTAATATTGTTGTTAGTTTTTTAATATTTTAGTTAATAAGTTTCTTTTTCTTTAATCTTCCAACTTACCATCTGTTTATTATATTCTGTAGTTAGTTTCATGATTGTTTCTAATTTTTAATTGATTTTGATGTGGTTTTTTTTTCTGTATTTTTTATTTTCTTGAATTTAATAAATAAAAGGGCAAAATACAGGCGCCATAAGCTGGAAAGGGAAGAATATAAATGTAGAGAGACTTATGATAACTTACTTGAAAACAGCACAAACCCAGGTACAGCTCACTGTCTTTTTCTTCCTCTAATCCTGATAATGAAATATTATAGTGATGTCCTGTTCTACAATTTGAGTGTCTATCATGTATTTGCTCCCCCAAGTCACACCTCTCTATTTTTCTTCCTTCAGCTTGATAACGTCCTCTTGATTTTACATATTTCAGTTATGTTTTTTTATATATTATTTTTAACAAACACCTTAAAATCCATTGTGTATAAAATGTACAAGTATAGGATAGCATATTTTCGCTCTAGTTAAATTTATTTACTCCTGATGAAGCCAGTCATGTGAGAACAAAACATGAGGGATTTGATATATTTTATACAAGAAATATGTACAGGGTATAGGGTGTTCAAAAATTTTCTTCCTAGGCTTACTTCATGTCATTCCTAGATGACAGTGAAGTTTTAAATGTAAGTAATGCTCAGTTGTTTGTGTATTTACCTGGTATATTGCATATTTCTCAATTACTACCTAGTTGCACCAGTGGTAAAATATCTGTCTCATGATTCCAAGATGATGAGTTCAAACCTGGTCAAGAAGTCACCCAGTTAGAGGTCTCTGATTTTCTGCTAGATGCCAGAGAAAACTTTTTTCAAAACTTGTAGGTAACTTTAAAATGTTATTATTGTTGTAATTGTTGTCGTTAATTGCATGACATGTACTCTTTATGGATGTTATGCCCTGTAATAAATAGGGAGTAGATTTATATGTTCCACTGCAATTTGATAGATATGTTAATTAATAAATTTTTGGTTGTGATATTTATCCTTAGTTTGCACTCTACTTACAGGAGATTATTCCTTCACTTCTTAGTTTGGACATATTTGGCTTTTAGAATTGAGCATAAATTATATAAGTTATAATACTCGTACGTTGTATGTCCATAAAGTAAGTACCATTTGGTAACAAAAACAAAACTACTACAGATACAAACTATTTATTATAAAACAAAAGTACAAATCGTAAACTATCTTTCCACATAGCTTCCACCATATTCGAGGCTTTAGTCATACCGCGCCACAAGGTTTTGTATGCCTTCTTCATAAAATGTTGGCACCTGTATTGTCAAGTTACATGAAAAAGTGATCTTGAAATGTGTGGAAAGTTTGTAGAAAGGTTTTCCTTGATTATGCATTCTTCAACTGCACAAACCAAGTCTTCATTAACCAATGATGGACACGCACTTCGTTCGACATCGTACACTTGATCACGTCCTTCATGGAACTGTCAGACCCATCTGCTTACCATTGAATCACTCATCGCATTTTCTCAGTGTACCTCGCGAATCGGTCGATGAATGTCGACTTGTTAGTGTTCTTCGCATTCAGAAAATGAATGACAGATCTAATCGCACAAGTGGCGGGATTTTCAATCAACTTTGCCATTCTAACCAAACACTATAAAGCGTAAACTACAGACAGCGATCTCAAAATGACATCTCCTTGACTCAGAGCAACTACCACGCATTAGCTGAACTGAGATTGCCACGTAAAAAGATGGAACTTACTTTCTGGACATGCCTTCTATTTTAATACCATACATGAGAAAACCATTACATTTTGTATGTACAATTAGTCAAAGAATGAGTGCACTCCCATTACTTAATTTAACAAATTAAAGAAGGTTAATGTGAACTTTAATTCTTACCTTTTGTCATACATTGCCCAGTCGAACAGTTTTCAGGAGCACACAAACCAATCGAAATGGACAGCTAGGAACTTATAAAACACTAAACTCTTTCTTGAGCAACTGTACATTTGTGCAACTTAAATTAAAATGTTTTGTTTTATATAATACGTTCTGTTTGAAAATGATCTGAAGGATGTTGCAATCTAACCTATTGATGCATATAAATCTACTTGCCTTGTAATATGCATATTAAACATAGAAATATGTTCTAGTAAATGTTAATGCAGGGTGCCTACTGGAAGTATTGGAATTGTTCTAGAAATTGTAATACCATACTGACAAATGTGATTAACTATCTATAAAATAATTAAGTTTCATTTGCATTCATTTTCATTTGAGACTATTTTGCTTTTCAGTGTCCAGTCTAGTCTGCAAGCCTCCATTTGTGAACAGGTCGCCTCCATGTTCCCCTATTAGCAGTTAACACTCCAGCCTCTTCTGCTTCTAAATCTCTCACTTTGAAATCATTAACACTGAATCTAACCATCGCCTCCTAGATCTACCTCTGCTTATTTTATCCTCTACAGCAATACTCATTAACCTCTTAGGTAATTCTCTCCTCCCCTATTCTCATCACATGACCCAACCTTTAGAGTCAGCTTATGCAAACAGTTTCATCTAGCAAGTTCATTTCTGACTTGGCCTTAATCTCTTCATTATGAGTACCTTTCTGCCATTGCTCCCATCTATTTGTCCCACCAATCATTTGCGCTACTTACATATTAATTACCTCTAGTTCATGCATCAGATATGCTGAATCTACCCAGCTCTCACTTCCGTACAGCAAGGTCGATCTAAATACTGAGTGATGTAGGGGGAGTTTCATCGCTACATTAACTTATTTCTTACCCAATACTATAGATCACAACTGAGAACTCACTGCATCTCTTTCTCCATACTACCATCCTGAGAGAATACACAGCCTAAGTACTTAAAATGGTCCACCTGCTTATTTACAGTAGTTCCTCCTAAATCACTTAATTTTAAGTTATTTGGTATTATTAAGCCTATCCTACAAGGACATAACGTAAAGTTCTGAGACTACTTTGATTAAAATAAAAGCAATGCAGGGCTAACCTCTTGGTGTCAGGATGCCAAGTGGCATTATTCTGTCAACTTTGAGAGCGGTGTGATACAGGATTTTGTGACCGTGTGTGTACATTCAGTTATAATGTTAGTAAGAACCATAATCTTGAGCAGAAAGCCAACACCAAAAGCATCAAATCTAGAAAGGAGACTTTTAATATTATAATCCATTAGGTTTGTGGATTTGATGCAGTGAACCATTGGTGGTGTTTTGAGTGGCACTCGCACTCGGGACCAGCAGTCGAAAAGAGATCAAGGAAACCCTCCATGGACATAAATTGTGAACAGAATTGTGCATCATAAATTCCACCACGAGGGTAAGATCATCAATGTCAGGCTTTACATTCTGAAGTGTCTGAGTGAGGGCATTTGGATGCTCTGTTACCTCTTCATGATGGTGAATCTCAAAATGAAGAGTCTTTTTATCAAAACAGTTTTGCTGAAATTTGCAGTCCTTGATGAAATTGCGGCTGCATCTGCGGATGTTGGAAATGAATTCATGTGTAACACAGCTGTTTATATTGACAGAACACTACTGCTCAGCATACCGACTGCTAAAGGTTCGTAACATCATCTTGTTGATGGGCATGCTCTGAGGTTGCACGTATGTCCTGTCTAGGCATCACAAGTCCGTGATCTCAAAACTCTTAAAACCATGAAATATGTATTGAAAATCCTTAAAATATACACTCAGGATTCCTGAACTAATTACATTGAATTTTCCAGCCCATCATCTCTTTTATGTACCCATGGAATCCATTCAAAAACAATTCTTCTGGAAATTTCTCCCAGTATCTTGGATATATACACATCCACCGGCAATGTGCCCAACCTCTCGCCATGCATGTGCATGCTTCCAACTCAACTATCAGCTGAGCTTGCTCCTCCACTGGGTACACATGCACTTAGGACTTCAATTCTTGAAGTAATATATTGTTACGGCTGTGAGTTTGTGTCATCACTCGCCGCATGAGTCACAACTGCCGCAGGGCTGGGCTGTGCCCTGCCTCCTGTATTGCGCGCGCCTTATGCAACAGGGCTACTAAGACAAAGGGATAGTCCAGAATATTCGTGACTGGACCAGCGATGGAAACCTCGAGAAGCCGTGAATCCTGGATGGATCTAGAAGCATTTATTGAGTCACCGGCCTGCTATATAAGTGCGACCTGTCTAGCAGTTGTTGTTGTTGTGTTTTACGAGCTAGTGTGAGCGATTATTCTGAGCGACAGAAGTGTGGTGACTTGCGAAACCTCTAGTGGAGCGGGGAAGTGAGACTCCTACAGAGGAACTGTGTTTTGAGCGAGTGTGCTTACTTAGTGCGAAGAGAAGTGATTGTGCTGCATTGTGAAACAGTGAGTGACAGAGCTAGTGCAGCTATTTCCATCCAGCGTACGGGGCCACCTCATTACGAGGGATTAACTGTGGTCTTTTGACAAGTGAAAGGGGAAGTATTCTCGACTTGAGGAAACTGGAGTAAGGTAATAATTGCTATTTGCTGTTGAGTAGTGTATATTTCTGGCCACAATAAAGTTAATTATTTCTTTAAAGCAGTAATTGGTGTTGTGCTTCCTACCCACCGTAATCCAGTTAACAAAAGTGCCACTAGGGGGGTGGCACGTAACAACTGGTGTCAGAAGCCGGATTACGAACTCAAGCACAACACCTGACGGTCCTGGTTTCAAAACCCGAGCAGGTCATTTTCTCTAATTTTCCTGTGAGTGCATGCCCTTTACAAGACAAACAACTAAAATGGAGGAGAAATTGGCAGCATTGCTAGAAAAGTTAAATGGCATGGAAACCAAGATAGAAGACGGCCAGAAGAAGCTAGAAGACGGCCAGAAGAAGATGGAGGACGGCCAGAAGAAGTTAGCCGAGGACCTAACTGCCAAACTAGAAGACGGCCAAACGAAGATGGAAGACGGTCAAAATAAGCTAGCGGAGGACCTGAAGAGGATAGAGGACGGCCAGAAGAAGATGGAAGACGGTCAGAATAAGTTGACACAGGACCTGAAGAAATTAGAACTGGGTCTGCGTGAGGAAGTCACGGCAGTGGAAAAGAAGTTTGACGCCTTACAAGTGGAAGTTGCCGAGCTGCGCCAACGCCCGCTGATGGGGGTGGAGGAGAAATTCAACGCCTTACAAGTGGAAGTTGCCGAGCTGTGCCAACGCCCGCTGATGGGGGTGGAAGATAAATTCAACGCCTTACAAAAGGAAGTTGCCGAGCTGCGCCTACGCCCACCCACCGTTACACCGGGAATATCAGGAACGGGACATAGCAGAGTGACGCCCCCAACCTTCGACGGAAAGGTCCCGTGGAGCACCTACTTACGTCAGTTCGAGGCGGCCTGTTCCATAGATAACTGGAACAACACAGAAAAGGCTACAGCTCTCATTGTAGCGCTAAGAGGTGACGCCCTTAACGTCCTTCAGGCCATCCCGACTGGATCCCAGGACTACGCTTCCCTGATCGCCCATATGGAGTCCCGATATGGAGATAGCCATCTTCAGCAGGCCTATCAGAAGCAGCTCCGGACCCGGGTACAGAAGAACGCGGAAACCCTACAGGAGTTCGAGATGGACATCGCACGCCTCGTAAGGCTCGCCTACCCAACAGCGCCGGCCGACTTTCTGGAGCAGATAGCGACGCAGACTTTCACCGAAGGGCTACGGGACTCGGACACTCAACAGGCGCTGCGTCTCGCGCGCAATAAGACCCTGGCAGATGCGCTCAGCCACGCACTTGAGTTCGAGACGGCAAAACAGGCATCCAGAATGCACGCGCGGGTGCGTCAAGTGGACGTCGACGAACCAGTAAAAACCAACGAGACCAAGCCCCTGGCCGACGAATTAATGGAGGCGCTAAGCCGTTTCTTCAAGAATCACAGTACCACCAACAAAAACGTAGCTGAAGGACATCCGGAGAGGAGGCCCGGAAGAGGACTACCGACCTGCTGAACCTGCCGTAAGAGAGGCCACCTGAGCAAGGACTGCGGTGATCGCCGCCGCCGAGAGTATCCGACGGGAAATCAGTCGTCTGAAAACCGCGCGGCCCAGGGAAACGAGTATTAGCCAGCCTTGGGGGGCAAAGGTTGGCTTGTGACGGTCGTCAAGCCCCAGCAGTCCAAGTGCGTGTGACGAAGTTACGGAGGGACAATAGCAGCCTGATGGTCGACGGAGTCGTCAACGGAGTGAGCTGGCCCATGCTGATCGACACGGGAGCGTCGAGGACCATCGTCAATCCCACCGTGATCCCGAAGTGGAGAGTGCAACCCACACAAAGGAACCTCCAGCTAATAACCGCGACCGGAGAGACCGCACCGGTACATGGCGAAGCATCACTGGAGCTCGTCATTGGTCGACGGGTGGTGAAGCATCCAGTGCTTGTGGCTGACGTATCAAACGAAGTGATCATCGGACTGGACTTCCTGGACCAGAACAACATCATCTTGGACTTGAGTACCAACACTCTGCACTTCGGAGGTGAGGAACTTGCTTTGCAACCAGCACACGAGGCCGTCACCGCACGACGAGTAAGGCTGAGAGAGGACGTCATCGTTCCTGCCAGGACGGAGGTCAGCGCCGCCGTAATTGTCGACGGAACTTCTGAGGGAGTGGCGGCTGTCATCGAGCCAAAATATGAGGACATCCAGACAAAAGGATTGCTAGTTGCCAAGACCCTCATCAACACGACGCCTCGGCCGTACGTCCGCCTGTCCAACCTGAACGACTACGATATTACAGTTCACCGGGACACCAACCTAGGAGTCTGCGAGCCCGTTACCTGGATTGCCCGCATCACAGAAACGACGGACGGACACCTGCAGTCGGACAACCGAAGAAGACGCGCCCTGCCAGAAGAACTACAGAAGCTGTACCAAGGATGCCAGGACCATTTAGACGAAGAGCAATCACGCCAACTTCAGGACCTTCTACGCGAATTCCAGGATGTCTTCTCCGTGGGGAGCAAAGACTTCGGCAGGACAAGCTTGGTCCAGCACAGAATCGACGTTGGGGACAGCGCACCGATTAGGGCCCCATTCCGACGTGTCCCGCTCGCCAAGCAAGCCGAAGTCGACCGGATGGTAGAAGAAATGAAGGAGCAAGGGGTGATCGAGCCATCACACAGTCCTTGGAGTTCTCCGGTCGTGCTTGTGAAGAAGAAGGACGGTTCCACCAGGTTCTGCGTGGACTACAGGCGGGTGAACGACGTCACGAAGAAGGACAGCTACCCTCTACCCCGGATCGACGACACGCTGGACACCATATCAGGGTCAAGATGGTTCTCCACCTTGGATTTGAAGAGTGGCTACTGGCAGGTGGAGGTCCACCCTAAGCACCGCGAGAAAACTGCGTTCTCTGTGGGCGGCGGGCTCTGGCAGTTCACAGTCATGCCATTCGGTCTGTGCAACGCCCCTGTGACCTTCGAAAGGCTAATGGAGTCCATTCTGAGGGGACTACACTGGAAGACCTGCCTGGTATACCTAGACGACGTCATCGTTCTGGGGAGGAGCTTCGAGGAGCACTACAGCAACCTGAAGGAGATCTTGTTGAAGCTACGGGCTGCCCAGCTGAAGTTGAGCCCCAAGAAGTGTCAGCTCTTCCAGAAGCGGGTCCAGTACCTTGGGCATATCGTCTCCGAGGAAGGGGTGCGCGCCGACCCAGAGAAGACCGCAGCTGTGAGGGAGTGGCCAGTTCCGAAGGACAAGTCCCAACTACGAAGCTTCCTGGGACTCTGCACTTATTACCGTCGCTTCGTGAGAGGATTCGCCGACATCGCCAAACCTTTATATCGACTGACTGAGAAGGACCAACTCGTCACGTGGACAGCAGAATGCCACAGTGCCTTCGAACAACTCAAGCAGGCTCTGTGCACCGCGCCTATTCTGGCCTACCCCAGACCTGGAACAAGGTTCATCGTCGATACCGATGCCAGCGACTTTGGCATAGGTGGAATCCTGTCGCAAGTAGTGGATGGCGAGGAGAGAGTAGTGGCCTACTTCAGCAAGGCCTTCTCAAAGCCAGAAAGGAACTACTGCGTCACCAGGAAGGAGCTGCTCGCCATCGTGAAGACCATTGAACACTTCCACAAGTACCTGTACGGGCAAGAATTTCTCATCAGGACCGACCATGCATCCCTGCGGTGGCTCCTGAACTTCAAGCAGCCCGAGGGTCAACTCGCACGGTGGTTAGAGAGGCTTCAACAGTACAACTTTGAGATTCAGTACAGGAAAGGCCAGCTGCATTCTAATGCCGACGCCCTGTCACGAAGACCGTGCCCCGAAGACTGCACCTTCTGTGCCCGAAGGGAGGACAACACCGGGATACAGTACCGAAGGACTACCGTGGAACTTCAAGGGAGCTGGAGCCGCGAATCTTTCATGCGGGCACAAGCAGAAGATGATGACCTGGGACTGATAGCCGAATGGAAGGGGGCCTGTGTCCCCAGACCCGGGTGGAACATTGTGAGTGACTGCAGCCCAAAGTTTAAGTCCTACTGGGCGCAGTGGGACTCGCTGATTGCCAGGGATGGCCTCATCTGCCGCGCCTGGGAGAGCACCGACGGGAAGACATCTCGGGAACAAGTCGTCGTTCCAAAGGCTATGACGGAGGAAGTCCTGAAGGAAGTTCATGGAGGATCATCTGGTGGACACCTAGGGATAACGAAGACTCTGGAGAAGCTGAGAGAGCGGTTCTACTGGATCGGATGCCGAACAGACGTGGAGAACCACTGCGCGTGGTGCCACGATTGCGCAGCCAGCAAGGGCCCAGGACGAAGACGACGGGGTCCACTGATGACCTACAACGTGGGCGGCCCCATGGAGAGAGTGGCCATCGATGTTGCTGGGCCATTCCCGTTAAGCGAGGCAGGGAACCGCTACATATTAGTCGTCAGCGACTACTTTACCAAATGGCCGGAGGCGTATGCGCTCCCTAACCAAGAATCCGCGACGATCGCAGAGACCCTGGTGAAGGAATTCGTCAGCCGGTACGGAGTACCCCTGGAGCTGCACTCCGACCAAGGGAGGAACTTCGAGTCGCAGGTGTTCCAGAACCTATGCCAGCTGCTGGGAATCTGGAAGACAAGGACAACGCCGCTACACCCTCAGTCCGACGGGATGGTAGAGCGATTCAATCGCACCATCGAGAACCATCTCCGAATAGTCGTCAGCGAGCACCAGAGGGATTGGGACAAACATCTTCCACTATTTCTCCTGGCCTACCGCGCCGCCGTGCATGAAGCCACCGGGTGCACACCAGCCCGGGCCATGTTTGGGAGGGAGCTCCGTCTACCTGTCGATCTTGCCTTCGGCCGACCTGGGAATGATCCGATCCCGGTAAGCCAGTATGGTCAAGAACTGGTCGACCAACTGGAGGACGTACACGCGTTCACGAGGAGGAAACTACGGATCGAGACCGACCGAATGAAGACCCGATACGACCAGCAGACGGATGCCGGCGGATTCCACGAGGACGACCTGGTCTGGCTCTTCAACCCATTACGGAAGAAAGGCCTGTCACCCAAACTGCAGAAGTCCTGGGAGGGCCCGTACCGAGTCGTGAAACGGATCAACGATGTCGTCTACAGGATCCAGCGGAGCCCGAGGGCGAAGATGAAGGTCGTGCATCGAGATCGCCTGGCAGCCTACGGAGGGACACATACGGGCCAATGATTGATCGGGACGATCAGCCTTTTTTGGAAGGGAGTGGTGGTACGGCTGTGAGTTTGTGTCATCACTCGCCGCATGAGTCACAACTGCCGCAGGGCTGGGCTGTGTCCTGCCTCCTGTATTGCGCGCGCCTTATGCAACAGGGCTACTAAGACAAAGGGATAGTCCAGAATATTCGTGACTGGACCAGCGATGGAAACCTCTAGAAGCCGTGAACCCTGGATGGATCTAGAAGCATTTATTGAGTCACCGGCCTGCTATATAAGTGCGACCTGTCTAGCAGTTGTTGTTGTTGTGTTTTACGAGCTAGTGTGAGCGATTATTCTGAGCGACAGAAGTGTGGTGACTTGCGAAACCTCTAGTGGAGCGGGGAAGTGAGACTCCTACAGAGGAACTGTGTTTTGAGCGAGTGTGCTTACTTAGTGCGAAGAGAAGTGATTGTGCTGCATTGTGAAACAGTGAGTGACAGAGCTAGTGCAGCTATTTCCATCCAGCGTACGGGGCCACCTCATTACGAGGGATTAACTGTGGTCTGTTGACAAGTGAAAGGGGAAGTATTCTCGACTTGAGGAAACTGGAGTAAGGTAATAATTGCTATTTGCTGTTGAGTAGTGTATATTTCTGGCCACAATAAAGTTAATTATTTCTTTAAAGCAGTAATTGGTGTTGTGCTTCCTACCCACCGTAATCCATTTAACAAAAGTGGCACGTAACAATATGCAAGAGCATGGACTGGTCCAATCAGCAGCAATGTTACTCCTAAGGGAAACTTCTAAATCACTAAACACACTCCTATGATAAATAACATACTGTAAATTTCCTTCTGAAGTCCTATCCAAAAGAAAAAAGAATATAAAACAGCTAATTGAGAAAATGGAGATAGTTTTATTTGATCTATTCTGAACCCCCCCCCCCCCCCCCCCCCTAATCTGCTCCCTGGCTACATTCTTGCCCTCCTCCTATAGAAAACTGTTCTGAAAGAAACACTTATTTCGGACACATTCTGGAATTTCTAATCTTGAAATCAGTAGGCACCCTGTAACACAGATTCAATACTTGTACTCTTTCCCTTGTTGGGGACTATGTCTCTTCCATGAATTACTGTTGTAAGACTTTGTAAAATACCCTTTTTGGAATGGGAGAATATTTTGTACAGAACTTTATCTGTGGAGTGTGGTGCCATTGAGTGAGAATTTCTGTCTTTTATGGGCCTATATCTGTCTGTCTAGCAAATAATAATTTTTGAGGCAACTATTTGGTTTTAACTACTATACTTGTGAGACTGTTTAGTGATGTATGTGATATTACATATAATAAAGTGTTTATTTCATGTATCAATATTTCTGTTGAATTTTTAAGCTACCCTCAGCCTTGTCCTGTCCATAGGATGTTGGTTATTATTACCCTTTCACGAATTGATTGCCGGCGGTCGAGATGGGAACATTACTATACTTTGTTTACTTGTGTCACACATCAGCCTGATTCGTTGACAGGTACAGTTGCGCGAGTAGGATATGACCGAGCTCTAGTAGCCTCAGTCATCGTTTAACTGTACGTGGTGACATGAGCTCCTGTGACATGCAATGTTGCTTGACTTATGTGCTGAATGCACTCTTGTCATCTCTGTGTTTCCCGCTTCACCCTGCGGGGCAGCTGCTACACAGTAAACAACAAACACTGGCGCAGCCACGCTCAACGGCAATCAAATCTTAAATGGGTAATATTTTAAGGGGATAGTCTGGTAAAAAATGAAACTTTTTCCCTAATTTATCAATTGGTTTCAAAATTTAAACATATAATTTGTGAGTATTATTAAATATAGCTACAAACTTACAACACATTGATCCAACAGTTTTCGAGAATAATCTTTTTTATAGTAAATTTACTTTAATGTGTTTGAAAAATTGTAGAGTGTATCTCATAATATAGCCAAACAGTTTTGCGAAAGTTTTTTTGGGTACCTTTTGTGGTCACCTCTGAATTAATTTTCAAAATTTTGAATCTTTTTGTCAAAATAATTAAAAACATTTATCAATATTTTCGTTTCTAGATTTATTTATTTTTTTTCAAATTGATAAGCAAGACTGTTAGCACTGTTAGTAGGAGTTATCTCTAAAAGTTTCATCCAATTTAGAGAAAAATTACTAGGAAAAAGTTATCTCTACATGTTCAGTTTCACAAATTAAAAAGATAAACGCAATATGTAGAATAAGGCTTTCACGGTCCAGAATACTATTAAAATTATTCATGCTTTTGGGATATTGCCATGTGAAAATAAAATGTAAAACTCTATATATATAGAGAGGAACCTTGCCTCCTTTTTCAATCGAATTAAAACAATGTGGCCAAAGAATGTGTGTCAATGAGCTTACAAAAACTATGAAAATTCCTGTCACCAGAGAGCAGTCAGAAACTACTGTATGGACCATTTTAGAAAAACCCACCATATTAATTAGAACTGGGAACAGAGTAGTAAGGAAGAAGAAAAAGGGGGCAGGGGGAAAAATTGAGACTCCTTGAAGAACGAGGATGTCCAAATAAGGAGAAATAGCGGCAGGGGCGAGAGGAATGGATATCAGGAAACAGAAACAAAAGGGAAGTGTATCTGTACGCTACCCAACGTCATACAGGCCTCGGCGAAAAAACAGATGGAAACTCCTCCAGTGACGAACAAAGGGTATCAAATCGTGGCCCTGTAGAGGAACCGTAAAATTTGAAATAGGTGAAGAAATAGAGAAACTATCTTCCCAGATCTTTAATAACTGGTAGCCAAGTGTCAGCTGATATCCAGTGTCTCTGTTAAAGAAATGTTACGAATTTCAACTGCCTCCCTTATAATAGACCAGTTGTGCTTAACAAGGGCAAGCACATGGAGCATCCTTGAAACATACATCGTGCCCTGAAGACGGGGCATGTTCAGCCATAGCCGATTTGTCAGGTTGGATTAGACGGATGTTCCTTTGATGCACCTTGATGCAAGTTGCAATAGACAGTTTTCTTTGTCCAATATAGACTTTTCCGCAAGTACAAGGGACTTCATACATCCCAGGCTGTAGTATGGGGGACTATTTATCTTTGTTTGATCCTAAACATTGAACAATTTTTGTCACAGTGCCTAAAACTGTTTTTTTTCCTTGTGTTTTGCGGAGAATCTTAGCAAAGCGGTCAGTGGTGTTTTGAATATAAGGGAGGTAAGCAGTTCCCCTCAAGTCGGAGCTCTGAGAAGGTTGTCTATCCCTCCTTCTGGGATGTAGGGACCTATATATAGTGGATTCATTATAGCCATTACCCTTAAACATGGTTTGTAACGCATGTAACTCTTCTTGAAGAGTGGATACTTCACAAATACGTTCCGCTCTTTTGGCTAGAGTTGTAATAATTCCTTGTTTTTGTACTGGGTGGTGGGGGAGTCTGCATGTAAACGGTTAGTGTGAGTTGGCTTACAGTAGGCGCAGTGCCCCTTGGAGCCATTCGCCTTCCTCCTCACAAGAATATCCAAAAAAGGTACACAACCACCCGACTCTAGCTCCATTGTAAAGTGAATTGAAGGATGCAGCTGATTTAGGTGGTTCAGAAAGTGGTTCAGATTCTCAGAACCCTCCTCCCACACTACAAACGTATCATCCACATACCGCCACCAACTCACCGGTTTGAAAGATGCCGAAGATATAGCCTCCTCCTCAAAATGTTCCATGAAATAATTTGACACATATTCTTTGGCCACATTGTTTTAATTCTATTGAAAAAGGAGGCAAGGTTCCTCTCGAAACGTATAGAGTTTAACATTTTATTTTCACACGGCATATCCCAAAAGAAGCAGACCCGACCAGCGGTCGGAAACTGCTCAAGATGATGATGATATCCCAAAAGCATGAATAATTTTAAGAAGATAAACGCAGTGAAAGTTACACACCACAGTCGTCCGTCGGTCCTTGCTCTAAAATCCACCTGGGCTGTATGTCGTTCCTTCTTTTCTCATTCGAGCTTCCTCAGCGTGTATGGCCGTCAATCTGGATGCATGTCTTCTATTTTCCAATTCTAAGCACTATTTTGCCTGGTGCTTCCTTCGTTGCTTGCCTTTAACTTTGCTCAGTCCCTTCTTTATTTCTGACAATGGAGTGGTCTCTGTTGTTCTTGTTGCTTCTGTCAGATAGCACCCTTGGATGAACTGTGAAACAAGCTTCTGTCACAGCTAGTTCTACATTTTTCTTGGATGCAAATACATCCTTTGGGCATTTTGACATAGTACCGAATGAGTTGGGTTGGCAATACTGTACATGTTGCTAGAAATGCAGAGTCAGCTGGAATTTCATCTATATAACTTAAGTCGTGATCCTTTTGGGATTGCTGGGTGGGTTTCAGTCAGCGGAGGAGTAAACATCTATTACTATATCATCTCCAGATTTTTCCCTACCATTACTACAGGTATTTTGGCTAATTTCAGCAGTTTAAGAAATTTTTACTTTGTTTCAGGTAAACTCCACTCTTACCCTCATTGGCTTGCAGACATACTCTTTTCATTATTGTACCTCAGAAATTAACATTCACCACTGACAGCACCTCTAGAGCAAATTCCATATGGACTACTGAGACGTAAATGCTTGTGCTATTATTATTGTTCTGTAATGGCACCACTACCACTGCCAGATCATGGCGTCTTGCCAGTCATCTTGATTTTCATTATGATCTGGATGTTGGGATGATCTGAATTCATGTTCACATGCTTTCCTAGACCTAGTTTTTGTCATTAAACAACTAATGGAAAAGTACTGGGAAAAAGGGAAAGTTCTGATAGGCTAGTAGTGTTCCTAGATATAGAAAAGGCTTATGACAGTGTTCCAAGGAGCAAAGTATGGGAATGTCTGCATAAATTAGGGGCCCCAATTTCTCTAATTCGTAAGATCTAATTGCTATATGAAAACTGTGAAAGTAGTGTACAAATAGGGAATGGTAGATCTGATTGGTTCCAAACAAAGAGAGGTGTACAACAGGGTAGTGCATTATATCCCCTACTTTTCATTACACTCATGGATGTAGTTATTAAGGAAATTAAAGCTATAGAACCTAGAGATTTGAATTCATTAGTGTTTGCGGAACTCGTGTAGTATACGTTGCCCGCCGCCATTGAAATCCGAAAAATTTTCTATTGGCAACTCAAACTAACACTTGGGGCGCTGCGGTCGGTCTGGATAAGTAGGGTTTAAAATACTCAATAACACGCGTTTGATATGGAACACTTTTTATTTTTCGGTTATAATCAGTAAATGTGGTCTCTAAAGAAATGACAGTTTTATTTTTAATTGTATATATGTATACCTGTGCGATACACGTGATCTAATGTGTGTGTTCCACTGGATTTGTTTGTGTCAATTGCATATTATCAAGCATCAGTTTTTATGGTTTATGTAGATCAGCTGATTCAAATATACACAGGGCTACACTTCGGACATTATTTCGGTACTATTATGCGCAATATAATGGAAATGTCGATCCTGAGTCAACGCCGAGGACATTCAAATAGAGAAATACGGCACATAAATAAATAACATACCGAAGCTTTGCTACTTTTATCATTCCGAGACTAGCATCCATGCAAACCAGACGCCACTGCTCCAAGCTCCGACTTATATCGTGAATTGATGTCAAACTGATTATCCGCTAGCCTTTCCGCCAAGCCTACACCTCGTAATCGCCAAGTTCTTCGATATTTGAGCTATTCCACTACGAGTCATATAGGCCTAATTTGCCTCCCCATGGTAACACTGTAGAATGAGTGATTCCGCTACCATTCAAATATTCAACACCAAACCCACCTTTTAACTATCCAAATCAAGCAATTCCTGTCGCCCCCCGAGTTTTAATACAAGTTAAATTCATCCCTTTTCCCTACCAAGCAGCCAATAATTACTTATTTAATTAATTATTCAAGTAACTTCAATCTTACCAGCGCGCCCATCGTAACAGCTGTTTTTAAACTGGATAACCTTCGCTGGCTTTACGTCGCAGGTCTTCTGTCTGTCTACCTCGACAAGTGTTAGAACTTTCCCGGGGTGGAAAGGTATTATTAGGTATCATCACATTTCGGCTATTGCTATTTGCATCTTTTGGAAAGTGATGAAAACGTATATCCGCAGCCCTCTTATACATCGACTTACAGCCGTAAACTGAGCAATACACTTTGCTTTTACTCATTTGTTTACTCTATCAACGAGTAAAACTTATTACTTATGTATAAAGACACGAACAATTTACCACGATCTGAAATGGCCAATGTTACCAAATAGCTTATAAAGATAATAGCGGAAACTCGGCCGTAAATGCATGCGCTCGCTTGGAGACAGCGATCACAGTGCCATCTCTTGGTGCGAGTTGACAACATTACTGGCCTTGCCACCCACAGCTAGCATTTTTGAGTGCGCACAGACCGAAATTGCATTGTGAATCAATGTCTCGGCTTGATATTTAGGCAGCAAATAATTTAAAGATTAGTATTAAAAGAAACAAAAGATACTTGGTTCTGTACAATATTTATATAGAATTCTAAAAATACTGGACTGCTTCTGCATATGGTTTGCTTTGCCAGAGGCAGTAGAACTAAGGCCCTGCACCAGCCCAAATACTGATAATTACAAGGAAATATTAGCACATTGGTTTTAATCTATCCTTTTTGACATACTGGTATTTAAAAACGAGTTGAACACGCTTAATTACATTAAAAAAACAGTTACTGTACCTTCTTATATATTTCCTAATGAAGGCAGTAAAATTAAAATTTGTGTTTCTGAACGTGTTAGATTATACCAACCTCCTTAGCTTTAATAGTGCAATACGTACACTTTAGAGGCAGATGACCTCGCTGTTCCACCCCTTATAACAACAATAAATAACTGCGTACACTTCCAATCGGAAATATTGAAGCATGTTGTTAAATGTTCGGCCTACTGTACCGTAGATTCACCACGTTTTATAATTATGTTGTTATTTCAATATTAACATTAGGCCTACTATCAACAACCTACAAAGATCTTACCCTTGACTTAACAAGTTTTTATTCCTGAAATCTTTCTCCACAAAGTGGTCTGAGCATACAACATGAGTTCTGTTTAAATGTTCTGGCCATTCCTTTTCAATACGTCATGTAAGTCAGCTCTCGGCTTCGAATAACCCACAGCGTGCATCGATAAATATATAAAGAACAGGCTAAAATATGCTAAATTATATTGTAAAAGCATTCTGTATTAAAAGAAAACCGAACTATCAGTGTAATGGTAGGCTACTTGTTTACAATAATTTCTTGGGAACCTGAAGAAAGATTTTGGGTCATTTTGTTGTTTATAATTATTACAGCCATATATGGCACAAATACTCCCAGTACCAACCATTACAATTGGATAATTAGATCATCCACAGGTCAATAATTTCTTATAATTGTTTGGTTGGATCTCACGGTTGTAAATCAGCTGGTCTTACGTTGCCAACTCGGACCGCTAGGCGGTGCTGGGGAGCGCTGTCTCCTGTTTTGGCGAGGAGTTTCCGCTGTTATCTTTATAAGCTACTAGCAGAAGTACCCGTTCTTCGAACGGTGTTCGTTGTTAACACCAGACATTATCAATTGAGCTACTGTTGCAATGGTTAGCAGTTTGTCATTCCTTCAAGTTTATCAGAACGAAGTTAGTTTACTGGGAATATCACACACACACTGTTTATTTAAGGCTCTTAAAATGTAGTTTTCGGAGACCCTTTATAGAGTCCCGAATTTTGGGTCTCACATTGAGAAGCGCAACATACGCTTTGGTCGTCCTTCTAGGATAATTTTTATATTTCGCCTATTTTAGCATATATTGAGAAGTTTTTCTCTATATCCACCCTTCTAATGTATGAAAAGTACGGTGAAGAGTTTTATAAATGATTGGTGTATTGACTCTGATACCGGTACCTAATTTTACGATGCACCAAGCATCCGAACACGAGGTATAGGCGTACATAAAGATACACAGAAAGACAGACAGACAATTATATTGTCTCTCTACAACATATTACCCAGATATCCAAATATGGGTATATCTACCACACAGTATCAAATAAAATCATCCTTACGATGAACGCGTATGTCGACAAAAAAAAGTTAAAATGTGCTCTCAGACTAAATTCACCTAACGTGTACTTCCTGACGTGAAATACACTTGAAAGCCTTGTAGACGAAACGCAATACACGTCACATAAAAACTGACCCTCTACGTTGTGCTAGGTGCCCATACACAGGAAGACCCCTTTCATAAATTATAAAGGCTTGTGGTGCATGAAAATTCAGGTTCTTTAGCCTCAAATTGCCCAAATTCCTAAAAGCCGCAAAAAATGCTGGTTCAATTCAGGAATTTTTGAAAATAATGTTCCTGTTTGGAGATATAATAGACCTTCTGTACTATATGTCGAACGTGAAAATTGCATGAAAAAATTCTAGGTTACCCCTTCACCCCCTTAATTGCATTGATGAATTATACGGTCTACGTTAGTTCCGTGATAACCTTGTAGCAATTTGCAAACTTTCACAGAAATGTAATAAATGGAGTGACATTGCTTCTTACAGAAATAGAAGGAAAGTTGTATGCCACCCCTTGAGATAATGTTCTCATGGTTACCGATTTGCATTCCTTCATTAGTTTGTTAAATTAAATTAGTTTTCTGGGAATATTTCAGAAACTGTTGGATTTAGAGCCTTCTAATGTAGTTTTCGAGGACCCTTTAGGGCCCCCGTGTTTTGTTGCTGGCACCGAGGGTATTTACCTCGTCGTTGTACGCCATAATATAATACTAATAATAATATAATATAGGGAGAAATTATAACACCTATTTTTTATATTTTTAATTCAGCCAATGGCCATGTACTTTTCTTTTCAGGACGGGTCAGGGAAGGGATATTATCAGAGAAAGAAGCATTCACATCACGCATGAGCAAAATGGAAATGGCCTACCATTTAACTAAGGACATCTATAAGAAAATGTCAATATCCTTCAACGCAAAACTAAAACATTACTGCAGTGTCATCCGTCCGGAGGTCTTGCATGCTTCTGAATGCCTCACGAAGAACAAAAAAGGCTTGGTCGAGAAACTGGAGGCCAAAGAAAGGAAAATTTTCAGAAAGATATTGGGTTCCACCAAAGACAATGGGGAATACAGAAGACGGCATAACCATGACATATACTCATGTGGAGAAGATAAGCAACGTCATCCGGAAGAGAAGGTTACCATTTTTTGGGCATGTGAAACGAATGAGCCCAGCGAGACTGACCAACCGCAACATAACTTACTTTCAGGAGAGGAAAACAAAATGGGCCTGGTTCATTGAACTGGATAAAGATCTGAAAGAAGTGGGGATTACACCAACAGACATTCAGGAGCGCGCCCCACTCAATAGGAAACTTCAAGCTTGTAAAGGTTTACAAGAAAAACCGAAGCTGAAAACGGGAAAGATTTGGACCCAGGAACGAAAGGAAATCCACCGAGAACGAATGCGGGCGTACAGGGCAAACATCAAAGCCAGTAGGAGACGGTTGGAATGACGCGGTCCATAGATGGCCTATACGAAATGAATGAATGAATAATATGGGGATAGGAATATAATAGACCTGCCGTACCACACCCGCAGGTGTAAATCGCGTGAAAAAATTCTAGAGTACCCCTTGATCCCCTTAAGCGCATTATACGTATTGATGAATTTTACGGCTTAATTTGGTTCCGTGATAACCTTCTAGCCGTTTGCAAACTTTCACACTAATGTAATTAATGGAATTGCATTGCGTCTTACAGCAATGAGAATCCGTTGGCATGGTTACTGGCTTGCATTCGTTCATTAGTTTA
This sequence comes from Meconema thalassinum, assembly GCA_946902985.2. Classification (NCBI taxonomy): domain Eukaryota; kingdom Metazoa; phylum Arthropoda; class Insecta; order Orthoptera; family Tettigoniidae; genus Meconema; species Meconema thalassinum. The sequence goes on along the minus strand of OX336394.1, from coordinate 242,420,478 downwards.
TTAAATTAAATTAGTTTTCTGGGAATATCTAAAAAACGGTTGGTCTTCGGTCCTTAAAATGTGGTTTTCGGGGACCCGAGTTTTGTCTCTCACATTGAGAGGCTGAAAATGAGTTTTGTCTCGTCCTTCTACGCCTATTTCAGCATGTATTTTAAGGGGGTAGGCCCCCTTTTATGAGAGGTACGGAGAAGAGTTACATCAATGATTAGTGTCGTGTCTCTGATGGATATCTGTACCAAATTTTACGTTGATACACCCAGCCGTTCTCGAGGGAACAAATTTGTCCACAGACAAACAAACAGACAGACAGACAAAAAAATTATTTTCGCGCGCATCCATCATAAAACAGTCTGAAACGCGTAAACAACTCAAATTTCCGTAGAAATTCAGAGAAAAGCACACACATTTTCATTTTTCTATATAGAGAGATCTACTGCACCGCTCGGTGTTGACCGTGTTTTATTGCACAGATTTTGGTTTTACTCGCTAACCGTTGGAGATATACGAAAAGTGATAAGGACCTTTCGGATAGAAAATTAAATGTTAAAGCTCATGTATATCATCAAAAGTTTGCTATTTCTTAGCGTTCTCTTTTTATTTGAAAAGGAAATATGAAATTTTGAAACCAAAGGGTGTAGTGACGTCACAAATGTCGGTTTTACTCGCTAACTGTTGGAGATACACGAAAAGTGATAAGGACCTTTCGGATAGGAAATTAAATTTCAAAGCTCGTGTGTGCCATCAAAAGTTTGCTATTTCCTACCGTTCTCTTTTTATTTGATATGGAAATATGAAATTTTGAAACCAAAGGGTCTAGTGACGTCACTAAAATGGTCGCCATTTTAATAGTGCAAAATTTCGAAATCAAAAGTATCCTATATGTAAACCTGGTAAATCAGCTACATCCATGCAAAATTTCATTTAAATCGGACCAGTGGTTCTTGCGTTATTGAGTAACAGACAGACAGACACACACCATCTCATTTTTATATATTAGTATGATTTGATGTTACTAATATACAGGAGTTGAATATTTTATCGCTAGAGGGTGTTAGTGAATTTTTTCAGAGTGCCAACATTATTGTTTCCAGACCAATATTTTCATCCAGACCAATGGTTTTCGCCTAGACCAATAAAGGTTAGGTAGGGCCGCGTTGGGCTAATATAAACACCCCTGGTTTTTGTCACGCACAATGGGGGTAGTTACGCATCAATAATCTTTATCCAGTCCAATGGTTTTGTCAAGTAGTACAATCAGTAAGTTGCCATCAAACATGGCGGCGTTCTTTTTGATAAGTTTATTACTTGAAAGTTAATGTTGACAATTTCCTTATTTTGGAAGTGTTTACGCGGTGTTTGTTAATGGCAAATGGCTTTAACAACGTGGCAGAGTAATTACAAACCATTTTCAGAGCACTACTAAGTAAAATAACGCACTTTCGAAACGGGCAACGTATAGGCCTACTACACGAGAGCCGTGTTGGAAGATGATGTTGCTATCTAGGGAGAAACGGAGCAAGAAGTCCAAAGGAAATTAGATTGCTGGGTAACAAATTTAAAGAGTATAAATTAAATGTAAGAAGAAAACAGTAGCAATAGTATTGAGTAGAACACCCACAGAATGTGACCTAAAACATGATGGAGAGAGAATTGAATGTGTAGAAAGCTTCAATTATCTTGGAAGTATTGTATGGAATGCTAAATTGGAAGTCCAGAACAGAGTGACAAAAAGTTCCACGCTCTTCTATGAGGTACGAAACCTAGTGTGGGACAAAGCAGTCCCCGTAAAAGCAAAACAAACAATGTTCAAATCTTACCTCTTACCAATTATGACATATGGGTTGGAGACATGTGTGCTACTGAAAAGAGACATCAGGAAACTGCAAGCATGCGAAATGAAATTTTTAGGATTGACTAGGCAAAAAACAAGAAGATTAAAAATGAGTACATTAGGAATGACATGCTAGTGACATGCATTGTACAGTTGAAATGGTTTGGGCATGTGCAGAGGATGGAGGAGAATAAAATCCCCAGACAGTACTTGGAAATGGCAATACCTGGAAGGAGAACTGTTGGATGTCCAAGAAGGAGGTGGCTAGACCGTATAAACGCAGACCTTATCCAGAAAGCAACAACACTGCAGTATGTGGAAGGAGAGGAACTCATGACAAGAACCGATGGAGGCATATTGTCCATAAAAATCCTACCCGGTCCGCTGGAAGGATACCCAGATGATGATGATGCTTTCCTTCCTGGATATCCTATGGATCTGCTTGATAGTAGACAGTTCTAAGGATATGTTTTACCTCAAGTCCAAGCACACTAAATGTGTGTAGGCTACACACACTCAACTTGCGAGCTTGGGAACTAACGACAATCCTTAGGAATTCCTGAGATGGGTTGATTTACTCATTCTCCATGGATTTGATCTTTTCCTTTGTGGCTTGCATGGCTCAAGCTTCCTCCCAATCATTCTTCAAAGATTGAGGGCATTTATTTCTTCTTTATTATTTTATTTTTCCAAGTATTCTTTCTATTGGTCATTATTTTGATTTGTCTTTTAGTATGTAAGCTAGCTTTAAATAGATGGCAGTAGTAATCACCTTCATTAGGATTGGAGGAAATTGTCTAGATCTTAGTCTCTTTAAGACGATAGATAGCCTGGCAATAACATATTGAATTTTTGTGATTTTTCCTCCCTAAATATGTTGATTCATATATGTGCTTTCATCGTACAAAAGGATTTTGTGAAATTCGAAGAGAAATGTAGAAAAAAATAAAAATTGAATACTAGCCTGCAGCTGAGGAGTGGGTGTGGAATCATATGACAGCTGTCACAGTAATGTTACTTGTTTGCTCTGAAAAATTATATGAATCTAAAGACTTGCTCCCACGGCCTGTGACTTGGCGAGCCTACTCGCAGACTTGTGTCTGTTGTGGCCTGACATGCTCTGTCGTATTCCGACCTCAAGCCGATCCCATGGAGTGGAAAGGCTATGGCTTGGTGAATCTCGAGCGGCCACAAGTCTAGAAGAGTCACCAAAGCTAGTTCAATAACGAGAACACAACGCTGATGCTAACTTGGATTTGCTTCCAAGCAACGTATATTTGTGATCAGCATTTTGCGGGTTCCAGATAAAAAGGTTCTTCCTCGTACAGATCTAAAAACTCCATGATCACTAAATTGGATCACTCTACAATTATCCGTAAATATCTGTAATCAAGCACTGAAAACAAGGAACAAGGCTTAAACATACAGAAAACTGAATAAACCAGCACAAACTGCAACAAACCACAGCTGTACTGCGGCTTGTCATCCGTTGAACCCCAAGCCTTTGAGGTACCGACAATACGCCGGAAAGAGCCAACCCAAGAAATAACGAGTCTTTGCATTCCCACGGCATGAGGTCTGGCAAACTATAGACCAGGCTTGCCAAGTCACCGGCTGTGGGAACAAGGCTTAAGGAGTGAATCTGGACTTTGATGCCAACTCTTGAGCATTCCAGGTATTCCAGTGTTCTTTGAGAAGCAGGTTTTTATTTATGCTCTGTGATCATAAGAGGAGGACCAGAGAATTAATGAAGGAGGAACCATTACAGGATGGTATAGAGAAATCTAGACTTAGATGGTATGGACATGTAAGGAAGCTTGTAGTTTAACGTGACCGTTAATCTTGAGATCATGAGCCACGGGACCTCCTTTTTACGTGGAATCCGAACCACAGGACATGGCATTTCACTTCGAAAATCTCACATGCATTGACCGGGAATCGAACCCGGACCGCCTTGGTGAGAGGCATACAGCTAGACCGCTGAGCCACCACGCCCCCGGTATGGACATGTAAAACGAATGGAGGAGAAGAGGATACCCAGGAGGATACACGAGACGAAGTGGGAAGGAAAAAGACCGAGAGACAGGTGGCTGAAGGGGGTGGAAGAAAGCGTGAAGAAGAGAGGAGAAGACTGGACAAGGGTGGAGGCCGAGAGATGGTGGGAAGACAGAAGACGTTGGAGAGGCTTGTGTTCCAAACAGACCCGGCCAGTGGCAGGAAACTGTGCAAGATGATGATGATCATCATCATAAGATCTTTGAAGTCATTTGTAAACAAATTAGTATCTACATAGTATAATCTGATACTTGCGTCTCACGACAGACTTGGCTGGACAAGCTGATTGGTTGGTTGTGGAAACGTTGCTACTTCTCAAAATCCCCTCTCCTAATGGGTTTTCAATATTTCTGTGCAGCTAGCTTGTGGATGCATATGGAATTGCTTGAAATGAAAGGGGTGGGAAGATTCTCTCCATAACACCGTTCTATAAATACAGGGTGAGAAGATATTATCCCAACGACCTATAAAGGGTTTATCCTGCTACTTGGCAGAAACACAATCATTGCTCTATTCCTCATTTTTAGTGCTGAAGAGCATATACAGGTTTCAATTTCCTTCTGTGAAATGTAAAATAAGTTTGGTTCCTAGGAGAGGATGCCCAAGAAGGCATGCTGTTTTATGCAGCACTGCAGATGTCACAGCTAAAATAGGGATCGAGATAATAATTTCTGTAACAGTAGCAAAAGTCCAATGTAGTCACAACGGAACTGTAAGTTTAAAGGCTAATAAATGGCTGGTGACAGTTACATTGTTTATTAGATATAGTTCATTGTTTCAATAGACTGTGATGTGCGAGGGTCCATGTGAGTGTGTCTGGTGGCAGTTACATTGTTTATTAGATATACAGTAGTTCATTGTTTCACTAGACTGTGATGTGCGATACATTGTTTATTAGATATAGTTCATTGTTTCACTAGACTGTGATGTGCCATACATTGTTTATAGATATAGTTCATTGTTTCACTAGACTGGGATGTGGTAGGGTCTATGTCAGTGTGTCTGATGACAGTTACATTGTTTATTAGATATAGTTTATTGTTTCATTAGACCGTGATGTGCGAGGGTCCATGTGAGTGTACCTGGTGACAGTTACATTGTTTATTACATATAGTTCATTGTTTAATTAGACTGTGATGTGCGAGGGTCTATGTGAGTGTGCCTGGTGACAGACTGTTTTAGTGGCAGTATTTTGTTGTTGGTTTCAGTATTTTTTCGTTAGTAGTTATTCTAATATTTGGTTGTTAGTAGAAGGTTAGTATTTTTGGTAGTAGAATTGCTTTACTACTTAATTCTGAAAGGGAGTAGCAGCCTTTCAGAATAAATCAATTCTTTACTTGTTTTATATACTGTGAAGATATTGATGACATTAGCTAACTAATGGCTACACTGCATTCTGCTGCACAACTTAAAGCAACGGGAAACTACAGCCGTAATGCTATTCCCGAGGATATGCACCTCTCTATTCATAATTACATGTGCTGATGGCCTCCTCTCTTGTAAAACTCCAATCCGGAGGTAAACTAGTCCCCCGTTCGGATCTCCGGGTGGGGACTACTCGAGTGGGGGTTAACATCACAGAAGTGACAAAGAGGAAATCTGACATTCTACGGATTGGAGCGTGGAATGTTAGAAGTCTGCTAGGCAGTGGAAGGTTAGAAAACTTAGAAAGGGAAATGGATAGGTTGAGGTTGGATTTGGTTGGGATTAGTGAAATGTGCTGGAAGGAAGATCGGGACTTTTGGTCAGGAGACTATAGGGTCATTAGCACTAAATCAAACAACAGCTATGAGGGGGTAGGTCTCATATTAAGTAGGAAACTTGGACAGCAGGTGGAATATTATGAGCAATATAGTGAAGGGATTATTGTAGCTAAAATCAATACAAAAACTACGTGCACCACAGTGGTACAAGTCTATATGCCTTCCAGTCAAGCTGATGATGAAGATGTTGAACAGATCTTCGAAGAAATAGATGAAATTCTGAGGTATTTCAAGGGTGATGAAAATGTTACAGTGATGGGAGATTGGAATGCTGTGGTAGGAAAAGGAAGAGAAGGGAAGATAGTAGGAAATTTCGGATTAGGTGAAGGAATGATCGAGGAAGCAGGCTAATGGAATTCTGCACCGAGCACGAGTTGGTCATAGCTAACACCTTATTCAATAACCACAATAGAATAATATACTGTACATATGGAGGAGATACAGTGTGCCCAACTCTAGGAATGGGTATTCCAAGATTCAGACACCTAGATATCAAGGGAAAGGCTACAGCCGCTTTTGAAAGTTGAGATATTTGAATATCGCGCTCCATTACTTCCAGAAGGAAATGGAAAGAATATGCAGCCAAAAGCATGTCAAGTGACGTAGCGAGTGATAGCAGAGGTCGAGACTATTTGTCGATTAAATAGTTAGCCATGGAGTAGAGACTTGAGACTTGGATCAGATTACTGGCACGGCCAAATGAAAGAGAATGCACTTAGTATCAAGTAAATCGGACCAGGAATACCAGAGATATGAGGATTTCTAGATTTCAGCGTGATGCAGCGTGACCCTGACCGTTTTGAATAAAAGCCGGCCGGCCCAAGCAACTTCAGCTCACTTCGAACCAAGCGCTTGCATAGCAAGGTGCTACTACGCTGAGCCAAGGCACATGGTTGCCGGATCCACGCAGACGTTATTTTCAAATTGTGATAGTCACAAAAGTGCTGCGCTACATGTGGAACTTAGTAAGTTTCCGGCAAGGGAGAATCACTAAGGTGATTGTTTTTCTACGGACACTGGTGAAATATTTTATTTCTACATGGACATATGCTAGACTTTGTCTAGAAAGTACTTTGTCACAGTCCAGTAATAATCATTCAATACTTGGATATTTTAGTCCAATTTAGTCAGTTTCATATTTGTAACTTGATAACCACTTCGATCTTTCAGTATATTGAAGGCCAGTCTATCACGGTGTTGTTCATTAGCCAACGCAGGGAAACTATATGTTGCTTCGCGCATGATAGATGGTGATAAGCCATGCCCAGGGAACGATCTTCAGAACAGCCGTTGATTGGTTTAGACTGTCAGTGTTTTCTTGCACTGGAAAGATTACCGTGAGTTATGTTACAACTGACATATTTGAGAATAGATCACTTAGATCTGACCCCATTTAAGCGACATGCTATGGCTTTAACAGAAGTCAACATTAAAATGGATCAGCAGTTACTTCAAACTTCGAGAAATATTTCCACTATGTCGTGTTAGACAGATTGTGGGTATATAATGGCGGCCGATACAAGGATTATACGTGCTTGTCCGATAGGGCATGTATCTGGATAAATCTGGTACAGACCAGGTTCACTACGCTTCAAGACCATCAAGAAATGTAAGCTACCGTACTTTTGACTTTATACTATGCCTAGCTAATTGGAACAAACTATTTTTCTGCAGATGACCAACACATTTATTTTTCTTCGTATTTAAATCTTGCAATGATTTACGCAAGACATATTAGAGTTATTCTGAGTATTTTCAGCACTCAGAACAGTTTAGGATCGATGACCGAGCAGAACGAGCATTTATTTGAATGTTTCATATTTTTTGGGTAATCACGGAAAACAACCGATGTAACTGTAAAAGTTAATAATTATTTTTGTTGAGAGATGGATATTTTATCCATATTCGAAGAATCGAACATGTGGATTCTCACATAATGAAATAATAATTAAACACATTTAATATAAATAATAATAATAATAATAATAATAATAATAATAATCCACTAATAATAATAATAATGATTTTCATAACTTTTCTAAATAATTCTTGGATCTTATATTTTCTAATAATCACATTTATTGAGAGAGAACTTATGAAGTAGTTTAATCATTTCTAGTTTGGAACAGGTGATTTTCCGAAGGAGAGTGGTTAGCGCAAGCCCGCATTCAACCAACATTACAGTTCTGGTTGAACAGTTAATATTTGCAATGAGCAAAGTATATTTTTCAGATAACACGGAGAGGCATGAAACGGGAAGCAAATGATATTTGTATCAATTAGGATATTTTTGTATTTATATAAAATCATGACGTAAATACACATTCGAAAGTGAAATAAAGATTATCATAAGTATGGTAAATTCACGGGTTGAACTGAATGGTAAAATAAAATAAACTTGTAAGTTTATTAATCTTCCAGTGTTGATAACAAGCAGAGGCTTGATTTATTGTATAAATTTTGGGAAGAAAATTTATGTGTGTGGAGTAGTTGAAATGCCATTCCCAGGTGCGCATGTTTAAGTCGCAGGAATGAGGAGGTTTTTTGAGCATCAATCAAATAGCAGGTTCGATGACTCAGTGTTGAAGGAGTATTGGAACCACACATTGCGTCGTATGAATGACCCGAAGGTTATTTCTTAAAAACCATCAGTTCTTATTTCAACCTTGTTTACGGATTCCATTAAAACTTTGATTTTGCTAGAACCCGGATTTGTCATGATAGTATTTTATTCTTCTTCAGAGGAAGACCTTTGCCGTTGTTGTTGGAATGTTGTGTTCTTACACAAATAATAGAATGGGCCACTGCCAATTAACAATAATTCTATAACCACGAATAATTTGAAGGATGTTTTCAATCCTAGTGCCATGAACTAAATGAATTTATTATGAAGCTACAATTCTTATTTCCGCATTCTGTCGAAGAATTGCAAGTTGTGAAAGTTACTAAAATGGCCGCAAATATAAATATTTTTCTTAATAATGATTCCAAGCGGAGAATCGAATAGTTGAATGGTCCAACAATTTATTAATCAAGTTAATGATTCAGAAATCATATATTTTGTTAGGAACTTGAAGTTTATAATCGAGTCACTTCTCGAAAAGTTTAATGTCAGAAGAACAATTAATTTTGTTGTGCTTCGCACAAGTTCTTCGATGCTATGCTCAATGGTCAAATACTTTTCAGAAGTTGTTATTAATATGTGTACATAATTTGTGTTGATTCAAAGATAATAATATTTTTTGACAATATTTTTTTGAAACTGGAAAAATAAGTGAAAGTTAAAAATTCTACGAACAATTATTCTACGAGTGTTAATATTATGTAAAAAATTCAACCAGTGAACTACAGTATTTCCAGTAGAGACAATTAAATTTGAACTGGATTTAATCATAATTAATGGATTTAATTTTGGAACACAGTCTACAGGACTAATAATCAGACTTGTGTTTCCAAAGATAATTGTCCAATGTGTTGGAAAATTTCTGTACATTGTGTAAATTATAGTGTGGGTCGCCACACGTGAATGATGCTGCTTGGAGTATCTTATTTTGCAGTCAATTTTAACTTCAGAATAAAATGAGATAATTTTACATGATGTGTTATGCCCAGTTGAATCTCCTTCTACCCTTATTGTTGCATTGAGCCAAAAATCAGTAAAGCATTTTTTTCATTTGATGTCGTTTTTGCGATTAGCTTTAACCCATCTGGCGCCCCGGGATATTTTGACTCTCGTGCTGACTGATTCTTGGTAAAATGCATATGTGGTCGTGCGGACTCCGGTCTAAACGGGCACAACAGGGCATTACCAAATCGACTTCATTATGGTCAAGCAGAGATTTCAAAACCAGATTTTGGATTGTAAAACATATCCCGGTGCCGACATAAACTCTGTCCACAATCTGGTTGTTATTAAATGCAGATTAAAGTTGAAGAAACTGAAGAAAAGTCAAATGCCAAAGAGGTGGGCAATAGACAGACTGAAAGAGAAGGATGTAAACTAAAGATCCAAGAAGAGTATAAAGGAAGGACTAATGAAAAACCCTAAACAAACTTCAATTGCAGACGAATGAGCAATTTCGAAGAATGAAATAAGAAAATCTGCAGAAGAAAACATTGGTAGGAAAGAAAGAATAGGTAGGAAACCATGAATCACTCAGGGATATACTAGAATTAATGGATGAAAGGCAGAAACACAAGAATGTTACAGATGAAAAGGGGAAAGTAGAATACAGACATCTGAGAAATGAGGTTAACAAGAAGTGCAAGGAAGCGAAAGAAGAATGGTTGAAAATTGTCTAAAATTAGGAAAAGTATACACAGCATATCGAAGGATTAAGAATACTTTTGGGGAAAAGAAGACAAAGCGCTGTAATATTAAGGACACAGATGGAAAGCCTCTAACAGATAGGGAAGAAGAGGTTGAGAGATGGAAAGCTTACATAGAGTGTTTGTATAAGGGAAAGGAGATTGAGAATCATGTATTGGAAAGGGAAGAGGAAATTGATGAGGATGCGAAAGGAGATTTAATATTGAGACCAGAAAAAACCTGCGTCCGTGCCCTGTCTCATCAGCGGGCTCTAGATATCCCCGCCCGGACCCCCACAGGAGTAGCGTACTGCATGCTACCTCCCTTTATATGAAATGCTCCTGCACTTCATTACTGCAAGAACTAAAAGCTCAAGCAGCCTTAACCTCCCTATGAAGGCTTCCAAAAAGATGGTATATTGGCCAGCTCGGTGTTAGGCGAAACCCCACACAAGGCACGGCACAAACCTAGAAGAATTGCTGAGTTGTAACATTTTAAATGGAAACATTCACAAAAACTGCCTCGATAAGTGTTCCTCAGTAATACAAGACATCAAAATAAAACTGGAGTTTGCATTCGAACCCAAAACTTCTACATTCCAGGCTGAGCAGTTTTGTGTCCCCACAGCAGTGATCTAAGCTCAAAGATAGCTCACTCCACGAAGTGATGTTACCTTACTGTCATTGAGTTTGGAAATTTGTGGTGTAGAAAGAGTGTCTGACTTGAATGCACATGATGGTCAATTATTTTTAAGACTTATTGTATTGATGAAACATTACTCAAGGTTTCTACGGATTAAGTTAGATTTCATCAGTGGTAGAAATTATTTTTAAGTGTTGACAAGTATCTTTTGTCCTGATTTTTTTTGGGCTTAACTCACTCTCAAAATAATAGATTCAATTTAGTCTATTCTAGTGGTGGTGGTTGATACCATATCGGCCTTAAGCGCAATGCCTAAGGTAATAACAAAAACACTCTGGTAGCACTGTAAATATAATACAAATCTGTACGCTGTACACAACATAAATTGCGGAGCATTGTCCTCCAGGTGACTTGCCACCATTTCTGTCCTTGTTTAGTAACACTCTCTGTCGACCAATAAAAATAAAACAAAGAAAAACACAGTAGTACCAACTACACACTCAAAATAACCACATGCGGGAAATGTGCACAATTCATCAGTGTCCAAAAGGTGGTATGAATGATCAAACCCTGTATGCACATTCAAAACAGGAATTTGAGGAGCTTTCATTGTCTCCTCAATGCTTAGTTTATCTGACATGGTACGTTTTGAAAGTTTCTCTTTAACTCTCTTATTTTCTTCACAAAAAATCTTTGTTGCTTTTCGGTTTTCTTGTTATGAGGATGCCTTGTCTGCACAGTATCGCACCTGGATTCTTCAGCGCTTGGGTTCTCTTCATCATTGTTGCACAAAGCCAATAGCTGGTTTAATTTCTCATTGTTAGCTTTAAAGTAGAAGTTTTTAAAAGTTTTGACTTCACTCGGTAACTCAGAGCTTGTAACTTATTTTCTATGCTTCTGCACTCAACACTGACAGAATCTTCTCCCTGTGTTCTCACAGCATTAGACACAACAGAAAAGTCTTCGAGGTTCATATTATACTCTGTCACTTCGGAACCGATGGAAACACTGCCATCCTCCTTGTGCTTTATAGCCACAGCATGCATGTGTTGTGTTTACGTATATTTACGTGAATTAGATTATCAGGACATGTACAAGCCCACTCGTGTGAACACAAATATTGCATTTCCGAGCTTGCACTTGTCTGTACATGCATTTTCTGCACAGTATACTCAATGCCACCATTTGTCTGTGACTTCACGGAGTAACCTTTTTCTGCAACACAGTTAATATCACTCCCAGGAATGTTACATGCTGCTACATGTCTTGCATGTATTAGAGAAAGTCTGTGGGTTAGCTTTCCCTTGCGCATTTTAACAAGGCGTTCGAAACACTTATCCCTCACTAGTTTCATTAGAACCCCTAGAAGTCTATCAAGTCTTTGGTTCTTTTTTCCCTCAAGGTAACAGTACTTAAGCACATGGTGCATTGCTTCCAAATGTATGTTGGTATTGAGATACCTGCTTTTGCTCGGTAACAGTATGCCCAAACTTGAGGTCTTGAAGCGTCCTCAAAATAGGATGCAAATTCCTTAGTGTCTTCATCTGTATTTAATTGGACGATGAGGAGCTGGTTCCTCAAGTACAACACTTAAAGCCTTGTATACCAGCATCTGTTTTTCTCTACCACCTTGTACCTTACTTAGATTACCCCGCCAGATTTTGTCTACGAGCCAGCTGCACAGAATGTGATTTTTGGGTTTTCCCATCACAGCAGTCCATGCAATCATAAATATGCTTGAATCATCAGACATTAAATTCTCTGGTATGATCATTCCGCACTTTGTTTTGATAGCTTGAACAAAAATTTCCATCCTGTTTGTGCACTATGTGCAGTCTCTTGATTTTATGGAGAATGCAACAGGTAAGCCTGCTCCAAACTCATAAATTACAAGTAGTGATAGAAAAAATTCGCCATCGCGAATTTTGCGAATTATTAAATGAAGTAATACACAGGTGGTAATGTGTTTCAATAACCCTAAAAATGGCGAAAAAAGAGGATTTTTGAACTCTCGCATGATGACGCGAATTTTTTCATGAAAACGCGAATTTTAGGTTTTTTGTTTTTTAAATTCTTAACAGTGTACTTCCGATAATTCGCGGCAATTAATGCACGAATTACCGCGAATTATTGAAAACAGCAAACTATCCACAGTAATGTTTTTAAGCCTAGCCAAGAGAAAACTATTGGTTAAAATATTGAAATGTATTTTATGTTCGACCCTAACTATTATGTGTCAGAAAACTGTATCATAATGAAGCTCATTATAACACTATTTTTCATTATGAAACAGTTTCTCCCACCAATCAGAGCTCAAGAAACAGTTGTGTGACCAATTAGATAAGGATAACTTCGCGCATGCGCTCAAAATCCAACATGTCTATATAAATTACCGAAATTGCACCGTCCATATGTTCGCGTAAATAAACTGGTGAATATGAGACAAGAAATGGCACTGTACCTTAATATCCCCAAAATCAATTTCTACACAGCGCGTGGTTTTGAAACGACTTCGGTGACAGTTTTACTGAATACTGGAGCACAATCTGAACATATGGCATTGAAGCACACAGAGCGCATGCGTCGGTTGTCCAGAGAGTTTGGAAAACAGAGATATACTACCCACCGCAGCACCCTATCACAACATTCTAGCAAGACCAACTACAATCCTCAGACCTTAATGTAGAAAAAACATGGCGGCGACGGTTGCCCTACCAATAGCTAAGATCATGACATCGGGCTTGTCACAGTTCGTGTAAATTATTATTTTTACTCACTTATATCATAAAAGATATCACAAGACGAGACTAGGTTCCGAAGAAATATGCATAAATGATTTAGACTTACCTGAATTAATTTATCTATATAGTGCTGGCCTCGAATTATAGGTTTCTTCGTCTTCACCCAAGGGGCAGCTACAATAGTCTCACTGTTTCTGTGGTTGAATAATAAGCTTTTTGGCGAGTTATCACGATTTGTATTTAAGTTCAGTAATTATATATTAATATTATTAGCAAAAAATCAAACAGATTCTGAAGTAGGAGAGAAGAAAGTACCCGGTTACTGAAGTGCTGTCCCAGCACATGCAGAGTATTTGTGTACACACGGAATGAGAATAGTTGCCTGAAATAATCGAACTAACGCTACAGAGATACAATTCAATTAAGACCTCTCGTAGAATTGTCTAAAATCTCGGCTAAAACATCACACCGAATTAGTTGATTGAAATATGCAAAGAAGTCGTCGTGTGGATATCTGAACATAATTATAGAGATTACCACACACAAAGGACACGATAATATGTTACCATCTAACCTATTAAACATTCGCTGTTACCGTTTGAAATAGTTGTACGCTGGAAATATTAGATTTAGTAAAGTAATGTAGGTAGGAAAGCACCATCTCCCTCTTACGGAATTATCGCGGCACACCATCTCGCAATATAAGTACATAATTGGCTAGTTAATCACAACACTTTATTACACACATCATAATAAAAAATAACTTGCAAGCTGTAAGAATCACAAAAGTATGAATAATGACGGAAGACAATGAGTTCAATGTTTGGCACAGGGGACACATCTTCCTTAACCAATAAAACAGAAGTTCTCTGTAATATTTGGCGTGTATACAAGGCAGTGTAGAACATCTGCTAGACTGGTAAGACTTTACGGAGGCACATGAAGCTGAGCGTTCAAGATAACGTCAACACTTTGGTCTTGCCATAGATGCTCATTGCGTTTTCCCTTTACGTACTTAAGTTCGACACTACCGGTACTGAAAAGCTATTATTATATTGTCACTAACTAGCAAATCATTGCGGTGTATATTCTTGAGACAATTCTATTAATGCTTTAGTCTTAGGTACTTCAACATCTGCAGTAAATGACACAATGCCATCGGTCGACTGAACAATCATCACACAAACGAACCAGTCCATAATAAGCGTATTATCACATATTTACACACGATTGCAGTACATTAACGCGAATTGGACTTAACAGACATACTGAAGACACTAACGATTACAGATGAGCAATAGTTTATCCTAACTTTCATCAAACGAAGCTAATCAAAGCTAATATTGTATCCCAGCAACGAATGTAAACAAACAATATCTCGGGCTTCCGCATTCGCCATTTTCACACTTTCGATACCTGCATTAAGGTCTGAGTATTGTAGTTGGTCTTGATTCTAGTGACTGAACAGATATTTATGAATATTTATGTTAAACATATAATAAAGATATAATTATCGTCGAACATAAACAGTCGTATGCAACTCGCCTATAATGGTAATTAAGATACTCGCATACGCTCGTTTTATAAAAATATTCGTGTCTTAATTATAGCCATTATAGGCTCGTTGCATAGTGTACTATTATGAACACGCAAAAAAAACTAATACTTTAGAACATAGTATTGTAAGACACACTATGTGGATTATACCAATATTAAAAACTAGGAAGAATGACTGTCATCACTTTTTGTTTCTTAGATGGTTTATTTTTTCTAATTTTAGATTATACAATTCTGAAGAAAACAATATATGAGAACGAAAATTCATCTCGATTTTCTATATAAGAGATAAGTGTGACTATAGACACACTAGCTTGACTGTGGGAACTTTCGGGATTTCCATTGCATCACTCCTGCACTCTATATGTACTGGATCACAATTTACCTCACCGACAGTCAAATTCCGTAAAATATTCTCATCGATTTCATGTCTGAAACCATGATCGTCTTTATCGAAGTCTAACTACTGGATGTCACTTTCTTCTGCATCTTGACATTCATCCAGGTTTTGCCCTAATGTCATCATAGTGAGACCACCTTGCCTGTTTAAAATATCGTCGTCACAAAAGCCGACAAACGCTTCTTTTTTTTTTTTTAATTCCTATTTATTTATTGTCGCTTTAACTCGTAGAGTCATATCGCGACATACAGAATTTTGTACATAGCTATAACAATGTTGGATACAAACATTTACTTAAGGTGCGGTATTACAAAAGTTGTTACAGAGGTTATATATCTTGGTACATATTCGTCAGTTTTAAAAAATTAATTATGTTTTTGAAATGGATGTGTTCATTTAAGATCTCACTTAGGCTTCTTCTCTGATGGGTTGCATAGAGTTCTTTGTTGATCGTACAAAGGGCATTTTAGTAGTATGTGGTTAACCGTTTTCCGTTCTTGACAGTTCTCGCATACCGGTGGAGATGTCTTGCAGAAGATGTGTGCCTGGATCATTTTGGTATGACCTATTCGTATTCTGGTAATGAGGACTAGTTCTCGGCGTGGAAGGAGCGGGGTGTCGAATTTATTTGTAGAATCATTCCGGACGTCATGAAGCTTTGAGTGTGGGGACCGGATCCAGTCGGTTAACCATTGTTGTGGATTTTTGGTTTAAGAGAAGAGGCCACATCATTGTAGGGGGTGAAAAAGTTTGGATCTTGAGGGGAGAGACGAGTTGCTTCTTTGGCTGCTATGTCTGCTTGTTCGTTGCCTTTTATCCCCTTGTGTGAGGGAATCCACATAATGTAAATTTGCTGACCATTATTTGTTGCCGTGTTATATGACACCAGTATATTTTGGGCTAAGGAGTTGGAAGGCGATGAATCTTGAAGGGTGTTTATTGTAGATAAGGAGTCACAGAAGATTAAAAAGATTTCTCTTTTTGTGTAATTCTTGATGGATTCTATAGCTTTTAGAATGGCGTATTGTTCACATGTGAATATAGAGCATATTTTTGGTAATGTATACTTTATCGTATGATCTGGATATACAATAGCGCAGCCGCTACCATATTCTGTCTTTGAACCATCTGTATAGATTGCGGTAAAGGTGGGAAATCTTTTGGTTTTCTCTATAATGAGTGTCTTGAAGGTGCTACTGTCAGTTGATTCTTTATTAATTTCACATAAGTCTAAAATAGTTGGTGGAGTTTTAATTCTCCATGGCGGAATTGACATATTTGTTGTAGTTCTCGGAGCAATTGGGGGAAAATGAGAGTGGACATCATGTAGGAGTCGTGAAAGTCTAATGTGGATAGGAAGATGTCTTCTTTGCTGCGTGGGGTAGCGAAGAGATTGATTATTTGGGAAAACATAGGTGTAAGTTTTGGAGTGCGGAGACGCTGCGACCTTTGTTGCATAATTGATAGTCAGTAGTTTTCTGCGAGATTGGAGCGGAGGTTCATAAGCTTCCATTAGTAGACTGGAGATCGGGCTGGTTCTAAAAGCTCCTAAGATGATCCTTAGAGATGTGTTTTGAATAGGGTCAAGTAATTTAAGTGCTGATGCTGGGGCTGAATTGTATATAATGGAGCCATAGTCTAGCTTAGAACGGATGACTGCTTTGTACGTGGACATTAATACATGAGCGTTAGCTCCCCAGTTGTTAGCTGCTAATGATTTGAGAACATTAATTCGACGTAGGCAGTCGTTTCTTAAAGTTTTAAGATGGGAGTTCCATGTTAGTTTGCTGTCAAAGGTCATTCCCAGTATTTTTATTTCTTTTTCCACTTCGATTTTATTTCCCTTGAGATATAATTCTGGTTGTTCATTCTGTCTTCTCTGTTTGGAAAATAGAATGCATTTGGTTTTGGTTGCAGAGAAAATGAAGCCTGTAAGATTCTCCCAATTGGCAAGATTGTCGAGGGATTTTTGTATTATTTCTTGGGTTGTTGATAGATTACGGCCATTGCAGAAAATGGTGATGTCATCCGCAAAGAGGCAAGAGTTTACTGGGAGGTTGATGCAGGAAGTTATGCCATTTATGGCTACTAAGAAAAGGGTTACACCAATGACTGAACCCTGTGGGACTCCTTTCTCTAATCTGATTTCTTGAGATAGGGCACCGTTAACTCGGACTTGGATGCTTCTGTTCTGTAGAAAATTGTGTATGAATCCAATCATATTTCCCTTGATATTGTGTTGTTTTAGGGTATCTATGACTTGAGTTTTGCGTATCGTATCATATGCTTTATGTATGTCTAAACTGACTGCTAGGAGATGGAGTCCATGTCGAAAAGTATCTAGAATTTCTGATTCTAAGGTTATTAAGGTATCAGTTGTTGAGTGAAATTGCCTGAAACCACACTGCTCTTGTTTAAAGAAATTCTGCTGCTCTAGTATCCATTTTAGTCTTTTATTAATAATTTTTTCCATTAATTTGCACATAGTACATGTTAGAGCTATTGGTCGATAATTATCAGGAATCATGTGGTCCTTTCCTGGTTTGGGTATAGGAATCACTATGGCTTTCCTCCAAGCATCTGGAAATACTTTCTGAGTCCAAATGAAGTTGAAAATTTCGGTGAGATATTCTAATCCGTCAGGGGGAAGTTCTTTCAAGAATTCATATATTATATCATCAGGGCCAGGACTAGAGTTTCGGCAGTCGTTGAGTTCTTGAGATATTTCGTTTATGCTAATTTTATCATTGTAACTATCATTGGTATTATCAAAGAGGTCTGAGAGTGAGTTATTGTCAGGTCCACGGAAATTTGAGAGTACTTGTTCATTATTGGAATCACTTGATATTTTTGCAAAGTTTTTGGCTAAGGTATTGGCAATGTCTAGATGGTTGGTTATTGTTGATCCAGATTTTGTTGAGAGAGTTATTGTTTTGGGGGGATTTTGGATTCCTTTAATTTTCCGTAAGTATTTCCAAACAGAGTTCTGAGGGGTCTCATTGGAAAGAGAGGACACGTATCTTAGCCAGGAATTTCGTTTGCTTTCTTTGATAACTTTTCGTGCTTTTGCTCGACTTCTTTGAAAATTTAATTTATTCTCAAGAGTAGGGTGTCGTTTGTATTTGTAAAAAGCTTGATTGTTGATTTTGATCGCTTCTTTACATGTGTTGTTCCACCAAGGAATTACTCCTATGGGTTACATTGTTAATTCTAGGGACTGATTTTTCTGCGGCTTTGAGTATTGCCTTAGTGAATTCGTTTACAATATAGTTGATATTGTAATTTTTGATGAGGTAAGATGGCGGTAATCTGTTGAGCTGAGTCTTGATATTTTCTCTGTATTGACTCCAGTTGGCATGTTTTGAGTTCCATTTCTTAGGATTAATTTGAGGGTGAAGTTTGTTGTTTTTATTAATTGATATAGGGAAGTGATCACTTCCATAGAGGTTTTTACTAGCGTTCGATGTGAATGTTGCTGCTATTTCTGCAGTGCATAAACATAGATCAATTGTGCTGAACGTTCCGTGCTGTATGTCCCAGTGTGTAGGACCATTGGAGTCTAGTAGGATTAAATTTTCAGAATCTATTAGTGTTTCAATTATTTTTCCTCTTTTATTTGTATAGTCATTGTTCCAAACGGTGCTGTGGGAGTTGAAATCACCCAAGAGAATAAATGGTTTGGGAAGTTGGTTTGTTAGATCTACTAGGTCTTGCAGGTCTATTTTCTGGCTGGAGGGGAGATATATATTGCAGATACAGAAGGAAAGTGAAAGGAAGATCATAGATGCTACTGCTTCCAATTTTGTATTTAGTGGAATTTCTTTTTGAGGAGCTTTATTGCTAATGTAGGTGGTAACTCCTCCGCTTGCGTAAGTAGGATTGTTGCGGTTTTTGTAGTAAGCTGTATAATGATTAATATTAGCCACATTGTGGTCTCTAAAGTTGGTTTCTTGTAAGCAGATTATTTGAGGTTGATGTTCATTGACTAAAATTTTCAAGTATTCGTTTTGGGGGTAATACCCGTTTATATTCCACTGTAATATACTGGGATTCATGAAGATTATTTAAATAGAAGGATTATTGGCTTGGGTTCATTTCGGTTTGAGGAGTTATAGGAGGAGAGGAGTTGCTGTCATTATTAAGTGCATTGAGTAGTTTCTTGATAAGTCGAGTGTTACTATTCTTGATGTTCTTGTCTTGATAGTAGGGATGTAGTTTGCGCATAGTCTCGATGAGTTCTTCAATACTAGATGTGTAAGATAGTGCAATGGATAAGGCATTAGGTGCTGATGCACCATTAGTATTCTCAAAAAGACTTTTTAGTTGTAAAAAGTCAAGTGAAAAGTTAGAGGGATCAGCTTCTATCACTTCTTTCACAGGGAGGAGTTGATTTTCTAAGTTGAAGGAATTCGGTTTCATTGTTTTTTTCTTGGGTTGGATTATGTCTGGAGTTTTTTTTTGGAGCCCAGAGTAGGGAATTCATCATCTGTTTTATCATCTCCCGATATAGAGGGGTCATCACAGAAGGACTTGATGTCAGCTCTGGAAGAGATATCTGAGGAGTCACTTGGAGGTAAAGGTCGTCTTATTACATGGTGTATGGTGGTAGACGATTCTTTGTTGATTTCAGGTAGCGGTAGTTGTCCATTCAAGGACGTTTCCATTAGAGGAGAGTTTTGAAAAGTAGGAAGGGAGTCGGTATTATGTTCAATAGTTTGAAGAGGATTCTTATCCTGTTCATGCTCCAAAGTATTGCCGGCTGGATCGGATGGTTGCTCCTTGGAAGGGGTTGGAGGTAGGTTGAAAGGTTGGTTTTCTTCGTCTGAAGGATTAGTTAGCAATGGACATGCACGGGCCAAGTGGCCTTCTTCTTTGCAAGTAAAGCAGGTTGGGATATCAGAGGAGGTGTATATCCAATAACTCGTTCCTTCGTAGCATATCTGGAATGAAGGTGGTAGTTTATTAAAGTCACAGGGTTTAACATAGAATTGTCGGCGGAAGCTGAGTATATGTGCAAAACCTGGGATATTAATTCCAGCCTTGAGGTTAGATATGGAGGACATTGGTTTGATATTCAGTTGTTGAAGGTAGTCTGTAATGACTGAGTTTGGTAAAATAGGACAGACATTTGATAATATCACTCGTTTGTTTGGAACTATTAGTGGACGTAGGGAAAGGTCAATGTTGTTGATGTTGATTACAGGGTGGTTTAAGGATAATTCTTGAACAAGATTTTTATTCGATAGGAATATGCAGATTCTCGAATTAGAAATGCGAGATACATATCGTATGTTATCAGGACTAGTTATTTTACCAACAGTGAGGATATAATCCTTTAATGGGATTCCGTCATGTGCGTCTATGATAATTGCTTGTTCTTTACTTGGAGTTGATTGAATTACGGATGCGTAACTTGGAAGGGATTTCTTTGGTACATTGTAGAACGAACTATTAGTAGGGTTATGTAATGGTTCGATGCCATTACTAGTAGCCATTCATGGGTAGCGAAGGGCTTTGGACAAGCCTCGCTGAATTACGTTATTCAATTGTCGACTTTTGTTGATTTGATCTGGCACTCGTAAAACATAAAATGATATTTTTTCACTCTATATTAACAGTACATCACAGTCCTGTGTTCAATTACATGAGTAGACTCGTTGTACTCACAATTAACCTGGAAAACTTCCCAATTGAAGTCCTGCAACCAATCAATTCGAGAATAAATCAGCACACTTAATCACCACGACTGAACTCGTCCACTGCCCGCTTCTTTTTGTGCGAGTGTAGTAGCGGTAATCTTCTCCCATGATTTGACTGCATAGAGAGCATCTAACAAACACGGATAAGATTGGAAACTTAACGGTAGATTGCGGGCCTCACCTTCTGCATACAGCGATCTCTATCAATCTGGGTGGTCATCCTAGTAAGTTACAGTACTTGACTTAGGTATTGAGGTTTTAAGGGCAAGGTCATCTGCCCCTTCATCCTAGTAACTACTCGACGCGTGGTGTCATATAGTGCGCTTTCAGACATGAATATCTAGATGGCAAGTATCCAGATCAAAATGTGCCACTGTTTCCTGAACCAGTATTAACTAGGTGGTCTTCTTGGTTTCATTCTGTAGTGTGCCTGTCAGAGTACTTGAAAGATATTTTGCAATTTATGAGTGAAGTAGTAGGGACTGATAACTCTGATGTTGACTTTCTCAACAATGTTTCACATGACGAAATACTTGAGATTCAAAGAATTTGGCACAGACATCAATGAACTCATCCCCTTATTAGAAGGCCACATCCAACTGTTCACTTTCTTGATGGACATCTACGGAGAATTCAGCAAGCCCTTAAACTTGCTGTTTCTGGAAATTACGGAGCAGTCGGAGGGTTGTGGAAATGTGTTAAAAAGAGGGAAAATACATTCAGTTTTAGTAAATGCTGGGTTCCATGCTCTTGGAAAATTAATCAGCTTGAGATCCGTTGACCCTGGGAACAAGATTTACAAATGTGTGCGTTTGATCCAGCAGAAATAGTGCCAATGAACATCAATGAGGACATTGCAAAGAAAATTAAGAAGCTGCCGTTCTGTGGAACACTGGAAGATAGTGAGGTGTTGAGAGGATAAAAAGAACTGCAAACTTTAATCAAGAAGCAGATGCATAACAGGACCAAGACAGACATTGTTGGAGTTTTGCAAGGAATGACATTTGTATTTCCAAAGTTCTCAGAATCTGTGTTGAAAACCATTTGGATACCCTGTTCAAACGCTGTGAACTTTTGTTTTTCAGCTTACACTAGCACGTTAGGTGATAAGCGTCACTGTCTGTCACAAGGGAATTTGGAGCTCTTCACTGAAGTATACTTTGAAGGATGACTGAAATGTGTTATGTTATGCATGTTATCCATGATATTTAAAAAAACGCCTAAAATTTATGATTTTGAAAGTACCGAAAAGTGCACTTGAAACCACCGAATTTGCCACTTTAAAATACCGCTTTCTTCACTCTGAAATCACCGAAAAATTCCAATCCCTAATTACAAGTAATGTGGTTAAATGAAACCTGTACTCATTAGTGCCATGGGACGAGTCCATACATAATTGTTGTGACCGAATTTTGCCAAGAGTTCACTCTGAGTGTCGGGCATTAAAACCAACATGAACTCATTTTCAGCTAATTTGTCTCTCTGGTCAGTCATTCCCAATGGTTTGAAAAATAAAACCCAGTCTTTCATTTTCTCAACCCACAATTCAACAACATTAGAGTGTTCTTTTTCTTCATAAAGACGAAAATCTCTCTTTATATTATGCCGGTCATAGCGAGTGACCAAATGTAGCCTCGTTATTTGACCATTCACATCATTGCGAATGTCATCTAGAATTTCCTGGAGACTTACTCCTTCAGCAATCCTCCCTGAAAAGAATAAAGCCAACTTGAACATGCAACACCTATGACTGTGGTAATTCATGGATTTGGATGTTGAAGGAGTAGATAATTGGCAGGGAGATGTACAGGTGATTTAACATCAGTGCCATAATTAAAGATAGCCACATATTTATACAATAAAAAAATCAACAAAATGAATTTATACTACAAAACAAAAAGTACAGAAGTAGACAATAATTTAAAAGAATACTTATTTCAAATCAGAAGGTTCCTTGAGTAACATAATTACACTTTAAATTTAAACATGGTGCCCAATACATAGTAGAAATCATTAGTGGCAGTGTTATTTCAATTATCTCAAATATAATGCGTGATTAAAACGATCACAGCTCCGAATAACACCACCTTACGTTTGGACAGGAAGTGTCTACGTATAGATTCAATACGTGCCAGCTGTTTTGTTAAGGGACTAATTCACCGAATTAGTGTTAACCATTACTTATTTAGCTATTTATTTCACTACACAACTATACAACAGACATATTCAAACATAGAACAACGAACGACAACTGCCACCCTGCCACAGTCTTTTGTCACAGAGTCCAAACAGCACAAGATGGCCCTCCAGCCAGCGGCCGCCATTTAGGGTCCAAAAACGACTTAGACTCTTTTAATCAGTTCCATAACATCCTCCCACCATTCTATCATACTATGATTAAAACCACTGTACTTCAAATATTACAGATCAAGGAAAATTTACAAATTGAGGCGGGATGGAATTCGTATCTTCCTCCCACACCTTGTCGAACTCAAATTTGGAACACCAGGGGGCAAGACAGGAACATCAGGGCTCGATACAGGTGCACCAGGGCTCGATACAGGAACACTAGAGCTCGAAACAGGAACACCAGGGATCGAGACAGGAACACCAGAGCTCGAAACAGGAACACCAGAGTCTTTATCCAAGACCTCTTCTTCACACTGCCACTCAGTAAACGGAGTTGCTTCTAGAGGATAGATGTTCTGCACAAGCCGCTTCAGCTCTCCACTTGTAGTCTTCACCTTGACCACTCTGGCGACATTGTCCTTTCCGGGATGTACTGAAACCACCCTTCCTAAAGGCCAGTCCATTCTACGTGCACTGTCACTTCCAAGGATCACTACTTCTCCCACCTTCATTTCTCGATGCGAGTTTGCTTTGAAATACGTTTGTTACCTCCTTTTGCTGTGTTGTGGATGAATCGTAGAATCCAGGCTGTCATCCTGACAACTTTTGAGTACTTGGAAAAGTATTTCAGATACCACTTTCCTTCTGGTTCCACAGAAACTAGTACAGTTGAAATTTATTTCCTTTTCTCTTCATTTACCCTTTCTTCATAAGGCAAGGCATTGTCGAGAGGCCATTCCGAACTAGGAGATCTCAACCAATGAGGGCCCTCCCACCATTTCGACGTCAAGAGTTTGGAAGCAGAACAACCCCTAGAAGGTAGGTCAGCCGGTTTATTCACTCCACGTACATGATTCCAGCTATCAGGGTTAGACAACTGTTTAATTTCCTTCACTCGATTTGCTACAAAAGTTCCCCAGACTTCCTTCCTCTTGATCCAGCAGAGAGCTGTTGTGGAGTCTGTCCAATAATATGTTGAAAGCTCTGCTATTCCTAAACTTGCCTTTACGGAAAATGCAAGGCGAGCTCCAATTGAACAAGCTAGGAGTTCCAACCGCGAAATAGTCATTTTTTTTCAGCGGGGCTACACGAGACTTTGCTTGAAGAAGCGTTATATTTGTGTCCTTTCCATCTTCTGAACGAAGAAACACAACCGCAGCATATGCTACTCCACTTGCGTCGCAGAACGTATGAAGGCTCTAAGATTCCTGTGTCTTGCAGCGTGCCATTTGTCTGGGAATTTTAATATCAGGCAATACCTCAAGTTCTTGATGCCAAATTTCAAACTTATTCCTCATGTCATCCTCCATTTCTTCATCCCAGCTCATTTTCTTCCGCCAACTTTCCTGCAACAGCAACTTCGGGACTAGAGAGACAGGACATGTGATTCTATAGGATCAAAGATTCTCTGAGCAGCCGCCAATACATTTCTTCTAGTGATCTTGTCGCCAATCTTCGACATGTCAATTTTCTCACAAGAAAGAACATCTTCTGTCTTGTTCCATCGAAGTCCTAATACCGAGGTTACCTCAGGAACTGACGAGTCGCTCTCGGGAGAATTTAGACTTGTGTACTCCCAGTTACGAAGATCAAAACATGCTCTGGCCAGCAATGCGGTAGATTCTTCTATAAACGTACTCAATTCTTCCTCATTATCCAAAGAGGTGATACAATTGTCTACATAGAAGGAATTTCTCAGTCTTTTTGCTGTCTCGTGGTAGTCGACGCTCTCTTTCAATTGAAGGTCTAGAACTGCTTCCAGCAGAAATGGGCTACAATTCAGACCAAATACGACTCGGCAATGTCGAATTCACTATCCTTTGAATCCTTCCACCACAAGAAGCGCAAGAAATCACGATCAGTTTCCTGAACAGATATTTGCAGGAAAGCCTTCCTAATATCGGAAATTACTCCTATCCTATTTTTTCGAAACATCAATAGAAGCGTAGGGATTTGTTGTAGGAAATTAGGACCCTTTTCGAGACATTCATTTAAAGAAGGAGTATCCTTCGATTTGCTGGATCCATCGAACACGGGTCTCACATTGGTGGTAGAGTTTTCTTTGAAGATTCCCCGGTATGGTAAATAATAACACAGGTCTTCCTTTTCTCCTTCTGGAACCTCTTCAATTATGCCCTCATTCATCCATTCCTGAAACACATTTCCATATTCCTCAAACTTTCCTTCTTTGGTCAGTCTATTCGAAACTGAGATCAATCTCTCCTCCGCTATCTCCTTGTTGTTCCGTAAGTACTGTCGGCTCTCCAACCAAGGTAACGCAACTTCATATCGGCTATCCACATTAACCTTTACAGTCTCTTGGAAGTAATGACGTGCAGCTTCTTCCATCTCTTCTCTCGACTTGTTTTTCATGGGGTCAGATATGCCTATAGTCTCCAAGTTCCAAAGGTCGGTTATAGAGGCAGATTGAATGAACAGGGTAGTTGAATACAAAGCCAGGGAACTACCCTCTTCGTCTTTCAATTTACCAGGCACGGTCCAGCCAAGCGTTGTCCTCACAGCAACCAATCCTGATTTAAGCTTATGGGTTTCATTCAGCAAAAGACTCCTCGCAACATCAGCTCCTAGCAGGACTTCCACGTCGGATGGATTTGTTCCCACATCAGACAGCCATATCTTTTTTGCTTTCATTTCTTTCATCCACGGTCCAAACTTCAACCTTGGAATCTTCCCACATATTACCTTCTGGTCAATCAATTGCAACGTGGTATTAAAGGAACCATCACAGCTGCTTACATTCACATCATACAGGTGATGGTCTTCTTCACGGGTCTCAGCACCCCCAAACAACTCGTGGATCATCATCTCGGTCTTCAAAGGTTTATATCCCCTTCCCTCAGCAGTCTTCCGTAAAATGTAGGATCTTTGTGATCCACTGTCTATTAGTGCTCGGACTAGCTTCTCCTTTCCTTTATGTGTCAGTTTGATGCACAGCGTCTGTAGAAACACCTCCTTTGTGGCACTCTGAATGTTCATGGAGATATTGCTCTGCCTTTCCCTATCATCCTGTATTTTAGATTCAGGTTTCTCCTCGACCTTCTTTGTATTCAGTTTATGACACATGATCACAACGTGAGGACTAGTGCACAGTGGACAACGAAGATGTGCCTTGCAATTTTTCATTCTGTGTCCTACCTTAAGACAAGCAAAACAACATTTTTCTTTGGCCAGCTTGTTACGCCTTTCCTCCAAACTCATTTGTTGAGCAAGGTGGCATTCCTTGCTCTCGTGGAATTTGCTACAAAACACACACTTTCTCTTCTTGCTTTCAAACTTGGCCGAAAACAAAGAATTCGCCGTTGGTAAATGTGTGTCGACATTTTTTCCTCTCACTCTCTCTTGTCTTTTCGTATCGGACAGACCAAAACCTGCCCGAGCAAAGGTTATCCTCTCTTCTCCCTCCAATTCACGTTTTAGGAAATTTAGAAGAGCCTCTAGCCTATCTTTCTGTTCACCAATCAACTCATCATTCGCTGATTGATTTCTGAGCCATGTCCTTAAAACATCTTCAGGTAAGCATGATTCCACGAGAGGGAACAACATGGACCCATACTTATCCCTTGTCACACCTATAGATTCTAGAGCTCTTAACTTGCTCTCTAATGTGTCATACAGTAGGCCTACAGCTATTCCTGATTTGTCATTGTTGTGCGACACATTCTGAATGACTAACCCAATAACCTCCCTAACGTAGTACTCCGTCAGGAGATCTTCACGATCGAACCGATTCTTCATGCTCCCTATAACCTTTGGATAGTTTTCAGCGGTAGCCGGGAAACTGTTCAGAAGTTCTCTGGCACGACTGTCAGGTTTGGTGCACTGAATCAGATATTGAAATTTATCTTCTGATTCTATGTCACTATCTTCATGGATTCTCTTAAACAAGCTCCAGAATCCTAACCAATCTTTAACGTCCCCTCCAAACTTAGCTAGTTCCAACCTAGGAAGTTTCAAGTTTATTTTAGCTGCAGATGAAGCTTCAGAAATGTGTTCTCTAACCACACCAACATTCTCATTAGAGCAAATATTCGTCATATTTAACCTTACTTCATCTAAATTATCTCTATAAGTCTCAACTGGCCCGTACTCACGGCTGTAGACATCATCCTCTTCTTCTAGTTCCAGTATTTTTTTCATCCAATGGAGCAAGTTCAGCACTTAGGCCTAACCTGTCCAATTTCATCAGCATCTTCTGTGCCGATTCCAGGTCAACTATTTCGCTGGTTAAATGACGCATTACCTCATTATACGTCTTTGTGTAGGACGCTCGAATTGGCTTACGTTGTTTCAC
Organism: Meconema thalassinum; assembly: GCA_946902985.2. NCBI lineage: Eukaryota > Metazoa > Arthropoda > Insecta > Orthoptera > Tettigoniidae > Meconema > Meconema thalassinum. The sequence continues at coordinate 242,392,820 of OX336394.1, read as the reverse complement.
ACGCTTTTCCATCGTCGTGTAGGCTAGGCCACGGTCGACTCTAGAGTCGACCGTGGCTAGGCTATACCAAGATTTTCACACACAAAGAAATCTTACGTATCTTGCCGTAACTTCTCGTAATTTACGTACTAAATCACGTCGGGGTCACCACATGTTTTGTTAAGGGACTAATTCACCGAATTAGTGTTAACCATTACTTATTTAAATATTTATTTCACTACACAACTATACAACAGACATATTCAAACATAGAACAACGAACAACAACTGTCACAGTCTTTTGTCACAGAGTTCAAACAGCACAGCCAGCGGCCGCCATTTAGGGTCCAAAAACGACTTAGACTCTTTTAATCCGTTCCATAACACCAGCAATACGCCATGGCTCTCAATAGCTAAGGTGGATAAATCAAGCATAGCTGAAGTAGCGTCAGCCAAGCTACCTGGTAGCAGGTTTGAACCCAGAGTAGTACATATTTTTTGCTTAATGTAGTTTATAAAGGGATGTATTATGGACGCATAGCTACCTATTTCAACGACTGATTTTTTATTTGGTCCTGAAAAGGACCGTTTTTATCCGATGGTACGTAGCCAGGTTGGACGACGACATAATGATCCGTAGAACGAAAGTAGGGTAGGTACTCAGTATATTCAGGGTAGCAAGTGTTTGAAATGTTGACCACCTTGTTTTAAAGGGAAATTCAGACTCACCCAGGCCGCTGCACGTGTCAAGTCAAAAAGCCCTATGTAACACCGGGTTGTAAACCATTCCTCATTCCTACGTTAAACAAATATAAAACAATATTAATTGATCCACTAATGAGAAATACCTTAAATATCGATTTCATTAGACTATTAACATGACTTTTCTCACTAAAGATATGAAGGGCCAGGGGGAAAAACGATGAGAGTCAGAAGGGATGAGTTTCTCAATAACACGATTTTAAAGTTCGAATCGTTCTATTCTGAAGCAGCCGTTAACAATGTGTAATGTAAGACTGTAAATGAACAATAAAGGTACTTGACAACAGTATTCTAAAACAACATTTTTATTTCCTTAAAATTTCAAAATGTTATGAACTTTTAAATACCGTACGCTCAATACATTTTGTCAGAGAGATGAACGGTGAGAGTCAGTAGACAAGTTTTACACAAACTATCAAACCAAGATGTCATTTCACTAAAGTTTTTCAAACATTATTCTCTTTTTAATTTCACATTTAAAGTTCAGTTTTGCGGTGGCATCTAGTAACCAAGTTCAGAACTAGTTGTCGTTGACGGTGGCGGTTGATAGCAAAAGTAGGAACTACTTGAAAATTGAATGTCTACAGTCCTTACTTGAGTGAGTGGTTAACGTGTCAGTTTACTAAACCCAAGCTTGCAGTTTCGCTCCTCGCCGTGGTAAGTGATTTTTTGAAAGGCGGCAAATATTAACGACACGCATGTCATACAATGTTGGCATGTCAAAGAACCCATTTGAATTCAGTAGGCTGTGTTCATAATGGCAAAATTAATCTCGGGAGTTTCCGCCAACACAAAGTTCCTCATTTCTCTATTAGAAAGCGCAGTAGTGTTCAAGGAGCTTAGATATCTAACCTCCTTGACTTTCATAGTGCTTCAAGGAACAACAAAATTCGACATGCAAGTTACCCTCTGGGTGTCAAATAACAATGCTTGTACCCGGCACCCGAGGCTATACGATATTATTATTATTATACTTGAATTAAAAACAGATAACACACACTAATACAGCCATCACAATTAACACCGGCCATCAGACAGCTTCTACACACACCCAAAGTACACAGGACGACATGACCGCGTTGTCACAGCCCCTAAACTAAGGAACCAACCAAAGTCCAGTTGAGTCTTAAATTAGTTGAGTCTGAAGAATCAATCAATCAATTCTTGAGTTGTCGTAGCAAAGTTTTCATCAAGTTGAATTTTCTCGGTTAGCCTCGCCCTAAGTTTGGTATGCTTTTAATCGCATTGTATTTCGGCTGAACACAAAAATAAGCATGAGCCCACTTTCAACTGTGCACCCTTTTTTGGAAGTCCATGCATATTGCCTCTATACTTTCAGAATTTTGGGAAGCCCTTCTTGCTGACCTTTTACATTCATAAAAACTTCAGCTTTCCTTAAGTGAAGTTCACGGATAATTTTGATTTGTTTCATTTCATCTTGTACAGTTTTTATGTCTTCTTTTGCGTTGTCAATTTTCACTTGGAGGTCTCGTTCCTTTACTCTAAATTCGGAACATGTACTACTAGTAACTTAATAATAAGTAAAACACACTGAGAAAAGACTACTCACTCAATGAAGATAACCCCAAAACAAAATACTAACACAAAAACAACAAAAGCAGCCAGGAATTCTGGGAGCAGCTGGCTGACCCTCATCAGTCTTGCCACCTAGCAGCTTGACTCTCATCACTTTTCCCCCTTGTGGCAAATGTTTCCCTGCTCATATCTATTGACTGCCATCACTTTTCCTCATGCTAGTATTGTTAGAAGGTAAAGCATCACCATAGCAACCGACTGGCACTAATAACTCGATTTTTTCATTTTTATGACTGTCATTGTTTTCCCCCCTGGCCCTTCATATGCTAAGAGAGAAACTGAAAAGAAAGCTACTAACTGAATGAGCACCTGGTGAATTAATTTTCAGGTAGGATTATTTTTATACAAACAAAATTAAGTGTGCATGCTTGTGGAATTTATTTTCAAATCTTTTTCATCTACTCTAAACCAACGTGTCATCCTGAAAATGGTTTTCCATGGTATCCCTCTTCTACTCCAGATAAAATGCTGGGATGTTTCAAAATTTAAGACCACACCTACCTTCAGTTACAAATACACAAACTACTACTGACACCATAATAACATAGGTTATTAGACATTATTTTATTTAGCTTATGGCAACAAGTTAGATACATATATACAAGGTCCAGTTGGTTGATCCACTGTATGGCTTCCTCTGTTGGTTCCAGAAAGTCAGTTGGGCTACCTGTATATTAGACAAATTTAAACCACATACAACGTAGTTGGTAGCATGCTGAGCTTCTATGCCCAAGATAGCGGGTTCAAACCCGGCCGAAGCCGTCGGATTTTTTTAAGAGCGTTAAAAATCCCTCAGTATGCCTTCCTTCGGAGGGGAAGTAAAGCCGGCGGTCCCATGTCATAGATTTATGGCATGTTAAAGATCTTTCCACTAATTACACCTGTGTGAAACTAAATTGGATAGGTTAAGAATGTAAACAACGCTCTTAGGTTGCTACGTTCGTTGCCAAGAGCCGACTGCGGTGGCGTCTAGTAGCTAGTTCTGAACTAGGCCTAGTAGTCGTTGACGGTGGCGTTTGGCGGCAAAAGTAGGAACTATTTGAAAATTCAAAGTTGCAGTCTCTACTTGAATTAAAAAACAGATACACACACTAATACAGTCATCACAATTAACACCGGTTATCAGACAGATTCTACACACACCCAAAGTACACGGGGCTACATGACCGCGTTGTCGCAGCCCCTAAACTAAGGAACCAACCAAACCACATACAAGAACTCAAGAAAGTTCAAAAATAAACCTACCCACAATACAGTGGAAATGCGCGTGGCTAGGTGATGCGACTGAGCTGGCCGTGGGTTAAACAAACACCTGCACATTTCAAAACCATCACAACAGAAGAAAAGAAAATGAATCTTATCCTTGTACGTGAACATTAATATTTCTAATGTCGAACAACTAAAGAATCGTATTCGGACTGGTAAGAACGTTTTAGATAAAGAATGTCTAGTGTCCAACGCAAAAGTTCTCACTATCTATTTTTGTGATGTATTCTGCACTACTTAGCCTACAATGTGTAGGTCTCCGTGGCTGAAATGGTAACGCGTTGGACTCCCGGTAGAAAGAATTGGGGTTCGACACATGTTAGTTTCTTATTCATGATTTCTTTTCTTAAGTTTTATCGTCTGTGTCGACCACTTTACCTATGTCTTACTACGGAAATGACACGAGAGATCACAGTTGATTATTGGGGAGGAGGCACTAGTAATATAGAGAGCACATGCATTTTCAGATTGGATTCCATGAACGTTACACAGTGTTCTACTGTGGTATTACACGAAAAAAATCTTAATATGTACACTCCAAAACAGTTGTCTTCTTTTTGTTTAAATTTAATAACAAAATAATACCAAGGGAAATTCTAAGGAATATATATACTTTGATGCGAACAATGGCTATTAGAATCTCTTTCGATATGCTATGTTAAAATCCATGTCAGAGTTTTAAATCATGATTTAAGGTATTCATTTAACTTACTGTCATTACAGGTCACGTGGCATAACCTACTAATTCGATTGTATTCTCTTCATAAATTAGCAAAATTCAACGTACTCTTCACAGGAATACATCGTAAGTGAACAAATGTGGTAATGTGACTTTGTAAGTGTGGCTTGATATTATATCCCCACTAAAATGGAGCACTGGCTGTCGTTCAAAAAAAGTATGCATACAGCAGGATTCGAAGCACCATTTTGCCGGGTCTCGCATACGACGTGAGATCGAACTTTAACCGCCTCAGCCACGTAGACAAGGTACACGTTGTGCGCTACACGGGTACTAGTTAACTATAGGCGTTCCATCTCGAACGTTAATATCAATGTCTTCAATCATGATTTATGGTATTCATTTAACGTTCTACTATTACTGATCATGTGGTGTAACCTATAAATTCGATTGTATTACGTGTACGTATGCTCTTCGAGGAGCAATAAATCACATGTTCGTAGAATGGTCCTTAGTATTTGCTGCGGAAGTGATTACGGTCCTTTTTCCTTTGCTAGGCCCATGGCTCAGTTTACATTGCTGTCTCACAGGCACTGCTGAGCAATATCGACCATCGGGAGAATTGTAATTTTAGTTGGGTTTCATAAAACTAAAAAATTAGTGGCTGGTGAACCACTTTGTATTATGTATTATGTAAGTTATATATTTCTTTTTTGTCAGACCAACAATGCAATGTTTTGTGAAGATTTATTTGTTTGACAATAGAATTTCAAATTCTGTATTAAGAAGGCTTTCCATACAGAAGCAAACCTAACCTGGGGTTTATGCCCCAGATCCCCTTGCTTGCAGCACTAACAGTAATTTTCGGCTGGACAGTGCCTAACCTAGTAGCGGACATAAATTCTATATCCCCCCCTACTTGTAGCAAGAGCAGTAATTTACGGCCAAACAGTGCCTAACCTAGTCGCGACAGTAATCTTTGGCCAGACAAAAGCCATTATCTCACCCTGCTTCATAAGCCAATAGTTTCTCGCTTTGGTCGATGACCTCTCTACGCTCCCTTAGCTTGCTACGCATGACCGTGTGGTGTATTTTTTCTTCTTCTTTTTACTGTGCACACATGAGCTTTGCCCAATGGCAAGATGGGTACTGCCCGTGTGTTGGGCAGTAAAAGACCAAAACACCAAGTACAAAACATCAAGGATAAATTGAGGATCTGTGTTAGTGAGGAAAAAACGGTGTAACATCATCTGACAGTTTCTAACTACAAAAATACCAGGAAACACAGGGGACACAAAGGTACAAATCTTCCCACCGAAGTGATCCATCCTGGTGACTGACAATTACATGTAGGCCTACACAAACAAGACCGGATCACAAAAAAGGTGAAAATTATAAAATAACTCCAATGTCACATAAAAACTTGGTGAGAATATCAACCAGCGGGACCGCCGGAGTATGCAACAAAGTCGTCAAATTGAGCGGTAATTGAAAATCCAGGGAGAAAAGAGAAGCGTACATTTTAAAGCGTTGTGTATCATACTGTGGACATTGAAAAAGTATGTGAGGATGATCTCCTTGGTAGTGACCGCAGGCATCACAAACAGGAGAAGCACGAGCATTGATGTGATGGAGATAAGCAGGGGTGACAGCATGATTGAATCGCATTCTAATGATAGTAGTGATGTGACGTCGAGTATAGGATCCTTGCATAAACCACGGCTGAACCGGTATCGAGGATTGAATATATGTATATGGTGTTGAGTGTTTACGTACATATTCCCTCCACTGCTGGCGCCATTCTTGGATGATGAGTTCATATACATGTGGCAGAAGTTCAGGATATGGGAGAGCCATATCAATACGTGTCCCTGACCCATTGCAGCTTCTTTAGCTAAAATATCAACCTGAACATTGCCATAGATATGGGAATGTCCTGGGATCCAAGTTAAGATGACATTAGTTCCTGCCATTTCTAGTTCATACAATTGTTGTGCTAAATTAAGTAAAAACCAATTATCGGATAGGATTATGTTTTGTAGGGCGAGGAGGACACTTTGCGAATCAGTACATATAAGTACATGAGACAGACCCTGTTGTTTGATATAAATACAAGCCTGACGAAGGGCAAAGATTTCAGCCGTAAAGATTGTAGTGTGAGAGGGTAATGCATATTTGCGCTCAACTTGTAATGACGGGGCGAAAAAAGCTGCACCCACGCGAGGTGGGTGGGCAAGTTTTGAACCATCTGTATAAAACAGGGTATGTTGAGGATAGTGACTAATAATATCATGGAATATACGGGAAATGATATGGGGGTGTGATTTAAACGTTTTCGTGAGTTGGGGGAGACTAGTCTGGAGGATGTGTGGGTGATGGCTGTGAACCTGATATGCGATGGTGTACATTGGGTTGAGACGTGTTTGTACAATCATCTGTCGATACGGACAGAGACGGCGATACATAGTTAAAAGCGCGGGAATACGATCTTGAGATAAGAGATGGCGTTGGTAATATTCATCTAATAAGCGTAATTTGTTTAATAGTGGTGTGTGGGACAGTGAACTTTTCTGTAATATATATTTAGCACATGAGTACTGACGGCGTAAAGCGAGTGGTATTTCGCCAGTCTCATGTGGTGTATTTTGTGTACCATACATTTGCAACAGTGAAATGACGTCTCGTTAACAATTGAACACGCCCAATGCGCATCTTTCAGTAGCAGTTGAGCAACGATAAGCCATGACAATTGCAGTCGTTCAATGAACAATAAATTACGGCTTACGTCACATATTTACGTGATTTAGCACATATTTACTGAGCAGTACTGAAAATGGACAGTAATTTCAATTGACAATGACTTCCAGAATATCACATAAGGTATGAAAATCATATATTAGCTAAGTGAAAGTGTAGTATCTTGGTTCATCACTCCCGAAGAATTACCGTAAACACTTGCTCGAGCAGCCTACCCTTTAAGTTATTTCAAGGGGTCGATTTGATCATTCTTGCACATTAGAAATGTCAGCCGTGAAACGGTAATCATGATAGTTTTCTTCTTTTTTAACAAATTCAATGGGGAATATTTTGGTATCACTGAATGAGATAAGAACGATAATTTTCTATAGTACGGTAACTTACATAAATTAGCCAAAAATCAAATGATGAAAATTAAATCAGGAAATGTAGGAATAGACTCCTCCACGGATCATAATCCACCCCCCATCCCCCTTTTATAACACGACTAATATAGGTAAAAATCCATCTGTGTCCGCCATTCTGAACGTGAATAATCGTCAAGACAGTATTGACAACCCCGAGCTTACAGTACTCTGTAAAGCAAAGTAGCGCCAGGTTCATTCGATACTGCGCACTCTTTTCTTAGTTTTGTCCAATGCAATGTTTTTTGTCAATGGTTACAGCCTAACACGTAAAATCCAATGGTTTTTGACAATGGTTACAGCCTAACGCATCCAGATCAATGTTATTTTGTGAACCATGCCTGGCCATTCTAACCTTCTTTTTGTCCAATCCAATGTTTTTTGACATTAGTTACAGCCTAACGCGTCCAGATCAATGGTTTATTTTTTCAACGGTGATGTATCCCACATGTTGGCAACAATGTGTGCACCGTTGGGTGCACCTAGTTGGCAGTTGAACGAAATTAAAGGCGGTCGGAACATGGCTGCCGTTATTAAAAGAGCAATAAATAAAAAAAGTAACAGTGTAGGAGACATAAACCAAGGGGGGGGAATTAACTTATGAAATTTGCAATAAATACCTTTTCTAATGATTCAAAATTGACCTGGGAATGATGTAGTTCACTCCTCGGCTGCCTATAACCCGGCCACCTTCCCAAATTATAACATGACTTTGTAAGAATTTCAGCCGTCGGCCATTTTCGGCGTTAAAACAGTATTGCCAACCCCACTCATTTGGTACTAATTGTATAGGCGATTCTGTAAAACAAATGGACGCCAAACTCAACCAGTCCAATTCAATGATTTTTGGATCAACAGTGCCCCGCTAGCTTACCACGGCGGCTTCGGTGGCGTATTCGGTAGCATGCTGAGCTTCTATGCCCAAGATAGCGGGTTCAAACCCGGCCGAAGCCGTCGGATTTTTTAAGAGCGTTAAAAATCCCTCAGTATGCCTTCCTTCGGAGGAGAAGTAAAGCCGGCGGTCCCATGTCATAGATTTATGGCATGTTAAAGAACCTTCCACTAATTGCACCTGTGTGAAGCTAAATTGGATAGGTTAAGAATGTAAACAACGCTCTTAGGTCTCTACGTTCGTTGCCAAGAGTCGACTGCGGTGGCGTCTGGTAGCTAAGTTCTGAACTTGGCCTAGTAGTCGTTGACGGTGGCGCTTGGCGGCAAAAGTAGGAACTATTTGAAAAATTCTAAGTTGCAGTACTTAAATTAAAAAACAGATAACACACACTAATACAGTCATCATAATTAACACCGGTTATCAGACAGATTCTACACACACCCAAAGTACACGGGGCTACATGACCGCGTTGTCGCAGCCCCTAAACTTAAGAACCAACCAGGGTTTTCACAACTTACTTTCCATTGTGGTGTTTGAAGCCATATTTTCAGTGTTGCCTTAGTAAACAAGAGTTTAGTGCTTTTCAGTCGGTCAACACGAATGTACCCAAAAGAGATGGGTTATGCCCTAATCCTGAAATAAATTACATGAGATTAATAAAACACTAGGATGACCAGTTTCGATTGTCAAGCGATCATCAACAAACATGCTTCAACAAGCTTCAACTTTCTTATAACAGCATCATAATACTTTTACTCCAAAATACGGAAGTTCCCTCGTATTTGAGTTAACTTTCCTTATATTATCGCAGAATTACATTTTATCGTAAATGCATGTATACGGCACTACATTACCTCCTATACCTCACTATAAACTCATTATAACCATTATATATCATACTCCCTTTCTCTTACATACGGTATTTACGTAATACTTGTATTACCGTATCTCATTATTACCATTGAACCTTACTAGTCAAAACAGCTGTTTCTCTTTACCACGTTGAACTTGTAATTAATACCATCTTTTCGTTTTATTAACGATCATTGAAGTTTATATTGATAGACCTCCTATTGGTTTACTTCGAATAACTACTATGTTGTTAACCATTGCTACTAATTATATAATAAAAATACAATTGTTCGTTTCACCACACTGATCTATCTTCAGAATTACAGAATTGCAAAATTACGATACCAATAATACGTAACATTGCAAATTGTTTTAAATACTCAAAGTATTTATCAAGTGTCCAATTAATCTCGTTTACAATTGGATTTAGCTGATTCCTAAGTCTCAATTGTCAAAAATATTATCTTCCAAGAAGATATATTTCAAAGTTAGAATGAAAAGATCAAAGCTTTCACCTTCAAAATAAAATAGTTTCATCAAAACGTGAATATAGTTCCATTCCAAGTCTTCATTACAAATACCTACCTATGCGTAGCATAATATGACGAATATTTCTTGCTAGATCGCTGAAAAGTCATTATAATAACGTAATAATATTTGAAACAATATCAAACGTAGTCATTTCTTCCTAACTAATAACTTCTTACATTCAAGATGTCCAATTCATTTATCCCAAATGAATTTAAGATAAGACATCGATGAAAATATTCTGAAAGAATTTCAGAATAATATAAAAATCCAAAAGATGATGAAAATAGAATTTAAGGGGAATCCTTAAATATTGGAAAACGAAGTTCCATAAAGGATTTAAGGTATATCAGAACAGAAACTGCAGAATTGCAATTTATGATGAAAAGAAGGAAGCAATCCTCCTACACAAATTTCGAAGAATAAATGTCGATGGATTTCAAAGTGGAAATACAATCACATAAAACATGGAGAAAAGGTGCTTAAATGCTGTCAACTAGGCTCAAAACTACAGTAATAAATCTTGCAGGTCTTGTGTCGACTCAAGAAGATCAATAAGGTATATGGAATACCCTGATGTTCCAGATCCTTGATGAAAGTCACGAACCTTGGTCCACTCCCTTCAAGCGAACTGCAATCCTGGGATGCGAACAGCATTCCTCCCTGGCTCCTCCTGCTCCTTCGGGATACGAATGGCTCTGCTTCCCTGTAGTTGCTCGAATACCAAGCTTCAGGCATTAGACGGGATACCCTGTCCGCTTCAAGAGATGATAAAACTTCATTGTGACGCCTCCATTTAAAATTCAAGATCATTATTGAGCAATGTCGTTGTTGGTTATCCATAATGGCAGATAATTAGGTTTTTTGTAGAATATGATGAAATTGTAGGTCGAAATGTTCACATAATTGTTTAGTGCAACATCTTAATTGCTCGTAGTTAATTTGTAGATGTACATAGTTATTTTTGGATGTAGCCTACATGATGAAGTTGTAGGATGATTTCAAAGTCGAAACTATTGTCATAGTCACTCTCTGTCGCCCACCAAATTCCCTGCTAGATGTGGTCCTGTCGCATGGTTACTTACTCAATAACGACTCCTTCCATAGTTGCGTAACTCAACATTTCTACTGATTTTCTGATAGCAATCATTATGAAATTCGATTGAGAAAAGATTTCACTGTTCTTGTAGATCACCTTAATGTTCGTCTACTCACGTTGCTTTTGCAGAATCACAGACCTCAACTCAAGTTTACACTGTTCATTCGCTGCTAACAACTTTCTATTCGCTTCTCTGTAGAATACGATGTTAATGTCTCACGTCTGGATTCGAATAACTGTTCTGCACTCGCATAAAAATTACTGTCAGCTTCCAAAATGTTTGAAGAATATGTTTATAATTGGTCAATATTATATGCAGTTCTTATTTCAACACCATTGTACTCGTAGAATAGAACTCGTATCGACACTGAACCGTGATACTTTACTTGACTGAATACGGAGTCCGGCAGTACGTACATGAATTGCGCCTGCGATGTCTAGGCGTTCGATAGTCGGCTATCACCGCACTCGCTTTCGGGTCAGCTGGGAATCGTCCTCCAGCTATACGTCTCTTCCCGACGAACTTTCAGTAGAATAAGCCGCTCTTTCGTGGCTGCAATCTCCCTCCACGGCTGTAATTGTCTCCATTTAAAAATCCGCGGTAAAATGACGTGGCTACCTGTACGTAAACATAATACAGCTATTGAGACTTCCAATGTCTTGATACAAATTTCCTTATAATTTCTGCATCTTCTCATATCAAATAATGGCATACATGGGCTCTAATTTTGTAGGTTTACTGTTATTGGGGTTAAAGACCCTGTTGTAAACCAGCATAAATAAATAAATAAATAATTATAATAATCTAATTATATTAATTAGCCTTGGATGATCAATCCATCCATTAAACCTCTTCTCATTGGTCAGATGGCAATATTCAATAGAATAATTTATATCAATGGAGCTCTCAAATTCGCGGCAAACTCCTTGTTACCAGGCGAATTGACCTTGGCAGAACTCCCAGAATCCCCCAGAGAATCATGTATGTGGCTTCCAACTCGCTGTAAAAACCGGTCCTGTGCAACTTTGCAGGATCTCAATTAACATGCATTTCAGTTAGCATAGGCTTCAAAAATATCATAAAATTCACCAGAAATAATTCAAATCCGGATTCAGTACCTACCGTTAGACCACGGCCACCTCCTTCCCTCTTCCTTGTCTCTCCCTCCTCTTCTCCCCATCCTGTCCCATCCCAAATGAGGCCACTGTTCACTTTGCAGGTGAGGCCACCTGGGCGAGGCACTTGTCCCTCCTCCCCAGTTGTATCTCCCGACCAGATATCTCAGCTCCAGGACACTGCCCTTAGTGACGGTAAAGGTGGGATCCCTCGCTGAGTCCGTGGGAAAAGCCTACCTGGAGGGTAAAATGACTAAATAAGAAAATATAATAATAATAACTGAACTTGCGGATCACGTAAGCCTGATTCCCCACTCCCCTGTTAATACAAGGTACAATTTACATGTTTTGTAAACAACTGGGTTCGTAATGTCCAACCAACAGCAGGCCACTTCTTTGATTCCAAAGTCCGCACTTCATCCTTCAATAGCATGTTCATGTATTTACGTACGGTAAAAAAGTGGAGGCATTGGCCGAAGAATAAAATTTAAACACAGGAAACGTGCAACTGAGGCGACAGGAAACCATTTTTCCGAGTTTCTCGAAACCCGGTTTCGCGAAATCAATGAAACTACAGTTTTATGAAATGCAGTGTGCACAACCCTGTGTTAATCTTAATCTATCTGTTGCAAGCAACTTCAGTTTCACGTTTCACAAAACCAGTTGCATGAAACAGGTTTCTCCAGTGTGCACCGCGTCTCAGTTTCAACTTAAACACAGATTGTGCGATTTGCCACTTGACATACTAAGATACCCAGGAATAGCAAACTTAGTTATAGAAGGAAGGGTCGAGGATAAGAACAGTAGGGTAGACCAAGGTTAGAATATGTTAAACAGGTTGCTTCGGATGTAGGGGGTGGTAGCTATGTAGAGATGAAACGGTTAGCTAGGACAGGGAAATATGGAGGGCTGCATCAAACCAGTCGAAAGACTGAAGTCTCAAACAGCAACAATCTCGAATTTCAACCAAAGTATTCATGATAGTGACAAGGTGTTGAAACTATTACAAGAACACAATTTAATAGTGAAAACACCGAAACACTCCTCCAAGTCATTCACGAATGGATCAAGCCAGGTTCCATTATCATATCGGACTGTTGGGTCGCATATAATGCACTAGAAAATGAAGGATTTGTGCACCTAAGGATAAACCACAAAGTGGAATTTGTTTGTACTCAAAGGAGCGGCCAACGTTTCAACGAGAATCAACAAACCATGCAAGCTGCCAACATCGCAGCAACACCCGTACACACCTAGAACATCGAACGAGAATGGCGTAACATCCGATATAGCATCCCAATGTTTGGAAAGAAGAAAGCTCACTTCATGGGATACTTGGCAGAGCACCTTTTTAAAACCAATCACCCTCGACCCACCCGAGTCCACCACTTCTTCAGAATAATATCTCATCTATATCCTCCCACCCCCTAAAACTGAACTTCAATCTTCATACAAACCAATGGTTTTGCCTAAGTCAATATTTTCATTCAAACCAATTGTCTAGACCAATACTTTCAAGCAGACGAATGGTTTTCGCCTAGACCAATAATTGTTAGTTGTTAGTTAATATAAACACCCCTGGTTTTTGTCACGCACAGTGGGGGTAGTCACGCATCAATAATCTTTATCCAGGCCATTGGTATTGCCTAGATCAGTATTTTCATCCAGACCAATGGTTTTCGCCTAGAGGAATAACTGTTAGATGTTAGCTAATATAAACACCCCTGGTTTTTGTCACGCACAATAATTTGTCAATAATCTTTATCCAGGCCAATGGTTTTGTCAATTATTTCATTTTTCACATAATTACAAAGTTACGTGTATCGTGTGGTGTATTTTGTATCAGACATGTTGGCAACGCAATATGACGTCAATGTGTCGGCCACAAACATCTGCCGTCGTTGAACAAGCTACAAATAAAAACCTCCATTTAAGCAGTATTAGTGATATTTGACAGTATCTTCAATTCCTAATGACTCCCAGAAAGGTAACGGTATGTGAATGATATATGTTCAATAATCTACCACGTTCTGGTTCTGGTAAACTCCAAAATAATGGCAAGGAGTTTTGTTACTGATAACTTGAGCATGTAAACCCCATTTTGTGTCGACTTGACGTCTATTTCTGTATCTCGCCTCCCCCTAAAAAATTTGCCTCTTCGAAAGAATACAGTTCTTCATGCATCCTTGTGAAAGGCACCATCCCTAAATTTACCTCGATCTACTCCCTTCCCAAAGTTCCAACTAACAGATAGGTCATGTGCTGATTGACAACCTTTCCCAATTTTACAGGAATGAGCCAAAACTGCTTCCAACATTCTGACCTGAACCAGTAGTTTGGGAGTGTGAACTTTTTATAAGATAACTAGTTTGTAATTTTAGCATTAGTGATGGATGCAAACTTTGCTTAACCAAGCTTAGTAGCTCTATATGTTAACGCACAAGACCACGAGGGCAGGCTACCTCCACACTCAGGAGACAAGTGGGTTTGAACTTTTTAATTTGTAAATTCAACATATACTGTAAGTACATAGCAAATTTGTGTGGATGTATGCATGCTTCTCACAGCCTTACCCTGGGAAGTTTCCTACCTTTGGATTGTATTTTGTAAATCATGATGATGATGATGATGATGATCAGGTGCCATCAAGTCGGCGTCGACTCCTAGCGACTGCATGGATGGACTGTCTCCATATGATTCGGTCTTCAGCCATATACTTCAGATCATTCAGTGACATATTCATGTTGGATTTGATGGAGTCGATCCATCTCAATGCTGGCCACCCTCGTCTCCGAGACCCTTCCACCTTTCCAAGCATAATTGGCTTTTCCAACGAATCAGAACGCCTCATAATGTGTCCAAAATATGACTGCTGTAATCGTGTTTTTAATGCTTCAAGAGACAGATCTGGTTTGATTTTTTGAATCACCCATACATTTGCCTTCTTAGCTGTCCAAGGAATACACAGTATCCATCTCCAACACCAGAGCTCAAAAGCATCAATATACTTCCTATCTCGCTTCCTTATTGTCCAGCTTTCGCAACCATATGTAGCTATGGGAAAGACTAGTGCCTTAACCATTCTAATTTGAGTAGGCAAAGAAACATCCGAACACTTGAAGATCTTATCCAGGCCTTTAAAAGCTGCTCTTCCTAGGGCAAGTCTTCGGCGAATCTCTTGACTGATTGAGCCACTAGTACTAATGGTTGATCCCAACAAACAGAAACTATTCACCTCTGTGATTATCTTATTATCTATCATAATGTTTGATGGTAAACCTGTTGTCATTAGTTTTGTCTTGTTGATATTCAAGTACAAGCCCATGGTTTCACTCTGTTCTTTAACTTTCATAATGATATCCTCGAGCTCTTCCTTGCTTTCAGCAACCAAAGTGGTGTCATCTGCATACCTCAAGTTGTTTATATTCAATCCACCAATCTTAAAACCATGAAGTGACTCATCCAATCCAGATTTCCTCATGATATACTCAGCATACAGATTGAATAAGTAAGGCGAAAGTATACAGCCTTGACGCACACCTTTACTAATAGGGAACCACTCTGTTTCACCATGCTCAGTTTTAACATTGGCTTCTTGTCCCAAATATAGGTTACGCATCAGGACAATGAGATGTTCGGGTATGCCCATCTGTCTAAGTACATTCCACATCTTTGCATGATTCACACTATCAAAGGCCTTCCTGTAATCTATAAAGCACATGTACAGCTCCTTCTGGTATTTCTTTGCTGTTTCCATCATCCAACATACATCACTAATAATGTCCCTGGTTCCTCTACCTTTCCTAAAACCAGCTTGAGTAGCGGACATTTCACGTTCCATGTAAGGTTCTAATCTTTGTTGTATGATTTTCAACATCACCTTGCTGGCACGTGGTATCAGAGCAATTGTGCGATAGTTGGAGCAGTCCAACAGGTCTCCCTTTTTGGGTATAGGAATAAAGATGGATCGTTTCCAATCTGTGGGCCAAGTGAATGTTTTCCAAATCTGTTGACATATTTCAGTAAAAACTTTAACAGATGTTTCTTCTGTTGCTTGCCATATTTCAGCTGGAATTCCATCATTTCCTGAGGTCTTGTTTTGTGCCAATGACTTTAAAGCTATTCTGACTTCATCTTCTAACACTGGTGGTTCTAGATCAAAATCTGCCTCATGGAATGAGTCGTCACTTCTTATCTCTAGACCATATAAGTCCTCTGTATAATCTTTCCATCTCTGTTTAATCCCTTCACCATCATTAATCGCATTACCATTAACATCCTTGACCATTCCAATTCTTGGCTGAAACTTCTTTCTTAAGGTGGAAATATGTTGAAAAACCCTTCTCATGTTACCTTTTTTATTTTCTTCTTCCAAATCAGTACAGATCTTGTCATAGTACTGCTGCTTATCTTTGCGAACATTACTCTGAAAATCTCTATTCAAAAGAGTCATGAGTTCCCTATTCTTCTGAATTTTGGCTTCCTTCCTTCTCTTCGCTATTTTAATAGTTTCTGATGTCATCCAATGTGACGTTCTCTTTTTCTCAACAATTTGTTCTTACATTCATCCTTAACAATGTCTTTAACTTCGCACCAAATTTCCTCAGGTTCTCGATCAAGGAGATTTAGGATCTCAAAACGATTCTTAACTGATGTTTTAAATAGTGTGGGAATGTTTGCAAAGTCATATCTCGGGTGTTGGACTACCTTAATATAAATCATATGATGAACAATATAATGCGATTAAATTATATTATTTCCGTCTGGGATGTTACTTGTAACCAGTGGTGGCTGGTAATAAGGTTGCAGTGCTGCACAATGACCAGATTTTAAAAATAAATAACAAGAATACTATTTTTTTTTTTTAGATAAATAACCACACACCTCTTAGCCTGCATGCACAGAAATTCATAGTTTTGTTATTTACTATAATTCAGAAAAACGTGGAGTTCTGTGAACTGATTGAGAAAGTGAAGTGCTCCAACACTACTATAGGCTATAGGAGCGCTTACTGTGTGGTCGTTGCCCAAGCACCGACCAGATCTCAGTAGTGGAGGGTATGGCAGAGATGGTAGACCGGGTAAGTCCTATCCCAACAGTTATCTCGGCTAGTCGTCGTTTGCTAATTGCAACAAGGAGGGGGGAGAGGGACGGATAAAGACAACTGTGATATGTTGTCTACTGCCAATACCATGTCTTGCAATGTTATTTGAGCATGAGTGCAACACTTGCAGTTCTCTCTCACTCTCGTCTAACTTATGCGGTTTTGTTCTCGTGAAGATTTCAAATAACCAATTTAATCTCGAGGTGAATGTGATGTTCTGCGGCATTCGTGACGACTAAACTACATTAGTTTTACTGAGCACGTGTATACCGTCCTTTCTGGTATCAAGCAGTCTTTTACCATACCCCACCTCTCCTTAGCGTAAATAATGCAACACCCAAAACAACTATCCGCCAGTCACCACTGCTTGTAACATTGCACATAATTCCTATTTTCAATTAATTCACTACAAAATGTTAAATCTGAACGTTGAGATGCAATATCCTAAATTTTGTATTTTAAATGGTATAAATACTTAAGATTCACATTAACATCATTTGAATGCAAAATCTACACTATCACAGATGAACAAAGGGCAGTCAGGTCAGATAGAATGAAGACATTTTGGGTGCAGAAGAAGCTGAAGCTGAATCGCTAATCTCCAAATACCGTTGTTAGACTTAATTGTATTTGCATTAATTAAAGTGCTCCAATGAGGGCGTAAAATATGAGGGAAAAAAAGAACCACCTACTCTAAGGATAATGTAATGTTTACATTTGTGAAGTTATTTGAGGAATGCAGTATTGTGGAGGTAGGTAATTGGTTTAATAATAAAGAACATTGGACAAATTATATAAGTTTACATTATTTTAATCAATAATTTTAACAAAGTCTTACACAATAATTTTCACTTGCAGAGAAAAAAAAAAGTAAAAGTAAGGTTTAATATAAATAGGACACAACACAAAATAACATAGAAGAATACTGTGAAGGAGCAGGCACAGCATTACATAGCACCACAAGTCTTTCTGCAATCAACAATGTTTGATGGGAACTCATGATTCAATGAAGCTATTTGTACAATGCCTTATCAAACTATGCACCAAGTAACTACACAGCAGATAAAGCTAGTAACTATTTTGCTTTCCTGTTGGGTTCTACATAGCCTAGTTTTAGCATAATGTTTGATGAACTAGGTGGTTATTAATTGGGCCATGATTTCTATGCAAATGCATGTATGGAATGGTTTATTCAATGTAATGCAAAACAGCACTAATACATATCATGAGTAATCCATTCTACTTTTTTTATATTTTGCTGGTTTTTTCTTTTTCTTTACCAATGGTTTTTCCTTTTTTTCAACTGCTTGAGGTGGTTGCTACCACTCATGGAAACATGATGCAGTCATTGAATGCACAAGTGCAAAAGAAAATATTTTCACGAGTTGGATTTTCACGACCATGTAGTGTTTAGGTCTTGTCGTGTACTTGGAGTACAACCCACATAGATGTAAGGTAGAAAATTTAAATGCCCTAATACTTTCAGGAATCAAACCCACAACTTTTGGCTTTGACCACCAATTGAGCTAATGCTGCAGGCACTTTAATTCTCATGGCAAGGAGAACTATTATCATAATAATGCTAGGTCTTTCCATATTTCTAATTTGGTTCATGTTTTCTACACTTTCTATTGGTTTTTTTCTTGCATAAAAATCCTGACCCTAGTTATTAATGTATTAATATAATGATATGAGCATGAATAATGATAAATGAAGTAAATTAGAATGTGATCACACCAGAAATGGCCAGGTTGTCAACTTCTTGCGCAGTCCTGACGGCGAACCAGGCATTCTTGCCTGTAGCTGTTGCCACGTTTGTGATGGTTGCACCTCTTGTGATGAGTTCGCTAACAATGGTTCCCAGGTTCATTCTGGAGTCCTGTCCTTGGAAGAGCTGTACATTGCTTCCTATCAACACTCCTTGCTCAAAGATGGCATCGTCCACCGACAGCAGATATGGCAGCTCATCAGCCTTCACTGTGCCTGCAAACAGAAAATATTTCAAATTTATTTTTTTACTCGAATCAGAGGCAGATAAATAATATGGTACATACAAAAGCAAAGGAGAAACATGGAATTATACATCATCATCATCATCATCTTGCACAGTTTCCATCTGAGTATAAAATGGAAAAGCATTCGAAGGATGGTCAATGTTCAAACCCAATTCAATAGATTGCGTTCCGGGCCTTGTCACCTTGAGTGTTAATGCACTGAGATACTGTATGTAATCAATATACAGTAATTAACTTACAGATACAATTAATTTGGCTTCTTCCTTTTGTATTGTAACACCCAAAGCCTACTGGATGGTCACTCCAAACAATAAAGTGTACCATAGAGCAGATATTGGTGATGATGACAACAAACTTGTGTGTCCAAAAAGCAGTGAAGAAAACAGATTTGGTGCTGAAGACATTGATTACAGGTTGTACGATATTCACTAACCCAACTGTTTAAGCTGTGGAGGCACATGGATCAGTGGAATGTACATGCTTCCACTTTTTAGGCAGCGACAATGGCCACCTCTGGTCCCAGGAATTGCCCAGTGTTCTTTTCTGTTGTGGACCAAGTGAACACCAGGTCCATTTGCATTTCTGAAAGTGGTAGTTTAGTTTCTAAAATCCACTACTTGGGTGGAAATCAAACTCACTCCACTCCCTTCTACCTAGAGAACTATGCAGCCCCTACAGTATATTCATTAACAAGCATATCAAAATAAAATTAGAGGCTAATTTTAGAATCCTTCTGGGATTAGGGGCTCTAAAACATAAGCTTTATTAGGTTGTATTTTTTATAGATCTGCTGCAACACATTACATACCTCGTACAGAGCGAGTTCCGAACTTGGCTTGGGATGCCGTCACCTTGACGGTTCTGGGGCCCTCGCTTGGCTCATGGTGCACAGTGATCTGCATGCCTGCCTCTTGTGCCAGTGCTGGAGCGTTGATGAGGTTGAGCCCATTCTTGGTGTGGCCAATGAGCATTCCGGCTAAGACTGCTGCACTGAGGAACTTCATACTCTCCATTCCTGGGCCTGTCAAAGACAAGACAAAGAGTTATAATGAGTGGGTTCATATATCCAGAGGAACTACTGCAGATGCAACATGTGTGCCAAGTAATCATGGGTATTCCTGGAAGAAAGAGGACCCACAATATTCTGTCTCTGGAATGTTCAACGCTTTATCTATGGAATGGGACCAAATTATCTGTATGAAGAAATCTTTAAAGATAACAACAGTAAACATTATACTGCTTTTTATATGGGCAAAGGACAATGAAATCAAGCCCCATGTATATGTTTGCATGTTGTGTAATAGTAATTATTTTCGGGACAAGATTGAAGAAATTTCCACGGGACATGAAATAATTTTCTTGTAGAGCATGGTAGGGAGAGGGAACCTAACTCAAAACTACTCAGGATGCCCACTTCTAGCACAGGTTGAAACTAGGATCTCTGGAACATGTACCTCCCTTACAATCTTACTTGACCAGTGAGCTTGTTCTGAATGTAATTTTTTGCTTATAATAAGTACAATCAAACTTGGTTGATTAAAAGTTGCAGGGACTACCTTATGGTGTACCGGTAGCGGCTGAGAAGAGGTGGGTTCGATTCCTGGCTCTGACAAGAAATTTAATACTGGTCTGAGGGCTAGAATGGGGTATACTCAGCCTCATGAGGCAAAACTGCAAAATCCATCCTATAAATGGTGGTTTACCATTTCTACTTCAGGTAAATGCTGGGATGGTTTCTAACTTAAGACCACGGTCGCATCCATCACAATCCTCACCTCAGTTACAAATACACACACTAATACAGCCACCACAATAACACCCATTTTTGTGAGAAGTGTTTTATTAAGTCTATAACTTAAATAGCTCATGTAATTTATTTCAGGCCCTAGGAAATTAATTGTACTTCCTGCTCAATCTAATTGTGTATACTCATGTTAACCGACTGAAAACTTCTAATAATAATAGATTACCTAGGCAACAGTGAAAAATGGCTTCTAATATATTTCAACAGGTTATCAGACAAATTCTACACACACCCAACTACATGGTGCTGAATTGACCATGATGTCAAAGCCCCTAAATTAAACAACTAAAAGCTGAAGGGATCAGAAAATTATTCTTTTTATTATTACTACAAGATTTCGAATTTGATAAGATTTATTTTTATGTATAAAAGGATCAACAAATTACATAAAATGTTAAAATTCTTCACAATTTTCAGTTAAAGACAATCGAATTAACCAAAATATTTGACATAATTTTCATTCAGAGATCAACTTTTTGATGACCATTATTTATTAAATTTTTGAGTATTTTTAAATCAGTTGCCCATTGAATGTTCACATACCAGAGGGCCCCAATTACCCTTCTCTAAGCATCATATTCTCATAATTTGTTCACCTACTAAATGTCATATTTTCAGATTTTTTTAATGTTGAATTTTTAGTATCTTGAGTGAATTGCTAGCAAGAGGTTATTTCACGAAATATACCGGAGGCACTGCCTAATATCCTGGAGGTGTTAATACCGGTAAATCAATTTTTACTGGAAACAAGAGTTTAGTGCTTTTCAGTAGGTCAACACAAATGTACCCAAAAGAGCTGGGTATGCCCTAATCCGGGAATAAATTACCGTACATGAGATTAATAAATAAACTAGGATGACCAGTTTCGATCGTCAAGCAATCATCATCAGATCCATTACACTTAGGCTATAAAATCTATGTTTGAAAATACAGGTGAAAATATTTACAATATGTACAATTATTTAGTTGCAGTATTGGTACTGCAACTTTCGGTGTATGCTAAATGCAGTATATATGATGTTAGGTGAAATGCTAAATGGTGATAGATATCCAGAGTTTGTATATTTGGAGTGATTATATGGTTATAAAAAATCAACTATGGTTAAACTGTAATATTACAGGCTACTACTTATCTGGTTGTCTTCCTTGCTGGAGCTATGCGCAGTTGCGAGTTCACTGTTACTCCAGGTGTGTCGACTGAGATGGGCTGTTATCTCAATGACACTGGTTTTTCCCTTTCTCCCTCCTGTTCATATGTGCTGTGCGGAGTCAGTGCGATGTGTTTATGTGGGGTGTTGCCAAAACTAGATAGATGTATGTTATTGAATGAGGTGGGTCTACAACTATTAAAGACCGTGGAACATTCCCCGCCATGCGTGGACCATAAGCCATTCAAACTAAGAGCTGCCCGGTCTTTTGAGGACGTCCCGGCACCTTTAATACTGCCGCGAATACAGGCCTTGGTTTATTGCAGAAGAAAAGTACTGGAAATCTAGTGTGATATTTTATCCCATTACCTGATGTGGTGACTTGAATGGTAGTTCCTGGCACAGCTCCCTGGATCATTCTTGCTACCATCTTGCCCAGTTCCTTGGCCAGTGTGATCCATGGAGTGTTGGCTTGTACCATGGCGGCTGCAAGGACGGGAGCATTGACCACCCCTGTGATGGAGTATCTGGCCCGAACCTCGGGATCCACATTGGAAGCAAGTGCGATGAACTGCTCTGCTATTTCAACGGCGACCCTCTGTTGAGCTTCGTGCGTGCTGGCCCCCAGGTGAGGAGTGCAGATCACTTTTGGGTGCTGAATGAGTTCCAGGACACCTAGAGACTTGGGAGGCTCTTCGCAGAACACATCCAGGGCCGCTCCACCACAGCGACCATCCTGCAACACAATAGTCATGAGAATTTTGCTCACAGGCATTTCCTCTTTTGTTATGTTTCTACTTTAGGGGCTGTGACACCGTGGTCATATAGCCCCGTGTATTTGAGTGTGTGTGTAATTTGTGTGTAGGCTTTCACGGCCAGACAAAGAATCTTCAGAATGTTTTTTCGGGGTATTAGACCATTTTATATGCTTCTCGATATGTAAAGTTTCTCCAGCAAGTACGGCTAGCATTTTCAAAGATTTGATCTGAATGGTTTGAAGTGGCACTTGCTTGTATGGGGCTTTTATAGTCTATTGGAATGTTCTGGAATTAACACAAAACATTAATGGATTAAAATAGTTTCTGATTGACAGATCTCTGGTTCTATTTGCATGTGGTGAGCTTATTGTAATTACTGTACGTGCTGTGGATGTTCAATCTCTGTGTTCGAGGAAGAGGGAACCCTAGATTGATGTGCCTGCTATGCAGGGAGAGGATTACTGCTAGTCTCCAAATCCATTTTCGTGTTAAAATTGTGTGGATGTTTATAAATTTTAATTGCATCTCGGTAAAGTCTGGCATGGTTTAATGAAGATTGTTGACTTGCACAATAAAAATAATGACATTTCTTGTTTAAGACAAGTTCTGTGTCCCTGTGAGTGCGGTGGAGGAGATGTCTAAAATGCTCCACTTACCTTCAGAGCCACAAGTAGAGCTGCCTCATCCACGATGCCTCCTCTCGCTACATTTACGATGCGAACACCACGCTTGCATTTGCTGAACACATCATCATTGATTAGATCTGAAAGAGGATATTTTTGTTACTTACACTCTAGAATCCGAAAAATCTCAGGTAACATATTCCCCTAAGGTCAACAAAGATATTCAAAATTATGGACTAATTTCAGCTAATTGTTTCAAAATTACTAGACTTAATTTCATGCAGCTGGAAAAGCATTATGATGGTTATGAAATGAATACTGTACTAGTGATAAAGCAGAGTTTCAAGTCTGTTGCTATATCATCAGATGGCAGCATATATGTCATTCATTGTCAGTCCTAGTGTGCATATGACATGTAAATGCTGAGCGGTGTTGCTGTCTGTCAGTTAATCATTTTCTGTGCTCTGTTATCACTGCCAGATTTCCCACTGGCTCTTTTCTTGTGGGACAGTGTGAAAGTCCATATGATGCTGGAGGAATTAAGATAACATACTGTATCATTCCGTCCTTTCTGAGGCTTGTTCCTGTTTTGAAAGCAAAATAAGATCCACTACTGGCTTGCTAGGCCTATCGTAGCTTCACCAGAGACCCGTCAGCCGTCACTTTTCAGGGTTCCCGTAGGGCCTTCACAGCTACCATAGCGGTCCCGGGGCATACAAAGTCCCCACTGTCCTTCATCCCTACAGGCAATCCCCTACTTCATGCCGTTGCCCTTCTCCCACCACGTGGAGGAGGGGTTGGAATTGTGCCACAAAAAAGCAAAGAAGTGTTACACAGAAGCTACTACATCACGATACTGACCTATGCATCAGAAACGTGGATAATGAAGAAAAGAGACATAAGCAGAATACAGGCAAGTGAAATGAAGTTCCTGCGAAGAAGTGACAGGGTGAGGAATGAAAAGGTCAGGGAAATAGTGAAAGAGGAGCCCTTGCAAGGTAGGATTGAGACATCAAGACTGAGGTGGTATGGACACTTAAAGAGAATGGAAGAGAAGAAGATTCCCAAGAGCAGTGGTTCCCAACCTTTGTCAGCTGACGCCGCCCTTTTCAGATACGGGAGTTCATCGCGCCCCCCTCCTCCACCCCCACCCCTCCCCATCACACATCGCTTCTATAACATCTTCGATTGACGCGGAGGATACAGACCTAACCTAATAACACTACATAATGGAATAGGCCTATCTATTACATACCAACTTCATTTTAGCACAATACAAAGAATAGCCTACATTTTTACAACAAATCCTTAAATTAGTCAACAAAATGTCAGTGAGAGGGTTGACACTGTTTTCTCTTGGTAAGATTCGGTATGTTTGGTTTGATATTTGACAGAGCACAGCGGAGATCACTTGCAACATCAAGCCGACAGCGCTGCTTTGTTTCTATGACACTCAGCGTTGAAAATCCTGACTCGCATAAATATGTCTTTAAAAATGGGACAATGTCACGCAATGCAAATTTGGCTATTAGAGGATACACTGCAAGACAGTTGACCCAAACGTCACCCAGTCCTAATATTTTAGAATCATCTTTTAGCTTTGATTCACACTTCAAATCTATGGCTTCTTCTTGAAGCTGTGCTTCAATGTCAATGGCAATCAAATTTCATGTTACATCCAGGACCATTCTACCGACGAGATATCAGGAAAGTAGAAGTTGAATTCTTGTGCCAGGGAATCCAAATGTGACTGAACAGGCACCTAAGTTTATTACGATCACGTTCATTTTCTGGCAAAATTTCATTAAGGCGGTGAAAGGATGAGAAGTTTTTCAACTGAAGCCGGCGTTTCCATAACTGTATTTTTCCAGGAATGCATATTATTGGGAGTTATTGCCTTGGAGCTTTAAGTTCAAACTGTTCAAAGCTTCAAAGAAATCACAAAGATATGCCAACGAGGTGATAAAATTGGCATGATTTTGCTCTTTACAACACAGCAAATTCCTTATTTCACCTCCAAACTCGCGGCTCCACACAGGTTTGTGCCGACAGTTGGCAATTACCAGTGCTTTTGAACGATTGACTTGGGTCGACAATCACGTGGAGAGATTCGAAAAATGTATATTTTACAAAATTGTAATATTCTAGTTAAAAAAACTTACTTTGGAAATCACTTCACGCCCCCCTTGATAAAGCCCCACGCCCCCCTAGGGGGGCGCCCCCCACAGGTTGGGAACCCCTGCCCAAGTGGATACATGAGATGCAGATGCAGAAGAAACGACCAAGGGGAAGACCAAGAGATAGATGGCTGAAAGGAATGGAGGAATGTGTCAAGAAGAGAGGCGAGGACTGGACCAGAGTGACAGCGGAGAGGTGGTGGGAAGAAAGGACTAAGTGGCGAGGCTTGTGTTCCAAACAGACCCAGCCTGGGGCTGGAAACTGTACAAGATGATGATGATGACGACTGTATCATTAATGAAAACTCGGAAATTTATACAAATAAGCTATGAAACCAGGGATCACAATAGTCCTGGTTTTACTGGGACAGTCCTAGGTTTTGCTATAATGTCCAAATGAACTTCCAAGAGTGTTCTGAATTATAATATGAGACATTACTGAAAGAAGCAAGGCCCTAAGATAAACATTGACCCAACAAAGCACAAAAAATTGTGTTTATTAAAACTTGTCAGACTAATCTGTTGCTGTGGGCAAGATGACTGTGATCAATTTGATTTCATTGTAATCACCCAATCACCCTAACACAATTGCAGTTGGTCGAAACCCTTTTGGACATAGCTCTCAAGGCCCTCGGGCTGACAGGCTAGAATAGTCTTCGAATGCATGGGTCAGGTCAGGTCAGACTATCAGTTAAACCAGTAGTAATGGCATTATTCTGAGATATGGTGCATATCTTGTAAAGCAGGCATTCTCTACCTGGTGCTCTCGTCATACGAGCCAAAAAGTGCTCATGAGCACAAGCTCTCCCGAGATCTATTTTTAATTAAAATTCTGTTGCACGAACCGGAATAATAGTTTTTTTCATTACATGTTTTGACTGTCAGAAATTTTGTCACTTTGTGAAATAGTATTTTTAATCTAGGGTAAAAATAATTGGGCATCCCTGTTCTATGAGTAACAAGCAAGATGCTGATTTGACTCGACTGTCCGCATGTAAATGTATCTTTCATGCATGAGTCATGCAAGCAGTTGCGGCATGCCTGGTGAGTGGTGAATCCCTAGCTATTTCAGCACTTCTGAGGTAGAGAGGGATAGGAAAAGGAAAAATAGGTGCATGCTTGTTGCATCATCATTATTATTATTATATTCAATTTAATGGTGCTCCAGTACTTGGTATGGCATGAGGGTGGTGCTCACAGTATCAAAAACATTGAGAATGCCTGTTGTAAAGTGTTAGATGTTTCAGATTTTTAAAAAAGAAAAGAAACATTAGAGAAACATTGAAAAAGCAAGTTTGAAAATTATAATATAATGAATGGTAAAATGTGAGGTAGGCTATTGTTCATATCACACTCTGACAGATTGTTAATTGTGAATAGAAAAATGTTGAGTAAATAAGTACAATGGAAAAAGGCCTTGATTTTCTTGTACCATTGTATGGGTCCCCTATACGAATTATTTGCACTCATAATATGGAACTTTGACTGTCACTACTTTGTTCATAGAAGAGTGTACTGGAATTGTGCATGTAGTTGTGTAGTATTTAGTCACATTATTTTGAATAGCTCTAGATATTTGTTAAATGAAGCATATAACTTACTCCTTGTCTGTGGGATGAGTGGGGTGTGCACGGTAATATAATCTGCCAGGGGCCAGATTTCTTCTAATTCCATTTTCTCCACATGGAATGCCTGAGCAGCTTCAGCTGTGACCATAGGATCGAAGCCAATCGTCTGAAATAAATACCGTAGACTTGTTTATTTCATTCCTGTCACTTCTTTTTCTGTCCAATTATTATTATTCCTGTAAGTAAGCACAAGTAGGGTTTTTTAGAAATCACAAATTCACTTACCCTCATGCCATAAGCCTGCATCCTTGCAGCTACCTCCCTCCCAATCCGTCCTAGTCCAAGGACTGCAAGTGTCTTTCCTGAGAGCTCCCCTCCAGTGTATAGTTTCCTATCCCAGCGTCCTTCCTTCAGAGATTGGCAGGCCTGAGCTACATTTCTGGGAAAACAATCAAGACTTGATAATTTATATTATCACTGATATAATGGAAGCTAAAATGATTTTTGAATGAATGGAAAATGGAGAAGAGATTAAGTGTAATTTGAGTAAAATTAGCCATTTACAGTATAGGATTGAGTGGGAAGTCATTGGAGTATTGAACTGATGTATGATGCACTTACCTTGCCAAAGAAGTGATAAGGGCACAAGTGAGCTCACAGGCACTGGTTGAGTTACCACCTGGTGTGCTGGAAACAAACAACGATGTCATTATTATTCATCTAGTATTTATGAATGATGGAAACTGTTGGTACATTTAAAAACTGGGGGTTCTATGTCTTCCCACTTGAAATTGTATTAGTGGTACTGTACTAATAAAATAATGCAATATTTTACATGCAACATTTTTGTTTTTCAGGTGAGATTCCAAGGTTTTTCAACAAAATCTGTATGAGTTATTAGCACATTTTGCAAGGAAGACATAAAATGAATTAAAGTGCAAATGTCAAAATTAATTAATTAATTAATGTTATTAACATTCAACATTTTTTGGGATTTCTTTATGAATTCTCATTCTCACAATATTGTACCATACCATATTTCAAATATCAATATTTAGAATCAAAAACTATTTATATAAACAATTCATGCTTTTGGGCTAATGCCGTGTGTATTTTTCAATGGAAAAAGGAGGCAAGGTTTCTCCGAAACGTATGGTTTAAATTAAAAATACACACGGCATTAGCCCAAAAGCATGAATTGTTTATATAATAATCCGGGCCGTGAAAGCCTTAATATGCAAAAAAACTATTTAGTTGCACATGAGCTGTTATGTTTCTTGATGTAGCAATTTAGAAACAAATATCAAAACCTTAATTTCATAAGATTGTGGGATTTTCTTTATTTTGTATTCTGAATTCAATTGTCCTTACACATTACTTTTCCCCCATGTAGATTTGTAAGATTATGTTACCCATCAGTTTTACTTCTAATAGTGACAAGCATTACCGTCAAATGTAAATGGTGTTCAAAATATTGGTCTTAAGAATAGGTTACATACCTATTCTTTTTAATACACAGTATTTAGTACCACGTGAACCATATTTTAAAGTGAATTAACATCAATGACTACCAAAAAAATAAAAAATACAAAATTTGAAGTTTTGTATTCACCATAAAATTATTATTATTACTACCACTACTATTATTGTTACTAATACTACTGCTACTCACTTTAGCACAATGACACCTTTTCTTGTGGCAGCCTCAATGTTGATGTTGTCAACTCCCGTTCCTGCTCGACCAACCACCTTGAGGGAGGTTGCTGCTGCCAGAACATCTGGGGTGACCTTGGTGTCAGACCGAACGATGAGCCCATCATGATTCTGTAGACACAACAGTTTATTTATCAATTAATATGAGAGAATTTTATGTGTGAGTCATGGATAAGTTTACATCTTGATTGTGTTGTAAACACTGGTAGGCCTAGTCACTAATTTTTTGAGGAAGCACCCTTCAGTGTGGAGTGTGGTGGGGTTACCTGGATGAGAACCACTCTGATTTATCATATTTTCTCGATTGTCATTTCAAAAAACAAATTCAAGGGATTACATTATTTTCATCTGGGTTATTTTAAACGTAAAAGAAAAGTTGAACTTCGGCTTTGGCCACCACAGCTGTACCAACTGAACTAATTCTCAAGTTAATGGTATATACTGTATGTGTGCTAACACAATCACAGTGTAATTGTGTGGGCTTGTTTCCAAGAATTGGATTTCACATATTTACACACGATCTTCAGCTGTGACCGCCAGTGCTCTATAAATAGAGTTAATGCATCAGTTATTTTAACTCTTTACCATTTATCTATATGACTTGCACTCATTGTACAATCCCAACAAAATAGCTGAAAGCCTCTTTGGTCTTGTGTGCGATCATGAAAATTCAATTATTTTGTACAATACAGTAGTTTCTCGGAAATATATTTTGTCCTTTTTCTATGTCTATACTGTACCGGTATGTGAAAGTTTTGTAGGCTTACATATTGTGTTCTACTGTAGTATTTAAAAAAAATTCTTTCATAAAAAGTTAAAAAAAATGCTCTTTAACCAAGATCTACAGTGTCAATTGTTGGTTTGTGAGCACAGTTTAAATCAGATCCAGAAAGATATGAATCGGAATTGCCAAAGTCAGTGATTTCCCGCTGGTGGTTTCATAAGGCCACTTGTCTTTGGTCCGAAGATTCCCGGCCAAGACATGAGAATTTAATTTCGTTCTGTTAATTCCCTTGGCTCGGGACATGGAAGAAATAATCAAGCTGAATGTGAACAAAGGAACAAGAGTTGCATAAACTTAAGGCTAAATGTCCCCAGAGGAAGAAATCCATTGGAACCAAATCAGGTGATCGAGCTGGCCATTCAGTGAATCCCCTCGACCAATATATATTTGCGGAAATTGATCCTGTTCGATTCCGACGACCTTACTACGAAAATTGGGACGATTCCTTGTAAAAGAAAATTTAAATTTGTTAAGCATTTATGGTACCGTATCTCACTATTACGTACAAAGTAGGCTTGAGCTCTAAATCTGAATTTGATTCAATCGAACGAGGCACCTCTTCTAAAAGGGTACCTTGGATCTATGCCTAAAACCTACAATTGGGTAACCCGCGGCGTAGCCGTGCTCGTTAAATCGTGCACCACGAGCGCGTGGGCAGCTGCAGCAAGTCCGGAGAACGTAGGTTCGATTCCCGGCGCTAATAGTGGCTATCCGGAGTGTAATTTTTACTCGGGTTTTTCCACACTCCCTCCAGGAAAATGCCGGAATAGCACATTATTTCAAGTTCCGAGACACCTACCTTACACCCAACTACACGGGGTTGATGACCAAGATGTCCCAAGTCCCTAAATTGAATTAGCAACAACTACAATAGGGTGCTCATTGAACTGACGATCTCCCATGCACATAACCTTGAAGCGAGCTAAGTCGCCCTGAGCGAGCCTCAATGAGTCTTGGCAAAAGACCATTTGTGCCAATTGAGATGATTTGTCTTGTTATCGCAGCACATCCAGTTGTTGAGGGAGTCAGGGATCATTGCACAATTTATCTAGACAGCAGGCCAAGATCTGCTTATAACCGGTCTACAGCTATGTTCCTTATCACACTGATGAGCAGATGAAATAACAAGTGGCATGATGTGAAGCGATTACAACTCTTTATGATTTATGAGCCGCAGATTTATAGCTTTACAAACAATAGATACAGTAACTTTCAGTAGGCACATATCGGATGTTCAAACTTTAACAGTTATTCCCGCGCGTGGTTAAAGCTCAACTACCGGTACCCGCTGGCCGGCCCTGAGCTGCCAAACTGTGGGTGAACTGAGTTATTGCCCGATATATTATCGTGTAGGGGAGATAGGACTGGATGGGATGTCAGTCCCTACCAGTGGCGTAACGTGGGCGTAACTACTGGGTAGGGGGGTGATCAGGAGTATCAATCCTTCCCAGAGCCAAATAACAAAAATATGAAATTTGTTGAAAGATTTTAATTTTGAATAAAACCAGTCTTCGGATTGATGACAAATGATTGATTTATGTAAGTTTATACTAACTAATTTGAAAGCATTTCTTTTCAATCGTGTAAAATTTTTAGCGTTACCCTAACTTGCCACTCATTGCATGAGCAAAATAGGCTAGTTAGCTGTTTAGTTAGCCAGAGGGGTAGCTGTGAGATGGGTGTGGCACTATTATTTCCTCCCCTTTCAAAAAAAAAAAAACACTAGTCAGTTGCCATTCCGTGTAACCGAGTGTGAGTGTCATTGTCGAAAGTGGATAATATTGCGTTAAGCTGGTTAAGTTAAACCTTTGTTTATTAATATGCATTGCAATGTCGGGGAATAGAAAGGGCCAGATGATTCGCGAAGAAAACGACTTTATAATTTAATATCAACATAATTGTTAGCTGTCGAGCATATGCACATTGATAAGTGAAAATACAATGCATCAAATGGTAATGAAATCTAACTCAATAAATATCCTAGATACGAAATTTTGAAATTTTGGGACCATATTTACTTTCATTGATTATTTCTCATCATAGCATAGCATAGCGGCTCGTGCTTCAATTCTAAGGTTAGGCTAATTATCTACTATTTACATACACCGGCAACACAACATGTTCGAA
The DNA here is from genome assembly GCA_946902985.2 of Meconema thalassinum. NCBI lineage: Eukaryota > Metazoa > Arthropoda > Insecta > Orthoptera > Tettigoniidae > Meconema > Meconema thalassinum. The sequence goes on along the minus strand of OX336394.1, from coordinate 242,361,069 downwards.
ACTCACAGAGAACGAATAGCGAATTTGAAAAAAAAAAACCTTTTTACGCGTAGGTCCATGATTTAAAAAGAAGGAAGCTTGTAGATTCACGTGACCGTTAAAATCGCGTTCATGAGCCACGGGACCTCTCTTTTTACACGTGGAATCTGAACCACAGGACGTGACATTTCACTTCGAAAATCTCACATGCATTAATCGGGATTCGTACCCTGTTCGCCTTGGTGAGAGGTAAGCTGGTTGACCACTGCTCCATCATGCTCCCAGGTGTATGACTGTTGACAACACTTGACCACGGCGGGGTTGTTAGAAGTCGATAACCGATCGGATTCGGAGATGACAGCCTAGATCTCAGCATGCCTGTCCATACGTTGAATATGGACGAAGACTGGGCTGTTTGTCGCATGCTCATTCAAGAGCCGAGCACTAAGCAGCTAGTCGACAAGGCTAGAGCTTAGCTCACCTGTCCTACTAACGTATAGAATTTTGTTGCGAAGCATGTCACTCTCAAGATGTGTTCGGTGGTTTGACGCTCAGTTCAAATTGGCGGAAAAGGTGTTTCGGAGGCATATCTTAATATTATTAACTAGTATTATTAATCAATAATGAATGATATACTTCTGTATAAAGTTTAACGAAAAATCTTGAGGAACATTTTCGACCCAGTTTGTACTGAGGGAATCTAGATGAAAAAAAAACCTCAGGAGCTTTATCATTTTTCGGAGAAAATCTCGGACACGTTCAGGAAAAGACGTTTGATACTTTATGGGCATATTCTCAGAATGAGCGATAATTCTGAATCCTACCCTCTCAATGAAAGCTAAGAACAACTGGCTTCTAGAAGTTGGAAAAGATCTTCAGGAAATAAGCATTTCAAAAGTTGTGGTACTGGACAGATCTAAATTCAGGGAACTAGTCGACAATCATCGATTTTCAGACCACCCAAACATTACAACCAACGGAACCTGGACGAAGGAACGCAGAAAGAGCCATAGCGAAAGGTGAAAGGAAGGAAGGAAGCTTGTAGTTTAACGTGACCGTTAATCTCGCGATCATAAGCCACGGGACCTCCGTTTTACGTGGAATCCGAACCACAGGACATGGCATTTCACATCGAAAATCTCACATGCATTGACCGGGAATCGAACCCGGTCCGCCTTGGTGAGAGGCATACAGCTTGACCGCTGCGCCACCACCGCCCCAGCGAAAGGTGAAGAGCAAGATCAGCTAGATAAATTCAATCGCGTTCCTTCGACAGGCATAACAATGTAAAATAATTAATATTCCCTGCAATCCATTGCGATGTTCAGGCCGACCCCGTGGTGTTGGGGTAGCGCGCCTGCCTCTCACACGGAGGCCCCGGGTTCGATTCCCGTCTCCGGCAGGGATTTTAGAAACTGACGTGAGGGCTGGAACGTGGTGCACTCAGCCTCGTGAGGACAACTGAATAGCTGTCTGACAGACAGTGCCCTGTCACGGAAACCAAGATTAACGGCCGAGAGGATCCGATGCGCTAACCACGTGTCGCCTCAATATCTGCGGGCCAAATGGCTGGGCAGCGGTCGCTTGGTACGCCTAGGCCCTTCATGGGCTGTAGTACCACGGGTTATTTACTGCGATGTTCAGGATTAGTTCATTCTTCCCTTCCCTCTAGATCTAGAAGAAATGTAACACCTGGGCAAAAGCCCCCCAGCCGCCACTGGTGGTATGCGTATAACAGATTGAACACCTGCGGTGTAGATCATAGACACGGAAGTGCTGCCTGCTATTTAAAAAAATACCAATATCGAGGTCAATATCTGAATGTTTTGAAGACATCAACAACACTGAAACGTCACAATGTCCTCGCATTATCAAATAATTGTGCTATGTCGGCAGAGATTGTTTGTCAGTTATACTGAAATCCTGTTCTTTTGCGAAATCGGTTCTTTTGTTCTAATTTGCGTCTGCTACAAAGATAGCAAGCTACGAGGTTCAGTCAGACGTCGCATCAGCAAGATTACGCGATCAGATATTGGTAGGTCACGGCTTTTGGTCCCTTGAATAAACATTCCCGGGGATTAGGCTGTGAAACACAGATTAAAAAAAAAAAAACTATAGAATTAAAGCCATGTAATTTTACTTCCTTACTAGTATTGCACACATTTTTCGCAAGTAGCCAACTGTATGTGGGTTGTGAAGGCGTGGGAGAGGACAGGGATTGGTGTGAGTGTGGAGCATTTGTATTTCTATCTCATAAGGTGATTCTTATATTCCTACTATGGTTAACCATCTCCAGTGACACAATGAAACAACGACAAGAAAATGATGATGATGATGATAATTGTTGTTTTAAGGGGCCTAACATCCAGGTTATCGGCCCCTGACCAGGAAAATGAAGTTAAACGCATACTATGTTGTAAAAAATTCCTTCAGTTGAAGTATCCTGTATTTTCATATTCTATTTTGAAGAGGGAAGGAAGCTTGTAGATTTACGTGACCGTTAATCTCGCGATCATGAACCAAGGGACCTCCATTTTACGTGGATTCTGAACCACAGGACTCTATATTACACTTCGAAAAATCTCTCAAGCATTCATTGCATTGTCGTTTTTTTTTGTTTTTTTTTCAGCGGCCACCACTGCTATAATCTATATAAAGTATTTAACTGTCTGAGGAAACCTTGCCGGCGCTAGGAAGATGAACTATGATTTGTCAGTGGTGCGACGCAATCTGTTTTTCAGGAAATGTCGGTAGAATCCAATGTCGATGAATCATTCTGCCACGAACTTTGCATTTGGAATGCAACAGTTGTTTATATAAATTATGAATATTAAAATATTGTGTTAGCATTAGCACCAGCAACTGAACACCATGTTATTCCAAGTGTCAATAACGCTTGATGCGGAGTGTACAGTACATGCATTCCCTCTTGCCTTGAGGCACCGATAGATGTAAGATGTAAACAGAAGACAGGCACAGTCACTTCAGAACAACAAAGACTCATCAGTTGTGTAATACCGTGTATTATTCCTGTTTCTTGATGATCAGGGATGAAATGAGATCATTGGTTTTGCCTATCATATTACCAACTTCAGGAGTTGGAGATATGAAATGAATGAAATTAGGGCAAGGTGTTGGAAGGAAACGGCCGTGGCCTAGGCTATTAGAAGGTACCGCGCCGTCATTTGCTTGGAGTTAAACATTGGAAGCCACGGAAAATCATTTCAAACATACTTGACGTTGGGGAACGAATCCACTCACCTTCCGAGTCGGAGTTAGCATGTTAAAAACAGGCGTAGGTGCCTCGACTGTGCAATGTTTTTGTAAATCAGCGCTCCAGGGCTGTAGGCGAGTCACGTGTCGGCAGTCGGCTTGCTGTCGGCCTCTTGACATCTGTGCATAGCAAGTAGCTAGCGAGCCGGTTATATCCAGTTCGTGTTCCCAGGCAGGCGTCTGTTGGCTAGGGCAGGGTCGAGCTACACTTGCCTGCCTTTCGCAATGCCGAGCTATTCCCACTTCCCCGTCGCGTGGCCCACGATCCTGCTGCAAGTCTTCGAAATTGACACTACTTGGATGACTTACATGTCATCGACACAGTTTCAGTACCTCAATCCAGAATAAAAATTCTTGTCAGATGCGGGAATCGAACCACTGCAGCAAGAGGTACAAACAATAAGTGCAAGGGTGAAAACGAGAGACTATTGTTAATGCTAGTATCCGAACATTTTTCTGAGCATATAATTGTGAAAATATCGTCTTGCTCTCTCGAAGCAGTTTTAGGTAGATTTCATTAGAAAGCTACCGGTACCTATTGCAATGGGTAAACATGCTGCGACTTCCAGAAAATTTCGAAATTTCGCGTCTTCCAGACCCCAAAACCACAGTCAATTAGTTAATTATTGGAGTTTTGGGGGCGGAACAGCTTCACCGTCAGTTCAAAAGTTTATATATATATATATCACTTTCTTGTGGGCACGATAACTAGCGACATTTTGCAACAACAATTTCAACCTTATAAATAAAATCTAATCAAACTCTCGGTCGAGTCCGTTAATGAGCAAAATCGGACAAAGGCGGTGGAAAAGAGGGTCCTTTTTTGAAAAAAGTGAAATATCGCTATAACATTCTTAATATGTGGAAAATTAAAAGTTCATACTATTCCTCGAATAAGGGCCAAAAACTTATCTCAACGATTTTTGATAGCACCAACCATTGACTAAGGGGTGGGGGAAAATGGAGTTTTAGGAGAAAAACATCATACCACACTTAAAAATGTGCACGTCAAAACCGTTTAAAATGGTCAATAGTCTTCTAAAAATTACCTGAAACTTTTGTTTGAAAGAATTTTTGATATGAACCACCCTTACGCCAAGGGATGTGCTTTTTGGAATTATATGATACAGCTTCTCGTATCCTGAACATGGGAACCTTTCTAGGTATACAACAATATTGGCAAATGTAGTGAATTCAAAATATTTTTGATGTGTAACATCTTTCCACTCGGTATCTGTATATTTTTTGTGGGGGTGATGTTGAAAAATGAAACGGAAATGGATGAAACGGAAACAATGAGCGCGGTGGCGGAGATTGATACCACGACGTACTGTGGCTATGTGGAATATATATCACATACGGTTTACTTCAAGGTTTGGACGCCCCATTAAAGATATTTTTCCTACAATAAATCATCTTCAAGTTGTCGTTGTTTGGTGTGAAAATATTTATTATATCATATTTGCTGAAAACCGGTCAGGATTTGGCACTGCAGTTTTACAAGTAATTTCAATAGCAGAGATTTTTTCATTTGAGGTCACAACTTTACAAGCATATTATTTCAGGAGATAGGTTGGGCACTCTATTCTAAGGAGGGAAGATTTCTTTGTATTGCCGAGAAATTCGCGTTATCAAGACAACCTACTATGAGAAATACCGTGTCCGTTACCATCTCTTCATGAATGCAGTATTCTTGCCAGTGCCGGCCCTAGGTCTTTTTGTAGTGTAAGCAAAGAACATTTTGGCGCCCCTCCCCCCCCCCCCCCTCCCCCTCGCCTATACTCATCAGAGTACCTTTACTATTTTTACTAAACGTGTTATATGGCCAAAAGGTAAAAGGAAAAGGGATACACAAAAAATAACTTAAAACCAAACATTTATTTACAGGTCATTATTATTACATAGAGCGACAATTATTGTTGATTTTTTGCACACTGTTGAAATCTTTTAAAATTAAAACGAGATTTTCCTGGCTTTCACTTTAGAAAACTCGTTCAGCAGCAAATCTGTTTCTATTTCATTTAACAAATCTTTTTCAATGGCCAAAGTAGCTAGTTCACTCAAGTGCTCTTGGCTTAAAGTTGATCGCAAGTATGTTTTTATAAGTTTTAACTTCGAAAAACTTATTTCTCCGCTGGCCACTGATACCGGGAGCGTTAGCAGCAAAAACATTTGGAAAAATGTCCACATAACCACGTTTGGTTATAAAAGACAAGGCTCCAGCTGGGTGACTTCAAATTGGTGAAAAAATTTGAAGTTCTTCGAACAGATCATCTCCGTTCACATCACAGTCACCTCCATCACTCAAAACGGTTTGAAGGTGCTTACAGGCTTTTTCAACTCTTGTTCGTTCAAATTCTTCTCGAAGCTAGCAATTTCATAAAGAAATTTGAAACTTTCACTATGGTGATCCATTAGCTCTGATCTCTCCCTTAATGAGGCTATTGCTGTGTCAAGTACGACAAAGAAGAAGTTAACTTGAAATGCATATTTTTCAGAACGTAGAGCTTCATCTTCACTCTCATAGGAGAATTGTTTATTTACTTTTCTTGGCCGAAGTAGAGTTCCCTTTTCAAAGTTAGCATCAACCTCGATTTTTTCTGCAAGTTCTTTTGCATCTGTAATGACGGTGTTTAGTCCTTGATCTGATCTCATCTTTTCCAGAAATTATTTTATACTTTTAATGATATCCATTGAACTTTGTAGGTCATTTGTGACTTTTTCAACAGTTAACTAACCATATTGGTTTTATGCAGGATCTCAGGCCATGTCACTAAGCAGCATAGAAACTTGAAGTTTTGCAGTTTTTTTAAATCCTACGGCAGTGTTCCTACCAAATGCATCCTGAGAAGCTTCATATAAGGCATCATACACTTCTTCAATGTGGTAGCTCAAAGGCAACAATGCCTCAATTCTACTTTCCCATCTAGTATTGCAGAGTGGTTTTACTGTCAGACTTGAAACATGTTTCAGCAAAATGTTCCATCTTTGAGTAGAACTGGAAAAAAAAAATCTTGTATAGTGCTGAAACAGTCCACAGCAATGTTGCACGACAGTGCTGCATCATTAATGACCAAGTTCAAGGAGTGGTTCCCACACGGTACACAAAAAGCTCTAGGATTTAAATCAAGGATTCTCTTCTGGACTCCAACATGTTTTCCCTTCATTGCGGAACCATTGTCGTACCCCTGGCCTCTCATGGCTTTTAAAGGAATGCATCGTGCTTCTAACTGTTTGAGCAATACCTCTGTGAGGCCTTCACTTGAAGAATCTGTAATGGGAGCAAAGCCCAAAAATTGTTCCTTAATTGAAATATCCTTATTTGCTAAAATATTTACAAATCTTACAACAAGAGTCATTTGCTCGGTGTGGCTAATGTCTGGAGTACAGTCTAATATAATAGAATAGTACGTTGCTTGCTGTATCTGTTGTAAGATGTTAGCTTGAATCTTGGCCGACAAGAAATAACAAACTCATTTCGGATACTCTTGCTCAAGTAGTGTACGTGTGTTTCCTTTGTTCTTATTCTTCTCAAATGTTCAGCCGTAAAACCATCAAATTTAGCTATGTGTTCTACCAGCTTTAAGAAATTTCCATCATTACGTTCAAAAAGGGTGTCTTTTTTTCTCTAAAGGCCAATCCTTGAGTTCCCAAAAATTGTACAATACATAGTAGGCGTTTTAGAACTTGATTCCAATGTTCCATTTCAGCACGAATAAGTATTTCATTTTGCTCGTCAATAGTTTTTTTAACGTAAACGTAAAGAAAGTTCGCGCCAACATTTGCAGTTTTGAATATGGATACGGGATCTCTCATGACTGGTCAAAGTTTTGCTCAAGTTTTGTTAGTCAGAATACCCTTGGCCACCAGTAAGGAGAGAATTATAATTCCAAAAAGTTTGCAAGCAAATCAAAAAAAATGCTTTTTTCAATATGGAATATATTAACCAAATCCTGTGGACTAGCTCCCCGTTGCAAAGCTTCCTTGTGTAATGCTTTGAGGAAAATCGCCTACCTTTAAGGTCCACAGGAAATTCTTGGTCTGTGACCTGCTGTGGTCCTAGCTCAACAAGAATTTTTCGTACATGATCGTTTATTTTAGGTGGCCATTCTCCACAGTCGTTTGAAAAAAACTGATGACGTTTCAGAGCTCAGTTTCTGCAAATAAACCACCGACCTTAAAACGTTTACCTTTAGCTATACATAGTATAACAGCCGTAATACATAGAGATCTTAAACTTTGCATTCATATTTATGGGTAATTGATGAGTACATAAAACCAAAATTTTATTAATATTAATAAATACTTATATTTTCAAAAATATTTTTAGTTCTAAAAAATGATTTAAAAAATTGAACATTTTCAAACTGTTAAAAATAAGTAGTATGTATAAACTTGAATAACAATTTTCGTTTATCAGGAAGATATGGATGTAGTAAGTTAATAAGTATATAACATTTTGGAATAGTAGGTTCAGTGGTTTTATTTGATATGTACTTAAACTTTGAAGAAATCTTCATTAAAAAGCATTGAATCGGAAAAGGTACAGTCTCCCCTTAATACAAAAAATATAAGGTGCCTCTCTTCCTTCTCTGCCTTCTTTCCTCCCTCAACCTAAAAGAGGCTAAACTAACTATGGATTACTAGGCCTCTAGTTATGTTTTGACAAAACTTCGTTAACTAAGATTCAATTTACACCATTGTAAATTGTAATTCTTAAAGAAATACCTAATAAATAACCCATTGTATTGCTTCAACACAAACTTACAGTTTCAATGGCTTGTTGACTTGTAGACTCCAGGTTTGTAAGTTCTAATGAATCCTCGTCAACACCTTTGGTCCCGGTTATGTCATAGCCAAGTAGATCCTCATCCTGCAAAAAAATTAGCTGTTGGCCAAGTATACTTAAGCACCAATATATCTTCTAAAGCTACCCTCAATTCCTAAATTTATTTTCTAAATATACAACTTAAGTATAAATTAATACTACTTAAGGATTAGTGCTATAATACTTTAAATAAATTACGACAGTATTCAGTAAAGTAATGCTAATAAATTAATAATATTATTATAATTTACGTTATAAGGGTAAATTGTTTATACAAATGCTCATCAATTTAGATTTAATTAATTTAGGCATTTAGAGCCATTAGCAAAAATATATATATATAACTTAAAATTATTTACAGTTTTACTTACTTTTTTGAGGGATTCTTCTCTCATTGATGGTCCAGGCACTGCCATCGTACTGTACAGGCCATAAGGCTCCTACTGTGACGTCACGCCTAGGGTCGTTATAGTCCCAGCAGCAGTCAGATAGTTCCCTTCACACGCAGTCTCTTCAAACCTAATATAAATTACGCTCCCGCTTTAAGACGTAGAAAAATATCAATGCTATTTAGGGCTGATTGGTACTTCCATCCGTTACCACTACATACGCCTATTTATCGCTCCGCTTGTTCGAATCTGGCCGATGTGAACAAAATGGTACATTGCCGGTACAATTACTAGGACGTTGAAACACTCTAACAGGGCTAAATTGCAGTATTTTTACGTCGAGAATAAGATCTATTCTTGGCCATTTTCTCGTTGTTCACCGCTTTGAAAAGGTTTATGTTAGATGCCTGAGAAAACCCCTCAACACTCTTGGCTATTCAACAGATCACGTTCTAAACTGCTCATGGATGACAAAGCAAAATGTAACCTATCTCTAACTGTAATCAATGCACAGGCGACCCTCAGGATGACTTAAAAAGGGCCTATCCTAACAGTACTTATTTTCCATGACTCAATCTAACTTGTTTCTTGCATCAGGAATTTGCAATGGGTTGTAATTTTGAAATCAGGTATCAATAACCTACAGTACATACACCAGGTGCTAACAATCCCATTAATGTAAATACAGTAGCCTACACAAATGCTGCCACGAAAACATTACCATATTCACTTGAGCTTGATCGAGAGACCATTCCCACAAATAATGTAACTTGGACTGACTTCAATAGATACTGAATACTGGATATCGCTTCTCTGATTTACATACGGTAAGTAACTTAACCTAAGCATTATCATATTAGATATGTTTCCAGTCCTAGCATAGGCTGAAGTTTGGGAACTTCTTACAATAATTGAAACCATATTAACTAACAACCTACCATCAAGGCGAGTAGCTTTTCTCTCCCGAAGAAGGGTATCTTACTTCGAGGGAAATGTTAACACACACTCTTGTATTCCCCGTAATGTACCTACCAATAATTTCTTGGAATGTTATGTATGCATTGCATTCTTAAATTCTCGTGGTGGGGAAGGAGAAACAAGCCACATTGTTATTTCTTTCATAATACCGGTAGTTGCTATAAACAAACTTTTGATATACCTGCGACCTGGGAAGGAGGTTTCCTGAACTAACAACATTTTATTACCATCCAAAAAACCTTGTATGAGTCGAAATAATAAGTGATATAGAGGTCCTAACTAAAACATAACCTTCTGTGTGATGACAAACATGCAACGCAAAATTTGCGTAGATACAATAACCTACCTACAAAATGAACATTTGTTTCTGAAAATAAATAATCCTCATTCTAGATGACGTAAGTAGAAGCGTTCTCAAGTATCACTTTTCACGCGGATACTCATTCATAAAAGATATAAACAACTCAGCACAAAGCAAAATGGTCGCCATCTCTACTCCCTAACGATCAGCTGATCAATCGTTAAGAGTCGCTGCATGATGGCCTGTACATTACGATGGCAGTGATCCAGGCAGCTCTGATATTGGTAACGTCGATCTTTTTTGCACTTGTCAATGAAGCCAAAGGCGCAAAAATCCTTTTCAGCGCTTCAGATTGATTCTCATCTTCTTTAGATTGCTGCAAATTTATTTTACGGTGAAATGCACCTGATGGCTTTTTATTACTGGACATTTCGTGTGTCTAAAAAATCATCTCCTCATGTAAGAAGGGGCAATAACACAGTGCAGCTTACGTCAACACATCAACACACTACAAACTATAACGTTGAGTGAAGGCTGTCAGCTAGCCAGCAATACTGAGCCACTGAGCGGATAAAGACAAGAGACATATGAGTCACGCGGACGAGTCGAAGTCATTAGTGGAAGGGGTCATACTTCGACCGAACGGCTCCAGGCACTCCGTAATACTGTAGTTCTAAGTTTGTTTCATAAGTAGCATCATCCGTAAAGCGGCGACTCTTTAAAATGGTTATGCTGAATTTTTCAAATATTATTTCGTTTTGTTTGTTCGTGAAATAGTCAAGTAAAACTGAAAAGACGAAACATAAACAGAATGGTTATGTTATCTGGTTACATTGTTTATAATGTAAATATTACAGTTTGTTAATGTTGTAAAAATTATAATTCGTAATGTTTACACCATTACAAACTAGCTCCAAGCGCCCCTAACTTGATATTTAGGAGTGCCACGGCGCCCCCGTCTCACGGCGCCACCCGCGGCCGCGTAGTTCGCTTATATCTCGCGCCGCCCCTGATTCTTGCATTGTCTATTGGTATAACCTATTGGCTTTTCACTAACGTTTGTTTAATTTGCGACTATAAATATAGTATAGTGGTATTAATCTCGGGATTTCCGCCAACACAAAGTTCACCAACGGACTAAGTGTCACGTACTGGTGAATATGGGGGCAGATTGTTCCTCATTTCTCTACCTGAAAGCGCTGAAGTGTCAAGGAGCTTAGATCTGTAACCTCCTTGACTTCCATAGCGCTTCAAGGAGCGTTAATATTCGACATGCAAGTTGCCCTCTGGGCGTCTATTAACAACGCTTGCACCCGGCACCTGAGGCCATACGATATTATTATTACTGTTGAGTACAGCCGTCTCGATCACTCGACAGCCATTTCGATTGCTCGCTCTGCAGCGCTCGACGGGAGACGAGAGAACTTTGCGTGCTTGGCTACCAGTTTTTTGTTGTTGTATGTGTGTGTACAGTCCGTAATGGCAGTAAATGTTCTAGTACAAGACATGTCTTAATCTTATTTACAGTCCACTTATTGGTGCTCTCCTGTTTTTCTGGGGACCCCTATGCACAACTTTATTCATGGTCCTCGCGTACCGGATATTCGCGTTGGAAAGACATGTTCTCTGTACGATATAACAGAACGCGGACAAAGCACATGGTCACCTCGTGGCGAAATGGATTCTTCCAAGTATGAGACGACATCGTGCATACTTCGGACGTGTAAAACACTAATCGTTGGAACACAACTCTTAACGAACGTCTAGAAATGCAACTCGTGTGTTTTACATGTTACATACGTAACATAACCTACAACACATACCACGGCACGTGTTCAGCTGCCGGTCTTATAGCTCCAGTTTGTGTGGTCATGCAGAACATAGACAGTGTATTATTCAGCTCATCATGGATGACAGTGGCGGATCCAAGATTTATCTCTGCATAACAAGTAAGTTGAAACATTCTTAGACTGGCACCTTAGATTATGCTCCCAACCTTGATCCTATTGGTTTATTCTGTCTCCTTGCGCCCGTTATGCTCAAGTACTAAGGATCACATTCTTAGTTAATTATTCTATAAGCTAGCCTTCCTTGTTTTCACCCTTTTCGAACCTTTTGTACTCGTAACGCGTCTGCAGCAATGGAAGAACAAACCAGGAAGCAACTCGTACAGCAACGAGCCGTTGCCAAATCAAGTTTAACACGAATGTCAAAGTATATTACTGAATTCCAGCGTGAGTCAGAAATTCAATTAGTAATTGTTAGACTGAAAGAATTGCCTAACATTAGAGATAAATTTGAAGGTGCTCAAACGCAGTTAGAACTATTTGAGGGTATTGAAAAGCATGCAGCTGAAAGAGAAACCTTTGAATCAGCATACTTTGATCTCGAAGCTGCAATGAATATCGAGATCAATCGTGATAATGATCACAAGGCTGATGGTAGTATTACTCCACCTCACTCACATTCTAGTACACGGAATGCTATTAGATTACCGACACTACAACTTCCCAGCTATGATGGTAATGTGACCGGTTTCAAGCATTATATGGACACCTTTGATAGCCTAGTTGTCAATAATGACCAGTTGGACAATATTCAAAAATTTCACTACTTGCTGTCTACACTCAAAGGTGAAGCTCATAAGTTAATAGCTAATATCCCAGTTTCTAGCAGTAATTTTGAAGTTGCTCTGCAAACTATTCGCAGTCGTTATGATAACATAAGACTGATTACTACGGCACACTTAGGTTACTTATTAAACTTGCCGGTTGCTCACAAAGATTCTGTTAATGAGCTTCGGGCACTAGTTAACCAAACTCTGAGTAACCTAAATGCTATTAAGGCCCTAAATCTAGCAGTGCCATTGGAAGACCTACATGTTTCGCAGTTGATTTTGGAGAAAGTGCACGTGTCCATTAGGAAAGAATTTGAAGATACTGTAGACTCTGAAATTCTTCCTACTCTTGAAGATCTTATCAAGTTCTTAGAAGGTAAATGCAAGGCTTTAGACATAGTGAACTCAAGCAACCTCCTCAAGCCTTCAAGCAGCTCAGACACTAAAGGTAAAGAACCCTCCAATCGTAAGACAACACCACATGCTCATCAGACGTATGTTACTACAACTGTAAACTGTGTGTACTGCAACGCTCCACATGCTTTGGCTAGATGTAGAGATTTTAAGCAAGTTCCTACTCTAGAACGTAGAGATTTTGTCAAGCGTAATAATCTCTGTTTCAACTGTCTACATGCTCAACACAGAGTCGCCCAGTGCAAGGCTGGTAACTGCCAAACATGCAGGAAGAAGCATCACACGTTACTGCATATTGATGTGTCCCAGCATTTGTCAAACGTAGATAAGTCGGAAAACGTCCCTAATCAGAACGTGACTCAGGTGCAGCATGGTGCGAGTAGTTACTGTACTCTCAAGATAGAACCACGTCAGTCCATATTGTTGTCCACAGCCTTGGTGAAGGTCAAGGATGCTCAAGGGATCTGGCAGACTTGTAGAGCCCTTTTAGACAGTGGCTCGCAATCTTGCTTTATTTCAGAATCCTGTGTTCAGCGATTAAGGCTGCGCAGATCTCATGATCGTAAACCGATCCAGGGTATTGGGAATACGACGTCAGAAACCAAGCATAGTGTTTTGGTGCAAATAGGCTCGCGTATAAATGATTTCGTGACCTCAGTCGAGTGCTTAGTTCTACCTAAGCTTACTGAAGATCTTCCTGGCGACCACATTGATAGCAAGGAGTGGAACTTACCCAAAAATCTGCCATTTGCTGATCCGAAGTTCAACGAACCGGGTCACATAGACTTGTTAATTGGGTCAGAGGTATGCCCATACATTCAGCTCGCAGGAAATCTAGCTAGGACTAAAGATTATCCTATTCTGCAAGAAACAGAGTTAGGTTGGGTACTTGCAGGTAAATATACAGATTCCAGTAAGCCCCTACATGGACCACGGCGGCCGGTAGTATCTTACTTTGTACAATCTGCAGGCTGCATCCAACAGCAGCTACAGAGGTTCTGGGAAATCGAAGAGCTACACCATACTCCAAGAACTAAGGAAGAAAGGGACTGTGAAGCTCACTTCAAACGGCACGTCTCGCGCAACTCTTCTGGCAGATTTGTAGTGCGTCTTCCCTTCAAAGAAACCCCAGAAAATCTAGGAGACTCCAAGCAGATGGCAACAAAGAGGTTTCATCAGTTGGAAAGGAAGTTGACCAAACATCAAGGACTGAAGGAAGAATATAGTCGATTTCTTCAAGAGTACGAAGATTTGGGTCATATGGATATTGCTGAAGATACCACAGCACGTTGCTACTATATGCCACATCATGCAGTGGTTAAGGCAAGCAGCTCGACCACTAAGACTAGAGTAGTATTTGATTGTTCTGCAGCATCCAGCAACGGAGTATCATTGAATGACCTTCTACTCGTCGGCCCAACCATCCAGCAAGATCTCTACTCTATTATCTTAAGATTCAGAAGTCATGCCATTGCTTTCACTGCGGACATAGCAAAAATGTACCGTCAGATTCTGGTACATCCCCAAGACTGTAGATATCAAAGGATAATATGGAGAGAGAAATTGACAGATCCTGCCAAGGAGTATCAATTGAAGACTGTTACGTATGGCATGTCATGTGCACCATTCTTAGCTATTAGATGCATTCAACAACTGGCCAGTGAGGAAGCTCATGCCTTTCCGAAAGCTCAGAAATCATTGATGGAAGATTTCTATGTTGACGATTGTATCTCGGGATGTGCGACCGTCGAAGAGGCTCTTCAAGTGCAACAAGAGTTGATAAACATACTACAGAAGGGTGGATTCTCACTACGTAAGTGGTGCAGCAATCACCCAGGTATTCTAGAGAATGTCTCACCGGAGCTAAGGGAGGCTCAGTTACCACTACAGCTGGACAAGGGTGAAGTTAAAACGTTAGGATTGGTATGGCACCCAGCTGCTGACCAGTTTCAAGTTATTAGCAGTTTCAAGCCAAAACCCTATCCACATGGTTTCACAAAACGCCTAGTTCTATCCATTGTTTCCAGCATTTTTGACCCTCTAGGCCTCATCAGTCCTATAGTAATTTTATGCAAGATATTTCTTCAGAAGTTATGGCAAGAACGGCTATCTTGGGACCAGCCTTTATCAGAAGAATTGGCTGCAACTTGGACATCACTCTATAATCAGCTCCCATGGATTGATGAAATCTACATTGATCGCAGAATTCTAGGTGACCGCTCAGTAACTGTACAGCTTCATGGGTTCTGTGATTCATCGGAAGCTGCGTTTGGAGGGTGCTTGTATGTACATTCCACAAACAAGGATGGAACCACTTCTGTAAGACTTCTTTGCTCCAAGTCCAGGGTAGCACCATTGAAGAAATTATCTCTTCCACGACTGGAATTATGTGGAGCATTGCTATTATCTCAATTATTGCAAAGGGTAGTCAAGTCCTTGAATCTTACATTTGCGAACATATTCTTGTGGACAGACTCTACTATTGTATTGGCATGGCTTTCGGCACCATCATCAAGATGGAAGACCTTTGTAGCCAACCGAGTAGCTGAAATACAGGAAATTACAGAAGGTGCTACTTGGCGACACGTTTCTTCACAGTTTAACCCCGCTGATCTGATATCACGAGGTGTACATCCTAAGGATCTTAAGGATAATAAGTTATGGTGGAATGGACCAGCTTGGTTGGGTGAAGATTCTAAACACTGGCCTACATTAAACAATCTTCCAGAGCAGCAGGAACCACCAGAGCAGAAGATTAAGCCTGTATGTTACTTAATGACTACTCCCGAGGATGGACTCGTCACAAGATTCTCTAGCTTATCGAGATTGCAACGAGTTGTAGCATACATCTTTAGATTTGTACATAATTGTTCAAAATTGAAGACAGAGCGAGCTACTGGACCTCTTTCTTTAAAGGAATTGCAGAATGCTCTGACAACATGCATTAGGCAGGCTCAGGAGTTAGCATACCACATGGAAATCAAACAGCTGGAATCAGACCAAGAAGTTCATTGTAAGAGTCACTTGAGAAGTCTACATCCTGGTTTAGACCTCAACGGGCTGCTACGAGTTGGTGGACGGTTAGAACGGTCTAATCTGCCATATGAGCAAAAACATCCTGTGATCTTGCCTCCTCATCATCACATCACCAGATTGATAATTGAACATGAACACAGTCGTCTCTTGCATGCTGGCTGTCAACTTCTTCTGGCCTCCCTTAGGCAGAAATACTGGATTGTGAATGGTAGAACGACAGTCAGACGGATAATTCATAATTGCTTGACATGTTTCCGACTAAGAGCAAAATCTTCAACTCAATTAATGGGCCAACTACCACGTGTTCGCGTTGAATTAGTTCGACCCTTTTTAAACTGTGGGATAGACTATGCAGGGCCATTTCTTGTAAAAACTGGTTCTCTCAGGTCAAAGACAAGAGATAAATGTTACGTAGCACTATTTGTATGCCTAGCTACCAAAGCTGTACATCTCGAAGTTGTTAGCAGCCTTACGACACGAGCTTTCATGGCAGCATTGAGTAGATTTGTATCACGTCGTGGACGTTGCCAAACTATCTACAGTGATCATGGCACTAACTTCGTGGGAGCCAAGAAGGAACTTCAAGAACTTCTCGACTCAGAAGAAACGAGAACTGAGGTACAGAATTTCACCAGCAGAGAAGGCATCGAGTGGAGCTTCATACCTCCAAGAGCACCTCACTTTGGAGGCCTGTGGGAAGCAGGTGTTAAATCTTTCAAGCATCACCTCAGACGTGTTATGGGTACGTTATGTCCTACCTTTGAGGAATTAACTACTTTAACCTGTCAAATAGAAGCTTGTCTGAACTCCAGACCACTCCTTCCTCTCTCCTCCGATCCTAATGATATTGAAGTTCTCACTCCTGGCCATTTCCTTATCGGCACTGCCTTATCAAGTTTACCTCAGCCAGATCTAAGTAATGTGAAGCTTAGCTTGTTGTCCAGATGGGAGATTCTGCAGCAACAACTTCAGATATTCTGGTCCAGGTGGTCCAATGAGTATCTACACCACCTGCAGCAGAGGGCTAAATGGTCCAGTTCTTCCCCAAGTGTGAAGCCTGGGACGCTTGTCATTGTGAAGGAAGACAACCTACCTCCTCTGCACTGGAAGATTGCAGTGATCGATCAAGTTCATCCTGGAGATGACGGACTGGTTCGTGTGGCAACCATACGCACTACCAAGGGATTGTTCAAACGACCTATTGTGAAATTGTGTCCTCTGCCTGAAGCAAGTGCAGTGTAATTAATGTACCATAGCACTTCAGTTTTGTTTCTTTTGTTTCAGTGTAACATTGTATTGTATATAGACTTCTTGTTCAAACAGACATGTTGGACTATAGTGCAGTGATTGATTCGATGCAATTCGTTTGTTATGTTATTTGTAGTGTTAAGAAAGTAAGTATTTCTTGGCGGCCGGTATGTTGAGTACAGCCGTCTCGATCACTCGACAGCCATTTCGATTGCTCGCTCTGCAGCGCTCGACGGGAGACGAGAGAACTTTGCGTGCTTGGCTACCAGTTTTTTGTTGTTGTATGTGTGTGTACAGTCCGTAATGGCAGTAAATGTTCTAGTACAAGACATGTCTTAATCTTATTTACAGTCCACTTATTGGTGCTCTCCTGTTTTTCTGGGGACCCCTATGCACAACTTTATTCAATTACCACGTAACATACGGTGTTGCCTCCGGGTCTTAACCTACCAGACAGACAGAATATTCTAACATGTTTCCAGATTTCCACTTCTCGTTTCTTGAAGCTTTGTTTCAAAGTTCGGAATTTACACCATGCGCTTTCCATTTGTTAGGCAACTACGAACAAGTCCAAACAATGGTCCTCCGATAGCCCCAAGACCAAGGAGAGGATTTCTATAATCAGGAATGGTAACATTTGTCGGCCGTTCAGACTGTTGTTTTCATTGACTGACTTTGTGTATCTGGGTCACTTTGCATTGTACTGTGTCATTCAATAAACGTTAACCTGCCATAATCATGCGTACTTAACTTACTCTTTGGAAAGGGGTAGATGACCTTAAAACAAGAATCGCCACCACCTTACTCTTTGAATGGTCCTCATAGTTTATGACGACGAAGAAGGTATGCCGTAACAGTCTTTCATGGACAATATGGAGATTATGCACTGAATAGAAGCTTGTAGTTTAACGTGACCGTTAATCTGTAGATCATGAGCCACGGGACCTCCATTTTACGTGGAATCCGAACCACAGGACATGCACTGAATACAAGCGCTCTTCACCAACGGACTAAGAGTCACGCACTGGTGAATATGGGGGTAGATGACCTCGCTGTTCCACCTCTTATAACAACAACAACAATCAATCAATCATTCAATCAATCAATCTGGTGAATAGATGGTTGCTATAGAAAAGGTCTCATCCCGGCATTCGCCAGCAATAGCGGAACAAATAACAACCTCGCCAATCAAATCGTCCTTCATACAGTCAAGGTTGAGATTCGGCCAACAGGCCTCAGGCGATACGCTTTTGAGAACGTGTTAATGCACAAGTCGACTACCTACTAACCTACCTCGCTGTTCTGCCCCTTGAAATGACGATTATCCAACACTAACCAATCTACTGTAGGAATAATTTCGATACTGACCCGCAACACATTAACTAGATGAGTGAAGGAGGTTTAGCGGGCTGGTATCGTCGATATAGCCCAGCTGGAGTCACAGCTTCCTGACACAACTCAGCGCGATTCCTCGTGTGATAGTTACGACTCGTCCAGTCTTGCTTGTTGACAGTTTAGGGGAAAAGTCGCTAAAACTAGGGGACTTGAATACCACATCCTCGATCAGCTCCTTGATGAGGTTAATCCTTGGACTTAGGGTGTTTAAAACATTTACAGTTGAACTTCAATATCTCGAAGTAATTTTAATTTCCCGGCGAAGTTCTACACAATTTATATGTCATGTTTTTTCTATAATTCGAAGTTTTATTACTCGAATATTTCGATAACTCGAATGATATTTTGTTCCTCAGAAATTTATCTGCAATATTTGCTCAACAACATTTAACTCTAGTTAGTATACCTGCATGAGTAGGCCTAGTGACAATAAGAACATGGCGTAGCAACAGTTGACTATGATAACAGAATCCCATTTTTTCAACTATTTCTATACCTCGAATTTTCGATTACTCGAAGTAATTTTTATATTTCCGAAAGATACCGAAGTTCGACTGTAATTTCATATTTTAATTATAAATTGTGTGTGAGAGAGATAGAGTGAGAGGGATCAAGAATGGGCAAGGACCAAGCCACACAACAACGGAGGTCAATGATTACGGTGGTTTTTTTTTTTTGTCGTGTAGCCTCCTGAGAGGCCGAGTGCAGGTCTTTCTAGTCGACGCCCGTGGGCGACCTGCGCGTCGGGATGAGAAATGGAATGGATGAAGATGAATGAAACTGGGCAAGGATGTGGAAGGAAGCGGCCGTGGCCTGTCAGAAGGTACTGTCCCAGCATTTGCCTAGTGTTGAAAATGGGAACCCACGGAAAACCATTTCAAGGACAGCCGGCGGTGGGGCTCGAACCCACGCGTCTACCGAGTCAGCAGAGAGCTTGGCCCCTTGACCTAACGCAGCGCTTTAGCCCGCGTAGCCACTACTGTCGGTATTACGGTGGTGAAGAACGGATATGTTTTCAGTGTAAGACTTATAATCCCATTTCATTGCAAAGAAAAACTATTAATGTAGTAATTGACTTAACTATTTTACTGATGTGGATTTGGAAAACATTGGAATGATTAAATGTGGAGCGTGGTGCAGTGACATAGCTGCTAGTCTTTCACATGGATAGGCAGGGTTCGAACCTCAGGTGACAGCAAGACCTTGAAACCGGTCTTTAATCCCTAACCAAAACCAACATGAGTCAGGTTGCCTCCAGTGACCGCAATTAATTGGGCTAATCTGATAAAAGCTGACTATGTACATTTATGATATTAAATTAGGATAGTTTTGAGTTACTTTTTAAATATATTGTGCAGCATTTAATTCATAGGCATTGATAATAAAGAATGCTCAACATATGCACATACAGTACTACATCTTAAACATGGCAAATATTTAGGGGTCTTTAGCTCTGACGTTCTTTTTGAGTGACCATATTAGCAACACTGGTTTTGTGTGAAGCACATTGACTGTGGACTGGCGATATTCATTACCTATATCTAGAATTCGCAGTGCAGTGCAGAGTTTAGTCAAATTGAGTGCGAAGTATTCAGACCTGCTCGAATTATGACCTCGAGTTATCTGACGAGTGAAATGTTCTGGTTTGACCTTTAAATGTGCGGCTTTACAATACCTTCAATTTATCAGTTTTATAGACAGCCTTAGAGACGTTAAAATAATTTTAGTGGCAATATATTTTAGAATTCCTCTTGTTTAAATAGAGAATGGCGGCTTTCTAAACACTCTTTAGCAAATTAAACCGTCTGAACTTTTGAGTTATAGTCATGACTCCGAAATATGGTCTGTAACAGCGAGTGGCAAGTTAACTACAGTATATGGTCTTCCCACATACCATACTCTTCAGACATACTAGTTACATTCAGCGAGTAGTCTATCTGCTCGTAATAATACTTACCCTTCGTTTTAATAAACCGTTGTATGCGAAACCAACTTTTGAAATTACGATTATAGTGACGGCCATTTTTCAAACCTTGTATGGGGTGCGAATTCATTTGCCTATAAAAGGCTGCCAAAGTTCAGTAAATTATAACGAAATCAACGGTAAAATGAAGTGAAACTTTCTTGTTGCTATTGATAGAACCACAAACCTTTATCCCCATCTGTGTACAGTGCTACTATTTATTATTTCTCTAGCAGCAGCAACAACAACAAAAACCATGAAATATAGTTGCAGAACTTAAGAACAACATTTCGGATTCAGTTTAGTACTGTATTATCACATCATCCATAAACTATCATAGCAAATGATTAATCCATTCGTGAATGTTTATTATAGGCTGTAATGCCTTTATTAAAACAGAATAGCACATTTACGCTAATTTAAAGAATAATTATAAATTATTACGTCTCAGTCTGTTTCCGCAGGAATTGAATGTGCATATCATTCCATACTTCTACAACAAATCAAGTGTCGCCAAATGCAACCACAGGCTTTAACGCAGGTCAACTCCAAGTAATTTACACAAATCAACAATGATTTTACGACATAGAAACTACCAGAATTGTCTATAAATGTATCCGCTTTTGCGCTTGTCAGCAACGGAGCAGAGCTCTACCTACAGCATTGGTTGCGAATACGAGTCGCCTGCACACTCAGCAGGTCAGGTTCAAAGGAAATCTCGCTTCAGGTTACGTCGCAAAAACTGAAGATGTTGATGTGGCCGACACGGTATAAGCAAGCCTCTCAAGACCGGCTTTCGCAACGCGGTTTCACCTTATAAGGCACCTGATTTAAAAAAAAAGAATTGGCAATTTCTCTCGATAACCTGTTCCTTACTCATTTCATTGGCTGCATCTGCCTAACAATGTACAGAGACGCGTGAACTACAGTGGTTCACAGTGTGTCGAAGTTGTTCCTGCAATACTTCAACAATTCGACCACTACACGTGGAATTTAACGATATTGTTATTCTTTCCTGAATACATATGCAAGTATCCACGAGGACAAATACTACCTAATACTAAAATTCGTAATTGCACTGTTAGAGTAGTTGCTATTAGAATAGTACAATGGTACAATTAGAACTGTACAATCGTGCAGGACGACCTGTTCCAAAAATGTTCACATTTAAACCCGGCGTTTATAAAGAAAAATGTACATTTTCTTCCAACTTCACGAACTTTTCGGTTTCAGTTACGAACACAGGGAGAAAATCGTTTGCCTGTCAATTTATATTTTATTAAGATGCTTAGAATATGGGTTGTTAGTAACAATGCTGCCTTCCTTAGAATGTTTTGAAACTCCAGCAGTCAAAATATTTATTCATTTATTCGGAATGGTTCTTTTTTTTTTACAGGAAGTTGTAGCAACTTTAAAGTACAGTATAGTGATGATCATCTTATTTATCAATTCATTCAGAGGCTTTGCGAACCCGTAATCATGTATCCCCGATTCCCCGTATACTTGTGAATGTATGAAATCTGTCTGATAACCTGTGTCATTTTGAAGACTCTACTAGTGGTATTTGTAATTGGGGCTAGGATTTGGCCAAAACTTAGGTATCATCATGGCATTTGCCTGGAGTAGAAATAGGAAAATACGGAAAACCACTTCCATGGCCGAGGTGAGAATCAAACCCACCTCTTCTCTGTTCAGCCTTCAAACCAGAATTAAATTTCTTGGTAGAGCTGGGAATCCAACCCGGACTTCCACGGTGACAGCCAGAATGCTAGCCACAACGCCACGAGGTGGACAAACATCAAAGCAGACCAGTTTATGGTGTAGTGGCTAGATCCGGGTTCGACTCCCGGCTCTACCAAGAAATGCAAACTGAGAAGAGGTGGGTTCGATTCGCATCTCAGTCATCTAAAAGTGGTTTTCCACTCCGGACAAATGCCTGGAATGTTCCCAACTTAAGGCCACGGACACCTCCTTCCCATTTGCAAATACACACACACCAATACAGACACTCACATTATAACACAGGTTATCAGGCAAATTCAGTGTGTTTGAGTCTTCAGTCTTTTGACTGGTTTGATGCAGCCCTCCATGCTTCTCTGTCCTGAGCTAATCGTTTCATCTCTACATAGCTAACACACCCTACATCCGAGGCAATCTGTTTAACATATTCTAATATTGGTCTACCCCTACTGTTCTTATCCTCGACCCTCCTTCCATAACTAATGTTGCTATTCCTGGGTGTCTTAGTATGTGTCCTACCAACCTATCTCTTCTCATCATTAGCAGTCGCCAGAAACATCTCTTCTCTCCCAATCGTCTTAATACCTTTTCGTTTGTAACCCTATCTACCCATCTGATCTTCATCATTCTCCTGTAACACCACATTTCAAACGCTTCAATTCTCCTCTTTTCTGCTGTTCCAACAGTCCAAGTTTCACTTCCATAGAGCGCCACGCTCCAGACAAAGGCTTTCAAAAATGACTTCCTAATACCTAAATCTATATTCGATGTCAACAGATTCCTTTTCTGTAGAAATGCTTTCCTTGCCCGTGCCAACCAACTGAGTACTTTTTCGATGAACAGTATCTGTGTTTCTTCAATGTATCAACAACAAATTCTACATACACCCAATAGTATGGGGATGAATTGACTACAATGCCAAAGCCCCTAAAATAAACAACAACAACAACATTAAAACCGAGATCTTCAATCTTTTCTTACCCAAGATCCGTGAAAATATCCGGAGGCCGAATATAGTTTAGGGAAATTGGCATACTGTACGTTTTCAATGTACTGCACAGGCATCAGCCATTATTGCATTGTACATGCACGGTCTCTGTGGTTTAATTATGATTCATTTAAAGCGCTTTCCAGAGGAAATAATTACAAATTAACATATTATTCAGGAATAAAGTTAATAAACCTTGTAACTTAATAAAGGTAATGATTTATTTCCCAAAGATCAATGAGTGCTTTTCGATGGGCAGTATCTGTGTATCAACAATATATCAATATAACTTATCAAGATGTGTTGATCTAGTATTGTTCGTTTTTTTTTTTTTTTTGTTATGAAGGGGTTATGGCACCCCAAAACATGTAACACATAAGTTAAGTATTTTTTTAAATATTTGTATTGACAGGCCTGACCAGTGGCAACTACGGGGGGGGGGGGGGGGGGGGGGGGGGAAGGAGGTGATCAGAGGGATCAATCTCACCTCCTAGAGCCAAATAATAAAAATATGAAATTTGATGAAGTTTTTAATTTTGAATAAAATCAATCTTCGGAAATATGAGAAATGATTGGATTGTGTTTGAAAGGATTTATTTTAATTCGTGTAACACTATTTTGTTACCCTAACTTAACACTTATCAAATGAGCAAAATAGTCAGTTGTTCAATTAGCCAGAGGGGTGGGTGTGGCACTATCTTTCCTCACTGGGGCGTGGTGGCTCAGCGGTCTAGCTGTATGCCTCTCACCAAGGCGGTCTGGGTTCGATTCCCGGTCAATGCATGTGAGATTTTCGAAGTGAAATGCCATGTCCTGTGGTTCGGATTCCACGTAAAAAGGAGGTCCCGTGGCTCATGATCTAGAGATTAACGGTCACGTTAAACTACAAGCTACCTACTAGCTTATCTTTCATCATCCCTTTCCAATTATACACCGCTTGTCAGTTGCCATTCTGTTAGTATCCGAGTGTAAATGTCATTGTGGAAAGTGAATAATATTGTTTATGTTCGACGATGTCGAAATATAAATATTTCATGTCAGAAAACTGTATCATAATAAGGGTCATTATAACACTATTTTTCATTATAATACAGTTTCTCCCACCAATCAGAGCTCAAGAAACAGTTGTGTGATCAATTAGATAAGGATAGCGTCGCATCTGCGCTGACTTCCACGGCCTCCTATTTTAAATTTCACTGCGTGGCTAGTATCATAGTGGGGGTATTTGAGGAGGCCATGGTCAAATGCAAGGTATTCTCTGCGTCCCATGCGCTCTGTTTAGCAGATAAAACTGGCGAAATCTCGACAGATATTTATGAATATTTATGTTCGAACATAAAATAGTGTTGTATTATTGTCGAACACAAACAGTCGTATGCAACTCGCCTATAATGGTAATTAAGACTCTCGTATGGAAATTATAAAACTCACTTCGCTCGTTTTATAAACATACTCGTGTCTTAATTATTGCCATTATAGGCTCGTTGCATAAACCGACAGTAGTGGCTACGCTGGCTAAAGCGCAGCATTAGGTCATGGGGCCAAGCTCTCTGCTGACTCGGTAGACGCGCGGGTTCGAGCCCCACCGTCGGCCGTCCTTGAAATGTTTTTCCGTGGTTTCCCATTTTCAACACCAGGCAAATGCTGGGACGGTGCCTTCTGACAGGCCACGGCCGCTTCCTTCCACATCCTTGCCCAGTTTCATTCACCATCATTCATTTCATCTCTCATTAACTCCTCTCATGAGGTTGGCGTCAGGAAGGGCACCCGGCCGTAAAAACCATCGCCACAAAGACTTTCATCGCATCTCATCCCCGACCCCGTTGGGAAACGGGAATAATCAGGGGTAGACATACATACATAGGCTCGTTGCATAATGCACTATATTAAACTCAGTGACAATGTTCACACCATGAGGAATTCTTCAAGAATGCCGCCGAAAGTTGTCGTGAGTTGGCATTGAGCCATTCAACTTTGGCTACCCGGTCCTCGCGAGGAGCGTGTTACAGAGGTGCGTGTCCGAGTAGAGGTAGGCAGCCTTCACATTTCAGGGTTATATGAAGTGAAGCTGGATTGGACATCAACGCAGTTGTAAGTTAGCGTTGCCTCACTGCATGTAATCATTGCATAACTATTGTGTGTACGACCCCCTGGCGCAGCCATGCGCGTTAAATCGCTCATCATTACCGCGATGTGGAGCTCCAGAAAGTCCGAATTTCGGAGGTTCGAATCCCGGCGCTGACAGTGGCTATCCTGAGATTTTCTACACTCCCTCCACGCAAATGACGTTATAGTACCGTATTTCAAGTCCCGAGGCACTTACCCCATTCCGGACCCTAATATTCACAGTTACACATATACATCACAGAAACACAGGTTATTAGACAAATCAAACACACATCCAAGTACACGGGGCTCATGACCAAGATGTCGCAATCCTCTAAATTAAGTAACAACTAAGAATAACAAGTTAACGGCTGATCCAATGTTTACCAAACTTGGTACAGTACAAAGGAAGTAACTTGCAAACTACAGACCCTTGATTTTTGTACCACACTGTAGTGCAGAGCTGCCAATAAAAATATTTACAAGATGATACCAATTCCACGAGCACAATAATTGAATAAACCGTGAAAGGCTGATCTAATTTTTACCAATATTATTATGAAAGTAGATCTGACAGCAGACTCTTTATTTCTGTACTTATTTCTGTACTTTGATATTGGAAGCCTCCGTGGCTTAGGCGGCAGCACGCCGGCCTTTCACCGATGTGTCCGTGGTTGAAATCCCGGTCACTCCATGTGAGATCTGTGCTGGACAAAACGGAGGCAGACAGGGTTTTCTCTGGGTACTCCGGTTTTCTCCTGTCAACATTTAATTCCAGCAACACTCTTCACTATCATTTCATTTCATCTGTCATTCATTTAATCATTGCCCCAGAGGAGTGCGTCAGGCCTCGGCAGCCGGCACAGTTCATATCCTCGCCGCTAGATGGGGGCTTCATTCATTCCATTCCCTGACCCGGTCGGAGACTGGAAGCAGGCTGTGGATTTTCATTCACTTTGATATTGGACTACGTCAAGAGTGAACGGGCTTGATTTTGAGCTGATTCGGAAATCAGCAGCAACAACTAAATAGGCTAAAAACACCATAAATACTCTATTTCAGAGATGAATTTACGACTCTTTGCCTACGTGACGAGAAACATTTCCGAAAACAATATCTCTTGTCTCGTATTTTATATCGAACACTCATTGGACTACTTAACCTTTATATCGGTGAGGGAGCGTTTGCTATATAGCCTATGCCACGAGCCCGGTTATTTTAAATATTATTTTATTGTTATTTCCAGCCATATAATGGCGTCAGTGTTGTAACAAAAATAACGTGGGCATCGTTTTCTCACTGGATATATTGATGTGTTTAAGTTCCGTTAATAACGGGATTCATAATAAGCATTCTATGAACTAGCTGCAGTCAGCTGATTTCCCAGGCGTGCGTGCTCGGAGCTAATTAAGATGCGTGGTGATAAATATGGCTAACTCTTACAACGAAGAGGAAATAAGTTTTTTTTTAAGAATACTATTTAGATTGTAAAGGCTGACAAAATGATATTAATATTCATACTTTTTTAAACTTTAAAAGTGCTTTTAATGAAACAAATGAAACAGGGCATATTATAAAAAATATAGTTGCTGCTACGGAAAGAATACCAATAGGCTATACTATCTTAATGTTTATCAAATAACGAAGTTCGATGTTTTTCAGTCGGTCAACACGATCGTAATCAATTGTGATGGGTTATTCCCTAATCCTGAAGAAAAAAAATACATGAGATTGATACATAGTTATAACCCACCACAATTGGGTACAATCGTGTTGAATGACTGAAAAACATCAAACTTCGTTTACTAAGGCAACTCTTAAAACGACTTCAAACACCATAATGTTTATCAAATACTTGTAATTCCACTAAACTTAGCTTGGCATCAAAAGAAAGGAAGCTTTTAGTTTTACGTGACCTTTAATCATGCGATCATGAGCCATGGGACCTCCATTTTACATGGAACCCGAACCACAGGACATGGCATGTCACTTCGAAAATCACACATGCATTGACCGGGAATCGAACCCGGTCCACGATGAGAGGCCAACAGCTTGACCGCTGCGCCACCACGCCCCGGCATCAAAAGGGTTAAGCATTGTTTGAACACATTTGTAAAGGATTTCACCAGATGGCCACTTCCTTTACTGTTGTTATGTGGGTGGATTTTATATTTCAAATGTGCATATTGTCATTTATTTTAAAATATAATTGTTCTAAAATTGGTATTTGTGTGAATGTATTGTATGCATACTGCTTGAAATAATAATAATAATAATAATAATAATAATGATAATAAATACATGAATAGATAAAGAATTGACCACCTCTTGGTGTAGCGGCTAGCATGCTTGGCTGTCACCCCGGAGGTCCAGGTAATATTCCTGGCTCTTACAAAAAAATTTATTCTGGTCTGAGGGCTGGAACGGAGTACACTCAGCCTCTTGAGGCAAAACTGAGAAGAGGCAGGTTCGATTCCTACCTCAGCCATCCTGGACTGGTTTCCGTGGTTTCCCACTTCTACTCCAGGCAAATGCTGGGATGGTTCCTAACTTAAGGCCACGACCGTCTCCTTCCCAATCCACACCTCAATTACAAACACACACTAGTACATCCCGCACAATAAGACAGGATATCAAACAAATCTTACAAACACCCAAGTACACGGGGCTAAACGACCACGATATCTCAAAGTCCCTAAATAAATCAACAACAGATAAATGTTACTTGGCTTTTGATTTGTTTGGTTTGTTTTTGTATTTATTTCATTAAAGTTTACGGTCAACTAATAACCGGTACTTGTATTGCTCGACCAATTTGTACCATAAGCTCCTCTATATTGGGGCATTACTCCCTGGGAATATAATTTGAACTTCTAGTATTTTTCTGTTGTCTCTCAGATTGTTGTGCCGCGTCCGTGAAGAAACACAGGGGGCGGCAAAATAACCCTAGACACTACCATAGTTAACAGCATTAACTCCGACCGCACAAGTTTACGAAACAAATTCTGGTATTTCATCCACCTATCTTTAGCAACACTGCGGTTTTAGTCTCTCCGTTATATTGTTATAATAAGGGCTCGGATTTGTAGGTAAATAAATATATTTTTTTATGTAAATACATATTTTAAGCATTTTCTCTATAAATACATACATTTCTGCTTTTCACTTATTAGCACATAAAAAGACATAATTTTTACATTTTTAAATCAGAATGCTAGCTAGATCTTTCAGTTTATTGCATTTCTGTTCTGTGTTACTTGAACGGGAAAGAACCAGTGAGCTATCTAATCTTCATGCAGAGCGTATGTCAGCTTGCAACTGTGTTATTCTTAACTTGTCGCCCCGTGCCTCTCACAGTGAAAGCCGAGGATTTCATTTTCCATAGCCATATTGCACCACGTGCTTGACCTCCCTCCCCCAGCTACGTATAACTAGTGTCACTCTCATGCAGTTCATTTCTGGCACTGTGAGTGAAGTGAAAGGCAGTTCTACGATGCCTAAAGTAAAAACAACTACAGGTTGCAGAATTTAAAGATAATTTTACTTCTGATGGGATGTTCTGGTCTGCCAACCATGTGGGAAAGCAATCAAGGCTGAACAGCGATCTCAAGTTACACAACACCTCAAGGGCAAGAAACAGATTGCCGCAGTTTCGCGATAATTGTCGGTCATTTGTGATGGACAACCTGAAGATGTATCTCGTTGTGTATTGTAATGCTTCAGCAGTCAGTGAGACATAGAATAAATTGCATTCGTGAGTACTGCATATTGTTTATATTCACATTGAAAATGAAAATCCACAGCCTGCTTCCAATCTCCGACCGGGTCAGGAATGGAATGAATGAAACCCCTATCTAGCGGCGAGGATATGAACTGTGCCGGCTGCCGAGGCCTGACGCACTCCTCTGGGGCAATGATTAAATGAATGCCAGATGAAATGAAATGATAGTGGAGAGTGTTGCTGGAATGAAATTTTTGACAGGGAAAACCGGAGTACCTGGAGAAAAACCTGTCTGCCCCCGTTTTGTCCAGCACAGATCTCACATGGAGTGACCGGGATTTGAACCACGGACCCAGCGGTGAGAGGCCGGCGTGCTGCCGCCTGAGCCACGGAGGCTTTGTTTATATTCACATTAATAAACTAAATTATAATTAAATATTTTTCCTTTTTGTCACATATTTCAGGTATTTTTAATACACAAAAAATAAATATTTTCTCAATTTTTAGCACCTAAAACTCCGAGCCCTAGTTATAATATCACTTGGTAGCGCAGAAGGCACTCACTTGAAACATAAAACAAGTCCCGATGCACCCTTCCGTGAAAAAGTAAACACTGAAGCTCTCCTACCTTAATCTCCTCCAACAGTTCGTTCTTGGGCAGCTTGTATTTGCACGTGACATTGATGCCACTGTTCTGAAGTAACTCGACACAGGCGTTGTCGACCGCGTCGCTTATAAGCACGTTCTTGATAGATGTGGACATCTTGCTGTCTCCTTGGACGTGACCGATATCAGCGAGAAGACTTGACTACACAAGGTAATGCCATTGCGCGCGGTTTTATTGAGTCGCAGCAAATCCCCTCTCCTCGATCACGCCAGTTCCCCCTTTCGTCCTCCGCTCTTCCATTTGCTTCGTTCACTTTTCATATTGTTCTCTTTCCTGACATAATCTTATTTTTCACTATCTGTTTCATCATTTCTGGCACCACTTGCGTACACACAAAGGGGGGGGGGGGGGGGGAATGAAACGAATCACGTGTATTATTGCGTGTAGGAACCTTCACTTTGTACATATGAACCAGTAATACTAAAGTGTGTGGAATGAATGCTCGTGTGGATTTTCAATCGAGTTCTTTACAAACAAATATTTAATTAATGTTGGTTGATTGGTTCCTTAGTTTAGGGGCTGCGACAATGCGGTCATGTAGCGCCGTGTACTTTGGGTGTGTGTAGAATCTGTCTGATAACCGATGTTAATTGTGATGACTGTATTAGTGTGTGTTATCTCTTTTAATTTAAGTAAGGACTGCAGACGATAATTTCAAGTAGTTCCTACTTTTGCTACCAAATGCCACCGTTCACGACACCTAGCTTGCGGACTTGGCTACTAGATGCCATCGCAGTCAGCACCTGGAGGTGAATGTTGGCACTAATGTAGTGTTATCAATTCTAACCTACAAATTTTAGCTTCACGCAATTGTAGTTAGTGGAAGGTTCTTCTTCATGCCATAAATCTATGACATGAGCCCGCCGGCTTTACTTCCCCTCCGATGGAAGGCATACTGAGAGATTTTTAACGCACTTAAAAAATCCGACGACTTCAGCCGGGTTTGAACCCGCGAATTTAATTAATGTAATACCGGTACGTATTTTAATTTTAGCTTAAAAGCCTCATCTATAATGGAGATTTAATGCTTTTCAGTTAGTCAACACGATTGTGCCCTTTCCCTAAACCTGAAAAATTTACGAGAGATTAATAAATTCACTTGGATAATCAGTTTCGATCGTCAAGCGATCATCATCAAATCCTTTCCACTCAGGGTGTTAAATTTATGTCTACAAGTATGCGGGTGATGGTGTTTACAATTTATACACCTACTAGCAACCCACCCCGGCTTCGCCCGGTATCTTTAACGGTTTACCCAGCGTAAGCTTAAAAGGCGCACGGACGGCAGGTTCCAGACGCAATTCAGAAAAGCCGAGGTGAACAGCGAACTCCAAACACATACTCTTCTCTGGAGTCTTAACTCGACAGTTTGATGGTGGCCGAAGCTGGTGTGATAGGCTCACTCGCTTCGAAGCTAGTAATTTAAATTTCCACTGAACGGAGATTGTTGGAAGAAATGAAAAAGTAAAAACACTTAAGTTATAGTGGGCGATATATTAATATGCTGTCGCGGACTTTTTTTTTAGAACCTTTCATGCTGAACAATTCTTACACTCCTAGTACATTAGATAGGTATTTCTAAAGATTTACCCATCGTAAGCTTAAAAAACGCATGGACGGCAGGTTTTTCTTCGACTCTATTCATTGAAATCGTTACTGCTATGGTCATAAATGAGTGTTTTTCTACAGAAACCTTCCTCGAGAAATCCTTTACTGAATCGTGCAAACCGTATCAAAATCCATCCAGTGGGTCTCGAGATTGCCCGTTACACCCAAGAATCGGGGACTTTGTTTTATACTATGTAGATATACCAGATAAATACCATTTTTTCTAAGTTGTCAAGGTTTTATAACTTGAAAACCTTTTAGATAATGTTTCCAAAATCCGACTGTTACTTCATAAGAAAGTGAAAGGCGTTCGACTTCTGATTGGAGTTAACTTTCCTGTTAAATACAACACAAATTATAATTAGAAGTTCCATTGAAAAAATAAAAACGCAGAGAAATATCAATCTAAAATCCATGACTTTTTGTTTGGTTTTTTGGAGGGGAGCTTTGAAAATGTAAATGTAAATTAGAGAATGCCATGAAGTCACAAGGCAAACAACGAAGGAGGGATCCGCAAATCCTAGGCCGAAGACCGGTGTTCGCTCTCCACGGCCCTGGATAGAGCCCTGCGTGCGTGGATACACAACACCTTATCCGCAACCGTGGATATGGGAATATATAGCTAGTAAAAAATTGGTGGATCGTTATATGACGTTGAATCAACGTGATTAAGATGATTGACTGTACAGAGCCTTGAAATTGACCTTTTATTAGTATAGTTTATATTCAATTAATCACTGCAGCCATCACGCCGTCAGTGGATGGAATATTGCCATATTAAAAAGCGGAATTTAATATTCACGCTATCTCCTTTTATGTAAGACAGAACCAACCGTGGTTGTGTTAAAGGGTGCGGCACTCAGGAGTCCTTAAAAGCCACATTATTTAAACGGGACATAAATAAAACCCATAACATTATAATAATTATTATTATTATCTCTACTTAGTATAAAACCAAGTCCCCGATTCTTGGATGTCACGGTAATCTCGAGAACCTCTGGATGGATTTTGATGCGGTTTTCACCATTCTGTAAAGGATATCTCGAGGGTGATTTCTGTAGAAAATAATTTATTTACAGTATGATCAAAGAAAGCCGAGCAGTAACGATTACAGTGAAATATTTGAAGAAAAAAAAACTGGCGTCCGAGCGCTTTGCAAGCTTACGCTGGGCAAACCGTTAAAAATGTCTAAATACCATGAGTGTAAGAATTGTTCAGTATGAAAAGTTCTACAAAAAGTCCGCGAGAGCATATCTCTATCTTCAATACAACGCCCACTATAAGTGTTTTACGTTTACATTTCTTCCAACCATGTCCATTCAAGTACTGAGACGACAGTTTACGAGCTAGCTAGGGTCGAGCCTATCACCCCTGTTACAGCCTAACTAGCGGGCGAACCTATTACCCCAGATACAGCCAGCAGCAAACCGTCGAGTCATGTTGAGTTAAGCCTTCATAGAAGGGTGGTTGTGTTTGGAGTTTCCCTGGAAGTGCTGTAACGTAATCTTGATTACGGTACAAATTATTATTATTATTAAAGCCATTGTGTAATTATTATTATTATTATTATTGAAATATCAACGTTATATCGTTTTATTCACCCATTAATATCAAGGGAGGGGCCATACCATATTCACGTCATTACCATAATCATATGTAATATTGTCCAGTGTTTAGATTAAGAAACATGGGTTTAGGTAGATTTCATTAGAAAGCTAACTATTGCAATGGGTACCATGTTTCGACTTCCGGAAAATGTTGACATATCTTCGCGTTTCACATCCCCTACACTCCAAAACCACCGTCAGTTCAAAAGTGTATATATAATTTATGTATGTATATATATATATATATATATATATATATATGAGAGGTTTTTGGGAAAAAAGAAGAAAGGTCCAGAATGAAACATGAAAATTGATTGTGTTGTAACGCTCTCCTTATGGGGAATTAACGAATAAATAAATAAATATATCTATCCCTATATATATCAAATTGTACTTTTGTCCTTCTGCCTGTCTGTCTGTCTGTCTGTTCCTCCATCAATTGAAAACGGATCAACAGATTTCGTTCAAAATTTGCAAATGGCTATAAGAATATCCCGGAATCAATTTAGGATGTACATTTCAACAAAACATCCAATGCGCTTAAGGGGACCAGTGGGTGCCCTATTATATTTACCTTCGATTTACTCGTGTGATATGTCGTACGAAAGGTCTTTTATACAGTAGCTCTATACAGCGAGATTAATCTCATTACTTCCAGTAACGAATAAGTTTTTATTTTCCACGATTTTTCTCTTTTGCGCTCAGAATCAATACCATATTTTAGGGTATTTTCTTTTATACGGATGGTGGCACTGTTCGTACGAAAGTCTCGACACTGACGTCTATCTGTTTAACAGTCTGTTATTCCTTCATGCAAATATTATCTCTTACAGAGACTGAATGAAACCAGAATGAGACTTCGTGAAATGGCTTTGGCATGACAACGTTAATCAATTTCGCAGAGCGGGTATAGTTTTCTTGCAATATCTCGAAAACCGTTCGTTTTAGGGCCTTAAAACGCGGGGTTCGTGGTTCCCACCGAATATTGCTCTTTGCATTGCCACACGCGAACATGAACTGTTTTATTTATATAGGTGGATTATGGGGTCGAAAACGATCGTGATTTTGAGTCTAACTTTATAGTCTCTGCGTCGTTTATTGTATGTGAGTATTTGGATCTTTACGGCGGTTTACCAAGGTATTTTTGTTTCTATTTTGTACGGTATGCTTTCTTATTCTTTATAGATTTATTTTTTGTTAGTTGAATTCTTCTGTTTGCAAATTATTAACTGCTTTTTGTCGTGTTCTACCATTATTTGCAACCTAAATTCACTGACTACTATGACGTATTCTACCGACTCTCCCATTAGTTTATTAAGTTTGCCTTATAAATCTCACTGGTCAATTGCGCTAACATATTTCAATAAAATTGGTAATTCGTCTTTCACGACCAAGGAAACCCCGCACAAGACACAGCGTTAACCTATAAATGTACCTGAATTTTAATTGCTTGGCCATGATTGCCAATATACAATCTTTTTGGATGCCTTGATAGGGAGGTGAAAGGTGTTGTGCGTTTACCTCTCGTAATTAAATACGGCAGGTGCACTAGATAAGGTTTTAGGTAGAGCACCATTCGCTGTGCCTTTTTGGGTTCCCAAATTGACAACAAGAGCTCGCTGGTTACCCATCTCGGTGTTGCTAGGCGACAAGACACGGCATAAACTTAGAAATATTGATGTGTTTAAGAATCATGGCATGATACATAGTTTGCACAATATTACATACAGCGGAGATGACAATTGCTACAAAGTTTGATGTATTTTTAGCATACTATTATTCATTTCCAAATGTACAGTAGTATGAGGACGTTAAACGATGGGTGTTCAATATTTAAGAAAGATTATTTAAATTTTACTACATAGAAGCCTCCGTGGCTTAGGCGGCAGCACGCCGACCTCTCACCGCTGGGTCTGTGGTTCATGACTATAATCATACTTTATTTCATTCTTTTGTTTTGTTTTAGGTTCTTTTAATATTCTACGTGTGTTGTTTTCCGTGTATGCGGGTGTCAGTATTGATTTCACCTGAGGAAAGAGAGTTTTGGTAAATATAGATCAGATACAATTTCTTACTTATCATATTATTTTTTTCGTAAAATTTTTCATCTCATAGAACCTGCGTCATTTTGGTGTATGGTTTTCACTTCCAGATTTGGTCATCTGTGTAATATGATGTTTTGAGTAGGTTTAGTTTGTCTCTTGGCCACATGATTTCTCTGCACTCGAATGAGTAGTTCTTTTAAGTGTAAGTGGACATACAGATTCTTAGATGATATTTAGTATGTATTTCTTACGTTCGGTATTCAATGTTTCCATAATCAAATGCATATATATATATATACTAGCAGGTACCCGCGGCTTCGCTCGCGTCATAGTCGTGTCATATTGTTATTCAATGAAATGCAGGTGTACCCCCTTAACACCCCTTTAGAAACTGAATATACAAAAACCCTTCCTTAGTGGGCGTTTTCGACTTACAACGAACATATTCAAAAAAATTCATGTTTCTAGCTTTAATAGTTTTGGCTGGGCGATGATGAGTCAGTCAGTCAGGACACTTAGTTTTATATAATAGATACGCATCGGTCCTAGTGGAAAATAATTCTATCACCTGAAACCAAAAATGCATGGGACGAAAAAAAAATCAAAATATCATGTTGGTTTCGGACCCTAAAAGACGTGAAAAATATAATAAAAGTATTAAAAAAACTATTTTTGGAAATTTCATTCGAATCAATTTTTATGTCATTCCTGGGACTTTGAAAATTCCGGCCAAAAATTACAAAATCATTAATAACTCCGTAAGTATTCGTCGTATGATGAAATAGCAAGAGACAAAAAAGATGTAATGTGTTATTGTCTACAACATAGGCCATGTATAATTTTACACTCAGACATATTACGTCCCCCCCCCCATATTTTCACCCCTCCCCATGGACCCCTTATATTGGATTTATGAAAAAACGGTCAAACACCTATTTTGTTATTTTTTATGCTGATTTTTTCCCGCTGAGTTCCAAACTCCTCGCCTATGTCGTTTAAGAGATACACGCTCGGTTAGGAAACCTTCAACCCCCACTTTTCACCCCTTTCACCTCATAATATACACCACATCGAAAAACCCTCAGACACGTATCTTCTTATTTTTAATGATGAGTTATATGCCGAGTATCAAATCCCCAATGAAAGCAATCCGGAGATATTGTTATTCAATGAAATGCAGGTGTACCCCCCTTAACACACCTTTAGAAACTGAATATCCAAAAACCCTTCCTTAGTGGGCGTTTTCGACTTACAACGAGCATATTCCCAAAATTTTATGTTTCTAACTTTAATAGTTTTGGCTGGGCGATGATGAGTCAGTCAGTCAGTCAGTCAGGACACTTGTTTTTATATAAAAGATATTATCATGAAGCTGGGATTCTAAGCGTTTATTTGCGGACTTCCATTATCCACTTCAAATGTTGCTGTTCGACAAAACACGCAAGGCTAATACAATTAAGAAAAATAAATTAATTGGCCCTTAAAATGTGTTAGTTAGAATAATAATGCATTCAATGACTAAAGTAGGCTCCTTAAATATGCAGTTATATTTGCGAAAAATTAGGCTTAATCTATAAGCTACAAGCAGTATAAAGCCGTCGTACCCTCCTATTTAATAACTTCAGCAAAATTTTTGATCAGATGAAAATCACGCTAGAGGACTTTGAGTGTCAATAATATTGCTCATTATAACAACGACCTTCCTCCGGGTCGCACACATTACGACAATGCGAGCAAAGGTACGATCTCTTAATATCCAATTGTGATCTCGAGCAACGCCGGGCATAACAGCTAGTATATATATATACAGTATAGGCCTATCACTTTCTTGTGGACACGATAACTACCGCAATTTTGCACCAATCACTTTGAAATTTTTACATAATATGTATCCCTGTAAAATCTCGGTCGAGTTCGTTAATGGGCACAATCGGTCGACTGGGGTGAAAATGGGGGGGGGGGGGCTTTTTTTTTCGAAAAAGTGAAATATTGCTATAACTCTCATAATATTTGAAATATCGAATCCGTTCAAAGTTCATACTATGTGTCGGATAAGGCCCAAAATTTATGTTTGAAGAGTTTTTTTTATAGCACCAACCATTGACCAAAGGGGTGGGAAAAAGTGGGTTTTTCGGGAGACATTAATCATATCTCTCTTAATAGGCACAATATCAAAACCGTACAAAATGG
Source organism: Meconema thalassinum (assembly GCA_946902985.2). Taxonomy (NCBI): domain Eukaryota; kingdom Metazoa; phylum Arthropoda; class Insecta; order Orthoptera; family Tettigoniidae; genus Meconema; species Meconema thalassinum. The sequence goes on along the minus strand of OX336394.1, from coordinate 242,323,976 downwards.
ACAATATTCCTCTAATAATTACCTAAAACTTTTGTCTGAAAGAATTTTTGATATGACCTACCATTATGCCAAGGGATGAGAAAAATGATTTCGGAATTATAAGAAAATGCCAAGAGCTATCAGAGGTTGCCTTTACAACACTACTAAATTGATGAGGGATGAGCCATCAGACGTTGCCATGACAACGCACTTGCACGAGATCACATTCAGTTTTCCAACTGACTAAAAGTGAGAAGCGGCCTCGGTGACGTAACTGGTAGCCTGCTGAACTTCTATGCCCAAGTTCGCGGGTTCAAAGCCGGCCGAAGTCGTCGGATTTTCTAAGAGCGCTAAAATTCCCTCAGTATGCTTTCATTTGGAGGGGAAGATCCAACGTTCGTTGCGAGTTGCTGGTTGCGGTGGCATCTAGTAACCAAGTTCACAGCTAGGTGTCGGTGACGGTAGTATCTGGTAGCAACATTATGAACTACTACTTGAAATTGACCGTCTGCAGTCCTTACCTGAATTACAGACTAATACAGCCATCACATTTCACACCGTTTATCAGACAGATTCTACACACACCCAAAGTACACGGGGTTACATGACTGCGATGTCGCAGCCCTAAACTGAGGAACCAACCAACATCTCTGCGGGAGATAAAATTTTGCGTGGAGAAGTAACAGACCGTTAGATAGTTACACATCAGTGTCGAAACCTTGCATAAGGACAGTGTGACCACAAATATAACAAGTAGTTCCGTGAAGAACTATACAGCATATTTTCATATATCCTACTTATGTTAATTGCCTCTATCTACATACAAAATTTCAGTTTGATTGCTGTAATAGATTCGTTGATATTGAGAACCGACTAAATATTTCGGATGGTCGCCATGTTGGATTTTATATATGTAGGTCCTAGAGTTGTGCACTGTTACATGAAGATTATTGTGTACGTGTAGCATTCAAACTTCAATCGCATGATTAGGACACAAGAAGTAACAAGGAGATTTTAAAATTTCGCGCAGCTGCCATCTTGTAGTTATGGAAACAATTGATAAACATTAGATGCCAGTGGATTAACATTCGTATAAGGATTTACTTTACCAAGTTTCACTGCACTCGGATGGTTAAATTGCGAGAAACGTTCATGTGAATATTTATACTTCGCGTCGCCGCCATGTTGGATTTGTGAACACCAGGTTATTTAAAGTCCTATAGGTGAACTTAAGTTCATAGCCCCTATGAACATAAAAAAATCAGTTTGATTGTTATAATAGATTCGTAGATATTCAGAGCCGTCTAAAAATTTCGGATGGTCGCCATGTTGGATTGTTGGATGTATAGGCCACAGAGTCATGTACTATTAAAGGAAAATTATTGCGTAGGTTCATTATTCAAACTTTCACTTCGATCGCATGATTACGCCAGAAGAAATAAAACTTAATTTTAAAATTCGCAAAGCCGCCGTCTTGAGGTTATGTAAACAATTGAACTAAATTAGATACCAGTGCATTACAATGTGTATAAACATTTCCTGTACCAGATTTCATTGCGTTTGGAACATTAAATCGTGAGAAAGGTCTATTTAAAATTTTCAAATTCGCTTGGCCGCCATGTTCATTTTGTAGTTAACCGGTTTTTGAAAGTCTTATAGATGAACTTCCAGTAGTGCCCTTTATCTCCGTACAAAATTTCAGGGTGATACCACTAATAGTATCAGAGATATAGAATGCTGGTGAAATATTTCGCACAGCCGCCATCTTGTGGTTATGTAAACAATAGAACGAAGTTAGATGTCGGTGCATTACAATGTGTATATATATAAACTGTACCAAGTTTTATTGCGTTTGGTTGGTTAAATCGCGAGAAACGTCTATTTAAAAGTTGCAAATTCGCGTGGCCGCCATGTTGGTTTTTTAGTTACCAGTTTTTCAAAAGTCACATAGGTGAACTTCTGGTAGTTCCCTTTATCACCGTAAAAATTCCAGGGTGATAACGGGAATAGTTTCGGAGATACTGAATGCTGGTGAAATATTTCGCACAACCGCCATGTTGGATTGGTGAGACGTAACAAAATTTGAAGGGTACGGTCGGGGTCGTCTGGAATAGTGCTATGAACTTACCGAGTTTCATAGAAATCGCTCGAACCGTTTAGAATGTATTAGGGACACACACACACACACACACACACACACACTCCTCTCTCACACACACACACACACACGCGCGCGCGCGCGCGCACACACACATGGATAAAAGGTGATCTCATAAGCCTATTTTTTCAAAATTGAAAATAGGCTAAAAATGGACCCCAAATGACAAGAAGGTTACCGTCCCCATAAGACAATAAAATGTTTAAAATATGCATAAAATGACGAAAAACGAAGTTGATTAAGCCCCCATTATAAAATACTTTCTCGCAATAAATGAGGTCTGATCCTTCTACGAAAACCTGCATATTCTGCCTATTTTCGCCTATCCCCAAGTTTGCCCGGTGAAATCTACCTTCGCCTTCCGGCGTGCCAAGAGGACTTTTTTTTTATAGAGGTCTAGGTCTGTTTTATTAGTTAAATTGTAAAGACAGGACGGGCATGGTTGGAAGAAGTTACGGACGGTGAGGCAACATATTGCAAGAAAATGTATTTCTGGAACGAAGCCAAGCTGACTGGAGACAAAGGCTTGGAGAAAGATTTGGCGCAATATATACATGCGCAACGAGAGGAATAGCGTGTACTGAGTGGAATATTTGAAATGCGTGGGCCTGTTTTCCCGCTCGGAAAAGTCAGCGCGTCGCTTGAGGACTGATAAATGCTTTGCTATAATTGGTCTGATGAATCGCGGGCAAATTTATGCCGCGAAACACTCAGAGTGTATAAAAGCCCAGCGCGACTGCAGCACTGATTGTTCTATTCTGTCATTCACTTATTCAATCACGCACTCACGCATTGACTTTTTCAGTCATAGACTTTGTCAGTCCCTCAGTAAGATGGGACTTAGTGAATTCAATTAGCCAGGTTTGTTCAAATTTGCTTACCATGGCGATCAAACTCAGAAACAATCAGCAGCAACAACAACAACAACAACAACAACAACTAGACGAAGTACAGTTATCAAAGTGAAAACATATGTTTTCAAAGGTCAATACACGCGTGTTGGCGTAAGATCTCGAATTAGCCTGCAAGCTGACCAACGAGATGGACTTTGAACCACAAGGCACCAGGTATGTGGGCCGAGTTATTATCAACACAGAAGATCAGCCCTAGCGAGGAGACAGTCAATATTGCCCAGCTATTAGGGAATATTAATGCACATATTGTACACAACTCGAAACCTCAGATCAAATGTTATTAATAATTTTGTTGTAAATAAACCAGTATTAGTAAAAATGTCTTGTTCATTGGGAGTTGAATATATAGGATAGTTGGAATGCAAAGAGTTTCTCATAGAGCGAGTTTATTGCCCTACGCTCCGATGATAGATCTTGGCTCAAGGAAGGGAGCGGCCGTGGCAAAATAAAATTGTAATGTGTTATCTATACGATAACTGGCGCCCAGCAACATTAAATTTATGAAGTGTATGTCGTCTGTCTAGACAGGCCAATGCTAAATAAGAACGATGAGGTGGTTTTAAGGAGTATTGAGTGCAATAGCTGTATAAACGTTACAAATGATCGCCCAATCTGGGGCAGTATTTAAAGAGGGAAGGCTAGCCGTTACAAATGACGCCCAACAATGGGACGATATTCATAAACACCTTGTAGCCGTTACAGTGCAACTTGGCTTTTCTTCATTTCGCCTGTGAACTTTCCATTCCGCAAAATACACAGTCCAATTAAGATTGGACGGAAGGGGGATTTGTGTTTCATGCACCTCGCCATTCCCTGGAAGTGCAACTCGGCTTTTCTTAATTTCGCCTGTGAACTTTTCGTTCCGCAAAATTCACAGTCAGGTTAAGATTGGACTGAAGGTAGATTTGTGTTTCGAGCACCTCACCATTTCCTGAAAGTGCAACTCTTCATTTCGCCTGTGAACTTTCCGTTCCGCAAAATACACAGTTAAGCTAAGATTGGACGGAAGGGGGATTTATGTTATGCACCTCGCCATTCACCTGTAAGTGCAACTCGGTTTTCTTCATTTCGCCTGTGAACTTTTCGTTCCGCAAAATACATAGTCAATTTAAGATTGGACGGAAGGGGGATTTGTGTTTCATGCACCTCGCCATTCTTAAATAACGTCTGACAAGAATTCGCTATAATTAATAGTCCAGCCAATGATTTTAAGCCATCATGCCGAGATGTAAAACGGATATAGGTCATAGTTCATTGACATCGAAAAAAAAGCGCTTATCACGTAACAATGAAACAGAGAAACAAATAATTTCTCGATTGTCACAAGAGAAAGAAAGACTTTGTCCTCGGCTCCTTCAAACCGTTGCTCAAGAAGAACTCCGTCTGAACCACGATCCGAAACAAGCTAATGCCACCATCACTAAGAAGGAAGGTAACATATTTTTTCTCGATGCCCCTGGACGCACAGGCAAAACGTTCTTGAGTAATTCGTTGCTCGCCAAAGTGAGGTCTGGTGGTAATATTGCTCTTGCCGTCGCATCATCTGGAATTGCAGCCACTCTTTTGGAAAGGGGAAGAACAGCACATGCAACCTTTAAACTTCCTTTGAAAGTCAGCAGTAATGATGGAAGCGTATGTGATATTTCAAAACAAAGTAACACTGCCAGTTTAATCCAAAATTGTTCTTTAGTTGTATGGGATGAGGCTACAATGTCGCACAAAACTTCCGTTGAAGCTGTAGACAGGACTTGCGTGATCTAAGGAATCGGAACACACCTATGGGTGGCTGCATAGTTTTGTTCGCCGGAGATTTTCGTCAAATCTTACCAGTTGTTACCAGAGGAACGAGAGCCGACGAAGTGAACACTTCATAAAAAAAGATATTCTATCTGGCCGGATATAACAAAATTGGCACTCAAAACTAACATGAGAGTATTCTTATCTTCAGAAGATAATAGTCTGTTTGCTAATTTGTTACTTAGAATCGGAAATGGAGATTTACCGGTCATTGACGGGAAAATTACCCTCAGTAACGATTTCAGTAAACAGCATTCAAGAATTGATTGATAGCGTTTATCCTCAAATTCATGACCTATCTAACAAGTCTCATTCGTGATTTAAAGAAAGAGCAATATTATCGCCGACAAACGAACAAGTTGTGAAAATTAATGACTTGGTGTTCTCCAAATTCACTGCCCAGGCTCAAGTATATTACTCAGTAGACGCAGTAGTCGATAGTGAAGAAGCTGTTTATTACCCTACAGAATTCCTAAATGCTTTACTTCCTTCTGGATTGCCACCACACAAGCGTATTTTAAAAGTGGGAGTTCCTATTATATTGCTACGTAATTTACACCCACCAAAGTTATGCAATGGGATGCGATTGGCAGTGAAAACTTTGAAAAACTGTTTCATTAAAGCAACTATCTTAACCAGCTGTGATAAAGGAGAAACGGTCTTAGTACCCAGAATCCCTATGATTCCTTCAGATTTGCCTTATCATTTCAAACGAGTACAATTCCCAGTAAGAGTCTGCTTTGGCATGACTATAAACAAAGCACAGGGTCAGACACTTAGCGTGACTGGAGTTGTTTTTCTCATGGACAGCTTTACGTGGCTCTGTCGCGTGTTACATCAAACCGAAATCTTTTCGTGTTCACTTCTGGAGGGAAAACGACTAATGTCGCATACAAGGAAATATTACAAGACCTCGGTTAAAAGTAGCCTATCACCTTGCATTCATAACTGTTCCCGGGCGAAGCCGGGGCGGGTTGCTAGTTGTTTTATAATTCGTTAGGGCCATCTAGGACCACGTTAAGTCTTGTTACATTTGTCTTTCTTTTGCGCCCAGAATTCCCTCATCCGGTGGGAATGAACCTGCTTGCGTTCCTGTGTCCAAGGGGCACCATGTCTTCTGTTTCGAGGCAAGACTCGGTTAAGTCCGTTCGTCACTCTCTCTTAGCGGAAGAGATCCCTGTCCAATGCGACGTCGGGATTGATTTGGAGCATTTGGAGGTCTACTTTGGTGTTTCTAAATCAGGGCATCGTGGTTTTGTGGTGGGAATCATAATAATGAAAGATCTTCTATGTCAACATATTGCCGTCCATTTGTCGGAGGTGGCCAAACGATCGTGCCCGTCTCTTACAGATTGTGTCTGTAAGCTTCTCTGTCTTACTATAGACGTCCTTGTTGGATCTGTTTTGGTGGATGCCATTCTTGTAATTGGACCCCATGATTCCTCTAATAATTCTGCGCTCTTTTTGTTTATCCAGTTCTTCGAGGAGCCCTTTATCTATTATTATTATTATTATCATCATCATCATTTCATCTTTCATTATCTCCACTGAACCCTGAGGCATAAACATGCCCGTTAAACCTCTCACCGCGACACGACGGGGAAGCTGCAGCAAGTCCGGAGATTGGAGGTTTGAATCCCGGCTCTGACAGCGACTATCCTGAGTTGATGTTTCTGCGGATTGTTTCACACTCTCTCCAGGCAAATGACTGGATAGTACCTTATTTCTAATCCCTGGGTGCCTACTCCTCTCCCACCCCATAATAACTGCACCTACACACACTACTCCAGTCAATATCCAAACACAGTTTATCAGACAAATTCAACACACACCCAACTACACGGGGGACTGATCACCAACAAGCCACCGATTCGAATTAACAACGGAACTTCTCTAATGCTATTGGCGTTAGGAAGGACATTCAGCCAGGCCCCGGGCTAAGGTGATAGACGCCCTGGGCAAATGGTCTACTGGCGCCCTTTTTCTCATTTATGAGTTATAAAAATAGCATACCGTAATAGTTTTTTTTACAAACAACTACGTTACTAATATTGTATCACAGGAAATAATAAGAAAAGTAAGTCGTTCATACAATTTTGTAGCCATTTATTGATACATTAATCACGCTAATAACCAAGATTTCAAATTCAAAAGTTACATTTTAAAAGTACAATATACAGAAACATTTCAAATCAAAGTTTTTTCTGGCTTTTAACTTTGCAAATTTATTTATCATGTGAGAGAAGTCTATGCTAAGGGTTACGTCTTTTTCACAACACAATAACAATAGGCAATTTAGTTGGCTGTCTGAAAGAGTCGATCTTTTCACATTCTTTAGCCGAGTCAAAACAGAGAATCCTCTTTCTGCGGAGGAGTTGGTGACAGGTAATGTCAGAAATATTCTAGTTGCTACCTCAAGATTAGAGGAAGTAGTTTTCAAATCATTTTTATGACGTATTCATATATGTCAAGAATGCTAGTAAATTCTTCATATTCAACATACATTTTGAAGTGCTGACATTCGTTTTCAAATTAATTTCTGATGTCATTCGAGTAGAACTCATAGAATTTATTCGCAGCCTGTGATATGACCCCTTTCTGCGATCCCTTTTGTACAAGAATAGAAAGTATTTCAAATTTGTTAGATACATTTTCATGAGCTATTTTTCGCCTTGACAAGTTACTTATCAAAGAGTCAAAGATTTTAATGTAAACTTGGAACTTGAAACGCGACCTTTCATCAAGAATAGCTTCATCGCCTAGGCTCTCATCCGCAAAAGTGTTTCTTTTGTAGTTGGTGTTGTTCATACTTGTCAAACTCATTTCTTTTTCATTTAAATAGCTCTCCAAAGTTTGAAGCTGCGTTGTACCTACTACGAGATTAAGGGTTTCACCTTGTAGATTATTGCTAACTTTATCAAATCGTTCCAAAATATCACTCCACAAAATAGTGAGGAAGGCTATTTCAAATTTGTCAAACTTCTTTTCTAGTCCTGAAGCATCAACTTTGACTACAGGCTTCTGAGTAGGGTCTAGAGATATTTCCTTCAGTGATTTATGTATCGCCTTGTAGCCTCTGACCAGGGCCTTTACAGCATCGGCTCTCGCTGACCATCTTGTTTGAGATAGGGATTTCTACATTGGAATTTTACTGTTTTCTAAACATGTTTTCAAAATATCCCATCTATGGATTGAATTGAAGAAAAAAAAGGTGTAAAGGTTATGGACGAATCCAAAAAAACAATAGCTTCAGTGCACTACTCTGCAACAGAAGAACCAACAAGGTTGAGAGAATGCGCTGCACAAGGGACAAACTCAGCAAAAGGGCAGTGTTGTTTAATTCTAGCTTGCAGGCTTGAGTAAGCTCCAGACATATTTGCCGCGTTATCATAGCGTTGTCCTCTTCCCTGAATTCTGATCCACTTAATTTTTTGTTCATTTTAAAATATCTAAAGTAGACACATTTTCACAAATCACAGTTGACACGCAATACAAGCAGTACACATAAACAACCTTTGATGTTAGGAAGTTGACAAGATCTCGCGGCGCATGCGCCAGTTGTAAATCCATCAGCGCCAACCGTGCATCACTGCCTGCATTGTTGCCATCACTAGTATTCTTTACAGATAATACTGATTATATTAGGGGGCAGATGACCTCGTTGTTCCGCCCCTTAAAACAACAATAACTAACTAACTGATTATATTATAATAGAATCATGATTAACATAAATACTACGAATGTATGTGATATTTAATATTACTTTTATTTGATATTCACGTAAATTATAGCTATTTTATCCTACTTTTTAAAGATTTCCATGTCATACTTATTTTTAATGTTGGGATTGTTGGGTAAACCTTTTTCTGCGTTCAGCGTCACCTAAATTTCGGCGCCCCCTAAAATCTGGCGCCCTGGGCAAATGCCCAGTATGCCCGTTTATAGCCCGGGGCCTGCATTCAGCCGTATAGCCCATCCGCCACATCGAAAGCTTATCTCACCGCATCCTAGATATCGTACAAGTATTTCCGTGAATAACTAAATAGACTATTTTCACATATCCTACTGGTCTTTTCCATTGAGAACTGCCCCGGCTATTGAAATGATTTTCCATGTGATATACTAAATAGCCTTTGATACACGACCTATGTCTCCACCAACACCATTGCATTGAGAAACTATATGCTAGAATATGTAACTTTCAGTATCAGTGAGTAAGACTGTTCCTTTCTGTAACGAAACACGGGAGTTTAATTTAAGAAAAGTCAAATGCACGGCTTCTATGATTTATGAAAAGTAAACAACATAATTTAGTGCTATTAGATTATGATTATTATAATAACCTAACATACGAATCCTCTCTTCAATCGCTTGAATAGGGCACGTCAAATTAAAAAAAAGTCAGGTTTCAAAATTTCGAACTGTTGCCATCCTGAATTCTTGAAAACAATTGAACATGAGATGTCACTATACTACTCTCTGGTTAGATCACTAGAAATATCATTTAAAATATTTGAAAATCACTTAGCCGCCATGTTGTTTTTGTGTTTCTCAGGATTTGGAAATTTACATACATGTAGGCCTACTTAGTTAATAGTCCTCTATCACCATACAAACATTAAGTTTGATTGCTTAAATAGTTCCGGAGATATTGTGAACCAGTGAAATATATTGTATGGACGCCATGTTGGTTTGTTCCATATATAGACTATAGAATTTTATGTCAGCAGATGAATATTCTAATGATAGTTCATCATACCAACCTACATTTCTATTGCTTGATTAGGACACGATAATTAAAATAGATTGTAAAAAATGTACAGACGCCATTTTTAAGTTCTCAAAAATTTCATTAAACCAGACGTCAGTTTATTAAAGCTTGTATGAAGATATACCGTGCCAAGATTCACAGCACTCGGATGAAAAGTCGCGAGAAAAATCGATTTAAGTATTTAAACATCGCGTCGCCACCAAGCTGCTTTTGTGTTCATCAGGTTATTGCAGGTTCCTGGTGAACTTATATGTTGATAGCCTCTATCAACATACAAAATAGCCGACAGTAGTGGCTACGCGGGCTAAAGCGCTGCGTAAGGTCAAGGGGCCAAGCTCTCTGCTGACTCGGTAGACGCGTGGGTTCGAGCCCCACCGTCGTCTGTCCTTGAAATGGTTTTCCGTGGTTTCCCATTTTCAACACCAGGCAAATGCTGGGACAGTACCTTCTGACTGGCCACGGCCGCTTCCTTCCACATCCTTGCCCAGTTTCATTCATCTTCATCCATTCCATCTCTCATCCCGACGCGCAGGTCGCCCACGGGCGTCGACTAGAAAGACCTGCACTCGGCCTCTCAGGAGGCTACACGACAAAAAAAAAAAAAAAACATACAAAATTTCAGTTTGATTGCTGTAATAGATTCGTAGATGTTGAGAACCGTCTAAATATTTCGAATGGTCGCGATGTTGGATTGTTATATAAGTTATGTAGACCATATAGTAATGTACCATTAGATGAAGATTACTGCGTAGGTTCGTTATTCAAACGTTCACTTCGATTGCATGATTTCGACAAAAGAAATACAAACTTAATTTTAAAATTTTGCACATCCACCATCTTGAGAATATGAAAATAATTGAATTAAATTAGATGCCAGTAGATCAAATCTTGTAGAACTAAACATTTACCGTACCAAGTTTCACTGCGTTCGGATGATTAAATCGCGAGAAAATTCAATTTAAAGGTGTTAAATTTGCTTGGCCGGTTTTGTACTTATCATATTTTGAAAGTCACATAGGTGAAATTCTAGTAGTACCCTTCATTACCGTACAAATTTTCAGGGTGATATCTGTTACTGTTGTGGAGATATACAGTATATGTCAGTGAAATATTTCGCGCGGCCGCCATGTTGGATTGGTGAAACGTATTAAAATTTGAAAGGTACGGTCGAGTTCGGGGTATGTAGACTACTGTACTTACCGAGTTTAATTGAAATCGATTCAGCCGTTTAGGTTTTATTAGGGGGACACACGTGTACGCACACACACACACACACACACACACACAAGCGCGCGCAGAAAAAAGGAGATCTCATAAGCATTTTTTTTTTCATAAATGAAAATAGGCCAAGATTGAGGTGTTGATATCAGTGTACTGATTTGTAAGACTGTTCTGAATATTTCATTAACGACTGCGAAAGCCTGAGCCATTCGCTCAGGAAGCCAAGTAAAGAGAATTGTTTGTTGTTGATTTATTTAGGGGCTTTGCGACATCGTGTTCATGTAGTCCCGAGTACTTGGCTGCGTGTAGAAATTGTGTGATAACCAGTGTCATTGTGACGGCCGTACAAGTGTGTGTATTTGTAATTAAGACAAGGGTTTGGGTAGGAGGCGGTCGTGACCTTCAATTAGGTACCATCCCGGCATTTGCTTGGAGTAGAAATGGGGCAACCAAGGAAAACCACTTCTTAGATGGCTGAAGTGGGAATCGAACCCACCTCTCCTCAGTTTCATCTCACGAAGCTGTGTGAACCCCGTTCCAGCCTCAGACTAGAACCCGGACGTCCAGGGCTGATAGCCACTGCACCGCGAGGTGATCTAAGCAAATAGAGAACAAAGATACAGATAGCACTACTAGTGCTGGCATTCAAGTGATAACGAAATGCAGTTCTCAAAGAGTACACATCGTTATCGTTAATTGTGCATTTTCATTCTAGCAGCCTTTACAACCTCACAAGATTAGTTCAGTAGTGTGATCCAAAAGTACAGTTTGACGTTCAGTTTGAGGCTTAAGACACAGGTGTAAAAATAAAACAAGTAGTTCCGTAAAGAACTATATAGCCTATTTTCACATCCTACTTATGTTAAATGCCTCTATCGACATACAAAATTTCAGTTTGATTGCTGTAATAGATTCGTAGATATTGAGAATCGTCTAAATATTTTGGATGGTCGCCATGTTGGATTCTTATATACGTAGGCCGTAAAGTTAGACTATGAACTATTTCATGAAGATTATTGTGCAGGTAAATTATTCAAAAAGCGGCTTCAGTGACGTAGTTGGTAGCATGCTGAGCTTCTATGCCCAAGATCGCAGGTTCAAACCCAGCCAAAGTCGTCGGATTTTTTAACAGCGTTAAAAATCCCTCAGTATGCCTCCCTTCGGAGGGGAAGTAAAGCCGGCGGTCCCATGTCATAGATGTATTGCATGTTAAAGAACCTTCCACGAATTACACTTGTGTGAAGCTAAATTATAGGTTGAATTTGACCAACGCTCTTAGGTTCCAACGTTTGTCGTAAAGAGCTGACTGCAGTGGCATTTAGTAACCAAGTTCTGAACTAGTAGTAGTTGACGGTGGCGTTTGGTGGCAAAAGTAGGAACTACTTGAAAATTCAATGTCTACAGTCCTTACTTGAATTAGAAACAGATAACTAGGGCTCGGATTTTTAGGTAAATAAATATTTTTTTTATGTAAATACATATTTTAAGCATTTTGCTATAAATACATAAATTCTTACTTTTCACTTATTAGCACATAAAAAGACATAATATTTACATTTAAAAAAATCAGTATGCAAGCTCTTTCAGTTTATTGCATTTTTGTTCTGTGTTACTTCAACGGGGATGAACCTGTGAGCTATCTAATCTTCATGCAGAGAGTATGCCAGCTTGCAACTGTGTTATTCTTAACTTTTCGCCCTGTGCCACTCACTGTGGAAGCCGGGCATTTCCTTGTCCATAGCCATATTGCACCACGTGCTAGACCTCCCAGCTACCTGGAACCAGTGTCACTCACAATCTCACATGCAGTTCATTTCTGGTTCTGTGAAGTGTAAGGCAGTTCTACGATGCCTAAAGTAAAAACAACTACAAGTTATCGTCTTCAGCAGTATGTTGCAGAATTTAAAGATAATTTTACTTCTGATGGGGGCGTTCTGTTCTGGCTACCATGTGGGAAAGCGATCAAGGCTGAACAGCGATCTCAAGTTACACACCATCTCAAGGGCAAGAAACATATTACCGCAGTTTCGCACCTTCGGAATAAGTGTTTCGCGATAACCGTCGGTCATTTGTGATGGACAACCTGAAGATTTATCTCGTTGTGTATTGTTACGTGCCACCCCCTAGTGGCAGGTTCCGTTAACTGGATTACGGTGGTGAAAGCACAAACACAATTGTTCCTTTAATGAGAAGTTAGCTTTATTGCTTGCAGGTCAGAAATATACACCGTTCAATAAGCAGATAGAAACAATCCTGTATGGAGCTCGACTCACCCTTTCACTCGGCCTTGCAGTTAATCCTCTCGCTAATGAGGTGGTCCCGTGCGCTGGCTGGAAACAGCTGCACTAAGTCTGTCACTCACTGTTTCGCAATTCACCACAATGACCTCTGTCACACTGGAAAGCACACACTATTCAATACACAGTCTCTCCGTATGATTCACACTTCTTCACTGTCAAGAGAATCAGCTTCACAGGGTTTCGCAAGTCACGTCACCAACAACTGTCGCTCAAGGTAAACGCTCGCACTAGCTCGAAAAACACACAGATCACCCCGCTTGCCAGGTCGCCCTTATATAGCAGGCCGGTGACTCAATAAATGCTTCTAGACCCATCTAGGATTCACGGCTTCTCGAGGTTTCCATCACAGGCTGGGTCACGAATATTCTGGACCATCCCTTTGTCCTAGTAGCCCTCTTGCGTAAGGCGCACGTAATACACTGAGGCAGAGCACAGTCCGGGCCAGCTGTGACGCAACCGGCGAGGCGACGAAACAACTCACAGCCGTAACACCACCCCGTTCCTAAAAGGCTGTTCGTCCCGATCAATATTGGTCCGTCTGTGTCCCTCCGTAGGCTGCCAGGCGATCTCGATGCACGACCTTCATCCTTGCCCTCAGGCTCCGCTGGATCCTGTAGACGACATCGTTGATCCGTTTCACGACTCGGTACGGGCCCTCCCAGGACTTCTGCAGTTTGGGTGACAGGCCTTTCTTCCGTAATGGGTTGAAGAGCCAGACCAGGTCGTCCTCGTGGAATCCGCCGGCATCCGTCTGCTGGTCGTATCGGGTCTTCATTCGGTCGGTCTCGATCCGCAGTTTCCTCGCAAACGCGTGCACGTCCTCCAGTTGGTCGACTAGTTCTTGACAATACTGGCTTACCGGGACCGGATCATTCCCAGGTCGGCCGAAGGCAAGATCGACAGGTAGACGGAGCTCCCTCCCAAACATGGCCCGGGCTGGTGTGCACCCGGTGGCTTCATGCACGGCGGCGCGGTAGGCCAGGAGAAATAGTGAAGATGTTTGTCCCAATCCCTCTGGTGCTCGCTGTCGACTATTCGGAGATGGTTCTCGATGGTGCGATTGAATCGCTCTACCATCCTGTCGGACTGAGGGTGTAGCGGCGGCGTCCTTGTCTTCAGAATTCCCAGCAGCTGGCATAGGTTCTGGAACACCTGTGACTCGAAGTTCCCCCTTGGTCGGAGTGCAGCTCCAGAGGTACTCCGTACCGGCTGACGAATTCCTTCACCAGGGTCTCTGCGATCGTCGCGGCTTCTTGATTAGGGAGCGCATACGCCTCCGGCCATTTGGTGAAGTAGTCGCTGACGACCAATATGTAGCGGTTACCTGCCTCGCTCAACGGGAATGGCCCAGCAACATCGATGGCCACTCTCTCCATGGGGCCGCCCACGTTGTAGGTCTTCAGTGGACCCCGTCGTCTTCGTCCTGGGCCCTTGCTGGATGCGCAATCGTGGCACCTCGCGCAGTGATTCTCCACGTCTGTTCGGCATCCGATCCAGTAGAACCGCTCTCTCAGCTCTTCCAGGGTCTTCTTTATCCCTAGGTGTCCACCAGATGATCCTCCATGAACTTCCTTCAGGACTTCCTCCGTCATAGCCATTGGAACGACGACTTGTTCCCGAGATGTCTTCCCGTCGGTGCTCTCCCAGGTCCGGCACATGAGGCCATCCCTTACAATCAGCGAGTCCCACTGCGCCCAGTAGGACTTGAACTTTGGACTGCAGTCACTCACAATGTTCCACCCGGGTCTGCGAACACAAGCCCTCTTCCATTCGGCCATCAGTCCCAGGTCATCATCTTCTGCTTGTGCCCGCGTGAAAGATTCGCGGCTCCAGCTCCCATGAAGTTCTACGGTAGTCCTTCGGCACTGTATCCCAGTGTTCTCCTCTCTTCTGGTACAGAAGGTGCAGTCTTCGGGCTACGGTCTTCGTGACAGGGCGTCGGCGTTAGAATGCAGTTGGCCTTTCCTGTGCTGGATCTCAAAGTTGACTGTTGAAGCCTCTCTATCCACCGCGCGAGTTGACCCTCGGGCTGTTTAAAGTTCAGGAGCCACCGCAGGGAAGCATGGTCGGTCCTGATGAGAAATTCTTGCCCGTACAGGTACTTGTGAAAGTGTTCGATGGTCATTACGATGGCGAGCAGTTCCTTGCTGGTGACGCAGTAGTTCCTCTCTGGCTTTGCTGAAGTAGGCCACTACTCTCTCCTCGCCGTCCACTATTTGCGACAGGATTCCCCCTATACCAAAGTCGCTGGCATCGGTATCGACGATGAACCTTGTTCCAGGTCTGGGGTAGGCCAGAATAGGCGCGGTGCACAGAGCCTGCTTGAGTTGTTCGAAGGCACTGTGGCATTCTGCTGTCCATGTGAAGGTCCTTCTCAGTCAGTCGATGCAGTGGTTTGGCGATGTCGGCGAATCCTCTCACGAAGCGACGATAATAAGTGCAGAGTCCCAGGAAGCTTCGTAGTTGGGACTTGTCCTTCGGAACTGGCCACTCCCTCACAGCTGCGGTCTTTTCTGGGTTGGTGCGCACCCCTTTCTCGGAGACAATATGCCCAAGGTACTGGACCTGCTTCTGGAAGAGCTGATACTTCTTGGGGCTCAAATTCAGCTGGGCAGCCCGTAACTTCATCAAGATTTCCTTCAGGTTGCTGTAGTGCTCCTCGAAGCTTCTCCCCAGAACGATGACGTCGTCTAGGTAGACCAGGCAGGTCTTCCAGTGTAGTCCCATCAGAATGGACTCCTTTTGCCTTTCGAAGGTCGCAGGGGCGTTGCATAGACCAAATGGTATGACGGTGAACTGCCAGAGCCCGCTGCCCACAGATAACGCAGTTTTCTCGCGGTCCTTAGGGTGGACCTCCACCTGCCAGTAGCCACTCTTTAAATCCAAGGTGGAGAACCATCTTGACCCTGATATGGTGTCCAGGGTGTCGTCGATCCGGGGTAGAGGGTAGCTGTCCTTCTTCGTGACGTCATTCACCCGCCTGTAATTCACGCAGAACCTGGTGGAACCGTCCTTCTTCTTCACTAGCACGACCGGAGAAATCCAAGGACTATGTGATGGCCCGATCACCCCTTGCTCCTTCATCTCTTCTACCATCCGGTCGACTTCGGCTTGCTTGGCGAGCGGGACACGTCGGAATGGGGCCCTAATCGGTGCGCTGTTCCCAACGTCGATTCTGTGCTGGACCAAGCTTGTCCTGCCGAAGTCTTTGCTCCCCACGGAGAAGACATCCTGAAATTCATGTAGCAGGTCCCGAAGTTGGCGTGATTGTTCCTCGTCTAAATGGTCCTGGGATCCCTGGTACAGCTTCTGTAGTTCTTCTGGCAGGGCGCGCCATCCTCGGTTGTCCGTCTGCAGGTGTCCGTCCGTCGTGTCTGTGATGCGGGCAATCCAGGTAACGGGCTCGCAGAGTCCTAGATTGGTGTCCCGGTGAACCGTAATGTCGTAGTCGTTCAGGTTGGACAGGCGGACGTACGGCCGAGACGTCGTTCTGATGAGAGTCTTGGCAATTAGCAATCCTTTTGTCTGGATGTCCTCATATTTTGGCTCGACGATAGCCGTCACTCCCTCAGCAGTTCCGTCGACAGTTACGGCAGCGCTGACCTCCGTCCTGGCGGGAACGATGACGTCCTCTCTCAGCCTTACTAGTCGTGCGGTGATGGCCTCGTGGGCTGGTTGCAAAGCAAATTCCTCACCTCCAAAGTGCAGAGTGTTGGTACTCAGATCCAAGATGATGTTGTTCTGGTCCAGGAAGTCCAGTGCGATGATCACTTCGTTTGATACGTCAGCCACGAGCACTGGATGCTTCACCGCCCGTCGACCAAGGACGAACTCCAGAGATGCTTCGCCATGTACCGGTGCGGTCCCTCCAGTCGCGGTTATTAGCTGGAGGTTCCTTTGCGTGGGTTGCACTCTCCACTTCGGGATCACGGTGGGATTGACGATGGTCCTCGACGCTCCCGTGTCGATCAGCATGGACCAGCTCACTCCGTTGACGACTCCGTCGACCATCAGGCTGCTATTATCCCTACGTAACTGCGTCACACGAACTTGGACTGCCGGGGCTTGACGACTGTCACAAGCCGACCTTTGCCCCCCAAGGCTGGCTGATACTTGCTTTCCTGGGCCGCGCGGTTTCCCTACGACTGACTGTCCCGACGGAAACCCTTGACGGCGGCGATCACCGCAGTCCTTGCTCAGGTGGCCTCTCTAATGGCAGGTCCAGCAGGTCGGTAGTCCTCTTCCGGGCCGCCTCTCCGGATGTCCTTCGGTTACGTTTTTGTTGGTGGTACTGCGACTCTTGAAGAACCGGCCTAGCGCCTCTATCAGTTCATCGGCCAGGGTCTTGGTCTCGTCGGCTTTGGCTGGTTCGTCGACGTCCACCTGACGCACCCGCGCGTGCTTTCTAGATACCTGCTTTGCTGTCTCGAACTCAAATGCGTGGCTCAACGCATCTGTCAGGGTTTTATTGCGCGCGAGTTACAGCGCCTGTTGAGTGTCCGAGTCTCGTAGCCCGTCGGTGAAGTTCTGCGTCGCTATCTGTTCTAGAAAGTCGGCCGGCGCTGTTGGGTAGGCGAGCCTTACGAGGCGTGCGATGTCCATCTCGAACTTCTGCAGGGTTTCCCCGTTCTTTTGTACCCGGGTCCGGAGCTGCATCTGGTAGGCCTGCTGAAGATGGCTATCTCCATATCGGGACTCCATATGGGCGATTAGTGAAGCGTAGTCCTGGGATCCAGTCGGGATGGTCTGAAGGACGTTAAGGGCGTCCCCTCTCAGCGCTACAATGAGAGCTGTAGCCTTTTCCGTGCTGTTCCAGTTGTTTATGGAACAGGCTGCCTCGAACTGACGTAAATAGGTGGTCGAAGGTTGGGGGCGTCACTCTGCTCTGTCCTGCTCCTGATGTTCCCAGTGTACCTGTGGGCGGGCGTCGGCGCAGCTTGGCAACTTCCTCTTGAAGAGCGTTGAATCTCGCTTCCATCCCCGTCTGCGGGCTTTGGATCAGCTCAGCAATTTCCTTTTGTAAAGCGTTGAATTTCTCTTCCACCCCCGTCAGGGGGCGTTGGCGCAATTCGGCAACTTCCTGTTGTAGAGCGTTGAACTTCTTTTCCACTGCCGTGACTTCCTCACGTAGGCCCTGTTCCAATTTCCTTTGACTTTCCTGTAGTTTCGTTAGCAGACACTCTTCCAGATTTTTCTGGTCATCCAGAAATTTGGCGGTTAGGTCCTCTGCTATCTTCTTCTGGCCGTCCTCCATCTTCTTCTGGCCTTCCTCCATCTTCTTCTGGCCGTCTTCCATCTTCTTTAGGTCATCCTTCAGGTCCATGGCTAATTTCTTCTGGCCGTCTTCTAATTTGGCAGCTAGGTCCTTGGTTAAATTCTTCTGGCCGTCTTCTAATTTGGTTTCCATGCCACTTAACTTTTCTAGCAATGCTGCCAATTGCGCTTCCATTTTGGTTGTTTGTCTTGTAAAGGGCGTGCACTCACAGGAAAATTTTAAAAAATGACCTGCTCGGGTTTTGAAACCAGGACCGTCGGGTGTTGTGCTTGAGTTCGTAATCTGGCTTCTGACACCAGTTGTTACGTGCCACCCCCTAGTGGCAGGTTCTGTTAACTGGATTACGGTGGTGAAAGCACAAACACAATTGTTCCTTTAAAGAGAAGTTAGCTTTATTGCTTGCAGGTCAGAAATATACACCGTTCAATAAGCAGATAGAAACAATCCTGTATGGAGCTCGACTCACCCTTTCACTCGGCCTTGCAGTTAATCCTCTCGCTAATGAGGTGGTCCCGTGCGCTGGCTGGAAACAGCTGCACTAAGTCGGTCACTCACTGTTTCGCAATTCACCACAATGACCTCTGTCACACTGGAAAGCACACACTATTCAATACACAGTCTCTCCGTATGATTCACACTTCTTCACTGTCAAGAGAATCAGCTTCACAGGGTTTCGCAAGTCACGTCACCAACAACTGTCGCTCAAGGTAAACGCTCGCACTAGCTCGAAAAACACACAGATCACCCCGCTTGCCAGGTCGCCCTTATATAGCAGGCCGGTTACTCAATAAATGCTTCTAGACCCATCCAGGATTCACGGCTTCTCGAGGTTTCCATCACTGGCTGGGTCACGAATATTCTGGACCATCCCTTTGTCCTAGTAGCCCTCTTGCGTAAGGCGCACGTAATACACTGAGGCAGAGCACAGCCCGGGCCAGCTGTGACGCAACCGGCGAGGCGACGAAACAACTCACAGCCGTAACAGTATTATAGTGATTCAGCAGTCAGTGAGACATAGCATAAATTGCATTCGCGAGTACTACATAATGTTCATATTCACATTAATAAACTAAATTATAATTAAATATATTTACTCTTTTGTCACATATTTCAGGTATTTTTAATACATAAAAAATAAATATTTCCCCCCTTTTTAGCACCTAAAAATCCTAGCCCTACAGATAAAACACACTAATACAGCCATCACAATTAACACTGGTTATCAGACAGATTCTACACACTCCCAAAGTACACGGGGCTACATGACCGCGTTGTCGCAGCCCCTAAACTGAGGAACCAACCAACTATTATTCAAACTTCAATCGCATGGTTAGGACACAAGCAATAATAAAAAAGAGATTTTAAAATTTCGCGCAGCCGTCATCCTATAGTTATGAAAACAATTGAAATAAATTACATGCCAGTGGGTTAAAATTTGAATAAGCATATACCGTACCAAGTTTCACTGCGCTCGTATGGTTAAATCGCAAGAAACATCCATTTAAATATTTAAATTTCGCGTCGCCACCATGCTGGATTTGTTCTCACCAGGTTATTGAAAGTCTCATAGGTAAACTTATGTTCATAGCCTCAATCAACATACAATATTTCACTTTGATTGCTGTCATAGATTAATAGATATTGAGATCGTCTAAATATTTCCGATGGTCGCCACGTTGGATTTTAATATATGTAGGCCATAGAGTTGTGTACTATTAGATGAGGATTACTGCGTAGGTTCATTATTCAAATGTTGACTTTGATCGCATGATTAGGACACAAGAAATAAAAACTTAATTTTAAAATTTCGCACAGCTGCCATATTGAGGTTATGCAAACAATTTAACTAAATCAGATGTCAGTGCATTACAATGTGTATAAACATTTGCTGTACCAAGTTTCACTGCGTTCGGATGGTTAAATCGCGAGAAAAGTATATTTAAAAATGTCCAACTTCGCTTGGCCACCATGTTCGTTTTGTATTTAACAAGTTTTTGAAAGTCACATAGGTAAACTTCTATTAGTGCCCGTTATCACCGCAGAATATTTCAGAGTGATATCAGTAGGCTTAATAGTTTCGGAGATATAGAATGCCAGTGAAATATTTCACACAGCTGCCATGTTGGATTGGTAAGACGTAATAAAATTTGAAGGGCACGGTCGGGGTCGGCCAAAATATCACTATGACCTTACCGAGTTTCATTGAAATCGCTCCAGCCGTTTAGAAGTTATTAGGGAGGACACACACACGGACGCACACACACACACACACACGCACACACGGACAACAGGTGATCTCATAAGCCTTATCAGCAGCGATAATAGTACATTATGCAACGAGCGTAAGCGAGTTTTATAATTTCCATACGAGTGTCTTATTTACCATTATAGGCGAGTTGCATACGACTGTTTATGTTCGACGATAATTTTTTTAACTTAATTATATGTTTTAACATAAATATTCATAAATATCTGTTGAGATTCAGTCACTAGAATTTTGTGATCGGAGTGCATCGCTGGGTAGGATATCTCTGTTTTCCAAGCTCTCTGACCGACCGACGCATGCGCTCTGTGTGCTTGGCAATGGATTTTGAGCGCATGCGCGAAGGTATCCTTACCTAATTGGTCACATAACTGTTTCTTGAGCTCTGATTGGTGGGAGAAACTGTTTCATAATGGAAAAAAAAATAATGTTATAAATGAGCTTCATTAATATACAGTTTTCTGACACATAATGTTTACATTTCGACACATGTAACAGCCTCATAAACTATAAATAAAAACGGCTATGGCATGATTTAAAACGACCATACCACCAATAGCGACTTACGGAATTCACATAATTTGGGACAAATGAAAAGAAAACGACATATTAACATTAGAGAAAGTCGAAGCCCGTTATATTAAAGGAGTCTTGGGTATCGGTAAGATAGCGCTGTCATTATTGACTTATGTCTTCACAAAATACATTTTCTTCATAGAAGACATTAGACTGGAGATGCTACTGCCACGCACCGAGGCCTATGAGAGTGTCCTTCAAATACTCAAAGAAAAGCAAAACGCTGTCTGGAATGATTTCTACTCAACTGAAGCCATAATAACTGAAGAATGGAAACAAGCAAACTATGAACTCCGACACGTAATGACACGATACGCCACACATGGCTTTCACTACAAGTTCTTCCAAAACAAGAGATTCCACCAACCAGCTGAAGAATGTGTGTGTGATCTATGCAGTGAATGCTGTTCTCGATATCATGCAAAATATTGTCGACAAAGACATACATCAATAGCCCAATTGGGATTGGAATAATGTACAGTAGGTTACTAAGTTTTGTATTTTGCACATTGTGCACTTTTTCAATGAATGAAAATCCACATCCTGCTTCCAGTCTCCGACCGGGTCAGGAATGGAATGTATGAAGCCCCCATCTAGCGGCGAGGATATGAACTATGCCGGCTGCCGAGGCCGGACGCACTCCTCTGGGGCAATGATTAAATGAATGACAGATGAAATGAAATGATAGTGGAGAGTGTTGCTGGAATGAAATTTTGACAGGGAAAACCGGAGTACCCGGAGAAAAACCTGTCTGCCTCCGTTTTGTCCAGCACAGATCTCACATGGAGTGACCGGGATTTGAACCACGGACCCAGCGGTGAGAGGCCGGCGTGCTGCCGCCTAAGCCACGGAGGCTTCCACTTTTTCAATAATAATAATAATAATAATAATAATAATAATAATGCGCCTATTTTTTATAAATGAAAATAGGTTAAAAATGAACCCCCTGAGAATACTTACCGTTACACACTATATACAGTGCTTTGAAAATGTATGTCTAGATCATCGTTTCCCAACCTGTGGTTCGCGAACCCCCGGGGGGTTTGCATAATATTTGAAAGGGTTCGCCAAACACTTTTCCTTAATGACGGGTTTCGAGATTAGGCCTATTACCGTTTCTTAATTTCTACGGCATTGTCATATTATTATTATTATTATTATTATTATTATTATTATTATTATTTTAAAATTTAATTAACCCTGTAATGCCCCTTGTTACATGTGTGTAACATCGGTAATTTGGTTGGTTGGTTCCTCAGTTTAGGGGCTGCGACAATGCGGTCATGTAGCCCCGTGTACTTTGGGTGTGTGTAGAATCTGTGTGATAACCGGTGTTAATTGTGATGACTGTATAAGGGTGTGTATCTGTTTTAATTCAAGTAAGGATTGCAGACATTGAATGTTTTCAAGAAATTCCTACTTTTGCCGCCAAACGACACCGTCAACGACCAACTAGTTCAGAACTTAGTTACCAGATGCCACTGCAGTCAGCTCTTGACGACGAACGTAGGAACCTAAGAACGTTAGTCAACTGTTTAACCTATATATAATTTAGCTCCACACAGGTGTAATTAGTGGATGGTTCTTTATCATGCCAGAAATCTATAACATGGGACCGCCGGCTTTACTTCCCCTCCGAAGGAAGGCATACTGAGGGTTTTTTAACGTTCTTAAAAAATCCGACGACTTCGGCCGGGTTTGAACCCGCGATCTTAGGCATAGAAGCTCAACATGCTACCAACTACGCCACCGAAGCCGCTTCTTCGGGCATTTATCACATTATTTCTACAATAAATTAATATTTACCATCAATGCCTGATTTACAGTTATGTAACCTCGTTAGTGTCGCCTCCGTAGCGTAGCGGTCAGCATGGTTAGCTGCCACCCCGGAGGTCCTGGGTTCGATTCCCGGCTCTGCCACGAAATTTGAAAAGTGGTATGAGGACTGGAACGGGGTCTACTCCGCCTCGAGTGGTCCAAACGAGTAGAGGGGGTTCAATTACCATCTCAGCCATCCTCGAAGTGGTTTTCCGTGGTTTCCCACTTCGTCTTCGGGCAAATGCCGGGATGGTTCCTACTGTAAGGCCACGGTCGCCTCCTTCCCCCTTCCTTGCCTATCCATCCTAATCTTCCCCTCCTCCCTTCCCTCTTGAGTCCCCTGTTCGCTTTGCAGGTGAGGCCGTCTGGGCTAGGTGCTGATCACACCTCCCCAGTTGTATCCCCTCAGACCAGATTCCCAGCTCCCAATAAGGAACAGTTACATGCACATTGTAAAAGTCAAGGGTTCACCCAACTCAGATCGTTGTAGAAGGGGTTCGTGAGCCGAAAAAGGTTGGGAACCGCTGGTCTAGATAAATCAGGGGCTTTATGTATGTTCCCGGTTTCAACGGGGTCAGGGATGAGATACGATGAAAGTCTATATGGTGGGTGTTTTTAAGGCTAGGTCCCTTCCTGACGCCAATCTCATGACGGGAGTTAATGAGAGATGAAATGAATGAAGTTGAATACAATTTTGCAAGGAGTTGGAATGAAGTGACCGTAGCCTGTCAGATGGTATTTTCCTGGAGATGAAAATGGGAAACCACGGAAAACCATTTCAAGAACGACCGACGGTGGGGCTCGAATCCACGTCTACCGAGTCCGCAGATAGCTTTATACACAGAAATATCTGAAACTGCTTTTCTTCTTTTTAGGGTCTGTTTCTGTACCACTTTTCATGTATATAACTTCAGAAGATTGTGGGATATTTATGGTTTGGTGAGAAGGTGTTTGACGTGAACGAGTAAAATGGCGCAGACAAAATAAACGTTTGTTGAACTTTTGAACTTGTATTCCTGAAAGTTTTTTTTTTCAATAGGCAGGCTATTTCATAATTTAAATATGTAGCCTAGAACGGTTTACTTAAAATTGAGCGGGATTCTTTATATGTGTGTATATACCGTATTGTTACGGGTGCGGGGTTTCTTCATCACCTCGCCGCGTGATTCACTATCCAGGCTACCCCTGCCTTTGTGTTAACCAGCGGCTTGTTCAACGAGGCAGCGGTAACAAAGAAACCGTCTCGAACCTTCGCGGCCCACCTAGTATTAGAACTCTCGAGAAGGTCTGAGAGTAACCATTAACCATGGTCTGCTCTGGAAACTTCTGTTGAATCATCAGCCCGATATATAAGAGCGACCCTAGCCATGGGGAGACGTCTGTGTTTTGAGGATTGTGTTTTTATCAGTGCGACAGAAGTATTGAGGCGAAGCGCCGTGCGAATTGTTAAACCAAGTGATTGTTTCTCCAGACAGCGAAGCAGTGTGAATCATACACGGACCGTGTTTAAGACGAGCATTTAGTGGTGAGTGACAGACTGTTGTAAATAACTGTGGCCTGTGTACTTAGGAAGAGGTGCAGGTATTTCTAGCGAGGACACGGGTGTAATTAGTGAGGGATTAGCTGCATGAGAAGTGAAAGGGGCGAGTGTGCTCCACAAGGAAGAATCTTGAGTAAGACTGTTAATGGTTTCTGTGTGTTTATTGTTCGGTGTATATACCTAGAACTGCAATAAAACTAATATTTTTAAAGGACCATTTGTGTTGTGCTTTACCCACTGTAATCCAATTAACGAACGTGCTACTAGGGGTAGCACGTAACAACCGTACTATTCCCGAGGATGATAAACTTAAGTGGTTACATGCGAAAAACCACAAATAATTTTCTATTTAAAAAAGTTAAATGTACCTGTTAATCTCACGGTGATTCCCCGTATAGAATGAAACCTCTACTTCCATGAGGTAAAAAATATTTACCATGTCTGCAATACTTTTAGGCGTATTGAGTGTTTATGGAAAATAAGGCAACATAATTTTGAAAAGCTAATAAAAACCAATCTCATCATAGAAAATGTTTTTTTTTCTATCTAAAACGCCCAAGAAATATTTGGACTTGGGCAAGTATTCATTAAACCCTAAATTAGTTGCACATACTGTATATCTACTCGTTTGCTACCTATTGTAAAATGGATTTACTAATTCAGAAACCTTCACGTGAGTGTACACAACAACTCACTTAAGTTTCATCGCAATCGAATGAATAGTATATGAACTAATACGGGACTTTGTTGAAACGATTCGCGCGCCGTCACTCATTTGTTGAACTACTCGTGCGCAACCTATTGTAAAATGATTTACTAAGTCAGAAACCTTCTTTGAAGTGTACACAACAACTCACCAAAGTTTCATCGCAGTTGGAAGAATGGTATATGAATGCTTAAAGGACACACATAGGCTACATACAAACTATCACGTAATATTCATTTTTATATATAGCATAGAGATTACAATTTACTAATAATTAGAATGAAAGTTAAACTTGTTATTTTCTTTAACTATTATTTTGCTCACAATTATTTTAATTTTTCATGTTTTAACGCCGAGGAAGACCATAATATGGTCGAAACTTGTACGTTTTTATTAATTAATTTTCATTCACTGAAAAACAAAACCATATTGACTTAGTTGGAAGAAATAGATTATACACCAATTTGGTTTTTTATTAATTCAATTGTCAATAGGGGAAATTATCGGTATGATTAATTGCATATCGTTACGTGACAATTTCATTTCAATATCAAAGACATTGGAATTATTACAAACCCATTTAATGATTAGGCCCAATATATTATCGTATTTTTAAATATGGTTAAATAACCTCACCTCACCTCGATGGTAATCCGCAAAGGAATGTTTTGGCCGTGGGCCCAACTCAAACGTGTCCGTGACTACTGGGGGCCAACTTGAACCTCCATCCGAGCTGACCATGCGACCAACTCAACCGTCCTTTCTATAGTCGTCGTCATCACTGACCGTGGACCTAACTCAACATCACCCGTAACCACCTCATAGTGTAGCGGCTAGCATATTTGGGTGTCGTCCCGGAGGTCCGGGTTCAATTCCCACCTCTGCCAAGAAATGTAAGTTTGGTCTGAGGGCTGGAACGAGGTACACGCCCCTTCTACTCCAGGCAAATTCCAGGATGGTTCCTAACTTAAGGCCACCGCTACCTCCTTTCCAATCCTCACCTGTTATACTACTACATACACTATAGCCATCACAATAACACTGTCATTTTTCAGTGTTGACTGTGCAAAGCATCAATTTATATTTTTCAGTCGGTCGATAGGCGCGTTAGCGCTCTCGGCCACCGTTAGCCCATCTATCATTTTCTATAGTTCAGATTCCTAATCTACTAATGAGGCGCCCTAATATTGTGAAGGACCAAGACTTCTCCTTTCATCAATAGGGCCAAGTGACTTTATGGCATTACACACTTAAACCAAACATCATCAATGACAATTTCAGCACAACCAGACGGCCATACCATGTTGAGTACACTGTTTCTCGTTCGACCACCGCAGTTAAGCAACATCGGGTGCGGTCAGTAATTGGAGGGGAGACCACCTGGGAACACCACGACCTGTTGGCATTATACCCCTTAAACCAAACATCATCAATTTTGGCATTACAGCCCTAAACAAAACATCATCAATGACAATTTTGACACAACCTGATATTAAAATACTGTAATTTCTCTTCACGGCGAGAGCTTGGGACTAGCACCGTTCGCTTCAGCGCTCATCGTGACGTAGATTGCTCGAGGTCACTTCTGTTGCGTTGGAGACATTAAACGAGGAACGGGAATCAGTGCCCTAACTACGGGGGGTGATCCGGGGCATCAATCACTCCAGAGCCAAATACAGTCGAACTTCCCTTCTGTGGACACCGTCGGTTCCGAGGGAAAATGTCCGTTTTGAGAGGTGTCCGCTGAAACAAATTTGTAAAAATAATCGAACATTTTAACGGTAAAGTACATCCAACATAAACATACACATCTTTATTTTGATTATTTGTTTATTTGAGGTTTCCCGCTTTTGAATTTTTCGGCAAGCTTTCTCACTGAAAGTCTCTTGTCACTTTCTACAATCACATTTCTTCTTGTTTCGAGGTTTAAACACGTTCGTCCCTTGTTACTCATGTTTACTCGACGACTGAAATGCTACGGTATTTCTGTCTCACTAATTAGCGCATAGTTTACATGATCCTTGGCATGTACTGCAAGTCTTTTCCTTCTCAAGTTGACTACCTGAGCTGGACCTTATCGGTGGCAATCTGAGTTATGAATAGAATGATGCAAGCAGGGAAGAAAATCCCCAGGTAACTCGTGAGTAAACAGTCACTGGCAGCAATCCTGGACAATTAGAATTCTCGGATTGTACACCAGTAGGTAGAACACCATAACAAAAGGTTTGGAAAGAGGAATGTACAGAAGAATTAACTTAACGGCTAGTACAGCGTTGCGATGTAGTGCATTTCACTCTCTCTCCTTGACTCGAAATAGGTGTAGTACAGACATTCAAGAGGGATTTCTGTATGTCTGCAGAAATGAAAATCCACAGCCTGCTTCCAGTCTCCGACCGGGTCAGGAATGGAATGAATGAAGCCCCCATCTAGCGGCGAGGATATCAACTGTGCCGGCTGCCGAGGCCTGACGCACTCCTCTGGGGCAATGAGTAAATGAATGACAGATGAAATGAAATGATAGTGGAGAGTGTTGCTGGAATGAAATTTTGACAGGGAAAACCGGAGTACCCGGAGAAAAACCTGTCTGCCTCCGTTTTGTCCAGCACAGATCTCACATGGAGTGACCGGGATTTGAACCACGGACCCAGCGGTGAGAGGCCGGCGTGCTGCCGCCTAAGCCACGGAGGCTCTGTATGTCTGCAGAATGGTTTTAAAAGAAAGGATGACATGGTCTGGTGTAAAAAATGTCCTGCAGCGTGTGAAGTGTCCGCTTAAGTCAAGTGGACGGGACAGATGGCGATGTCCGCTGTCCGGACTTCAAGGTGTCCGATGAAATGAGGCTAATTTAACACTTGTATGTAAAATAAAATCGGTTCCAAGGAAAAATGTCCGTATAGGCAGGTGTCCGCTGAATAAGGGTGTCCGTTAGGGCAGGTTCAACTGTAATAAAACTATGAAATTTGTTGAAGTTTCTAATTTTTAATCAAACCAATCGTCGGATTGATGACAAATGATTGGATTGTATAAGTTTATACTTAGTAATTTGAAAGCATTTCTTTTCACTCGTGTAACATGTTTAGCGTTAGCCTAACTTAATACTTACTGAATAAGCAAAATGGTTAGATGTTCAGTTAGCCAGAAGGGTGGCGGTGAGATGGGTCTGGCACTATCTTTCCTCAACCCTTTCCAACAACAACAAAAATACATCACTTGTCAGTTGCCATTCTGTTAGTATTCGAGTGTGAGTGTCATTTTGGAAAGTGAATAAAATTGTGTTTAGTTTAATTGCTGTTTTAAGTTAAACTTACGTTGGGAACTATAATTTATTTAGATATATACCGGTATATACAGGGAGCGGCAAAAAGATCTGACGATTTTTAAATCACAACAACACAAACATTTTAAATGATACAAACTCTTTTATTACTTATAACAGCAAGGTGTACATGTCAATTAATGGAAAACATGAAAGAACAATAGATTTTAACTTTTAAGATTTGAAGATAACGTCTTTCAAATGATGCCCATCTTTTGCCATGCATTCTTCCAGTCTTGCACTGAAGCTGTCAAACGTCTTGCATAGTCATTAGGCTTCAACTGCTGGACAATAACCATTATATACGGATGAAAATGCAAATCGAAACGCAATATTCGTCTCACTGTTCGATCAGACATTTGCAAAGCAGCAGCTTGTTTACGAGCCGGCCGCCGTGGACTGGTTTCCACAGCTTGTCTCACTCGCTCAACATTTTCTGGTGTCCTGGCTGACCTTGGACGGCCTGTCGACGTACGTTTTAATGCTGAACCTGTAGCTCTAAAATTACTCACCCATAACAAAATTGTGTTACGAGATGGAACGCGTCCTCTTCGACTCACATTAAAGTGTTGACGGAACTGACGCTGAGTAACGACGCAAGACTCACCACTTTTAAAAAATGCCTCGACAACAAACGCACGTTGTTCACCTGTCCACAGCTCCATGGCTACCAGGGGGATGACAGTTCATAGGGAGCGTGTGGGTAGCGGTAAAGCTCTGCTCTGGATGTTCTGCCAACCAATGAAGAATTAATTTTAGCTCTAAGGTTACGTAGTTGGCACTCATGAACGCTGACATCAAACCGACTGGCGGAAGCGGGAATAGTCTGATTTGATTGATTTTCCTCGTGGTGTTGTTGGTTGTTTTGATTTGTTCAGTATTTTGATTATTTATTTGAATTGGATTGAGAGTCAATCATGCCCCCTGCAAGGGAGGAAAAATTGCCAAGCACCGGGATGTAAGAATTATAATGATAGTAAGAACAATACGGCAATTTTCATCTTCCTGGTGTTGACCATGTGTATAACAATATGGACAATATGGACTACTCTCGTATAAAAATATATAGAGAATAAATGTGTGCATTTCATCTCTTGTTTGTTTTCTTACCCATTCTCCTTTGCAGTGCAATAAAATTTGTGGTTTAGGGCTACGGGAAGGGGTGGGTGGCAGCGAGCATGCTAGGCAAAAAGTGAGGTTATGGCAATATAGTGTGCATTTGGACAGTTTTCTTTATATTCATCGAATATCCCAACAATTCTGTAGAGTAGGAGAGCAATGTTTAATTAGCCTAAAGGTGAATTAAGCTCTAGAACGGCATAACTTTGTCCTTCGTGACAAATCTATTGCCAACATTGATATATACCAAACTGTATTATTTTCCTCTCTGGACGTATATTTCAGCGCCTAGCGAAAAGCGCAGTTATATTTGTGTTATTTTTATGAATAATCAGTAACTCATCGCAGAACATACTGTTCAATTACGTGTAATAAAGGCTACTTTCATATGGCTTTTTACTTTTTATGTTGCCCGACTTGCCGGAGCAGTACATAGCCTCAGGCGTTGCTCTCTCTCGGAAATTCTATAACCAAAAGTGACGAATCTCTTATAGTTTACATGATCCTTGATGGCTACTGAAATGGCATCACGTAGGCTCATCATCGCGCCAATCCCCACTACCCCCCACCACTAACTCGCTCAGCCGTACAACGACATAAACCGTCAGATCTTTTTGTCGCATGGCAAAAGATGGGCATCATTTGAAAGACGTTAGGCTATCTTCAAATCTTAAAAGTTAAAATCTATTGTTCTTTCATGTTTTCCATTAATTGACATGAACACATTGCTGTTATAAGTAATAAAAGAGTTTGTATCATTTAAAATGTTTGTGTTGTTGTGATTTAAAAAGCGTCAGATCTTTTTACCGCTCCCTGTACAATGCAAACACATTTGCCATTGAAAAAACAAAATGTCTTAAATATCCGTAGACTATTGATATTAGAATTAAATGTTTAAATTTGGCGTATAATTTTGAACATTTAATTTAATATATATACAGTAAAACGAGCCTCCAACGGACCCTTTATTAAACGTAAACTTGTCTTAAACGGAAATATTTGACGGTCTAGTTAACTAAGGGTGAAAAAGGTGTTCAATTTCCTCAATTAAACGGAAACTGTTACGCTGACAACGGAAATCTAAATACCGAACGCATTTTAACGGAAAGTTTCCAAGTTCCAGAATGCAGTGTTTAGAACATTTTCATTCATCCTGTGAAAGTCAACCTTGTGTGTTGAAACAGTTGATATTGTAGCCAATAAGGAATGTGAAAATAGGTCTTCCTTCTTTTGTTCTCCAACTTACACGTCAAAGTGTACGGCTAATTGCCTGTTTCCTGTTCCCAATGCTCGCTTTAATGAGCTGTCAATCAACAAATGTCTGTCTTTGTCTCGCCCCTTGTCAAGCAGCTTAGAATTCAGCTTTCACAGGCCGGACGTTTGTTTTAGACGAGTGAAAAATCATAATGCAATCTGGGAGGCGAGTTACAATAATACCTGTGTTGTTGTCACCTACCCTATGCGGTCAAATGATGGACAAAACTATCTCACGCTACTGCTGAACTACAGTCATTGGCAAATATAATGACGTTCTGTTCGTAACTATAGTAAAGCCATCATTACTTGCGACTTGACGTTTCAGTGTTACCCTAGAGTTATCTAGCAGTCAGAAGGAACATCACTTTAACTAGACAATCACAGACAGCCATTCAAATTGATATATCACGAGAGATTGAGTTTCGTTCGCGATGTCGCGATATAGTGAACGAAACTCGAGCCAAGCACTGAAACGTCAAGTCGGAAGTAAGGATGGCTTTAGTATTATGTAACGTGTACTTCCGCGTCACACAATACTTCGACGTGGACTTAACTGTTCTGCACGGTGGTGTCGTCAAGTGCTGGAATTCCAATACGTCAGACCGGGGATGACAACTGTGAGGTGAGAGGGCAGGAGAGTGATTGTGTTCTAGACCACCCGCAGCTTCAAGTCAAGGGCATTCGTCTAAAACAAACGTCCGGCTTGTATCTGAGCACTTCGCAACGTACATTACTGACATACAGTAGTTCGGCAGCAGTCATTATGGCTTCGAAAGCAAGAGTTGTGCTTGATCTTAACACGAGAGTAAATGTGATACAGTACTGTATTAATTCCTAGCAGAAAGACAACATTGAATAAGGTATTTACCGGTACACCATTTTAAATATTTTTTTCTTTTTCTCATTACATCGTTATAGGCAGCTTCGGTGGCGTAGTTGGTAGCATGCTGAGCTTCTATGCCCAAGATCGCGGGTTCAAACTCGGCCGAAGTCGTCGGATTTTTTAAGAGCGTTAAAAATCCCCCAGTATGCCTTCCTTTGGAGGGGAAGTATAGCCGGTGAGCCCATGTCATAGATTTATGGCATATAAAAGAACCTTCCACTAACTACAATTGTGTGAAGCTAAATTTGTAGGTTAGATTTGATTAACGCTCTTTAAGTTCCAACGTTCACCACTAAGTGCTAGTTGCGGTGGCATCTAGTAGCCAAGTTCACAGCTAGGTGTCGTTGACGGTAGCATTTGGTAGCAAAAGTAGGAACTTCTTGAAATTGATCGTCTGCAGTCCTTACCTGAATTGCATATAGCACACACTATCACCTAAGCCATCACAATTAATACCAGTTATCAGACAGATTCTACACACACCCAAAGTACACGGGGCTACATGACCGCGTTGACACAGCCCCTAAACTGAGGAACCATCCAACCAACTACATCATTATATTCACGTCCATGATTTCATTATTTCAGCATGGACCTACCTCTAGTATACGGAAACCTATCTTTGACGGAAAACATTGTGAATGCAGTTCCATTCCGTTAAAGTTAGTTATTGTTGTTTTAAGGGGCGTTCCAGTGAGGTAATCTGCCCCTATTCCGTTGGAGGCAGGGTTTACTATACAATGAGGGGGAATATGAACGGGCCAGAGGATTTGAATGAGCTTTTAAATGGTATGGATTCTGTCTTGAGGAAGGAATTCATGATGAAAATTAATAAATGTGAAACAAAAATATGGGAATGCAGTCGAAAGAAATCTGAAACCCCTATGGATGTCGAATTGGCAGGTGAAAAACTAAAGGAAGTAGTTGACTTCTGTTACTTAGGAAGCAAAATAACCGGCGATGGATGAAACAAAGAAGATATAAAAAGTAGGTTAGCACAGGCAAGGAAAGCATTTCGACAACAAAGGATATTGTTTACATCGAATATAGATTTAGGTATTAGGAAGTCATTTTTGAAGGCCTTTGAATGGAGCGTGGCACTATATGGAAGTGAAACTTGGACTGTTGGAGCAGCAGAAAAGAGGAGAATTGAAGCGTATGACATGTGATGTTACAGGAGAATGATGAAGATCAGATGAGTAGATAGGGTTACGAATGAAGAGGTAGACGAGTGAGAAAGGTGAGATATTTCTGGCGACTGCTAATGAAGAGAAGAGATAGGTTGGTAGGACATTTACTAAGACACCCAGGAATAGCAAACTTAGTTATAGAAGGAAGGGTCGAGGATAAGAACTGTAGGGTTAGACCAAGGTTACAATATATTAAACAGATTGCCTCGGATACAGGGTGTGGTAGCTCAGGACAGGGAAGCATGGAGGGCTGCATCAAACCAGTCGAAAGACTGAAGATTCAAACAACAACACAGATGATTTCGCGATGAAAACCTGGATTTTAAATTTATTATCACCAAAATTGTTAATTTACGAGCATTTGCACATTGATAAGTGCAAATACAACGTATCCAACGCTAATGAAATCAAACACGAAAAAATTTAGATGGCAGGTTTTGAATCATCGGGATCGTATATTTGCCTTCATTGATTATGTTTCATTATGTCTAAAGCTTGCCACGGTGGGTGAGTGGTCAACGTATCGGTCTACTAACCCTAAGCTTGCAAGTTCACTCCTGGTCGTGGTAAGTGATTTTTGAAAGGTGGCAAAAATTACGACACCATGTCTTACGATGTTGGCATGCCAAAGAACCCATTTGAATTCAGTGGGCCGTGTTCATAATGGCAAAATTAATCTCATCTCATGAGTTTCCGCCAACACAAAGTTCCTCATTTCTCTACTAGAAAGCGCTATAGTGTTCAAGGAGCTTACTTGTTAGATATCTAACCTCCTTGACTTTCATAGTGCTTCAAGGAACAACGAAATTTGACATGCAAGCTACCCTTCGGGTGTCAAATAACAAAGCTTGCACGTGGCACCGAGGCCATACGATATTATTATTATGTCCACCCCCCCCCCCCCCCCCCCCCCGAATGTAATAGTGTGAAGTTACGTAAGAACGAGCTATCGGACATTTTGGGGAGGTATTACTTGCGATGCACACGGTTGGTGATGCAGGGTGTTGTCCTATTCAAGAAGAATTGAGACAGCTGATGATAGATCATTGCGATGCACACGACTGGTGGAACAGGCTGTTCCCGAGTAAGAAAGGATTGAGACTGCTGATGTACTTGTTGCTAGGGCGACCCCCTGCGGTGAAGATGATGTAACGTTATCGCAAGTCCAGTCATCAGGTCCAACCTCGTCACTAACCTCTCCACAAGGTCAGACTGGTTGAGTTGTTCCTAGGCGCTATCTCCCAGTCACAGAGCGGAAGGAATCTTCCGATCTCCCGCGAGATCGCTATCCCCAGAACACGCTCAATGCCGGCTCATTTCTAATGACAAAGAGGAACATCTCAGTGATCGCCCGGGGGCTCATAAAATATGGGAAGCATCTTTTTCCCTACTTCTATAGCGTTATTATGTGTTACTAGAAGACCCGTGCGAGAATTCTCGCATGCTCATAAACCACACTTTCCCCAATAGGTTTATAATGAGAGACTTAAGAAGAAAGGTTGTTATGATTTTATTTAATCCAAATGATTATAGAACACTATCTACATTTCAGGATAAAGGAAAGACCTCAGAATGTTAAAATGACATGAAACAGGCGTCACAGCGGCCCATGGACAGCAATTATGGAGCGAATTTTCCTACAGCAACAGTAACTGCAAATCGCACACTTCGTACAGTTTTTTAAAAGTCATTTTTTAAAGATATTATAGATATTTATGAAATTATAGTGCAATTTGTCACTGGTAATGTCTATTCTCTTTCATTTGAATGCTCATTTGTCACGATCGGTCACTTCTGAGCGCCGCAGGAGGGATCTATACTACTGATGATAAGGGGCAGATGATCTCGATGTTCCGTCTTTAAAAACAACAGTCACTACACTGATTATTATTATTATTAATAATAATATTATTATATTTTAAAATAATTGCGAAGAAATGTCATCTTTTACTAAAACTGAAATTTCTTAACACCAATATTGTGCTACGGCAACGTTTGTTGGCTTGAGACAAAATGCACGTTACGCATTATCCATTGAACCCCAACTTACTTGATTCTGTCATCTGTGTATTAAATTAATTGCGAATATTCATTTCATCAATGTCATTCTTCTGGCCATGCTCTAGTAGGAAGTTAGCAAAGTTCCATTATCTTCCGCCAGGCAATACCCAGCACCCCCGTGAAGCAAAGGATAGCTACAGATGTCCTGATTCCAGTCAACCAGTATGTATGAATGTATAATGTAGCCTTTAGAACAGCTATTACAGACAGGGCATAATATGCTTAGCGACATTACACACCACATTTGAAGCTTATACATGTTATTAAGTTATGTTGCATAGTAATAATGAAGCTGTGGTCTAGGGCTCTAGGGGATAACATTCTTGATACCGTATTCGTTTATGTCACTAATTTTAGGCGGTTTGAATCCCACCGAAGCACGCTTTTCTTTTGCACGGCATTTTTGTTTAACTTTATTGCTTGGTGTTTCATTACATCCTATCTCTACATAAATATATTAATACAGGTAATTTCGAGAACCACTGGATAGATTTTGATGCAGTTTTCACCATTCTGTAAACGATTTCTCGAAGAAGGTTTCTGTAGAAAAAACATTCATTTATGACTGAGGAAAGACGAGCAGTAACGATTTCAGTGAATCGAGTAGAAGAAAAACCAGCCGTTCGTGCGTCTTTTAAGCTTACGCTGGGTAAACTGTTAAAAAGATCTACAGGGTCTTTCATATAAAATAAGAGCGTCAAGCGGCGGCTTTGTTAACCGCTGCTGCGGTCACCTTGGCCGAGCTTTTAGCGCGCCAAGGCCCCCTGTTTTAAGCGTGTGTACAATCATATATGATGCAGCGGCCTTGCTAGCGTGTGTACAATGCTTAAATCTTACTTTAGTTAGTTAGTTAGTTATTGTTGATGAAACCGAAACCCCTACTTGTGCTAATTTTGTGAGTGATTTATTCGGAGACCGTTCAAGATTCTCGCCAATGGCATCTAGCTCATCCTCTGTTAAAACTGTTCGTGTGCGGGCATGTTTTTTATTGAGCACCGAGCCAGTAGTGTCAAACTTATATGCAATTACGTGAATCTGTGCTAGGGAAGGTGGCACTTCATCAGGAAATTGTTGAACAAATGCATCACGTACCCGCCGAGCCGACTCGTACTTAAAATAAGTTTTACATAAAAAACTACGATGTTGCAATGATAACTGTCTCACCATGTTAGCACTTGCGGTTTAGACTGGCGA
This sequence comes from Meconema thalassinum, assembly GCA_946902985.2. Lineage (NCBI taxonomy): Eukaryota > Metazoa > Arthropoda > Insecta > Orthoptera > Tettigoniidae > Meconema > Meconema thalassinum. The sequence goes on along the minus strand of OX336394.1, from coordinate 242,287,638 downwards.
CTGGGCAACTGCACGCTTATTGCAAGGTCAAGTTTGGTAATGTCAATCTGTTATTTTTATACAGTCCATCGGAACTTGAAGAAAAACAAAACCAGCCATCGTATGTACTATGCGCGCGCTTTCAATACTATAGGGGTAGGGGTATATACACACAGTAGCCTACTATGAGTGTAAGAATTCTTCAGCATGAAAATTTCTACCAATCGTCCGTGAGATCATATCTCTATCTTTAATACATCGCCCACTATAAGTGTTTTTACGTTTTCATTTCTTCGAACAATCTCCATTCAGTGGAAATTTAAATTACTATCTTCGTAGCAAGTTTACGAGCTAGCCAGTATCAAACTGTCGAGTTAAGACTTCAGAGAAGAGTATAAAAGTGTTTGTAGTTTCGCTGTTTACCTCGGCTTTTCTGAATTGTGTCTGGGACCTGCCGTCCGTGCGCCTTTTAAGCTTACGCTGGGTAAACCGTTAAGATACCGGGCGAAGTCGGGGTGGGTTACTAGTTTAATGATAATACAGGCCTACAAGTTTCTATACGCGTTTTTATATTATAAATAATTTGTGTAGGGCTACCAAAGTTCTTGTTCACTGAAGGGAAGTGTTGTTTGAGTTAGGTAATTGGACATTGACGCGTCAGCCCCGTAGAAGTTCCACCATCATTCGTCTACTACGCTACGGCTATCAAATGACATTATCTTATATAAAATGCGTATATGTGTACGATATTGGTTTGGTAAAGGTTGATCCGTATTGGCTATTGGTAAATATTAATGTTATTTAATCCACCTTGTCAAGACTAAAATATGTAGTTTATAATCATTTAACCGAACATTTTTCCATATTCAATGATATCTTCTTCAGCGCTCAACAGTAATAAAATAAAAATGTATTTCCTTACAATAATTTGATTAAAATAAAAGTTCCAAATACATAAATAAAATATTCAAACATTAGAAGATGTTTCTAAACTGGAGTTCAACGTAACCTGATTCCATTTGAAAAAACGCCACCGCAAGCCACTAATCACAACTGAACATCAGTCCCCTTCAATGCAAGTAATTTGTTTGATGTTTTAGAAAGTCTGTAATCCTTTTATTAATCCCCGAGGCTTTCTGTTGTGCTGGGTTCGATGACCCCACGGAACTCTCTCTGTATTAGTTAGAGCTAGGAAGGATACATTCATTTCGAAGTACGAGTATTCTTGATATCTTCCCAGTGCTTCCTTGGATCTACAATGAGTTTCCCAGATTATCCAAAACATTCATTTCTCATTTTCCTCCATTTCTAAGGTTCTCTATGGCACAAAAAAAAGGCTTTCCTGCCTCTTGACATAACGTCAATTTATCTCCAAATTCCTCCATGACTTCCATTTAGAATCTACTATTATTTGTTTGGCCCTGCTCTTTCCATTATACAGTGTGTAACTAAATATGTGGGAAAGCTGAGGGGATTCGATAGAGGACCTGACAACAAGCAAAACATGTCATGTAAATCTATGGTGTATGTACGTTTGATGCCGTGTTACAAGCATTGCTTGTGGTGTGCATAACACGGACGGCGGCACGATGACACTTTCGGTGAGAGGGCACTTGTGTCCGAAAGTACAGTTCGGGTACACTTAGGCCAATTGCCTTCGATTCAGTGACTTCATGGAAGCTGGCTGTATTCCTTAGTTCCTAGGGTGTTAGCATGAGTTGATGATATGACGCCACAAATCACAGTTATAAATAGTGTACGCATAAGAAGAAATTCATTGATGAAAACAGTATAATATTGGCTAAATTGGAAGACGTACTAAGTATAGGGCCGCCGAGAGGGAGGAAAAAAGGGCGCAAATGCATAGGGGCCCGTAAGCACTGAGGGGCCGTTAGTTTCAGTTTATTATAGCTACTTTTGTATTATGTTAAATGTTGTCTATAACTTACAACCTGACCAAGGTTTTACAGAATAACGATATCGATTTGTCGCATCTCTACAGAAGATATCTCATGTTACCATATTTTAACAGTCAAATGAGGCAGCAATACACTTCAGAGGGGGGTGCGGTTTCGGTGGCGTAGTTGGTAGCATGCTGAGCTTCAATGCCCAAGATCGCGGGTTCAATCCCGGCCGAAGTCGTCGGATTTTTAAGAGAGTTAAAAATCCCTCAGTATGCCTTCCTTCGGAGAGGAAGTAAAGCCGGCGGTCCCATGTCATAGATTTATGGCATGTTAAAGAACCTTCCACTAATTACACCTGTGTGAAGCTAAATTATATAGGTTAAGAATGTAACCAACTCTCTTAGGTTCCTACGTTCGTTGCCAGGAGCCGACTGCGGTGGCGTCTAGTAGCTAAGCTCTGAACTAGTAGTCGTTGACGGTGGCGTTTAGCGGAAAAAGTAGGAACTATTTGAAAAATTCAAAGTCTGCAGTCCTTACTTGAATTAAAAAAACAGATAACACACACTAATACAGTCATCACAATTAACACCGGTTATCAGACATATTCTAGACATACCCAAAGTACACGAGGCTACATGACCGCGTTTCGCAGCCCCTAAACTGAGGAACCAGCCAACCACACTTCAGAGGCAAATATGTCAGTGCGAAAGTATTGGCAGAATGCTCCTATTTCTCATTACGCATTGGTAATTAAAGCGAAGACTTGCTGAATTGCTAAATATTTCCCTACGCATGTTAACTGTATTAAAAATCGCAAACTGATTTCATAAAATTAATACGTTTTCTATGAAATAGGATTTGTATCTTCTTTTTAAAATTATGACTGTGCATTAGAAGCTTTCCTCAAAACAACATTTTGTTTCCGGAATAGCTAGTAGTGAATGTTGGTTAGTTATTGAGATTTTAAGGGGAGGAACTACGAGGTCATCTACCCCTAAAGTGAATGTTAATAATTAAAGGTATTTCAAGAGGGGCCTGTGAAAGAAAAATGCACATGGGCCCCTAAATCCTCTCGGTGGCCCTGACTAAGTATTACGTATCATAATGATAGGTGTTTGCTTTGAGGGGTGGAACATGGAGGTTAAATACTTCGCCATAAATATTTCACTACGCTGGGCAAATTATGGTATGATTGGCACCAGTGGTTTCCTATTCGAAGGATCGTGACGTCAACTTTGTGTCATCGGAACGTTGAGATTCGGAACAGACTGATTGCATGGAAATGATCACGTCACTATTATTGTATGTGCGTAAGCAGAGGGCAGCCACTCTTTCTTAGAAGCAAGCAGATTAAGTAACGTAATACCATTAAAGTGTTGAGATCGATCAGAAATGCTGTGCACTACCACAGCCATCACAATGACACAAGTTATCAAGCAAATTCCACACACCCTCATACACGGGACTACATGTCGCAAAATCCTTGAAATAAATCAACAACAACACCAAGACATCATGTGAATTATTGAGAGTTGTTTCTAATGAGATTTCTGGCTGCGGTCGATATACCTATGTAATAATGTTTGGGATTGTAGACTATATGCACCACTTCGATTTCCAACCAAGGTAATCTCTACTTAGTATAAAACAAAGTCCCCAATTCATGGATGTTCCAGGTAATCTCGAGGACCACTGGATGGATATCGAAGCGGTTTTCACCATTCTGTAAAGGATATTTCGAGTAAGGTTTCTGTAAAAAATAATTTATTTATGACCAAAGGAAGCCGAGCAATACCGATTTCAGTGAAAAAGTTGAAATGAAATCTGACGCCCGTGCGCTTTTGAAGCTTACGCTGGGTAAACCGTTAAATATATCTATATAGGCCCTACTATGAGTGTAAGAATTGTTCAGCATGAATAGTTCTAAAAAAAAAAAAAAAAAAAAAAAAAAAAAAAAAAAAAAACGCGACAACATATCTCTATCTTCAATACATCGCCCACTATAAGTGTTTTTACGTTTTCATCTCTTCCAACAATCTCCATTCAATTACTAGCTTCGAGACAGTTTACGAGATAGCTGGCTGGCGAGCGAGCCTGTCACCCCAGACACTGTAGAGTCGTGTCGAGTTAAGACTTCAGAGAAGTGTGGATGTGTTTGGAATTTCCCTGGAAGTGCAACTTGACTTTTCTTTAGTCGCCTGTGAACTTTTCGTTCCGCAGAATACGCAGTCAAGTTTAGATTGGACGGAAGGGCATTTGTGATTCATGCACCTCGCCATTCTTAAATTACGTCTGACAAGAATTCGTTGCACATGCTATCTCCATGATAATATAATTAATATTCCAGCCAGTGATTTTAACCCATCATGCCGAGACGGTCAACGGATATAGGTCGTAGTTCATTGAAATACGCTTATCACGTAACAATGAAACTGAGCAACAAATAATTTCTCGATTGTCACAAGAGAAAGAAAGAATTCACAAAGACAAAGGGAGTCGTCCCCAAAGTTCGTTTGACATAGGGAAGAAATGATCATGGTTTGTGGCCGAGAATTCTGCTGTGAATTATGATTCCTCCAAAAATTATATAATTGATGCTTCAGTTTCCGGGTGAAGCAGAGGCGGGTTGCTAGTCACTGTATATAGGACACTCAGCTTTCTTGAAGTTATTTGTTTTCGTTCCTAGTGGCGTACCTCTGTCAGACAGTTGACAACTCCACTACCAGGATTTTCCAGTGTCATCTAAAAGAAGACTCGTAATTCTTAACTGGTATACTGTGCCCATTTAGCAAGAAATATGCCAATCACAGTATACCAGCGTAGCTCAATTCGGGATTTCGGGGCAGCGGTAAGTTCCCCCACTCTGTGACTCACATATTTTGGATTAATTAGAGGATACACTTGCAAAAATAACAACAAAATCAACTCCTATTTAAACACATTTAATTAATAAAATTAATGGCGCTACAAACATTTTTAACAAATTAATTACTGACCCAAATATCAACTGCTTGTTCCAAATGAACAAGGGATCACAAAATAAAATAAACAAATATTGTATTCAAAACCTGTGGTTTCCACATAAACCATCAATTCTTACTTAGTCTCAATTCCATAAAGCACTAACATTAAGTTTACATAATTCTGAGCTCTTTGGCTCCATGCATTTTCATTATTACGGTGTCATTCTTGTACACCTCAAACACTAGCTTTTATATTTCTTATTTCTCAAGAACAAATATATAATTATATTTAAAAATCTAGGTTAATTATCTAACTCAATATTTTTGGGCATGTCCACACATTCAGTTGTTATCATCTCTCTTTATTTCACAAACATATTAAGGTAATCAGAAAATCAATTGTGTACTCCAGAGCGTGAAGGTACTTGACACAGTCAAAAAACTATAGTTACTCCCGAACTCAGTTCAATCAACTCGTGGAATCCCACGTCCATACATTATTACAATAGGGATTGTTATTTATCTCTTATGTCTCAATAGACCATTATCATGTAAGAAACTACGATCTGAACCGGCAAACGAAATATCTATCTTTAAGGACCTCGGTTCAACGCCCGGGTCGTTTACAACTTTAAACACTCCTGGTGTATTCATTTCTCTTTTACAACAGCTTACGAGACGGTCTCTGTTCCCCTCGCTTTAAAAGAGCTAGTCTCTACTACAAGGGGTGCGATTTATGACATCTTAGGGTGGCGGAGCCATCCTGTCTGACCCAACATTAGTAGCTTATTTTCAAGGCTTTCAAAACAAACCTTTCCATTCTATCCAGTTCTGAGGAGACCGGGCTTTATTGTACCGTAACATTCAAACAACTATTCTTTGGTTCACAGACCATTTTCATATCCTTGGCATTTATTAATTATGAGAGGGTCCTCATTGATTGGGAAGATTAATACACATACGACGACGGAGAATTTCAGGGGCTTTTATCATAAGAAGATCCTGCATTCGAATCTCTTCAGGTGCCTCGGGAACTAATCCCGTACAGAGGACTTATCCAAAATGCGATTTAGAGTCGGCCGTGGCCCAATGACATACGCTCAATAATACCATATATTAGCTCCCTTTTTAAATACATACACAATGCCTCGTGATACTAATGTCACAAAATAGAGGACTTACACAATTATCAATTCACTGCAATCAACTACCCTCCATAAGTAATGTACCAAGTATTTAACCACTACGCTTTCCTAGCGTGACACGTTAATATTATATTTGCGCTCATTATGCGCTATGCATTATTTTAAGCCGAAAATGTCTTCCCAAGAACTGGTAAATCTCTTTAGTAACAATTCATATTATTTTAATTCACATATTAATCTTTCTGTGGTCGATAAATCGCTCCCAGTTTTAAAATATTCCAATGAACCTCATTTCTTACACATACGTTAAGGCTTAACGTTCTTATGTTCATATCAATTTATTTGATTTTTATTTCACATTTCCATATTTAATTATTATTATTATCTTTATTCTTTATACAAGCTCAAAAGCTATTTCTTTCATATCTCAACTTTACTTTATTTCAAGGTCTTTCGTGATAATTAAATGATATTTCGCTTGCTCTTATGACATTTGTTAAATACATGAACCCTTTATTCACATATTTCCTCTACGGGAATTATTCTTTACATAATTATTCATAATTTCTCTATTTATTTATTATTGTTCAGACCGTGTTCTTGATTATTCAGTATTTATTTCTTTAAAACACATCCCTTTCACTCAAAAACTCCGGTGGATCTGTACACAATCAATTTCCGACACCAAAATGAAAAGGAATTTTGTACTCACATATTTTCAGATCATCCCATGATCTTAAATCTGGTGTGGTGTTTCATTTTTGGGCCCACTTCGAACTTTTTACACCATATTGAAGGTATTCATCTTACGTAAAAACACTTTTTGACCTATATCTAGAACACTTAATATTGACGACATTTTTATATACTGGTGTGTCCCTTTTGAACACATAATAACACTAAAAATATTATCTAACACACAATCTTGATTATTTTACACTTCACAATTACTCGATCACTAGGCCGTACTTCTGAGCCTATCACACGTGATCTTCTTGAGTTCCCGTTTCCAAGGGTGAGATTTATCTGATGTCGGCTTCCTACTCTGAAGAATGCGAAAGTCCTGAAACGTCTACGGTTCCCTGGAGTTCAATTCTGCTATTCCTATCCTGGATAACTGGCTATTTATCTAGCTTGAACGGCTTGTCTGTAGATCTGTCTATCGATCCTAACGAAAGTCTATATGGATCGAGGTCTCCTCTAAGACCTATAGATTTAGTTTCTAGCAGCTAGCACTTCTCGATTCTAGTACTATTAGAATTGTTCGCCTGCTTTCTGGAGCTAATGTTTATAGTCTCCTATTCTATTTATTTGAACTGTTTTAACACTCCTACGTTCGAACCTTATTCTGTTCTTCCTTTTTAGGTTGTTTCAATTTAAATAACAGTTTATCTGTCTGGTACGATACTTCCGTACGTTATGATCTGTTCGTTCGAACATTTAACGACCTATCGCCTTTAAGTCCGACGTTCGCAGCCTGCTCTGACTATATCTTGCGAATTTTCACTTTAACTTGTATACAGTCGGGCCTAAATCCTATAATTAGGATTTTCCTAATAATTTCACTACGGCGATACTTTAAAATTTCGTCTTGAATGCTCCTTTTGGAGGCAAGCAAGTCGTTACTACTGTGACGCCTGTGGCTATTGGATCTTACTTCGGCGGTGTAAAACAGCGTTTCTCCCCTCAAGGAGTACTGGTAGCTGTTATCGATGTAACGCAGAGTTACGTCCCCTCACGGACTGTCGGAATGATTACTTCTACGTCGTGGAGCAGCACTTCCCCTCACGGAATGCTCGTAAGACTGTATGCGATGTGACACAATGACGTGCCCTCTGGCTGTCTGAATACTGCATGATTGGCTTGGAAACGCCCGAAGCTTTATACTGTTTTACTACAAAAAAATAAGACTCAAGCCTTTCCTGTGGTCAACTTCTAAAATAATGGTGCCACAAATATAAAAATTATACCTTCCGAAAGCTCGTCTTCTCAATGTCAAATGATCTTATTGCACCTAAGAATCGATCGTGCAATTTGGAGATATTAATTAATTTCTCGTCCTCAATTGTGTGGGAGTTGCATTCTTTTTGTTCTCTCCCCTCCACAGAGGCTTAGGTAATTCACCGATGACGTCGTCTTACGTCGGCAGTTTATTTCTGCACAATTATTACATGGTTTCTCTATACTGAAAAATCTCTCATTCCAAATGATTCACTGTACTGTGCTTGTTTACTCATTATTATGCTCGTAAACGTGTTAATTTTAATTATTCCTCTTCTGGTGCATATGCGACGTTGTCAATTTCCAGCCACGTCAGCTTGAATTCCGATTCAGGCTTCTCTTTCTATCACGGTGGAAGATTCCACTCAGTTATTAATACTCGTGACCAGCCCTCTCTGGCATGTCGAGTGGGGTGATCTCATCTAAGGAGCATCTGTCCCTAGTCGCTTGCACAATGTTAAGCTATATTCCTGGCTTAAAATCTCTCTCCGTTCCTTTAAGAAACTATACTTTTCTTTCATTTCTTCCTTAAGGACATTGGTTCGACCGTCATGGACCCTATGGCCCATGGGTTCAATACGAATATCTTCAGTATTTCTGAAATTAAATTAAGTTGTGAATTTCTGAGGTTTCCCGAAATACTAATATGATATTTGAATTGCAGCCAACGGCCATAGCAGGGCATTTCAAATGTCAAACCCGTTGGCTCCCCAACAAGTTCAATTTCAAGTAGTTCCAACTTTGGCTACCAGACGCCACAGTCACTAACACCCAGCGGCGAGCGTTGGAACCTACAAATTTTGGGTACACACTACCAAATGTAGTGGTATGTTCTTTTAAATGCCATAAATATATGGAATCTGTGGCCCGCCGGCTTTACTTCCCCTCCGAAGGAAGGCATACTGAAGGATTTTAACGCTCTTAAAAATCCGATGACTTAGGCCGGGTTTGAACCCGCATTCTTGGGCATAGCTGTTCAGCATGCTACCGACTACGCCACCGAAGCCATTAATACTAATATGATCTCACCCCTTCGTGTGTACATGGTGATGATTCGATTACATGACAGTTCCCCACACTGACACTTCCACACACTGCCCAAAATACTGACAATTCCCCACAGCCCATGGACGTGGCTACCTGTTTAATGACTCAGGAATAATCTCGACTGACAGTTCCACACACATCCCTAAGCCTATAGGCTTCAGCGATCATCGTTACAGCCGCACCAGTGACAGTGCACCTTACTCCTTTGGAGTGAAGAAAAGCGCTCGGTCTATGTACTTCATTACTAACACGGTCTCGAAAATATCATTGTGATGTAGTGTAATTTCCATCAAAATAAAATAAATGCAGAGTCTGATTTCCAATACACTTTATCCAAGCGGCTTCGGTGGCGTAGTAGGTAGCATGCTGAGCTTCTATGCCCAAGATAGCGGGTTCAAACCCGGCCGAAGCCGTCGGATTTTTTAAGAGCGTTAAAATCCCCCAGTATGCCTTCCTTCGGAGGGGAAGTAAAGCCGGCGGTCCCATGTCATAGATTTATGGCATGTTAAAGAACCATCCACTAATTACACCTGTGTGAAGCGAAATTGGATAGGTTAAGAATGTAAACAACGCTCTTAGGTTTCTACGTTCGTTGCGTCTAGTAGCTAAGTTCTGAACTTGGCCGAGTAGTCGTTGACGGTGGTGCTTGTCAGCAAAAGTAGGAACTATTTGAAAAATTCTAAGTTGCAGTCTGTAGGCCTACTTAAATTAAAAAAAAAAAAACAGATAACACACACTAATACAGTCATCACAATTAACGCCGGTTATCAGATAGATTCTACACACACCCAAAGTACACAGGGCTACATGGCCGCGTTGTCGCAGCCCCTAAACTTAAGAACCAACCAACACTTGATCCAGGCTGTGGACTGGCTACATAATAACAAAACCGGTCATTTTGGTGCTGTTATCATTTTGGCGTGTTTAAAATCAGCTTTCTAAGCTTCGTCAGTTGTTTTGTATTTTTTTTTGTTTAACAATAATATTAACCTACTCCATTTTCTGTGAATAGGCAACTGCCTTCAGAAAACTTCTTTTTTGTGTGTGTGTGTTCATTTTCGAACTTTTCCTGAATGTTCTCAATCCGTCCGTCCAGTTTGACATACTATTTCCGTCTTCTTTTTTTTCCTTCCATGTTGAGCTCGGCCTTTACACATGCGCAGTTTGTCTTCTCAGCTTGCCACGGTGGGTGAGTGGTTATAGTGTCGGACTACCAACCCCAAGATTGCAGGTTCGCCCCTGGCCATGGTAAGTGATTTTTGAAGGCGACAAAAATCACGATACTCATGTCATACGTTGTTGGCATGTTAAAGAACCCATTTGAATTCAGTAGGCCGTGTTCAATGGTAAAATTAATCTCGGGATTTTCCGCCAACACAAAGTTCCTCCATTCTCTACTTGAAAGTGCTGTAGTGTCAAGGAGTTTAGATATCTAACCTCCTTGACTTTCATAGCGTTCAAAGGAACGACGAAATTCGACATGCAAGCTACCCTCTGGGTGTCAATTAACAAAGATTGCACCAGGTACCCGAGGCCATACGATATTATTATTATTTTCTCAGCTTCCGTCTTCAACACTTTGACAACCTCTTTTAATTTGGGGTGAGGTCTCCCGACGAGATTGTTGAGTCGGTTGTTCCAGCCCTCAACAGCATTCGTTGTCCTGTGTCGTGCTTGGTGGCAGTTCCACATCTCGATTGGAATGTCTTGGTTATCTAGCCAGTTTTCAAAGAAGTAGCCTAGTCAAAAAACTGGCTAAGTTTGGGACTTTCCGGAGCTTGAGAGTGTATTTCCACCCATCCATCGAGCACATCTTCAGGCCTTAAAAACGCAAGTGCTGCGCACATACGGACATGAAGGCTGATTTCGTTATTCTCTCGGTACTCCACCGACAATCCGAGATCCTGTACTTTTCTCCATAAGCATTTTGTCATGTGAAAATGACAGCCATGTATTTTTGTTGTTGGAAATACGTCTTTCAGAGAATAAATTACAGCAGCTTCAAAATCCACATTTATGTCCTCAACTTGAACGTTTTCTTAGTAGCCTTGGTGGTGGGGGGAAGATGTGTGTGGAAATGTCAGTCGAGATTATTTCTGAGTCATTAAACAGGTAGCCACGTCCAAGAGCTGTGGGGAAGTGTCAGTATTTTTTGCAGTGTGTGGAAGTGTCAGTGTGGGGAACTGTCCGGACACCGATGATTCGTGTCAGGAATTGTATACTAATACGACGGCTGTTTAGTTTTCCAATCTCCGATCATGAATCTAAGTAAACAAGAGGTAATAAGCGGGAGCCAAGTCAGTGAGTCGTACAATTGCGCCACGTCCCGTCCACAACCTGTGTCATTGTTGACTCCCATGCGCCAATCATAGCCGAGCTACGGGCAATTGAACATGGCTGCTACCATCGATACTCTACTCCCTCCAAGTGTGAGATGCGGAGTGTGATACATTTTCTGCAAGCAGAGTAATTCAAAGCAAACTAAGAAAAATGCTCTCGTCTAACGTAGCTTTGAGCCATGACCATGCACGACCGCACTGTGCCAACGTGACGAAATACCTTCTCTAAGAATTCAATTGGGAAGTTTTCGACCAACTGCCGTTTCGTCCAAACCTAGCACCGAGTGATTTTCACCTTTTTCGAGAATATTGAAGGTATGGTTGGGCGGCAACGCCTCGCGAAGAACTTCAGGAGACTATTCAGACGTTAACACCTCACTGGCGGCAGAATTCATTGCAGAGGGTATTGGAAAGTTGGTGTCACGATACAACAAATGTTTCAATCGTTTTGGCGATTATGTTGAAAAATAAGTACAATACAAATAGACTTTTAGTAATAAAATCATTTTGTTATGTCAATCTGTCATTTTTATATAGCCCATCGGAGGTTGAAAAAATCAGCCCTCGTACATTCTTGCGATGTTTTATTGGAATCCACTCAACGCGGTATTTACGCGTTTCATAACGAAACAACTCATATTGTGAACCCTTTATCCACAGGCTATATAAAGGATTCTAATAATTATTCATCATCTTTTGATACATTTATACAGACAACAGATATGAGAGCCAGACGGTGTTGGGAAAATATTGAGAAATCAGTGGCCGAGAGGACACAATGGTTTAAGCTCCTGTGGTATTTTAGGAGGATGCGTTTATATTCTTGAGACACAGGACAGGTGCAACTTTTAGCGCGAATGTTGGCGTGGGCACGCACAATATGGCCTGTTACTAGGAAGGTTGGCGCCAAGATGAAAATCGAATGCTACAAGGTAATTGGTCTATCATCATGTGAACCACTCCCTACGGCAGAAATGTATGTAAAAACGCGCAAAGACATACAACAGTCTGGGCCAATAATATCAAGACGCCTTGTCTTAGCGGGAACTCGGCTTGGGAACGCGCACTGGTAAATTAACGCGGGAGTTATCTACAGATTAATTCCACGATCGATTCAAGCCGGCTACAGCATAATCGTAACCCCCACACTGCTACGAACTCAATGATACCGATCGCATGCTAGTCTGATAGTTATTATGGAATATTTTTTAATATATCCCCTTCCACACCTACCCTAGTCAGTGTCATTTATAAGGATCCAAGATGCTTCAAGGATCATTACTTATTTCTGTGCGTCTGAGGACGTAACTCAGATCACTCATTTTATACGTCTGTGGACGTAAGGTTCATACTCTGCATATTTTCATGTTTGTGAACATGGAACAGTGTCGTCAAATTATAAGTGTAACTTCAGTGATTTATTTATAGTCCCAGCACTATCAGTAGGACCAGTTCATCGAAGAAATTCACCAAATAGACTGTCAAGGAATATAGTACTTGATAGGTGAATATAGTAGGAATTATATCGTGTGTGTATCTGACAAAACTTTATTTAATTCAGCACGTGATGGCGTCTAAGAACGAGAATGGATCTGGGAACCAGCAGGACATTTGCCTGAAGATGTCAATGACCAGATAAACATCTCAAAGGAGATGGCTGCAGACGTATTCCTGGCGCTGTTTAAAGGATTGAGTACCAAATAAATTTATTTATTTATTAAATCAGCTACGGTGTTATGGGATACTTTTTTTGTAAATATTTGTTTGCTTGCTTGGTAATGTAGATTATTAGTTTTTGTTTTACTGACACATTAAATATGGGACTAGCCGAGCGTTGCGTAATTTATATATTTTGTGATTGTATTTGGTTTAACTTTACGCGGGGACGCGCAGCCGATGCTCGCTTTCGCTTGCGTAAATCGCGGTCAAGCATTATTATTCGGAGGTATGCCTTACAACAAAAATGGAACTGAATTAATTTTGAGATTAAAAATAGAATTTGGAGGGTAAAAGATTATTTGTGAGTAGAATTTTATGACGGATCAGGACTATTTTGATAGTTGCTTTCCAGCAGATTTGAACGGGATGGCACTTTGCACCCGAGTTTTTGTTGTGTATTTTTGTTAATGTGTCAATGGACGCAGTATTGTTGATCTGTTTTGAGCCGACCCAGTGTGTGTGTTTGAGAGTCAGTCCAAGCTATGGGTGCGTAATGTGATTTTTTATGATGTGCTAGCGAGAATATATCATGGTGATTATTCTGACTTGCTCCACGTCAACCCAGTTCATGTCTTCGCGAGGCTGGACTTGTGGTATATATTTGTGTTTCTCGTCATCCAAGGGGATGGGCGAGATCTGTTGACGTTTCCAGTGGGAAACCTGCACATAGCTTGCCAGACTGAGAGAGGTATTTGAAGGGCAGCGTGACTCATACAAGTAGGGAGGCGCTCAATCAGATAACGTGTCTTGTCATTAATAACAGGCTTACTTCCTGTACTGCAATTTAAGATGTTGTTTAAATTCACAAAACCTGATCGGTTATAATGAGTATTGTTGATTAAATGGGAGCTGTCCATAATTGTAAGGTAGCCACCGAAATTCATGTTTGTCTGGCGTTTCATATAAATGTAAACATGTTTTTTTCAGCCGTTAGGCTTGTATTTTGTTGTTGTTGGTTCAATTTTTGGTGTGTTTATTTTTACGCGTTCATGACCCGTGTCAAGTTAGGGTGCGCGGAGCTATGTTCCCAAGTTATGATGAGAGCGGTTTTTGGCCTAGTTCTGGCATGCTCTTTTGTGTTCATTTTGTGCTCCTGCACCAGCTAGGATCTCAGGGAGATTTTTCATTCTGTTAATATTATTAGATCTTGCATGTGTCAGTATTAATTACGGTGTATTAATTAAGGGTGGGTCCCATAGCCGTAGTGTGATTTAAAAGATGCACTCCGTAAGCAACATGACTGTTTCAATTGTAAACGGACTCGCATCAGTACTCAGTTTCTTATTAACGAGCAGTACTGTGCCCAAATCTAGGAATGTGTATTCCAAGTTTCAGACACCTAGATATCAAGGGAAAGGCTGTAGCCGCTTTTGAAAGTTCAGATATTTGAATATCGCGCTACATTGCTTCGAGAAGCATTTAGAAGAATTTTACCGATAGTTGGATGGCAAGTGACGTAGCGAGTAATAGCAGAGGTGGAGGCTATTTATTGATTAAATAGTTAACTATGGAGTAGAGTCTTGAGACTGGGATCAGATTACTGGCACGGCCAAATGAAAGAGAACGCAATTAGTATCAAGTAAATCGGACCAGGGATTCAAGAGATATGAGGATTTCCAGATATCAGGTGATGACGCGTGACCCTGACCGTTTTGAATAAAAGCCAGCTGGAGCAGGCATGGTTAGCTCATTCTAACACAAGCACTTGGCAAGCAAGTTGCGTCTACGCTGAGCCAAGGCACATGGTTGCCGTATCTACGCAGAAGTTCTTTTCAAGTCGTGATAGTCACGAGAAGTGCTGCGCAAACGAGTTGAAACTTAGTAAGTTTCTGGTGAGGAGAATCACTGAGGTGATTGTTTTTCTACAGACATTGGTGGAAATATTTATATTTCCAAAAGGACATATGCTAGACTTTGTCTAGAAAATAGTATTTTGTCACAGTCCAGTAGTAACTTAATACTTGGATGTTTAAATCCATTTCAAGTCAGTTTTCATTATTTGTAACTAGTTGACCACTTCGATCTGTCAGTACACTGAAGACTAGTCTATAACGGTGGCGTTCATTAGTCTACGCAAGGGAAACTGCAGGTTGCTTAGCGCATGGCAGATGGTGATATTAACAAACCATGCCCAGGGAACGATCTTCAGAACAGCCGTTAATTGCTTAGACTGTCAATGTTTTTCTTGTACTGATAAGATTACAGTGAGTTATGTTACAACTGACATATCTAAGAAGAGATCACTTAGATCTGACCCTATTTAAACAAACTGTTATGGCTTTGATAGAAGCCCATATTAAAATGGAACAACAGTCAATTCAAACGTCGAAAGATACTACCACTATGTCTGACTAGACGAATTGTGGGTCTACAATGGCGGCCGATACAAGGATTATACGTGCTTATCCGATAGGGCATGTCTATGGATAAATCTGGTACAGACCAGGTTTACTACGCTTCAAGACCATCAAGAAATGTAAGCCACATTTGAATTATATTATGCCTAGCTAATTGGAACAAACTATTTTTCTGCAGATGACCAACACATTTTTTTCGTCGTATTTAAAGCTTGCAATGATTTACGCAAGACTTATTTGAGTTATTCTGAGCATTTTCAGCACTCAGAACAGTTTAGGATCGATGACCGAGCATTTCGAAGATTTATTTGAATTTTTCATATTTTAAGGAAACCACGGAAAACCCCGATGTAACTGTAAAAGTTAAATTTATTTTTGTTGAGGAATGGATATTTTTTCCATATTCGAAGGTTCGAACATGTGGATTCTCACATAATGAGATGATAATTAAACATATTTGAAATAATATAAATAATAATAATAATAATAATAATCCACTAATAATAATAATAATAATTTTTATAATTTTTCTAAATAATTCTTGGATATTATATTTTATAATAATCATATGTATTGAGAAAGAGCCTATGAAGTAGTTTAATCATTTCTAGTTTGGAACAGGAGATTTTACGAAGGAGAGTGGTTAGCGCAAGCCCGCATTCAACCAACATGTCAGTTCTGGTTGAACAGTTGATATTTGCAATGAGCAAAGTATATTTCAGATAACACGGAGAGGCATGAAACGGGAAGCAAATGATATTTGTATCAAATAGGATATTTTTGTATTTATATAAAATCATGACGTAAATACACTCGAAAGTGAAATGAAGATTTTCATAAGTATGGTAAATTCACGGGTTGAACTGAATGGTAAAATAAAATAAACTTGTAAGTTTATTAATCTTCCAGTGTTGATAACAAGCAGAGGCTTGATTTATTGTATAAATTTTGGGAAGATAATTTATGTGTGTGGAGTAGTTGAAATGCCATTCCCAGGTGCGCATGTTAAGTCGCAGGAATGAAGGTTTTTTCGAGCATCAATCAAATAGCAGGTTCGATGGCTCAGGTTTATAGTAGGAGTATTGGAGACACACATTTCGTCGTATGAATGACCCGAAGGTTATTTCTTTGAAACCATCAGTTCTGATTTCAACCTTGTTTACGAATTCCATTTAGACTTTGATTTTGCTAGAACCCGGATTTGTCATGATAGTAGTTTATTCTTCTTCAGAGGAAGACCTTTGCCGTTGTTGTTGTAATATTGTGTTCTTACACAAATAATAGAATGGGCCACTGCCAATTTAAAATAATTCTTTAACCACGAATAATTTGAAGGATATTTTCAAATCCTAGTGCCATGAACTAAATGAATTCATTATAAAACTACAATTCTAATTTCCGCATTCTTTCGAAGAATTGCAAGTTGTAAAAGTTACTAGAAATGGCCATAAATATAAATATTTTTATAATAATGATTCCAAGTGGAAAATCTAATTGTTGAATGGTTCAACCATTTATTGATCAAGTTGATGATTCAGAAATCATGTATTTTGTTTGGAACTTGAAGTTCATAATCGAGTCACTTCTCGAATGTTTAATGTCAGAAGAACAATTAATTGTTGTTGTGCTTCGCACAGTGCTTCGATGCTATGCTCAATGGTCAAATACTTTTCAGATGTTATTAATATGTATAAATGATTTGTGTTGCTTCGACGATGATAATAATATTTTTCGACGATATATTTTTGAAAACTGGAAAACAAGTGAAAGTTTAAGAAATTCTATAAACATTTATTCTACGAGTGTTAATATCATGTAAATAGTCAAACAGTGATCTACGTTATTTCCAGTATGGACAATTAATTTTGAACTGGAATTAAATATTAATAATTTTGGAACACAGTCCACAGGACTATTAATCGGACTTGTGTTTCCAAAAAGATTGTCAGATGTGTTTGGAAAATTTCTGTATATTGTGTGTAAATAAGAGTGTGGATCGCCACACGTGGATGATGCTGCTTTGAGCATTTTTGCAGTCAGATTTTAACTTTAAAATAAACTGAGATAATTTTACCAGATGTGTTTCTCCCAATTAAATCTCCTTCTATCCTTATTGTTGCATTGAGCCAAAAATCAGCAAAGCATTTTTTTAATTTGATGTCGTTTTTGCGATTTGCTTTAACCCATCTGGCGCTCCGGGATATTTTGACTCTCGTGCTGACTGATTATTGGTAAAATGCATATGTGGTCGTGCGGACTCCGGTCTAAACGGGCACAGTACACCACACGTTATATAACTTCTTGACCAGAAAATAATGGACTTGTATCTAAATGTTGACGAGTGAGTTCCTACCGCTCAGTGTTATTATTATTATTTAATAAGGGGGTGAAAGTCAGGGAGGATTTGTTTTTATTTATTATTATTATTATGCACATACCTTTCAGTCATTAAATTTCTATTATTCTACTTGTTATTCATTTTATTTCTAGTATAGCCTCTGTCATGAACCTTTCTATTCATTAGAGCATGTTGTTTTAAGCGAACTTTGCTGTGTAACGCAGTCAGGACTGAACACGACCCCGTAGACGACTCTCGACAAAACCATGCTTTATTGAAGGGTGCAATAGTAAGCATTTATTTCCATCAGTATACCAACAGTACTGTATAGCCTACGTACAGTACGCAAGTTCGAACGTAAAATACATTTTCCTAATACAGGTTTTAAAGGTCAGTGTCATCACTTAAACATCATTCAATACGGTGATTTGGAAGTTTTGTCTGTTGACTGGAATGTTTTTCATTTTATTTTCAATGTTCTCAGAGGTTCTGTCTCCTGGGTGCACGCCGATGGATGGTATAGTCTATGCACGATGTATTTACTCTACTGCACGAAACACGAGCCAGGCTATCCTCGTACTCAAAACACACATTTATTGTAATTCGGGGTAAGACATTTTTCATAGCCACAAGAAATAACTAGAATCCCTGGAATTCCACAACGGATCTAAGAATTAGGCGGTATGGAAAGTATGAAGGACTAATGACGGCTGCTTCGCCGTCGGAGTAGGAGTAGAATCAACGCACATGACAACAGTGGTCTAGCAATACGACGCTAGCGACTACTTCAGTCCCATAACGTTTATTTAAACGAATTTGATCGATTAATGTTTATTTTAATTAATGCGAAATACTGAAAAATTAGCTAAAGCGTAACTTACGAGACAAAATAGCGTTGGGATTTGAAGAGAACAAGGGTTGATCAAGGAATGTCGAACAGGAAAAACTGGAGACGAACCGGGCATCAGAATATCCCAAAAGTTGTGAATCCATGGGATGATAAAGTAGCCTCCATTGCGAACTTAGAACTTTTTCTTTCAAAGTTCTGCCTTACAGGTTGGTCTAAACCTCTCAAGAGGTTTTTCTGAACCGGACTATGAAGTATTTACGGCAGGATGGCCAGTTTTCTAAGATAAAGATAATTTTTCATTTAGATGTGTACGTAGATTTTGTCTCTTGGTATGATATTTTTGAAAGATTGCTATGACGTATTGCTGAGGACCTACTACCACCTCTAGCTTGCATCCACTGCACACCCACTAGAACCGACCTTGGTCGTTATTCTTGGTGTCAATTCGAGCTTTGGTTCAGGAGACTCTCCTTGTTGCTGACCACCTCGTGTTGTAGCGGCTAGCATTCTTGGCTGTTGCCCCGGAGGTCCAGGTTCGATTCCCGACTCTGGTCTGAGGGTTTGAACGGGGTACACTCAGTCTCTCAAGGCAAAACTGATTGTGAGTAGAGGTTGTAATGGTTTTATTATTTGTGAGAGAGAATCCTCACTGTTTGGGGTGCAAAATGAAATAATATGAATAATTTAAACAAAATGTAATAATTTGATTAGTACTAATACGTTGATCTTTCCGGGAGGGCGCCATTTCCAACCTAATGGCTTGAGAACAAAAATTATTTTTATTAGGTAGAGCACAGAGAACTCTCACTCTCGAACCACAGGATGACGTAGTCTTCAGCCAGGATTCATTTGTGAATTGGCAAGATTCCTTATATTGTATTAATAAATTCATATACAAATATCCATACAAAAAAAATCATATTACGAATTAAATGGTAAATATGGAGATATCACAAGGCGGGTTCGATTCCCACCTCAGCCATCCTAGAAGTGTTTTTCCGTGGTTTCCCTAACCTAAGGTCACGACCCCCTCAATCCCAATCAACGACTCAAATACAAATATACACACTAATA
Organism: Meconema thalassinum; assembly: GCA_946902985.2. Lineage (NCBI taxonomy): Eukaryota > Metazoa > Arthropoda > Insecta > Orthoptera > Tettigoniidae > Meconema > Meconema thalassinum. Next base: position 242,267,922 of record OX336394.1, on the reverse strand, counting down.
CAGTCACCACAATAACACAAATTACACACATCCCCAAGTACACGGGACTAAATGACCACGATGTCCAAGCCCCTAAATGAAAAGCAACAACAGTAGCAACGCAATCTCCTTGTAATATGAAATGTTTAAATAGAGTAAACAGCATCTAATTTGAGATAATCTTTTTATGTACGGAAAATAAGTTAGTAAAGTGATTCATTGTCAAACTGTCATCTATTCCTAGTTACAGTGTTGGCTTTACGCAATTTGCTTATGACGCTAGGGCGACCAGTATTGCACCAATCCAACTATCATGAACCCGACCTCTTCATAGTTTTGGTCTACATATTGGAAAACAGTTCACCCGTGTTATCAGCTATTGAACTACACGCTGCCCTAAACTGCTCGCAAGATGCTATCGGCTCCTCATAGCAAGAAAAATAAAGCTTATAACTTAAGATAAGAGGAGATCAACGTTATCTACAAAATGAGTGAAGAGAAGGGATTGCTTCATCGTTCCGTATAAAAGGAGTAATAATTGTATTACTTGCTTTCTTTTATACCTGCCAACCACCTCGTCGTGTAGTGACTAGCATTCTTGGCTGTCACCTCAGAAGGGGCAGATCGTAGTTCCACCCCTTAAAACAACAATAACTGTCACCTCAGAGGTCTGGGTTCGATTCCCACTACAGCCAACCTTGAAATGGTTGTCTTAGGTTTCGCACTTTTACTCCAGGCAAATGACAGGATGCTTCTTAACTTATGGCCACGACCGTCCCCTATCCAACTCTAACCTCGATTACGAATGCGTACAATACAGTAGCCTACACACCACAATAACACAGGTATCAGTAAATTCTACCTACTTACAGATCCTGGCGATTAGCTGTACACTTGACCTTGAGAGCTCAGCGGTAGGAGAAGGGCGTGAAGTACTTGGGTATACACTGAGTGACCAAAGGTCATAGAAAGGCACGGTAACGAGTTGCTCCTCCGTGAGGCCTCAAATCGGCAGCAATACGATGAGGCATCGACTTGACATGAATAATGGGATCCTGACTCCCAACATTCAACTGGGCGGTGATCTGACTCACAGTAGCCCTTCGATCATCCCGTATGGTTCTGTGGTCGTCCCGTGCGGCGGTTTGCACGGATAGTTACATTATCTCTGCGATATTGAAGATCCTCCATCGACACTGTTGACCTCAGAAACCCGAATTCAAGTAATCTCCGAAATGCTATGACCAATACGCCGTGCGTCGATGATCATCCCACGTACAAAGTCGGTTAACTCGCGACGTGTTGCCATATTCACTACACTCGTGTCTATGACAGACTGCTCTGCTCCGCCACAGCTAGCCGGAACACTCAGGAGTCAAACACGGCACATTTTCTGATGGGACTACCCTTCCTGTGACTTTTTGTCACTCAGTGTATATATATATATATAAAATTGTACAGGGTTTTCACTCGCGCGGCGCGTGGAGGGTCGGACGAGCACAAGGCAACTCACTGAGCTTGGGGTCGAGAGATCGACCGTACGAATCGCATTTAAATAACAAGCACGCAATAAATCAAAGTAAAATAATTTCTCCACTTGTCACAGAAGATGTTGAGAATGTCCTCCACCTGCATCTACACATTTCTGGCATCTTCTAAGGAAATTTTCTTTCACACGCATAGTTCATCTACCGACATAGCCTCATCTGTCTCGTGATATTTAGTTTGAGTTCATCTAGAGTGTGAGGGTTTGTTGCATAAACCATATTTTTCAATCTTCCCCATAGCTACAAATTGAAGCAATAGGCTTTAACACTTAGCAATAACACGTTATAACATTTTGAAACACAATAACAATTAAACAATAACCACGGACACATGTTATAAACTTATAACACTTATAACTTAAAATAGGCTATAAAATAAATAACTTGACTCGTCAAATACTGAGGCGCAACTGTCTCAGCTCCGTGTTACCATGTGCTCGTCTGACCTTCGGCTCGACTTTCTACCTGCGCGCTGCGCTGGCCATGCGGTCGGCCCCACTTTGTGTGAAAGACCCTGTATACAGTATATGCTTATACGGTCAACGGCCTGGCCATGTTGAAACACCAGATCCCATGAGAACTCCGCAGTTAAGCAGCATTGGGCGTGGTTCAACCTTGGATGGAATGCCGGTTCAGTGAGACTGCGCGCTGTTGGCGGGGAAAGGAGGAGCGGAAAGGCCCTGGCCACCCTACCGCACGTAAACTCCGGTTGAGGATAGCCTCTTCGAAGGCACAGACCTGCCTTCGGGCAGAATACCAATAATAATAATAATAATAATAATAATAATAATAATAATAATGCGTATATGATAATGTCAGATAACCTGTGCTATTATGGTGTATGTAGTAGTCTGATTACCCAATATCTGCAGGTCAAATGGCTGGGCAGCGGTCGCTTGGTAGGCCTAGGCCCTTCATGGTTATTATTATATAATAGTGTGATTACTTGTAATTGAGACTAGGGTTGGGAAGGAGACGGCTGTGGCCTTAAGTTAGTCATCATCCCGGTATTTGTCTGAAGTAAAGTAGGAAACCAAGGAAAATCACTTCTAGAGTGCCTGAGGTGGGGATCGAACTCACCTCTTCTCACTTCTTTCTCACGAGGCTGAGTGTACCTCATTCCACAATTAAATTTCATGACAGAGCTGGGAAACAAACACAGGCACTGTGTACCGTAGTCTCAATACGACAGCAGGCATTAATCAGTGAGTCAGAGAATGAAGATGTCTCGTGACCAGCTGATCCATCCCTAGTTACTCAGGAAGTGAGTGACCTAGTCTTACGCAGGTCAGAGTCAAGGCTCTCCAGATAGGCATATCAGTCTACATCTCTCTGTCCCGTGGAGCAGGTCAGCGACACTTTTTTTTTTATCAGTACAAGTGTTTTAGCGAATAGATAGCGGCTTCGGTGGCGTAGTTGGTAGCATGCTGAACTGGTGTGCCCAAGATAGCGGGTTCAAACCCGGCCGAAGTCGTCGGATTTTTTAAGAGCGTTAAAATCTTTCAGTATACCTTCCGTCGGAGGGGAAGTAAAGCCGGCGGTCCCATGTCATAGATTTATGGCATGTAAAAGATCCTCCCACAGACTAAACTTGTGAGAAGCTAAATTTCTAGGTTAGATTTCGTTGGAATGCTCTATCAAAAGTGAAGGCAAGGTTTATTAAAAGAGCACTCTGTGTTGGAATAAACACAAAGTCGAGACTGGTATATGAAATGGCCAAAGAGACTTTCTATATCGATGACATAAAGGCAAGGTTCTTACTACCATCCACTCAAAATAGTGCCAAGGTACTTGAAGAGAGAAGACAAAAAAAGGGAGGATATTTGGCTTGAATGTTATTGTACAGACGCCATATGGGACCGACACTGGACGGAGGAAAATCAAGAATTAAGGCGTCATCACAAGTTTAGCAGTTCATGGATATCACCACAAACTACTTGCGACGACACATTTCCATGAAGTAGGAAATGAGTGTGTGTGTGTACTTTGTGTGGTTATTTATTTATTTATTTATTTATCACATCAACCGATGGAAAAATAGGACAAAATCAATTTTAGAATATAGCAAAGATCAATAGACTAAATAACCAACATGAATATTGTATTTATGTATTTAAAAGTTCCAACTTTCACCACTAGGTACCAGTGAAATCTGGTAACGAAAGTTGGAACTACTTGAAATTGAACGGAACTTGTAGCTCACCCTGTGGGTGTCCGCTTGAAGCAGCTACAGCCTTTGATGAGCCGAACATGTCCTCGGACACTCCCGGCACTAAAAGCCATACGATAAATAAAAGCATATAGATGATGTTACATTCAAGAATCTCATTGACAAGCTCAGATCCCTTTGGCGATCCCAGGGCTGAAAAATGTATTAGTATCGAAAAGGGAAGAAAGAAGAATCATGGTGGTGTATTCTTTGGAATACACGGTAAGACAGTAAGCTTTTGCTTCTCTTTGCTTTAGTTCATCCCTTCCTTTTTTCTCAAACACCAACAGTGATCTCCTGATTTCTCTTTGTTGGTATATGTCTCTCACACTACCTGTAAGTCTGTTCTAGATATATATCTTCCATGACCCACCTAGCGTCATCTAGCAGCGAATCTCTGAAATTCCTCAATTCTTCCCTGTACAAGAGGACTTCCTTATCAATCTAGCCACAAGATCTCGTCGCTATCGCCAGCTATCATCTCCGTGATCAAGAGAACTTCGTCTACTTTTTCACCCTCCAGGCTGCGCTAGTGATGCCTACTATCAACTCATTGAAGACCATTTCATCAAGAGATATTAACATTTCAATGTTGGCTATTCTTATATGTTTTCCTTTTGTTTCCTACCCCCACTCTTTTCCCTTCCCTGGTCCCTCCGCGCTTCGTTGTGCGGGTCTCACTTGTACGTCGGAAGTCAAACCAACCAGTTGGAGCTTAACTAAAGCTCGCCTCCTCTACTCAAGAGGCAAACTTTTAAATTCGACGCCATGTTCGAGTTTTAGAATCAACCGTCAACAGCAACATCGCCTTCTTCATGAAGCAAAGATAAGTACCGACTTCATGTTTTAACCACATTCTCATCGCTTTTAAAAAGCTCAATGCTTTTATTTGGATTTTATAGACAGTGAAAGTTGCTATGTGACAAAATAACTGCTTTCTAGAGATCTTCTTGATCAAACTTTAACTATCAAGTCTAACTTTCACAATGAAAGATTTTCTGAGATGCTATCTCACATCGAGGGATATTTCTAAAATACCCACTGTCTATACAATCTAGTTTTCCGCCGAGGGATTCTCTACCCAATTTAAACAACTCATCATTGCTCTGGAACCTTCCAGAACCTACACTCTATCTACCAGTTATACTGTCATGTACTTTCCACTTCATATGGGAATACTTTTTCAAACTAAGGAATCTTCCTTATAAACAGCTAATCAATATCTAATTTTTCTTCCTCCGTTGGGATTTTTCTGGTGCATTCAACTATAACCTACAAGTTTTTCAAGCAATAGACTCTCGCAAATCTAGTGTAACTAGTTATTTTCCACCATTGCAATAACTTTCTTTGCCATCAACCTTTTGTGCTACTACAGTGAACTTTTCAACTATATCAACAGACTATAGTGAAAACAGTGCCTGTTCAACTTTTCATCCGCGTCGCGCTCGTCTGAGTACAATAAATACGGCCATGAACACTCTTCCACAATCCCATTTGATCTTTCCCAAACCCTTTACTAACAAACTAAAATAATACAATTGTTACTTTAGGTCTTTTTTCAATGAGGTGTCACTCTCAATAAGTGCCTTCCCTTACTTGCTCCACGTATAACGAATTAATGTCCGTAAAACTTCGTGTCTAGTACACGCCTTAAATTGTATTGTTTCTCCCTTCTAATTAGGGAATACAATTCTTTCTACTCAAAAGTGAGTTATCTCTAGGTTTCACGAAAGGGAAATTTGCCCCATTTTTCTCGTGATCCCTACTTAAACATAGGAGTTCTAGAAACTTCCTTTCAATTTTTCTCTTCAGGTTTCACAATAATTGACCTGCCCTATTTGTATAATCTCCTATGTATAATCTACCCAAGTATTTCTGTATCAATACAAGAAGTTATAGAAACTTCTATTTCATTCTTCCTGCTTTCTTGTTGTTATTTTCGAAGTTGTTATTTGTTTATATTTCTAAGATACCTATCTAGAAATCCTTAAAGTAAACATCTTGTACTTGATTTATTGGTCAACCTTAATTACGTCAATTATCTTTAAATTTCCCATTTTTAACAATATTTCAAAATCTTACGAAGATTTTAATGCATATAAAAAGTTTAAAACCAAAAGAATTGTCAATTGCCTGGCGCAAGCTTTAGATGTTTTCGGAGGTCTGCGACCCCAATTGTTTATAAAAATCAAAATTATATATTTGTTACATAAACCACTTCCTTTTACATTGTTAAATAAATTAAGAATTGTTCTTTGCTTTATAATTTCTCTAACATAACGGTTAGGCAAGATCCTGTCTTCCTTGACTCTTCCTAGGTGTGTACCCTCGTTAATAAAAATAAATCCATTAATAAGGTTTTCACCACTTGTTGCATTTGAGCAAGAACTCTTAGTTATCAACTTAGTAAAGTCTCTCTTAGCTTTAATAGCTAATTCTAACTGGCCAGTAAGGCAAGCATAGCTCGTTACGCCAGCTTCCTGCTTGTGGAGATTCTCTCTACCACTTATGGTTGGTTTTTCAAAATTTAAGTGTTTCTCCTTGTCTTAACTTTTAGTCGGCGCTTTGCTGGGTAAAAGCTTAGTCATTTCTAAATGCAACTATTGGTACACTTACCAAAATTATTCCCAAGGGTATAATTGCTTTATTCCTATCCTTCTTGGAAGCATTGGGTCGCTCTTTAGAAATTCTACAATTTCAAGACCCAAAATATCAAGGCTTATTCCAATTATTTGTACTCTTCAAAATACTTGTTTAAAAACAAACTTCTTTAAACAGATACACAATAAATCTGTTACTATTTGTCTTGCCAGACCACCACCCTTCCCCATAGTAGGTATATGCATGCTTGAGAGGGAATACACTACAGCAGCTTTCTTGCGAACAGCCCAAGTTCCAGCTGCGTTTCCTGTTAGCTTCGCCCAGGTCCCTACCCACTTTATATATCGGAAAGCGGATTTGCAGTGGCAGCTGCCTTTGAGTATACTTAAAGTTAAAATTATAACTTCTTTTGGACTCTCGTCCTATTTCTCCATCCTTTTTCTCCAGTCCGAAACCCACTTCTTTTTCTTCATCATCTTCCCTTGGGGGTTAGGTTATTCCCAAGCTAATAATCTACCCACATGGCTTACGTGCAGCTCGTGCTTGTGATCAATAGTTCATCAAACCCCTTTATAAACTGTATATTAAAACGTTCCAATAAGTTCTCAGTGAGGAAAGCAGTGGCAAACTACCTCACTCCTCACCTTGCCTAGTACGCCCGTCACCTTATAGTGTATGCCCCAGAAGTTAACGGGACGTAAAACCAATATCATTATTATTATTATCATTACTAGCGGACCCATGCGAGAACTGTCGCGTCTGTATAAACCACCCGCTTGGCTTTTCTGTTATGCGGGCTTCTATAAATATGTTTATTTGTTTAAACGCACTTTCTAAACAAATCGTCGATATATATGAAATAAGAGAGCAACTCATCACTGCTGCTGGTTGCACAATGGGTTGTGTGCACCCCATGTGTACAGACTACCCGCCCGTCGCTAGTGCTATGCGGCTGTACGCGACACAGTTCTGATAGGGGCTATCGTCTTGTTTATTTTTTTTAAGTACTTTATAAACAAATAAATATATTTCCGTTGACTTTTCGAGAAATGCAAGATTTTCCCTGTACTTCCGTAATGAGACGATTTCGAAGATTTTGGTACAAACCACGCCTAACTCCCTCTGCTTTAGGAGCTTGAGTTTTGTAAAACATACACCTTAGCGTATTATATTGTTACAGCTGTGAGTTTGTGTCATCGCTCGCCGCATGAGTCACAACTGCCCCAGGGCTGGGCTGTGGCCTGCCTCCTGTATTGCGTGCACCTTATGCAACAGGGCTACTAGGACAAAGGGATAGTCCAGAATATTCGTGACTGGACCAGCGATGGAAACCTTGAGAAGCCGTGAACCCTGGATGGATCTAGAAGCATTTATTGAGTCACCGGCCTGCTATATAAGTGCGGCCTGTCAAGCAGTGGTGGTTGTTGTGTTTTACGAGCTAGTGTGAGCGATTATCCTGAGCGACAGATGTGTGGTGTCTTGCGAAACCCCTAGTGGAGCGGGGAAGTGAGACTCCTACAGAGGAACTGTGTCTTTAGCGGGTGTGTTTATTTCCAGTGCGACAGAAGTGATTGTGGTGCTTGTGAAACAGTGTATAGTGCAGTGACAGACCTAGTGCAGCTATTTCCAGCTAGCGTACGGGACCGGACTCATTAGCGAAGAGGATTAACTGTGGTCTGTTGACAAGTGAAAAGGAAAGTATTCTCGACGTGAGGAAACTGGAATAAGGTAATAATTGCTGTTGAGTAGTGTATTTTTCTGTCTGCAATAAAATTAATTATTTCTTTAAGCAGTAATTGGTGTTCTGCTTTATACCCACCGTAATCCAGTTAACAAAGGTGCCACTAGGGGTGGCACGTAACAATATAATATATAGATAGTGCTGCCTATGGCGGTACTTTTGAGGATCCAACCAGCCTCCGGGCTATTTACCTAACAGTCAGACAAGTTTTACGTAACTGGATAGATCTCTACTTATACGTAGTATAAAACAAAGTCCCCGATTCTTGGATGTTACGGGTAAATTCGAGAACCACTGGATGGATTTTGATGCGGTTTTCACCATTCTGTAAAGGATATCTCGAGGGTGATTTCTGTAGAAAATAATTTATTTATGATCAAAGGAAGACCAGCAGTAAAGATTCCAGTCGAAAAGTCGAAAAAAACCTGGCGTCCGAGCGCTTTCTAAGCTTACACTGGGCAAACCGTTAAAAATATCTAAATACTATGAGTGTAAGAATTGTTCAGCATGGAAAGTTCTACAAAAAAGTCCGCGAGAGCATATGTCTATCTTCAATACATCGCCCACTATAAGTGTTTTTACGTTTTAATTGCTTCCAACCATGTCCATTCAACTACTGAGGCGACAGTTTACGAGCTAGCTAAGGGCGAGTCTATCATCTCTGTTACAGCCTAGCTAGCGGGCGAACCTATTGCCCCAGATACAGCCAGCAGCAACCCTTGAGTCCTGTTGAGTTAAGACTTCTGAGAAGGGTGGTTGTGTTTGCAGTTTCCCTGGAAGTGCAACTCGGGTATTCTTCATTTCGCCTGTGAAACACTGTCAAGTTAAGATTGGGCGGAAGGGAGATTTGAGTTTCATTCACCTCGTCATTCCCTGGAAGTGCAACTCTCATTTCGCCTGTGAACTTTTCGTTCCAAAAAATTCAGTCAATTTAAGATTGGACGGAAGGGGGATTATATAATATTAAATTATACTGATTGACGTATAATCTCTACTTAGTATAAAAAAGTCCCCGATTCTTGGATGTCACGGGTAATCTCGAGAACCACTACATGGATTTTGATGCGGTTTTCACCATTCTGTAAAGGATACCTCGAGGAAGGTTTTTGTAGAAAATAATATATTTATGATCAAAGGAAGCCAAGCAGTAACGATTTCAGAGAAAAAGTCGAAAAAAATCCTGGCAAACCGTTAAAAATATCAATATGCAATGAGTGTAAGAATTGTTCAGCAGAAAAGTTCTACTAAAACGTACGCGAGAGCACATCTCTATATTCAATATATCGTCCACTATAAGTGTTTTTAGACGGAAGGGGGATTTGTGTTTCATGCACCTCGCCATTCTTAAAATACGTCTGACAAGAATTTGTTGCACATGCATCTCCATGATAATACAGTTAATAGTCCAGTCAGTGATTTTAACCCATCATGCCGAGACGTAAAACGGATATAGATCGTAGTTCATTGACATCGTTAAGAAGCGCTTATCACGTAATGTAATCACAACTGTTCCCGGACGAAGCCGGGCCGGGTTGCTAGTAGATTTATAAATGGGTGGAATAATTCAATAAAACCTAATTTAAAGTATGTACTCAAACATAATGAGAAACAGCTTCGCCTCACGAGTTTAAGAGTACCCCATTCCAATCCTCAGGCCAGACTTGACAGAGCTGGCATTCCAACCAAAGGACCTTTGGGACCGGAGTCTGAATATCGCACCGCGAGATCACAGATGGCGGCCGATATGAAGAACTCCTGGTCACGTGTCCCTGCATTTCCCAAACCTCCCCCCAGGGGCTCACATCTAGTGGGACGTGGGTTGGCGACCACTGGACCCCAGCTGAGTTCGGCATTGCTTCCACTTACTTGTGCCGGGCTCCTCTCCGTCTTCTTTCCTGTCGACCTCCCTTGGTTAACTCTTGTTCTCTTCCGACCCCGACAGTATTTGGGTATCCAAGGCCTAGGGAGTCTTTCACTTTCCCGCCTTAATTGGCCCTTGTCTCAACTTTCCTGATCCCTCCTTCTTCGAGGTTCAGACCTCTTGTTTATTTTCATTATATTTCATTTGCTCTTTAAGATTCCCGCACTGTTTTTGTTAATTGGACCCCCGTGTATCTAAATTCCATTTAACGATTTTTTTTCCATCTACACTCCACTTTGTAGGTGTTTTCAATCTCCTTGCATTTTGTAACTCTTTTCGAACTAAATTGCATTTTGTGAGTGTTTTCAACCTCAATTGCATTTTGTAAGGATTGACAATCTAAATTGCTTTTTAGTAAGTCTTTCAATATAGGGGCTGGGACTTTTGTGAGTATTTTGAATTTCAATTGCATTTTGTATTTTCAACCTAAACCTCTTTTTGCAAGTATCTTCAATCTAAATTGCATTTTGTAGGGTGCGCATTTTGCAAGTATTTTGATTCTCAATTGCATTTTGTGGGTATTTTGAATCTAAATTACATTTTGTAAGTATTTTCAATCTAAATTGCATTGTGTACGTATTGTCCATCCAATTGAGTAGTTTGAATCTACCATATATTTTGTAAGCAATTGGAATTGCATTTTTTTAAGTATTTTGAATATCAATTGCACTTTGTGATACTTTGGAATCTGAAATGTGCATTTTTCAATCCAAATTGCATTGTGTATTTTCAATTTCAATTACATTTTATAAGTATTTTGAACTTCAATTGCATTTTGTAAGTATTTCGACTGTACATTGCATTTTGTACGTATTTTGAACTTAACCTACATTTTGTGTGTATTTTTCAATCTATTCCTTTTGTGAGTATTTTCGTTCTAAATTCCCTTTTGTAAGTATTATCGCTCTCCATTTTGTGAGTAGTTTCAATCTGAGTTCCTTTTTGTAAGCATTTTCCTTCTCTCTTAAGTTTCGTTCTGGTTTCCACTTCATTGACATTTTCGCTATCACACAGACCATTAGGGGCCGATGACCTAGATGTTAGGCTCCTTAAAACATCATTTCCCAAACCTGTATTCTTGCTAAGTGAAACAATGGTATAGCGGACGGAGGGCACATACAATACAAGATACTGGACCTTATGTCCTTGATAAGTGTGATCCCTTACAAGTGCAGGACCTGACCCCACGGTGCCATCTTGACCCATGGAGAAGTGGCTCAACTCATTTCGACGTCATGCAGCTGTTGTTACCCACGTCACTGAGTACGTCGGCCTTCAGTTGCCAGCTGACTTCTCGTCTTGAGCCCACGTGTTTGATCCCAGTCGAGATCGTTAGCTCTGTAGCCACTGATCAAAATTAATGTTCCTGGGCCACTGTTCAATATACTGGTACAATTGATTTACAAGTAAATGAATAATTAGTTTGCTCTCGCGCGTTATACGTGAACCGGAGGATTGATGAGGCTCCCAGGAAAAGGCCATTTTGGGTACCCATTACTGTTCTTTTTTTTTAGAAATATAATGAAAAATATCATTTCATGTTCTTTGAGTTACAAAATAAACCAGAATTTTCTGTTTTCAAGGTCCATTATCTGCTCCCTAGAGCATTCATTCATTCATTCATTCATTCATTCATTCATTCATTCACTCATTTATTTATTTATTCATTTATTGTATGAAGGCGTGATTTATTTATTGAATTATTGCATGATGTATTCTTTTTATTTATTGACTGTTTTATTTTTGTATTTCTATATTTATTTGTTTATTTATTATTTGTTGCAGTGGTTGGGTCATGTAATAAGAACGGAGGATTCCATATCAAGTTGTGTTTTCAACTCAACACCAACTAGGAAACTCCCGGGAGGCCACCCTAGAACAAGATGGAAGGATCGGACGATAATGGCTCTAGGAAAGGTGGCACCATCAGCAACAGTGGAAGATGCAAGGAACCGGGGAAGGTGGCAGAACATCTGGGACCAATACTTGTGCACAGGTCATAGTTAGTCCTTCTTGTTGGAATTAATACCTGTGTTCATTTTTATTTAAGTTTTCATTATCTTATTTTCTGCCCTGGCACTTAATAGCCTGTTAAATGCGAATGATGATGATGATTTATTATTTCCATCTATCTATCTATCTATCTATCTATCTATCTATATATCTATCTATCTATCTATCTATCTATCTATCTATCTATCTCTTATTTCATTCTTTTATTCTTTTATTATTTTATTTTTCATTTCGTTTTATTTTTTATTTTTTTATTATTCACTTTTTTCTTTTTTTAAGTTTTTAATGTTTTTTATTATTTTTTTATGAAAACTTGACTAGTTTGTCCAAGCCCTTACATGAAATAACAACAACAACAACCAATCAGTCTCTTTATTTTGTGAATTCAGGAGCGTAGTCGAGCACGTCAGGGCACGATGCAATAGGGAGCTGCAAGTTTTGGAGAGTGATGTTCGATTTCCGGCGGTCATAATGGTCATTCTGAGTTTTTTAATCCTCTCATCACCTTACCCATTCTCTCTCCAGCGAAATTCCGGAATGGTACCTAACTTAAGGCCGCCACCTTCCATATTACAAGTACACACGCTATATCGGAGAGCACAATAATACAGGTTAACATACGGAATCCACATAAACCAACTGCACGGGACTGATGTATACAACGTCCAGAGACCCTAAATGAAACATCTTAGATTTAATCGGGTGTGGTTCTAGAGATGTCAAAATTTTGCCCTGGAGGGGTTCTTTATCGCACCAGTAAATATTCCGACACGGTTCTATCGTTTTGAAAAACCTCAACTATCATCCATCTGTTCCTGAATTCGATCATGCAACTTTGGAGACGAGAGCCTTACAAACTGTACCGCTCTAGACAATAAGCATCACGGTTTTAGCAATAAAGAAGGATAATGTCGAAATGAAGATAGATAAGGGGGCCATGTCGACAACGACGTCACCCCATGACCTCCTGCGTCAAACCAGAAAATGACCTCACTTAAGCAAGCAGTCATAATCTGCTTAGAATATTATATAGCCTTCACCTTTATTGGAATTATTTGACTGTTCCATAATGGTTCTACTTCCGCGTCGTGCTTGACTCGTGCTATGAGTTCTTCATCTTTTTATATAGTTTTTCCTCAAGGGCAAATTCTCGAGAGAGTAAGGAAGCTGCAGATCTAGTCTATGGAAGGGGGCATTTGTAATTTTTGTCTCCGTGATGATGATGATGATAGTTGTTATTTAAAAGTCCTAACATAGAGGTTATCGGCCCCTAATGGTTTGGGTGAAAATAGTGATGAAAAAATGGAATAGAAATGAAAGACTAGTAAAAAGCAAAAACATTTACCATTTTAGGAAAATGTAAGAAAATGCCGTATTGATTAACAGATAAAAAATTAAAATGCTCCGCCTATCAATACAAATTGTATTCAAATGTTAGTACATGTTTCGATATACGATGATATCTTCATCATCGTTTATACAATATTAAAATAAAATGGATATCCTTACAATTAATTTGATTAAATAAATGTTCTAGATATTTAAATATAATTTTCAAAAACCCTCTGGAGATGCTGATTCCAAACTGGTCAATGGAGCCGTGATGGATGGTTGTGAAATTGAAATAACTGACACATACTGTAGAATTGAGATTTCGTTCTAGACATCTACCTAATTTAAAGATACAATTGCCAGCCTATTCTCGTTGTAGGCGTTCGGAAGTAGAATGGTTGAGAATGGGCCGGCAATTGTGTCTAAAGTGCAAGTCTCATCTGTCAATTTTTGGCACTTATTAACGACCTACCAAATGGGATTCAAAGTGACTGCCGATTGTTTGCGGATGTTAGTGTAATATATCGAAAAATTCAAACATCACAAGACAACGAAACGCTCAGTTACAAACTGACCTCAACCTGGTTCATAAATGGGCGGTTGACAACAAAATGAAAATAAATACGAGTAAATGTAGTCTCATGAGAATAGGGAGAGGGCGAGGGCATGATTTTCAATATAATATCGGCTCGGAAATGCTTGTAGAAGAAGATTCGTGCAAATACTTCGGCATCCATGTAAGTAATGATATGAAATGGAGTACTCATGTGGGTTGTTGGGTAGATTATTAGCTTGGGAATAACCTAACCCCCAAGGGAAGATGATGAAGAAAAAGAAGTGGGTTTCGGACTGGAGAAAAAGGATGGAGAAATAGGACGAGAGTCCAACAGAAGTTATAATTTTAACTTTTAGTATACTCAAAGGCAGCTGCCACTGCAAATCCGCTTTCCGATACCTTAAGTGGGTAGGGACCTGGGCGAAGCTAACAGGAAACGCAGCTGGAACTTGGGCTATTCGCAAGAAAGCTGCTATAGCGTATTCCCTCTCAAGCATAAATATACCTACTATGGGGAAGGGTGGTGGTCTGGCAAGACAAAGAGTAACAGATTTATTGTGTATCTGTTTAAAGAAGTTTGTTTTTAAACAAGTATTTTGAAGAGTACAAATAATTGGAATAAGCCTTGATATTTTGGGTCTTGAAATTGTAGAATTTCTAAAGAGCGACCCAATGCTTCCAAGAAGGATAGGAATAAAGCAATTATACCCTTGGGAATAATTTTGGTAAGTGTACCAATAGTTGCATTTAGAAATGACTAAGCTTTTACCCAGCAAAGCGCCGACTAAAAGTTAAGACAAGGAGAAACACTTAAATTTTGAAAAACCAACCATAAGTGGTAGAGAGAATCTCCACAAGCAGGAAGCTGGCGTAGCGAGCTATGCTTGCCTTACTGGCCAGTTAGAATTAGCTATTAAAGCTAAGAGAGACTTTACTAAGTTGATAACTAAGAGTTCTTGCTCAAATGCAACAAGTGGTGAAAACCTTATTAATGGATTTATTTTTATTAAAGAGGGCATACACCTAGGAAGAGTCAAGGAAGACAGGATCTTGCCTAACCGTTATGTTAGAGAAATTATAAAGCAAAGAACAATTCTTAATTTATTTAACAATGTAAAAGGAAGTGGTTTATGTAACAAATATATAATTTTGATTTTTATAAACAATTGGGGTCGCAGGCCTCCGAAAACATCTAAAGCTTGCGCCAGGCAATTGACAATTCTTTTGGTTTTAAACCTTTTATATGCATTAAAATCTTCGTAAGATTTTGAAATGTTGTTAAGATTAACAAATGGGAAATATAAAGATAATTAACGTAATTAAAGTTAAACAATAAACCAAGTACAAGATGTGTACTTTAAGGATTTCTAGAAGGTATCTTAGAAATATGAACAAATAACAACTTCGAAAGTAACAACAACAAAAACAGGAAGAAATGAAATAGAAGTTTCTATAACTTCTTGTATTAATACAGAGCTACAAATGGCGATTATACAAATAGGGCAGGTCACTTATTGTGAAGCCTAAAGAGAAAAATTGAAAGGAAGTTTCTAGAACTCCTATGTGGGTAGGGATCACGAGAAAAATAGGGCAAATTTCCCTTTCGTGAAACCTAGAGATAACTTACTTTTAAGTAAAAAGAATTGGATTCCCTCATTAGAAGGGTGAAACAATATAATTTAAGGCGTGTACTAGACACGAAGTTTTACAGACATTAATTCGTTATACGTGGAGCAAGTAAGGGAGGGCACTTATTGAGAGTGACACCTCATTGAAAAAAGACCTAAAGTAACAATTTTATTATTTTTGTTTGTTAGTAAAGGGTTTGGGAAAGATCAAATGGGATTGTGGAAGAGTGTTCATGGCTGTATTTATTGTACTCGGACGAGCGCAACGCGGATGGAAAGTTGAACAGGCACTGTTTTCGCTATAGTCTGTTGATATAGTTGAAAAGTTCACTGTAGTAGCACAAAAAGTTGATGGCAAAGAAAGTTATTGCGATGGTGGAAAATAACTAGTTACACTAGATTTGCGAGAGTCTATTGCTTGAAAAACTTGTAGGTTATAGTTGAATGCACCAGAAAAATCCCAACGGAGGAAGAAAAAAATAGATATTGATTACCAGTTCATAAGGAAGATTCCTTAGTTTGAAAAAGTATTCCCATATGTGAGTGGAAAGTACTAGAAGGTTTAACTCGTAGATAAATTGTTCGGCATGGAAAATTCCAGAACAATCATGACTGAAGAATAGGTCAAAAGTTAGTCCAGCGTTGGAACTAGCTAAGTATTTTATAGACAGTGGGTAATTTAATGGTGTCCCACGTTGTGAGAAAATCTCTCATTTAATAAGCTTAAGAAATGCTGCTTCATGATAAGATTGGCTTAGATAGACAAAAGCCCATTATAGAAAATCCCGCGAAGGATGATTACTGCCCCACATACGAAATCTCACACTGCCTATAAAATGATCATTAAAAACCATGTAGCTATTTAAAATCAATTAAAATAAGTTGAAGAACGTTGAAGTAGTACTTAGCTCATTTTTGATGAACGGCGAATCCTTAGGTGACCGTTAGTCAGGAATTCACAACATGGCGAAGATTTGAAAGTTTTTCTCTCGAGGTGGGGAGACGAGCTTTAGTAAAGCTCCGACTGACTAGTTTGACTTCAGACGCACAAGTGAGGCCAGCTCAACGGAGCGCGGAGAGACCAGGGAAGGGAAAAGAGTGGGGGTAGGAGACAAAAGGAATACATATAAGAATAGCCAACATAACAGAAATAAATCTTCTTGATGAAATGGTCTTCAAAGAGTTGATAGTAGGCGTCACTAGCGCAGCCTGGTGGGTGAAAAAGTAGACGAAGTTCTCTTTATCACGGAGATGATAGCTGGCGATAGCGACGAGATCTGGTGGCTAGATTGGTAAGGAAGTCCTCTTGTACAGGGAAGAATTGAGGAACTTCAGAGATTCGCTGCTAGATGACGCTAGGAGGGTCATGGAAGATATATATCTAGAACAGACTTACAGGTAGTGTAAGAAACATATACCAACAAAGAGAAATCAGGAGATCACTGTTGGTGTTTGCGAAAAACGGATGGATGAACTAAAGCAAAGAGAAGCAAAAGCTTACTCTGTCTTACCGTGTATTCCAAAGAATACACCAAGCTGGGAAGGGAAAACACCAACAGAGAACAAAAACATGAAATTAAAAGCTTAAAGGTAAAGGAGCAATTAAAGAAAGTTGTCTTATAACATGCCCATTAGTGGTCAAGATCTTGGCTACCCTAACTCTCCCATCCCTTCCAGGATAACTCACGGTCACTCTACCAGAGAACCAGACCAAGGGAGGAGAAGCATCCCTAACCAGGACCAAGTCCCCCACTTTAATGTCGGGATTGGAAAGAAACCACTTCTGTCTCCGTCGCAAGGAAGTTAAGTATTCCAAATTCCACCTCTTCCAGAATGAGTTACGGAGGGCTTCAAGTTTACGCCAAACAATAGGTAAATTAGAATCTCTGTAAGAGTTGGGAAGGGGAGGAGGGGCAGAAAGAGAAGTGCCTATAAGGAAGTGGCCAGGTGTGAGTGGAAGCAGGTCATCAGGGTCATTGGAAGGCGGAGTTAAAGGGCGAGAATTGACGACACCTTCAATCAGAACAGACAGCGAATTAAATTCTTCATAAGTCAGAATGCGATTACCTAAAACCTTTCTTAAGTGACGTTTAGTGAGCTTTACGCAGGATTCCCACCTACCACCGTGATGAGGAGCGTAGGGAGGTATAAAACGCCATTTGAAACCCTTTGAGTCGGAAAAATTAGAAATCTGTTCCATGGCAGGAGAAGATGTGAGAGCTTTCTTCCACAAGGAAGCTGCGCCTTGAAAAGTGGAAGCGTTATCAGAGAACATCTCCGAAGGAACACCACGCCTAGCAGCGAAGCGAGAGACAGCTGATAAAAAGTAAGAAGTAGAGGCATTCGTTACTAGTTCCAAATGGATCGCGCCAGTAACCATGCAAACAAAGAGAGAAACATAGAGCTTACCAAACAATTTGCGTTTAGCTTCAGGGGAATTGCGTTGATATTGGAGCGGACCCATATAGTCCACACCAGTTAGAGCAAATGGACGTATAGGAGAAGAGCAAAAGGAGGGCAGATCGCTCATTAATTGAGTATTGACTTAAGGTTTCGCTTTGAAGCAAGGAATGCATTTGTGAATTACAGAGGAAACTTCATGAATTCCATTTATAATCCAGTACATTTCCCTTAAGAGGCAAAGCAGTGTGCGTGTACCTACATGCAGATTACGATAATGAAAGTCACGTATGATTAAAGAAGTTATGTGATGTTTAGAAGGCAAAATAACAGGATGCTTTTTGTCCTCAGGAAGCAAAGATTGCGAGAGCCTACCACCTACCCTGAGTAACCTATTGTCATCAAGGAATGGGGCTAAGGCACGAAGACGACTGGATTTGGGAAGATCCCTTTTAGAAGAAAGTAAAGACAATTCAGAAGAAAAGGCTTCTTGCTGTGTTAGTTGCAAAACCTTAATGGTAGCGAGATTCAATTCATGATTGGTAAGGTGTGGTTTGGGGAGAAGAGGTTGGTCAACCACAAGATACTTCCATCTGAGAAGATAGGCAACAATTCGAATTAATTTGTGAAAGGAAGAATAGCGTGACAACAAGGGATGAGAAACGTTGGAAACAAGACACGAAGCAGTAGATTTAGATACTTTAGTGTCAGGCAAGTTGGAGTTTGAAGCTGGAGGTTTAGAAGGCCAACAAGAAGAGTCTTCGATTAACCACTAGGGCCCATGCCAGTACAACTGAGAAGCTGCCAATTGAGAGGGTAAACATCCACGAGAAATGATGTCGGCGGGGTTGTCAGCGCTGGGCACATGCCTCCATTGACATCCCGAAGAAAGAGTTTGAATTTTGGAAACCCTGTTTGCAACAAAAGTTTACCAATGAACG
The DNA here is from genome assembly GCA_946902985.2 of Meconema thalassinum. Lineage (NCBI taxonomy): Eukaryota > Metazoa > Arthropoda > Insecta > Orthoptera > Tettigoniidae > Meconema > Meconema thalassinum. The sequence goes on along the minus strand of OX336394.1, from coordinate 242,249,054 downwards.
GGGTTTTTGGCGATCCAAGAAAGGGTGATCATGGAATCGCTCCAAAGATAGGTTTGCGAAAATTCGACCCTTAAAACTTCCCGTAATTTCTTAACAAGTACTGCGGCCATGAGTGCAGCACTCAATTCAAGCCTAGGCGAAGTGATAGTTTTAAGAGGAGCCACCTTCGATTTGGCACAAACAAGTTTGGAAACTGAAGATCCATTTATCGAACCGCGATAAAGCAAATATGCACAGCAACCGTAAGCTTTTTCGGAACTGTCCGCAAACACATGAAGGAAAAAAGATGCATTAGGATGAGCGTTAATTAAATTCCTGGGAATTTCAATAATGGAAAGATCAAGCAAATTGCTGCGAAAAGAGAGCCATCTGTTAAGAAGAGAAAGGGGAACAGTGTCGTCCCACTCACATTTGAGCGACCATAGCTCTTGCATGAAATGTTTGGCTATAACAATAACTGGGGCAAGGAATTGAAGCTAATCAAAAATTTTTGCAATTTCAGAGAGAATTTGTCTTTTTGTGTTAGGGAGCTCTTCTGCAAGCGAAACTTTATAAATGAGAGTGTCAACGTTAGTGCACCAATGAACTCCAAGAGTTTTTATGGATTCGGAATTTCCACAAATTTCGACGGAGGAGGGGAAACTGGGCGAGAAACTCATGGGAGTTGGAATTCCACTTATGAAGTGGGAATCCTCCATTCTTTAACAATGTTTGAAGTTCTAGTGACACGAAAGAAGCTTCCTCCAGAGTGGGGAAGGACTGCAAGTAATCGTCAACATAGAATGATGTAGTTAGTGCTTCGGAAGCTTTAGAATCAAATAAATGACCATCTTGAGAGGCTAACATATGTAGGGATCGGATAGCAAGGAAAGCGGAAGGTTTTAAGCCATAAGTAACCGTCTTTAAGCGAAATACCTTAATGGGCTTGCTGATTTCGTCGCGCCACAAGATTCTTTGGAGATCTCGTTGTTCAGGCTGAATTAAAACCTGACGGTACATCTGTTTGATGTCCGCTATAACAGCTATGGGAAATAATCGAAAGTTTAAGAGTATAGCAGATAAATCTGACTGAATAGCAGGACCAGAGTAAAGAGTATCGTTAAGACTGTTGCCATTAACGTCAGGTGATGAACCATTGAAAACGACTCGGATTTTATCCTTTACAAGAGGGTTTTTCCATACGGGATGATGATTTAAGAAAACCGTTTCAATTGGGGGGGTGCAATTCGTCATCAGATTTGCTATCAACTTCCATATGATCTAAGCTTTCATACTCATCCATGAAATTAGTATACTGCTGTTTAACGAGAGGTTTCTTGAATTTGCTCTCGATAGCAAAGAGAGCTTTTCGAGCTTTGGGTTGAGAATTAATAAGTTTAGGGGGATTATGTAATCTTGGCATCTGAACAATTAACCGGCCATCAGGAGAACGAGTGGTGGTGTTCAGAAAAGGTTGCTCACAGAATTCGTTTTCTGAAGAGGTCACGTTAGGAGAATCAACGCTTTCAAGCCTCCAGAACTGTTCCAAGTCAGTATTAGCGAAATAACATTGCGATGCGGGTTGGGGAGAATAATGAGGAAGTTGACCGGTGACGATCCATCCAAAATTAGTGTCTCTGGCAACCACGTTTGAGGATAACTTGCGAACCTGTTTACGAAGGTAATTCCAGAAAACATTGGCACTAAAGAGTATGTCAATGAGGTTTTGTACATTGAACAGAGGATCGGCTAGCCTTAAATGCGAGGGAATGCTTAAACCTGAAATATCAACAGAGTGACTTGGAGTATCTTCTCCTATGCTATTGAGAATGAGACAATTCAGTTTGAGAAAGTTATTTCTGTGACAAATGTCTCTTATGGTTAGCTTTGAAAACTGTAAAGCTTGCGATTTTGAGCTGTTAATGCCCGATACGTTAATAGAAGTGGGGTTTACAGGTAGGCCTAGTTTTTTGATTAATGAATTAGAATCGAAATCGTGGGTTGCCGCCGAATCAAGAAGACCACGTGCACGGACCCAGTTGCCAAAGTTATCCTGAACTTCGATTTGGACAGTGGGCAATAGTACTTGGGCACTACGTATGGACTTGGCATTTTAAATGTAAGATGAAGCATTGAAACTGTTAGCATTGTCACTTTTCTGAGAAGTAGATGCTGTCGATGACCTTGCTTGATCATGACGATGTAGTAAAGTGTGATGAGCTTTTTCACAATGGAAGCAAAGTCTGGTGGACTTGCAATTTGAAGCAGAATGCGTGGGTGCTAGGCAGTTGAAGCAATGTTTATTCTGGGAAACTAATTTTCTTCTGTAGTCGACTGACAGTTCTTTGAAAGATTTACATAGATATAAGGCGTGGGAATCTTTACAAAGTATGCACTTTAATGGTTCATTTAGACTCTTACGGGGTTCGCTTTGAGTGTTTAAAACGAGAGAACTAGCAATACGGCGTTCACTAGACTTAGTTGGGTAACCAGTGGCGTTTGACTTGAGTTTAGATGAGCTGGACCCAGGTTATTGGGTACTAGACGCTAAGCGTTCGCTTTTAGGTTTAAGATACATTGATTCAAATTTAGAACTAGGGGATGAGGGTTCACTTTGATTAGCTAAAGCAGTTAAGAGTTGGCATCTAGCATTTATGAAAGTGACTAAATGCTCGTAAGAGTATTCCACTTCTCTGGAAAGTTCAATCTCCCAAGCTTTGAGGGTAGCAACATCGACTTTAGAAACCACTAAGTGTATTAAGAAAGTGTCCCAGTGTTCAGTGGGTTGATCTAATTGGGATAGAGCTTTAACCTGAAGTTGTGTTGTATCAATGAGAATATGCAAACTAGTGACGTCATTGTGCTGTGACGCAGGTAAGTTAAATAGGGCCTTCATATGGCGTTGAATACGTAACCGTGAATTACCGTATCTTTCTTTCAACAAGTTAAAGGCAATGGGGTAATTTTCGGCACTTAATGGGAGTGCTTCAACTAACTGCAGAGCTTGACCTCGGAGGATAGATCTCAAATAACGAAACTTGTAGATGACTTGAATGTCTTCATTGTCATGAACAAGAGAACAAAATAGTTCATAGAAAGAATCCCAAGTAGATTCGTCTCCAGAGAAGTGGGGTAAATCAATCTTCGGTAGGATTGGTTTGGGCTTGTGAGTGCCCTCACGAAAAGAGGTTTGTGGTTGGTGAAGGGAACCAAGAACAGAACCGTATTTTTTCTGTTCTTCTTCGAGTTGGCGTATTATTTTAAAAGCAGAACCTATACCTTCGTGATATTGAGTTTCTACTTCGACTCGATCTTCAGTTTGATTGAGCATACAAGTTTCGATTTCAGTTTGGATGTTACAATAATTTTCATATGAACGTTCAAAGTCCTTTACGCGATGTTTTACAAATCTAATTGAGCTTCTGAGGGATCTAGCTCTCTGATGTATTTTCTAAATCGGGTAATTTGCCCTTTATAGGATGCTCGTTTAGAGGTAAGTTTTTCATCCTTATCCTTTTCTGTAGGAGCCAAGACTAAATAGGTAAATTAAAGTATAACTTACGAAACTGTGGAACCTCGGAAATGCTGTCAGACTGGCAGCAGCAAATAAGTTGAAAGAAAGGGACACACCAAAGGAGACAGGAGCGGCCTCTTTCTCCTTCACAGGCTTTGCACGGTGAAGCTATAGCTGAAAAATTCAAAGAAGATATTAATGATTTGCAAAATATTGTCAAATAACCCTTGACAAATAAAGTATGATAAGTAAAGTGTCATAAATGGACTCTCCCGGGTTTCTGGGACCAAATTTTGGGTAGATTATTAGCTTGGGAATAACCTAACCCCCAAGGGAAGATGATGAAGAAAAAGAAGTGGGTTTCGGACTGGAGAAATAGGATGGAGAAATAGGACGAGAGTCCAACAGAAGTTATAATTTTAACTTTAAGTATACTCAAAGGCAGCTGCCACTGCAAATCCGCTTTCCGATACCTAAAGTGGGTAGGGACCTGGGCGAAGCTAACAGGAAACGCAGCTGGAACTTGGGCTATTCGCAAGAAAGCTGCTATAGCGTATTCCCTCTCAAGCATAAATATACCTACTATGGGGAAGGGTGGTGGTCTGGCAAGACAAAGAGTAACAGATTTATTGTGTATCTGTTCAAAGGAGTTTGTTTCTAAACAAGTATTTTGAAGAATACAAATAATTTGAATCAGCCGTGATATTTTAGTTCTTGAAATTGTAGAATTTCTAAAGAGCGACCGAATGCTTCCAAGATGGATAGGGATAACGCAATTATACCCTTGGGAATAATTTTGGTAAGAGTGACAATAGTTGCATTTAGAAATGACTAAGCTTTTACCCAGCAAGGCGTCGACTAAAAGTTTAGACAATTAGAAACACTTAAATTTTGAAAAACCAACCATAAGTGGTAGAGAAAATCTCTACAAGCAGGAAGCTGGCGTAGCGAGCTATGCTTGCCTTACTGGCCAATTAGAATTAGCTATTAAAGCTAAGAGAGACTTTACTAAGTTAATAACTAAGAGTTCTTGCTCAAATGCAACAAGTGGTGAAAACCTTATCAATGGATTTATTTTTATTAAAGAGGGCATAAACCTAGGAAGAGTCAAGGAAGACAGAATCTTGCCTAACCGTTATGTTAGAGAAATTATAAAGCAAAGAACAATTCTTAATTTATTTAACAATGTAAAAGGAAGTGGTTTATGTAACAAATATATAATTTTGATTTTTATAAACAATTGGGGTCGCAGACCTCCGAAAACATCTAAAGCTTGCGCCAGGCAATTGACAATTCTTTTGGTTTTAAACCTTTTATATGCTTTAAAATCTTCGTAAGATTTTGAAATATTGTTAAGATTAACAAATGGGAAATATAAAGATAATTAACGTAATTAAAGTTAAACAATAAATCAAGTTCAAGATGTGTACTTTAAGGATTTCTAGATAGGTATCTTAGAAATATGAACAAATAACAACTTCGAAAGTAACAACAACAAAAAACAGGAAGAAATGAAATAGAAGTTTCTATAACTTCTTGTATTAATACAGAGCTACATTTGGCGATTATACAAATAGGGCAGGTCACTTATTGTGAAGCCTAAAGAGAAAAATTGAAAGGAAGTTTCTAGAACTCCTATGTGGGTAGGGATCACGAGAAAAATAGGGCAAGTTTCCCTTTCGAGAAACCTAGAGATAACTTACTTTTAAGTAAAAAGAATTGGATTCCCTCATTAAAAGGGAGAAACAATATAATTTAAGGCGTGTACTAGACACGAAGTTTTACAGACATTAATTCGTTATACGTCGATCAAGTAAGGGATGGCACTTATTGAGAGTGACACTTCATTGAAAAAAGACCTAAAGTAACAATTTTATTATTTTAGTTTGTTAGTAAAGGGTTTGGGAAAGATCAAATGGGATTGTGGAAGAGTGTTCATGGCCGTATTTATTGTACTCGGACGAACGCGACGCGGATGTAAAGTTGAACAGGCACTGTTTTCACTATAGTCTGTTGATATAGTTGAAAAGTTCACTGTAGTAGCACAAAAAGTTGATGGCAAAGAAAGTTATTGCAATGGTGGAAAATAGCTAGTTACATTAGATTTGCGAGAGACTATTTCTTGAAAATCTTGTAGGTTATAGTTGAATGCACCAGAAAAATCCCAACGGAGGAAGAAAAATTAGATATTGATTAGCAGTTCATAAGGAAGATTCCTTAGTTTGAAAAAGTATTCCCATATGTGAGTGGAAAGTACTAGAAGGTTTAACTCGTAGATAAATTGTTCGGCATGGAAAATTCCAGAACAATCATGACTGAAGAATAGGTCAAAAGTTAGTCCAGCGGTGGAACTAGCTAAGTATTTTATAGACAGTGGGTAATTTAATGGTGTCCCACGTTGTGAGAAAATCTCTCATTTAATAAGCTTAAGAAATGCTGCTTCATGATAAGATTGGCTTAGATAGACAAAGAGCCCAACATAGAAAATCCCGCGAAGGATGATTATTGCCCCACATACGAAATCTCACACTGCCTATAAAATGATCATTAAAAACCATGTAGCTATTTAAAATCAATTAAAATAAGTTGAAGAACGTTGAAGTAGTACTTAGCTCATTTCTGATGAACGGCGAATCCTTAGGTGACCGTTAGTCAGGAATTCACAACATGGCGAAGATTTTAAAGTTTGTCTCTCGAGGCGAGGAGACGAGCTTTAATAAAGCTCCGACTGACTAGTTTGACTTCAGACGCACAAGTGAGGCCAGCTCAAAGGAGCGCGGAGAGACCAGGGAAGGGAAAAGAGTGGGGGTAGGAGACAAAAGGAATGCAAATAAGAATAGCCAACATAACAGAAATAAATCTTCTTGATGAAATGGTCTTCAAAGAGTTGATAGTAGGCGTCACTAGCGCAGCCTGGTGGGTGAAAAAGTAGACGAAGTTCTCTTGATCACGGAGATGATAGCTGGCGATAGCGTCGAGATCTGGTGGCTAGATTGGTAAGGAAGTCCTCTTGTACAGGGAAGAATTGAGGAACTTCAGAGATTCGCTGCTAGATGACGCTAGGTGTGTCATGGAAGATATATATCTAGAACAGACTTACAGGTAGTGTAAGAAACATATACCAACAAAGAGAAATCAGGAGATCACTGTTGGTGTTTGCGAAAAAAGGAAGGGATGAACTAAAGCAAAGAGAAGCAAAAGCTTACTCTGTCTTACCGTGTATTCCGAAGAATACACCAGTTGTGTCGTCTCCAAAGCGTACAAATCACTTCATTTTTTAATGCGGGTATTAAAGGGCAGTAGCTTTGTGCTCAACGATTTTAATCCTATAGAAAAACTAGGGCGGGAATCTCTGGAAGACAGGAGGACGAAATATAGACTATACGGTATGTTTAACACTTGCACAAATCAGCCAGCATGGAGAGAACTAAGGAAACGTCTGGGAAATACCACCTACCTGAGCAGGGCAGATCATCCACATAAAGTCAGGATCCGATCACATCGTACAAATTATGGGAAACATTCTTTCATTAACCGTGGTATTGATAATTGGAACTCATTACCTGCCTCAGTCTTAGAGCCTTTCCCGAAACATATTGATGTGTTTAAGAGAAGATTGAAATTTTGTGTAAATACTGCGATGTAATTACTATAGTTCCTAAATTGCGAATTATGTATATTGTGTTTGAGGTTATTGTAGGTGATTTTCTGCATTTGTTCAATTTGCCACCGGGGAATTACCCCCATTTGCAAATAAGGAAGAAGGAAGGAAGATTGTAGTTTTACGTGACCGTGAATCTTGTGATTATGAGCCACGGGACCTCCTTTTTACGTGGAATCCGAACCACGGGACATGGCATTTCACTTCGAAAATCTCACATGCATTGACCGGGAATCGAACCCGGACCGCCTTGGTGAGAGGCATACAGCTAGACCGCTGAGCATTTGCAAATATTATACATAATAATAATAATAATAATAATAATAATAACAACAACCATCCATCACGGCTCTATTGACCAGTTTGGAAACAGTATCTCCAGAGTGTTTTTGAAAAGTACAGTACATTTTTGCGTTAGTAATACGAACTTATCATGTCTAATAGCTTTCCTTATGAAATACCAATGGGTATTTAATACATTTATTGCACCTTAGTTATTAATAATAATAATAATAATAATAATAAACTTAACTCTGCTTGCAGTACCTACTGAGTGGATTGAGTAACTCATTTGTTGCAGTTGCCGGTCCCAAGCCCGAAGAAAGGAGGAGGGTTGGCTCAAAGCCGTAAAATGACAGATAGAGAACATCTTGAGCAACCTCTAAGGCTCAATACCTTAGTTGCAACATTGAGATTGAACACAATCAATATCCCCATTACCTTCAACCTATCAGCATGATGTCGTTTGTCAACGATGCACCTACCCCAGGCCCTAGTAGACATACTAGTTATTCTCGGTCATCGGATTCTGGGGGACCGAGAACATCGTGCGGGAATGTATCGGAGCTTCCCAAATCTCTTCGCCCAAAATGCAAAACTTTCTTTGGTAGTCTAAACATCAACACACTTCGGAAAACTGGGAAGTTAAAGCAATTAACAGACATGTTAGATAACTTAAACATCCAAATTTTAGCGCTTCAGGAAACCAGATATATGGATGAAAATCATTTTGACTCAGAAAATTATAGAATTTACAAAGGCAAGCCAGCAATCTCCCTTCATAGGAAGCTACTACAATTTGGCACTGGATTCGCTGTAAGAAGAAACATTATAAACTCAATACTTAACTTTTCTTCGCCTTCTGAAAGAATTTCAACAATACCGTATCCATTAAATCAGGGAACAAAGCTTATACATTAATTAATGCGCATGCACCCACCAATAACTACAATCGAAAAGATCCACAAATTGTGGAAGACTTCTGGGATCTGCTAGATGTAACTACAGCCACAATTCCAAAACATCACATAACAAGAAGTTCCGTTAAGAACTATACAGCCTACTTTTCATGCCAATGATTATTCTACAGAATATGAACCTATCTAGAATAATGACGAAATTAAGTTGCTAATATCGAAATTTCCAATTAGTTCGAAATACTGTATACCTGGCATAATGTATCCTAATAGAGCACTACAGTTGGCAGCCCTGATGACTGAATATATTCTGAGTTCCGTCTCTTACGGTACTAAATACAAAATTTGGTAGAAGTCCATTGGATAGCATGGACGTTACATGCAGTTAAACATTGGATCTAACAGCGCGCGTAAAATCTTGTTGGCAACAATGTCATGCATGTATTGGTCAGAAATAATCTGAAATAATATGATCTATTGTTGTGCCAATTTTGAATGAAATCCATTAGTTAGTATAGAAGTTACATGCATTTTAAAATTGGACCTATCAGCAGGCTTAGAATCATGTTGGCAGCACTGACGTATATTAGTTACTCCAAATTCGTCTAGAATGCCAGGTACTATACGTGTGCAAAGTTTAGAGTTATTGGCTTGCATACTTTCTGATATATTGATATTAGGGTAACAAAAATAGGGACAGCACATATTAACAGTTGGCAGCCCTGGTTGCTCCTTAGAATACGCATAGTCATATCTGTTATGGTACAGATAGCACATACGAAATTTGGTTGAAATCCAAATGATAGTATGGAAGTTACATGTATTTAAAGTTGGACCTGTCAGCAGGCTTAGAATCATGTTGGTAGCACTGACGTATATAAGTTACTCCAAATTAATATAGAATGTCAGGTACTATACGTGTGCATAGTTTAAAGCTGTCGGCTTGCATACTTTATGATATATTGGTATTTGGATAAAATAAATTAGGAGCATTTATTAACAGTTGGCAGCCCTGGTATGTCTTAAGAATACGCTCAGTCATATCTGGTTATGTACACATACAACATACGAAATTTGGTTGAATTCCAATTGATAGTGTAGAAGTTATATGCATTTAAAAATTGGACCTATCAGGAGGCTTATAATCATTTTGGCAACACTGCCATGTTTGGCCTCCTGGAAATTAAACTGAAATATTATGATCTGTACGTGTGCCAATTTTGAAATAGCTCCCATTCATACTTTCCAAAATATCCAACATGGAGCTCAAATTTCAATTGCGATTTTTTAGCAGTTGGTAGCACTGACATCATTTTCAAATATGGCCGTGAGATATTCAGGTATAGATCTTTACTCCTACCAAATTTTGTTTCGATTGCTGCAGCCGTTTAGGAGTTGATAGGGGGGACACACACACAGCCAGACAGACAGACAGACAGAAGGACAGACAGACAGACAGACAGACAGACACACAGACAGACAGACAGACACACATTTGCCCGATCTCATAAGTCTACTTTTTCCTCATTTTTGCAAAATGTGAAAAGTAGGCTAAAAATTCTATTGGGAGATTTCAATGCCCAAATTGGTAGAGAAAAGAAATTCAGGACTATCGTAGGACTATACCCAGCGCACAATAGGACTAAGAAAAATGGAGAAAGATTAATTGATTTTTGCAAAAGTTTTCATCTCAAATTAATGTCAACACATTTTCGAGCGCTTCCACATATGGAAAAAAAACATGGAGATCCCCAAATTTTCACTTGGGAGAATTTCAAATAGATCAAGTAGCAATTTCCATGAAAAATCAAAAAGAAATTATGAATGTTAAAGTTAAAAAAGGAATCATTGACTCTGACCACCATCTATCGTTAATCAAGGTAAAATTTCAACCAAACAGGTCTAAATCAATAATAACAAAAGACCTGCGCGTTGATCCGGAATTTCTTAAGCAGAACACCAGTACTTTCCTTGAAAGTATCCCTACTCACAATCCTTCGATCTGGTTGGAACTCAAAGACATACTTTTGTAGGCTTCTCAAAATGTTGGCTTACCACCCAGGAAACGCAAACATAGGCGATGGAATGAAACCTGCGATAAGGCCATAAATATTAGAATTAAAGCTTGGCACAATTGGAATTCTCATAAAACTGAACAAACCTGGCAGGAATTCACCAAAATACAGAAACAAACATCCAAAATTATCAGGTCTGAAAAACGCAAATACGATCACTGCAGATTGGTAGAAATTGAACAAAAAACAATACACGTAACTTCTACAAAACTTTCAGAGAATTATCAAATTATCAGGCACCTGGTCTTTGCTTCAAACGCCCTGATGGGACATTGGAGACGAATAATCAAGAAAACTGCAAACTTCTAGCAGTTTATTTCAAGGATCTTTTAAACTGTGAACCCCCTAAAGAACAACTCACCTTTGAAAAACCCTCATCTAATCAATATTCAGAACCCCCAACATTGGAAGAAGTCAAAGAAATAATCCGTGGACTAAAAAGTAACAAAGCCTCAGGTGAAGATGGTATAATTGCCGAAATGATGAAGATTGGAGGTAAGAGCGTAGCTCGGAAAATCCACTCGATTTTTAAGAACATCTGGATCACTGAAAAAATCCCTGAAGATTGGAGATGTGCGCTAATCCATCCACTGCACAAGAAAGGGGATAAAACCAACATCAATAATATAGAAGAATTAGCTTGATACCAGTTGCTTACACATTTTTTTTCCAAAGCCATGCTCACTAGACTTGAGAAATAAACAGACCATATAATTGGTGAATACCAGGTAGGTTTCCGAAAAGGAAGACCTTGTAGTGAACAATTCCTTAATCTCAAAACTATCCCTCAAATGCGCAAAACCAGACAAACGGTCATTACTTTTGTAGATTTCAGAAAAGCATATGATTCTATAGACCATCAAGCACTTTTCAATACGGTACTCTAGAAGAATTTCAAGTGGATAAAAAACAAGAGAATTAATCGGACAAACATTAACTGGCACTACTTCAAAAGTTAAATTCCTAGGTGAAATATCTGAGCCCTTAACTATTAACACCGGGGTTCGTCAAGGAGACGGATTATCTCCGTTACTGTTCAATCTCGTACTTGAGAAAGTAATCAGGACCTGGGAGAAGGAAAGTAAAGGAATAACCCTTGGCAGACTAATTAAAGATAGAATTCACTTGAAATGTCTGGCCTTTGCTGATGACATAGCAATCCTTTCCAATAAGAGGCAAGAAGTAATTCATTCAATTGAAAAATTGCATGAAACTGCCATCAAAACTAGACTTCAAATCTCGTATGAAAAATCTCAGTACATGGAAGGAGCCTCACGATACTTATTGTTAGATCCTATGATAACTAAATTCGGCAAAATCTTTTAAGTGAACCAATTTAAATATTTAGGAGAAATTATTCAGCCCTCTGGTTTGAACCGCGGTGCAAATAAAGGTAGAATTTCTAAATTACAGAAAGCTTACAGGATCATTTGGAACAGGTATAATAAACAAATCAATATCTCGAAAAGCAAAACTTAGATACTACAATACAGTAATCAAACCTGAAGCGTTATATGCATAGGAGACTTTAATCATTGGTGGTGCATCTTTAACCAAAGACATAGAGAAAGAAGAAAGGAAAATTTTTACGAAACATTTTTGGGCCAGTTTGTATAGAGGTAATATGGAGGAAAAATCATCCCAGGAATTATAGAGTCAATCTGAAAAAATCTCTCACACTTTTCGGAAAAGACGATGAAATTTTACGAACGTATTATTAGAATGGACAATAACAGACTAACTAAAAGAATTCTCAACCTAGCCCTTTCATTAAAAAACAAGAACAGCTGGCTTCGTGAAATTGAAACAGATCTCCGGGAAATCAACATCTCAGAAGACATTGTACAGGACAGATGTAATTTCAGAACCAAAATCGACAATCACCAATTTGGTGACAAACCCAACACCACAACCACTATAACTTGGTCAGAAGAACGAAGGAAGAAGCTTAGCGAGAGGATGAAGAGATTTTGGGAGGAAAAGAAGGCCAACACATGAGCTAAGCAGGTTCAACCGTGCTCCTGAGTAGGGCATACCGATGTAAAAAAAACTTAATATAAATGAATTAATGAAACATACCAGTTTCGGCCATATTATGGCCTTCTTCAGCGATGTTGTTAAAAAGAAAAGAAACTAATGTAATTACGAGCAAAACTCTGTTAATAATATTTGACATGGGATTTCTATGATTTTTTTTATAAAAATAGTTAAAAACAGATCTGTAACAAATATGGGTTTTCATTTGATGTTAATAAAATATCTTTTCGAAAATAGCATATACAGAATATAAATAGTTGGTATTTGTAAGCTATATTCCTATAAATCAGTCTATTTCTTTTTTCTTTAAAAATATCTTGAGATGGTCAGCTGGGTGTGAATTGTGTTCCGCTCCACAAAGAGGCTTTATTCATCACATACAAATATTAATCATTAATACCATAATTTATTATTAAAATAAGTAATTCCCCAACAACGTGAATATACCAGGTGAATCAGCTGCCCCTTCCAATATTGTTTTATGCAGCCCAACTACCGTTGTTGTCAGGAAGGTCCGTATTTCTCTGCTTGCATCCCGTATGTTACTGATGCACTGCAAGTATAGCCTGCAAAGACGATACTGAACCCTATTATTTTCCCCTCGATGAGACTACACTCTAATCTTCTTCTTCTTCTACGCGATCAGGCCCAGTGGACCGCGCGCTGCTACAAGTTTCCTTCTCCATCGTCTCCTATCCATAGCTGCCATCCGCCAACTGTCTACGCGTATCGCTGCCTGTTGCAGATCTTGATGGAGTCCATCACTCCACCGCTTCTTTGGTCTCCCTGGTGGTCTTCTTCCTGTGGGGATGAAATCCAGTAGCTTCCATGGCCATCGGTGGTCTTCCATCCGGGCTACATGTCCAGCCCACTGCAGTCTTCTGGTTTTGATGGTTCCAGTTATGTTGGCATCATGGTACAGGTCTTCTGATTGCGTCTAATCCTCCATTCACCCGTGTGTACATTCCTCACCGGTCCGAAGATCTTCCAAAGAACTTTTCTCTCAAAAACGAGTAGTTTATGAAAGTCCTGTTTTCGGATACTCCATGTCTCACATCCATATAGTACAACGGGTTGGATCAGAGTTTTATACAGACGAATTTTGAACTGTCTGGAGAGACTTCTGGACCGAAGAAGCTGTGTTAAGCTGTAGAGAGTTCGGTTTCCTGCTTGGATCCTGGCGTTGATTTCTGCCTCACATGATGAGTTCTCCGTGAAAAGCGATCCTAGGTACTTAAATTCATGGACCCTCTTGTAGGACTGGTCCCCTACCCGGAGTGACTGTAGTTGCCCAAAAACGTGGCCTTGCCCGCGAATCATATTGAGGTCCTCCGTCTTGGTTTCATTCACGATTAGCCCAAATTTGTTGGCAGCTGCCTTGAGTGCTCTGGTCATTTGCCTCAACTCTTCCTGAGAGCTGGAGAGTAAACTGATATCATCTGCGTAGGCAAGGTATGCTAGGTTCTTCCCTTCGACTTGGATTCCTTCAAAATTCTCCCGAAAGGTCTCACGTATGATCTTCTTCAAGGCAAAATTGAACAGTGTAGGAGATAAACCGTCTCCTTGCCTGAGACCCGCCAACATTTCAAAATCCTCCGTCACTCGATTTCCCATTTTTATCTTACCGCGTGTTTCGCTCAGGCAGATCGCTACCAAGTTGATGAGTTTCTTGGCCATTCCAAACTCTCTTAGGCAACTAAGTAGGCTCTTTCGGTGTATGCAATCATAGGCCTTCGTGAAATCTACGAATAACACGTGGAGTTCCTTGCCATATTCACCCAGTTTTTCAGTAAGCTGTCGGAGAGCGAAGATATTATCTACTGTGGAACACCCCAGCCGAAAGCCTCCCTGGTAATCACCTAACACTGATTCTGCCACTGGTTGAATTCTATCTATGAGGCAGTTGGACAAGATCTTGTAGCAGACGTTAAGCAGGGCGATTCCTCGATAGTTATCACATTTCAATTTGTCACCCTTCATATAGATTGGACAAATCAGAGCTGTTTTCCATTCTGATGGTAGTTCTTCTTTGATCCAGATTGCTTGTATCAGCCTGTGCAGTTTTTCTGTTAGTTTCTCTCCTCCTTCCTGGATCATCTCGGTCTGTATTCCATCTTCATGAGCCGTTGGATCTGGATTTTGATCTCATCCAAAGTGGGTGGCGGATAATCCAAGTCGACTGTGGTTGGAGACTGGAATTCAAATACTATTTCAGGGTCTTCGCAATTGAGAATCTGGTCGAAGTACTCCTTCCATCTCTTGGCGATATCATAATCGTTGGTCAGAATTTTGTCACTAGAATCTTTGACAAATTTATGTCTCGACTGGTAACCTTTGCTAAAATACTTAACCTTTTGAAACATTTCCCTGGTATTGTTTCCTCTGAAGTCTGCTTCTGCCGCAACGATGATGTCCTTGACATATTTCCTCTTTGCCCTTCTCAGAGTTGCTTGGGTAGCCCTTCGAACCTCCTCAAATCGTTCTTTACCCTGCGCCAGATCTCTCTCCTGCAGCCACTTATTCCTGACTTCCTTTCTCTGTTCCAGAGCATCTGCACATTCCTTTCCAAACGAGATCTTCCTGCCTACTGTGTCTCCCTTGATCGTCTCCTTTGCTGTAGCAGTCAGTGAGCTTTGAATCTTTTCCCGAATTTGTTCAGGGTTTTCGCTCACGTCCAGTTCACTGAGTGCTTCAAAGCGGTTGTTCAGTTGCAGCTGATATTCTGTCTTTATGGCTTCATCCTTTAGTTTTTCAACACGGTATCTCTGAACCTTCTTTAGGTTAGCCCTGATCCCTCCTTTACACTGAACTTGTAAGTGGTCTCTGACCAGAAAGTGATCACTTCCACACTCGGCACCCCGTGCCGTCTTAACATCGGACACCCATCTCTTGGTTTGTAGATCAATAGCGACATGGTCTATCTGATTTATTATTCTCCCATCTGGTGACATCCAGGTTCCCTTATGGATGTTCCTACGCTGGAAGTTTGTGCTGGAAATGAATAAGCCTGATGACGCAGCAAAGCTAATGAACCTTACACCAGTATCATTGCTTACCTCATGTAGGCTGTGCCTTCCTACTGTACCTTGGAATACTTGTTCTTTCCCAATTTTAGCGTTCATGTCTCCGATAAGGATCCTCAAGTGTCCATTTGGGATAGAATCCACTACTGCTTCTAGCTGCGCATAGAACTCGTCTTTCACTTCCCTTTCACTTTCTTCCGTGGGAGCATGACAGTTCACAAAAGTCGCCTTGTAATGCTTTACGTTCACTGTTAGCACTGAGATTCTGGGGTTGATAGACACAAACTCTGATACATTAGTGGCCAAGACCTTGCTCACACAAAAACCAGTACCCAACCTATGCCCTTGTTCACAGGCTCCATATAGGATAGTCGAGTTCTCAATATCGATGCTGCCCGCATCCTCCCACCGGATTTCTTGCAGTGCAACTAGATCTAGTTTGTATTTCTGGATTTCTTTGACCACACTGGTTGCAGCTCCAACCTTGTATAGACTCCTTACATTCCATGTTCCAAATCGAATACCGTACCATTTATTCGCCGTTGTTGTCGTCTAGTATTATCAATCATATTCCAAGGCTTACTTGTAGCGTTGAAAGCATTGTTACTATTTCTTTTACGAAGAAAGGGTGCTGGCCTCTCGTCCAACCTGTGGTGTTACCCTTACAGCTTACAGGGTTGCTGGCTTTTCTGTCAGGGTGGGCTCCCTTAGCCATCCTTTTATCTCACTAGTCATTAAAATAAATCTACTGAATAACTATCAAAAGGGTTCATATAGACAAAAAAGGCAGAATATAAAAGGTATGGATCACCAAACACTATATAGAAGTTCGTGCATTGAATCTTCTAGAAATGAAAATCAAAAATCTTGAGGCAATGTAATATCTTATAGCTAGAACTGTAGGATTCACTCGTTTATGTGTACATAACCTTCAATATTCAAACGTTGATTGCGTTCTGGTAAGATCTATCACCATATACAAGTGTACGGGTATATTTCGTTATTTATTGCAGTCACTATATAGGCGGCTTTGGGATTTCTAAGACGTGCCCCCGTTGAAGCAAGGAACTACAAAATATCCAATCAAGGCTATATAAACAACATGGCAGCTATATAGGATATCGAAACACAGTCCACAAATCTTATTAGACCATAAATTCAATAGATGGCTGATGACGTCACATTGTTGAAACCAACATCTCGATCAGCTGACTGAAGGGAACTGCGGATAGTGATGATAGAATTGTCCAATATGGAGCTCCTTTTGTACTCCTTGACGTTGCTTAGCATTCGTCATTAGCCAATTATAGTTGGTCTTGAGCCATTACCCTTCAGTCAGCTGATCGAGATGTTGGTTTCACGTCACAGTACAGGCGCAGTGTGGCAATGCGCCCTCTATTGTATTTATGCTCTAAGCCACAAATTGATGAAACCATTCCAAGAAAAAAGTACCTATCTAGAAGACAATATGCACTCGCACTCGGTAATCCTTAATAATTCATGAATTCACTCGATGATCCCTAAACAAATAGCATAAATACCATTATAAAACAAATATGATGCACCGCATCGCAAACTAGATCTTACCATGGCCACCACAATCGTATACTCTAATACGAGAGAAAATAATAGGGTTCAGTATCGTTTGCGGGATATGCTTGCAGTGCATCAGTAACATACGGGATGCAAGCAGAGAAATACGGACCTTCCTGACAACACGTGTTCGTTAGGTCGCACAAAACCATATTGGAAGGGGCAGCTGATTCACCTGGTATAAAGCGATGTTCCACGTTAAAAGGTTATACAGCATATACACACATAATCAGTGGCGTTTTCTCCAATACCACGGGGTAAGCACCGCTTACCTAGCATATTCTCATAAGAATAAAGTATATAATATCACTTTCTAACGCGCAAGCATCTGCAAAAACGCCACTTTGAATGACGTTCCTCGTTCTCTACCGCAGTTCTCCACGATCAGCCAGTACTACTTTGGAGAGAAAGAAGAAAGAGTGCGGCTGGTCGCTATGACAACGGCTTGTTTACCTCCAGGAGCCTTCTGGCCCGGAACACTGCTATGGCCGATGGAGTGGTACACCAACAACGCCAGGTCGTCCTTGATTGGCTAAGACAGGGGGTGTGGCGTTCCATAGCCACAGGGCTGTCGTCGAGACAAGTGAAAGCGGGTAGCAAGGTCTGCTTCGATTCGGGTGGCTTACCCTAGCGAGCCTGGACACCAGCACTGCTTAAAATCATTTGGCGCGCCTCTCCAGTCCCCACCCACTCCTTGCCCACCCACCATCTGACCATCAGACCCGACCTTTGCTGGGCGCGGTAGTTAAAATTCTTCTTCGTCCGGTTAACTCACAACTCTATGTTTTTGTGTGCAATTAGCAAAATTTAGTATACCGTAACTACTGTTGATATTATTGTGTTGGAGTGTACAGTGCGTTGGAATCTTCAGAGTGACCCATCAACCCGAAAAGTTGCTCAGATTATCATTCAAATTATATTCAAAGAGTAGGTGTAAAGGATACATAATTTTAAATGTATGTACATCCGTATAATTTGAATAATATTTTAAAGACCTATCACATTATTTTAAAAAATATTTGGTTATTACGAAGCCTCCGTGGCTTAGGCGGCAGCACGACGGCCTCTCACCGCTGGGTCCGTGGTTCAAATCCCGGTCACTCCATGTGAGATCTGTGCTGGACAAAACGAAGGCAGACAGGCTTTCCTCCGGGTACTCCGGTTTTCCCTGTCAAAATTTCATTCCAGCAACACTCGCCACTATCATTTCATTTCATCTGTCATTCATTTAATCATTGCCCCAGAGGAGTGCGTCAGGCCTCGGCAGCCGGCACAGTTCATATCCTCGCCGCTAGATGGGGGCTTCATTCATTCCATTCCTGACCCGGTCGGAGACTGGAAGCAGGCTGTGGATTTTCATTTGGTTATTACGGTAGGTAGGGTCTATCAAGTTCTCATTTATACAAAACTAGCTGAAGTACCCGTGCTTCGCTACGCGTCATAAATAAATTAAAATATGAAGGTGACAGTTAAAACAGGGGATAGGCGAGGTGCTGCGCAGAGGGAGATTAAGGATGGAACATTTTGTCCAACTACACCGCTCGGCGTTGACCGTGTTTTATAGCACAAATTTAGGTTTTACTCGCTAACGGTTGGAGATACCTTTCGGATAGAAAATGTAATTTTTAACCTCGTATATACCATCAAAAGTTTGCTATTTCTTAGCGTTCTCTTTGTATTTGAAATGGAAATATGAAAGTTTTAAACCAAAGGGTGTAGTGAAGTCACTAAAATGGTCGCCATCTTTAAATAGTACAAAGTATTGAAATCAAAAGTAACCTATACGTTAACCAGGTAAATCAGCTACTTCCATGTAAAATTCATGTAAATCGGACCAGTGGTACTTGCGTGATTGAGTAATACATAGACGCACATCATGTCATTTTTAGCCTCGCTTCGCTCGCGTCATAGTCGTGTCATATTGTTATTCAATGAAATGCAGGTTTAACCCCATTAACACCCCTTTAGAACCTGAATATCCAAAAATCCCTCCTTGGTAGACGTTTTCGACACACAACAAACATATCGCCAAAATATCATTCTTCTAACTTTAATCGTTTGGGTTGGTCGATGAGAGTGAACATCCAAAAATCCTTCATTAGGGGACGTTTTTCTTCCAGAATTTCACCCCTCTCCATAGGCCCCTTAAATTTGATTTATGAAAAAACGGTCGAACACATATTTATTTTATTTATTTATTTATTTATTTATTTATTTATTTATTTATTTATTTATTTATTTATTTATTTATTTATTTATTTATTTTTAAGCTGATTGATTTCCTCCGAGTTTCAAACTCCTCGCTTATGTCGTTTAAGAGATACACGGTCCGTTAGGAATCTTTCAACCCCCACTTTTCATCCCTTTCACCTCATAATATACACTACATCGAAAAACCATTAGACATGTGTCAGCTTATTTTTAATGATTAGTATATATGCCAAGTATCACATCCCCAAATGAAACCACTCGTGAGATATGGTTATTCAATGAAATGCACGTTTACCCCCCTTAACACCGATTTAGAACCTGAATATTCTAAACTCTTTCCTTAGTGGACGTTTTCGACATACAACGAACATATCCCCAAAATGTCATGTTTCTAACTTGAATAATTTTGGCTGGGCTATGATGAGTGAGTGAGTCAGTCAGGACATTTCCTTTCATTTATTTTTGATAATTTCACCCCTCCCCATGAACCCCTTAAATTGGATTTATGAAACAAACGGTCGAACACCTATTTACTTATTTAAAGCTGTTTTCCCCCTGAGTTTGATGAGTGAGTAAGTGAGTCAATCAGTTAGGACACTTTCTTTCCTGTTTTTTTCCCCCAGAATTTCACCTGTCACCAAGGGCCCCTGAAATTGGATTTATGAAAAAAAAACCAGTCGAACACCTATTTACTTGTATTTTAAGCTGTTCTTTTCCCGCCGAATTTCAAACTTCTCGCCTATGTCCTTTAAGAGATACACGCTCCGTCAAGAATCCCTCAACCCCCAATTTTCACCCCTATCACCTCATAATATACACCACATCGATAAACCCTTAGACATATGTCTGATTATTTTTAATGATTAGTTTATATACCGAATATCACATCCCCTAAGAAACAACTCATGATATATCGTTATTCAATGAAATGCACGTTTACCCCCTTAACATCTCTTTAAAACCCGAATAAACAAAAATCATTCCTTAGTTGACGTTTTCGACATACAGCGAACATATTCCCAAAATTTCATTTTTCCAACTTTAATAGTTTTCGCTGGGCGTGATGAGTGAGTGAGTCAGACAGGACATTTTCTTTCAATTATTTTTACCAGAATTTCACCCCTCCCCATGGGCCCCTTAAATTGGATTGATGAAAAAACGCTTGAACACCTATTAACTTATTTTTAAAGCTGTCTTTTTCCCCTGAGTTTGGTGAGTGAGTTAGTCAGTTAGGACACTTTCTCTCCTTTTTCCCCCCAGAATTTCACCCCACTCCATTGGCCCCTAAAATTAATTTATGAAAAAACGGTCGAACAACGATTTACTTATCTTTTTAGCTGATGATTTTTGGCTGCGTTTCAAATTTCTCGCCTATGTCGTTTAAGAGATAGGCCTACACGCTCCATTAGGAATCCTTCAACCCCCACTTTTCACCCCTTTCACCTCATAATAATACACCACATCGAAAGACCCTTAGACACATGTCTGCGTATTTTTAATGATTAGTTTATATGCCGAGTATCACATCCACAAATGAAACGACTCGTGAGATATTGTTATTCAATGAAATTCAGGTTTAACCCCCTTAAGACCCCTTTAGAGGCTGAATATCCAAAAATCCTCGCTTAGTGTACGGTTTTGACATACAACGAACATATCCCCAAAATGCCATGTTTCCAACTTCAATATTTTTGGCTGGGCGATGATGAGTGAGTGAATGAGTCAGGACATTTTCTTTCATTTTTTTCCCTTCAGAATTTCACCCCCCCCCCCCCCGATGAACCCCTTCAATTTGATTGATAAAAAAAAACTGTCGAACAGCTATTTACTTACTTGAAAGCAGTTTTTCCCCCTGAGTTTGATGAGTGAGTCAGTCAGTCAATCAGTTAGGACATTTTCTTTCCTGTCCCCCCCCCCCACAGAATTTCACCCCTCCCCATGGGCCTCTTAAATTGGATTTATAAAAAAAACGGTCAAACACATATTTACTTATTTTTATGCTGATTTTTTTCCGCTGAGTTTCAAACTCCTCGCCTATGTCGTTTAAGACATACACGCTCCGTTAGGAATCTTTCAATCCCTACTTTTCACCCCTTTCACCTCATAATATACTCCACATCGAAAAACCCTCAGACACGTGTCTTACTTTTTAATGATGAGTTTATATGCCGTGTATCACATCCCCCAATGAAACCAATCGGGAGATATTGTTATTCAATGAAATGCAGGTTTAACCCCATTAAGACCCCTTTAGAACCTGAATATCCGAAAATCCTCCCTTAGTAGACTGTTTTGAAATACAATGAACATATCCCCAAACTGTCATGTTTCTAACTTCAATCATTTTGGCTGGGCGATGATGAGTGAGTGAGTGAGTGAGTGAGTCAGGACATTTTCTTTCAATTTTCTTTTTTCAGAATTTCACCCCTCCCCATGAACCCCTTAAATTTGATTTATGAAAAAAACTGTCGGACAGCTATTTACTTACTTTAAAGCAGTTTTTCCCCTGAGTTTGATGAGTGAGTGAGTCAGTCAATCAGTTAGGACACTTTCTTTCCTGTTTCTCCCCCCCCCCTCCAGAATTTCACCCCACCCCATGAGCCCCTTAAATTGGATTTATGATGAAACGGTCAAACACATATTTATTTATTTTTATGCTGATTTTTTCCCGCTGAGTTTCAAACTCCTCGCCTATGTCGTTTAAGAGATACACGCTCCGTTAGGAATCTTTCAATCCCCACTTTTAACCCCTTTCATCTCATAATATACACCACATCGAAAAACCCTCCGACTCGTGTCTTCTTATTATTAATGATGAGTTTATGTGCCGAGTATCACATCCCCCAATGA
This sequence comes from Meconema thalassinum, assembly GCA_946902985.2. Classification (NCBI taxonomy): domain Eukaryota; kingdom Metazoa; phylum Arthropoda; class Insecta; order Orthoptera; family Tettigoniidae; genus Meconema; species Meconema thalassinum. The sequence continues at coordinate 242,226,915 of OX336394.1, read as the reverse complement.
AACCAATCGGGAGATATTGCTGTTCAATGAAATGCAGGTCTACCCCCTTAACACCCCTTTAGAACCAGAATATCCAAAAATCCTCTCTTAGTGGGCATTTTCGGCCCTTGGGGAAGCTGCATACCAAATTTCATTCCAATCCGTTTGATGGTTTCTGAGATTTCGTGATGAATGAATGAGTGAGTGAGTGGTATTTGACAAATATATAGTAGAAGATAGTGTCAAGTCTTTGTTATGCTAAACTCGGTTGACAGTGCTGTGTGAGAAGTTGAGTAACTAACGTGATTTCAAGTAAAGATCCTCATTTTCTATACCGGTAGTGCAGAGCGCAAATGGCATCCAGTCGGCCGTGTCTCGACTTGAGCTATGTTGCCATGGAAACTATCCGCCTTGCCATTCCTTCATGAGTATATTTTATGATTTGATTAGCATGTGCTGGAGTGCAAAAGGGTCGAAATCAGAAGAATGAGAAAGACTATCGTAAATTCATGTAGCCAGCGGTTCCTTCTGGGTCCTAAACTATGTGTATGCAAAATTTGGTTGAGATTGGTGGAACGGTGTAGATTTGTATACGGAACAGATCCACATACCCACATACATACAGACTTTCACTTTTATATATTAGAAGATTAATTAATGCCACTATTTACTGTACCTTGGCGGATCATTTGTAGCGAAGTTCAATTCTTCTCTCCCTCTTAGTGAATTCATCAATTACATGGTCGTGAAAATCAGTGTTCCTCTGAAGGCTGCACAATAACACCTTTTCAATGGAAAGAAGCGCGAGATGTGAAAGTCCTTCTTGATGCATGGAGTTTCGGGTGAAGGTTTTTGTACGTTTAATGGTAGAAAACATTCTTTCCACTGATGCACTAGACGCCGGAATTGTTAGTACTAGTTTAAAAAAAGAAGGAAGCTTTACGTGACCATTAATCATGCGGTCATGAGCCACGGGACCTCCTTTTTACGTGGAATCCGAAGCACAGGACATGGAATTTCACTTCGAAATCTCACATGCATTGACCGGGAATCGAACCCGGTCCACCTTGGTGAGAGGCCAACAGCTTGACCGCTGCGCCACCACGCCCCCCTTAGTACTAGTTTGCATAGGTTATAGGCCTACGCCCCAATTAAGTCATTCAAACTAATGAAGCCGTGAAAGCCTACATCAGTACAATTTGAGTGATATTTGCAAATAAATATTAACTGAACATGCAATCCAATGACATAAGAATATCTATTAGTCTACTAATAGCATGTTTATTATTTTAATGTTCACTTAGGTCTCATAGTCTAATAGAAAATAATAATAATAATAATATTGGTTTTACGTCCCTGTTAACTACTGAGGCTTTTAGGCACGCCGGGATGCCGGAATTTTGACCCGAAGGGAATCTTTAACGTGCCAGTAAATATACTGACACGGCTCCCTCGCATTTGCGCACCCTCAAATGCCGACTGACTGCGACGGCATTCGATCCTGCTATCTTAAGCTCAGCAAGCTAGAACGTTACCGCTGAGCCACGCATAATAGAAAATTTACGGGTAATAACCTAAAAGTTTAGCTCCTTAGACCAAGAAATGCGAACAACAAAAACACAAATTGCCACTCTGTTCAATCGTCAAATGATACACGATAAGAGAAGCTCGCCAACCCTATTGATGAATAATTTTCTCCGCAATTAATGTACATGGATTGGCTTGCCTCAAGTTGAAAAGGGAAAAATGAGCTGTGCTGTATTACAATTCTTTCTATTTTTATTTTTTTAAATGTGAAAGACTAATAATTATGTGTTGAGAGTAATTGTTGCTACTTCAGATATCAACCTCAACATTGACAAGGGCATAGCTGGAACCGGGTGCTGAAGTTGCTTTATGGTTTAAGCCTATATTTTGGGTCTTCTTCACAGCTTACCCTCGAAAAAATTCCACGCCACGCCACTGCACATAATAAAATATACGTTCTTACCAACCTTCAAATGTTAACTAAGGCAGTACAAGTACGCCGCTCCCACAACAATGGCAATCCTACTTCACATCGAGCTGCGTTTGGAGAAACACTTTTCACATTGAAAAATAAAATGAAAATCTACAGCTTGCTTCCAATCGACCGCCCGGGTCAGGGAATGGAATGAATGAAGCCCCCATCTAGGGGCGAGGATATGAACTGTGCCGGCAGCCGAAGCCTGTCGCACTTCCCTGGGGCAATGATTAAATGAATGACAGATGAAATGAAATGACAGTGGGGAGTGGTGCTGGAATTAAATTTATGACAGGGAAAACCGAAGTACCCGGAGAAAAACCTGTCTGCCTCCGCTTTGTCCAGCACAAATTTCACATGGAGTGACCGGGATTTGAACCACGGATCCAGCGGTGAGAGGCCGGCGTGTTGCCGCCTAAGCCATGGAGGCTTCACTTTTCATATTGAAATGAAAATCCACAGCCTGCTTCCAGTCTCCGACCGGGTCAGGAATGGAATGAATGAAGCCCCCATCTAGCGGCGAGGATATGAACTGTGCCGGCTGCCGAAGCCTGTCGCACTCCTCTGGGGCAATAATTACATGAATGACAGATGAAATGAAATGATAGTGGAGAGTGTTGCTGGAATGAAATTTTTTGACAGGGAAAACCGGAGTACCCGGAGAAAAACCTGTCTGCCTCCGTTTTGTCCAGCACAGATCTCACATGGAGTGACCGGGATTTGAACCACGGACCCAGCGGTGAGAGGCCGGCGTGCTGCCGCCAAAGCCACGGAGGCTACTACTTTTCATATTAATTAATCAAAATGTGTAACAGATCTGATTTTATTAATTTTTTACGTATTTTAGACAGAAAACATTCTTAGATATAAATATTATTGCATCTCACCTTCTTTATTATATGTTTAATTTTTACCTTTTGATTCATTTCTTTCAACAGCCCTTAGAAAAAAAAACTTTTATCTCTATCATGTTGTGGTGACTGCTGGCTGTCGACCAAACAGTGTTCTGAAGTGAAAAGTGTTTACTCCTTGTAAAAATGTATATATCCTTGTGTAGCATCATGGGAGCATCCTTGTTCTTCCTGGCTTATAGCTAAAGCCCTGCGCGGATGCGGATATCCACGGGTAAACCCGCGGATATCCGCAAATATTTTCGCCACGCGGATATAGTTTGCATTGCTATGCGGATAACGGATACGCTGCGGATAATGTTTCGAGTAAATTTGCGGATAGTCTTTAGAATATAAACTTACGTTAATATTACATATTTGATATGCCAATCTACAGCTTCATGCTTAAAAGAGGAATACTCCTATAGCCTATTGCGTACGAAATATTCAGGCACGTATTGCACTTATACACCAGAAGATTATTTTACTCATATGCTTTCAACCACATTTTATTAGGTACCGTATGTTTGTAGTAGATGATCTTGACATCTCATCATCATCAATTCTCACTGCCATTATTACTATACGTACGAGATATAATGCTGTCAATAAGCCTGTTAGTTCATCGTGGTGACATCATTAACATTCCTCATGTCAGCTACTTCGACATCTAAGCTATCTTGGAAGATCGGGATCCAGATTTATCTGTAGATTTATTTCCAACTTGTCACTGAAGCACGTTGGCTGTGATATTGCAGCATCAACTATGACATCAACTATGCGAACATGGATGGGTCCAGAAGCAGAAGGATGATAACTGACTTGGAATTTCCGGCTAAATGTCAATCCCTTTCTCCAAGCGTAAAGAGAAGTTCACGTAGTGAATGTTACCGCGACCGTGAGTATGAACATCGTTTCACCAACATGGATAAACTATCTATGAAAATAAAACAAGGTGAATATTCAATAGCGCGTGAAACAAATCTTAAGTCAACGATATGGCAGACATTTGGTTACGTTTTCAATGGAAGCGAAAAGGTGAACGATATAGTGATTACCCTTAAAAAGGTGTATTCATACTCAGGACAATAATCGGACACATCAAGCTTACTGAGGCACAAGTGCATAAGTAGCCAAAAAAAAGTAGACCTATAGGAACCAGAAGTGTCATCCAACTTGAAGTACCTTGGAATGCCAACTTGAAGTTCCTTGCAATGAAGCAAATTGTCAGGAACGACTTTCTCCTCAAATGTCTAAATGTGTTGGTTTAACACGTTATGCTTGATCTAACAAATTAAACATACATGTAATATTGAAATATCAGCGGATTTGGATAAAAGTCATGCGGATGTGGGGCGGATGCGAATAAAAGTCATGCGGACGCGGGGCGGATGCGGATAACAGGCGCACGAATGCGAGGCGGATGCGGATAACAGTCGTGCGAATGCGGGGCGGATGCGGATAACAGTCTTGCGAATGCGGGGCGGATGCGGATAACAGAAGTGCGAATGCGGGGCGGATGCGGATAACAGTCGTGCGGATGCGGGGCGGATGCGGATAACGTTTTGTTTATCCGTGCAGGGCTCTACTTATAGCAAACAATGTGACTGTGTCTTTGTATGATTTCATGTAGATGCAGCATTAACAAATATGTTGGATGTTACATTGAGCATCCACAATGTAATTTCATTGACTTGCAACTTCATACTTGTTTCTATTTATACATATTAATTATACACTGCTGATGAAAGTCGTAATGTGACCAAAACCGGTTCTTTAGAACAATAATAATAATAATAATAATAATAATAATAATAATAATAATAATAATAATAATAATAATAATAATAAAGGACTCTAAAATCACAAACCCATCTAAATATCGCCCCATCACCTGCTTGCCAAACTTGTATAAGATCGATAAATCCATTATTGCAAAACGAATTCGTGCGCATTGTGAGGAAAACGCCATTCTCGCAGAGGAGCAAAAGGGTTGCAGAAGGAATTCCCAAGGATGTAAGGAACAGCTCACTATTGATGCCGTGGTATTAGAGCAGGCCTGTCATAGATCACGAAATCTTTATGCCTGCTTTATTGATTACCAAAAAGCTTTCGATTCCGTTCCTCATACATGGCTTATACAGGGCTTGGAGGTTTACAAGGTCAACCCTATTATAGTAAACTTTCTGAAGTGCGCAATGGTTTCATGGAGCACTGCCCTCCAACTTACAGTGGGTGGCACTCGTTTAACATCTTCATTGTCTGGCTTTGAATCCTCTCTTGCAAATCCTGAACAGTAGCAACTACGGATTTAGTATTAAGGGTAATCATGGTGAAGCGTACAAGATGAACCATCTTCTTTACATGGATGACATTAAACTGTATGCATCAATTAAAGTGCACCTCCAATATCTCATCTCTATTACTCAGAGCTTTTCCTCAGATATCCATATGCAGTTTGGTTTTGATAAGTGCAGAACACAGACTGTTATTAGAGGCTCGCACTCTGCACAAGGAATACCTGTTGGAGAGGGACAGAGAAGTATTCAGCCGTTGGAGGAAGGCGCTTTGTACAAATATCTTGGGTTCGCCCAGAGTACCCGTCTCAGACATGGTGATATCAAGAAGAACATAACTGAGCAGTATACTTCACGACTTCGCAGTGTTCTTTCTTCAAAACTTAGCGCTAAACATATCATTAAGGCAGTTAACACATTTGCAATGCCCGTACTTACATACTCCTTTGGTATCATCAGGTGGACTCAAACTGAGATGCACGATCTGCAACGAAAAACATCGGTGCTTTTATCACGCCATCGTATGCACCATCCGAAATCAGCAACAGAGCGCCTGTCTCTACCTCGGTCTGAAGGGGGTAGAGGACTGATAGACAACATGAACCTTCATACGAAACAAGTGACAACTCGGCGTGCATTTTTCCACAACAAAGGAGAAACATCCCCTCTCCATCGCACTGTATCTTCAGCTGATGATAATTACACACCGCTCCATCTGTCATCTTTAAATTCACCAGTAAACGAAGTGAAAACTACTGAATACAAGATCTAGAATTGGAAACAGAAGGCGCTTCATGGGAAGTTTCCACATGAGTTGGACAAGCCTCACATCGACAAGTTAGCGTCGCACGCATGGCTGACCCACTCGGTACTCTTTCCGGAAACAGAGGGATTTGTTGTAGCTATCCAAGACCAAGTTGTTGCTACTCGAAGCTATCGGAAATTTATCATAAAAGATCCCATAACAGAGAATGAGAAGTGTCGCCGCTGTGGCAAATGTAGAGTGAGACCATTCAACACATTATATCAGGTTGTTCCCACCTTGCCAACACTGACTACAAACATCGACACGATCAAGTTGCCAACATTATCCACCAGAAACTGGCCTTGAAGTACAAACTTCTTCAAAACTCCGTCCCCTATTGGAAATATACACCATCTGCAGTACTCGAAAATGCCACACACAAGCTTTATTGGGACAGAGGAGTTGTGACGGATGTCGTAGTCAGTAACAACCGGCCAGATATCATTGTCATCAATAAAGAACACAAAGAGGCATTACTGATAGATATCGCATGTCCCAACACTCAAAACATCCAAACAACAGCTGCTAATAAAATATCGAAGTACACAGAGTTGGCAATTGAGATAAAGCAGACGTGGAAACTTGATTCGGTGACTACCATCCCAATAATTGTGTCGTGTACTGGTGTTATACCGAGAACTCTCCACAGTAGTCTATCAATATTGAATCTGCACCCGCAGATATATTGTACAGCCCCCCAGGGGTATGCACCCCTTGGAGACCATCCCCCCATCATCTGCCTAAATCTCCTAACGGGCAACCCTTGGAAAGCCGGGCCAACATCCATAAACGTAGCAAGGACAGCTTGCCACTCTAAAAAGCAGCTCAGTCCTTGCACAATGGTTACACACAGCGACATACTATTAACTGGGGCAGCAATGCCAACACATGCTGACAGCATAGCGCCGAAGAGTATAAGAAGGCGTCTTAATCAGGTCAAGGGATCTCTCCATTATCAGTGCTTCAACGATACGGCCGAAGGCTACGCCAGTGTCATCAGAGGTGAGTCAGTCGTGTTCAGACATCCTACTTTTGTAACCTGTAACCCACAACTTGTACTTTACATTGTGAACATAATTACATTCCCTACAAGGGACTTATACTTCAGAATTACAGACCAATAAACACTTGGTCAACACATCACACTAGTCTCACTGTCCATACGCCTCTTTACATCCCAACGCCCTTCCTTACTCCCGTCACGGTTAGACGTGACAGACGGTAGTCTAATAGCGCTAGCTCAGATACCATTGTATTTCTCGAGCCGACCCGGCTGCTAGCAAGCAGCGCGTGCCACTCGGCTGATACGAGCAGATTCAGTTACATAATACGCCAGTCAGCTGAGCGACCAGCACAGTGACCCTTGCATTGGGTCCCATCCCTTCAAACACTACTACATTATTTATAGGAACGCCCCCTAGTTCCTAGCACACCACAACACTCTACACTGGTCAGCTTACCCTGCCAAGGGAAGCTACCCTTTTTAGGCACAGCTTTATAAATTAGTACAATAACTCTTCCTTTTAGATCCACCCCCAAATAAGGGATCTAAAACACTGGTGGAGGCGCGGTACTACGCATAATAGAACGGGACTCAACCAACGAGCCCTCGTAGTCAAAACGACCCCTTGCGTACCGCAAAAAGCCAAGCGAATAGTGAAATTTTTTTCCCCAGACAGAAAGTAGTTTTTTTTTGCTTCACACTACCTACACAGGAGAAATCCTTAGTAAAACAACCCCAGCCAAAGTTTTTTTTCTCTTTCTTTTTCTCTTTTCTCAACACATATATAAAGATGTATGCGCCCGCACGAAAGGCCATGCTGAGGAACATCCATTGGGAGCGGTCAGATGAAAAACCCAAGAGGCACATAAACGACACCTCTGTAGACGTATTAACGCAGCAATTTGCGAAAACGTCTCTCTCAGCATGCACCGCAACACAAGGGCGGGAGTCTACCATGGCCACAGGCCGAAAGACGGACAGACCACCCTCCAGTACAATGCGGGGACACACACACACATGCCACCAATTCCCGGAACCGGCCCGGAAGCCTGACAAAACAGCGAACTGGCGAAGCCGGGGACATGTCCCTCCCACACCAATACAGAGAAGAACGGGGCTACCCACCCCGACACCACGTCAAACAACAGACGAACAAACAACCGGGGGGGACAAGGGAAGACACAGGAGGGAAGAGCGAGCGAGAGCCTACAGACAAACACACTACCGGGATTATAGAGACCCAACTAGACCGACAGAAGGAGCACATGCTCCGGTAAGGGATGAAACCCGCAATCGTCGGCAAAACGAACATAACATTTGGACATCCACGCTACAACATCACGATAGGGCATATAGGTACGCTAGGCACACGGACCTGACTAGGCATGCAATGGCTAATTCAGCGCCAGGACCACGAGTGCAAGTGCAGACGTGGACTCATACCGAGACTCACACCCGGTACACGTACAGGACCACACACAGTTGGTAGGGCCATCAGCCCACCCGAGAGAGGACATAAGCGTGGATACGCTGACTCGACAATTTGCGAGGATGTCCCTCTCGCCACGTACTGCCTCACATGGGAAGGAGGTCACCATGGCTACAGTCAAGAAGACGGCCAGGTTAGGCTCCAATAGGCTAAAAACACAAAGTTACACGAACACATGTCCTTCAGCTCCGGATCGGAAGGCAATTTTGCCAAACCGAGGGGCAGAGCCTAGAACAACCCCCTCGGAACAAAGGGACGAGAGGGAGTTGAAGCCAGGACTCTCAGACACACATAGCATGACAGAGAGACAACAGGACGTAACCACGTCATGGGCAGACGACATAGAACCCGTCCCACTACACATAAAGCCTACATACACCCACACAGATAGGCTAACGCAAGGGCAGGAGTCTGCCGTGGCCACAGGCCGAAAAGCGGTCAGGCTACACGCCACCACATTGCTAGGCCAGACACAAGCCACTAAGCAACCTTTACCGCCAGTTCAAAGGGCAAATTTGCCAGAACGAAGGCGAACACCGGTATTAGTCCCTCAGGATGCACGATACACGCACGCACATTTTGACCAGGGACACACATAAGTTCCTCTACACGGGGGAAATACGCCAATAAATACATACAGACTCACTAACGTAAACGGCACATTTTTTTCTCTCTTTCTCTATCTGCCTTCTTTTATGGATATGCAGTGCAACTTGGCTAGATCAGAGGTGCATGATTCAAAATCCTTGTTTTTTTTGTTTGCCCCTGACATTTTGTCTCCCAGGACAGCAATGATTATTGGTCGGAGTGGTCATCACCATAAATTGGATAACGTAAAGTTTCTAATATTCAAAGCCCAGTAGAAGCCCATCAGGTGAGCTACGCGGCTTAGAGCCGGAAAGAGATATTTCGAGCATAGCTTAAACATCAAGTCACAGCATAGAGCTTAAGCGAGTCTTTCTAAGCAGAAATGACTAAATGTTCTACGTTCCGGTTCAACAGTTGAATAGACTCTCTTGTAGAGGGCAAAAGCCATAAGAGTGGCAGGAATTAAAAATCGCAATCTAATTTTCAAAAATTTGGTGAGGTGTGCTTTAACCAACTGAAAAGCCCAATTGCACACCGGGGCGAACCACTGTCATTTTGTTGAGTTATGCCGGAACATTTAGCACAATTTGTGTATAAATATATAATGGCTCAACGGACAATACATATTTCTCTTTTGAAAATATATATTCAATGCCAAGGTAAGGTTATAATTGCTTTGGAGTGGAGTTTCGACTCCCATAATGCCCTGGCTTTGCTCGTGACATGGATACACATGTATCAAATACGTCTGGCAATGGCCTTCCCAATGTGTACTAGACAAGGTCGGTAGAGTCCCCTGAGATGTAACCAGATTACTATAGTGCTAACGTCACCTACTAGGTGCATAGTACGATCAGGACCTACTTACCATTTTTTTAAGCATTTTTTTTCATAGTGTTTACGACACAATTTTGACAGACTATCGCCGTCCGGCAACCCACTTTAGCAAAGCATACAGCAGTGGGCAGGCGACATACAAACATATATTATATACCTTTTCAAAATGCTCTCTTAATACGGAGCGGGGCATAGCTCATTTTTTTTCTCCTCTTTCTCTGCCTCAGTCATTAGGCCCGATGAAAAAAAAAGGGTGGCCAAGTTGAACTGTATGTATTTAACCCATAGGCATACGTGACACGTTACATTGCCTGTAATATAATTTTTTTTTATCATTTCCATAACAACACGCAAGCTAAAACGCTAACACACCGTAGGATGAAAACCCCAGACTTTGGGAAGCCCTGCATATTTTTGGAAATCACACAATCAATTTACATAGCCACATGACAGTAAAATACTACCAAACTGTCCCGGAGACACAACCTGAATAGTGCCAGAAACAATTACTCTGGGTAAAAGACGGTCTCAAAACCCGCAACCTTCTGAATACCAGGAATATAAGGTTGAGTAGCTATCCAGTTCTAGAATAGAAAAATGGGAAAGCTAAGACAGATTCGGACAGTCCCACTAACAGCGGGTCATAAATGAAAAACAAACAAAATCGCCTCTGGCATCTAGTCACCACACACGCGACTAGCGGCCCAGGCACACTAGTGTATAACGACATTTGGTACAACAGATAGGAATATACTTGAACCACGTTACAGTAACACACAATTGGGGACACAAATGTAGTAGTAAGAGGTTCTTTTCCAATACGGCCAATGCATGTGAGACTTTCGAAGTGAAAGGCCACGGCCTGTGGTTTGGATTCCACGTAAAACGGAAGTCCCGTGGCGCATGATCTACAGATTAACGGTCACGTTAAACCACAAGTTTTTTTTCTACAATGCGAGAGGCACTGCTCGCAATCACTACAGACAGCAATCAAGTTCACACACACACACGTGCAGGAAACAAGGACGTGGGCAGAACATAAAACAAATGAAAGCACACAACATCGTAATTCAACACCGTCGCATCAGCACTAACATACTCCTCAATGAGCAAGACTGCTCGACACAGACGAGCCGAGCCAACTCCTACTGGACAGAAACCAACGCATCATTCACGGCCGATCTAAGGACCCTATAACTCCCAAAATTACACTACGAGGAGAGTTCAAAAATACGCAAACTCCTCACGGTATTGAGTACTTTCGTTTGCGCATAGCAGATACACAGTACATGTGCCATAATATAGGCGGCACAGAGAGGGTCACACCAAGTCTTTACAGGCAACCGGATTCGAACCCATGACCACACACCACACTCGTACCAAAAACTAACTATCCAATGGTATTTTTGGTACACGAAACACTAGCAAAAACCACACTGGGGAAGCCCCAAGCCCTGAAACACAACGCAGACATAAAACACAGAGAATGACATGAGGTCACGGGTTCCAATCCCAGTAAACATTAGACACCAAGGAAGGCAATCATCCAGGCTGCCAACCACACAAAACTTGGCCCATACCGATACATGAACAGGAATTACCACATTTCCTCACGCCAAAAACCGGGCATAAAATTTCAAAATACACCTGACATGAGAAATACATTTCCCAGACACAGCTAGGATAATTTCGGAAGACAAAGGTCTTACGGAATGGTGACCACACAATAGCATTGGCAAATAGTATGAATTGCCACATTAAGTCCGCCAGGAATCTAAAACAATGACCACACTTGCATACGTGCAGGAAAGCACATGCCAGTGGATGACAAACAATAACATCCCAGCCTGACATTACACATACCAACTGCTGACTTGCAGACTATTCGCACTGCAATACTGCGGTGACAAGACACTATTGCGTATCGCCAGTGACCGTGAAATTACAAACACATAACAATTATAACACCATACATTTTTTTTCCACACTGCAAAAACATTTGGGAATGGACAAGACGTGACACAGCGGAACTTATCTTGGGCCTATAAGAGCACGTTCGCAAAGACGGTGGCAGGCCACGGGCGCCTCCCGCCCATATACGTGATACATACTACGACTTAGCCTGCAACAGACCAACCGTCCGCGTGGTGTAGCGGAACATAGTCACACACACGCACATGCACTCAACAATTAGGAGCAAACACAGACAAGATCTCCCCCCTAATAACTTCTTTTATCGATCGTAAGGCATAGGAGTCATTACAGATGACTAGCACATGACCAGTCGCACTACGACCACTGGCCACATCTACACTACAAATGGCAGACCAGATTAGGTCATGAAGCTTTACTATCCCAAGGCGCGGATAGAAAGCCAACATGGACCTAGGGAGGATGACAAACCATAGGTGGATAATCCGAGAGGGATTACCGACATACTACAGCAAGCTACCATGGTTAATACCCAATTCCCTTCCAATAACCCTCTCACGTCCAACATAAACCAACGCAGACATATGAACACGATCAAAACAGCCACACTACATTACAGAGTACACACAAGGGGTTGATGGACTTCATGCGTCTAAAGAGAAGGCATGCTACGCCTTGCACCACGATGCTACCACCTGAGTATTAGGGGTGGGTCAGCAAACATTAAATAAGCATAATGCGCCTCTCCAAATGAGAGAGGAGGCCATAGATATATATTAAACATTCTTTAGTACTTAAACACTCCCGCATGACAGGAATATATTGGTATTATGCCCCACCCTACACCTATCCGTACATGAAGGCAGACACTTCATATCCAGACACATGCATGAGTATCCCATCCATTTACCAGGGATTGTAATATCAAACCTGCATGAAATTTTCGTATCTTTGCAATCCCGGGAATTACCCTCCCCACTCCACTCACTATAGGAGCATCCCAACGCCATCACCGGTTCCAGGCCACCACTAACGTGGAACCCAAAGGTGCGCAACCCCTTCCTGCCTTGTTTCAGCCCACTCGACAAATAACTACCCCCAGATCCTAATAACAGGGTACCTAACATTACAGACCCTACTAACACTTCCATTAAGGTAAAGAAAGCATTATTGCTGGAAAGCTGACGTAGCAATGGTAAGACCAGAAGTAGCCTATGTACTTAGAAGATCTACAACCCCGCAACACTGGAAATATTTTACATTTTACACAGAGATTAAACCATTTACACGGGTTACGCTACATTTTTTTTACAAAGGAATCTGATACGATCTGATTGATGACAACGGTGTACGCCGAAGGTCAGAGGGACCACACGGGAGCAGAGCTGGGGAAGGCGATGTGGACCCTTACCCCAGTTGGCTCAACAAATCACTGACCTGACCAAACAGACGAACCACGTAAGGTCAAAGCATTCGCGACCTGGCGCGGGCAAACATCGAGATCTAGGGGTGCATGTCGCTTATCCCCCTTGTCGGAGAAGGTTACACCCACTATGTGCCACGGTCGTCGAAGCCAAGACCTGCAGGGAGACTTTCTGGGAATGGCGGGAGAAATAGCTCACTCAGCGCCAGACTCGGGAACTATCCCTAGAGACGACCCCATTATGACTAGACTTCTAGTTAAATTTAAATTTAAGTAGGCACGGCTTCCATAGCGGGAAGCAAAACTCCTGTGCGTTGGAGAAGAATACTAATGCGAAAAGCATACCACGATTGCCGATACAGGCGAAGATTACTGCGAAAAGCAAACCACGATTGCCGATACAGGCGAAGATTACTGCGAAAAGCAAACCACGATTGCCGACAAAGGCGAAGATTATATTATGCCATTGGACGACAATGTCCAATGCCCACATAAATGGCGACGCATCGGGCAACCAATGGGCATTAAGAGAGGAGCATTGCGAGCGCCTCATAAGGGTTACGTGGGCGGCCCAACTACGACTACACACGCAATGGCAACGGTCCAAGAAATGGAAGGTACAGCAGGCGAAACGGTTTGCTTAGTGGCACCGTAAGCCGCCTGTGACTAGATTAGTACTAGTAATAGACGTCGACACCTAGAGTTAAGGGGGCGGAATCCAGCGAATCTAGAGGCAACCGGTGTTTCTGGATTCGTGCGGGTGGTGTCCTGGGGAAGTAAATTGCCCCAGATCGCCCTGGTCGAAATTTAGCTGTAAGACGGTTGCATTTGACACGCAACCTAGGATTAAGCAAATTTATTCACCGCTGTTGCCAGGTATGGCGCAGCACATTTCGGCAATAGATTAAGGCAATCCTTTCGGCTTAGGAATAGCATTTTTTTTATTAGACCATAATTAAGATAGATAGCATTAAGTAACGCCGGTCGGCGCCTGATGACCCAGAAACACGGCATCAGGGTAAGTCCGACAACTCATGATAAGGCATGATAATTCGTTGTAAGATAGCATAAGCCTACATTTAAGGATTTTTTTTATATATATATATATATATAGATCACAATAGAATATCTCGGCACTTGGTGACTCAAAATCCGTTACCAAGGTACGCCCGACAGCACTAGGCTAGAATAGGTTAAAATAGGCTAACCTAGGTTAAGTTAGACTTCGGTGGCGCTACACTTAGTTTCCAAACTAAGCGCTACCAAGGAAGGTTATATATATATATACCTGTAATGAATTATAATGTATTGTACTGTCCTATTCATAACTAATCCACTTTTCACCCACACAGGAAGACCACGGAGCTACGGAGAGATAAACATCTTTATAGGGATGCATTTTTGTTTTGTTTTGAATTACAGGTAACCAAGAACGTGAATATGTCTCTGGTAAATATATTACCAAAATACACATACATGTCATACACAAATACACTCCTTATCAATTTTAGTTGCACCCTTAAAGGTGACAACGCCAGCGGTCAGCGGTGGACAGCATACGTGGGATGATGACCATCGCTGAACGCAAACACATTTCAGAATACGCAAATGAAGCGTTACTTCAGGCTCCAAGGGCGACACAGAGTTTGTAAGTGCCGGACCTTCGACCCTAAGGTGGGATTCCGACCCACGACGGAAAACCACGAGGTTACGTGATAAGTACAGGGAGAGAATAGTGGACTAGCCACTAAACCGCACCAGGAACGGCCGATTAGAGAACGGTCGGCGAGGCATAACAGTACGGTGCGCACCAAGTATAAGAGGCATGCAATAACTGGCCAGGTAACAGAGCTCTATAAGGTTTATATATATATATATATATATATATATATATATATGATAGTGATAATTGTAAAGTGTAAATTATTTTGTATTTTCTCGCCATGTCATACAATTGCAAGGGTCCACAAGAGTGGCAAGAATACTTATACGTACAGGGTACCCACATGGCAACCACTATTTTTTCTATGTTCATCTTCATTACATGTTTACTATGTTCAATTATAACTTGTCAGGAATTTTACAAATGTAAGGATTACTATTATTATTATTATCGGGTCATATCTGTTACCATTATCAAGACCACCAATGTACATAATGTCTATGATTTGTTTTCTTTCATTTTTCCTTCTTCTAACTTCCCCATTTGTCAGGGTGTTCCGTTTCATCCCGAACCAATAAATACACTTTGATTATATCCCTTAAATTATACCCTGGAACACCCATTTTTTTCTATTCTCTCCTATCTTTCTCTTTGCAGGGAGCACTTTTTCCCCAAAGTAAAGCCAGACGACACAATTCCTCGTCTAGCTGGGTTTTTCCTCCCTGCACAACTATGTAACGAATCACCATCAAAAACCATGTTTTTTTTTGAAACTAGCAATATGCCAACAATGTCATTTTTTTTTCTTCCAATGTCAATTTTTTTTTCTTCGATGACAATTTTTTTTTCAATGTCAGTTTTTTTTCTTTTTCAACGTCCATTTCTATTGTCACAATGCCAATGTCAATGTTATATATATATATATATATATATATATATATATATATATATCTGTACATCCCATAACCCTCCCCTCTGAACACGGGCTGACCTCACACCCACACTTCGATACGACACCACCAGGAGATACGAGGGGGCTTCAAGAACCACTACGTCAACATCCCAACCTCCAGTTCCGTTCCCGTTCGCGAGGACGCGAACAAATGAAGGAAGACGCTTGTACAGCCCCCCAGGGGTATGCACCCCTTGGAGACCATCCCCCCATCATCTGCCTAAATCTCCTAACGGGCAACCCTTGGAAAGCCGGGCCAACATCCATAAACGTAGCAAGGACAGCTTGCCACTCTAAAAAGCAGCTCAGTCCTTGCACAATGGTTACACACAGCGACATACTATTAACTGGGGCAGCAATGCCAACACATGCTGACAGCATAGCGCCGAAGAGTATAAGAAGGCGTCTTAATCAGGTCAAGGGATCTCTCCATTATCAGTGCTTCAACGATACGGCCGAAGGCTACGCCAGTGTCATCAGAGGTGAGTCAGTCGTGTTCAGACATCCTACTTTTGTAACCTGTAACCCACAACTTGTACTTTACATTGTGAACATAATTACATTCCCTACAAGGGACTTATACTTCAGAATTACAGACCAATAAACACTTGGTCAACACATCACACTAGTCTTACTGTCCATACGCCTCTTTACATCCCAACGCCCTTCCTTACTCCCGTCACGGTTAGACGTGACAGACGGTAGTCTAATAGCGCTAGCTCAGATACCATTGTATTTCTCGAGCCGACCCGGCTGCTAGCAAGCAGCGCGTGCCACTCGGCTGATACGAGCAGATTCAGTTACATAATACGCCAGTCAGCTGAGCGACCAGCACAGTGACCCTTGCATTGGGTCCCATCCCTTCAAACACTACTACATTATTTATAGGAACGCCCCCTAGTTCCTAGCACACCACAACACTCTACACTGGTCAGCTTACCCTGCCAAGGGAAGCTACCCTTTTTAGGCACAGCTTTATAAATTAGTACAATAACTCTTCCTTTTAGATCCACCCCCAAATAAGGGATCTAAAACAATATATTGAACTACAGAAGGCAGTTCTGTTAAACACATGCCATATTGTTAGGGAGTTCCTTGGTGACAATACCCTGGCCGAATACTCAGCAAGGCTCGATGATCCAGATGGAAATTTAGCTCATCCTACAAATGAAGGAGACTCGTGAAGACTGCGGGCACGACATGGATGTGAAGTCCCTGAACAGTGTAATAGAAATTATCTCAGTACAGATGGTTCCTTGCTAAGGCCGAACCAGGCTGTAACAGAAAATGTAGCCGGTATTTGCCGTGATAATGTTGTCAAACAATAAACTATAATAATAATAATTATAATAATAATACATTGAAGAAAATGGAAATTGCAACACCCAGAAGGAGTGGTGCTACAGTGCTGCAATTGAACATGCAGGACGAGTGTTCGGTTGTGATTCGATGATTACACTTTCAGGTCCCTCTGACCGCAAGTTTGGACAACAATCAATACAGGATGTGCCCACCACGAGCTACAATACATTGATGAATTCGGCGAGGCATGGAGTCAATAAGGCCCTGGATCGCTTCCTGAGGAATTGTGGCCCATGCTTGCTGCACTGCACGGGTCAGTTGTTCCAGAGTTGTGGGTGACTGAGGACGGTCGGCCAGTTGTCGACCCATCATGCCCACACATCCTCAATAGGACTGAGGTCCGGGGATCTGGCGGGCCATTCTAAGGTTGGGATGTCGTGGAGAGCTTCTCTGGAGATGCGTGCAGTGTGAACCCGGGCATTGTCCTGCTGAAACATCCCATTAGCAATGTTCGCCATCATAGGGACAACCACTGGATTGAGTACCCTATCAACGTACTGTCGAGCAGTCATAGTGCCCTCAACAAGCACTAATTATGATTTCACATTAAAGCCAATAGCTCCCCAGACCATAATGCTTGGTGTTGGCCCTGTGTGCCTCTCGACAATAAGGTCTGGGCGGCCCCTCTCCCCGGTACGTCGGCGCACACGATTCCGGCGATCACTGCGGGCAAGATAGAAGCGCGATCCATCACTAAAGACGACCCTATGCCATTCGTCGACCCACGTCGATCGTTCTCGACACCATGCCAGCCTTACACGTCACTGTTGTGGGGTCAATGGAACACTTTCTGCAGGGACACGGGATCGTAAGCCAGCTGCACGCAGGCGATTACCAACTGTTTGTTGTGTAACGTGGGGTGCCACAGCTGCTCGAATTTGCGCTGCTGTTGCATGGGGTTCCATCCGGGCCATCCGAATGATGCGGCGATCCTCTCTCACAGTTGTCTGTCGCGCTGGGCCTGTGCCAGGTATACGAGTGTGGGTACCTTCATTTGACCACTGCTGCCATTCACGTTGTACCGTAGATGCCTGTCGGCCAACACGTGCAGCGACAGTCCTTAGCGGCAATCCAGCCTCACACAGCCCAATTATCCGAGCCCTCTCAAACGGCGACATTTGTTGATAGCGTGCTCTTCTGTGTCGTCGAGGCATGTTTGACGGGGAACACTTCACTGCACAGACTGCAAGTCAACTACGCTACACCAGAGTCCGTATACTGGAGTTGATTCCTCCGCGACCAATCACGTGGGGAGACCTGTAGCAACAAGCCAATGAGTCTGAAACTTTGATCGTTTACATACCTACATGGCATTGTTCCATATCTTGAAAATCAACACAAACGACCAATGCCTTCTTCAGTGTAATACTTATTGAGTAAAGGTATCTTATCATTCATTATCTCTTTACAAGAACAGTTACTTTATCTTTAAAAACATTTAATGAAGCAAAAAATAAGAAAAGATATACAACTTAATTTCGAATTTGGTATTACCATTTCTGACAATGAATTAAATTTTCAGAAATTAATGAACTCACAGTATTTCCAAAATAAAGTCCGGTACTTCTGAATACGTGTGAATTATTTTCTAAGTTGTGGTTTACTTTTCAGAAACTAAGGTTCAGCGCATAGCTATTCCTTTTATACTATCTGTGTCCACGTCGCGTCGTTGCGCAGTGGCTAGCATTGTTAGCTGTCACCACAGAGACTCGGGTTCAATTCCTGGCTCTGCCAAGAAATTTAATTCTAATAATAATAATAATGTTTTTGGTTTTACGTCCCTTTAACTACTCTGGCTTTTAGAGACGCCGGATTGCCGGAATGTTGCCCCGAAGGGGAACTTTAACGTGCCAGTAAATCTACTGACACGGCTCCCTCGCACTTGCGCACCCTCAAATGCCAGCTGACTGCGCCAGAATACGAACCTGCAACCTTGGGCCCAGCAAGCAAATTTAATTCTGGTCTGAGGGCTGGAACGGGGTACACTCAGACTCGTGAAGCAAAACTGAGAATAGGCGGGTTCGATTCTTACCTCAGCCAACCAAGAAGTGATTTTGTGTGGTTTCCCACTTCCACTCCAGGCAAATGCTGGGATGATGAAAATCCACAGCCTGCTTCCAGTCTCCGACCGGGTCAGGAATGGAATGAATGAATCCCCCATCTAGCGGCGAGGATATGAACTGTGCCGGCTGCCGAGGCCTGACGCACTCCTCTGGGGCAATGATTAAATGAATGACAGATGAAATGAAATGATAGTGGAGAGTGTTGCTGGAATGAAATTTTGACAGGGAAAACCGGAGTACCCGGAGAAAAACCTGTCTGCCTCCGCTTTGTTGCTGGGATGATACCTAACTGAAAGCCTCGGCTGCTTCCTACTCCTATCCTACCTCAATTACAAATACACACACTGGTACAGACATCACACTACCTCAGGCTATCAGAAAAATTCTACACACACCCAAGTATACGGGGTTACATGACCACGTTGTGGATGTTGCAAAGCCCCTAAGAATCATCAACAACAACTGTACTATTTGTGAAGGCGACTGGTGTAACTTGTAACTGGATGGTCGTGAAAGTCTTCATTGCAGCAAACAGTAGCATCATTTTACCCACACCACCACTTGGAACATAGCAGTGTAATTATCGTCAATGAGCAAGAACTGGTTCAACCCGCGACCTGCTTCCACAGCGTGGAACTTTCCATCATATCACATCTCAGACTGTAGCTTTGAGTTCATGTTTCTACCCAACATTACTCCCGTGCTTAAAGAACCGAGAATTAGGTGAGATGAGTTTCCTATGTGGCCGATAACTCGACTGACACCAACCCCATCAGAGGAATTAATGTGTGATGAAATGAATGAAACTGGGCAAGGAGTAGGCTTGGATGGGCACCATCCCCCTCCCCCCCTCTAGATCACGCGTTCTCAACCTTGTGCTCTCGAACACCATACCGTGCTCTCGTCATACGAGCCAGGAAGTGCTCGTGAGCACACGTTCCACTGAGATTCTTTCTTCAACTGAAATTCTGCTTCACGAACCAGAATAATAGTGTTATCATTACAAGTTTTGACAGAAATGTTATAATTTTTTGAAATAGTATTTTTAATCTACAATAAAAATAATCTTACCTGCATGAACACAGTTGCAGCATGCCTGGTGAGCGGTGAATCCTTAAGCTATTTCAGCACTTCAAAGGAGGAGGGAGAGAGAGAGAGAGAGAGAGAGAGAGAGGAAAAGGATGGAGAGGAGCATGTTTATTGTGCTATTAATATTGCAATAATGTAATATTATTTTTATTATTTTGTTATAATTATTATTATTATTATATTCTATGTAATAATGTTCCGGTACTTGTTATAGCATGAAGGTGGTGCTCACAGTCTCAAAGAGGTTAAGAACGCCCGCGAATCTAAATTATGGAATGAGAAATTATTAAAAAAAAAAAAGATCACAAGTGGGCTCTATAGCAGTTTCTGAAAATTCAAATATGTGTTTATACTTTAGGCACTTTGTTTATTTCGTAGTGTTCTTAATCATAAATTAACGATCTTGCTATATTTCGGTGTTGCCACTAGATCAAGTAACTATAATTTTCTTTTAGCGATAGGATGTAATAGATTTTCTATTGTTTAAATAATGGTTTATAGACCTTTCAAACTCCCTTTAGCCCTGCAATGGATTGCTGAAGGGTTCCTGCCACTTTAGCAGTGAACGTAGTTAACGTAAATTTGAGTTAGTGTGTTAACTTCATAGGTTCACTTAGGCCAAGTCTGTAACGATGATATGTTATGGTTGTCCACAAGTGTAAAAAAAATCTACTGATGATAAAGTCCCCTGTATTATCTGTCGCCCTATGTGCCCCACCGCTTCTAGGTGAGATATTCTAGCGTCGCTAATGACACGAAGTTGAAATGAAGCGGTGATGGCCTGTTGGAAGATATCGTCCAGGGCAGCGGTGTCCAGTCTTTGCACGCTCGGCGTGCTAGGTATACTGCGCCGCACGCTGGCAGGCAGGCTCCTGCCTCTCTTGGCTGGGCTGCCTGCCCTGACTGCCAGCGCTGCGACAGCTCTTGCCGTGTCTGTCAAGGTCAAGTTGGGATGGCTAGCGCACCGAATGTAATGTGCAATGTAAACAAACTGTCCATCCAATGCGATGTTTGCCCAACACATCTGCATTGTATTTCAGACGTTTCTCCGCATACCGGTACTTGAAAATTACGTGCTTAGCGCTAAAACAGTCAGAAATACTGATAAGTAGGTCTTGATTTGTGACGGTACGCACCAGTACGCCGTACCGAAACCTCTGATCGGGGGAAAAGTCGAATATATAACATATTTTTTAGAACTGTGGAATGTTAGTTGTAAGTCAACGTCAACTTGGTCTTTGACTGGATAATTATTTCAGAAAACTGTAAAGAAAAAATATAAAACAAGAAATAAATGATTGTTGGTGAACATGTGTGTATTTTCAAACCGAATGTTTTAAATTTTTTAAATTATGTAAGAAAATTAAAATTGAAATAATGTACATTGTTTGAATGGCAGCCTAGTTGGCCTAATTAAAATTTAATATAGACCAACGGCTGTGGTAAGAAAAATGTTGCTACAGTAGTCTCAATTTAATTTAAAATTGCAATCATAATTAGATTACTATTTTGTCCACTGATTAATTTTTATAGGTGTTCAGAAAAACCGTAAAAAATCGTTTTTAGAACACTATATTTCAGTATTCCATAAAGCCCCCTCACCCCCCTCCCACCACCACCCGATAGCCGACAGTACAGGAACTTTTTTTTTACAAATCAAGCACTGCTGATAAGGTATCATGGAACTCATTTAAGGTATTATACATTAATGTAATCTCGTTATCCGACTTTTTTACTTCTGTTTTAGATACCCGGAGTGTAGATAGGTAGATCAGCAGACGCTATTTTTGTGTACTCCAGATAGCAACATAATGACTTTGCTTACCTCACATCGCGGGGTAAACAACATAGTGACGTCGTATGATTGATGTATAATCTTATTTGCGAAATGAAAGTGAAGGTCTTAATGTTTTTCACTCTCAATGTACTTAAGAAGGCGAGTGTTTGTCAGGCGATTGAGCTTCAGTTCAGCTCGCTAGAATAGGCAATCACATGGTGCTGACTACCGCGTTTTCCCTCGCAGAGGAACGGTACTCTGTAATAGCGTTGGAAGGGGGATGCGGCTCTTTGTTGGGGCTGTATTTCAAGATTTCTTTTGTTAAATTATTTAGGGGCTTTAACCCCCTGAACTTGGGTGTGTGTAGGATTTGTCTGGTAACCTGTGTTATTGTGATGTTCATAGTATTGCGTGTATTTGTAATTGACACGAAATTTTTGGGAAGAAGGCGGTCGTGGCAATTTGGTCCTCTATCAAATATTATAAGAAAATGAAAATCCACAGCCTGCTTCCAGTCTCCGACCGGGTCAGGAATGGAATGAATGAAGCCCCCATCTAGCGGCGAGGATATGAACTGTGCCGGCTGCCGAGGTCTGACGCACTCCTCTGGGGCAATGATTAAATGAATGACAGATGAAATGAAATGATAGTGGAGAGTGTTGCTGGAATGAAATGTTGACAGGGAAAACCGGAGTACCCGGAGAAAAACCTGTCTGCCTCCGTTTTGTCCAGCACAGATCTCACATGGAGTGAACGGGATTTGATCCACGGACCCAGCGGTGAGAGGCCGGCGTGCTGCCGCCTAAGCCACGGAGGCTTCAAATATTATAAGAAAATAATAAACGCAATTTTAACAATATCACTAATGAATGACTAATGGGATTGACCGTTTAGCATGATGAAAGACTTCACCCTAAAAAGGCTAGGAAGGTAGCTTAGACTACTTAATGTATGTAAGCTATTCCCGTTTTCCAACGGGGTCGGGGATGAGATGCGATGGAAGTCTTTGTGTGGCGATTGGTTTTACGACCGGATGCCCTTCTTGACGCCAACCTCACGAGAGGAGTTAATGAGAGATGAAATTAATGATGGTGAATGAAACTGGGCAAGGATGTGGAAGAAAACGGCCGTGGCCTATCAGAAGGTACCGTCCCTGCATTTGCCTGGAGTTGAAAATGGGAAACCACAGAAAACCATTTCAAGGACGGCCGACGGTGGGGCTCGAACCCACGCGTTTACCAAGTCAGTAGAGAGCTTGGCTCCATGACCTAACAAAGCGCTTTAGCGAGCGTAGCCACCACCGTCGGTAGCTTAGACTATTTAATGAAGTAGCCTAATTGTTTGGCTACTTGTAACTCTGTTTCACAACTTTCATTGCTGATATTTGTGCAATAAATAACACATTTTTAATTTTCATGTGTGTATTATTAGCCTATTTTCATCATATGAATTATAGGATTATGAGATCACCTTATGTCCGTGTGTGTTTGTGAGTGTGCATGTGCATGTGTATGTGTGTGTGTGTGGCCATAATAACATCTAAACGGCTGGAATGCTTTCAATGAAACTGGATAAGAACGTACTACTATCTTCCTTAAAATAAAATAAAATAAAAAACACCAATCCAACATGGCGGCCGCGCGAAATACTTCACCGGCATTCTGTATCTCCGAAACTATTGTTGCTATCAACGTGAAATTCTGCTGGGTGATAAAGGGTACTAAGATACGTTCACCTATGCGACTTTCGAAAACATGATGGGCATAAAACCAACATGTTGGCCAAGCGAAGTACAAATATTTAAATAGATTGTTTCGCAATTTTTCACCCGGACGCAGTGAAACTTGGCACGGTAAATCTTTATAGAAGACTTAATATATTAGCGTCTATTAGCGTCCCTTTCCTCCAGTTTCAAAACGACCATGGGAACATCGCCCACTCCAACTCTGAAAATTGTGCACATCTTGCGGATTATTTTGGTAAACTACTCAATTGTGAGACACCCCAGGAAACATTTCAATTTTGTCATACCCAACGGAATCCTTACTCTGAACCACTAGACCTACAGGAAATTCGGGAAATAATCCAATCCATGAAAAACAACAATGCGTCGGGAGAGGACCAGATCGTTGCAGAACTAGGTGAAAACTTCACCATCAAACTCAAAGAAGTTATTGATGAAATCTGGCAAACTGAAAAAATTGCTCCAGATTGGAAGATGGCGATCATCCAACCAGTATACAAGAAAGGTAGCAAAACTAATCCAAGCAATTACCGAGGGATCTCATTACTCTCGGTAACTTACAAAATTTTGTCCAAAGCTCTTTTGAACCGTGCCTATCTTCAACTGGATCCGCAGTTTGGTAAATACTAAGGTAGGTTCCGGAATGCCTGATCGTGTACAGAGAAAATTATCTATTTGAAAAACCCAATGTCTTACTTCCGTAAAATGTCAAACAAAAATTATGTCATTACTTTTGTTCACTTTGCTAAGGCTTATGACAGCATTGACCGTGAATCCCTTGTTTCTGTACCCATAGAATTCGGATTAGATCGCAAGACGACATCAATCATCAAAGATACCCTCCTGAATACAAGTTCAACGGTTAAATTTATGGGAGGACTGAGCGCAGAATTTTCAATTGATACAGGAGTGCGTCAAGGAGATGGATTATCTTCATTGTTGTATAATTGTACGCTCGAGAAAGTCGTCCGAGAATGGAGACGGGCTGGTGCACCATCCCACAGACTAGGACCAAAACTCAAAGGGATAACACACGACTGTTTGGCATTTGCGGATGACATGGCGTTAATTGCTCCAAACATTTATGAAGCCCAGAAAAAACTTGAATTACATTACAGAACAAGCAGCGAAAATCGGCTTACGGATCTCTTTCGACAAAACGAAATTTAGGTCGGATATCAAAACTGCTCCGAATACACTCCGCATTGGTAATTTTAGGTCTCCCGAGTGAAAGACTTCAAGTATTTAGGTGAATGTATCAATGAAACTGGTACGGTAACGAAAGAAAATCAATAGAAGTAAGACAACATAAAATGGAAACTGCCTTCCATTTGACAAACAAGTTTATAAGAAAATATGCCTCTCTTGGAACCGTAAAATTTAACATTACAAAACAGTAGTCTTACCTGCAACCCTTTATGCAGCAGAGACACTTAATTTACAACATAAAACAATGAGAAATCAATTAGCGATTAAGGATCGCAAATTCTTGCGAAACATTTTGGGACCAATAATCAAAGATGTAATTCACCTTCCAAAACCAGAAAACCTAATGATGACGTCTATTTGAAAATGACTAAAATCACCGACACAATCCAGACAGGATCCAATCCATGGGACATTTGGACAGAATGGACCCAACTAGGTTAACACATAAAATCCATACGTTTTTGCAGAGAAAGGCAACAAGGTCCAATTGGTACAAACAGGCGGAAAAGGACTTGGCTTAATTAGGTTTTACCAATCTCAAGGATCAAGAGGAAATTAAGGAAATCATTCATACACGGGGTTTTGAGGGAGAAGAGAGAAGGCCTACCAGATACATCTGGTCGCAGTAAAGAAGACTCGCTCAATCGTTGCGCATGACGAGTTATTGAGCTAACGTCAAGGCCAGTAAGTGTTGATTCCACGTGGTCCTAGGAGACCCATTCGCGAAGAAGAAGGTTAGCATCTATTTTAATTCAATTTTGATAAACTCTATGTAACGTGTTTTTCGAAGGGTTTTTATGCAACTGGCATAAGTCAGTTGGAAGCCATTCTGTAATTATTTACGCGGCAAATTGTTCAGCCAAGAGAATTGTTCATGTTAATTTATTATTATTATTAATTTATTATAATTTTTATTAAGGTCTTTTCGGAGCATTTTATAAAAATTATTAGCATTCAGATAGGTTTTCTATGTCTTAGAAAACGCTATCAAGCAAATTATTACGAACGACAATATCAAAGAAAATTACATGATTACGGAATTTTACGGAGTTTTCGTCAGTTAGGGTATTTGAGAGACGTGACTCACTGGGAATTCAAGTACACGCTTAATCTTGTCGGAAAGCATGACGCAATCCTGGGTCGCATCGTCAAGGAAAGGCGAATTGTTGAAACGGAACCCTCCCGCCGAGTGTAATGACCCAGAGGAGGGGAAGATCGCGTGGTGGGTCAGCCAATCAGTGGAGACGACGTAAGCTAGTTGGGACTGAAGAGTGGGGGAGCCGGCGTGTGGATATATCGTTCGACGCGCCGTGGAACAAGGCCAATCTGTGAAATACTTGAGGAGTATGGGTGCGCGTGCGTGTCGCTCCGATGTTCAGTGGAGTTAGTGACTATCTGTGTAGAACTTGCGGAGTGTGGTTGCAAGTACGTGTCGCTCCGATGTTCAGGGGAGTTAGTGACTATCAGTGAGGAACATGCCAAGTATGGTTCACGCGGGAGTCGCTCCGATGTTCCATGGAGTGGAGGACTAACTTTTGTAAAACTTAACCAGTGTGGTTATACGAGTGTTTGGGTCCGATGTACGGACCATAGAATTATCTAATCTACCAGAATATCATCATATAACGAAGAAGATGGCGACGTCCAGGAGACTGTGGGAAGCACACAGCATCATCCGGTACGAGGGAAATGCTTTGGCAATTTCCAGTGGTAAGCGCAAATGACGCAGAAATACGCAATCTCTCATTTTTCTTTGTTTTATATTTCATATTTCAGTAACTTCATAGCTTGGAAATAAGAGTAAAATCAATTTATCAGACTCCGTTTTCACGTAATTTTCTATCGGTAATATTCAAATCACAACGCTCCAATTTAAATTTTATACTTATTATTATTATTAATCTTGCTATACTTGTTTTATATAATAAATTCATTCCTTTTACAATGCAATCTTTGCTTTCAGTAGGTAGCATTAGATATAGACCAATTCCTTCTCCTGATGCAATTGTTTGTTGGGTTAATGATCAAATCATACCACGATCTGAGTGAATAGAGTCTTGAATGTGTTCTGCCAGAGCTAGACGTTGTTAAATACAAATTTAGATTTCAACATTGCATTGAGGTCTTGGCGCCCATTAAAACAACATAGCTTAGGCAAAGGTAAACAGTTACATTTCTCACCCAACAGTAAGGGGCAGTCAAACCGTTTCATTTGTCGCTACCAACATGGGGCATTAATAAACGTTTCATTTGTCGCCGACAACTTGGGGCTGAAAACCTAATAACATTTGTGGAAGGAGAAGGGTATATAATTCTGTGCATGTATTTTGGGGGTTATTTGTCTTTATCAGTGTATATCATTATGGGGGATGAGAAAGAAAGACAGATGAGGTTACGTAGTGGTCATCAACTGGAGAATGATGATACGAGCAGTATGTCGAGTGATGGTAGTACCGGGGTAGCGTAGGTAAATCCCGATACTGAAACAGGGAGTGTAGGCGGCCAACCAGAATTAAAAACTTTACTTCTCGAGTTCATGTATCAGAACAAAGTTAGTAGTGATGCTTTAAATGCAAAATTAGAACAGAATAATGCAAAATTAGAACAAAACAGTAGGGAAAATAAAGAAAGTACAGAAGCTTTAAATGCAAAATTAGAACAGAATAATGCAAAATTAGAACAAAACAGTAGGGAAAATAAAGAAAGTACAGAAGCTTTAAATGCAAAATTAGAACAGAATAATGCAAAATTAGAACAAAACAGTAGGGAAAATAAAGAAAGTACAGAAGCTTTAAATGCAAAATTAGAACAGAATAATGCAAAATTAGAACAAAACATTAGGGAAAATAAAGAAAGTACAGAAGCTTTAAATGCAAAATTAGAACAGAATAATGCAAAATTAGAACAAAACAGTAGGGAAAATAAAGAAAGTACAGAAGCTTTAAATAAAAAATTAGAACAGAATAATGCAAAATTAGATAAGAACAACAAGGAAATTAGTGTGAAAATGGAGCAGATTAGAGGAGAAATCAGAGGAGTAATGGAAGAGAAGGTTAAAGAGATCATTGCAGATGTAGACAAGAAATTAGGAAAAGTACAGGAGGAGTTAGAAATTAGAATCAGTACACAGGCTGAAAATTTAAAAGAACTAGTGCAACTGGAAACACAGCAGGTCAAAAAGCAATTGGGGGGAGAAATTGACAAAATTCAGGTAGCAACTAAAGAGGTTAAGGAACAGCTGGGGGGTAGAATTGAGAAAGTCCACTCGCAAATAGTTGCAGAAGTAAATGATTTAAGAGAGAGTAATAGAGAGAGCATTAGCAAGATTGAGGAGAAACAAGCAAAGCTATATGATAAAGTAGAAGAATCAGAAGGAAACATTAAATTAACAGTAAACAGTATTGAGAGGAAGGCTGAGGAGAAAATCGCAGAATTAGAGTTAAAATTAAAAGCTAGGATCAGGCAAGAAAATAGTCAGAATAGGCCAGTTTTTGTGAATAGCACACACAGGGAGGTAGAACTGGGTAAGTTCAGCAATCGACAGGGGTGCCCAATGGAGTTCATGGACACTATAGAAAATAAATTCGGGGAGAGGTTGGAAAATGGTAGTATTGAGTGGTGCCAGGTAGTTGAAATTTTAGAACAAGTGTTCGTGGGGGAAACGAGGAATTGGTTTGCTGTCTACAGAGACAAGTTTACTGATATGAATGATTTTAAAATGAAATTCTGTGAAAAGTTCTGGAATGAGGTTATTCAGTCGCAGCATCGTGAGGGAGTAGTGTGTGGTAAATATAACCCTAAAGGAAGCTCCACCATGACCGAATACTTTTTAGGGCAGGTATTAGTGTGTAAATATCTGGATGGGTTGAAGGAGGAAAGTGATGTGGTAAGGTTGCTACTTAGGCACTTTCCCTATAGGATCAAGGAGGCTGCTTGTATCCAGAATGTAAAGACAATATCACAAGTAGAAAATTTGTTAAGCACATTTGATGCACTAGGGAGAGGGGGTTATGAGGACAATTTCAATAGGAACCAGGGTAATAATAATAATAGACCTAATGAAGCCAGGCATCAGGAAGTTCAAGGGTACGGTGGCGAAGGAGCCAACGCTCAAAATAGAAATAATAATAATCAGCTAAATCAGAACAGAGGAAATGGCTATGGTAATCAGTATCAAGGGAGGAACAATGATTTCAGGGGAAATCAAGGGAGGAACAATGATTACAGGGGAAATCAAGGGAGAAACAATGATTTCAGGGGAAATCAAGGAAGAAATTATAATGACAATAATTACAACCAGAATAGGGGTCAAGGAAGAGGACAGCCTAGTGGTAGTAATATACAGCCAAACAATGACAACACAACTCAGAACAACCAGACCAGTGCAGTAGTAACTAGTACTACGGCCAGCTGTAGCGGTTCTTTAAACGCGAACCAGGCTGCGAGGTAAGGTCAGAATCTCAGTCTGTAGCATGCCCTGTCCATACAATTATACAGGAACCCT
The DNA here is from genome assembly GCA_946902985.2 of Meconema thalassinum. NCBI lineage: Eukaryota > Metazoa > Arthropoda > Insecta > Orthoptera > Tettigoniidae > Meconema > Meconema thalassinum. The sequence goes on along the minus strand of OX336394.1, from coordinate 242,197,307 downwards.
ATGACCTAAATGTGAGAAATGAATTATTACATGAACTAAATGATGAAGGTATTATTCAGGAAGTGGTTAGTAAGAGCCCCATAGTTAAATTTTACGTGTCCGAGGCGTACACAGATGTTTTAATTGATAGTGGTTGTATGAAGAGTTGCATAAGTAGTGCATTTTATGATAAAATGAAAGGAACTGGAGTAAATTTTGAGGAGATGCCAATTAAAAGCACTTTTGTTATCACAGCTGTTGGGAAGAGGTCTAAAGTAATTTCTAAGCAAGTTTTAGTAGACATTAAAATTAATAATCATGTAGAGAAGCAGATTTGCCTTGTAATTCCAAATTTAGTATTCAGTGTTATCTTGGGTTCAGAGTGGCTAAGTAGAGTGTCTGGTAACTTATGTTATGATGTAGGGAGTTTGAAATTTAAATGGGGAGATTCTGAAGTAGAAGTAGCGTTCAATGACCATATTCAGAGGAGTAGTATTGTAGGTGTGATTTGTACTTTAAATGAGATATCGCCAGCCGTAGAGCGGGGTTCTCCATGTTTTGTGGGCAGTGTGATTACGAACGGAAGTCTAGAGGACTCGTTACGTGAGGCTGCATTTCAGGGTAATATAGAGGTGGAACAATGTGTTCGGCTCTATGATGTGTTATTGTGTAATAGGAGAGTTTTTGAGGATCGCATTGGTATGGCCAATTGCTATACACATTCATTGAACGTTATTGATAGGTCAGTATTCACAGGACATAGATATCCTGTACCTTTCGCTTATCAGAGTGCAGTTGAGGCACAAATTAATCAGATGCTTGAAGATGGGATTATTGAGCATTCTAACAGTCCATATGTTAATTCTTTGATCACGGTACCCAAGACCGACGGCACTGTTCGTATTTGTTTAGACGCTCGTTTGGTTAACAGTAGAATTAGTTCAGATCAGCTGAAATCTATGTCAATAGAGGAATTAATGCAAACATTTGAGGGGAAGAAGTATTTCACTTGTGTAGATTTGAGTTCCAGTTTTTGGCAAGTGCCACTTATGTACGAAGATAGACCATTTACAGCTTTTAGTCATAAATATAACCTTTATCAATTTTGTAGAACACCTTATGGGTTAAAGAGTAGTTCAGCAGCTTTAATTAGGGCTTTAAACATCGCATTAGGGGATGACACAGGAGAGTTTGTAACCATTTACATAGATGATATGGTAATTAGTTCACGCAGTTTTGAGGAGCATCTACGTCATTTAGATATAGTTTTTCAGAAGTTAGATCAGGCAGGGTTCACTTTGAAGCTGTCTAAGTCGTCATTCTGTCAGTCAGAAGTGACATTTTTAGGTCATAGAGTGTCGAGTAGAGACGTGACACCATAGGAAGGTAGGGTTAGCATGTGTGGACAGTAGCAACAGGGCATCGTTACAGACACTGAGAAATATGCTAGTGGAGCAACGTGATGACGTTCATTTAAAGGGAGCCACTTGCAAGGTTGGAAGCAGGTGACGCAGAAACATTTATAGTTTCCAAACGTATTGGGAAAACAGCATATGTGCTGGAGAATAGTGAGGGAAACAGATTATACGGGACGTATAATATACATAGTCTACGAAAATATGTGTCATAAAGTGAGTGTGTTTAGCTGGCGAGCCAGCCTATCAAATGAGTAAGTGTGGTATTTGGTGCGTGGGAGGAGCTGGTCTTCAAGGCAGGCGTATCAGAAGTCGCACAGGGGGGTAGTATGTAAGTAAATGAGAGTTTTTAAGGTACAGGGAAATATGATGGGATTGTCGGATGCTCTTTAGCACTAAAATGTCTCGATACACCAAGGCCAGAATTTGGTAGCGCTGGTGAATTCCCATTTGCCTCCAAGAGATGGGTGAGCGCTTGTACATGGTATTTTTGCTTAAGGCGTCCACGAGGCAAAAGATGGGCCATCAGAATGCGAGACAGTCCTTCATGAAACTCATACATATCAGCACACGTGATTTCTGTTTACGGCCTCGCCATGTAAGATTTGTAAGTGTGTAATTTAAGGTAATTTGTACAATGGTATTATTTCTGTGTTGAGAACTAGTATTAAGTAGAATATGGTCTACGGGAACTTAACAAGACAGGGCGATTACGGCACAGAAATATTTGGTGTTATATGTAATGCGCATTTACTGTTTTTTTTTTCAGAAGTCAATATTAATTTAATCTACTTTAAAGAGAGATTAAGTATTATGGTCACGAGGCGCTGCCACAATAGTGTGATCGTGTGCTCAGTGATAAGTGAGATTAAATTTCACCATAAGGAAGGGACCTCCAGTGAAATTAGGAAGTTCTATGGTGATATAAATATATCAGAACACCTTCAATGCGTGTGATATGACATCATAAATACATAGTGCTCACACATTAATTATGTCTATTTCTCCAACATAGAGGAATTTGAGAGGCGGAAATATCCGTGGAACACTATTTTATATGAGAAACATTGGACTGGTTGCAAAGTGCAATCCATAGTGACAACAAACTTTGACGCAAAGTGCGTGAAGAAAAATTATGAGAGTATATATCTGTAATTTAGGGAAATTTCATTTATGTAATATGTATTTTGGATGGGGTTTATTAACGTGTCTGGGATAATCGGATAATGGACCGTCGTCACGGTAAATCATCCGATGATCCGAGGCGAATATGTAACGTGTTTTTCGAAGGGTTTTTATGCAACTGGCATAAGTCAGTTGGAAGCCATTCTGTAATTATTTACGCGGCAAATTGTTCAGCCAAGAGAATTGTTCATGTTAATTTATTATTATTATTAATTTATTATAATTTTTATTAAGGTCTTTTCGGAGCATTTTATAAAAATTATTAGCATTCAGATAGGTTTTCTATGTCTTAGAAAACGCTATCAAGCAAATTATTACGAACGACAATATCAAAGAAAATTACATGATTACGGAATTTTACGGAGTTTTCGTCAGTTAGGGTATTTGAGAGACGTGACTCACTGGGAATTCAAGTACACGCTTAATCTTGTCGGAAAGCATGACGCAATCCTGGGTCGCATCGTCAAGGAAAGGCGAATTGTTGAAACGGAACCCTCCCGCCGAGTGTAATGACCCAGAGGAGGGGAAGATCGCGTGGTGGGTCAGCCAATCAGTGGAGACGACGTAAGCTAGTTGGGACTGAAGAGTGGGGGAGCCGGCGTGTGGATATATCGTTCGACGCGCCGTGGAACAAGGACAATCTGTGAAATACTTGAGGAGTATGGGTGCGCGTGCGTGTCGCTCCGATGTTCAGTGGAGTTAGTGACTATCTGTGTAGAACTTGCGGAGTGTGGTTGCAAGTGCGTGTCGCTCCGATGTTCAGGGGAGTTAGTGACTATCAGTGAGGAACTTGCCAAGTATGGTTCACGCGGTAGTCGCTCCGATGTTCCATGGAGTGGAGGACTAACTTTTGTAAAACTTAACCAGTGTGGTTATACGAGTGTTTGGGTCCGATGTACGGACCATAGAATTATCTAATCTACCAGAATATCATCATATAACGAAGAAGATGGCGACGTCCAGGAGACTGTGGGAAGCACACAGCATCATCCAGTACGAGGGAAATGCTTTGGCAATTTCCAGTGGTAAGCGCAAATGACGCAGAAATACGCAATCTCTCATTTATCTTTGTTTTATATTTCATATTTCAGTAACTTCATAGTTTGGAAATAAGAGTAAAATCAATTTATCAGACTCCGTTTTCACGTAATTTTCTATCGGTAATATTCAAATCACAACGCTCCAATTTAAATTTTATACTTATTATTATTATTAATTTTGCTATACTTGTTTTATATAATAAATTCATTCCTTTTACAATGCAATCTTTGCTTTCAGTAGGTAGCATTAGATATAGACCAATTCCTTCTCCTGATACAATTGTTTGTTGGGTTAATGATCAAATCATACCACGATCTGAGTGAATAGAGTCTTGAATGTGTTCTGCCAGAGCTAGACGTTGTTAAATACAAATTTAGATTTCAACATTGCATTGAGGTCTTGGCGCCCATTAAAACAACATAGCTTAGGCAAAGGTAAACAGTTACATTTCTCACCCAACAGTAAGGGGCAGTCAAACCGTTTCATTTGTCGCTACCAACATGGGGCATTAATAAACGTTTCATCTAGATGGCGGTTGTGTGACATTTTGAAATAACCTATTTCGTGTGTCCTGATCAAGCGATCGAAACGAAAGTTTCTATAATAAACCATCACAATAATCTTCATTAAATGGTACATAACTCATTGATCTACATATTAAACAATCCATTATGGCCGCCATGCGAAATATTTCACTGGTTCTCAGTGTCTATGAACCTATTACAGCAATCAAACTGAAATGTTATATGTTGACATAGGCCGTTAAAGTAAATTTACCTATGTGACGTTCAATAAGCTATTGAACACAAAACTAACAAGGTGGTCACGCGAACTTTAAATAGACTTTTCTCGCGATTTAATCATCCGTGCGCAGTGAAACTTGGCACGGTTAATTTTTATACAAGACTTAATATGTTGACATCTAATTTAATTCAATTCTCTGAGAACTTTAAAATGGTGGCTGTGCAAAATTTTAAAACACATTTTTTTGGCCTACTTTCAATTTTTGCAAAAATGATGCCTGTCTGTGTGGGTAGCTCTGTATGACCCCCCCCCCCCCCCCCTATCAATTCAAACACGGTGAAACCGAATTGAACGAAATTTGGTACAGAGGTTGCACTAGCAAAGTGCACCTCAGTGTCATGTTTTATATCGCCGCCATCTTTACCAGAACTGAATGGCTGCCACTCAAACGTTCAAAACGTAAAATAAAATAACGACTAAACTAATCATCCGATCTCTATCAAATTTGGTAACAACAAACCTTCATATGGGACGCGTCTTGTGCCCAAACTACAAGGTCATCAGCCGTACCATTTTAGGGTCGTGGCCGTGTGAATTATGCAAACTATATAATCCATAACATGGGACCCACCAGTTCCGATTACCGAACCGAGAATCATTTAAGCTGTTCTAAAGGATGTGGCCCATTCGAAATTTAAAGTTTATGCTGTAATATTATAGAGCATAAGTGACTTTAAAAATCTGATCCGTCTCAGTTACAAGACGAGATGGCAGCTGATATCTTGTGGCTGACCTATATTTCACTAGTTTGAGTATTGCATGCAATATAGCCTATTGATAGAAATAATATAAACTTTGTATGAAATGCTTTATATATGATAAATATACTCCACTGAAGAAATCGTTTAGTCTAAATCATTATTTGCTAAGACGTTGTATGTAAGTCAATTGATATCGGCGTATTTTGGTTGACATGTTCGGCTGTGAGGTAAAGCGTTAGCATTTCACCCTATGACCGGGGTTAAAATCCTAACAGAGTTGGCTTTTTTTTTTTTTTTTTTTGCTTGAATGTTTTTATATTTACTAGCAGACCCGTGCGAGAAATCTCGCATGTCCATAAACCACACCTTCCCCAATAGGTTTATAATGAGAGACTTAAGGAGAAAGGTTGTTATGTATTTATTTCAACCAAATGATTATAGAACACTATTTACATTTCAGTTAGAATTCCAAGTTCTACGTTCCCTAACTTAAGAAGGCAATTACTGAAAATTGGATTATCATAACACTCACCGTTATTCGATATTTATGAAATTATACGATTTGAGTACTCATTCCTTTGATTTACTGTTTCTGAAATCCATGCAAAATGATCAAGGAAGGGCCTCAGATTATTAAAATGATATGAAACAGGCGTCACATCGGCCCAAAATGTGAAGTGGACAGCAATTATGGAGCGTATTTTCCCACAGCAACATTATCTGCAAATCGCACACTTCGTGCATTTTTCAAAAGTAATTTTTTAAAGATATTATAGGTATTTATGAAATTAGAGTGCAATTCGTCACTGCTAATGTCTACTTTCTTTCATTTGAATGCTCATTTGTCACGATCAGTCGCTTGTGAGCGCCGCAGGAGGGATCCATACTACTGAAATAATATATACTAGCGGACCCGTGCGAGAAATCTTGTATGTTCATAAACCACACTTTCCCCAATAGGTTTATAATGTGATACTTAAGGAGAAAGGTTGTTACGTTTTTATTTCAACCAGATGATTATAGAACACTATTTAAATTTCAGTTAGAATTCCAAGTTCTACGTTCCCTAACTTAAGAAGGCAATCACTGAAAATTGGATCATCATAACACTCACCGGTTATTTGATATTTATGAAATTATACGATTTGAGTACCGGTACTCATTCCTTTGATTAACTGTTTCTGAAATCCATGTAAAAAGATAAAGGAAAGATCTCAGAATGTTAAAGTGACATGAAAGAGGCGTCACAGCGGCCAAAATGTGAAGTGGACAGCAATTATGGAGCGTATCTTCCTACGGCAACAATGTCTGCAAATCGCACACTTCGTATATTTTTTAAAGTATTTTTTTAAAGAAATTATAGATATTTATGAAATTAGAATGCAATTCGTCACTGCTAATGTCTATTGTCTTTCATTTCAATGCTCATTTGTCACGATCGGTCGCTTGTGAGCGTCGCAGGAGGGATCTATACTACTGAAATAATAAGCTACATATGATGGTTGTTTTGTAATTACTCAGACGTTTTAAAATTAAGCGTTATATTGTGCATATTACAATGGAAAATATATATTTAACCAATGGATCTGCACGAGACATCTAACAGCAACCAGGTGAACTATCATGGCCAACTGGTTGCGAACTGCGCATCGGCGCACAGATTACAGCTTTAATTGAAAAGTTTATTTTTATGGCCGCTAGAATGCACTCGCCCTATTAGAATTATCTTATCCGAAACTCTTCCGCCAGATGTCATGACTGGTCTACGTGGGACTCCATTGGTTAGCATACCGTTGGCATTCTATACGCATCGAATTTGAAGAATGACAAGTTGATAATACGATATATTTTTATTTTAAAGCGTTTGTAACAGCCTATAGTGAGTTATTTGAACTAAAGAACAAAACGATCTCACATAGTACCTGTACTCTATCTGTTGGTGCTAGTTCAGGATATTAAGTTAATTAACACTTTTATTGCAGCAAAATAGCAATCGAAGATAAAGAATGATTATGTACACTAAAATTGCACTCTGGGGTTTTGAATTGCATAGTCTTTGATTGAGTGTTTCCTTTACTACAGAGCTCTAAGTGGTAGCGTTCTCATGCTTGTCCACATAGTTGGCATATACACGTCACTGCAGGGTCATGAAAAGATTTGTTAATGCAATTAAGGCGGTGAAAACCATGGACAGCCAGACTTGTAAACACATGCCTCAACTCAAAGTAGAATGTTGCCCACGTCCGGTCGATTATGTCTCCAGTTCCATAACATTCTTGAGATATGTCTTCTCTTCTCTTTCTTTCTTTCTTTCTTTCTTTCTTTCTTTCTTTCTTTCTTTCTTCAATGATGGTAGTAGTTTTTCCGAGGTTCTGGTGTAGGGTAGAGGTAAATAGTTTCTAAGGTCTTCAACCAAGAAATGATTCTATTATACTCTTTGATAAAGACAAAGAATTATAACTAAACTATACTCATATATTTGTCCTAATCAAGCGATTAATATGAACGTTTGTATAAGGAACTACCATTATAAACACGCAATTTTCATCTGATGGCATATAATTCTATGGCCTACATGTAAAACAATAGAATCATGGCGGCCATGAGAAATATTTCACTAATTCTCAATATCTCATAATTATTGCAGCAATCGAACTGAAATTTTGTATGGTGATAGAGAACTATTAACATGTGTGACTTTCAAAAAATCTGATTTATAAAACAGGCGGCCACGCGAATTTCAAATATTTAAAATGACTATTCTGGTGATCTAATCATCCGAGAGCATTGAAACTTGACACAGCGAATCTTCATTCAGAGCTTAGTACATAGATATCTAATGTTGTTCAATTGTCAATAATTCAAGATAGTGTAAGATCGAAATTTTGAAAACATATGTTTATTTCTCATATCCTATTCAAGCGATCGAAAAGAAGCTTCGTATAACGAACTATTATAATTGCCTATTGGTACTGAATTATGTAGCTTACTTCTCGTAAATTATAGAAGCTGTGCATATGACTCTTCTGAAAATTAACACCTGTTTCTAGTTACAGAAAGATGGCATCTCATGGGAGGAGTCATAATTACCATTATTAAGAGTTATATATTCTACCACGTAATTTTCATTGTAGTGGTAATGGTGTAGGTTGTTTTAGGGAGCGAGACACTGAGATCACCTACCGCAATTTTCTATTGTAGGTTTCGTAAATCATGCATTATATGTATGTCCATTTATGAAAAGGAACATAGGCCTATTTTACCAATGTTATATTGAATCGGGCTCTCAGTATGTTATTATTTATTTATTTATTTATTTATTTATTTATTTATTTATTTATTTATTTATTTATTTATTTAGCGTACGGCTTTAAGTGCCGGGAGTGTCCGAGGACATGTTGGGCTCTCCAGGGGCTGTAGCTGCTTCAAGCGGACAATTTTAAGTAGTTCCAACTTTCGCTACCAGATGTCACTGACACCTAGTGGTGAACGTTGGAACTTTTATAGAGCGTTTCAACAAAATCTATCCTAGAAATTTTGCTTCACACAAGTTTAGTTAGTGGAAGGATCTTTTACATGCCATGGGACCGCCGGCTTTACTTCCCCTCCGAAGGAAGGCACACTGAAGGATTTTAATGCTCTTAAAAAATCCGACGACTTCGGCCGGGTTTGAATCCACGATCTTGGGCACAGCAGCTCAGCATGCTACCAACTACGCCACCGAAGCCGCCTCGGTATGTTGATAAACCAGTACCAAGAATTAAATATTCTGGTACACAATTCAGGTATTGCAGATAAGCCTCATCGTGTACATTTGGACATACATTTTTCAATACTGGAGGTGTGTTGATATTAGGTTTTCTTGAGTAACGGTGAAAACTTTGATTTTAAAACAGGGGAGGCATTAGCACCATAGTAGTCTAAGACCAATTTGCTTTCTTAAAATATTAATTTATTTTTATTTTCTGAAATGACTACAACGTTTGGATATTGATTTTTAGCCTATTTTCAATTTTGAAAAAAAAAAAAAGGCTTATGAGATCACCTTTTGTCCGTGTGTGTGTGCGTGTGTGTGTGTGTGTGTGCCCCCCCCCCCTAGTAAAATCTAAACGGCTGGAGCGATTTCAATGAAACTCGGTAAGTTCATAGCACTATTCCCGGCGACCTCGACCGTGCCCTTCAAATTTTGTTACGTCTCACCAACCCAACATGACGGCTGTGCGAATTATTTCACTAGCATTCAATATCTCCGAAACTATTACCGATATCGCCCTAAAATTGTGTACGGTGATAAAGGGCACTACTAGAAGTTCACCTATGAGACTTTCAAAAACCTGGTGACTACAAAACCAACATGGCAGTCAAGCGAAATTGAGACTTTTAAATAGACATTTCTCGCGATTTAACTATCCAAACGTAATGAAATTTGGTACAGCAAATGTTTATACGCATTGTAATGCACTGGAGTCTAATTTAGTTCAATTGTTTACATAACCTCAAAATGGCGGCTGTGCGAAATATTTCACTGACATTCTATATCTCCGAAACTATTACAGATATCGTCATGCAATTTTGTACGGTGATAAAGGGTACTAATACACGTTTACCTATGCATATTTCATAAACCTGTAAAGAACAAAACGAACATAGCGACCAAGCGAATTTGAAATATTTTAATAGACCTTTCTCGTGATTTAACTCTCTGAGCGCAGCGAAATGTGGTACAGTAATTGATTTTGCAGATTGTAATGGACTGCCATCTAATTTAATTCAATTGTTTACATAACCTCAAGATGGCGGCTGTGCGAAATTTTAAAATTAAGTTTTTATTCTTGTGTCGTAATCATGCGATCGAAGTGAAAGTTTGAATAATGAAGCTAGGCAATAATTGTCCTTGAATGGTACATAACTCTATGGCCTATACATATAACAATCCTAAATGGCGAGCTTCCGAAATATTTAGACGGTTCTCAATATCTATGAATCTTTTACAGCAACCAAACTGATTTTTTTATGTTCATAGAGACTATGAACATATGTTCACCTATAGGACTTTCAGTAACCTGGTGAACACAAATCCAACATGGCGGCGACGCGAAATATAAATATTTAAATGGACGTTTCTTGCGAATTAACTATCCGAGTGCCGTGAAATGTTGCACGTTAAATGCTTATACAAATTTTGATCCACTGGCATGTAATTTATTTCAATTGTTTGCCTAATCACAAGATGGCTGCTGTGCGTACTTTTAAAATCTCGTTTTTACTTCTTGTGTTCTAATCATGCGATTGAAGTTTGAATACCACACGTACACAATAATCTTAATGTAATAGTACAAAAATAAAAATCCAACCTGGCGACCATCTGAAATATTTAGACGGTTCTCAATATCTACGAATCTGTTACAGCAATTAAACTGAAATTTTGTATGTTGATAGAGTCAATTAACATGAGCAGGATATATGAAAATAGGCTGTATAGTTCTTCACGGAACTACTTGTTCAGTTTAAAATTGTTGCTCTTGAAGACCCCACGGAAGGAACGGGGTAAGTCCATTATTTTTTCCGAAAATGAGTTTATGGCGCATTCTGGTAACCAGCCATCGTTACTGCAGATCAGTTGAAATGAATTTCAAATAAAGCGGTAAGTCACCGAGATACAGAGGTTTTCATTTCTAGTGGAAACGGAACGAACGTCCCATATCCTCTCACTTTTATCATAATTTAACTTTACTTTTCATTTTTTTTACATGTACACCTTTATAAGAAATAAATTTTGCAAAGAAAACTATATTGCTTGCCCTCAATTGGGGTGTTTAAAGTATTACTTTTTAGTGTTGAAAGTTTATATTCGTTCTCCTGAAAAATTTACAGAATATGACTTACCCCGTTTTTCCCTCGTGGAGTCTTCAATTTATAATAAATAAATGAATAAATGAATAAATAAATAAATGGATTTCCTTACAAAAACAAAAAATACCTAACAAATAAATTGAAACATTATAATTTTGAATTGCGTTAAAGATGATGTCAAAAGCTAAGGGAATACTCACAACACCTACGTGCAGTTATTTATTTATTCATTCATTCATTCATTCATTTGTTTATTTATTTACAGTTAATTTATTTAAATCTAAATTTTAATTAGAATAGATTTTACATTAGATATAAACTGAAAAAGACTCCATGGAAGAATCGAAACATGTTCTACCGATTCAATATAGATTATGAATGGTATCGATGGGCGTATTATTTTTAAGAGGTATCTATACGTCAATACGAGAAATATATTGCATTAGCGATCATGGTAAATGTTATTGCTTTCTATAAGAAAGTTTGACTTATTTTATACAAAAAATAAGTTTTTTCATAAAATATCTCAGAAATTCAATCGTGGGTAACCTTAAGGTTTACCGCCCCCTTAAAACAACAACAACAATCCTAATATTGTTCTTAATTAATTTAGAGGCTTTGCCACATTTAGTCATATAGCCCCGTGAAGTGGTGTGTGGTTCTGTCTGATAACCTGTGTTATTGTGATGGCTGTATACCTGTTTGTAATTGTAGGATTGGGTAAGTGCCATCCCGGCATTTGCCTCGTGTAGAAGAGGAGAAAACCCTTCTAGGATGGTCGAGTTAGGAATCGAATCCAACTATTCCCAGGTCTGCCTCTCGAGTTTTAATGTACCCCGTTCCAGCCCACAGAGCAGAATTAAATTTCTTGGCAGAGCCAATAATCAAGCCCGGACATCTAGGATGGCAGACAAGAATGGTAGCCACGACTCGGTTAACCTTAAGGAAGGAAGGTTTTACGCGACCGTTAGTCTTGTGATCCATGGGACCTCCTTTATACGTGCAATCCGAACCACAGGACACGACAATTCACCTTCGAAAATCTCATGCTTTGGCCGGGAATCGGAACCGGACCGGGTGAGAGGCAAGGCGCTTGATCACTCCACAATCACATCCCCTAATCTTAAGGAAACAAACAGTTACTGTATTTGCATCTACTAAATAGTTGACTTACAAAAAGATGGTATATTGGCTTTCATGGCCATAAAATAAAACTCAACAATTTTTCTAGGTTTATGCCATGTCTTGTGCGGGATTTCGCCTAGTTCTTTTTCCTGTCATTCTAGAATTAACATCATCTTCTTATATGTGAACATAATTTTTCGCCTTTATGCACAGAGAGAAGAGGGAGGAGCGTGATGCCGCAGTGGCTTAGCTGTTCGTCTTTCACCCGGACGGCCGGGGTTCGAATCCCGGTGACAGCTGGGCGAAATTTTCACCTGAAAATCACGTGGCGTCAGGAAGGGCATCTGGTCTTAAATCCCCGGCCAAAACCAAAATGAGCCAGGTTGGCCCCAGCTACCCCAATTAATTGGGATAAGCCGAAGAAAATGATGATGATGATGATGCACAGAGAGAAGAAGGTTGAGATATTTTTTTGTCCTGTTCATCCGCCGAAACTCTACGACTCCCCTTAACCATTATCTGCTCTCTTGCTGAAAATTGCCGACTTGTAAGTAAATGAGGAGGAAAGATGGCTTTCAACCCGTTATATCACGAGTAAGGCAGAGCAGACAAATTGCCCTCATAACAGCTGATCTGAGATGACCTCGTACCCATCACATGTCTGGTGTGATGCAATATCACCATGCTTCTCTCGTCAGCTCTTTCGTCATCAGTGGGATCCTCCTCATGGAGGGCAATGAGCTTCTAGAGCGGGCATTCTCAACCTTTTTGATACTGTGAGTACCACCCTCATACCATACCAAGTACCCGAACATTATTAAATATAATGAAAATTCACAGCCTGCTTCCAGTCTACCGACCGGGTCAGGAATGGAATGAATGAAGCCCCCATCTAGCGGCGAGGATATGAACTGTGCCGGCTGCCGAAGCCTGTCGCACTCCTCTGAGGCAATGATTAAATGAATGACAGATTAAATGAAATTATAGTGGAGAGTGTTGCTGGAATGATTTTTTTTACAGGGAAACCCGTAGTACCCGGAGAAAAATCTGTCTGCCTCCGTTTTGTCGAGCACAGATCACACATGGAGTGACCGGGATTTGAACCACGGACCCAGCGGTGAGAGGCTGAGGTGCTGCCACCTAAGCCTCGGAGGCTCACCTTTTTATTAAATCTAATATAAAATAAAATAATGATGAAACAAGCATGCGCCTCTCTTTCTTTCCTTCTCTCTCCCTCAGGAGCGCTGAATTAGCTAGGGATTCACCGCTCACCAGGCATACTGCAACTGTTTGCTAACTCATGCAGTAAGATACGAGGAGTGATCACAAAGTAAGGTTACAAAGCCTGCAGAGAAACGTGTACATTTTATTTCATGCAACCAATACAGCAATACAGCAATACATACATTAGGTTATGTTTCGACATAGTCTCCATATTGGTTTAGGCACTTGTCTCTTCGTTGGATGAGTTAGAATATTCCCTCATGGAAACAATCCTGTCCTAGCGTGTTCAGTCACGTTGTTACGAAGTGGTTCACCTCCTCGTCTGAAGCAAATCGTAGACCTCATAGGTGCTCCTTCAAGTGAGGAAACAGGTGAAGTCATTTGGAGCGAGGTCCGGGTTGTAGGGAGAATGGTCAATGATGCCCAGCGAAACCACTAAGCGTGATGGTCTCCATGGCTGTATGAGGTTGTGCGTTGTCATGAACGAAGATGACGCCCTCGGTGAGAAGTCCTGGCCGCGCCGTGGTCACATGTTTCGCCCACAGAAATCGAATAACTAGTCACCATCATTAGGTGGCTGAAACTCTGCATAGTTACCAATTGTATGCAATCGAATTACCCCACACTACTAATTTCTCTATAACAGACGAAACTCCAGGAATATCAGCTTGTAACCTTAGTTTCTGATCAACCCTCGTTATTTGCGTGTGGACTGTCGAGTCAAACCATCATATCTCGTATTATTCATACAATAGCGATGCCCATTATTTATATTTCACAAAATAATAAAAATGATAACCTGTTGGTTGGTTGGTCGGTTCCTTAGTTTAGGGGCTGCGACAACGCGGTCATATAGTCCCGTGTACTTTGGGTGTGTGTAGAATCTGTCTGATAACCGGTGTTAATTGTGATGACTGTATTAGTGTGTGTTATCTGTTTTTAATTCAAGTAAGGACTGCAGACGGTAATTTCAAGTAGTTCCTACTTTCGCTACCAAATGCTACCGTCCACGACCCCTAGCTGTGAACTTCGCTACTACTAAACGCCATCCCAACCAGCGACCGGTGATGAACGTTGGAACTTAAGAACATTAATCAAACCTAACCTACAAATTTTGGCTTCACACAAGTGTAGTTAGTGGAAGGTTCTTTTTCATGCCATAAATCTATGACATAGCTCCGCCGGCTTTACTTCCCCTCTGAAGGAAGGCAAACTGAGGGATTTTTAACGTTCTTAAAAAATCCGACGACTTCGGCCGGGTTTGAACCCGCGACCGCATAGAAGCTCAGCATGCTACCAACTACGCCACCGAAGACGCCTTAAAACCTGTAATGAAGATACTATTATTCCCGTTCGTGCAACAGAATTTGAATTGAAGAATGGATCTCAGGGGAGCTGGTGCTCGCGAGCACGTTTTGGCTCTTATGATGGGAGCATCAGATGTCATTGATGCCTGTTCTAGAGTGTTGTTGCAACTAGGAACGGCTCCAGACTTGACAAATTGGATGACATGTTCATTCAGCCAGGTGTGCAAATTTCTATTGGTCTCACAAATATTGCAGATGTATTTGTAATAGATCTGATGTTGCTGTTTTTGATTATTTTAGGGGCTTGCGACATCGTGGTCTTGTACTCCCGTGTACTTAGGTGTGTGTAGAATTTGTGTGGTAGCCTGCCTTATTGTGATGGCTGTACCAGTGTGTGTATTTGTAAATTGGAGGATAGGGTTGGGAAGGAGGCGACCGTGGCCTTAAGTTAGGAACCATCCTGGCATTTTCCTGGAGTAGAAGTGAGGAAACCACAGAAAACCACTTACAGGATGGCTGAGGTGGGAATAGAACCTTCCTCTTCTCGGTTTTGCATCATGAGGTTGAGTGTACGCCGTTCCAGGTCTCAGACCAGAATTAGAATTTCTTGGCAGAGTTGGGAATCGAACCCGGACCTAGCCGCTACACCACGAGGTGGCCTGTAAGAGACCTACGTGGTAGAAATGTCTGCGACTATCAGCTCCATGGAACAGTATCGTTGACATGCAAGTCTTACTAGTGGTGTCAATTTAAGTGTTTACACTAGTTTACTTCATCCGGATTCGTGGCTATATGGTTAGGACGCTAGTATTTATTCTAAACAAACGTCCCAGGTTCGATTCCCCGTGGGATTTCAACTCTGGATGGTTTAACAGGGTGTTTGTGACACCTTCATAATTTATTCATCGTCTTCACCTCGAATGTCATTATTATCATATACTGTATATAGTATATATATATATATAACGCTAAGGTGTATGTTTCACAAAACTTGAAGATGATTGAGATCGAACCCACCTCCACTCCGATTTGCCTAACGAGGCTGAGTGTATCCCGTCCGGCCCACAGACTAGTTTTAAATTTCTGAGCATAGCCGGGAATCAAACCCAGACCTCGGGGGCGACAGATAAGAATGCTAGCCCCTACACCACGAGTGATCTTACACATTAGAAGAAGGGATGAAATAAGAAAGAGAAAGGTAAACAACAGAGAGGAAGAAAAGAAAAGGATTATAAGACTTGGAAGACAAGAGAGTCGTGAAAGGCAGATAGGAATCGGAAAGAGAGTTGTAATAGTTTCGGAGATACTCAATGCGGGTAAAACATTTCGCACAGCCACCATGTTTGATACGTTGATACGTTGCTATTTAGACTTATCAATGTGCAAATGCTCGAAAATTAACAATTTTGTTGATATTAAATTACAAAGTCCAGTTTTCTTAGCGAAGTCATCTGACCCTTTCTATTCCCCGACATTGTATATAACATTAATGAACTAGAGTTTACAACTAAAGTTTAAATTAAAACAGAAATACATCTTAACACAATATTATTCACTTTCCATAATGGCACTTACACTAGGACACTAACAGAATGATAACTGAAAAATGGTGTATTTTTAGAAAGGGATGAGGAAAGATAGTGCCACGCCTACCCCTCTGGCTAACTGAACAGTCAGCCTTCATTGCATAGCCGCTAGCATTCTTGGATGTCACCACGGAGGCGGGTTCGATTCCCAGCTCTGCCAAGAAATGTAATTCTAGTCTGAGGGCTGGACCAGGGTACACTCAGCTTCGTCAGGCAAAACAGAGAAGAGGCGGGTTAGATTCCTACCTCAGCCATCTTCGAAGTGGTTTTCCGTGGTTTCCCACTTCCAATCCAGGCAAAATGTCGGGATGGTTCCTAACTTAAGGCCATGCTCACCTCCTTCCCGATTCTCATCTGAATTAAAAATACACCAACTAGTACATACAACACAGTGGCACAGGGTAAATTCTACACGTACCCAAGTACACGGGGCTACATGACTACGATGTCACAAAGCCTCTGAAGAATCACCATCACCGACGACGACAACAACAACAACAACCCCCATTTTGCTTCTTCAGTAAGTGTTACATTGGGGTAACACTAAAAATTGTTGCACGAGTAAAAACATATTCTTTTAAACACATCAATCCGAAGTTAGTTTTGTTCAAAATTAAAAACTTCATCAAATTTAATATTCACATTATTTGGCGCTGGGATGGATAGCTCGCCCTGATCACCCCCCTCGCGGTAGTTACGCCACTGATCCATGAGTCAGGTGTTCCCTCGCCAATAGGAATTTCTTTGAGTGAGAGTATCTCGACCTCTTGACAAATGATTGGCATTCTGAATGCCGCTTGTCGCTGCGCAAGATTGGCACGTGGTGGTGTTTGGTGGTCAAGGTGAGGCGGAGGTGTGTCCCCTAAGACAAGCACAAACAACTCAAGGCTGAAATGAAATACTGCGTCACAACTACCTTGGCACCACCTCTATGCTGCTCTGCGTCATCAACTCACTTCGACAGCGGTTTGTAAACATGGAGTTATTTCCTCCATGTCTGTAAACAACCATTACCAACCGTCCGGATAGTTCCCGCAACATAGTCAAATTGCGGGGTCAGATCCAGAAAAATCTGGACGCTAGAATGGCCAGAATTTTAACTGATTAGCACAATCTATTATTATTATTAATTATTGTTTCTTTGGACACGTAATGAGGATGAATAACACCAGACTCTCCACAAAATAAATTGTCAGTCATGTATACAAAAGCAAGAATGGTAATCAATGGGTACAATGTATAAAAAGAGATATGGAAGAGATGGAAGTAACAATAGATATTATTCAGGACAGACCACTTTTCAGAAATACGATTTAAAAAAAAACAACAAGGGTTTCCAGGAGAAGGAAAAGAAGAAGCGGGTTAACATCTGGAAAGAAGAGAGGAGGCAAAGTGAAGTAATGAAGAACTAGTGGAAGGCAAGAAAGGATAAAGGAAAGAGACAGTGAATGCAATGGGTTATTTTACGCGGTCCAAAGATGGCCAAAATCGAGGAAATAATAATAATAACCATCATACAGCATATTCTGAAGCCTCCGTGGCTTAGGCGGCAGCACGCCGGCCTCTCAACGCTGGGTCCGTGGTTCAAATCCCGGTCACTCCATGTGAGATCTGTGCTGGACAAAACGGAGGCAGACAGGTTTTTCTCCGGGTACTCCGGTTTTCCCTGTCAACATTTCATTCCAGCAACACTCTCCACTATCATTTCATTTCATCTGTCATTCATTTAATCATTGCCCCAGAGGAGTGCGTCAGGCCTCGGCAGCCGGCACAATTCATATCCTCGCCGCTAGATGGGGGCTTCATTCATTCCATTCCTGACCCGGTCGGAGACTGGAAACAGGCTGTGGATTTTCATTTCATACAGCATATTCTGTATGTAGGTATTTCCTGGCGACGGAGCACAAACAAAGGCATATTGCATCTTGCATCAGGAGTTGGCTGAAAAGTTTCAGCTTCTAAGAGGAAAGAAAATTCCGTATTACCAATATCAGCCAGAGAATGTTCTTGAAAACAATGAAACAACTTGTATTGGGACCAAACTATTCTGAATTTCTGATTGACCAATCGGTATCACATAAAAGGCCGGATCTGGTGATTGTCAGCAAGAAAATGAAGCAAACTACCTTGATTGATGTTGCGTTCCCTAACAACAAGAATCTCCAATCAATGCACATAGAAAATATCAGCAAATATAGTGAGTTGGTCGGCCCTATCAAAAGGCAATGGAATGTAGATCGGGTAAAGACCATACGTATCATTGTCTCGAGTACGGGCGTGATCCTAAATACCTTGCTCCAAGGCCTTAAAGAGCTGGATCTGGATACGCAACGGTACGAGCTAATTCAGAAGGCAGTAGTTCTCCCAACAACCCGAATCATCCGGAGGTTCAGTTTCGACTTTCCAGCTTAGAGAACGTACCCATACTACGTGACCCGTTTAAGGGGGCGAGGGAGGTCTTCAAAATACTACGCTCAGTCACAGGAGCGGGGGAGGCTTAGATTTTAATTACGTAGTCGATTTCGCCGAGATAAATTTCGCGCTTTTTCGACCTAACTTTGAATATGGCGCGCAGTGTTTAGTGCTTCTTAGACTCACAGTTGGTGGCACTGACGCACATATGTCGAGACGTCAGCTGATCGAAAACAGACAATGTTTGTCAGGCAGTTTGTAGTTCACTGAAGTGGTCAAGCAAGTCGACGAGAGTTCATGCTGTACAATAATGTCGTGGTACGATCCGCTGTACAAAGCTTTTATAAAATGTTACAAGGATTCCTTGTCAATGCAAGTTATATTTAAAAAAATGAATTTCGGGTGCCTTTAAAAGATGAGGACAAAAAAATCAGGAAGAGCTAGAGCGTCTAACATTGTTAAAAATTGAAGAACTTTGTCAGATTGCGACTAAGAAAAATGCTCGTCTTCTTAATTATTTCTTGAAGGTGAGTATTCTGAACCATTGTTGTTTTCGTAAATTAAGTTTCGGTAGCAATATGTTTTTACATAAGTTTTTCTTCATAATATTTAATTTACTAGTAATTATAAGCATGCATGCAGTCTTATGCAATAAACGCCGTATTAGCTTGCCACGGTGGGTGAGTGGATAGCGCATCAGTCTACTAACCCCAAGATTGCAGGTTCGCTCCTGGCCGTGGCAAGTGATTTTTGAAAGGCGGTAAAAATACGACACGCATGTCATACGATGTTGGAATGTTAAAGAACCCATTTGAATTCAGTAGGCCGTGTTCATAGTGGCAAAAATAATCTCGGGAGTTTCCGCCAACACAAAGTTCCTCATTTCTCTACTAGAAAGTGCTATAGTGTTCAAGGAGCTTAGATATCTAACCTCCTTGACTTTCATAGTGATTCAAGGAACAACGAAATTCGACATGCAAGCTACCCTCTGGGTGTCAAATTACAAAGCTTGCACCCGGCACCCTAGGCCATACGATATTATTATTATTATTTATTTAATCGAATAGCCCTTAATAGAGCACGTTAAATCAATACATCAAGTTTTGCTATAAGATTTTTTCTTGGTCACCCAAAATTGCTTCATTCTTTCAGGCAGGGGCGGATCTAGGGGAGGGCGAGGAGGGCGACCGCCCAGGGTCCCACGGTCCGGGGGGCCCCGCTTCATGGATTGTTTTAAATTTAATTGATTAATTAATTATACTTTTCAAACTAATTTATAATTCATATTCTTTTTTCAGTGCAGCTGTGACCTTCCGTGACCGTTTAGCAAGTTTAGATTTCAGTGAAATACTGTAATAGAAGACTTCATCCGGGAGAAAAGTCGCAAAGTAATATTTTAATATTTCATAGTTTACATAATCTTCTTCAAGGGGACTTACAGGTTTCTTTCATATTATTAAAAAATTGTACTGTAGTGTATTCAAAATATTATAACTATTCTTTATTTTATTATTATTAAAAACTATTTATCATTTGATTCGTTATTTTTTAAAATTTCCTATTGTTGTGGGCCCCACCTATCATATCGCCCAGGGCCCCGCAAGGCCTGGATCCGCTACTGCTTTCAGACTGTTGTCGCCGGAGCTCCTCAATGTTGTGTGGCTGTTTTCTGCTTCTCTCTAGTTCCTCCTTGAAGGTGACTGTTTTAATTTTGTTCCGAAAGAGTTGTCTATTAGATATGTCTTCAATTTGTATATTGGCCTCTTTAAGGTCATTCAAGGTCTGTTGAAACCAAGCTGGCTGTATCTTATGTTTTATAATTTTATTGAACATTTTCTTTGTCAATCTATCATCGTTCATTCTTTGTAAATGTCCAAATAAGGATAATCTTCTTCGTCGCATGGTATGTAGTATGTTTTCTACATGCTCATAAATTTCTACGTTTGGTCTAGGTCTGTTGTAATCTGCTCCTACTTTCCTAGGGTCAAGTATACTTCTAATTATTTTCCTTTCCATGACCATGATTTTGTTAATTTCACCTTTATTCATTAATTTGAGTGTTTCAGATCCATATAAGGCCTATGGTTTCACAACAGTATTATAATGTTTAATTTTAATAGAATTAGGTAATGCTTTTTTCTTATAAATGTTCCTGGTGAGCTGGAAAGCTATATTCATTTTCTTTGTTCTAACTGTTAGGCTGTTTTTCTCGTTATTATTTATTGTAATCAATTCACCGAGATATTTAAAAGAATTCACTCTTTTGATTTCGTTTTGTTGAATACATAATTTATCAGGACTATTTTTGGCATTGGATATAAATTCTGTCTTTGTGAAGGAAATTTGTAGACCTATTTTATTTGCTTGTTGTATTAAATTATCAATTTGTATTTTAGCATTTTCCGGTGTATCAGTAATTAGAGCAATGTCGTCAGCAAATGGCAAACAATCTATATAGATGTTATCTTGTTGATATCCTAATTTAACTCCTTTGGTGTCGGTTTTCCTCCACTCTCGGATCACCTTTTCCAAGGCACAGTTAAAAAGTAATGGTGACAATCCATCACCTTGTCTGACTCCTATGTTTATTTCAAAAGCCTTGGAGAACTCCCCACGAAATCGGACTTTGGACGTGGTATTTGTTAGCGTATCCTGAATAATGTTAGTAGTTTTAGGATCCAAAACAAATTCTTTTAGAATGTTAATGAGAGATTCTCTGTCAATGGAATCATAAGCTTTTGCAAAATCTATAAAAGTAACTGTCGTGTCTTTATTTCTTAATTGTCTCATTTGCAAAATAGTTTTAAGATTCCATATCTGTTCAATACAAGATCTATGTTTACGAAAGCCATTTTGATACTCTCCAATTTGTACGTCTAATTGGGGTTCTGCACGATTGAGTAAAGCTTTGGAAATATTTTATATGCTACTGACACAAGCGATATGCCTCTATAATTATTCGGGTCAGATCTAGACCCCTGCTTGTGGATAGGGTGTATTATGGCGACTTTCCATTCCTCAGGAACTTTTTCATTTTCCCAGATCTTATCAATTATATCTATCAATTGTATGATTATATCATCATTAAGGTCTTTCAGCAACTCTGCCCTAATCCCATCTTCACCAGCGGCTTGGTTGTTTTTCAAGTTGCGTACAATTTCTTTAATTTCGTCCAAGTCTGGTGCTATGGAATTTTCATTTTGAATGTTAGTAGTGTTGGTGATAAACTTGTCTTCCGGATTATGACAATTGTGTAGGTCTTCAAAATACTCTGCCATTATATTACAATTCTCTTGATAAGAATGTGATATTTGTTTTGTCTTTGGATTTACAAGTAGTAATGTGGGGGCTTCAAATTTATTCAATTGTTTTCGAAATAGCTGGTAGAAATTTCTCACATTGTTGTTTTTAAATTCATCTTCTATTTGTTGTAGTTCCTTCAGAAACAATTTTCTTTCCCGTTTAAAAGTTTGAGTAGCTATTCTTCTTTTTTCTATTAGATTATTTCGGTTTTCTTGACTTTTGTTTGAATTCCATTTCTCCCACGCTCTTTGTCGTTCTTCTAGAACCTTATTACAGTGTTCATTCCACCAGATTTGTTTTTTCTTGTTCGTTGGAGGTGCTGTTTTAATTGCTGCTGTAATTATACCATTTTTCAAATCATTCCACGTATGAAAGTTCTGTTGTTGAATCTCGGTTGTTATTTTATCTTTCTCCAATTTATTAGTATCATATTTAGGAATTTTTGAGTGTTTTTTAAATTTTCGGATGTCAGGTTTAATTTTAAATTTAGCTACCGAAATGTAGTGATCAGATTCAATATTTGCAGACTTTATTACTCGTACATTCATTATTTATTTAGATGACTTCTTGCTTATTGCTATGTGATCAAGTTGTTTCTTCCCACATAGTGGGTTTGGCGATACCCATGTCATTAACTTCTTTGGTTTTCTTTCAAAAGATGTTGATTTGACTATTATATTGTGGTTAGCACAAAGTTCTATTAATATTTCACCATTCTTATTTGTACGCAAATGAGCTGGATGATAACCCACAATTTTTTGGTATTTCCTCTTTTTTCCTATTTGTGCGTTGAAATCACCCAATAAAATAATGGTATGATTCGCTGGTACTATACTCAAATAATTATCAATTCTTTCCCAGTATTCGTCGACAATATGTCTAGTTTTCTTCTTGTTTTTGTCATTCGTTGGCGCGTGTATATTTAAAAGAGTGTACACTTTATTTGTAGTTTTAAATGTTAAAGAAGATGTCCTTTCATCGATTATTATTATTATTATTATTATTATTATTATTATTATTATTATTATTATTATTATTATTATTATTATTATTATTATTATTATTATAACGCCGTTTTACTAAAGACGAATATGAGTCAAATTATTTTCATTTGTTTCACTTTCTGCTTGCGAAATGATTAAAAATTATACTTGTAAATACTACGTAAAAACTTAAAGGGGGGGTCTTGGCATATACTACGAGTGGTCACGAGGGGAGGGAGGGGTCGAAAAATCTTAAAAAAATAGGTTACGTAGTATGGGTACGTTCCCTTAGAATTGGCTGTTTCAGTAACTATACTTTGGTTCCCTGAAGCCCTTATACAGTAGGCCTAGTCATGTTGTGATGTACAAGCAATATGTTATAATTAGAGACGGGAATTTGCCTATTTGCCTATTTTATTCCCGTGTTTAGAAACGTAGGCTTTCGAGACATAAATCTGTTTTAGGTTCTTTTAGGCTAGATTTCGTTGGTTTTATTGTGCCTATAAATGCCTATTTCAAGGGTTTGTGCCCATTTGGAGTATAATTGCCTATTTGATGCCTTTTGACTGTATTTTAAAGTGCATTATATTGCAGCTGGTGTGCTCGACAGATTTATTTCTCATTTCTCAATATGTGTTTACCCCACGAACAAGAATGGGAATTCTTGGAAGTCACCAGAAATAGCTCCTGGGGTCTCGATATTAAGCCTCCGAACATAACAACCCTTCGTTTTGTATTTCGCTTTTCTTTATATTGAAAATTTACCCGTTAGTATGTGAATGGCCTGTTTGCCATCTCTTGATGAATACAGTACATTTGCATTTGTCAGTTGGCACAGGCTAGAGTAAAAGGTGGCTTTTCACCGATGTCTCAGTCTCACTCATGGCTGTGATTATATGGAAGCTACTGAGGTATGGGTGGTGCTTAGTAATGGCATTCAGGGCACAGTCAGTGCCTGTGGATGCTGTGAAAGGTTCTACTTATAGGGTTAGGACTACTGTTCTGACTCAGTGAGGAAAGCAATGACAAACTACCTCCTAGAACGCCTCAATATAGCGCTGCCTTGGGTTTTTGTGGGTATCTACTCACATAACGTAACGGCGGTGCTTTTTGAGGATCCAACCAGCCTTCGGGCTGACTACCTAACTGACATGTGTGTGAATTAATATCATAAACTTTATGCTGATTGAATAACAAAAGAACTAACTGTTTTCGCGTTTTTTCAATCTCGATATTATTGATATTAAGCTTCCAAAGTTAAAAACCCTTAGTTTCAGGTATCGTCCCCTTCAAAAGGCGCGTTAGGTTGGCGCTGCAACCTAACGGTGAATTAATATACAGTATATCCTGTACGCGTCTGAGTGTTGAATGGGCAGGCAGTTTAAAGCAGCCAGGAGGGATGCGATCCAGCTGGCAGTTAAAATGCCGCGGCGATCACAGTGGGTTGGTGCTGTAACCTATCTTGTGTTGAATGGACAGGCAGTTTAAAGCAGCTTGGAGGGATGCGATCTAACTGGCAGTGGGTGTAGAATGGCCTCTTACCGAGATAGATGGAAACGTGGTGGTCCCGTCTTGAGCTACTATTGCCATGCAGCCAAGAGGGATGCGATCCAGCTGGCAGTGAAAATGCCGCGGCGATCACAGTGCGTTGGTGCTGTAACCTATCTTTTGTTGAATGGACAGGCAGTTTAAAGCAGCCAGGAGGGATGCGATCCAGCTGGGAGTGAAAATGCAGTAGCGATCAGTGCGTTGGTGCTGTAACCTATCTTGTGTTGAATGGACAGGCAGTTTAAAGCATCTTGGAGGGATGCGATCTGGCTGGCAGTGAGTGTAGCATGGCCTCTTACCAAGATAGATGGAAACTTGGTGGTCCCGTCTCGAGCTACTGTTGCTATGGAGATGGCCAGCCTTGCTATTACTTCATCAGTTTATTTTCTGCTTTTATTAGCCTTTGCTTGAGTGCAAAAAGGCCAAAATCAGAAGAATGAGAAAGACTATCGAAAATTCATGTAGCCAGCCGTTCCTTCTGGGTCCTAAACTATGTGTATGCAAAATTTGGTTGAGATTGGTGGGACGGTGTAGATTTGAATACGGAACAAATCCACCCACCCACATACATACATACATACATACAGACATTCACTTTTATATATATGATAAGTATGTTATTAAATTATAAGTTGCTTATTGTTAATTCTTTTTATAGTAATTAAATATGTTATTAAATTACAAGAAATTTTTTCATGCCTATTTTGTTGCCTATTTTACACGTTAGTGCCTGTTTACATGCCTATTTTGGCTATTTTAAGAGCCTATATTCGTGCCTATTTTAACTGTTTTTAGTGCCTATAATTCTCGTCTCTAGTTATAATGTATGTAGGCCTGCTTATATATATATTATTAACTAGCAGAAGAACCCGCTCTTCGAACGGTCTTCGGTATTAATAACCAGACGTTATCAATTGAGCTACTGTTGCAATGGATAGGGGCTTGTCATTCCTTCATAAGTTTATCAGAACGAAGTTAGTTTTCTGGGTATATCGCAGACACTGTTAATTTAAGGGCCATAAAATGTGGTTTTCGGAGACCCTTTATAGACTCCCTAGTTTTGTGTCACACATTGAGAAGCGCAACATATGCTTTGGTCGTCCTTCTAAGATAATTTTTATTTTCGGCTATTTTTGCATGTATTTTGAAAATTTGTTCCTTATACCTACCCTTCTATGAGAAGTACGTTGAAGAGTTTTATAAATGATTGGTGTATTGACTCATTGTTAAAATACCTAATTTTACGATGCTCCAAGCACCGGAACATGAATTATAGGCGTACATAAACATAAAGATATATCAACCACACAGTATCAAACAAAATCATCTTTACGATGAACCCGTTTGTCGACAAAAATATGATTAGTTAAAATGTGCTCTCAAACTAAATTCACCTAACGTGTACTTCCTGACGTGAAAATAATATTGAAAACCTCGCAGACGAAACACAATATATGTCAAATTAAAACTGACCCTCACCGTTGTGGAAAGTCCCCATCCCCAGGAAGAACCCTTTAATAAATTATAAAGGCTTCTGGTGCATGAAAATTCGGGATTTTTAGCCTCCAATGGCCCAAATTCCCAAAAAGCTGCAAAGACACTATTCCAATCCAGGAATTTCTGAAAATAATGTTTTTTTTTTAGTTAGCCAGGTCGTTGCGGCATGACTGTTGGCAGTCGCTCACATCCTGGAGGCGAGGAGGTTCGAATCCCCCCGTCGGCAACCTTGAAGATGGTCTTCTGTGGTTTCCCATCTTCCTTCCAGTCAAATGCCGGGGTTGGTCCTTAACTATAGGCCACAGCCGCTACCTTACAACTCCTCGACCC
The DNA here is from genome assembly GCA_946902985.2 of Meconema thalassinum. NCBI lineage: Eukaryota > Metazoa > Arthropoda > Insecta > Orthoptera > Tettigoniidae > Meconema > Meconema thalassinum. Next base: position 242,171,014 of record OX336394.1, on the reverse strand, counting down.
TCCCTTCCAACTTTCCTCCCCAACGGTACTTGTAGCTCACCCATTGGGTGTCCGTCTCGAAGCGGCTACAAAACTGGCGAGCCGAACATGTCCTCGGGCACTCCCGGCACTAAAAGCCATATGCTTAAAAAAAAAAAAATGTTGCTGTTTGGAGATATAATAGACCTTCTGTACAACATATCGCACGTGTAAGTCACGTGTAAAAATTGTAGGGTACCCCTTGACCCCCTTAATTGCATTGTTGAATTTTACAGTCTATGTTTGATTCCACGATAACTTTATAGTCATTTGCAAACTTTCACAGAAATTTAATAAATTGAGTGGCATTGCTTCTTACAGAAATAGATGGAAAGTTGGATGTCACCTCTTGTGATATGCCTACAGTTGTCATGGTTACCGGCTTTCATTACTTCATTAGTTCCTTCTTGTTCTTCTTCTTTCGGATGAGCCAGCTAAGGACCACGACATTCAACTTTTCAGCTTGGTGAGGGACTTGATGTTTGCCCAATATTCGCGCATTCTCTGGCTATGTTTCTCCTTTCCCTCTTTTGTCCAGATGATGCCGGTTTTCTTACAGGGTGGTCTGTCCTGAAAACTCTTCTGTCTATCTTTCTGAGATGAAATCGGCTTCTAATTTCACTTTTCATTATCTTCAGTTCTTGGATATCCTTGTTAACTACTGTTAGCGACGGTGTCACGCTCTTTCCATTCCCCCAGTAGTTAAGAAGCCGGTTGGTTAGTCTTGTTGGGTTCATCCATGAGGCATGTCCGTAGAAAGCCAGACGTCTCTTCCTGGCCACATCTGTGATTTTCTCAGTATATCAACATAGCTCCTGATTTGGTCTTCTTCTGTACTCGTTATCTATTTATTAGTTTATTAAATGAAATTAGTTTTCTGGGAATATCTCAGAAACGTGGTTTTAGAGCCTTAAAACATAGTAGCCTCCGAGCCACCGAGGGTCTGAAAATGAGTTTTGTCTCGTCCTTGTATGCCATAATATAATAATCAAAATAATAATTAAATAATATATGGATAGGGATATAATAGACCTTTCCACACCCGCCCGTGTAAATCACGTGAAAAATCAAAAGTACCCCTTGACCCCCTTAAGCGCATTATATACGTATTGATGAATTTTACAGCTTAAGTTGGTTCCGTGATAACCTTATAGCCGTTTGCGAACGTTCACAGTAATGTAATAAATGGAATAGCATTGCGTCTTACTGAAATACAGTAGATGGACTTCTGAGATTGTGTTGCCATGGTTACCAGCTTGCATTCTTTCAATAGCTTAATAAATGAAATTGGTTTTCTGGGTATATCTCAAAAACTGTTGGTTTTAGGACCTTAAGATTTGGTTTTCGGGGTCCGTAGGGTCCCCGAGTTTAGTTTCTCACATCGAGACGCTGAAAATGAGCTTTGTCTCGTCTTTCTACGCCCATTTCAGCATGCATTTTAAGGGGATAGGCCCTCTTTTATGAGAGGTATGGAGAAGAGTTACATCAATGATTAATTTCGTGCCTCTGATAGACATCTGTACCAAATCATACGTTGATCCACTCAGCCGTTCTCGAGTGAAACGCGTGCAAAGTTGTACACAGACAAACAGATAGACAATTGCGCTCAACCGTCATAAACCAGTCTGAAACGCGTTAATAACTCAAATTTCCGTGGAAAATCAGAAAAAAAAAACAGACAAACTTTCATTTCAGAGGCACGAACGTAATCATTAATGTAACTCTTATCCATACCTATCATAAAAGAGGGCCTATCCCCTTAAAATGCATGCTGACATGGGCGTAGAAAGACGAGACAAAGCTCATTTTCAGCGTCTCAATGTGAGAAACAAAACTCGGGAGCCATAAGGGCCCCGAAAACCACATTTTAAGGTCCTAAAACCAACAGTTTTTGAGATATACCCAGAAAACTAATTTCATTTATTAAGCTACTAGCAGAAGTACCCGTTCTTCGAACGGTGTTCGTTGTTAACACCAGACATTATCAATTGAGCTACTGTTGCAATGGTTAGCGGTTTGTCATTCCTTCAAGTTTATCAGAACGAAGTTAGTTTTCTGGGAATATCACACACACGGTTAATTTAAGGCCCTTAAAATGTAGTTTTCGGAGACACTTGATAGATTCCCGAATTTTATGTCAGTAGTGGAATGAGGCGGGTTCTGCCCCACTTGACACTCCTGTGCCCAACAAACCAACATGGCCGCCGCGCGAAATTGAAATAATTAATATCTCTCAAACGCATGGTCGGATGTTGACAAATGAGGTGTCGTTGAACTCGAGCTGACGTCCTCTTTCCTATCGACCATGTATTATATTTTTCAAAAATTCTTTGAATTTTTTTTGTTTTGCAAAGTTGGTTGAAAACCAAACATGGTAAAACGTTGTGCCATAGCTCAAACGAAGGGTCTTTATGACCTTTATTTTCTATAATAAAACTTTTTTACTTTTTATGTTTTTTTTAAACACTCGAATTTTGAAAATTCTATATTTTGGAAACTAGGAACTCTACAAAAAAAATTGTTTGACGTAAATCAATGATCCCTACCCCCTCTACCCCCCAAAATAAATTTCAAGTCTCTAGAGCAAAAATTTGTGTTTTGTAGTAGTGGGGTAACACGGGAGCTGTCTACTAACTTATTGAACCCTCCTCGTATTTGCCCCGAACCTGATATCTCGCTAACCAAACATGGGATTTCAACATACAGGGTGTCCTAGCACTCGTAGTGATGCCCCCTACTTTCCTATAGGCTCTTTATTTAATTAAACGACCAAAACTAAAAGGTCATGTGCTTGTAATATCTCGCGAACCAATCATGCTAGAGGCGTGTTCGACAGGTCCAAGGACTCGGGGTGACGTCCTCTCTCTTATGGACCACTCGTTATAATTTTTAATAAAATTGGAAACTCGATTTTGGGGTAAACACGTGTTTTTTATGATTTTGCCGATATCTCACGAACCAATAACGCTAGAGGCATGTACGACGGGTCCAAGGACTCGGGGTGACGTCCTCTTTGCTATGGACCACTCGTTATAATTTTTTTAAAAATTTGGGAAACTCGATTTTGGGGTAAACACGTGTTTTTTGTGATTTTTGCCGATATCTCACGAACCAATAACGCTATAGACGTGTACGAGGTGTCCTAGGACTCGGGCTAACGCCCCCTTTCAAATGTGGTAGATATTTTTTCCAAAAAAAAAATTCACAAAGGGCCTAACGCCATACATGTTGAGAAAAAAATTCTTTACCGATACTTGTTTATAATGTTCATGAAGCGTGGTGGTTGAGAGAGACGATACGGCTGGGTGTGTGTGTTTCAACGAACCTGTCGCTGACCATGGTGGCTGTGTTCAATAGATCAATCGCTATTTCGGCGGGTCGGTGTATGACAGAGCGAGCGTGCGTTTTCTGATATTTTACCTTTAACGTGTAAACGGTGATGAGAACTTGGTTCTATGTGGTCGAAGCGAGTACAGAAAACAAACTTGTCGAGGAGCAAGAGGTGAATGTCATTTGAGCTTATTGAAAGGCGTTGATCTGACTTGACAACAGGTGCAATGGAAAAAATGACCATGACGCTTGAAGGTGAAATAATCTGACCATCGTGGTGGCAGGGAAGAGCGAAAGGCATGTGAACATGTGTGAAACCACACGTAGGCTAAACCAGTGACATCCTGTCTTGCTTCGTACGTGACAAAATGCAAGTCCAGGTGAAATTTGATCTGGCACAGGTGTTCGCCTGGGACGTTAGCTGTCCACGTGCGCGATAACTGTTAACAAGTCACATCCTGTTTTGCTTTGTACGTGACAAAATGCAAGTTGACGTGAAATTTGATCTGTCACAGGTGTTCACGTTGAACGTTAGCTGACCACGTGCCTGATAACAGAATGTTCAATGCATGAGAAAAAATTATTATACATGCAACGTAGCATATATAAAGTCATGTCGTTATCATTTCCACGCTCACTTAGGTGACTACCTTTGAACACATTGCGTTGCATGAATCCCCTGGTCTTGTTTATCAGTTTTGGTGTTGGTGGAAAATACTTAACCTTGTTGTGGGGTAGGTATATATTTATTTATTTATTTATATATTTATTGATTTTTATATAAATACATGCAATTATTTATTGATTAGGTAATTAATTATTTTATTTATTTATTTGTTTGCAGATAACGTGTATAGCCTACCTGTCGTGTGTCTGTGGGAAATATATTAAAGAAAGAGAAAGACAGACAGATAGAAAAGAAAACCATTTCCACACTAGCCCACGAGACGGGAATATAGCAAAGAATTACACGTCAAGGTGAGATTTGTGTTTTATATATATAACCTGTTTGATTTTGTTTTGTTTATGAAATGCATAAACTATATGGAATGGATATACTTATGGTGGTTTATTTTATTTCTTTTTAGATATTTGAAAAAAAAAGGGTTCACTGCTATAGCAAATACAGTTGAAAACCAAGTGGCTTTAGAGTGGAACCATTGTCAAGCAGTCTACAGCTGAAAACTCAGGTGAGAGTGTTCTTTCAAAATAATGTCTTTTACTGCTGCGGATACGTTAACTTGGGAGACCCTTGAGTCTTGTTTCAAATCGCGTGTGTGCTCTGGCCGCGTAGTCAATGTTAGAAAAAGTTTGATTCCCAAAGAATTTTTAGAATCTTGTTTTGAAATTTTTAAAATTGAAATTTGTACAGCGCAAAGGTTGCATACGGCTTTAAAGGTGAATACAGAACTGGTGTGCGATTTCATATATAAAAAGAAGGACGTAGAGCATAAAGAGACATTCTATATTTGCAGTAAAATGCAAGAGCTTTTGATAGCCCATAATTTGGAACAGTGGTATCAAAGCCATGTGGTGAATGCCTTGCTATCAAAATTTGATAAACTGCAACAAGGACCCAGTGGTTTAGCGTTAGACAAAATTCATTATTTGCAAATCAACATTTGTCAATTCAACCCGTTGAATGCTGGGTCTAGCTATATTAAAACACCACCAGCAATAGCTTCGAAAAAGGCAGTGGTGAATATTGAGAACCATGACAATGATTGCTTTCTGTGGGCTGTGGCTGCGTATTTGCAGCCAGCTCAAGATCGTCATGTTAACAGACCAGCAAAGTACAAGGCCAAGTTTGATGAATTGAAACAAACGTTAAATTTAACTCGAGTGTCGTTCCCTATGGACTTAACCGAGATCCATAGGTTTGAACAAGATAACCAGGACTTTTCGTTCATGGTGTATGGCCTTGATGGTGATGAGATTGTGGGTCCTCTTTATGCTACAAAAGAACCGAAACGACACCACATTCATCTTTTATATCTATCTGAGAGAGAGGTGAATCACTATTGCCTCATTAAAAGCTTGAGTAGATTGCTAAGCAGTCAAATGTCTAAGGACAAGCGTTCAAAATATATTTGTGATCGATGCTTGCAATATTTTAAAACCCCTATGCTTTTGGAACGTCATAGGGTAGATTGCGTTTCTCAGGAAGCAGTGAGACTGATATTGCCACAAGGGGACAAGGCTGTGTTAAAGTTTAAGGACATTCATAAGCGTGACACTGTTCCCTATGTGGTATATGCAGATTTCGAAGCACTCACCACACCCATGGCGGGATGTGAACCAGATCCCACCATCAGCTCAACCACACCCATTCAAAAACATGAACCCTTTGCCATAGGATTTAATGTGGTGTGTGCCTATGACCCCACACAATCCGTTTACAAATACCGCGAGGGGCCAGATTGTGCCAAATGGTTCTTGGATGAACTTGTCAAGTTGGCTCATGATGTACAGGAATTACTGGACCACCCAGTACCCATGAGCCTATCCCCAGAACAGCAGCAGCGGTATGAGCATGCCACGACATGCCATATTTGTGAAAAGCCTATTTTAAGTGGAGAGGAAAAAGTCAGAGACCACTCGCACTTTACGGGGGAGTTTCGTGGAGCTGCGCATAGTAAATGCAATTTAAACTTTCCAGCTCCTCGTTTCATCAGTGTCTTTTTCCACAATCTGGCAAATTATGACATTCAGTTTTTGATTCGTGAATTGGGCCATGTCAACAAGGGTTCGTTTACCATTATTCCCCAAAACCATGAGCGTTTTACAGCCCTGACATGGTGGTTGGGAGACTTTAGCATTCGATTTTTGGATTCCTTTAAGTTTATGGCAACCTCGCTAGACAGCCTTGTGAATGGCTTGAATGAGGAGGAATTAAAAAATACTAGAATGCATTTTAATGATCCTGAGCAATTTCAATTGTGCATTCGGAAAGGTATATTCCCGTATGATTTCTGCAATAGCTGGGACGTGTTAAAGCAAAGAAAACTCCCACCACAAGAGAAATTTTACTCGAAACTAACACGCAGTACCGTTTCCGATGAAGACTATGCACATGCATGTCAAGTTTGGCGAATGTTTGGCATGAACACGCTAAGTGAATATGCTTTGCATTACCTAAAACTGGATGTATTGCTGCTCACTGATGTGTTTGAAAAATTCCGTGAGTTGTGTCAACACATTTACGGTCTTGACCCGGCTCACTATTATACGAGTCCTGGACTCTCGTTTGATGCCGCTTTGAAATACACTCAAGTGGAATTGGATTTACTCACTGATGTAGACATGATTCTATTTTTGAAAAGGGCATTCGTGGCGGCTTTGTGTCACTTAACCAGCGCCATCCGAAGCGAACAATGTCTACATGCCTGATTATTCACCAGACAAACCAGAATCGTACTTAATGTACTATGACGTGAATAATTTGTACGGTTACGCCATGAGTCAGCCTTTGCCCTATGGGAAGTTTGCTTGGCTGACAGACAAACAAGTGTCAGAATTTGATGTGAACAGGGCTAGCCAAGAAACAGGCCGTGGATATGTGCTAGAAATGGATATTGAATATCCCTCATCCTTGTATGATGAACATGCCGATTTCCCATTCTGCCTTGAGCAAATGGTCCCCCCTGACAGTAAAGTGAAAATTGAAAAACTCATGGGCACACTTTACAACAAAAATCGGTATGTGCTACATATCCAAATGTTGGTGCAATGCCTCGCCCAAGGCTTGGTGTTGAAGAAAATCCACAGGGGTATTTCTTTTGCTCAAAAAACATGGCTTGAGCCATACATGCGACTCAACACAGAGCACCGACAAATGGCAACACAGCAGTTTGAAATTATTTTTTTAAAATTAATGAACAACTACATCTATGGCAAGTCCATGGAGAATGTCCGCAAATACCGTGACATTAAATTGGTGAATGTCTGGGAGGGGCAGTGGGGTGCCCGGCGGTACATTGCCAAGCCAAATTTTAAATCGATCAAAATTATCGATGAGGATTTGGCTACTATTGAAATGAGTAAGACCAGCGTGACCATGGATAAACCCATTTACTTGGGTCAAGTCATTTTAGACTTTTCTAAATCGGTCATGTATCGATTCCACTATGAGTTTGCGAAACGCCATTTTGAGAACGTCTCTCTTTTGTATATGGACACGGACTCATTCATTTACCACATTCGCCACTGCAAACCCTATGACGTCATGAGGCAGCATAGTGACTGGTTCGACACCTCTTGCTATAGCGCTGACAACGTGTTTCAGCTGCCCATAAAAAACAAGAAGGAAATGGGCGTTTTAAAAGATGAATGCGGTGATTCCATTATGACGGAATTCGTAGGTTTGGCTTCAAAAATGTATGCTTATCGCACACTTGACTATAAAGAAGCCAAAAGAGCAAAAGGTGTAGGTAGAGCAGTGGTAAAATCGCTACGTGTAGACGATTACTTAGCGGTTTTACGCACTGGGAAAGCTATGTCACATACACAGTGCAGGATACAATCCAGCAACCATCATTTGTATCTTGTAGAACAGAGAAAACGCACCCTCGCCTCCATGGATAACAAACGTGTGTGGGCTAATGACCTGCTCACTAGCCTACCATGGGGTTATGATCGCAAGGAGGAGGAGGTGTGATTTCATTGTTTAATCGTTTATGGGACATAGCTTTATGTAACTTGTAGATTTAGTATTTTGCAAATATTGTTTTTTGTCATTGTAAATAGTAGATTTTGTAAATAGTGGCAACCCACTTTGACCGTTTGCTCTTTAAAAAAGTTGTGTGCAACCTTATTTAAAAAAAAATTGATTGGTAAATAGTGTGATTCTTTTAACGCTGTACAAAGTTGAGTTTTTTGTAAATATGAAATAAGTAAGATTTTTAGTAGCTTTTTTTTCTTTTTTTTTTTGAAATTGTAAAATGGTAAACTAAAAAAAGTTTTTTTGGGATGAGTGTGCATGTCGAGAATGTGCTTTTGGGAATAAATAAAGTGGTTGTGTTTGTTCTCAAAGGCAGGTGTGAATGTATGAGTGGAGAGAGAAAGCTGGTGTGTATGGTTGACCAGAGCAAACACGGTGAGGTAGGGTGGGTGTGTGGGAAATTGTCACTTATATACTCATTTTGTTTTGTCATTAGTTTTTTTTTCATTGAAATGTGGCAGTCAAAAGACATTATTTTTGTAAAAACAGTCTTACCTGCAGTAGTCGTAGACCTCGACGTTTCTCCAAACACGCATTAACACATTGCAGTATCGCCATGGTCAAGCACTTGCATCAACATCATTGTCAAATCTCAACTTTCGACATACACCAAATGGAAAAATGTGAAAACAGCAAAATGGAAAATCCATGTTTCCATATCACCAAAAACGCAAAACTTAAAACGGACATTTTTAAAAACTGGAAATGGCCATGTGTAAAATATGAAAATTCAAAAACTTCAAACAGACATTGTTTAAAAAGTGTCATCAACAAACTGGAAAAATCCATATCATAAAAAACGCAAAACTTGAAACGAACTTTTCTAAAATCTGTAAATTGCAAATTGGCAAAGTGGCAATGTGTGAAATGTGAAAATGAGAAATCAGCCATCAACATCATGATTTTTAAAAATAATAAAAACACAAAACATCGTGCTCTGGCAAACCTTTGTTTTTATTTCATAGTCACAGTGAATTGACAAAAGAAAAATAGAATACAAACAAATCCCAATTCCTCACTCCTCAATGTTTATGTCCATGCATCATCAACTTTCCTTTCATAGCACTCATGACAATCAGGGCTGCCATTCTTTCACTCACTGAGGCATCACTGGATGTGAAACGTTGTTTAGCTTTCTTCAATAACAATTTATCTGCCACATGTCTTAAACCAGGATGACTATGGCGATAAGAAAGGTCATGTTCCTTGCATGCTTGATCTAAAAGATTAATGGGTACATCACCACGTTGTAAACGTTTTTCGAGACGAGTTCCAGGGTCGCAAAAACGATAACCTGGAAGATGGATTTCGAAAGGTAAGTATTGAATCACTTTGTCAATGACGCCATTGCCAGTACAGGTCTGGCATATCCTTTTCCATCGATGGTAAAAAGGTTTGGTCTTCTTCTTCCTCTGAGGACGATGTTTGTGTTTGTTGTTGTTGTTGCTTTTTCTCGCCATGACACCCGTGGAATGATTCAACAAAGTCTTTACATGGACTTTTATGACCGTGATACAGTTTCACTAGCTGGCAAGTCGCACACTGACGCATAGACGGTATTTTTGCCATGGCCACTTGCTTATGGTGATCGTAATCCGTACAGGGTTGCAATTCACTCAACACAGGGTCTTGAGTCCATGATTTTGGTACATGTTGCCAGATTTCTTTCACTGCGTTGGCGGCCACATAATAAATGAACGACTTGGGGAGCGCCAAGAGTTCCTCTTTGGTAAAACTGTCTAGTTTCTTTTTGCACACAAAGAACTTGCCGATGGCTTTGTCCGTAGCATTGCCTTTCTCCATGGTATCACGTGCTGTAGATGTTTACACGTCGCTTGTAGAAATCTCACTGGCGTCATTCACAGGTAAATCTTGAGTTATAATTTTGTTCAACAACTCCCAGCAGGCATGGGTGGTTAACCAATGAAAGAGATGCCACGCATGCGATAGGGCTGTATGGGTAATGTTGCCACAGGAACAAGTATCCATGAGCGTTTGCAGGGAGGGGCAGCCCAACTCCATGAGGTCGATACATTGACAGTAAGACGCCAAAAATGGTTGCCGCCATTGACGTTTTTCATTACCTTTCACAAATACCACATTGGCCGAGGACAAGTGTGCTTTCATGACCATGTCCAAATATTTATAGGAAATGGTTCCCTGATTCCAGTCTAGTTGCCTATGATTTTCAATCCACTGGGTTTGTTTACGGTCTTTTTCACATAACAAATCAAAAGCATGAGGTGGTTTAAATAGCAAATGCGTAGCTTGCGATATCCAAAACGTGGTACAATCGATCATGGCCACTTGTTTAAATATAAATTTGTTGTCACCAATTTTAAACCCTTGGCAATCCACAATGAGTGTGCGCAACATGTTGACGCTTGCCTGGACCAAGTTCAACTGACGACTGACTGACGATCAGGTGTGATCATGACATGGACATACCTGCCATGCTTGTTTCAAATTAAGGTTAGGGTAGGACAGGGGGGACATGCAAAATAAGAATTTAAGAATTACATCATTTTATTATCATAACACGTCTTACAGGCTTTTCTCATTTTAGGATAAGGACGATAGCAACTGATACAACAATATAGTCTCTTGTGTTTGTAACGTCCATAACACCGATGATGTCCCAATGTCTCTAAACTAGGCGTTTTAGATGGTGAGCTGCTCACCGAAGCACCATGGATACCATACGGCCCACATGTATCGTAACTTGTTTTTTTTTTTCATCACCCAGAGACACAAGTGAGGGATAGCTTGAATGACAGGGTATATTTCCCACTTTCATTCTGCACAGGTAGGGGCAGGTGGGTGACCAGCGCTGATGTTCCTGCATGGGTTCTTCACCCTCCTGCCATTGGTCTATGATGATGGGACAAAAGGCACATTTCACTTCATCTCTTGTTTTTAAATAGTAGAATCCAGCGGCCGCCAAGGCTTGAGGGTTTATGAAAGCCACTGGCCATGTGGCAAAAGTCTTGAAACGTTGTTCCTCAGAGTTTAAGTTCATGAATGTAACGTCTCTTGAGGCTTTAAAGCAAGACATGACTGAGCGGCTTGACGTGGGTTGAGCTGTTATTTATACACTCGTCACTTGGTTGGACAGTGGAAAATAGTTGACTTGTTTGTGATGAATAATCAAACAGTAGGCCGTGGTATTGGCTGGTATATTGTCATGCGTTTCAAAATCTAGTCGAATGTCGATATTGGATGGCTTGACAGACTCTTCCAGGTAAGAACAGTCAAAAACAATCAGTGGTGCTCTTGCCTTAAACGCTTGGGGTAGTAGCATGGGGCCGTTCTCTTTTTGATAATACGACCATCGAAATTTAGAAAACAAGTCGTACAGGGGGCCAAACTTATTTTTTGAAAAATCCAAATCCAGTCCTTCATAGGGAAACACAGCTCCGTTGAGGAAAAGACGTACATTTCTCAATTGCAGGTGATCAAATTGCGTGACATCTTTGGTTTGTTGATACTTGCGATTCGTTTGAAAACCCACGATCAGGTAGAGAGGTCTCTCTGTATAGCGAGCTGTTTTACAGACCAACTGTGTGTGTTGGTGGTGGGCAATAGCGGATACTCATGGAGTGCCCAGCTTCTAAATTCCATGGGTAGAGGCATATCTCTCTTTTCCATCTTGAGTATATCCAGTTTTTTGCTATCGTTAAGGGTCACATGAGGCACTTTCCATAGCAAGCGTTGTAGTTGAACTTTTGAATCGATGGGGGCATTGTCGGCTCCCTTGAGTGCATTATTATCACTCCTGTCTCTCACCAGATAAAGCACTTGCCTTGCGTTGACCACAATGCGTTGGTGATCTTCAGCAAAGCCTAGAATCAGTTTAAGAGGTAAATATCCAGTAAAGGTCCCATCGGTGTGTACCATCCAGTCATTGGTCGATTCAGGACACCAACCTGCCATGCAAAGTGTTTTAGCTTCTTCCTCACTATAAGAGAGGTATAGTTTCATGACACTGGAAATGCCCACATTTCGAGTGCTATCCACCACGATATCGTTAATGACATACCGCACTTCAGAAAACAGAAAGGCCAAACCATGGTTGGCCAACTTGGATGTGGTGGGTGTAGAGCCATCGGCTTTGGTGAGCCGACCTTCAATCTGAATGACACTTTCATGCGGTAGGGTGTAAATATCTTGGTTGTTGATAACAAATTGAATTTCATCATTGTTATTGAGTCCAGGTGTTTGAGCTTGATAGGAATGCAGGTCAATTCTTACCACTCCTGGTTGCTCCTCGATGTGATTCGCTATCTCTAGAATAGAATTCATTATGAGGGTTGACGTGGTAACCCAAATGCTGTAAAATCTGTTTGCGTTGAGATGTTAACGTGTATTCACGTGGCAAACAACTAACACCATCCCTAGACGGTGTTGTTGCTTTATACACAAACTTCATAGTGGCTTTAGCACCAACTTGTAAGTCACTGGTGTGGTAGAATCTAGATCAATGAGTTGTTGATCTCTATTGATCAGTCTTAATGTTATATTACTAATACTATCGACAGCCACAGAATGAAAAAGCACCACTGGAGGTTTTTCACGAATAATATACCCATTGGGCGATGTCACAATAAAGTCATAAAGCGAATGCGATGGTTCTTGATTGGTGTACACTTGGCTAATAATATTACACGTCACCGACACATGATGGTCCTCAATGAACTTCACTTCATGGTCCGATTCATGTTTTTTGTTGGGCTCCAACACACGTGGTTTAAATCCTAGTAATGGGCCAATGGAATCGGGGTGTGTTTTAAAGTCAATGTTGAAGGTAGAGAAAATACTGCAGCGATGAGTGTTGGTATTGCCTACAAGTTCAAACTTGTGCGTTCCGTCGAGAAATGACTTTAAACCATGTTGATTGATCAACACCACATAAATGTGTTCATAAATGTCATCGATCGTGTATCCACCAGAGTTCAAGGTGAGCACAGAATCATCATAGTAAAACTTGTTGTTCACATTTTCACGTATGTTGTATATTCGATTGTACGTTTCAAGAGAAACAAGTCCTAAACCATAGGGTTTTTCACTCAATTCGATAGGCGGGTAAAAGTCTAGGCTGACTTCAGGTCCACGTCCATGCAGTGTAAACGTTTTACTTTCTGCCGACATACTGGTGGCGTTTTAGCTTATGCTGCGTCTTATATAAAAAAATTAAACACAAACGTCCACACTGTTGGCTGTTAAACGTTTGCTCACGTTTCACATTATAATATATCTTGATCCTGTTTCCAAAATAGGTCACTAGTTCCATGGGCGGAGGCAAATTCCCAAAACTGTCAAAGTACCATACCATGGATCTCTCTTTGACATAAGCTACATAATGCGTTCCTGGTCCTCGGTGATCATCCAAATTGACAACAGCACATTCCTGTTTCCAGGGTCGTGGGGGTAATTGGTTTCGCATAAACACACCTCGAAAATGAGAAAGCTTTATTTGTTTAGCATAGCTTTCCACTTGTTGATGCGTCAGGGCATGATGTCTCGCTATGGCTGAGGTTAATTTTTTTTATTTTTATATTTCGAAATGGTGAAATCCCAAATCCTTGTTGATAAAAGGCTGGCTTTAAATTGGCATTTCTAGCCCCCATGGCAATCGCTTCCATCGTTTCATTGTGTCGCTGACTTTCTTTGAGTTGTTGCTTGCCCTGCTGCGCGGCGTTAATGGTTTTCGCCACTGCACTGGCACCGCCCAAAAGTGAACCTAGAGCAGCCAAACCGCCAAATAATGCAGGTAAAAATCCCGCTCGTTTGGGGACGGGAATCACTCGCCCTTGGTTTGAAACCTGTCGCCGACGTTTTGGAATAACATGTCTCTGTGCTGCTCGAAGGGCTTTCCTTATGGTCAATACATTATTTTTTCTTTTTTTCTTTCGCAAGGGCTTGTCCTCGAATGTTGTAAGCCCAGGCTTTGCCAAGGACAAAGTCCTTTTTTTAGTCTTTCTCACTGCATACCTTTGTTTCACCATGATGATAATGACCAACAACCTTTCACAAGAAAGTTTAAATCACAACTAACGTCAGATGGTTATTTCATGGCTGTATATTCCAATTCCACATAATGTGGGAAATCGTTTATGGTTTTTCCCGCTTGCTTTTCATCCCATGTCAACATGAGATGAAGGGATAATTCGTCACCTGCATTGACCATTTCATGGTTATGGATCAACATCCTATGACCATTTATCTTTATTAGTAAATGGTTCTCATCAGGTATGGCATATTTGATGTGAATGGTTCCATCATAGTGTAATTGATAGTGGCTTAAACCCGAAGCAAGCACATAGGTCAAGTGCTGATCATGGACTAGCGGTAAATGGTTTCTGTCATTCACAGGTTTTTCATTTGTCAGATACACTAAAAATACAGATGGGATAAATTTATAAAGCCTTTTCATTTCATAGGTCATGTAACGCTTGGTACAGACATCGTCTTCGTCTTGCGGGTCTTCCACGTGAATAATCCGATGGTGATTAGCGCTATAGCCATTCACCGTAAGCTGGGGCACTTTGTCATAAAACTCATACACTTTGTTATCCACATACACTTTTTCGTAGTAACGTCTGTAGACACTTGAGGATGTTTTACATGGGTTAACCGCTTTCCCTTAAAGTCATAATCTCCCTGTTTTGTGCGTGGCACTACTGACCTATCCACATAGTGTTTATTAGCAGGATCTGTTTCTTGTTTAGGATCATGTATGGGAACAGGCCTAGCTTTGGCCATCAACGCACGTCCAAAGACATCCATCGTCAACCTGTAGTACCAGTCTACTGTTTCTATGACAAGGTTCGGTGTCCTGTATATAGACAGCCTGCTAGCCTGTCTAAGCCTTAATTGAAATGAAGATTATTAAGCAGCAAGAGTCATTCCCCGTGGGGGACATGGTTTCCCATCTCTGTCCCACATCACGTGAACAACGTCATGGTTCACTGTTTCCATCTTCCATTCGCTGCATCATTGTGGGGCCTTCCGGCTGTGGAAAGACTAATCTTTTGCGAACGCTCATCACAGCGCCCAATGGTCTGCGTTTTCAAAATATTTATATTTTTGCAAAATCTCTCTACCAACCCCTCTACGTGTTTCTGGATCAAGTCATGTCTGGATTACAAAAAGAGAATATGGGTTATTTTACATTTTCCATGCAAGAAAATGTGTTTTCACCGGATGAGGTAAAGCCTGATTCACTCATGATTTTCGATGATGTATCCACTGAACGTCAAGGCATCATTCAAAGCTATTTCAGCATGGGTCGTCACAAACATATCGATTGCTTCTATCTTGGGCAAACGTATTCTAAAATGTCCAAACAGTTAATTCGTGACAATGCCAATGTCATTGTTTTATTTCGTCAGGACGAGAGGAACAGTCGTCACATTTATAATGAACATGTGAATCCGGATATGACCTTTCAAATGTTTACAGAATTGTGTGCCAAGTGCTGGAACACTCAACGTCATGCCTGTTTAGTGATTGACAAACAAAGTGAACTCAACCAAGGACGGTATCGCTTAGGGTTTGATCATTTTATTGCTATTTAAGGCCCTGTCTCATTCCCCGGCAAGTCATTTGTCAAGACACCATGGCGTTAGCAGAGAGTCAATTTAAAAAGCATATTATTAGAGCAAAAAATACTATTCGCCAAAAGTTTCGTCAATTGAAACAATCACGTGCCAATCATGCTTTGTTTATTCAGCAACATTTAGCACCTCCACTAAAAGCCATGTTGAAACCCTCTTTCAAGCCATCTGAAACGCTACCCACCGTTTCACAAGCCACGCAGACGCTGCACGAGGACCCTGAGGAAGAGGAACAGGAAGATTTGACTAGTATTAGTGAAGTTGAGGATGAAGAGGAACAAGTGTTTACGCCTCAAAAAAAAGGCCGCACCCCTTGCAGATTTTTTGAGAAAAAAGAAATCCTTGGCCATGGTCGAAACACCTTGCCCTTCCAGAGCGTCTCCGTTTTCACAACTCTTGGCCACCCCTCAACATAAAGCTCAACTGAAAACCATTTTAATAAAATATTATGGATCAACATTGGAACCCTATTTCACCGATCTATTTATTGGAAACACTGATACCACGTATGGTGTTCGCTATGAGAATGATAGTTTTAAAATTGGCGATTCATCCATTAAATTTGCTCGTACTAAAGCTGTCATTAAAAACATCAACTATAAATTAACGCCAGGACTGTTAAAGCTGCTCTTTTCTCGGACCCCCTCTCCCCATGATTATACGTCAGAAGATCTTGACAAATATAAATCCATTTTATTGGATACCCATGCTCACAAAAGACAGTATGATCCCGCTCAACAAGTGAATGCCAATATATCTCAAAAATATAAAACCATCATTGCAAAAATGTTTCCCACCAGTCAAAGTACTCGTCGTAAAGCCTCCGCTTCGGGAGTAACATTTAAACAATTAAAACCCCTTGTGGATGTTACCTACTGGCACAATCCCAATAAGCTCGTCCAGCGGCTACAGTTGTTGCAAGCTGGTCATACCGGTCACGATTGGGAAATTCAAGAAATTGAACAAGAACTTCGAAATGCCAAAATTATTGTTTAAGCCCTCACCCATTAAAATGGGTATTGCTCACGAGTTGCATCGCCCAGCTAGGCGTCACTATCCACGTCTCAAGGTGATTTCACGAGGTGTGGATGAACTTTGGCAGGCTGACTTGGTTGAAATGATACCCTATGCTGGTGTTAACGACGGTGTACGCTATATGTTAACCGTCATTGATGTCTATTCCAAAATGGCCTTTGTTGAACCTGTGCGTCGCAAGTCTGGCCCACTAGTTACCAAGGCCTTTCAACATATTATTCAACACTCCAAACGTCAACCTCAGCTGCTACAAACCGACCAGGGGAAAGAATTTTTCAACAAGGATTTCTCCAGTTTTCTCAAATCTAAGGATATTCACCATTACACCACGTACAGCAACCTCAAAGCCAGTGTGGTCGAACGGTTCAACCGAACATTGAAAACCCATATGTGGAAAGCGTTTACCGCTCAGGGCACGTATCGCTGGTTGGACATGTTACCTGAGCTAGTATCACGTTACAATGACACCAAACATAGAACGATTGGGACCAAGCCACGCCTCGTGACCAAAAATATTCAGCGATTGGATAAACTGTTTAACCCCATAAAAACAGCCGATCCTAAACGTCACCGACTGAAAATTGGGGATTTTGTTCGTGTGAGCAAATTTAAGTCTGCCTTCAATAAGGGCTACACGCCTCAGTGGGGGACTGAACTATTTCGAATTCGTCAAGTCAACTTGGACACTCCAGTCACCTATTTACTCGAGGACCTAAACGACCAACCCATAAAAGGTAGATTTTATCTCCATGAACTTCAGAAAACAGCATTTCCTCAGCATTATCTAGTGGAAAAAGTGTTGAAACAAAAAGGAAATAAACTCTATGTCAAATGGTTAGGGTTTAACTCTACGTTTAATTCTTGGATCAATAAATTACATGTTTTGTGAACCTGTGCAATTTTTAATTTATATATTCACACATGTTGTACACCACCTATAGCTCTATGTGTACAGTCCTCAGCTCCACATATTTCTTTCTCTTTCCACCTGTGTTCTCTCATACATAACCCCTCCCCCTTTCCCTCCCTTCACCTTCCACCACTGCTGTTCGCAGCTCTTGCCTATCTATTGGTTGTGACATCATTCCGACAAGTTGCATCATACTTTTTACTGATTCAGCGATTCCCACGCTTTGAACATTCTCTTATCGTGCACGTGGACAGCTAACGTCCAACGTGAACACCTGTGGCAGATCAAATTTCACGTCAACTTGCATTTTGTCATGTACAAAGCAAAACAGGATGTAACTTGTTAACAGTTATCGTGCACGTGGACAGATAACGTCCAAGGTGAACACCTGGGGTAGATCAAATTTCACCTGGACTTGCATTTTGTCACGTACGAAGCAAGACAGGATGTCACTGGTTTAGCCTACGTGTGGTTTCACACATGTTCACATGCCTTTCGCTCTTCCCTGCCACCACGATGGTCAGATTATTTCACCTTCAAGCGTCATGGTCATTTTTTCCATTGCACCTGTTGTCAAGTCAGATCAACGCCTTTCAATAAGCTCAAATGACATTCACCTCTTGCTCCTCGACAAGTTTGTTTTCTGTACTCGCTTCGACCAACATAGAACCAAGTTCTCATCACCGTTTACACGTCAAAGGTAAAATGTGTGGAAAAGAAAAACGCACCCTCGCTCTGTCATACACCGACCCACCGAAATAGCAATTGATCTATTGAACACAGCCACCGTGGTCAGCGACAGGTTCGTTGAAACACACACACCCAGCCGTATCGTCTCTCTCATCCACCACGCTTCATGAACATTATAAACAAGTATCGGTAAATAATTTTTTTCTCAACATGTATGGCGTTAGGCCCTTTGTGAATTATTTTTTTTTTGAAAAAATATCTACCACATTTGAAAGGGAGCGTTAGCCCGAGTCCTAGGACACCTCGTACACGTCTATAGCGTTATAGGTTCGTGAGATATCGACAAAAATCACAAAAAACACGTGTTTACCCCAAAATCGAGTTTCCCAATTTTTTTAAAAAAAATTAACGAGTGGTCCATAGCAAAGAGGACGTCACCCCGAGTCCTTGGACCCGTCGTACATGCCTCTAGCGTTATTGGTTCGTGAGATATCGGCAAAATCATAAAAAACACGTGTTTACCCCAAAATCGAGTTTCCAATTTTATTAAAAATTATAACGAGTGGTCCATAGCAGAGAGGACGTCACCCCGAGTCCTTGGACCTGTCGAACACGCCTCTAGCATGATTGGTTCGCGAGATATTAAAAGCACATGACCTTTTAGTTTTGGTCGTTTAACTAAATAAAGAGCCTATAGGAAAGTAGGGGGCATCACTACGAGTGCTAGGACACCCTGTATGTTGAAATCCCATGTTTGGTTAGCGAGATGTCAGGTTCGGGGCAAATACGAGGAGGGTTCAATAAGTTAGTAGACAGCTCCCGTGTTACCCCACTACTACAAAACACAAATTTTTGCTCTAGAGACTTGAAATTTATTTTGGGGGGTAGAGGGGGTAGGGATCATTGATTTACGTCAAACAATTTTTTTTGTAGAGTTCCTAGTTTCCAAAATATAGAATTTTCAAAATTCGAGTGTTTTAAAAAAACATAAAAAGTAAAAAAGTTTTATTATAGAAAATAAAGGTCATAAAGACCATTCGTTTGAGCTATGGCACAACGTTTTACCATGTTTGGTTTTCAAACTATCACCAACTTTGCAAAACAAGAAAATTCAAAGAATTTTTGAAAAATATAATACATGGTCGATAGGAAATAGGACGTCAGCTCGAGTTCAACGACACCTCATTTGTCAACATCCGACCTTGCGTTTGAGAGATATTAATTATTTCAATTTCGCGCGGCGGCCATGTTGGTTTGTTGGGCACAGGAGTGTCAAGTGGGGCAGAACCCGCCTCACTGCACTACTTATGTCTCACATTGAGAAGCGCAACATATGCTTCGGTCGTCCTTCTAGGATAATTTTTTATATTTCGCCTATTTTAGCATGTATTGAGAAGTTTTTCTCTATATCCACTGTATGAAAAGTGCGGTGAAGAGTTTTATAAATGATTGGTGTATTGACTCTCATGGTTACCATACCTAATTTTGCGATGCTCCAAGCATTCGATCACGAGTTATAGGCGTACATAAAGATACACAGAAAGACAGACAGACAATTCTACTGTGTACAACATATTACCGAGATATCCAAATATGGGTATATATACCACACAGTATCAAACAAAATCATCCCTACGATGAACCCGTTTGTCGACAAAAAAAAAAAAGTTAAAATGTGCTCTCAGACTAAATTCACCTAACGTGTAATTCCTGACGTGAAATAGAATTGAAAGCCTTGTAGACGAAACGCAATACACGTCATATAAAAACTGACCCTCTACGTTGTGCTGGGTGCCCATACACAGGAAGACCCCTTTCATAAATTATAAAGGCTTATGGTGCATGAAAATTCCGGTTGTTTAGCCTCAAATTGCCCAAATTCCTAAAAGCCGCAAAAAAAAAAAATGCTGGTTCAATTCAAGAATTTTTGAAAATAATGTTGCTGTTTGGAGATATAATAGACCTTCTGTACTATATGTCGAACGTGAAAATTGCATGAAAAAATTCTAGGTTACCCCTTGACCCCCTTAATTGCATTGATGAATTGTGCAGTCTACGTTATTTCCGTGATAACCTTATAGCCATTTGCAAACTTTCACAGAAATGTAATAAATGGAGTGACATTGCTTCTTACAGAAATAGAAGGAAAGTTGTAAGCCATCCCTTGATATAATGTTCTCATGGTTACCGATTTGCATTCCTTCATTAGTTTGTTAAATTAAATTAAATTAGGTTTCTGGGAATATTTCAGAAACTGTTGGATTTAGAGCCTTAAAATGTAGTTTTCGAGGACCCTTTAGGCCCCCCGAGTTTTGTTTCTGGCACCGAGGGGATTTGTCTCGTCGTTGTACGCCATAATATAATACTAATAATAATATAATATAGGGAGAAATTATAACACCTATTTTTAAAAATTATTAATGCAGCAAATGGCCATGTACTTTTCTTTTCAGGACGAGTCAGGGAAGGGATATTATCAGAGAAAGAAGCATTCAATCACGCATGAGCAAAATGGAAATGGCCTACCATTTAACTAAGGACATCTATAAGAAAAGGTCAATATCCTTCAACGCAAAACTAAAACATTACTGCAGTGTCATCCGTCCGGAGGTCTTGCATGCTTCTGAATGCCTCACGGTGAACAAAAAAGGCTTGGTCGAGAAACTGGAGGCCAAAGAAAGAAACATTTTGAGAAAGATATTGGGTTCCATCAAAGACAATGGGGAATACAGAAGACGGCATAACCATGAACTATATACTCATGAGGAGAAGATAAGTAACGTCATCCGGAAGAGAAGGATACCATGTTTTGGACATGTGAAACGAATGAGCCCAGCGAGATTGACCAACCGCAACATAACTTACTTTCAGGAGAGGAAAACAAAATGGGCCTGGTTCATAGAACTGGATAAAGATCTGAAAGAAGTGGGGATTACACCAATAGACATTCAGGAGCGCGCCCCACTCAAAAGGAAACTTCAAGCTTGCAAAGGTTTCCAAGAAAAAACGAAGCTGAAAACGGAAAAGATTTGGACCCAGGAACGGAAGGAAGTCCACCGAGAACGAATGCGGGCGTACTGGGCAAACATCAAAGCCAGTAGGAGACAGTGGGAATGACGCGGTCCATAGATGGCCTATACGAAATGAATAAATGAATAATATGGGGATAGGAATATAATAGACCTGCCGTACCACACCCGCAGGTGTAAATCGCGTGAAAAAATTCTAGAGAACCCCTTGATCCCCTTAAGCGCGTTAAACGTATTGATGAATTTTACGGCTTAATTTGGTTCCGTGATAACTTTCTAGCCGTTTGCAAACTTTCACACTAATGTAATTAATGGAATTGCATTGCGTCTTACAGCAATAGATGGACCTCTGAGAATCCGTTGCCATGGTTACTGGCTTGCATTTGTTCATTAGTTTATTAAATGAAATTAGTTTTCTGGGAATATCTCAAAAACGGTTGTTCTTAGGGCCTTAAAATGTGGTTTTCGGGTACCCGAGTTTTGTCTCTCACATTGAGGGGCTGAAAATGAGCTTCGTCTCGTCCTTCTACGCCTATTTCAGCATTTATTTTAAGGGGGTAGGCCCCCTTTTATGAGGGGTACGGAGAAGAGTTATATCAATGATAAGTGTCGTGCCTCTGATGGATATCTGTACCAAATTTTATGTTGATACACCCAGCCGTTCTCGAGTTATAAGGGAACAAAGTTGTCCACAGACGAACAAACAAACTAAAGACAGATAGACGAAAAAAAATCGCGCGCATCCATCAAAAACAGTCTGAAACGCGTAAACAACTCAATTTTCCGTAGAAATTCAGAGAAAAACAGACAAGCTTTCATTTTTATATATAGAGATATATACTGCTCCGGTCGGTGTTGACCGTGTTTTATTGCACAAATTTAGGTTTTACTCGCTAACCGTTGGAGATATACGAAAAGTGATAAGGACCTTTCGGATAGAAAATTAAATGTTAAAGCTCATGTATACCATCAAAAGTTTGCTATTTCTTAGCGTTCTCTTTTTATTTGATAAGGAAATATGAAATTTTGAAACCAAAGGGTGTAGTGACGTCACAAATGTCGGTTTTACTCGCTAACTGTTGGAGATACACGAAACGTGATAAGGACCTTTCGGATATAAAATTAAATTTTAAAGCTCGCATGTGCCATAAAAAGTTTGCTATTTCCTACCGTTCTCGTTTTATTTGATATGGAAGTATGAAATTTTGAAACCAAAGGGTCTAATGACGTCACTAAAATGGTCGCCATTTTTTAATAGTGCAAAATTTCGAAATCAAAAGTATCCTATATGTAAACCTGGAAATCAGCTACATCCATACAAAATTTCATTTAAATCGGACCAGTGGTTCTTGCGTTATTGAGTAACACACAGACAGACAGACAGACAGAAAGACACACACCATCTCATTTTTAGCCTACTTTCAGTTTTGCAAAAAATGAAAGTAGACTTATGAGATCACTACAGGGCGAAAAAAAGTGTGTCTGTCGGTGTGTGTGTATGTGTGTGTGTGAGTCTCTGTGTGTGTGTGTGTGTGTGTGTGTGTGAGTGTGTGTACTCTGAATGTCTGTCCCCCCTATCAATTCGAACACGGTGAGCGCAAATTGAACGAAATTTGGTACAAAGGTAGCACTAGCAAAGGACACCTCAGTGTCATGTTTTATATCGCAGCCATCTTGGACGGAAACGTAATGGCGGCCACACAAATGTTCAAAGCTTAAATCAAATTACGACTAACCTAATCATCCGATCTCTACCAAATTTTTCAACAACATACCTTTATGGGGGCAGCATCCCTTGATCAAACTAATAGGTCATCAGCCTAATAGTTTGCGGATGACGACCATCTTTGTGTCAAAATCGATTGCCCCTATTAATTCGAACACGGTGAAACCGAATGGAACGAAATTTGGTACAGAGGTAGTACTAGCAAAGGGCACCCCAGTGTCATGTTTTATATCGCCGCCATCTTGACGGAAACGTAATGGCGGCCACACAAATGTTCAAAGCTTAAATCAAATTACGACTAACCTAATCATCCGATCTCTACCAAATTTTGCAACAACATACCTTTATGGAGGGAGCATCCTTTGACAAATCTAATAGGTCATTAGCCTAATAGTTTGCGGATGGCGGCCGTCTTTGTGTCAAAATCGATTACCCCTATTAATTCGAACACGGTGAAACCGAATGGAATGAAATTTGGTACAGAGGTAGCACTAGCAAAGGGCACCTCAGTGTCATGTTTTATATCACCGCCATCTTGACGGAAACGTAATGGCGGCCACCCAAATGTTCAAAGCTTAAATCAAATTACGATTAACCTAATCATCCGATCTCTACCAAATTTTGCAACAACATACCATTATGGAGGGAGCATCCTTTGACCAAACTAATAGGTCATTAGCCTAATATTTTGCGGATGGCGGCCATCTTTGTGTGAAAATCGATTCCCCCTATTAATTCGAACACGGTGAAACCGAATGGAACGAAATTTAGTACAGAGGTAGCACTAGAAAAGGCCACCTCAGTGTCATGTTTTATATCACCGCCATCTTGACGGAAACGTAATCGCGGCCACCCAAATGTTAAAGGCTAAAATGTAATTACGACCAACCTAATAATCTAGTCTCTACCAAATTTTGCAACAACAAATCTTTATGTGGGAAGCATATTCTGACCAAACTGCTAGATCATCAGCCCAATAGTTTGCAGATGGTGGCCAAGTATATGTGCAAATCGATTCCCCCTATCAATTCAAACACGGTGAAACCGAATTGAACGAAATTTGGTACAGAGGTAGCACTAGCAAAAGGCACCTCAGTGTCGTGTTTTATATCGCCGCCATCTTGACGGAAACGGAATGACGGCCACCCAAATGTTAAAAGCTTAAATCAAATTTCGACCATCCTAATAATTTGATCTCTACCGGATTTTGCAACAACATGCCTTTTTGTGGAAAGCATCTTATGACTGACTACAAGGTCATCAGCCCAATAGTTTGCAAATAGCGGCCATGTATGTGTGCAAATCCATTCCCCAGATCAATTCAAACACGGTGAAACCGAATTGAATGAATTTTTTTACAGAGGTAGCACTACCAAAGGGCACCTCATATTCATGTTTAATATCGCTATAGCACGTTGTATTTCAACAAGCTACTACAACCAACATTCAATTTTACTCCTTGATAAGGACAAAGAGTTATAACAATACCCATGCATTTAGGAGAAAGTAGGCTATATGTTCTTTACTGAACATCTTGTTATATATTAGTATGATTGAAAGAATGCAAGCTGGTAACCATGGCAACACAATCTCAGAAGTCCAACTACTGTATTTCAGTAAGAAGCAATGCCATTCCATTTATTACATTACTGTGAACGTTCGCAAACGGCTATAAGGTTATCACGGAACCAACTTAAGCTGTACAATTCATCAATACGTATATAATGCGCTTAAGGGGGTCAAGGGGTACTTTTGATTTTTTCACGTGATTTACATGGGCGGGTGTGGAAAGGTCTATTATATCCCTATCGATATATTATTTAATTATTATTTTGATTATTATATTATGGCATACAAGGACGAGACAAAACTCATTTTCAGACCCTCAGTGGCTCGGAGGCTACTATGTTTTAAGGCTCTAAAACCACGTTTCTGAGATATTCCCAGAAAACTAATTTCATTTAATCTATATATATAAAAATCAATGTTACGAATAGTTTGTCTGTATGTATGTCTCCTATGCGTTCATATACCATTCGTCCGATTGCGATGAAACTTGGGTGAAATGTTGAGTACACTCCAAGGAAGGTTTCTGACTTAGTAAATCCATTTTACAATAGGTAGCGCACGTGTAGATTCAACAAATGAGCGACGATGCGCGAAGCGTTTTAAGAAAGTCCCGTATGTGTTCATATACCATCCGTCCGATAGCGATGAAACTTGGGTGAGATGTTGTGTACACTTACGTGAAGGTTTCAAAATTAGTGAATATATTTCACTGTAGATAGCGCACGAGTAGATTCAACAAATGAGCGACGACACGCAAAGCGTTTCAACAAAGTACCGTATGCATTCATATACCATTCGTCCGATAGCTATGAAACTTGCGTAAAATGTTGTGTACACTGCAGGGAAATTTTCTGGCTTAGTACATCCACTTTACAATAGGCAGCGCACGAGTAGATTCAACAAATGAGCTACGATGCGCGAAGCATTTCAACAAAGTCCCATATAAGGTCATTTACCATTCATCCGATAGCGATGAAACTTTGGTGAGATGTTGTGTACACTCCAGGGAAGGTTTCTGGCTGAGTACATCCATATCACAATACGTAGCGCCAGAGTAGAATCAACAAATGAGCGACGACACGCGAAGAGTTTCAAACAAGTCCCGTATGCATTCATAAACCATTCGTCCGATTGCTATGCAACTTGGGTGAGATATTGTGTACACATCATGGAAGGTTTCTGTCTTAGTAAATCCACTATACAATAGGCAGCGCACAAATAGATTCAACAAATGAGGGACGACGTGCGAAGCGTTTCAACAAAGTCCCGTATAAGGTCATATAGCATTCTGCCGTTAGCGGTGAAAATTGGGTGAAATATGGTGGACACACCAAGGAAGGTTTTTGGCTTAGTAAATACATTTCACAGTAGGTAGCACACGAGTAGATTCGACAAATGAACGACGACACGTGGAGCGTTTCAATACAGTCCCCTATGCCTTCATATCCCATTAGTCCGATAGCGATGAAACTTGGGTGAGATGCTGTGGACACTTATGTGACGGTTTCTAACTTAGTAAATACATTTTACAGTAGGTAGCGCACGAGTAGATTCAACAAATGAGTGACGGGGTGCGAATCGTTTAAACAAAATCCGGTATGCGTTCATATACTATTCATCCGATTGCGATGAAACATTGATCAGCTATTGTGTACACGCCAGTGAAGGGTCTCGACTTAGTAAATCCATTTCACAATAAGTAGCGCAAGAGTAGGTGCAACAAATGGGTGACGACGCGCGAAGCGTTTCAACAAAATCCCCTATTGCGTTCATATAACCTTCTTCGATTGCGATGAAACCTTGATGAGTTATTGTGTACACGCCAGGGAAGGGCTTCGACTTAGTAATACATTTCTCAATAGGTAGCGCACGAGTAGATTCAACAAATGAGTGACAGCGCACGAATCGTTTTAAGAAAACCCCGTATACGTGCATATACCATTCATCCGATTGCGATGAAACATTGATGAGTTATTGTGTACACGCCAGGGGAGGGTTTCGACTTAGTAAATCCATTTCACAATAGGTAGCACACGAGTATATGCAACAAATGGGTGACGACGCGCGAAGCGTTTCAACAAAATCCCCTATGCGTTCATATAACCTTCTTCGATTGTGATGAAACCTTGATGAGTTATTGTGTACACGCCAGGGTAGGGTTTCGACTTAGTAAATCCATTTCTCAAGTAGGAAGCGTATGAGTAGAATCAACAAATGAGTGACAGCGCACGAATCGTTCAAACAAAATCCCGTATACGTTCATATGCCATTCATCCGATTGCGATGAAACTTTTGAAAGTTGTTGTGCACGCTCCCACGAATGATTCTAAATTAGAAAATCAATTTTACGATAGCTTAGAGGCAGTGAACGGAAATTGAAAAACATGTTGTGTATCCAAAATCACTTCAAGAAACAGAATTTCAACGCCAACACTTTCTTTGATTGGCATTGCAACGCATGCCGGGTACAGCTTGTAAACTAATAAATAGATGACGAGTACAGAAGAAGACCAAATCAGGAGCTATGTAGATATACTGAGGAAATGACAGATGTGGCCAGGAAGAGACGTCTGGCTTTCTACGGACATGCCTCATGGATGAACCCAACAAGACTAACCAACCGGCTTCTCAGCTACTGGGGGAATAGAAAGAGCGTGACACCGTCGCTAACAGTACTTAACAAGGATATCCAAGAACTGAAGATAATGAAAAGTGATATTAGAAGCCGATCTCATCTCAGAAAGATACTTAAACAGAAGAGTTTTCAGGACAGACCACCCTGTAAGAAAACCGGCATCATCTGGACAAAAGAGGGAAAGGAGAAACATAGCCAGAGAATGCGCGAATATTGGGCAAACATCAAGTCCCTCGCCAAGCTGAAAAGTTGAATGTCGTGGTCCTTAGCTGGCCCATCCGAAAGAAGAAGAACAAGAAGGAACTAATGAAGTAATGCAAGCCGGTAACCATGACAACTGTAGGCATATCACAAGAGGTGACATCCAACTTTCCATCTATTTCTGTAAGAAGCAATGTCACTCAATTTATTAAATTTCTGTGAAAGTTTGCAAATGGCTATAAGGTTATCGTGGAATCAAACATAGACTGTAAAATTCAGCAATGCGATTAATGGGGTCAAGGGGTACCCTACAATATTTACACGTGACTTACACGTGCGATATGCGATATGTTGTACAGAAGGTCTATTATATCTCCAAACAGCAACATTATTTTCAAAAATTCTTGGATGGAATAGTGTCTTTGCAGCTTTTTGGGAATTTGGACCATTGGAGGCTAAAAATCCCGAATTTTCATGCACCAGAAGCCTTTATAATTTATTAAAGGGTTCTTCCTGGGGATGGGGACTTTCCACAACGGTGAGGGTCAGTTTTAATTTGACATATATTGTGTTTCGTCTGCGAGGTTTTCAATATTATTTTCACGTCAGGAAGTACACGTTAGGTGAATTTAGTTTGAGAGCACATTTTAACTAATCATATTTTTGTCGACAAACGGGTTCATCGTAAAGATGATTTTGTTTGATACTGTGTGGTTGATATATCTTTATGTTTATGTACGCCTATAATTCATGTTCGGGTGCTTGGAGTATCGTAAAATTAGGTATTTTAACAATGAGTCAATACACCAATCATTTATAAAACTCTTCAACGTACTTCTCATAGAAGGGTGGGTATAAGGAACAACTTTTCAAAATACATGCAAAAATAGGCGAAAAATAAAAATTATCTTAGAAGGACGACCAAAGCATATGTTGCACTTCTCAATGCGTGACACAAAACTAGGGAGTCTATAAAGGCTCTCCGAAAACCACATTTTATGGCCCTTAAATTAACAGTGTCTACGATATACCCAGAAAACTAACTTCATTCTGATAAACTTATGAAGGAATATACAATTTTCAAAAGAAAAATATGTATTGTCCGTTGAGCCACTATATATTTAAACACAAATAGTGCTAAATGTTCCGGCATAACTCAACAAAATGACAGTTGTGTTTAAATATTATGAAGGAATGAAAAGGCCTTACCCATTGCAACAGTAGCTCAATTGATAACGTTTGGTTATTAACACCGAAGGCCGTTCGAAGAGCGGGTACTTCTGCCAGTATATGTATAAAAGCCAAGTTGTACGTTTCACAAAACTCGAGCTCTTAAACCAGAGAGAGTTAGAAGGTGCGGCTTGTACAAAATGCTCCAGATCGTCTCAATCCTACAGGAAAAATCAAGCATTTCATGGAAAGTCAACGGTAATATATTTGTTTATAAAATGCATTTGAAGAAATAAACAAGACGATAGCCCCTGTCAAAACTGCGTTGCGTCCATCCCGCATGACAATACAGCCGGGGGGGGGGTGACACATAAGGCGCTCACAAGTAACCTATTATTATTATTATTATTAATCATATGGCATTTACACATCACTTTTGGAACAAAAAGAAAATATATACAAGATTTACAAATGTACCGATAAATTATTTACGAAGTAACCCGTATTTGCTGTAGCATGCAAAAAGTCCAATTGGATTCTACAAAACAAGTTCTTAGGGCACTCTTAAGTTGCACCGAGGAGGTCATTTCCTGGTATTTTGCCTCTTGACTTGAGTTGGTATTAACCTATAACAATGTTATTGGTTATACATCCCTTTTAACTACTGAACCGGGCCGATAACCTAGATGTTAGGCCCCTTAAAACAACAATTATCATAATCTAACTACTGAACCTTTTAGAGACGCCGGAGTGCCAAAATTTTGCCCCGAAAGGGATCTTTAACGTGCCGGTAAATCTAGTGACACGGCTCCCTTGCATTTGCGCACCAACAAATACCAACTGACTGCACCAGGATTTGAACCTGCAACCTTGGGCACAGCAAGCGAGAACGTTACCACTGCACCACGCAGCCAGTCATACAAGTAACCGGTCGTAACAAATGAGCATTCAAAAGAAAGAGAATTACTCGCATCAGTGACGAATTGCACTCTCATTTCATACATATCGACAATTTGTTAAAAAATGCGATTTAACAAATAAACAAGACGATAACCCCTGGCAGAAATGTGTCGAGTCGAGCCCGCATACCAATAGAGCCGGGAGGGTGGTTTATACACATGCGAGAGTTCACTCATGGGTCCGCTGGTAATAATAATAATAATAATAATAATAATAATAATAACTAATCCCGCGAATGTGTTCAGAAGACCGCGTGTATCCAAGGACGCCTGCCATCTAGCTCATAGCCTACCCTTGGCCAGCGAGACGATACCCTCAACAACATTACATTAATTTACGGCCATGGGGCGCTACTTCTCATATCAAACAGCTTCTCAATTATCCTCACAAGGCTGACTGATCCCGTTCCAATCCTCACCTTAGATTTCAAATTTCTGGTGGAGGCAGGATTTGAATCCGGGACTCGTAGGTAAGAAACAAGCATGCTACTCCTTTACCGCGTGTCCGGTAAATAATAATAATACTTTTATAGATGGACTGTGCGAGAAGTCTCGCATGTATATAAATTACCTGCCCTGCTTTACTGTAATGCGCACTCGACGCGACACGGTTCTGGCAGGGGCTAACGTCTTGATTGTTTAAATGCACTTTTTAAACAAATTGTTGATACATATGAAATTAGAGTGGAATTCGTCACTGCTGCGGGTAATTATATCTTTCTTTTGAATGCTCATTTGTTACGAACGGATATTTGCGAGCGCCCCATGTGTATAGACTACCCGTCCGGCTTCACTGTTATGCGGGCTCGAGGCGACACAGCTCTGACTGGGGCTATTGTCTTGTTCATTTGTTTAAACGCACTTTATAAACAAATAAATATATTTCCGTTGATTTTTCAAGAAATGTAAGATTTTTCCTGTACAATTGAGGTGATTTGGAAGATTTTGGTACAAACCGCACCTTCCAACTCCCTCTGATTCAAGATCTTGAGTTTTGTAAAACATACAGTACATCTTAGCGTTTTATATATTAGTCGCAAAATACTGTATGTAGGCTTACAACACATAGTTGTCTCAATGTATGTCATAAAATTGTATGTTCGTTGTATGTATGTTCTAAGTAAGTATAAAAGTTGCACACTCCACTACAGTAATCGGTGGAAAATTCAAATTAAATCCTTCGAATGAGACAAGTCGCCTGAGTAAGAAACAAGAAATTTAAAAAAAAAATGGGTTTCAAAATTTCGAACAGACGCCATCTTGAATTTTTGAAATCAATCAAACATTATTAGATGTCCCTACACTAAGCTCTAAATAAAGATTCGCTGTGCCAAGTTTCATTGCCATCGAGTGATTAGATCGCTAGAAAAGTTATTTTGAATATTTGAATATCACTTGGCCGCCATGATGTTTTTGTGTTTCTCAGGATTTGGAAACTCACATAGTTGTCCTTACGTACAGTCCTCTAACATCATACTAAATACATGTATATTTAGGAAGTGTGTTCGGGAAATAATTACTACGAGTTATCGAAATTCGAGATATCGATGTTCGACTGTAGTCTGAAAGCGTCAACTCGACTCGTCAACAACTGCACTCAAAGAACATGACTGCACTGATATTGGGCTGGTCCGTGAGGCTATAAACTACTGTGAATGATCACGGCACCTGGTGGCTAGATCTAGTACTAGTGGAAGATGGTGCTGTGATGCATGGAAATCTTGCTCCCAATAATCTGGATATTATTTCTACCGAGTTTGGTACCCGAAACATAAAGAGTTTCATGCTTAGAACGTGTTATACAGAGGAAGTTTAACTATAACCACCCAGTAAATCTACCTGAAATGTGCTTTGTCACCCCCATCTCTCCGTTTGGGTAGCCATGGAGTCAATTACTACATAAGACATTATTCTAAATTTACATCCAACATCCCCTTCCCTCTCCCCGGAATAATTTCTGGGTACGTCCTTGACATTGTTTTTTTTTAGCATATTTTCAACTGGTGTAATACCGACAGTAGTGGCTGAGCGGGCTAAAGCGCTGCGTTAGGTCAAGGGGCCAAGCTCTCTGCTGACTCGGTAGACGCGTGGGTTCGAGCCCCACCGTCGGCTGTCCTTGAAATGGTTTTCCGTGGTTTCCCATTTTCAACACCAGGCAAATGCTGGGACAGTACCTTCTGACAGGCCACGGCCGCTTCCTTCCACATCCTTGCCCAGTTTCATTCATCTTCATCAATTCCATCTCTCATCCCGACGCGCAGGTCGCCCACGGGCGTCGACTAGAAAGACCTGCACTCGGCCTCTCAGGAGGCTACACGACAAGAAAAAACTGGTGTAATAGCATTGTCGTTGGGTTAGTGGTAGTATGTCCATCAATATAGAGCTTTGTATATTTAAATCTGATGATGCTCGCTTGACGAGCGAAACATGTTATCCTATAATTTTCCCCCTCTTCTGTACTCCATAACAAATATAAGCTATATACTAGTGAGATCTCTACTATAGAGCGGAACCTCGCCGGGACCGTGTGACGGAAGAATGGCGTTGAGTCACCGATAGATGTCTAGCATCTACCGATTACACAACAGCGGGTCGAGAAGCACCGGATGCTGCCATATCATTGATTACAAACGCAGATTGCAAGATACCTTACTTGAGATAATTAAGACGCGTGGCGAAGTACTGTAGTCTATCTCGTATCCCGTGAACATGGTTAGGTATAGAAGAAAACATCGAATTTTCCTAGTGGAAAATTATCTTCTCAAAAATAAGTCTTACAGTAAATGTGTTCGTAAGTTTCAGCGCAGTGCGATTTTAATTTGTGGGGGAACCTTAAGCAAAATGTAAACAGAAACCATCCGCGTATTCTGGAGGCTCTCAAGAACGAAATAGCTACACTGATACAAAATATCAGCGAGGATGAATTACAGCGAGTGTACCAAAACTTCCTACGTTGGTGCAACGTGTATTTAGAAAATGAAGGGCAGCATTTCCAGCAACTACAGTCCTGTCCTCTAGAATTCATGTCTGTTGCTGTTAGCGCCAGTGCCTTGCCTGACAGGCTGTTACGTAAAGTAGCCCGCTCGTCACACGGGCCCGCATGTAATTTATTTTAGGATGTTTTTTCGCATTTCCCAGTACAGTAATATTGGGATTATAAAGCGTTGACCGACTGAAACGTTGCAATATCAGCAGTATATCCGTTTTCTAATTCCAAGACATTAGGACAGTGCCCTCATTAGAAACTAAATATGCGTGTAATAAGTAGGCTACCGTGGGTTTGAATCATGGCCAAGGAAAACAGATTGTTTTGAAGGTTGGGATAAATTCAAGGCAATCCGGGTTGTACAGTGTCGGATCGTGAAATATCTCTCGTGTCTCATTTTGGTGTTTATTAGGCAAAACTAATTAAAATCTCAGCCACAGTTGGCCGAATAGAGTTAGTTTCGCTGCTAGGTTTCTGTGTAAACGGAACCGAAGTTGGGGAGTAGATCGCCCATATGACTTCAACTCAAAACACACTTTTTAAACAAATAAATATTATTTCCGTTGACTTTTCAAGAAAAGCAAGATTTTTCCTGTACTATTGAAACCATTTGGAAGATTTTGGTACAAATCACAAGTTCTAGCTCCCTCTGGTTTAGGAGCTTGAGTTTTGTGATACATAGCCTACACCTTAGCGTATTATATAATACGTTAAGGTGTACTCGTAAACACCAAATTATTATTAGTATTAATAACACACATGCGAGAGTTCACTCATGGGTCCACTGGTAATAATAATAATAATAATAATAATAATAATAATAATAACTAATCCCGCGAAAGTGTTCAGAAGACCGCGTGTATCCAAGGACGCCTGCCATGTAGCTCATAGCCTACCCTTGGCCAGCGAGACGATACCCTCAACAACATTAATACATTAATTTACGGCCATGGGGCGCTACTTCTCATATCAAACAGCTTCTCAATTATCCTCACAAGGCTGGCTGACCCCGTTCCAATCCTCACCTTGGATTTCAAATTTCTGGTGGAGGCAGGATTTGAATCCGGGACTCGTAGGTATGAGACAAGCATGCTACTCCTTTACCACGTGCCCGGTAAATAATAATAATACTAATATCTAGATGGACTGTGCGAGAAGTCTCGCATGTGTATAAATCACCTGCCCTGATTTACTGTAATGCGCACTCGACGCGACACGGTTCTGGCAGGGGATAACGTCTTGTTTGTTTAAATGCACTTTTTAAACAAATTGTTGATACTTATGAAATCAGAGTGGAATTCGTTACTGCTGTGGGTAATAATAGCACGGCCGACTGAATGCGCTCTATTTGCGAACGCCCCATGTGTATAGACTACCCGTCCGGCTTCACTGTTATGCGGGCTCGAGGCGACACAGCTCTGACAGGGGCTATTGTCTTGTTCATTTGTTTAAACGCACTTTATAAACAAATAAATGTATTTCCGTTGATTTTTCAAGAAATGTAAGATCTTTCCTGTACAATTGAGGCGATTTGGAAGATTTTGGTACAAACCGCACCTTCCAACTCCCTCTGATTCAAGAGCTTGAGTTTTGTGAAACATACAGTACATCTTAGCGTTTTATACATTAGTCGCAAAATACTGTATGTAGGCTTACAACACATAGTTGTCTCAATGTATGAATGAATGAATGATCGTGTGGCCTCCGGGAAGGCCGAGTGCAGGTCTTTCTAGATGTCGCCCTTGGGCGACCTGCGCATCGTAATGAGGATGAAGTGATGATTAGGACGACACATACACCCAGTCCCCGAGCCATGGGAATTAACCCCAGGAGATTAAAATCCCTAATGGCTAGGCCGGGAATCGAACCGGGGGCAGTTTGGGCCAAAGCCTTGCGCGCTAACCATTTAGCCACGGAGCTCGACTTCAGTGGTGTCAAGCTAGGGCTTGGGCAGAGCGGAGAATGTTGAGTTCTCCGATGAGAGCCGTTTCTGTTTTGGTAGCAGTGATGGCCGTGATGGTCAGTTCTGGTGACTACCAAATAACGAGGAGCATTGTCAACTAAGAATATTTCTAAGAGAGCTTAATCCCAAGTCTTCCAACATCGAGAGATGGCTTTTTAAGAGGGCACCCTGTGTAATGTTTTAGGATCTCTTAGGTATCCCGAAATACATCCTCCCTGAATACTGCCTACTCCAAACAAGGGCCATCACTGTGGGTGCCACTTACCTGGCGATAGCAGGTATTGCCCAGGGTCCCAATGCCTCTGACAGGCACATACCCCTTGCAATACACAGTGATCTATATGGATCTTGAGTATTTGGTCATGCAGGGATCTCAATTGTAAGGGGGATACTACAGAAAGGGTACACGACGCACCAATCTGACGGGATGCCCCTCCCCACACAGCATACATGTTTATTTCAAAGGGTCAAACCAAAAATGGGATCAGAAATTGATCTTTAAAATTCCCCCTTTTAGTAAACTTTTACGACCGTGGATGAATTCAGCCCTCCCCATCCACAGGAGGTTTTCATTTTCAAATACTGGCAAGCTTTACAGCTACGTTGACCCTTCTATGACAGGCAGGGCTATACGGTCTGATGATCAAGTTAAAATAAAGGAGTATATATTATATAGTATCTGTTTCTTCATGCGAATAACATTATGAGAGACATTCTGTTATACGTTATTCAATCTAAACCATAACGGAAAATCAATCAAATAGATGCAGGATATATGTATGCCATTTCTGTTGCCAGTATTACAGCTCTAAATTAGACAAATTGAGTAGAGTAATTTTATAAGAGTACTGTACTTAAGGAGAAAATGTATGTAAAAGCTTTCATAAGAAAGGATGCCTGGTTAAACAGCACATGGCGTGATGGTAGCGCAGTGGTCAAGCTGCTTGCCTTTCACCAAGGGGGTTTGATTCCTGGTTAATGCATGTGAGATTTTAGAAGTGAACTGCCACGCCCTGTGGTTTGGTTCCACGTAAATAGGAGGTCCCATGACTCATGATGGGGAGATTGTCACGTAAAACTGCAAGCTCCGTTTTTAAATAGCACACCACCCAGAACACGAAAGTCAGTGCAACAAGCCCACAAATGCTTACCTTTTCCAAAGGTACTTGTCTGATTTTCAAAATATTCACACCGTGGAAATTGTCTAATTAAGAACCATTGTGCTTGTGATGGTCTATTAAAATAGAAACGAAATTGATATCATCTTAGAATCAATGATTCTATGGGATAATACTACACACTCTTATATGATCCCATTTTTACTATTCATCAAAGAAAAAACAGATAATATCTTAAACCATGGGCGCCCATAGGATTGTTTCCAGGGGGGGGGGGGGGGGCAAGTAAATATTTTCGTTTCATTACCTACCTGTCACCCCCCTCCCCTCCCCCATCCCCCACATCCCCCCACACACACACAGAAGAAGGAAGGTTTCATTTCTTACTTACTTCGTGAAATTCATTATTTGACTGCTCTGAAACCATTTGCTACTTTGTGGCAAGTATGGGAGGAATGTTTTCTTTGAGTTTTTGTCCGTTAACGTTCGTTTTTCTTCGTGATTCAACGTCGTAATGTTCAGTTCTTAAAAACAGGAAAAAACTACTGGTATCGACAAAAATAAAAATCAAGTTCCGTAGTTCATTAAAGTGGTATCGTTAATCCAGTTCGCCAACTTTCTAAATAACTGGACATATTTTACACATGATCCCAAATCACTAAGTTAAACTGTGGAAATATCCCAACATCTGAATCAGCCCAATTATTTAAATAGCACTGTTTCCAAATACGGTAGGCTACGGTATCTACTGTCGACCAAAGTATTATGTGCACTCGAGTTTGAAGGTCGTTTGTGAAGTAACCAATAGGCCTACACAAAATACAATAACATCATCATTTTCGTCGTTCTATTTTACGTTAGTTCATGTAGGTTTGGAATTTTTAATTTATATTTTAATATTTTTATCGCAGTTGGAACACAAAATGTGCCCGTTTTTAAGCGTGTTTCAACCATGTGTCACATTTAAGAATTATTATCTCAAAACTCCTTCATCAGATCGAATGCAAATTTTAACACAATATACATTGGAATGTTGTATAACTGGTTTATTAATTTCAAAATTTTGTTTGTCCAAGAAACAAAGTTGTTATCATTTTTGTAAGGTAACTTTTTCTCGGCTCGGGGTGGTTGGAAAATATAGCTCTTGGTCGCGTTGTAATCCTTATATATCAAGAAGTTATGCTGTATGACTGTGAAATACGTAAATTAATTCACTTATTTTATATCGGTTTGTATTTGTTCGTGGAAATAAGGCATGATTCACCAGCCAGCCACTCCGGGGTAAGCTGTACAGCGTTGCTGAGATGGAGCCCATCACTGCCGAGCGAGGCGAGGTCGTATTTCCCCGTTCAAATATAAACCGTTATAAAATAAGTGAATTAATTTACGTATTTTAAAGTCATACAGCATAACTTCTTGATGTATAAGGATTACAACGCGACCAATAGCTATATTTTCCAACCACCCCGAGCCGAGAAAAAGTTACCTTACAAAAATGATAACAACTTTGTTTCTTGGGCACACAACATTTTGAAATTAATAAACCAGTAATACAACATTCCAATGTATATTGTGTTAAAATTTGGATTCGATCTGATGACGGGTTTGTGAGATAATAATTCTTAAATGTGACGTATGGTTGAAACACGCTTTAAAACGGGCACTTTTTGTGTTCCAACTGCGATAAAAAATATTAAAATATAAACTAAAAATTTCAAACCTACATGAACTCACGTAAAATAGAACGACGAAAATGATGATGTTATTGGATTTTATGTATGTCTTCTGATTACGTCACAAACAACTTTCAAACTCGAGTACACATAATACTTTGGTCGACAGTAGTTTGTACTGGCCATTACAGCAGATCGTCACGTCTTTCCTCTTCGAAACAACCAATCGGAAATACTTCGCATTGCTCTTATTAGAATCATGAAACACTTGTAGCCTGCGACCTGATAAACTCGAGCCTATGGTTTTAGTAAAAATTAGTTTTGTCAATAAAAATATTTCGCCTGATTATTACTAACCACTAAGTAATTTTCAGTTCTTAAAAACAGGAAAAACTAGTGGTATCGACAAAAATAAAAATCAAGTTCCGTAGTTCATTAAAGTGGTATTAAAGTATTATTACTAACCACTAAGTAAAATGGATAAAAACCACTATATCACGTACTCCTTACTACCACTATTCGCATTCTCGACTGAAACAAGAGGAATGGTGATATGAACGTAATCAAATCACTTCTTTCAATGTGTAATTGAGCCTTATGCTCAAGCTTTTCTCTGTTTATGAAAATAATAGACGATAAAATAAAACTAACAGATATCATACAATTCCGTGGAGTTTTATAAAATTAACAAGTGATATATTTCGCCGTATTATTGTACCTGTGATGTAAATAATATACTGTCTAACCAATCTAAAACAAATACTTTTTGAGTTTTTTAAATTTATGTGGGTTAAGGCTACCCTTAAAGAGGAGAAAATTAACCTTTTTATATTCAATAACTGGCATTGTTGTAAATGTTGTTGCTTTATTTGTAAACAGGTTTAAACCTCTTCCCCTGTACTTGACTCTGAGTGAAATTCCGGTTTATGTAATAACGTGTCATTAGGCGAGTGTGAATAAGTAATGTTATTTCAGAGTACCGATACCGTAGTTTTGAGACGAGTGCTCCGGAACATGAAACATGATACGTACGTGGTATTTCCCTGAAGGTAGTGTTGAAAATATCGTAGGCCTACTAGAGATGGCTGCTGTCAGCGTCGGCAATCAAATTTCGAATATTTAGGTAACCAGTCGTCATCGTAGAGCTTAAATTGAGGTACTCAACTACACAGATGGGCTTAAAGATCAAATTAATACATTCTGTCCTTTCTTACAATGCATGCCACGTATGGATTTACGTTGCTGCCCCCGACTTGGAATATGCAGATTTATTAAAGTTGTAACCTTCCCAGGTCACAAGGGATCGAACCCTTACTTTCGGGACGTACGATTTTCATAATCGCCCACATATTTTTATTTGATGCCTTTTTATGATTTATATTTATGTAATGGATTGTATAATATCATGTGATTTATTTCCGATTAATTTGTTTAGGTTTTAAGGGATTGTAATTGGCAGGATCTGAGTCTAGTTATATGTGAATATTTTAACATTGGAATAATCTTCAGTCAGAGAGTCTGGAATTGTGTGCAAGAACCAGGAAGTAGGCTTGTTGTCGCCTGGGTTTTTCTCTCACAAGCTTAAGTGCATGATGACTCATGCAGGTAGGAGGCTTGGCATCCCTGTGCTAGGGGTGTGTCTAGGATATTTTGAAGACCAAGAAGGCACTGCTTATATAGTAATGTTTTGTTTTGATTGGCTGGACCCGTGAGGGAAGCCAGGTAGGCCAGTGATTTGTGAAGGGGAGATGAATGTTATTAGGACTTGACGAAGCTGTGAGGGCGACTCATTCTTAGGACTTATGTCCTTAAAAAAATACAAAGAATGTACATTAAAGTTTAACAGATATCATACACATGGATTAAAAGCATCTTTGTATAATCAGATCCACGAAACTCATTCTTTGGACCGCGTGTAGGGCGGTGTACTCATCCTTTGAACTCCGTGTGGAGTGGTTCGTATTCTTGGTAAGACTCCGTGAGGGAGTGGAACTTGTATTTTGGACTTGTGTGTTTTTGGTGGAGAAGGAAGGTATTTCAGACGATCACAAGTTGGTGTTCGATGTGCAATTACTGAGTTGCTGGCTATACATTCTCAAGGGAATTATGAGCCTAGTTTCAAACAAATAGTCTAGATTGTTTGTCTCGAATCGCATGAAGTAATGTAAACTAACGTCTGTATACCGAAATTATGAGACCATAGCGGTAAATTGTTATACGACAAATACTAGTAAAATATGCTATGTATTAGTAAACTCAGGAGCGAACTAGATGTGATAATCCAACACATGGATTAAAAGCATCTTTGTATAATCAGATCCACGAAACTAGATAAATCGTTGGATGCTGACCATCAAAGTAAGAATGTACATAATGTTCATAGTTGAGAGGCTTGCGTGTGAAATATATAGTAATTGTGTTGCGAGTAAGTAGGACTGATTCTCTGGGAGAAACTAACCCCCGAATCAGTAGAGTTAAGTCGTCACA
Source organism: Meconema thalassinum (assembly GCA_946902985.2). Taxonomy (NCBI): domain Eukaryota; kingdom Metazoa; phylum Arthropoda; class Insecta; order Orthoptera; family Tettigoniidae; genus Meconema; species Meconema thalassinum. The sequence continues at coordinate 242,131,179 of OX336394.1, read as the reverse complement.
GCTGAAGTCAATGCCTGTACGTACCAGTCACCATTGTTTCCGAGGGTCATCAATATGTCATAAGTGTGCCTGTGTGAATATGATAGTGAGAGTTAGATAGTCTGTACGACGAGGATCCTGCGAAGTGTATTTCATGTCTGCTATCAGAATATATTGTAAATTTTACCAGATCTATAGTGCATTTATGTATGAGGTAACCAGTGTGGTTAAGAGTGAATGTATATTGCTGTTGCTCATACCGTACAGGTGTTTAACCCTCACGCAACCCGTGAAGCCGAGCAGTTACAAAGTTTCCATAACATATGAGGCTGTTTCTTCGCCTGAGTGTGTATTTAACTATGAGTGGCATACACTATAAATATTCGTTTGCTAAAATTACAAATTAAAAAAAATACAAAGAATGTACATTAAAGTTTAACAGATATCATACACAACCAATGTGCAAAAACAATTTTTTAAATACCGGTAACAAGTTTGGAATTTCCTCATTGGTACAATTTCACATTCAAGTCAGATCAACAGCAAGAACACCAAGGTGACTAAGACGATCCTTTTATTTATGTCCTTAAATAATCAACAATGCCAAAGTATATTCTCTTGTGGAGGGCTTAAACTTAATCAACTTGACGTTTAATGACCAAGCAGTTTTGTACAGTTTTCCAGAAATTTTTCCGCCCTAAAACCTGCCGCCTTGTCAGTTGCAAGTTTGTCCCCCCGTCAATACGGGTCTGAATACAGTAAATTATCCAATATTGTAAGCACGACCTTACAGGACCAGTGTTTTACTAGTCAGCATAGAAAAGCTTATTTTAGGGGTTAAGATACGCTAGCGATGTTGCAATGTATAAATATATCTCCAGAAAGTGCGTTTCATATCGACACTGCCTAAGTGAGGTGGCAAAAGTAGTAGCCACTCAAGATAGTGATGGGGAAACATACGGTACGGTATTTAACACTAGGCATAACCGTATTGAAATTTGTTACCTAGATGTTAGGCCCCTTTAAACATCAATTATCATCATCATCATCCATTGGTGAAAAAGTGCATGGCATCATTAGAACCATATTTTTTATTTAAAAATTGTAAATACATATTACGTCAGCAACATAACAGATTTTTGTTGTTGTAACAGTTGCCAGTTGACTATCTGTGGCTTCCATTTATGAAATAAACTGGTGTGACAATGAACAATCTTATTTCAACATTCTCAGAAATCCAGTCCCCCTAAGGGCGCCCACGATATTAACCCATGCATGAGTACCAAAAGGCCGAACAGACCCACTTAAAGCTTGAATATTCTAAGAACAATTCTTAGTGTGCACCCACAAACTGAGAGTAATCAACATGCAAAATTTCAGTTTCATAGCCCTTGTGGTTACAAAGATACGATGATTAACGAGTGAGTACCTCCTTTTTGGATTATATATACCTAAAGATAAGATTGCATTACTTATCTTTAAATGAAATATAAATCCATTTGTAGACGAAGCACACAAAATTAATAAATAATACTGGAAGCATACAGACACAGTCTAGGCGGCCGTTCATAGTGAACACAATACACACGAATGGAATGTAGGCTACGCGCATATAAATTACAATATTCCTTTGTAATATTACTCAAGTGTATAATTTAAAGCGAAAGCACAACAGCACTATTGCATAACTGACATAATATGTAGGATGATTTTAACCTTCCGGTGGGTGCTACTGATCTTATCTCATATTCGTCAACATATTCGTCAACTACCTTTCAGTAGTTACGTCTTTCCACATGACATTCAATTCCATATCGGCCAGTTTGTCAATGACCCTTCTACACATTTGCTGTTGTTGCGAAAGTAATATGCGAGGCAGATTGCGCCTGATCGAGCACCATTACGTAATAGACTATGTAGAGAACGAATGAGTGTATTCACTAATTGAAGCAAAACTATTCTTCAGCAAATATTGTAATCTAAACAAATCTGATTTCTGAGGTGTGCCAGACAGGCTTAATGCGCCCACTGCCACTATACAGTATTTAATGTTTGGCCTGTCGGAATGTTAAATATCTGAAGTATTTATATTTAGTACAAGTTAATTAGAATACTGTAAGAACTTTTGCAAAAAAAAAAAAAAAAATGTTCTCAGTCCGATTTTAATATCGTTTTATTTTTCAAGGATCCAGGGGGGGGCCATGGCCCCCCCCCCTGCCCCCCCCGTATGGGCGCCCATGTCTTAAACAGTTCTTAAGGTATTTGAGGTGGGGTGACTCACCTGTATATGAGAGCATTGCTCGGAACTTGGTCGACAAAATTGGTGCTGCAACATGTGAAGCTCCAGCCTAAATACCGTAATAGCAAGCTGTAGTTGAGCTAACAAGTAAGCCATTGTTTAACACGTTGGCTGTGTATTTGTCGAGGACGACATAATCAACAGCCTGAACATGATTGTTGTGTTGTAATGCTAGGTGCACAAACAAAAAATTTCTGACCTATTGTCATCAGCTCAGTGTGTATCTGCACTGAATTTTTACCTATGATTTGGACAGAGCTGAAAAGTATTTCTTTATGTTTGGAACTTCAACCTCAAGTTAAGGATTGTTTTAAAACGAATCCAAAACAGTGTGATACCTATTATTTTTCAGTTTTAAAAGTGTCATATATCTCAAGGATATTATTGCTCCTAGTATTGCAAGAGTCTGATTGAGCTTCTGGTCAGGAAAATATGCTATTTATACTACTCTCATTTTCTAAAAATGCCCATATTTGAAATCTGTGTGCTATGAAATTAAATAATTATTTTAGCATGAGTTGCTTATGCATAGCATGGATGGTGCTTTCTGAATCTCCACAGCCTGGACACACCACACCACACCCATGTAGATAGCGCCTTGGCCGCCTCAACGATCCTCTTCCACTCGTTCCGGTCCCGGGCACGACAGCGCCAGCCTCTCACACCCATCTTCCGAAGATCTTCCTCCGCGTCGTCAAGCCATCATTTCCTTGGACATCCAGGTAGGCGACGTCCCTCTGGTTTCTGGCAATATACCTTCTTTACAGTTCTTTCAGCTGGCATACGTTCGATGTGTCCCAGCCATCTGAGTCTTGCTCTCTTGATCTCCGTCACAACACTAGGCTCTTCATACATCTCATATATCTCGGTATTCGTTCTAATACGCCATCCATTTTCTTCCTGCACAGGACGTAATATTTTCCTCTCCCAGGTATCTAGAAGGATCTCGTCACGTCTTTTCATTGCCCATGTCTCAGATGCGTACATTACAATGGTTCATAACACCGTCTTATATATACGTTTCTTGCTCCTGCTGATCAGCCGAGATTTCAGAAGATGCTGAAAGCTGTAATAAGCCTTGTTGCCTGCCTTAATTCTTTCTTTTATTTCCAAATGCGTCTATTTTTTCTCTGTCGAGACTGACCCTAAATACTTAAAGGATGCAACCCTTTCAAAACTATACCTTCCTATTTTTACCTGATCTCCTCCTGTATTTCTTTGCATGGGCGCCCGCAGGGAGGGGCAATGTGGGACCGTGCCCCCCCCCCCCTGGAATTCCGAGAATGTTGATATTCGATTGGTCATTGTCACCAGTTTATTTCATAAATTGAAGTTTCTGATAATCAACAGACAAATAATGTTACAATAGAAAACTTCTTTAATTTTGCTGACGTAATATGTATTTATATTCAGAAAAAATATATGGTTCTAATGATGTCATGCACTAGACCACCAATGAAAACATAGCTCCATTTTTCGATATGGTTATGCCTAGTGTATGTTTACCCAACGATATCCAAAGTGATTAGGCTGGCAACTACTTTCGCCACCTCACTTTGCCAGTGACGATATGAAAGCACGTTCTGGATATATTTTTATACATTGCAACACCGATAGCGGATTTCATCCCCTAAAACGAGGTTTTCTTTGATGACTAGTAAAACACTGCTTAAGGTCGTGCTTACAATAATGAGTCATTTACTGTATTCAGGTCCGTAATGACGGGGGAACAAACAGGGCAGCTGCACAGGGTGGCAGGTTTTAGGGCCGAAAAGAAATCTGGAAACTGTACAAAACCGCTTGGGCATTAAACGCCAAGTTATTTAAGTTAAACCCCACCCCTCCACACACACACACAAGAGAATTATTCACTGTCACAGATTTGCAATGTTGATTATTTAAGGACACACAAAACGGGATTGTGTTAGTCATCTTGGTGTTCTTGCTTTTGAATCTGACTTGAAAGTGAAATTGGACTAATGATATCCTAATCGTGTTTGCGAATGACAAGGCAAGAATGAAGCCTCTTGTTATTTAAATAATTGGTGTTTTTGCAATTGGTTGTGTATATCTTTTAAAATTTAAATGTAAATTCTTTGTATTAAGTTGGTTTTTTTGTGTAATTTTAGTAAACACATACGGTATTTATAGTGTTTGCCACCCATAGTCTAATTTTGCGCCGTTCTGCCTTACTGCGATCGTTATTCGTGCTGCGAAATGCCGTTTAGTTTTATTCAAGGTGTGCCATAGTACTGTGGTCCATTTCTTGAGAACAGAGCAATTATTGCTATAAATGAACAGCAATCTACTATTGTTGTAGATTCTTAACCTGTAGCGTAAAATCTTCTACGATCGAAGCAATTATAGGCTAATGGTTAAATTGTTCTGCGGTGTTTTTGTGCCGTTATCAAAGCGACTGAGATCCGCACTCTCAATCGAATGTAGACGGTAGATCAGTTGAGACAAAATGGTGAATTCAATACTGATAGACTTCGTAATGTTGTAGGCTATATTATTCCAATGGAATCTTCTTGCAAGCTAATTTTTGATGCGCTACATGTAGCCGACTTATATGAGCGGAGAAGGTAATTTAATCCTTATTTAATTGGGCTTATAGTCATATTGACCGACTGAAAGTTACAATTCAATATAGATCAATTAGGTGATAAAGCCAAAGTTGAAGGAGGGATTGATAATGATGTGATTCTGAAAGAAGATAACTACAGAACAGACATTGGCAGGCTCTTTACTCAAGGAACATTTATGTGATATATTTAAGTACGAATGAATAATAGTTAGGCTAAATGATCCTGCGATATTTGTCGTTATCTAAGCGAAGTGCATAATTTAGTGAGTATTATATATTTTACTTAACGGTCAGCAATAATCAAATGAAATAATTTCTTTCTAAAACGAAAATTTGCTAAAACAATGGGTGTCACAAGTACGAGTAACGTACAATACGAATTTAGGCTATCACTTCGCACAACATTCATGAGGAAAGGAGGCTTGTAGTTTAACGTGACCGTTAATCATGCGATCATGAGCCATGGGGCCTCCTTTTTACGTGGAATCCGAACCACAGGACATGGCATTTCACTTCTAAAATCTTACATGCACTGACCGGGAATCTAACCTGGTCCACCTTGGTGAGAGGCCAACAGCTTGACCGCTGCGCCACCACGCCCCAAAATTCATTAAGCTAAGAAGAGCAATGCGAAGTATTCCTGATAGCTTGTGAAGAAGAGGAAAAACTTGATGGACCCGCTGTAACGGCCAGTCGTCGTCGTCGTCGTCGTCGTCGTCGTCGGCTGTAACTCGATTCCGAGTAAACATACAGTACTTCTTCCTGCATAGAGCTTTTCAGACCAGCTTGTGGATGTACAAACGGCCAGTACAAACTAGATATTTGGAAATATCTGAACATATGTCCTCCAGATACCGTAATTAGAAAATAGGCGAACTGGATTTACATTAGCATTTTAATGAACTGCTTTTTTACATGTTTTTAAGACCTCAACATTATGACAATGTATCACAAAAGAAGAAACGCGAACCTTCATGGACAAAAACTATGAACTAAAAACAAAACATTCATCCCAATCTTGCCACAAGGTAGCCAACGGATTGAGAGCAGTGAAATAATGAATTTCACGAAGCAACTAAGAAATAATATCGCCTCCGTAGCGTAGCGGTCAGAATGGTTAGCTGCCGCCCCGGAGGTCCTGGGTTCAATTCCCGGCTATGCCACGACATTTGAAAAAGTGGTATGAGGACTGGAACGGGGTCTACTCAGCCTCGGGTGGTCCAAATGAGTAGAGGGGGTTCGACTCCCACCTTAGCCATCCTCGAAGTGGTTTTCCATGGTTTCCCACTTCGTCTTCAGGCAAATGCCGGGATGGTATCTACTGTAAGGCCCCGGCCGCTTCCTTCCCTCTTCCTTGCCTATCCTTCCCAATCTTCCCTTCCCTCATGAGGCCACTGTTCGCTTTTTCAGGTGAGGCCGCCTGGGCGAAGTGCTGATCACACCTCCTCAGTTGTATCCACTCCGACCAAGTGTTCTCAGCTCTAGGACACTGCCCGTAGAGGCGGTAGTGGTGAGTCCGTGGGAAACACCAACCTGGAGGGTAAAATTGACTTTAAAAAAGTAATAAATAAAACGAAAATTGGGGGGGGGGGTAATGAAATGAAAATTAAAATTTGGCCCCCCTCTGGAAAAAATCCTGTGGGCGCCCATGTTTCTTTGTGTTCTATTCATTACCATATACTGTACTTTGTTTTGTCCTTATTAATGTACAACCCTCCCAATACTTCCATAAGCCTCCTCTCATTTCTGCTCAAAATATCCACATCGTCAGCATATGCAAGATATTGCATTGTTCTGTTAAACAGTGTGCCATCCGTATTGATATCTATCTTCCTTATTACTCGTTCCAGCGTAATTTTAAACAGCATGCATGATAGAGCGTCGCCTTGTCTCAATCCACAAGCTGCCTTATTAGACTCCCGAGAATTTTCTCCTGCCAACGATACTTTCCCTAGCGTTTGTTTCAGTGTCATTTCAACCAGACGCACAAGCTTCGCAGATATACTTAGTAGGTGCATTGATTCTATGAGGTATGGTCTTTCAATACTGTCATGCTTCTTTATAATCCACAAATAACTGATGAACTGGGATATTATATTCATAACATTTTTCCATTATACTTCTGATGGTAAAGATTTGGTCAGTTGTCGATCTCCCACTCCTAAATCCACACTGAGAGTCCCCCAACACACATTCAGCCAAGGTCTTTTAGCTATCACATTCGTTAATATATTGTATGTCACATTTAACAGGCAAATGCCTCTATATTGAGCGCAGTCAGTTTTCGATCCCTTTTTGTGATTTGGGCATATTAATGCCATCTCCCACTCCTCAGGTATTTTCTCCTGTTGCCATATCTTGCATACAATATTGTGAACTTCCAGCTTCAAACTATTCCCACCATATTTAAATAGTTCTGCATTTATTAAATCTTCACGTGGTGCTTTATTGTTTTTTGAGGTTTTAATAGCTTCTTCCACTTCCCATTTGCTTGGCTCTGATACTTCGATGTTGTTTACTGGCATGCTCACCATCTATCGGTGTGCTACTCTCACTATCCCGATTCAGCATCCCATCTGTCCAACACCGCATTTGCATCAGCTAATAAACTGCCATTTATATCTCGTTTCATTGTGGTTCTTGCCTGAAATCCTCGCTTTTCTTCTTTTATTAGTCCATACATTTCCCTTATCTCTTTTCGTTTAGCCATGTCTTCTATTTCCATTACTTTCCTCCGTTCCCACTCTCTCTTTTTTCGCCTGTACATGTGAGATGCTATTGTCCTAGATCTTCTAAATTCTGCTGTATTCTTCCTCGTTTGCCTCCCCAGCATTCTTTGTCTTGCCTTGTGCTTCGTCGAACCATGCTTCTCTTCGTTCTTGTCTCCTGTAGCCTAGGATTTATTCTGCTGCTTGTTTAATAGCCGATTTCACATGTGCCTACGATTCCTCTATCCCTATCTCATCATCACTTGTTTCTACTTCCTTTCTCAAACATTGTTGTACCTTTCCACTATACTCATCTCTCATTTCCACGTTGTTCAGCTTCCTGCAATCGAACTTTTGTACTCGCAGATTCTTCCGGGACTGAATTCGTGATATTCGCTTTCGATATTTCATTCTGACTAGAAAATGGTCGAGTCAGCATCAGCTCCTCTATAGCTTCGTACGTCCATAACATCTGATGCATGTGTTGCTTATGAATAGCATGGATGGTGCTTTCTGAATCTCAACTGCCTGGACATCCGTTGGAATGGACCGGCACTGAATCCCTTAAGAAGTGGTGTTGGAAAATCCAAGGACAATCTCAAAAAATAGGGCTATCTAAAAGATCAATCAGACTACCTACTGTGATTGCAGGGAACAACAAACTATTCCCCATCTACACAATTGTCAGTCCTGTCCTGTTCACTTCAAGACTTCACGAATGCCACTGAAGAATTGGTGTTGCCTGTTTGTTGTTTCTGGACAGGTCTGCATGAAATATGTTTGTGACATCAGATGTATCTGATATTTATTTTAAGTTTCAACACCAATAAATAAATGGATGGATGGATACATTATGGTTGGTTCTTAAGTTTAGGGGCTGCGACAACGCGGTCATGTAGCCCGGTGTACTTTGGGTGTGTGTAGAATCTGTCTGATAACCGGTGATAATTGTGATGACTGTATTAGTGTGTGTTATCTGTTTTTTAATTTAAGTACTGCAACTTAGAATTTTTCAAATAGTTCCTACTTTTGCCGCCAAGCGCTACCGTCAACGACTTCTGGGCCAAGTTCAGAACTTAGCTACCAGACGCCACCGTAGTCGGCTCTTGGCAACGAACGTAGAAACCTAAGAGCGTTGTTTACATTCTTAACCTAGCCAATTTAGCTTCACACAGGTGCAATTAGTGGAAGGTTCTTTAACATGCCATAAATCTATGACATGGGACCGCCGGCTTTACTTCCCCTCCGAAGGAAAGCATACTGGGGAATTTTTAACGCTCTTAAAAAATTCGACGGCTTCGGCCAGGTTTGAACCCGCTATCTTGGGCATAGAAGCTCAGCATGCTACCGACTACGCCACCGAAGCCGCAGGACGCATAAAGGATAACACTAATAATAGTCCAGTGAATAAACGAACTTCACCCAACATCAGATGCGAGATCGTTTTTTACTTTTTGATGTTGTTTAGGACCATTAGGTAGTTGTTAATCCAAGTTTCCGTCATCCTCCCCCCCCCCCCCGCTTCGTCCGCCATCTTGAAAAAACTGTCAGAAATCGCCACTTTTTTCAGTTTTTGGCCTCTAGCTCATTCCCAGTTCATTTTTTGAAGATACGTTTAACTAAGAAAATGTAGATTACTACATTTCCAACAAATTTGATGGGGACAGTTTCTTTTTGTAGGACCAAGCGTATTCGAGCTACGTTAAGGCGAAAAAGGGCGAAAATTGGCGATTCGGCAAATTATTCACTTTCGCTACACTTTCCATCGCAAAAATAGGGGGAAAACTTGATCTCAGAAAAAAGTTTATTGAATGAAAGTTGTAGAGAATTTAATTTCCTTTAAAATTCACGTATCAAAAAAAATTACGAGCAATGGGTGGGATCGGGGGTAAATTTAAGAAATGCGTTTTTTGTGATTCAGCCCTGGAGTGCCGTGTTGGTGAAAGTCTTTCGTATTCATAGCGGCTTCGGTGGCGTATTCGGTAGCATGCTGAACTGCTGTGCCCAAGATAGCGGGTTCAAACCCAGCCGAAGTCGTCGGATTTTAAGAGCGTTAAAATCCTTCAGTACGCCTTCTTTCGGAGGGGAAGTAAAGCCGGCGGTCCCATGTCATTACTTTTGGCATGTAAAAGATCCGTCCACAGACTAAACTTGTGTGAAGCTAAATTTCTAGGTTAGATTTCGTTGGAACGCACTATATCAAAGTTCCAACGTTCCCCATTAGGTATCATTGACATCTGGGAGCGAAAGTTGGAACTACTTGAAATTGAACTGAACGTGTAGCTCACCCTATGGGTGTCCTGTTGAAGCAGCTGCAGCCTCTGGCGAGCCGAACATGTCCTCGGACACTCCCGGCACAAAAAGCCATACGATAAATAATTTCGTTTTCATTATATTACAACCATATTTTGAACACAGCAGTGCGTCTAAATAATATTTGAACAATTTCTTGTATAAATATGAATAGATGGGAGAGAACAAATTCGTTACACATTCATTTAAAAAGTTACAAATATATTTACAAAATATAGATTACAATACAATGCGTTTTATTTATTAATTATTTACATATTGATTATTAGGGAATAATGAACACACTAAAATAAAAACTTTATAAAAGAAGGGGGGAGGGGGTTACTACAGTAACCGGGAACGTTTCGCAAGGGGGGTCGGGAGGGCTGACTCTTCGTTGAATGGTATGGATGGGTCGTCGATGTTTTCTTCTTCCTCGTCAACAACTATCAAGGGACGGTTGTCGCAGGACTTTCCGCCACAGCAGAATTTGCAGAAAGTGGAGCAATGCAGACGGCTTTTCTGCATCCACATGCTGCGGAACAGCCGTGACACACCTGCATGATACCGTCTTCAGCAGGGTACTAAGAGCAGCACCTCTGGGTAGGGATGGGCGCGACTGAAGCCTGGAATCGAGAGTGTCGACTCGATCGACTCCGAACACCGGTCTCGGTTCGCATGAAGCCTCGCGACTCCACGTTAATCTGATGCGTATTGCGGGGCCGCTTCGCATGAAGCCTCGCGACTCCAAGCTCACGTGATGGGTATTGCGGGGCCACACGGTCCCTTCGCATAAAGCCTCACGATTCCAAGCTAACCTGATGAGTAAGGCCCGAATAGTTATGTGTTTATATATATTTAATTTTACTAAATATTTTCTATTTATTTACATATATTTGCCGTTTTTATAAATAAATACATATTATGGCGAATTTATTCGTAAGTAGGCTACATATTTCCTGTATTTGGTGGTATGTCGCACTCCTTATATAAATGCTGCCGACATTTTCGACCCTTGGCAAATCCATTAATTTGCCTCTCTATTTCGTGAATGTACCCCTGTCTCTGTATTGTAGTAGTATTTCAGGACAGGAATTCCTTGGCCATTAAGTAGACTATAGCAGGGGGGCTGGAGAAGACTCGCGACTCCAAGCTCCCCTGATGAGTATTGCGGGGTCGCTTCGCATGAAGCCTCGCGACTCCAAGCTCACCTGATGAGTATTGCGGGGCCGCTTCGCATGAACACTCGCGACTCCGAGCTCGCCTGATGAGTATTGCGGGGTCGCTTCGCATGAACACTCGCGACTCCAACTCACCTGATGAGTATTGCGGGGCCGCTTCGCATGAACTCTCGCGACTCCAAGCTCACCTGATGAGTATTGCGGGGCCGCTTCGCATGAAGACTCGCGACTCCAACTCACCTGATGAGTATTGCGGGGCCGCTTCGCATGAACACTCGCGACTCCAAGCTCACCTGTTGAGTATTGCGGGGCCTCTTCGCATGAACACTCGCGACATCAACTCACCTGATGAGTATTGCGGGGTCGCTTCGCATGAACACTCGCGACTCCAACTCACCTGATGAGTATTGCGGGGTCGCTTCGCATTAAGCCTCGCGACTCCTAGCTCACCTGATGAGTATTGCGGGGGGCACGCGGTCGCTTTTTTTCAGAATCTCTCATTATTATTATTATTATTATTATTATTATTATTATTATTATTATTATTATTATCATTATTATTTACAATCATTGTACCAAATTGTTGTAATATTGCACTTTAGGCAGGTTGAATTACTATTATTGTTATAAATAATAATCATCATAATAAACAATTACACCTACAACATTACCGATGATAACCCGAAACAATCTTCCATGTTTGCTGGCTAATAATCCTACTGTATTCATCGTAACACAAGGTATCAAGGGACGAACGTGGATGGATAACAAGGCCGTCACAATATATGAGAAGCCTGTGCGCACATCTTAACCAAAGCAATTAACAAACCATAACATAGGCCAAATCTTACATTAATTTAACACCCAACATTTGTTATTTGAGACACGTAAATGAAACACCCTATATTGAAAGTAAAAATACGCACACAGTGCCAAGAACTTCGTAATTGGTATTCGTCATTCCATATAACGATCCTGCCGGCAAAATAAATATCCCATCACTATGCAGCATATTCTCATACTGTAGAATCCTACAGTAGATCATAACAAAGAACGACTATGCATATAATCATTCTATTGAATCGTTTTGCAGGTTATAATAGCTTGCCATGCATTTCAATACCAAAAATGTATAACTGGCAAGCTAGCAGCAAGATTTTGTCAACTGTATTGTAAACATGCCGCAGCGATGGCGAACAACGTTGCTGCTGGCGCTGTGTGGCATACATGTTCAAGCAGTTCCAAAAACAGATGTTACATGGCGTTAGTGCATCAGTGGAGTCGAGACTGGAGTCGAGAGTATCGGTTCCAGCGGCAGCAGTCTCGACTCTTCGCGACTCCGTTCGCAACCCATCCCTACCTCTGGGTGGTTGTTGTCGGAATCAAGCCGCTGCTTCCTCTTGTCCAGCCAAAGATGATTGGGTCTTTCGTCCTGCTCATTCAGGCTATCACTTGGTGGTAAACACTCAAGGAGTGGTATCGCCTTGCATCAGAGGTTGGGGGCAGCTTTTCCAGGTTCAAGTTTGTCGTGGTGGCAACAAATTTTGTGTGTTGGAGGTCAGAAAGTCATTGGTCGATTTCCCCACGATAGAGGACGACCAATATTTGCTCTCCTGCTTTGGAGATGTCCTCTAATGTGGCTTCTGGGTCCATGAAGACATAACTTATCTTCAACAATAATGGATCCCTCTGGAACATAAATGTTTGACGTTGTGTCACACCCGCTGATGGCGTGGATGAGCAGCAGGATCTCGGCGAAGTCATACATAAATGATGAGGGGAAGTACATGACGTCAGGTGAAATGCCTCTTCCTGGTGTTTTGTTTGCTGTGGCATTTTCCATGTAACCATTCCATCCTGGCAAATGTCTACCAGTTGACTTCCCATGAAGCCACAAGATGTCTGCATAACGTCAGTAGGAGCCAAGGGCAGGCAATCAAGATCCTTGATTACAACTGTTTTCAAGCCACCTTGTGGGTTCATCACAAATCTTTGAAGCTCAGTCGAACCAGCAAATGCTACCAACTGGGGGGCATTCATCCTTGCAGAATGCGTAATGTTGTCTCTTTCCCCTGCTGCATCAAATGGAGTCACACATATGATTCCACCCATCGCATGGAATGTCCCGTAGCCGTCTATTGTATTGACATTAAAGTCAGCGTTGTCAAAAACCAGATGACAAAAACCAAGAACTTCAGGTTTGAGAAGGGATTGTTGAGGTTGAGTCATAGTTGTGCCTCAAGCAGATGTGCCTTATAGTGACTGGGTCGGCAACTCCATCGTTTTCATTCCACAACTTTTGAAATTATTTGGAGTTCTTATATCACTGTTAGCAACTTCTGTATTTATCCTAAAGAATTTGTATGTATATATGTAAAATATCTGAGATATACATGAAATGTATAACATAATACATTAAAAACATTTATTCATTAAACAATTTATTGATGAAATATATTTTGTTATTTACAATCAAGTTTCGTGTATATATATGCGTGCGTGTGAGAATGTGAGTGTATGTGTGTGTATGGTTACATTTATACAAAAAAGAGGGTTCAAATATTATTTAGATGCACTGCTGTGTTCAAAAAATGGTTGTAATATAATGAAAACTAAAAACTTTCACCAGCACGGCGCTCCACGGCTGAATCACAAAAAACATATTTCTTCTAGTTTTCTTAAATTTACCCCCACTCCTACCCATTGGTCGTTTTTTGTTTGTTTTTGATACATGAATTTCAAAGGAAATTAAATTCTCTACAACTTTCATTCAATAAACGTTTTGCTGAGATCAAGTCTTCCCCCTGTTTTTGCGATGGAAAGTGGAGCGAAAGTGAAAAATTTGCCGAATCGCCAATTTTCGCCCTTTTTCGGCTTATCGTTGCTCGAATACGCTTGGTCCTACAAAAAAGAACTTCCCCATCAAATTTGTTGGAAATTTAGTAATCTACATTTTCTTAGTTAAACATAACTTCAAAAAACTGAACTGGGAATGAGCTAGAGACCAAAAACTGAAATAGTGCCGATTTCTGACAGTTTTTTCAAGATGGCGGACGAAGCAAGGGGGGAGGGATGACGGAAACTTGGATTAATAACTACCCAATGGTAAAAAGAAGACATTAAAAAATAAAAAAATATCCCGCATCTGATGTAAGGTGAACCCCCTTTTTGAGCCTATATTGACTGGACTATAAGGCATTAAATTAAATCTAGGTCTATGCAGTGGTTTTTTAAAACTATGACCTTATGAATTTGAGTCCACTATTCTGGAAGTACCATGCCTTACACACAGTACTGTGCCCGTTTAGACCGGAGTCCGCACGACCACATATGCATTTTACCAATAATCAGTCAGCACGAGAGTCAAAATATCCCGGAGCGCCAGATGGGTTAAAGCAAATCGCAAAAACGACATCAAATTAAAAAAATGCTTTACTGATTTTTGGCTCAATGCAACAATAAGGATAGAAGGAGATTTAATTGGGTGAAACACATCTGGTAAAATTATCTCAGTTTATTTAAAGTTAAAATCTGACTGCAAAAATGCTCAAAGCAGCATCACTCCACGTGTGGCGATCCACACTCTTATTTACGCACAATATACAGAAATTTCCCAAACACATTTGACAATCTTTTTGGAAACACAAGTCCGATTAATAGTCCTGTGGACTGTGTTCCAAAATTATTAATATTTAATTCCAGTTCAAAATTAATTGTCTATACTGGAAATAACGTAGATCACTGTTTGACTATTTACATGATATTAACACTCGTAGAATAAATGTTTATAGAATTTCTTAAACTTTCACTTGTTTTTCCAGTTTCAAAAATATATCGTCGAAAATATTATCATCGTTGAAGCAATACAAATTATTAACACATATTAATAACATCTGAAAAGTATTTGACCATTGAGCATAGCATCGAAGAACTGTGCGAAGCACAACAACAATTAATTGTTCTTCTGACATTAAACATTCGAGAAGTGACTCGATTATGAACTTCAAGTTCCAAACAAAATATATGATTTCTGAATCATCAACTTGATCTATAAATGGTTGAACCATTCAACTATTCAATTATCCACTTGGAAACATTATTATAAAAATATTTATATTTATGGCCATTTTTAGCAACTTTTACAACTTGCAATTCTTCGACAGAATGCGGAAATTAGAATTGTAGCTTTATAATGAATTCATTTAGTTCATGGCACTAGGATTGAAAATATCCTTCAAATTATTCGTGGTTAAAGAATTATTTTTAATTGGCAGTGGCCCATTCTACTATTTGTGTAAGAACACAATATTACAACAACAACGGCAAAGGTCTTCCTCTGAAGAAGAATAAACTATCATGACAAATCCGGGTTCTAGCAAAATCAAAGTCTAAAAGGAATTCGTAAACAAGGTTGAGATAAGAACTGATGGTTTCAAAGAAATAACCTTCGGGTTATTCATACGACGAAATGTGTGGCTCCAATACTCCTACTATAAACCTGAGCCATCGAACCTGCTATTTGATTGATGCTCAAAAAAACCTTCATTCCTGCGACTTAACATGCGCACCTGGGAATGGCATTTCAACTACTCCACACACATAAATTATCTTCCCAAAATTTATACAATAAATCAAGCCTCTGCTTGTTATCAACACTGTAAGATTAATAAACTTACAAGTTTATTTTATTTTACCATTCAGTTCAACCCGTGAATTTACCATACTTATGAAAAGCTTTACTTCACTTTCGAGTGTATTTACGTCATGATTTTATATAAATACAAAAATATCCTATTTGATACAAATATCAATTGCTTCCCGTTTCATGCCTCTCCGTGTTATCTGAAAAATTTACTTTGCTCAATGCAAATATCAACTGTTCAACCAGAACTGAAATGTTGGTTGAATGCGGGCTTGCGCTAACCACTCTCCTTCGGAAAATCTCCTGTTCCAGACTAGAAATGTTTAAACTACTTCATAGGCTCTTTCTCAATACATATGATTATTATAAAATATAATATCCAAGAATTATTTAGAAAAATTATGAAAATTACTATTATTATTATTAGTGGATTATTATTATTATTATTATTATTATTTATATTACTTCAAATATGTTTAATTATCATCTCATTATGTGAGAATCCACATGTTCGAACCTTCGAATATGGAAAAAATATCCATTCCTCAACAAAAATAAATTTAACTTTTACAGTTACATCGGGGTTTTCCGTGGTTTCCTTAAAATATGAAAAATTCAAATAAATCTTCGAAATGCTCGGTCATCGATCCTAAACTGTTCTGAGTGCTGAAAAATGCTCAGAATAACTCTAATAAGTCTTGCGTAAATCATTACAAGCTTTAAATACGACGAAAAAAATGTGTTGGTCATCTGCAGAAAAATAGTTTGTTCCAATTAGTAGGCATAATATAATTCAAATGTGGCTTACATTTCTTGATGGTCTTGAAGCGTAGTAAACCTGGTCTGTACCAGATTTATCCGTAGACATGCCCTATCGGACAAGCACGTATAATCCTTGTATCGGCCGCCATTGTAGACCCACAATTCGTCTAGTCAGACATAGTGGTAGTATCTTTCGACGTTTGAATAAACTGTTGTTCCATTTTAATATGGGCTTCTATCAAAGCCATAACAGTTTGTTGAAATAGGGTCAGATCTAAGTGATCTCTTCTTAAATATGTCAGTTGTAACATAACTCACTGTAATCTCATCAGTACAAGAAAAACATTGACAGTCTAAGCAATTAACGGCTGTTCTGAAGATCGTTCCCTGGGCATGGTTTATTAATATCACCATCTGCCATGCGCTAGACAACCTGCAGTTTCCCTTGCGTAGACTAATGAACGCCACCGTTATAGACTAGTCTTCAATGTACTGACAGATCGAAGTGGTTAACTAGTTACAAAAATGAAAACTGACTTGAAATGGATTTAAACATCCAAGTATTAAGTTACTACTGGACTGTGACAAAATACTATTTTCTAGACAAAGTCTAGCATATGTCCTTTTTGGAAATATAAATATTTCCACCAATGTCTGTAGAAAAACAATCACCTCAGTGATTCTCCTCACCAGAAACTTACTAAGTTCCAACTCGTTTGCGCAGCACTTCTCGTGACTATCACGACGTGAAAAGAACTTCTGCGTAGATACGGCAACCATGTGCCTTGGCTCAGCGTAGACGCAACTTGCTTGCCAAGTGCTTGTGTTAGAATGAGCTAACCATGCCTCCTCCAGCTGGCTTTTATTCAAAACGGTCAGGGTCACGCGTCATCGCCTGATATCTAGAAATCCTCATATCTCTTGAATCCCTGGTCCGATTTACTTGATACTAATTGCATTCTCTTTCATTTGGCCGTGCCAGTGATCTGATCCCAGTCTCAAGACTCTACTCCATAATTAACTATTTAATCAATAAATAGCCTCCACCTCTGCTATTACTCGCTACGTCACTTGACATCCAACTATCGGTAAAATTCTTCTAAATGCTTCTCGAAGCAATGTAGCGCGATATTCAAATATCTCAACTTTCAAACGCGGCTACAGCCTTTCCCTTGATATCTAGGTGTCTGAAACTTGGAATACCCATTCCTAGAGTTGGGCACATCCACCCCACACCTAGCAAAAAATAAAAATTGAAAAATTTTTATTTTTCCTATCTACACATTAAATCATCTGGTTCTTGAATAATATATCTTCAAATTCGATGCATTATAAGTTCCCACGATGTTACCAGTTCGTGTATTGGCTACTTCATAGCTTCCATTAATGTTTACTTCCACAATATGGTAGGGTCCAGCGTAAAGGCTTGCAAATTTCGAGTACACTCGATTTTGCACGTCAGAGGGTGTAGGTCTTTTCACTAAAACAAGAGTTCCTACGCGCAAGGGTCTGCGAAAACGCTTTCCTCTCACTCTGCGCTCTCTCTTCTCAGCTTGACTCCTTAACTTGTCTAAAGCTAGAGTTTCCCTCATCTGACGACTTGGTTCAATCTCAGGTGGAATAGAGATGATTCGATCCCATAATCGTGTTGGTTTAATTCCATGATGAAGCAACATAGGAATCTGTCCAGTACTCTCATGAATAGTAGAGTTGATGGATTCGGATGCTAAAGAAAGAACATCCATCCATTTCCAATGCTCATTTGGACAATAGAGGCGGCAAAATTTTGCTATCTCAGCCATCACGCGTTCCGCTGGATTGCTCTCTGGATGTCTAATAGAACAAAACAATTGTCTAATCCCAAGATTATTCATGATGGTTCGAAATTCCAATGATGTAAATTGAGGTCCACGATCTGATAAAAGGAATTCCGGTTTGCCTGCTTCCGGAATCACGCTGTCTCTAATTCTCTTCGCACAATACTTTGCGTTTGCCTTCTGAATTGGATGTAACATGGTGTATTTGCTGAATACATCCATGGTCACCAAAATATATCGGTTACCTCTTTTAGACTTTGGGAGAGGACCATATAAATCAGTCGCGAAGATTTCGCAAGGCTTAGAAGGAATAATAGGCCTTGGTAATTCTCTCAATAATCTAGAATTATGTTTACTCCTTTGGCATAAGTCGCATTCTCGAATAGTGTTTCTGACAGTTTGTCGCATTCGCTCCCACGAAAATTTCTCTTGAATCATGTTGACTGTCTTATCTACTCCAGCATGACCTGCGATTCTATGTGCCATCCAAATAATGGGTTTTTGCAATCGTGGAGGTATCACTACTCTCAGCTTCATATGGTCGGGATCTGCAAACTTGTAGATTAAACCATCTAACATCATAAAATCTCTTGAAATTCTTTCAGTTTCCACAAAATCATCATCATTTTGATCCATGTTCCCCTGTAGAAAACGAAAAATGTTTCTGAGACGTCGGTCTCTCCTCTGGGATAAATGCAATAACCTTAACCTTCTCAAGGTATCTTCATCCTCCTGCGTCAGGTTAACTTGAAAAACCTTAGATGTAGACTCCACTGCTCTACTCAACAAATCAGCTCCCACATTCAACTTTCCAGGAGTGTGTTCAATAACTAGGTTGAATTGCTGAATAAAAAGTGACCATCTAGTTATTCTATCGCTGGCAAAGTTTGTTCTCAAAATGAACTCCAATGCGTGGTGATCAGTCCTCACAATGACTGAATGTCCAATTAACATTTTCTTCCATGACTCCAATGCGAATATTACAGCAAGTGCTTCTAATTCTGTGGTGTAATAATTCCTCTCTGATGGACGAAGTTTCCTGCTAATGAACGCCAGGTAATGTCTCTTGTGGTCTTCATCTTCTTGAAGTAGAATAGCTCCAATCCCTACGGTGGATGCATCAGATTCTATGATGAAATTCTTGGTAAAGTCAGGATACTCCAATTTCACACTGTTTACCAATAACCTCTTGGCATCTTGAAATGATTGTTCACAATCTTTATCCCATTTCCATTTATTTCCTTTCTTTAACAATTCCTGTAATGGCGCAACTGTCTTGGTGAAGTTCGGACAATGCCCTGCAAAGAATTGGCATGTCCCGAGAAAACTGCGGACATTCTTCACTCTAGTAGGTCTAGGGAAATTTGCAATTGCTTGTATCTTCGTCTCATTGGGACGGTATCCTTCTCCATCCAAAATATGACCCAAAAATTTTATTTCCTTTCGAAAGAACTGACATTTTCGAAGGTTTACTTTGAAGTTCGCTTTTCTCAAATCTGCGAATAACATTTGAAGATGTAGCAAATGTTCCTCCTTAGTCTCAGATGCAATCAAGATATCATCAATATAACGAATTGCTATCTCTTTTACTTCAGTACTCAAATTTTGTTCCAGTGCTCTGATCAAAACGGATCCAGATGTTTTGACTCCAAATGGTAGACGGCGGAATACATATGTCTGCTGGTCAAACATAAATCCTGTAAACTTCTTAGAATCTTCACTAAGCCTAATATGATGGTAGGACGAAGTGAGATCAATATTAGAGAACCAGACCTTGCCTTGGAATTTCCTTAACAGTTCCCTAATGATTGGTGGTCTGTCATACTCTGGCAGTAATCTTGAATTCAAATTTCGCGCGTCTAAACATAGTCTCAGACTTCCATCTTGCTTAGATACTACTGCTAATGGATTGACATAAGATGTAGTGTACTTTTCAATCACATTGTTACTTTCCATTTCCTTGATAAGCACTTTTACTCTTTCTCGATGCTTTTCTGCTACTGGATACAATTTAGCATGAAAAGGTGCATCATCATTTACACGAATACGATATTCAAAATCTTTAATTTCACCAGGCTTAATGTCAAAAATATCTTGATACTCTTCCAAAATCTTCCCTAGCTCTGGGGACTCCTTCTCATTGTAAACTTCTCTTCCTTCAGCTTCGTGAAAAATCAGAGACCATTGAGCATCTCCCTCGATGTCTTCTTCTTCTTTTCCCTCGAAGTTAATCTCTTCGGTATTCTTGAATTTAATCGTCTCTGTCTTCATATCTATCACTGCTTGATATTTCTGAATGAAATCTGCTCCCAATATCATGTCAAAAGCCATGTCCTTCATTACAACAAATACATGTCGGAAATCATGTCCTCCAATCGTAATACATACTTCGCATGATATGATCGGCATTCTAATTCTGGTACCCATTTCTTTTCGTTCGTCATTCTGTTGAATTAAGTCATCATCCTCTGCTTGCCATTTAATAATTCTGGAAGTGAAAGTATTCAAAATTCTATCTTCTACTGTGAATTCGAAGTTTTTTTTTTCATTACCATTCCCCCGGGATTGTTGTGTTCCCGATGGACCTGGTTCATTGGGCCTCTGCTCCACAAATTGCAAGTTATCTTGGTGTCTTGCTTCCAAATTTTTCCTTGTGTCCTTGTTAAACTCTTCATTGGACTGACGAGTATCTACATTCCCTCTGTTATTATAGTTGTTTCTACCATAATATCTCCTTTCCTGGTACCTTCCTTGAGTATCTCGTGGTCTTCTCCATCGAGTATTGTATCGATTACCACCATCCGGTCTCGCATATGGCTTGTAACTGTATCTGTTACTGTACTGGTTCCATCCTCTCTTATTGGAATCTTCCCTCGGCGATTTCTCTTCTCGCTCCTCTCGAATCTCTCGAGGTGTCTGAGAATAACTATCAGCCATAACACCATACACAGCGTTGTTATTCTTTACTCCCTTCTGATGGAAGAATTGAGCGTTTGTATGATCCAGCTTCTGTAATACTTCATCAAATTGTTCCATATTATAGATATCAGCAGCGATCAAAGTCCTCTGGACGTCTTCTGGAAACTGACGTATCAATGCAGTAATCAACTCGTTATCTGGCATTGGCGGATCTAAATGTTGAAGTTTAGACAGCTGTCCAGAAAAGTACGTAGAGTATCGAGTAGGTTGTGACGTCGAGAATCTCTTCGAATATAACTCTGCTCTAACTTGCTGTTGGGTTTCCGGGGACCAAAACTTTTTCAATAGCCCACGAGAAAACTCCTCAAAAGTGGTTAGAGTGGATCTAAATGCTCTAAACCAAAGAAGTGCAGGACCTTCCAAAAACTTCCCTATCACTCGGATCTGTCTTTCTTTAGGGATCTTAGAATCTTTCAGGTAATCACCTGCTTCTCTCAAAAATTCCACGGGTGTTACAGAATCTCGCCCTGAAAATTTAGAAGGCTTATCTTCTATATTCTTAAATACAGTTATGGGGTTGGATTGAAATATTGTCCTGACCTCATCCTGTCTTTGACTATCCGTGTCTCTAGCTCCTCCTAGATTTATCTGTATCTGTTCCTTTCCCCTTACATTTGGCATTTTCAACAGATGATCAGACTGTTTCTCATCCTTTATTTGAGTTTTCATAGCCTCAAGTTCCTTCTGGTTTTCTTCTGCCATCTTCTTAATTGCTTCAGTTTCTTTACAATTGTCCTTAACATCAATGGATATCTGGTTCATAACAGCCTCATGACTTTTCAATGACCCTGTCATATCTGATATGTCCTTCTGAGTTGCTTGGATATCTTTGGCAATTACTTCAATATGGGATGACAAAGATTCCCTAATCTCCTTGATTCCCTCTTGATTCTCCAGCTTGAGTGTGTCTTTAATTTCATTGACAACTGTGGTTTTGATTTCAGTTTGCAATTCACTAATCACACCTTCTCTTATTTCTCCCATGACAAGTTCTTTGAATTGTTCCGTTAAACGTTGAACAACTAGAATTCCCATCTCGTTACTCTCCT
This sequence comes from Meconema thalassinum, assembly GCA_946902985.2. Taxonomy (NCBI): domain Eukaryota; kingdom Metazoa; phylum Arthropoda; class Insecta; order Orthoptera; family Tettigoniidae; genus Meconema; species Meconema thalassinum. The sequence goes on along the minus strand of OX336394.1, from coordinate 242,108,884 downwards.
TCTTCACTCTGACTTCCAGGTTGACCATGTCTTCACCAACTTTCCTAAGACCATGTTCTATCCTATCAGCTAAGCTTTGGGATCGAAGATCGGCATCGCGAAATTTTTCGTCCATTAAACTAGCGTTAGTAGCTAATGAAGTTTCGAGCTCATGTGTTTTATCGCATAATTTATTCATTTTACTCTCAAGTGTCATTTTCAAAATTTCAGAATTCTCTTTAAATTTACTTTCCATTGAATTAAATTTACTATTTAAATTTTCTTTCAAGTTACCTTTTAACCTGCTTTCTAAAGAATCAGAATTTTCTTTAAGTTTATTTTCTAAGGACTCAGAATTTTCTTTAAGTTTTTCATCTAAACTTTCCTTCAAGTTATCTTTTAACCTGCTTTCTAAAGAATCAGAATTTTCTTTAAGTTTATTTTCTAAAGAATCAGAATTTTCTTTAAGTTTATCGTTTAAACTTTCTTTAAGTTTATCAGAATTTTCTTTAAGTTTCTTTTCCAAAGCCTCAGTATTCTCTTTCATAATGGCTGCTACACGCAGTCCAGCCTCTTTTGAACTCTCCTCCAAACTCCTCATCATCCTCATCATTTCTTCCATAATTTCAATTATTATTCAAAACTTAGGGGTATACAACAGTGGCAAACACAAGCTTATAACTAGAACAAGAAATATGAATAGCTAATTGGAACACTATAATAAAATGAGATTTGTCCTAATGTCGACGTGATGGAAAAACAAAATTCTCTACTTTTACGAATTACATTTACCATAATATCACAAGAAAAATATGCAAGTTCTCAAATATCCTCCACCTGGATTCTAATAATGTGTATGTCCAGTCATCGAATGTTTACTACTGAATTTACTTGACGCCCTAATGGTTAAGCCATTATCAAAAATAATCAAACCCATTCTAATTATTAACTAGTTAATTTTTAATTTTCCCCACTAATTGGGTTTCCTACTAATTTATTCATCCAAACCAGACATCTCTCAACACCCAAAATATTTCTATAAAAATTATCACAATTTCAAATCGGCATGCGATTGACCATGTCTAAATCGGGACCCACGTTCGAAGCCATTCTCTCTCTCTATCTTATTTTATGTGCCCGTTTAGACCGGAGTCCGCACGACCACATATGCATTTTACCAATAATCAGTCAGCACGAGAGTCAAAATATCCCGGAGCGCCAGATGGGTTAAAGCAAATCGCAAAAACGACATCAAATTAAAAAAATGCTTTACTGATTTTTGGCTCAATGCAACAATAAGGATAGAAGGAGATTTAATTGGGTGAAACACATCTGGTAAAATTATCTCAGTTTATTTAAAGTTAAAATCTGACTGCAAAAATGCTCAAAGCAGCATCACTCCACGTGTGGCGATCCACACTCTTATTTACGCACAATATACAGAAATTTCCCAAATACATTTGACAATCTTTTTGGAAACACAAGTCCGATTAATAGTCCTGTGGACTGTGTTCCAAAATTATTAATATTTAATTCCAGTTCAAAATTAATTGTCTATACTGGAAATAACGTAGATCACTGTTTGACTATTTACATGATATTAACACTCGTAGAATAAATGTTTATAGAATTTCTTAAACTTTCACTTGTTTTTCCAGTTTCAAAAATATATCGTCGAAAATATTATCATCGTTGAAGCAATACAAATTATTAACACATATTAATAACATCTGAAAAGTATTTGACCATTGAGCATAGCATCGAAGAACTGTGCGAAGCACAACAACAATTAATTGTTCTTCTGACATTAAACATTCGAGAAGTTTATGAACTTCAAGTTCCAAACAAAATATATGATTTCTGAATCATCAACTTGATCAATAAATGGTTGAACCATTCAACTATTCAATTATCCACTTGGAAACATTATTATAAAAATATTTATATTTATGGCCATTTTTAGCAACTTTTACAACTTGCAATTCTTCGACAGAATGCGGAAATTAGAATTGTAGCTTTATAATGAATTCATTTAGTTCATGGCACTAGGATTGAAAATATCCTTCAAATTATTCGTGGTTAAAGAATTATTTTTAATTGGCAGTGGCCCATTCTACTATTTGTGTAAGAACACAATATTACAACAACAACGGCAAAGGTCTTCCTCTGAAGAAGAATAAACTATCATGACAAATCCGGGTTCTAGCAAAATCAAAGTCTAAAAGGAATTCGTAAACAAGGTTGAGATAAGAACTGATGGTTTCAAAGAAATAACCTTCGGGTTATTCATACGACGAAATGTGTGGCTCCAATACTCCTACTATAAACCTGAGCCATCGAACCTGCTATTTGATTGATGCTCGAAAAAACCTTCATTCCTGCGACTTAACATGCGCACCTGGGAATGGCATTTCAACTACTCCACACACATAAATTATCTTCCCAAAATTTATACAATAAATCAAGCCTCTGCTTGTTATCAACACTGGAAGATTAATAAACTTACAAGTTTATTTTATTTTACCATTCAGTTCAACCCGTGAATTTACCATACTTATGAAAAGCTTTACTTCACTTTCGAGTGTATTTACGTCATGATTTTATATAAATACAAAAATATCCTATTTGATACAAATATCAATTGCTTCCCGTTTCATGCCTCTCCGTGTTATCTGAAAAATTTACTTTGCTCAATGCAAATATCAACTGTTCAACCAGAACTGAAATGTTGGTTGAATGCGGGCTTGCGCTAACCACTCTCCTTCGGAAAATCTCCTGTTCCAGACTAGAAATGTTTAAACTACTTCATAGGCTCTTTCTCAATACATATGATTATTATAAAATATAATATCCACGAATTATTTAGAAAAATTATGAAAATTATTATTATTATTATTAGTGGATTATTATTATTATTATTATTTATATTACTTCAAATATGTTTAATTATCATCTCATTATGTGAGAATCCACATGTTCGAACCTTCGAATATGGAAAAAATATCCATTCCTCAACAAAAATAAATTTAACTTTTACAGTTACATCGGGGTTTTCCGTGGTTTCCTTAAAATATGAAAAATTCAAATAAATCTTCGAAATGCTCGGTCATCGATCCTAAACTGTTCTGAGTGCTGAAAAATGCTCAGAATAACTCTAATAAGTCTTGCGTAAATCATTACAAGCTTTAAATACGACGAAAAAAATGTGTTGGTCATCTGCAGAAAAATAGTTTGTTCCAATTAGCTAGGCATAATATAATTCAAATGTGGCTTACATTTCTTGATGGTCTTGAAGCGTAGTAAACCTGGTCTGTACCAGATTTATCCGTAGACATGCCCTATCGGACAAGCACGTATAATCCTTGTATCGGCCGCCATTGTAGACCCACAATTCGTCTAGTCAGACATAGTGGTAGTATCTTTCGACGTTTGAATAAACTGTTGTTCCATTTTAATATGGGCTTCTATCAAAGCCATAACAGTTTGTTGAAATAGGGTCAGATCTAAGTGATCTCTTCTTAAATATGTCAGTTGTAACATAACTCACTGTAATCTCATCAGTACAAGAAAAACATTGACAGTCTAAGCAATTAACGGCTGTTCTGAAGATCGTTCCCTGGGCATGGTTTATTAATATCACCATCTGCCATGCGCTAGACAACCTGCAGTTTCCCTTGCGTAGACTAATGAACGCCACCGTTATAGACTAGTCTTCAATGTACTGACAGATCGAAGTGGTTAACTAGTTACAAAAATGAAAACTGACTTGAAATGGATTTAAACATCCAAGTATTAAGTTACTACTGGACTGTGACAAAATACTATTTTCTAGACAAAGTCTAGCATATGTCCTTTTTGGAAATATAAATATTTCCACCAATGTCTGTAGAAAAACAATCACCTCAGTGATTCTCCTCACCAGAAACTTACTAAGTTCCAACTCGTTTGCGCAGCACTTCTCGTGACTATCACGACGTGAAAAGAACTTCTGCGTAGATACGGCAACCATGTGCCTTGGCTCAGCGTAGACGCAACTTGCTTGCCAAGTGCTTGTGTTAGAATGAGCTAACCATGCCTCCTCCAGCTGGCTTTTATTCAAAACGGTCAGGGTCACGCGTCATCGCCTGATATCTAGAAATCCTCATATCTCTTGAATCCCTGGTCCGATTTACTTGATACTAATTGCATTCTCTTTCATTTGGCCGTGCCAGTGATCTGATCCCAGTCTCAAGTCTCTACTCCATAATTAACTATTTAATCAATAAATAGCCTCCACCTCTGCTATTACTCGCTACGTCACTTGACATCCAACTATCGGTAAAATTCTTCTAAATGCTTCTCGAAGCAATGTAGCGCGATATTCAAATATCTCAACTTTCAAACGCGGCTACAGCCTTTCCCTTGATATCTAGGTGTCTGAAACTTGGAATACCCATTCCTAGAGTTGGGCACAGTACTTCTCTCTACCAGTTGATTTTATGTATTTTTTTTATTTAATATTCTTCTTGCATATAATGATCAAGTTGCCGGGAGGACAAAGAGTATCTAATACGACATTTCGTCGGTCACTTTAATACCTAGGTTCATCAACATATTTGTTATGAAGTCGTTCTATGGACCACAGACATGATTCCTGTAGATGTTACAGGAGCCTTTTAAAGTTGATAGTACAATGTCAGCTATCAAATCCTTCCTCAATCCAAAGGTCCTACAAAAATCCACGAAAAAACGTGGAATGGTTCCTCTTGCTCCGATGAGAAGACCAGTGATATTAATTATCTCGAGGTAATGCTTGTCTCGGTAGTATGGAATCGTGCTTCGTAGTTCCACCTCTTTTCCTCGTCAAAGTCTTGGGGTTGATTTTGATCTGACTCGAACCGATCAATTATAGCAATTATTTTGATTTTCCGGTTCCCATATTCAGTTGCTACACCGTGCACCTCTTCATATACTGTGTAGGACTTCTGTCTGAGAACATCGGCTATTAGTGATCTACCAGTATGGTGGCGTGAGTTTCTAAGGATTTTGCCGTGTGGCAGGATCCCAGGACATGAGCAAGTGTTTTTAACTCTCTGTGGCAACACCGACAGAGGTTATTGTCCTAGGACCTACCTGATACACTGCCTACAGAAGATACATTGGCAGTCACTTTTATTGGCTGATGCCACTCGCTATATGATAAGCCTTTGTGATCTCTAACCCACTCTTGTTGGCGGCTGGATATTATTGAAATAGGATCACACCATTCCCTTTGTGAGGTTTAGTTAGTTATTGAGGATTTAAGAGGCGGTACTACGAGGTCATCTGCCCCTATTTTGTGAGGTTTCTCAGTCCAATTTTTGAAATATCTTATTCGCAATCAGTGCCTCACCTTCTGTAAATCTATGCAGTCAGATCGTTTGTTACGAATGGCAGGTGTCTTTGCTACCTTCAATGCTGCTAGGCTTAAGTAATTATCTGAGGAGGAGTTCCTTGTGGCGTTTAAATAAGGGTTATCAGATGACTAATAACTTACAACTATTTAATGGTAAATTTCTAATCATTACATCCGCTGTATGTACCCTTCCCAGGTAGCACAAAACAACACTAAGCCTTTGGGGTGATTATCCGAATAGATCATATCATTTGGGATGTCCATAGGCAGTTGTAGTACTTCTTACAGTGCTCCTCTAATCATTACATCTGCATCATTCAGGAATGTTTTTGGAATTTTAACCGTTGGAACCCTCTGCAATGGAAACACCAAAGATGGACAAACAGATGTACCGGTATTCAATATGGTAAATTTCTGATCAGCTTGTAAAAGAAGTGATGTAATCAGGAGATCCATAGTATTCTTGAGATTGTTGAGGAAGGAGTTAGAACAAAATGTTATTTCACATGTATGTAGCCCAATTTCACTGAATTTTTCAGTAGCATTATTTGCAAGAACTGATGCCGAATGTGGCATCTGAAAATTCCATCACCCTTAAGGGTTCGTGCTCAGGGCTCAATTGAAATCCGTACAGAGAAGCAATTGATTTTTCACACAGCTATACAGTACAGTATTAATAAGAAAATTTGGCATTAATTTTGTTTGCCGGCAGCCATGCAATCTTGCTAAGCATTCTTTTGATCACTAAAATTGTGGTAGTAATCAGGTCCCTTTTGATCACTGCAAGCCAACAGTACAAGCCTCAGGAGAACATGATTGTGTAAGATCATTGACTGAGAAGTCATCATTTATTTCCTAGATTCAAATGTTTCCAGTACTACTTTATCTATCAGGTAAGAACCACCTTAAGGTGTAGCGGCTAGCATTCTTGACTGATGCCCCGGAGGTCCTGGTTCGATTTCCAGCTCTACCATGAAGTTTTTTAAATTATGGTGTGAGGGTTGGAACGAGGTACACTCAGCCTCATTAGGTAAAACTAAGAAGATGAGGGTTTGATTCCCACGTCAGCCATCTTAGAAGTGGTTTTCCGTGTTTCCCCACTTCTACTTCAGGAAAATGCTGGGATGGTTCCTAACTTAAGGTCATGGCCACCTCCTTCCCAATCCTATCCCCAATTTACAGATACACACACTAGTACACATGTCATAACACAAATTCCACACTCCCCCAAAATTACATGGGGCTATATGACCATGATGTCGCAGCCCCTAAAATAAGCAACAGCAACTATCAGATGGGAAGTCTCTTACTCTAAATATTAGAATCATGAAACAGTTTGTTAAACCTCAGCAGGAGTGGTAATGCTTCTAAGTCTTCATTAGCTTTCTAGCTTGCCACGGTGGGAGAGTGGTTAACGTGTCGGATTACCAACCCCAAGCTTGCAGGTTCGCTCCTGGCAGTGGTAAGTGATTTTTGAAAGGCGACAAAAATCACGACATGCATGTCATATGTTGTTGGCATGTTAAAGAACCCATTTGAATTCAGTAGGCTGTGTTCATAATGGCAAAATTAATCTCGGGATTTTCCGCCAACACCAAGTTCCTCCATTCTCTATTAGAAAGCGCTATAGTGTCAAGAAGCTCAGATATCTAACTTCCTTGACTTTCATAGCGTTCCGAGGAACGACGAAATTCGACATGCAAGCTGCCCTCTGGGTGTCAAATAACAAAGCTTGCACCCGGCACCCGAGGCCATACAATATTATTATTATTATTATTATTATTATTATTATTAGCTTTCAGATGCTGAAATAAAAGAGGACTACAATTTTGATGCCTGTAAATGGTAAATCAAATTTAAACACCAACCATGAATTGTTATCATGAGGTGCAAAATATCACCATTCCTTACGCAAACTAGGAGCAACCATGGTTACTTTCCATACAACTTCAGGAATTTCAATGCACTACTGAAAACTACCAATACTGTAAAGAATACTAAAAATCCATATAAATCTAGCTCCCAGGAACATTCATAGACTCCACAAAGGGAAGAGGAAGAGCAGATGGTGGTGTTGATTGTTGCTTTAAGCAGTAGAACATTTAGGCCATCTGTCCCTGATCATTTCTAGAGAAATATAAGTAGTCTTCAGCTATCCTGTCTTTAGAACACTCTTTACTTGATCAACATGAACATGAATAATACGACTTTAAAGCTAGCTAAATCTTCAGACAATATTTTACCAATCTGCCTCTTATATATTTTTACAAGCTTTCATCATAGTTAACAAATCACCATTGAAAAAAATAACTTCAAGAATCAAGTGAGTTATACCGTAATATAAAACCTATTTATAAACATAATATTCAAGCAAACAAACAAATTAATAAATAATCATAATCTTCAGTTTTTTACTGAAACATCTTATACTGTGTGTTCATCCTAAGAATGTTTACTTAAGGCAGAGAATTCACACTTTCTCACATATATAATTGTATGTTAAAAATCCCTCAGTATGCCTTCCTTCGGAGGGGAAGTAAAGCCGGCGGTCCCATGTCATAGATTTATGGCATGTTAAGGGGAGGTGGACGTCATCACAGGGAAAATCTCGTAAAATATTATAGGTATTTAACACTTTATATCTCGCTCAGTTTTTACAATACAACTTCTAAATTCTCAGATTCTGTCAACTAGCAATTCCCCTTATTTTTAAGCTTATTTAAAGTCCTATATATATCTGGAGAGTGATGTTATTGTATTTTGAAAATAATATGTGGTATTTTTTTTCAGTATACATGCTGAGTTTCAGGTACACTTTTCTCACTAACAACTGCGGTTGAGGAAATAAAATTTCAGATCTGTGTTTAAAATGCTTGGTTTGATGTAATAGACTTATTACTTGAAATTGAATTCCGTTTATGTTTTTTTACAGCCATTTTAAATTTTGGTCTCCGAAAATTGAATAAATTTTATTAACTTTTTTTGCTCCTATGTGTCACAAAATAACAAATATATGATTATTCTTAGTCTATTTTACAGATAACCATTCACACAAATAACATGGAAAATAACAGCTGTATATCTTCAATAGTTTCTGAGAAAAGTGTACCTTAATCTAAAAAAAAATTGCATTTTTAGAAAATCTGTTCAAAGTTCATCATGAACTTTACTTGTTCTCAGAACATTCCTGGGCCATATTCATCCTCTCTTATTTTTTCTTTCTCCATCTCCTTCTTCTGAACCCTTTTGTTCACCCTAATCTGTTTGGTTGGCTGTAAAATGTTCTTTTCTGTAGCCTCAATGCGTTTGTTGTCAATAATTTTCAGATCTGACAGCTTGTTGGTCCCTACCAGTATGCCTAGATTTTTCAATACTTGCACTCTGCTTATGACCCCTTCATTAAGGCAAATAATTGCATCCATAACACCTATCTGCATTGTTCTCATACCTACAAATGTTGTTTTTGGCAGTCTAGTCCAAATGCAATTGTTGAAACTCTCATTCGGATTTTGAGTGTTCCCATGTAAACACTTTTCAAACAGCCTTTTGTCAGCCAGGTCCCGATATACTTGTTTAATTGCCAGTAAGACAGGTTCTGGCAATGAGATCTTATGGCTGTACTGTTGTCCTGTTTCTTTGCCCTTGTTGAATTTGCACCAGCTGTCCGCACCCTTGGGACATAAGTAATGCTGGGGATGTTCGTCAATGCTAAGTTTAAGATAGTATGTTGCCCATATATCTGCCTTCATCTTTGTTACATCATTAAGTCCAGCTGTTCTCCTAATAGCCTGGCCATAATACCGCTGTAGAAGATCAATATTGGGATCAGTTAGACGCCCCTTTCCAGATAGTGTCATGCCATCTGACAGTTTTGTATTTTTTTGATCCTTTTTCAATTTTCTTAGCCTACAACCCATCCTCTTTTTCACATGGCCCACACATTCTAAGTTTTTAACAAGTACATTATCTCCATACATTTTAGCTTCTTGTACAGCAGTGAATCCTTTAGAGTCCCCATCCCCCAGGTAATTAATGTATCTCAATCCACGCTTTGCTTCAGATCGCTTGAAAATTGAAACAGCACCCTGGACTTTGATGCACTACTTCTTGTGTTATTGTCTTGGTTAGAATTAGGCCTAACCTCGTTTAGAGAAGTAGGCAAGGATTTACTCTCTACATTGGCATACCTGTTGCCAAAAAACTTCCTCTTAGCCCCAAATTTCCTTATCCTGCCCATATTCCCTTATAAAAATAGCGCAAAACAAATAAAAACCTTCAAACAGACTGTTAGAAACTGACAAAATGTAAACAAGCAATAAGGATACGCCATGACAGTCCAAAGAAATCCAGCAGTGAAGAGAACAGACTAGTAGAGTGTTCACACTATCCTTCACAACCAGAGAGGTAAAAAGGAAAGATATTCAAAGTGGTATCAATTCAAATGAACTGGTAGCATCTATAAGCAACTGAGAGTAGGCGTGGCACATGAGCGCCATTTTTAAATCTACTGATTTAAAGGGCTGACTGTTGTCACATCATGATAAAAGTTACCATTATATGTTCAGAAAACCTTAAGGTATTAAATAACATCATCATCATCATCATCTTGTACAGTTTCCAACCCCAGGCTGGATCTGTTTGGAACATAAGCCTCGCCACTTAGTTCTTTCTTCCCACCACCTCTCCGCTGTCACTCTGGTCCAGTCCTCGCCTCTCTTCTTGACACATTCCTCCACTCCTTTCAGCCATCTATCTCTTGGTCTTCCCCTTGGTCGTTTCTTCTGCATCTGCATCTCATGTATCCTCTTGGGAATCTTCTTCTCATCCATTCTCTTTAAGTGTCCATACCACCTCAGTCTTGATGTCTCAGTCCTACCTTGCAAGGGCTCCTCTTTCACCATTTCCCTGACCTTTTCATTCCTCACCCTGTCTCTTCTTGTTACTCCGATCCTACTTCGCAGGAACTTCATTTCACCTGCCTGTATTCTGCTTATGTCTCTTTTCTTTATTGTCCTCGTTTCTGAAGCATAGGTCAGTATCGGGATATAGTAGCTTCTGTATAACACTTCCTTGCTTTTTTGTGGGACATCTTTATTCCACACTAAGCTCCTAATGCTTCTCAGAAATGCTTCTGCCTGTCTGCCACGTTCCGTAATCTCTTTGTCATTTCTCCCATTTTCCTCCACTATACTTCCCAAGTACTTGAGACTTTCCACCTTCTTCAGCTGTCCACCTCCAAGTGTTATCCCACTCATTGGTCTGTCCTTTTTCCTGGTTGTTATTGTTAACAGGATCTCACATTTACTGATTTTGAACTTCCATCCGTACTCTCCCACTGTTTCTTCCCAAGCCTTAAGTTGCTCCTGAATTTCCTCCTCCTTGTTTCCCCAGACCATGAGATCATCTGCAAACACCATTGTTTTCATCTTATCTTCTCCTATCTTTCCTGCTATCCGTGTCATTACCTCGTCCTTAACCACAATAAAGAGAAGGGGTGACAGCGCACTACCCTGTTTCAGGCCACTCATTTGTCTGAACCAGTCTGTTCTTTCCCCTCCAACTTTCACACAACTCACACTTCCACAATACATCTCCTTCACTCTGCCTACAGTCTCTTTTTCCAATCCCATGTTTTCCATTGCTTTCCAAACCTTCTCCCCACACACACTATCATAGGCCTTTTCGATGTCCAGGAAGGCCATCAGCAGATCCTCTCCAAATTCGTAGTGGTGTTCCTGGAGCTGTCTCACTGAAAATATGAGATCCACTGTTGATCTCCCAGGTCTTAATCCATACTGCTCCTCTCTCAATTTTCTCTCCACTTTGGCTCGTATTCTACTTTCTAATATCTTTTCATATATCTTGGCACAGTGAGGTATGAGTGTGACTCCCCTTTAACTTCTGCACTCCTTCCTGCTTCCTTTCTTAAATATTGGGACAATTAATCCTTTCTTCCAATCTTCTGGGGTCTTTTGCTCCTGCCATATTACCCTCATCACACGGTACAGCCACTGTTTCCCAACCTCCCCTGCTGCCTTCACCATTTCAACACTCACTTCATCCACACCTGGTGCCCTTCCTCCTTTCATCTTGTCTATAGCCATTTCCAGTTCTCTCCAAGTCAGGTCCTTTTCCATTCCTGTGTTGTCTTCTCCATCTTCCAATACATTGTCTTCCTCCCTATGAACATTTGGATTCAGCAAATCCTCAAAGTACTCTTTCCACACTGTCTTGAGTGCCTCTTTGTTGTGTACCTCATTTCCGTTTTTGTCCATCATTACCACATCCTCTCGCAGACCTCTTCTCTTACTTTTGACCATCCCATAAAGTACTTTCTTATTTCCTCTGCTGTCTTCCTCCATCATCTCTGCCCACTTTACCATCCACTTCTTCCTCTCCTCTGCGACAATATTGTTTGCTTCTTTCTTCTTTATCTTATAATCTTCCCTTGTCAGATCAGTTCTTTCCTGGAACCACACTCTGAAAGCATTGTTCTTCCTTCCCACAGCTTCTTTTACTCTCTCATTCCACCATGGTGTCTCTTTACACCGCTTTCTGTTGCTTGTTCTTCCACTGCATCTTCTACCATTGTGTTTTTGAATTGCTTCCATTCCTCTTCCCCTGTTTTAGGATTGTCTGTTGGCATCCTTTCCCTTATTATCTTCTGGAATTCTTCCTTGACTTCCTTCTCCTTGAGTCTCCATACTTTGATTCTCCTTTCCTGGTACTCTGTCCTCTTGCTATCCTTAACAACTCCCAGGTTCATTACAAGTATTCTGTGGTCGCTATCTAAGGCCTCTGATGGTATTACCTTTATATCTCTGACACTTCTCTTCATTTCCCAGTCGTACAGCATGTAATCTACCAAAGATTTCTTTGTTAAATCACTGCTGTACCACGTTACCTTGTGGCTTTCTTTCTTCTGGAACCAGGGGTTGCCTACCACTAAACCGTTTCTCTTGCAAAAATCCAGCAACTTTCTCCCTTCTTCACTCCTGCTACCCCATCCTTCTGCTCCCAATACATTTTCATATCCTTGCCTTTCACTTCCTACATGTGCATTCAAATCTCCCATGACAATGATGCTCTGCCCATTCAACTGCTGTTGTAGCTCCTCCTCAAAGTCTTCCTTCTCTTGAGCTGTACATCCAACTTGAGGGGCATATACCTGGGCTATCTCCAGGCTTCTTCCCTTTACAGTTACTCTGATCTTCATGATCCTGTCACTTATTCCCTTTACCTCTTCCTTCATTCCATCTCTCACAACTACTCCTACTCCTCTGCTCCTTCCTTCACTGTTCCCACTCCAGTACAACCGGTACCCTTTCCTCAGTTCTCTGCGACCTTCTCCTTTCCATCTTGTTTCTGCCAAGCCCAGTACATCCAGTTTTCTTCTCTCCATCACATCTACAATCTCCTCCACTTTTCCTGTCAGTGTCTGTATGTTTAATGTCCCAACTCGTAGTCCATTAGCATATCCGGGTCGTCGTCGTTTGCATCCATCCTTTCCGAGGCCTGTTCCTGGTTTGAAAGCAAATATGGTATCCACTACTGGCTTGCTAGGCCTATCTTACCTTCACCAGAGCCCCGTCAGCCGTCACTTTTCAGGGTTCCCATAGAGCCTTCACAGCTACCGTAGCGGTCCCGGGGCACACAAAGTCCCCACTGTACTTCACCCCTACAGGCTATCCCCTACTTCATGCCGTTGCCCGTCTCCCACCACGTGGAGGAGGGGTTGGACATAAAGAAAGAAAATTCAAAATTTTGAAGCCACATGTCGTCCACCTCCCCTTAAAGGATCTTCCACTAATTACACCTGTGTGAAGCTAAATTGTATAGGTTAGGAATGTAAACAACGCTCTCAGGTTCCTACGTTCGTTGCCAAGAGCCAACTGCGGTGACATCTAGTAGCTGAGTTCTGAACTAGGCCTAGTAGTCAATGACGGTGGCGTTTAGCGGCAAAAGTAGGATCTATTTGAAAAATTCAAAATTGCAGTCCTTACTTGAATTAAAAAACAGATACACACACTAATACAGCCATCACAATTAACACCGGTTATCAGACAGATTCTACACACACCCAAAGTACATGGGCCTACATGACCGCGTTGTCGCAGCCCCTAAACTGAGGAACCAACCATATATAATTGTATCTGAATTTTAAAATGTATGTTTTCTTACCAAAACCTATCATCATATTTGAATTGGCAAGCCAAAATTTTTGAAGTTTCGTGTTCTTAGAAAATATTTATGGCTGTGTATTAGAATGAATAAACACAACATTGATTGAATCACTTTAATGAAATGAGAATTACATTAAAGAGGCAGGTGGTAGAGTGATGGAACCATGTCCAGAGAGAGTGGTGGGAACATTGGACACTCCTCGTATCCACGTACCACGCTCACAACAGAAACACTCAACACTGCTCAAAGCACGCATGTACACTGTTGTTACACCACCAATTATAAGCAGTTGTGTTCCTAAATATGCAACAGAGTGGCCATGGCGGGGTATTGACATTTCAGCCTGCAGGTGCCATTCCTTAGCATGAGTGTCCCATACATCGATCACACCTAAACTGGAGGTCGTATGATCTCTTTCTGTCATACGTCCAGCACCACCGATTAAGTATAGAGAATCGCTCATCGTGTAGAGACGTCCAAAGCAACAAGGAAAGCGCAAGGAAGTAAATGGAAACCAAACATTTTGTCGTGTATCATAGCATTCCACCACTTTGGAGAGTGGACTTTTCTTGCTACCAGTCATGCCACCAGCAACCCATATTAGTTCACGGAACTTTGTGGCTGCTACACCCATGCGGCCCACACCTAATGGTGCCACTTCTTCCCATACTCCAGATAAGGGATCAAAACGTTCCACAGAAGACAAAATCCGTCCCAATCTATCTTGTCCTCCTATAGCAAACATTTTACCATTGCTCACGACTAGTCCGAAGTTCTTCCTGGGTGTGAGCATCCCTGACTCACTTAACCATGATCTACTTACAGGTTCATAACTCCACACCGTGCTCACTACAACAGACTTTCCTCGGACATCATCATCTCGGGGATCTGCTCCGCCAACTAAATAGACTCGGCCCTTCAAGAAAGCTACGGAATGGTGATGACGAGGTTCAGGTAATTCTCCAACAAACTCCCATACATTGGCATCTGGTTGATAACGGTAGATGTCTTTGCCAGAATTACGGGAGATGCCATATTGGGAGTGAGGGTCCACACCGCCAAACACAAGGACGGCCTCGCGCTCTGGGAAAAATAGGGAGCCCTCAGCCAAATAATTCTTATTGCTAGGACTCAGAACACTTACACTCATCTGTCTTGTGTGCTGAAAAGGAATTCTTCCTTTTACCATGGCACTGAAAGTAGAAGGCTCATGCAGTGCTGTCAGGATATTTCTACTTGTTCCCATTTGGGGAGTAAATTTACAACTCTCTATGCTTAAATCTATAGGCATAACTTCACACGGAAACTCTTCCAAGTTTTGTGGGTGTGGATTTTGGTAGCTAATGGATATCTGGGGCATTTCATTTTGAATACTTTGACTGGCTGAATTGGTTAGCTCAGAAACCTTATACAGAACATTAGCTGTCATTACAGTACCCATTTTCGATGTTTCACTCTTCCCTGAACAGATTCTTACTTTGTCATCATTACAGGATATATTTGCTTTGGAGCCACAATACCTTGAAGGGAGAGAATCTTCTGATCTGTTCTCCATACTGGTCTGATGTGATGGTTTCTTTTCAACATTCCTCTCTGAACAATCCTTATTTATAAATTTAGCAAGTGTAGAGAAAGAAGCAGCATTAAAACATTTCATATCTGTTACATAAGGGTTGTCTCCTGTCGGCCCACTGATGATCTTGCCCCTCGGGATAACATTATCCAGGGCTCTGGGCTGGCGATAACTCTCTAGGTCTTCCAGAAATTCTTTAAATGTTATTAAAACTTTCTCATCACCAATCCAATTTCTAGAGACTGGTTCCACAAGACCAAGTACCCCAATCCAGTGATAATATTCAGGTGACCCACTACCGTACCAGTGCCGCACAATAGCATAGGCAAGGCCATCTTCCACTAGATGTGCTATCCCACTGTTAGATGTTAATTCTGTAAATTCTGGATTTTCAGGATTCCTTCGGATGTCAACAAGTTGCCAAGGAGCAATGTGGCCAAACCTAACACAGTTCATTACAACTAAAGCATACTCCTTGCGCCTCATCCAGTCATGCATGAGCCAACGCACTGCAGACATGAAGACTTCAATTTCTCCATGGACAGCTATGTAGCTAGAACTGAGAATTTCACAAAGGTCTTCAATAGGCAATTCAAGGTAATCTTTAGAACTGACTAGGGTGAGAAAGAATCTCATAATTCGAGGTAACATGAGTTCAGTGACAGTTGTGTTCCCCATTCTCTTAGCCTTGAAATAAAGATGGAAAGCTGCCTCTTCTGAAAACACTTGGTCTGAGTCAAGTAACGCCCAACAGCGTCCCTCCAGCTCTTGGACTCCCAAAAACTGTGATGCCGCCAATACCTCCAGGATGTTGTCCTGTGTTATTAGCCGGTAGCTATCTAGTCCTGTAGAAATCATCCAATGATAGATGGCATTAAAAGCAGCCGAAGTGACATTACTTTCTGGAATGTCTACTTTCTTGGTCTCCTTTAAACTATCAAAATATGAGGAGTAGCACTGTAGCACAAGGAGATGACAGTTAAAAACCTCTTGTCCAATGCATACAATGAAGTCGGAACCAATCTGATTAGAGATTCTATGTGAAATTAGATTTATGATATCTGATTTATCAAGATCAGGGACTTCATTCCAATTGATTGCTTCTAATCTGAATCCAAGTGTCTCAAGATCATGTTCTTCATCTGTGTGTAGAACTTCATGCTTCTCTGTGTACTCATTGAGAACACATTCAAAATTATTATTATGAAGAGAAACATTTGCATTGCTATTGGAGCCCCTGGAGTCAACATCATAAATTGATCCCAGATCTGCTGTAATATTTACTTTAGTGCATTTTGGATTGGCGACCAGCACACTCAGTTTCTTTGATTCAAAGACTACTTGATCAGGAACAACTTTAAAGTTTCCACTTGGTGTACTGAGGAATGGGAAAACTACTTCATCGGTGGAGGTCTGGTTATCCTTAAACAGAGCACCATCTCTGACATCTTCATCTGTCTTCCTTCCATATGGAATCATACTCCAATTGTTGATAGAATTCCCCTGATGTAGACATTGAGAAAGATTTAATTTTCCTTAACAGAGAATTGAAGGAAAACTTCCCTTGAGAAATGCTTCCTATCTGATGATAAGTTTACTTAGAACCAGTTAATAGACTACTTTGTTCTTCGCTTACAGTGATACTTCTCAGCTTCTATTACCTCAATGGTTCATTCACTGTTCCTTCGTAATCCAGAACTGTCTTCCTTGCAACAAGCACAACTTCTTTCTGTGTTAAAATCGCTGGAAATACACAAAATGAACAGAAATTTTAAAGTGTGTAAGGTGGGAACAGATCAAGTGTGACAAAATCATGGTTAGCCTAAATGGTAAATGTATTTGAATATTGCAACATAGTTTTTAAGCCTGTTAGCATTACAGTGGTTTTCCTTCAGGTGTAACTTATAGCACTTGGTGGGGACATGACAGAGATGGGTATTCCAAAGTAAAATACTTGTATTAGCATGACTCTTTTGGCAAATAACTTGGTATCAATACTATTTTAATGTTTTATATAAGAAGAGAGCAAAATTCACATTGTTTTTGAACTGCTGAAGAACACACAGTGTAGTGTTTAAAATGTCTTGCTCATGTTGGGCAGTGTGGCATGTGCCTAGAAAGTTACTGAGAGGCTAGAAAACAGCTGTGTTGACTTACCAAGAGCTGTCGTATCATTTAGGGTCTTGGACATCGTGGTCATCAGATCCATGTGCCCTTGAGAGTGTAGAATTTGTCTGTAAACCTGTGTTATTGGTGTGCCTGAAGAAGAGTGAGTATTTGTATCGGAGGGTAGAATTAGGAAGTAAGCGGCAGTGGCCACAAGTTTGAAGCCGTCCCAGCATTCACCTAAGTAGAAGTGGAAAACCACAGCTAGGATGACTGAGGTAGTTAGTTATTGTTGCTTTAAAGGGCAGAACACATGTCCATCTGCCCCTTGACTGAGGTAGGAATAGAGCTTACCTCCTCTTAGTTGTTCCTCATAAGGCTGAGTGTACCCACTTTTTTTTTTTTTTATTATTTATCCTTGCAAGGGTAACTGAAAAGAAATAGGTTTGATTCCATCCTAGAAGTTAATTTTTGTGATTTTTCACTTCTTATTCCAGACAAATGGCAGGATGGTATCTAGATTTCAGCTTCCATTAATACACAGATACAATCAAATATTGAAATAATTCTCAATGGGAGAATACTGCAAATCCTCCCTCTAATTACAATAACACACATTTGTGAACTTAGTTATTTATTGTTGTTTTAAGGGGCAGAACTACGATGTCATCTGCCCATTTGTGAACTTAAAAGTCATAGATGTTTTGCTCTGTAAAACCTGAAGCCAGTCCCTCCCATTAAGAATTATTTCAATACATTTGATTCTATCTGTGCATGATTGGAAGCTGAAATCTATTTAAGGTTTATTCTTCACTTGTCTAGCTTATATAAGTAGTTAGGATACATAAGAATCATGGTAGATGTGCTGATATCAACAGTCTAGCACATTGAGTCAAGTAAATAAAAAGTAGCTTTTGCTTAAACTAGTAATTTTAAGACAATGATGGTAGTTTTGTGAATAAAGAGCAAACTAAAGCATGAGCCAAGGAGCGATGGCAATGGTCCTTTAGTATTTGCTTTATGACTCTAACCAGTGCTGGTTTTCCAGCACATGTTTAACATTTTGTGAATACAAATCAGTACTTACTAATTCTTTTGTAGCTTTAGCTTGTAAAATTTCACTTGGTCCTTTGATCAGAATTTAAATAAAGGTATGAAAACAGCCATCTCTATTGAACTCAAGTAGAGATCAAGTTCAACAGATTGCTGTTCTTACAGTATACCTTTATGGGCTCTAAAGTGTTAGTACTCAAGACACTTGTATAAAGAAAATACTGAATATCTACCAAAAGACTACTGGATAAAAACTATGGAACTATAGTATTTCCAATAAGGGAATGGACCTTCTTCTGCCCCTTAAAACAACAATCACTATCACCACTTCAGTAACTGAGTCGCCTTGGTAAGCAAGTGTCGGAAATATGTCCATGCTAAACTGTCCACACTAATTCCAAATTGACCCCCAGTCCAAAAACATAACCATAGGTCCACGGCCGATTTCCTTTCATAATCCCTTCCCTGACCCGTCCTGAAAAGAAAAGTACATGGCCATTGGCTGCATTAATAAAATTAAAATTAAATTAAAAATAAAAACATAACCATGTTAAATTAAAAGTCTTGGCATGGTCTGGTACCATACTTGATCTCCCAGCCTTGTGATGCCAAATGGGAACCTGTTGCATGCTGTGGCTGGAGGAGCAAAAAGGAACTGGTCACTCTACTGTACAGTATATAAACTTAGGCTGAGAATACCTGTTTGGTGATCCTTTGACAGCCAAGGGCTCTGACCGGATCATCATTATGTCAAAGCACATAAATTACATACCGTAATTATAATAAAGCTTAACCCAGTACTGTAATCAAATAAATGAGATTTGGAATAGTACATTATGCAACAAGCCTACAATGGCAATAATTAAGACATGAGTACGTATGCTATACTATTTGCTGATGATGTTGCATTGGTAGCAGCATCCGAAGATGATCTGGAATGATCAGTATTCAACCTCCAGAAAGTGGCATCAAAATTCAGCATGTGCATTTCTACGGAAAAGACTAAAGTAATGGCCTTTAAGAGTAAGGACCCTATCCCCAGTAAAATTTGTCTGGATAGTAAAATTTTAGAAAGAGTTAACGAATTCAAGTATTTAGGATATCATTTATCTTTTCAAGAAGAACGAGACATACCGTAACTGCAAAAATACGAATTATACCAGAACAACAGGAATTATCAATCACGTCATGAAGCCATCTCTTGTCCAAAGGCATACACGCTTATGTTTGTATAACACATTAGCCAGACCAACCCTATGCTATGGCAGCGAGGCATGGACAATAAGATCTCAGGGCATCTCCAGACTCATAGCACACGAAATGACATTCATGCGCCGAACAGCAGGCTATACTAAATGGGATCATAAGACGATGTGCTGAAGGAACTAAAAGTGAAACCAATAACTACCTACATTTGTGACTACCAAGACAGGCGCGGATCTAGAGTTTGGTTTTGGGGGGGGGGGGGGGGGGGTCAGAGATTCGATCTAGAGTTTGGCTTTGGGGGGGGGGGTCAGAGAATCGAAATTGTTAAGTAAAATGATATCACTAAAAACGCAATCACAAAATAACCAAACGTACAAAACCAGACCAATTTTTTTGCAAGCTTCATGGATAGAAATTTGATGCGTTTAGCGCACCAAAAATATTCGTACAAATTGCAACGGCGTGTTTTGCGACTCTTACATCGAGCTTCGAGAAAAGGATCAAGGTACCTTTACAGTTTCGGCAAGTCGAGTTGATACCGACAAAGGGAGAAAGTCACAGCTTAAATTGCCAACCAAGCTTGCAGTTTGGACGTCGGCAAAAATTTTTGGTGCGAAAAAAGCCCCAGTTTCCTATCCGCGCATTGCTGCACATTCATCGTAACATCACTATAAACATCGATTCGGTAATCACAAGGTTTGCTAAACAAAATAGACGAGTTGATTTTGTTGTATAACTAATAGTTTTTATACAAGAGGTTAGAAGTTGTAAATATGTACAGTTGTAACAGAACATAATAATTCCAATAAAGATAATTCAGTATTGAATAAAATGAAACAAAACTGTTTTTCAGTTAAAATTCGTTAAGTTTTATTTGTCTGGTGTTTTCGTTTTTTGAGTTTGCAAAAAAATTTGGTCTCCATTTGGGGGGGGGGGGCGGGGTCATGACCCCCGTGACCCCCCCCCCCCCCCCTTGAATCCGCGCCTGTACCAAGAGAACTGGAAACATCATGTCCAAAGGATGGCACCTGGAAGATTACCAAAGGAGATCCTTCGCTACCAGCCACGGGGAAATAGATCAATAGGACGTCCGATGAAGAGATGGAGGGAAAGTGCAAGACCGTAACGGGACATTTGGCCCAATACTTGGAAGGAAGATGATGATGATTATTATTAGTTTGTTCCATAAGAGTATTGATTTTATAGTTTGCGTCTACACATTATGTCTACCTAGGGTTTCTTCTAGTTTCTGTATCACAAGTTCTCGGTTTATGAGATCAAATGCTTTGGTAAAGTCTATCAAGACTGTGTAAAACTTTTTTTTCCCTTGCAGTCATAGTTGATCTTCCCTTCCTGAGCCCGAACTGAATGTCTGGGAGATGGTCAACTATTTCATCTTTTATTCTTTCTGTAATTGTTTTTGTATGTAATTTGAAAGGAATATTTTCAAGAGCAATGCCTCTGTATGTGTTAGTGTCCTTTGAGCCTCCTTTTCCTTTGCACAGTACCTTTATTATAATGTCTCCACCAGTCGGGTATGGAGGCCGTCTCTATGCATTTGTTATTGTCCATAGGCAATAGGAGGTGAACTGTGTCCTTTATGTACTCACTATATAAGTTGTCTGGTCCAGCAGCTTTCTTTTTCTTAGTGCTGTCAATGATGTTTTGAACCTCGTTTGTGGTCAGAGGGGTCCAATCTTTTGTTGAATGTAGACCGGATTCTTGGGTGTTTTCCTGTACGTCCTTTATTTAATCTTTGTTTAATATACTGCCAAAGTGTGACGGCCATGCTTCCATATTTATATAGTGTGTTTGTGTTTGCTTCCTGGGATAAGAATAGCACTCTCTATGTTCAATTTTAGCTAATGAAGGATTTCCAACATCTCTTTCCTTAGCAGATAGCAGTTCTGGTCAAACCATGGTTGCACCTTTTATTGTTTTTTTCCTGGATCTTGTGGCTTGTGTTAGTAGTTCCTCGAGCATTTGTACCGCTTCCTCCAATTTTGAGTTCCCTATTCTAATTTGCTCTATCCATTCGATTTGTTCTACTGTTTTGATGTCAATTCTTCTCGAAAATAAGTGCTGTGTTTGCTTTTTGGTTCATGCCACTCTCCTTTAACTGTTATTTCCATTGCGATATGTTTACGAAATGATGTCCAGAGGGAGGTTGTTTCCCCTTGTATTGGACCTCTTATAAGTGCAATATCAATCACACTTTTGTCATTATGACATATACTGTATGTATTGGTACATTACTGTTATTCAATCGGTGGAATCTTTCTTTTTGCAGATTTTCCAATACTAGTTTTGTTTTGAAACTTGGTATGTCCAGTCTACAATTTAGGTCTCCTGCAATTATTACAGGGTTATCTTGTACATTCTAGTTAGTTTAGTTAGTTATTGTTGTTTTAAGGGGCGGAACTACGAGGTCATCTGCCCCGCTTAACACAGATTAAAGAATACAAATTTGGAATTGAAATTAAAATTTTGAGGTGGGCACCTAAATTAAAAAACAAAAACAAAAAATTAAATAAAAATAAAAATTATAAAAATAAACAAAAATTACAGAAAAACAAAAACATCATTCAAAAACGAACACGTCGTTGAGTCAATGTTCACTGGAGAATTTAGATTGCTGGCCCAAACCCACTCTCACTTATAAAGCGGATAACGCGATCAGCAGCCCCCGCGTCATCTGCTAATATAAGTTTGAGTGTCATCTGCAGACCAAGGTTTCTTCGTAAGTCAGCAAGATCCACACACTCGGTTAAAATGTGGGCCACGGCTTGTACATTCTGTGTGATTAATTGGCCTAATTCATCTATTATCTCGAAGGCCGTTACATTCGGCTGATATGATAGAGATATACTTTGTCTCTATTACAGTAGTAGCGTGTGATCTTGCTGTGTTGTCGAGATTATTGGGGTCAGCCATGGCTTTAGGACTCTAATTTCTCCCGTAGGTCTTCCTCTTTCTCCAAGTTCTGCTTTTAAATGGATGCAATAATAATCTGTATGTTGCCATTGGTCTATGAGAAATGTTTCTGTTAATATTAATACGTCGTATCCTTCTATGCAGTCGGTAGATGTCATGTTGAATGTGCTTTTTAAACCTTCAATGTTCCATAACATTATCCTTATATTGTCTCTTTCCTTATTTTCTCTGTGCATTGCCTTTTCCGATAGTCTTATTTGTGTTTTATTTGTGAAATGTCCCTGTGTTCCTCCGAAAGAACTGGAAACGTCTGACTGGTATTTCTGCTGGCCAAAATTCTGGCTCATTTACTTTCTCTAGGTACTTTGAAATATTTTTTTATATTTCGTTGAAAATTCTTCGCAAATATGTTTCCTACGATTTCCTTCCTGGTAAGGAATTTCCTGATAGATTCTGTCGTGGATTCCTGTCTCAGTCTACCTACGAAGAGCCAGGAAGTGGTATGCTTTTCATGGAATCGACTCATGCCTTCGTAACATGATCTAAAGGTGGAAAAGTCAAAAAACATTTTAACTGGCGCCTACCATAGAGGACCAGTTCAACTGATCATCCATTAAAATTTATCTAAAATGGGCAAATAGGATTTTTTTTAATTTTTTTTTTTGCCACTTATATATGCCAAGAGGATTCTAGGGGCAGATGACCTTCATATTCAGCCCCAAAAAGGAAGTTACCATCACTAAGTGGATACTTTCAAGAAATAATGTTTCCAGAAGCAAGTTCACTTCACACCACCTCATTAAAAGAAAAAAGAAAAAAAAATGGTAGGTTTCTCTGAATTGTTTAGGATATATATATTAATCGCAGCCAATGGCCATAAGCTGGACATTTTTGATTGAACGTCCGAGGACTCCCAACAAGTTCAATTTCAAGTAGTTCCAACTTTGGCCACCAGATGCTAATGTCACTAACACTAGTGGCAAACGGAACTTATAGAGCATTTCTTACTAGCCAAATATAACATACAAATAGGGGTAGATGACCTCGTAGTTCCGCCCTTAAAACAATAACTAACATATTCTACAAATTTTGCTACACCACCAATTGCAGTGGTAGGTTCTTTTACGTGCCATAAATCAATGACATGGGTCCGCCAGCTTTACTTCCCTTCTGAAGGAAGGCATACTGAAGGATTTTTAATGCTCTTAAAAAAGCCGACGACTTCGGCCAGGCAGTTCGGCATGATACCGACTACGCCACCGAAGCCACTTTCCGAAATGTTTATATTTAGTGAAAATATTCTCCTTATAAAATTTATCACAAAATAATCCTTAAAAAATACATTATTAACGCTCATAAATATTTTAATACTTCTGTTGTAAGAAATATCTGGGATTGATGATGCATTTGGAAACATAAGCAGAAGAATGGTTCTATATATTTAGAAATAATAAGATATATCACACATTGGCTAATTTGTTGCTTTTTCAATCTATATAAGAAAACGCAACAAGGTGGAGGACATACAATCAATGGACAGAAAGGGGTGATAGAAACATAGAAAAGGAATAATCATAATACAGGCAGGTATGTGTATGCACACTGCTGTCTTCAAAGGTGGGTATTCACACCATCAATCCATTTTTTTTTTTTTTTTTTTTATGAGCACAATTAACAATTCATTGCCATAACTTCCAATGAGCTCATTTCTCTTGATATCAACTTGTACATTCCCCCCCTCCTTCTGTGTCGGTTTCGTGTTTCAACTTGTTATATTTTTACTTTCCGAACATTCCTTTCTTGTGTTGTTTTCTAAGCTCTTCAAGACCCCTCCCCCCTTGCACTATACAATATTTTGAGTGACAGAAGAACTGTTTGATGACTACCCCCCTGAATGAGACTGCCAGTTAAAACAAGCTTGTTGGAAGCTATATGAAATAGGGAAAGATCTATTGATTGGATATGACTGATAACATGAATGCCCACCTTTGAAAGCAGCAGTATGTCCAGCATTGGAGATTGTCCTTGTCTGTTTTGTGTGCCTTTCCCTTTTCTGCATGCTACACGGATACAAATTGAATAAATTACTACCCTGCTTTCCTAAAACTTAAGAAAGATTTTCTTTTGTGCAAATAATCTTAAGATTATCAATTACCACTGTTCAGATATAGGATTATTGCTAAAAAGTAATTTAAAAATAAATTTATTATGAATAAATACATTCAGCAAATTAATATTTCAAACATTATTATTGGTACACATTACTTTTACTTTAAGGTTCCCCAGCTTGTTCTGAAAAGCTTAATTTTACATGATGAAAATATGTTCATTGGCGAATTCGAACTAATTTTGTAAGGCTTTGTCACAAAACCAAAGGAACTACAGCACAGTAGGCCTATATGTGTGACCAACTATGAGATCATTGACTCAGGAGCTTGTGAATTAACTCCTTAGGTGAATGAACAAACAAGAGAGCTTGAGCTATTACATGTGTATCACCAGTAAGAGTGAAAAACAATTTTAAGAAGACTAATTTAATCTTAATTATACTTTCTGAGACAAAGTTAATAATAATAATATCATATGGCCTAGGGTGCCGTGTGCAAGCTTTGTTATTTTACACCCAGAGGGTAGCTTGCATGTCAAATTTCGTCGTTCCTTGAAGTACTATGAAAGTTAAGGAGGTTAGATATCTAAGCTCCTTGAACACTATAGCGCTTTCTAGTAGAGAAATGAGGAACTTTATGTTGGCGGAAAATCCCGAGATTAATTTTGCCATTATGAACATGGCTTACTGAATTCAAATGGGTTCTTTGACATGCCAACATTGTATGACATGCGTATCGTAATTTTTGCCGCCTTAAAAAAAAAAAAAACCACCACGGCCAGGAGCGAACCTGCAAGCTTGGGGTTAGTAGACCGATACGTTAACCACTCACCCACCGTGGCAAGCAAAGTTAATAATGATGACTGAAGTGAAGAAGATAGTCCATCATACCAACATTAAAACATGGTTACTAAAACTGTGCAAGTGTGTGTTATTTCCTAATCTAATAATGATAATGTTGTAACTTTGGTGGTTTTAATCTTATTTATCAAGTATGCGGTTCTATATATGTAAGGTGCTGCGACCTGCCCTTTTATGCTTCAGTTTGTCTGAAACTCGCGCCATGTTCGCACATGTTAAGTTTGCGCGGTTCCGCTATTGCCATCCATGTACATCAGTTCGTTATTATTATTAAACTCACATCAGTTCACTTTGCTTATATATCTCTGGTTTCCTTATATCCTCTTACAGGTTATGGACCCAGATGCGCGTGACTAAGTGCGTAAATAACAAATCGTAATTATTCGTAAAAACATGCCAGAAGTTAACCTCAAAAATGAACGCCGGAAGTATTGGGAGAATTGAACCCCTCGGTAAGGACAATTTCGACACGTGGGCCGTGCAGATGCAGGCTATCCTCATTACGGGCGATTTGTGGGAATTCGTCGGCGGGAATTCTACGAAACCAGAACCAGCGGCTGGAAATACAAACGTGGCGGCAATTCAAGAGTGGGACAAGAAGGATCAAAAGGCTCGGTCGCTGATCATTTTGTCGATGTCTCCAAGTGAAATAAAGCAAGTCAAGAATTGTGTCACGGCACGTGATACATGGCAAGGACTGAAACAGATCTACCAATTCCAGGGACCGGCTCGGAAGGCGACCTTACTGAAAAGGCTAGCCTTCCAAAATTGGCAGACGATGGCGACGTGCGTGACCATCTGAATGATTTCTTCGACGCCGTGGACAAATTGGGAGATATGAACATCACGATCAATCCGGAATTGTTGACAGTTATGTGTTTATACAGTCTGCCGGCACGGTTCGAGAACTTTAGGTGTGCAATAGAGTCACGTGACAACCTACCGACTCCCGAGGCTCTTCGGACCAAAATCATCGAAGAGGATGACGCACGAAAATTCGTGCACACAAGGTGAAATAGTGGGAGCTATGTTCGTCAAGAAGAAGACTGGTCCAGGTAACAAGAACTATAAGAAACAAACACCCAAACTAAACAACAACAGTGAAACAGAAGGAGGCGGATCTGAGTTCCGGTGCTACGTGTGCAAAAAGCAAGGTCATCGAGCCAGTCAGTGCAGATTTAAACAAAGAGATCCATCGAAGAACAAAGGTAAAGACAGTTCTAATACTCGATCGGCAAATTTCACTAGAGAACTATGCTTACAGGCGACGACAACTCAGAGCAGTGGCGTACGCAGAATATGGTGTCTCGACAGTGGCGCCACTTCACATATCTGTGGCGACCCTGCGATTTTTTCGAAGATCGATGAGTCACGAAGGGGTGTGGTGAAATTGGCTGATGATTCAATGGCAGAGATCGTGGGAAAAGGCAGTGTTCGCTTATCTACCCGCATTGCGAACGAAGAGATAAAAGTCTCTCTCTCAGATGTTTCTCACGTTCCAGACCTCAGGACAAACTTGCTGTCGGTGGGAAAGATCACCGACCACGGCCACGAGGTGATTTTTGACAAGGAAGGTGCAGTCGTCATGAACGAAAAAGGAGAAGTCTTGATGTGAGCTGAGAGGAAGAATAACCTATATTACGTCAGCGAGAGTCAAGAACGTGCAAATATGGCTGCATCGCCCAAAATAATTGATCTAAAATTGCTACACCGTCGGCTCGGACATGTCAACGTGGGCGACATCTTGGTAGCTGTGAGGAAAGGGAGGGTTTCTGGCGTTGAGCTGAGGAATCCATCGATGACTCTGGACTGCAAAGTCTGCCTCGAGGGGAAGATGTCCAGGACACAGTTTCCAAAGAAATCCGATCGACTGACGGAGCTACTCGATTTGATCCACACGGACGTATGTGGATCAATGCCGACTCCATCTATGGGAGGTTCAAGGTACCTCTTGGAATTCATCGACAATCACTCTCATTGGTGTGAAGTGAGATTTCTGAAGGCAAAATCAGAGGTCTACGAAGCTACCGTCGAGTACGTTACCAGGATGGAGAATCAGAAAGGAAAACTAGTAAAGGTGATCCAGTCTGACAACGGCAGGGAATACCTGAATCGAGAGTTCGACAACTACCTGAAGAAGCGCGGAATCACAAGACGCCTCACAGTCCCTCACAACCCTGAACAAAACGGGAAGTCGGAGAGGATGAATAGGACTTTGATGGAGACTGCCAGGTGCATGTTGTTCGACGCCGGATTACCTCACCACTTCTGGGCTGAAGCAGTGAATACTGCAAATTACATCCGTAATCGCCTGCCATCAAAAAGTATCGGAGGCAAAACACCGTTCGAATTGTGGACAGGAGAGATTCCTGACATCTCGCAATTCAGAACGTTTGGAAGCAAGGTTTACTTCCTGAACAGGGATCCCGGAAGAGGGAAACTGGATCAACGAGGCAGAGAAGGCGTGTTCATGGGTTACTCTGAAGAAACCAAGGGCTTTCGCATATCGTCGTCGGCTGTAACTCGATTCCGAGTAAACATACTTCTTCCTGCATAGAGCTTTTCAGACCAGCTTGTGGATGTGCTTCTGATGACTAAACAGGCCAATCCTGGCATAAAACATGCGCCCACATAAATTGCACTCAATGGTCGGGGGAGGGCGGGGTTGCAATTGACGAAGCTTTCTTGCTTGTCGCTTGGCCTCTTCATGTCTGCGACGTTCTTCCTCAAAGAAGTTGACAGCCGTCGATGTAGTGTTCCGCCACAGTAAACGGTCCGCAGCAGATGTTTCCCATGAGTGGATGTCTATACCATTGTCGTCATTATGTGTTTTAACTGGTCTTTAAAACGCTTCAAAGGGGCCCCATGAGGTCTACTGCCGGAGCAAAGCTCACCATAAATGAATTGACGTGGAAGCCTGGTATCACTCATACGGTGAACATGGCCTAACCATCTCAGTTGATGAGTGATGATAGTTGTCTCAATGCTATTGAGATGCGCTCTCTTGAGAACTGCAGTGTTGGTCACGTATTCATGATGTATCTCATCTTTTGTTGGTGGAAACGCTCAAGTTTCTTGATATCACGGTGATAGAGTGTCCAAGTTTCACAGCCATACAGTAGCGTTGAGATGACGACAGCTTTGTACACCATGAGTTTGGTATGCATCTTTAGGTCTTTATTCATGAAGACTCTGTGCATTAAACGGCCAAATGCTGCATGGGCAGCCCCAATTCTTTTGTCAACGTCCTGTTCGCAAGTGCACCGTTTAGACAAGATGCTACCAAGATATGAAAAATGATCAACCTGCTCCAGTGTTGAGTCTAAGATGGAGATATTGAACACAAGAAGAGGTAATCCTGGGGCAGGTTGTACAAGCACCTTTCTTTTCATTGCATTGATGGTGAAACCAAAGAGATCACACGCAGTACTAAAGCGATTGACCGATTGTTGTAGCTCTGCAGCTGTCGCATATACTCCCCTGACAAAGACAAAGTTTTGATTAGCCGAGATGTAAAATTCTTCGAGAATGAAAAGCCACTGGAAGAGACTAGGATGGAGCGCCCGGAATCCTCGAAGCAAGATATTTGTTGAAAAAGATCAACCAGCTGTCGTGGAGGAACCAGTCTCTCAACCCGAAATCGGAGAAGATGATGAACCTTTCCTCGGTTTCGATGTGACGCCAGTGGATGATCATGATAGAACGACTGTCGAAACATCTGATACTACTCAATTGATACAAGGACCTGGTCGACCCAAGATTCTGCAAACTGGAAAAAGGGGAAGACCGAAGAAACTTTTTCAAACAAATCTCCAAGATGTGGAGGAGCAAGAAGACGAGGAGATTTTTCTAGCAGAGATTCCATTCAAGGAGGCAATAACAGGACCAAACTCTAATGAGTGGCATGGTGCCATGGTCATGGAAATGGAATCTATCCTGAGAAACAATACATGGGTGCTAGTGGATCCTCCCCGTGATGCCAAAGTCATCGGATGCCGGATAGTGCTGCGTGACAAACTAAAACCTGATGGAACACTTGAGAAGAGAAAGGCCAGGCTGGTGGCTCAAGGTTTCAACCAGGAGTATGGAATCAACTACTTTGACACGTTCGCACCGGTGGCGCGAATGGAATCAATTCGATTGATGGTTTGTCTCGCTGCCAAGCTCGGTGTAAAAATCAGACAGTACGATATCACAACGGCTTATCTGTATTATTATTATTATTATTTATTTACCAAAAATTGTGCCTACAATTTATGGACGGCGGATAGAGAAAGGGCACGCCCCACATACACAGCAGTGTCTCCATCTCCGTATGGTGACCTAGTCGAGGAAATATTCATGAAACAACCAAAGAACTTCAGGGAGATGTTAGAGAGCATTGCGATGTCTGGAACTGACGACGAAACCAAGGAGAAGGCCAGGAACATGCTTCGCCAGTTGCAGGGAGGCGACAAGGTTTGCTTACTACAAAAATCACTGTACGGATTGAAACAGGCCGGGAGAAACTGGTATGCCAAGCTGCGTGAGGTCTTGAGGAAGTGCGGTGCCAAACCAACCGCATCAGATCCGTGTCTATTCCAAATTGGTTCCGGAAATAACATAACTTTCATTGCCGTTTACGTTGACGACATGATGGTGCTGTCAAAATGCAAAAAGACGATCGCCGAGATTTCCAGAGTCCTGAGTGAAAATTTCAAGGTCAAGGACTTAGGATTGGCCAAACTAAACCAGGAGACCGGATGTATAGTCATGCAACAGCAAGGTTACATTGAAGAGCTTCTCCAACACTACGAGATGGCTGACTGCAACCCTGTAGTCACACCACTCGACCCTGGAACAAAGTTGAGCAGAAATGAGAATCCCAGTACTGACGAGTTGGAGTTGCCTTACTGCGAATTGGTAGGCGCGCTGACATACCTGTCGACAACTACACGCCCTGACATCTCATTCGCTGTCAGCTACCTGGGACAGTTCAACAATTGCTTCGGAGTCGAACATTGGAAAGCTATCAAGAGAGTGCTGCGGTACTTGAAGGGGACTTCGAACATCGGGCTGATCTACGAAGCAGACACCGAATCGATCCAAGGATTCGTCGACGCCGACTGGGGAAGCTGCTAAGAAGGTAGGAGGTCCTACACGGGGTACGTGTTCCTGCTCGGAGGATGCCCTATATCGTGGGACTCGAGAAAACAAAGAACCGTGGCCCTTAGCACCACGGAGGCCGAGTACATGGCGTTGTCAGAGTGCGCCAAGGAAACTGTGTACTTACGTCGATTTCTGCTTGAGTTAGGCTTCAAAGACTTAGCCACTATGTTCATTTTTTGTGATAATCAAAGTGCAATTAATTTGGCAAAGAACGAGATGTATCACAGTAGAAGCAAACATATTGATATCAAACATCACTTTGTTCGTGAAGTCTTCGAGTGTAAATTTTTTGTTTTGAAGTATATCTCTACGAACGATCAACTTGCTGACTTTCTCACGAAGAGTTTAAGTCGAATGAAACATGAACGTTGCTTGAAGTTTGCTGGTTTGGAGAGTGTAAAGATTGTATGAACTTCTACTTGAGGGGAAGTGTTGTAACTTTGGTGGTTTTAATCTTATTTATCAAGTATGCGGTTCTATATATGTAAGGTGCTGCCACCTGCCCTTTTATGCTTCAGGTTGTCTAAAATTCGCGCCATTTTTCCACATGTTTTGTTTGACCGGTTCCGCTATTGCCATCCATGTACATCAGTTCGTTATTATTATTAAACTCACATCAGTTCGCTTTGCTTATATATCTCTGGTTTCCTTATATCCTCTTACAGTACATGAATAGGGAATTATTTGACCAACATCTCGATTTCTTACACCTCTTCTCTGATCTGAGCGCTATAACCATAAGGGACAAAGGCAACCCAATTAAGAGTCCTTGCCTATGTGACAAGGTTTCACTAACGCATTAAAAATGAGATTATAAGATAAATTATTTTTTCCACTCAAAAAAGCTAGGCAAAAATATTTTCTCAGAAGAGTATATCAATATTAAATTATCATTGTAAATAGCAACAAAATGTCTGAACTCACCAAAAAGATGTTCATAGAGAGTGGTGACAAGAGAGTATTAGAACCTCAAATAACGAAAATTTATAAATTACATAAATGACAGCAGATCATAAAATTAGAATAGCCATGTAACTGGCTTTAATGCTTATTACATGTATTCAAGCGGAAGATATAGTGAGTATTCTTACTTGTGATTAGCATTGCTCACATCCATAAGTTTAATCTTAAACTGCACTACACAAGACTTATCTTCTTGAAGATCTCAAGCCACAATTCACATGGTTTTAAGATGCTGCAAGTCAAGAAATATTGGATCTAGCCTCCAGATTTGTCAGCTCAACATAGTGAGATATTGTTAATGATCCTGAGAAACTGTTAGCCTGTGAGATTTTTGAGGTGAAATGTCATGTCTGGTGGTTCACATTCCATGTTTTAAAAAATGGTCATGTCGCTCATGCACGCGAGATTAAAGGTCATGAAAAGTTACAAGTTCCTATCTTCCTTTAAACTGAGAGCCCACATGAATGATTCGAAAGATTTTCTCAGTGTTACACCATCAAGCCTTGACTGTGGTTGGTTGGTTCTTAAGTTTAGGGGCTGCGACAACGCGGTCATGTAGCCCCGTGTACTTTGGATGTGTGTAGAATCTGTCTGATAACCAGTGTTAATTGTGATGACTGTATTAGTGTGTGTTATCTGTTTTTTAATTTAAGTACTGCATCTTAGAATTTTTCAAATAGTTCCTACTTTTGCCGCCAAGCGCCACCGTTAACGACTACTAGGCCAAGTTCAGAACTTTAGCTACTAGACGCCACCGCAGTCAAGCCTTGACTGTATACTTGGTCTGAACATTAGGCTATAATTCTTTGCTTTGGTCATTTTGTTAATCTAAGTCCTGTTTATAATAGTTTTAGAACTAGTGGACCACTTTAAGCAACTTGTCTAAGCAATGTACATGTGAACAAGACGTGGATAACAGAACTGGTGCTGTCCTTTCAGCTTCTGGATGGGAAAACACATTAAGTCCTCAAGAATACGGTAAGGACTTTGCAGTATAATCCAAACTACTGGTATATCAAGCTGTTGTAATCTCAATGGTGCTTTATGGCTTGGACTCTCTATTGGCTTCATATAAAAGATTTTTTTTTTTTAACTTGAGCACTTCAATTAGCAAAACTTCAATCCATTATGGGCATCGTCGTCATCGTCTGCTGCTCGTATCTTAGTACACAAATGTTTCCCTGCAAGTTTTCTTCAGTCTTACTACAGTTGACAGATGTATCTCTGGTGACTATAGACAAACCAAACCTTGCATGAAACATGCGACCACACATATACACTGAATAGATGGAGGAGGGCATAGGTGAGTTTGACGGAACTTCTTAGCTTGATGCTGAACTTCATGTCTCCAACGTTCTTCTTCAAAATGATCAGTTGCGCCAGAGATGGTATTGCACCAAAGCAGTATCCTCTCAGGTTAAGGGGTGTGATTGTACAGTGGCCAAGCTACTTGCCTTTCACCAAGCGGACCAGGTACGATTCCCAGTCAATGCATGTGAGATTTTTGATGTGAAATATCACGCCCAGTGGTTTGGATTCCACGTATAACTGAAGGTCCCATGGCTCATGATCATGAAATTAATGATCACATAAAACTACAAGCTTCCTTCTGTCCTTCCTCCCAGGTTTGGGGGTTTATTTATGGTTTGCTTCAGCTGGTCCTTAAATTACTTCACAGGAACACCACGAGATCTTGTACCAGAGCTAAATTCGCTTGGTGAGATATCCTGGAACTGTTCATACAGTGGCATGTCCTGTCTATCTAAGATAGCCTATGAGAGTGGCTTTGATGCTATTAACATGCACCTTCTCCAGAACTGCAGTGCTGGTGACATAGTCATCTCAATTGATGTTCAAGATGGATCTTAGCTCCTGTTGGTGAAAGTTCTCAAGCTTTTTGATGTCCTTGAGATAGAGGGTCCAAGTTTCACAGTCATACAGTAGAGTGGAGGTAACAACATCTTGGTATACCAAAAGCTTTGAAATAACTGTTAGATCTTTGTTTCTTACGACCTGGTGTGATAGACTGAAGGCAGTGATTCTCATTATCATGTCCTGATCCCAGGTACAGTTCTTGGACAGGATGCTACCAAGGTAGGAAAAATGTAGAGTCTGAGATAGTTATACTAAATCATCAACATCACAGTTCTTGAGATAGTATTAATGTCTAGTATAGAAGCCTCTAGAATGAGTTTTCAACTAAGACGGATCGGATATGCCCGCCATAAGAACGATACCAGGTTTCCTCACCAAATCTTGAAGGCAAATTTTCCTCTGGAACAAGATCTCATGGAGTCCCTTTGAGGCGATTTAAAGACCAGCTCAAAACCACCATAAAGATGACCAGTATAAATTCACAAAACTGGAAACCATGTGCAGATGTGCACTGAAGATGCCTACTTCGGCGCCACACTATCTCTGCTGCTTTTATTATATTTCGGTCTTTTCCAATTTAGATGTACACCTGTAAATTTTAAATTCCATTCCAAATTTTTATACTTTAATCTGCGTTAAGAGGGGCAGATGACCTCGTAGTTCTGCCCCTTAAAACAACAATAACTATCTCTGCTGCTGTTGACTGGTTTGAAGGAGAGTGTTATAGACATGAAGAGGCCAAACAGGATGCACAAAGCTCCGGCAAGCTCAATCATGCCAGCCCAATTCCAATTAATGCATCTTTTGTGTGGTTGCATGTTTCATGTCAGAATTGGTCTGTTTAGTCACATCCACCACTTGATTTGAGTGTGATTTTACAGTTCGCAGGAAAAAGTGTGTATACTTGGAAACAAGTCACAGTTGATGACAATATTTGTATCCGTAATCATTTTCATCGATGCCATAGCCATTACTAAAAAATAAGTCATCATCATCTTGCACAGTTTCCAACCACTGGCCGGGTCTGTTTGGAACACAAGCCTCTCCAACGTCTTCTGTCTTCCCACCATCTCTCAGCCTCCACCCTTGTCCAGTCTTCTCTCTTCTTCACGCTTTCTTCCACCCCATTCAGCCACCTGTCTCTCGGTCTTCCTCTCGGTCTCTTTCCTTCCCACTTCGTCTCGTGTACTCTCCTGGGTATCCTCTTCTCCTCCATTCGTTTTACATGTCCATACCATCTAAGTCTAGATTTCTCTATACCATCCTGTAATGGTTCCTCCTTCATTAATACTCTGGTCCTCTCATTTCTTATTCTGTCCATCTTTGTAGCTCCAATACTGCTTCTCAAGAACCTCATCTCACTGGCCTGTATTTTGCTCTTCTCCCTTCCTTTCATAACCCAGGTCTCCGAGGCATACGTCAGGATAGGGACATAGTACGTCCGATATATGATCTTTTTGCTGTTCTGAGGGACATCCTTGCTCCATAACATGCTTCTCACACTCCTCCGAAATGCTTCTGCCTGCCTCCCCCGCTCATTTATTTCTCTATCGTTTCTTCCATTATCTTGTATCAGGCTTCCCAGATACTTGAAACTCTCCACTTTCTTCAGCTGTTCCCCACCAATTGTTATTCCCGTTGTGGTTCTTTCCTTCTTCCTTGTTGTGATCACCAACTCACTCTTATTTATTCTAAATTTCATCCCATATCCTTGTATTATTCCTTCCCACACGTCCAACTGTTCCTGTACCTCCTCCTCCTTGTTTCCCCAAATCATCAAATCATCTGCAAACACCATTGCTTTCATCTTTCATGGCATTTTTTACAAAAAAAAATGAGTAAAAAATAAAAACAAAATAATAGTATGTATTCTGTATGTGTAATTGTCTGCTTCATGGAATAAAGTTCTCAACCAGGAACAAGGAATATGAAGTAATGTTGTCCTTCACTGCTCCAAAATGCAAAGATTTGGTCCAAGCTGACTGCTGGTAGTGTTAAATTTAATTTCAACTTTTAAAATTAGATTTTGGCATTGTTAGGATAGAAGAGGTGACAACATAGTTTCAAGGTATTCCTTAAAGCAAGAGGCATCACACTGAAGTCCCAAGTATATAATACTGTACTTGGACAAGATTGTAAGCCGTTAATTACTATTTGAACTTCTTGATTATTTACTCATAGATCTTGCCACTTTGGTATTGTGGCTGAATCACAGTTAAAAAGACAATAGTAACTTGATGTTAACACGGTGCATAGAATATATGATATAGAACATATCATAATTGCTTGATCAATAATTGATCTCCCTGGCCATATATGTATGGTATGATAACTATTTAGTAATGTTTGTTCTTGGAAGAAGATTTCTAGTTTTAATTCTTGAATCAAGTCTGGTTGTTGTTTAAAGGGGGCACAAATGGTATCAAAATTATTTCTTTGCAAAGTGATGCTTACCCCGGTGGCAAATATACACTGTAAGTGTACAGTTCAGTACTAAGTCTTAGGCTGATTTGGAAGGTAGAATAAGGAAAGATAAGAGAACATTCATGGCATTTGTAGACTTAGAAAAGGCTTTTGATAACGTTGATTGGACTAAATTGTTTGACATTTTGAAAACTATTGGAATAAATTACAGGGACAGGAGGGTGATCTACAATCTATACAGAAACCAGACAGCAGTCATTCGAGCTGAAGGACATGAGAGAGAAGCTGGTATTCAGAAAGGTGTAAGGCAAGGCTGCAACTTATCACCCATACTTTTCAATCTTTACATTGAACAAGCAATGAAGGAAATTGGAGAAAAATTTAGAGGGAGTGAAGATTCAAGGAGATATAATTTGAACTCTGAGATTTGCCGATGACATAGTCATCTTGGCCGACACACCTGAGGATTTAAATGAGTTTTTAAATCGTATGGACTCCGTCTTGAGGAAAGAATTCATGATGAAAATTAATAAATGTAAAACAAAAATATTGGAATGCAGCCGAAATAAATCAGAAACCTCTATTGACATCAAATTGGCGGGTGAACAACTAAAGGAAGTAGGAGACTTCTGTTACTTAGGAAGCAAAATAACCATGTTGGACGAAGCAAAGAGGATATAAAAAGTAGGTTAGCTCAGGCAAGGAAAGCATTTCTACAGAAAAGGAATCTGTTGACATCGAATATAGATTTAGGTATTAGGAAGTTATTTTTGAAGGAGTTTGTATGGAGCGTGGCACTCTATGGAAGTGAATCTTGGACTATTGGTGCAGCAGAAAAGAGAAGAATTGAAGTGTTTGAAATGTGGTGTTACAGGAGAAGTGAAGATCAGATGGGTAGATAGGGTTACAAACGAAGAGGTATTAAGGCTAGTGGGAGAGGAGAGACGTTCCTGGCGACTGCTAATGAAGAGAAGAGATAGGTTGGTAGGACACATACTAAGACACCCAGGAATAGCAAGCTTAGTTATGGAAGGAAGGGTTGAGGACAAGAACTGTAGGGATAGACCAAGGTTAGAATATTGTGGTGTTTGAAGCCATATTTTCAGTGTTGCCTTAGTAAACAAGAGTTTAGTGCTTTTCAGTCGGTCAACACGAATGTACCCAAAAGAGATGGGTTATGCCCTAATCCTGAAATAAATTACATGAGATTAATAAAACACTAGGATGACCAGTTTCGATCGTCAAGCGATCATCATCAGATCCATTACACTTAGGCTACAAAATCTATGTTTGAAATACAGGTGAAAATATTTACAATATGTACAATTATTTAGTTGCAGTATTGGTACTGCAAGTGTCAGTGTATGCTAAATGCAGTATATATGTTAGGTGAAATGCTAAATGGTGATAGCTATCCGGAGATTGTACTTTAGAGAGATTATATGGTTGTAAACTATGGTTAAACTATAAAATTTTTGGCTAACTACTTATCTGATTGTCTTCCGTATTACAGCTACTCGCAGTTTTCGTGCTCACTGGAACTCGCTGTGCGGTCGACTGCGGTGGTTATCTTAACGACTGGTTTTTCCCCTGCCTCCTCCCCCTGTCCCTACGTGCTGTGGGGAGTGATAGCGATGTGTTTATGTGAGGTGTTGCCAACCTAGATAAGATGTATGTTATTGAATGAGGTGGGTCCACAACTATTAAAGACCGTGGATTGGCCCTCGCCACGCGTGGAGCATAACCCATTCGAACTAAGCGTTGACGGTCTTATGAGGACGTCCCGGCATCTTTAATACTGCCGCGAATATGGGCCTTGGTTTATTGCAGAAGCAAAGTACATCGTACACCTGATCCAGATAACATTTACCTATTAAAAACCCCCTAATTTCCCCCCTTTTTTTTATCTAGCTTGGCTGTGTCGCTAAATTGTGTTTTGTTTCCGACAGGGTGTGTTTTTTAGTAGCGTGAAGAGGGGTGAGCTCGCCATGAACGTGTGTTCATTTAGATTGTTGGGATTGTTTCGTTTGGCTAGGTGTATCTCGATTGCTTCCTTTATGTCAAGAGCTCTGCCTTTCGATTCGTGATGGATTATTTTAAGGTCCGACTCTATGTTGGTAAAGCTGTGCCCTGCGTCACACATATGTTCGCACACGGCTGAATGTGTTCCGTATCTTATCGCATTCCTATGTTCATTATAACGTGTGTCTACTCGCCTTCCACTCTGCCCGATGTAATTAGCTTGACAATCGGTGTCTTGGCACGTTATAGAATATATCCCTGACCTTGAATACGGATCACGTTTATTTAGATTACTATTTAGGAGGTGCCTAGCGGTTGTGTTTTTCGTCGTGAAAGCTATCTTTATGCCTTGTTTTTTGAATAGGTTAGTGATTTTATATAGGGGGGCGTGGTGGCTCAGCGGTCTAGCTGTATGCCTCTCACCAAGGCGGTCCGGGTTCGATTCCCGGTCAATGCATGTGAGATTTTCGAAGTGAAATGCCATGTCCTGTGGTTCGGATTCCACGTAAAAAGGAGGTCCCGTGGCTCATGATCTCAAGATTAACGGTCACGTTAAACTACAAGCTTCCTTTTTTTTTTTATTTTATATGTATTCGCATTCACATAGTTGAAACGCGCAAATTTTTTCTCATTACTGTCCGGTTTGGGAATCGTTTTATATTTTTATGTTTGGCTATAATTTTTTTTTTTTTTTTTTTTTTATAGCCAAACATAAAAATAAAGATAAAACGATTCCCAAACCGGACAGTAATGAGAAAAAATTTGCGCGTTTCAACTATGTGAATGCGAATACATATAAAATCACTAACCTATTCAAAAAACAAGGCATAAAGATAGCTTTCATGACGAAAAACACAACCGCTAGGCACCTCCTAAATAGTAATCTAAATAAACGTGACCCGTATTCAAGGTCAGGGGTATATTCTATAACGTGCCAAGACACAGATTGTCAAGCCAATTACATTGGGCAGAGTGGAAGGCGAATAGACACACGTTATAATGAACATAGGAATGCGATAAGATACGGAACACATTCAGCCGTGTGCGAACATATGTGTGACGCAGGGCACAGCTTTACCAACATAGAGTCGGACCTTAAAATAATCCATCACGAATCGAAAGGCAGAGCTCTTGACATAAAGGAAGCAATCGAGATACACCTAGCCAAACGAAACAATCCCAACAATCTAAATGAACACACGTTCATGGAGAGCTCACCCCTCTTCACGCTACTAAAAAACACACCCTGTCGGAAACAAAACACAATTTAGCGACACAGCCAAGCTAGATAAAAAAAAGGGGGGAAATTAGGGGGTTTTTAATAGGTAAATGTTATCTGGATCAGGTGTACGATGTACTTTGCTTCTGCAATAAACCAAGGCCCATATTCGCTGCAGTATTAAAGATGCCGGGACGTCCTCATAAGACCGTCAACGCTTAGTTCGAATGGGTTATGCTCCACGCGTGGCGAGGGCCAATCCACGGTCTTTAATAGTTGTGGACCCACCTCATTCAATAACATACATCTTATCTAGGTTGGCAACACCTCACATAAACACATCGCTATCACTCCCCACAGCACGTAGGGACAGGGGGAGGAGGCAGGGGAAAAACCAGTCGTTAAGATAACCACCGCAGTCGACCGCACAGCGAGTTCCAGTGAGCACGAAAACTGCGAGTAGCTGTAATACGGAAGACAATCAGATAAGTAGTTAGCCAAAAATTTTATAGTTTAACCATAGTTTACAACCATATAATCTCTCTAAAGTACAATCTCCGGATAGCTATCACCATTTAGCATTTCACCTAACATATGTACTGCATTTAGCATACACTGACACTTGCAGTACCAATACTGCAACTAAATAATTGTACATATTGTAAATATTTTCACCTGTATTTCAAACATAGATTTTGTAGCCTAAGTGTAATGGATCTGATGATGATCGCTTGACGATCGAAACTGGTCATCCTAGTGTTTTATTAATCTCATGTAATTTATTTCAGGATTAGGGCATAACCCATCTCTTTTGGGTACATTCGTGTTGACCGACTGAAAAGCACTAAACTCTTGTCAAGGTTAGAATATGTTAAACAGATTGCCTCGGATGTAGGGTGTGGTAGCTATTTAGAGATGAAACAATTAGCTCAGGACAGGGAGGCATGGAGGCTGCATCAAACCAGTCAAAAGACTGAGGACTCAAATAACAACAACAGTACAAACTCAGCAATACAAATAACTTTCCATTAACAATTTAAATCTCAGGGTATTTTAACTTAAAGATACTAGTAGAAAAACAGTGGGCAAGGTGACATACTTAGCATTTGAAGGATTCTCATGTCATGGAATGTGCTTCAAAGAATCCCAACTCATATTTATTTGATGTGATTTTTTATATTTAAGACTAGAAATCAATGGCAGGTGCAATATTAATCACACCTAACTGAAATCCTAATTTTTCTGCATGAAGGCAATATTTCTCTTTGCCTGCCTTTATGTTGAGTTATAGTTATTGTTTTATGGGGCGGAACTACGAGGTTATCTGCCCCTTTTAACACAAATTAAATTATACGTATTTGGAATATACAGTTAAATTTTGAGGTGGACACCTAAATATGAAAAGACCAAAAATTAATTAAAACTAGTAAGTATAATTATAAACAAAATTTATGGGAAACAAAAAAAAATCAGAATTCAAAATGAACAAAGTCTTTGAGTCAATGATCACTTGTAAATTTAGATTGCTGGCCCAAACCCACTCTACTTATAAAGTGGATGACAAGATCAGTAGGCACCATGTCAACAGCTAATATATAAGTTTGAGTGTCATCTGCAAACCAAGGTTTCTTAGTAAGTCAGCAAGATCCACACACTCGATTAAAATGTGGGCCACGGTGAATACGGTTCCACAGGTATAAAGTGGGGGATCATCCCTACCTTTATGTTGACAAAATAAAAATTGGGATGGGCAAAATGAAATTATGGAATAAATATGAAGTATATTCTTTGTGAGACTTCAAAATGTGACCACATTCAGCATTCTAACTCAAATCTCCTGCTGTCCAGACAGGCATGCTAAGCTCACTTACACCACCAAGGTCCATGGTAATTCTTTTATATTTGTGAACTAATTTGTACCTGAAATCATCTGCAATAGTTATGCTTCCTAAGGCACAGCACAAGGCGATGGGGACAACTATATCTGGACTTGGTAAATTAGTGGGTTCGAACCCCACCATCGGCCATCTGAAATGGCTTTCCATGGTTTCACATTTTCAACTCCAGGTAAATGCAGAGATGGTAACTTATAATAGTTGATATTGTAACTTTCAGTCGGAACACAAATTAATTCCAATTACTAGAATATGTGAAAATATAACCTGAAATAAATTACATAATAATTTTCATCCATGTGTAATGAATGCCATAGCCATGTAATTTATTTCAGATTATGTTTTCACATATTCCAGTAATTGGAATTATTTTGTGTTGACTGAAAATCAAAATTGTTAATAAGGCAACACTGAAAAATGACTTCAAAGCTACTGTATCTTTAGCTTACAATAGACTACAGCCGCTTCTTTCCAACTCCTTGTTTGGTTTCATTCACCTTCATTCATTTCATCTCTCATTAACTCCTTCCATGAGGTTGGCCTCATGAAGGGCATCCAGCCATAAAAGCCACCTGCTACAGAAATGTACGACATTCCATCCCCAAACCCCACTGGAACAAAGAGTTGTCTGGAGTTGAAGATAGGAAAGAATGGTAAACCATTTTTGAGTGATAGACATACAACCAATTTGTATCTGAAATCAAATAGAAATAAACGTAAAGCATTGTTCAAACATAGCAGGCAAAGTGGAAAAATATTTCAAATTGCCCGCTGTAGCAAATTACACTTTGACCTCATTGATGTAACAGAAACTAGCAAGGCATAAATATTTATGACAATGGACAATATGATCTCAAGAACTTACTTTATCGTAATACAAACGGTAAACCAAGAAAATTATTAACAGTGCAATGACAGGGCTTGCAAAAACTAGGAATATTATCTCAACTATTCTGTTGGAAACACTAAGAGCTTAAGAGCACTTCAAGGGATTCAAGTCGTGCAGCTATACTGTTACCCAGGAATATCAACTGAATATCAGTATAAATATGGTAACTGCCCATTGATGGAAAACTTGCCAAACACATATTTTAAATAAAAATTTCCCTTTACCTGCCTATTCTACTTTTCCCACCCTCCCCTACAGGTAAAACTTGTTTAATTTCCAACATTATTAAGTGTAATTTCTGAAAGCAAGATTGCAATTTCGAAAGTTAGAACGAATTTAATTATCCTCATTGGTTGAGAACTGAAAGAAATGAGCAAGTGAATATGATAAAATCAAACACATCACTTGCCATGGTATGCTGAGTTCAAAGTACTAACAACAAACAGCATAAAATTATTGTTTTGGTTTGATACAATATTAGATCTAGTAGCATCTGCTGTCATAAGTAACAATCTTAAGTCATGTAGAGCACTAGACATTAATATAACTTTTTATCACAGCTTAACTAAATAAAAATACAATATTTTGTTCCTTATACATATTTTAATACTGCAAGTTGTTTATATCCATATCTATGTACATAAATGTGCCACCTGGGCAACTGTCCTATCAATAATACTTTTAAGCTAACAATACAGTCTTGCCATTAATATTAATTGGCATTACAGTTTGCTCCAATCCACAAACTCTGAGATGTAATATCATAACTTAAAACATAAAAATAATACTAGTTTGGACATGAACTTATTCAGTGCTCCCTTAGAAAAAGATGCTCGACAGTCTGAGCTCTCAAAAGTATAAAAATACAAATATGAGTTCATTATCTCAAACCCCCAGAATACTGATTACACTTACAACCTATCAACAAACTTAAGTTTCTTCAAGTAAACTATATCCCCACAGCAGTAAAATACTGAGAAATTAAGCAGCCAAGTTGTGCAAACTCTTTGTAAGTTTCTATTTTGACCTCCGGCAGTTTGCCAGTTATGTTCACAAATACTGCTACAATACCACATTTCTGTTTGCATTATTTAGATCAGGAATTATCCCATCAGGCAATGTACCTACAGTAAATGACTGGTACAGAATTCAAAACAAATAGGATGCAGAGCTGACTGTTGTTGTTTCAAGGGGCAGAACACCAATGTTTTCTGCCTCTCATTAAATACAATTATACTAAATTTTGAAATGATATTTAAAATTAAGATAGCACAGATACAACAAACGTAAGTTAAAACAGGTGATAGATGAAAATCTCACATAGCAACTACATATTCACTCAGTGCATTACAGAATTAAATAGGTAACTATTTGGCAATACCTGTTCTTGGAAGACAAGTCTTGTTGTTTAATGAGGTAACACATATTTTCACTCCAAGGAAAATGGTCAGTTATTTAATTTTCAAGTATTTCTAATTCTGCTTTTTTCCAAGTTGTTCATGTTCAAGAATCAACTCAAGACATCAAACACACTGGCAGAAAATGAAATTCCAACACCAAGAAGAAGTTGTGCTAGATGAACAAAATTCGGGAGGCATGTTTTGTACATCTGAAAGATAACGCCTATTCACATTTGTGTGCTTGTGTACTAAGAGTGGTGCTAGTAGTGCCACTATGACCTTGCAAAGCATGTTTTCTTTAAATACGCACTATACACTTTGTGAATAATAGTCATCATCCATTGTTGATGTTGGGAGGTAAGTGTGAATCACACATGGCATTAAGGAGACGAAGAAGGCAGTTCCAGAGGATTGCTGAGTTTCAATGGGGTTATGTAATAAAGCTCTGAGAAGGTGGATGCTTTTTCTGCAATATTGCCAAAAGACTTGGCAGGGATGTCTCCACAATGCATCGGTGTTGACAACAATGGTCACGGGATGATACTGACTCAAGAAGACGGGTGTCATGCCTCAATGGGCCACTACGGAGAGGGAAGACCGCCGTATTCGCCACATGGCTGTGGTGCAGCAGCCATTAGAACTTCAGTTGACACCAGTGTGACACAGCGAACTGTAACAAATCAATTACTTGAGGGACAGCTCCAAGCCAGACATCCTGTCGCGTTCATGCCACTAACTGTGAATTACTGCCATCTGTGACCTCAGTGGTGTCAATCTAGAGCTCATTGAAGGACTGAGTGGAGATTTGTGTTCTCCAATGAGGCAGCTTTTGTCTTGGTGCCAGTGATAGCCATATGTTGGTAAGAAGGAGGCCAAATGAGCGCATGTAACCAAGCTATCTGCGGCGTTGACACACTGGCCCCACACCAGGAGTTATGGTCAGGGGAGCAATTTCCTATGACAGCAGGAGCACTCTTATAATAAACCTTGACAGCACATTTGTACATCAGACTAGTCGCTGTCGCTCAACATGCTCTACAGTGTTGGCCAGTTGCCTTAGCCTGAGAGAGCACCAGACCTTTTGCCCATTGACCACATGTGGGAAGACAAATCCAGTATTAATCAATACCAGCATTAACTATTGCTGATATGACTAACCAGTGCAACAGGTGTGGAATTTCATCCCAGAAAATGACATATGGCACCTGACGACACAATGCATGCACGTTTGCTTGCTGGCATTCAAAATTATGGTGACTTCTGTGGTTATAAATGGAATCACCATGTCACATATCTTCTTGCGAATACTTGAACCTGTGACCTGGAAACTTTGATCAAATAAATACGTTACCTAGGCAATTGTTTAGCCTAAATTGCATTCCTCTAAACTAATATTTTATTGGTGTTGGGATTTCATTTGCCATTAGTGTAGTTATATGTCATCACTGTAGAGAAATAAGGTAAAGAGAGGGGACACCCAAAATTGAGAAGAATAGCACCTGAAGGGAAAGCTTAGTCATTTCCACCTTTCTTAACAGTAATGTAATAAAATAGATTATCTTCAACATAATGAAATGATGAAACC
The DNA here is from genome assembly GCA_946902985.2 of Meconema thalassinum. Taxonomy (NCBI): domain Eukaryota; kingdom Metazoa; phylum Arthropoda; class Insecta; order Orthoptera; family Tettigoniidae; genus Meconema; species Meconema thalassinum. Next base: position 242,064,087 of record OX336394.1, on the reverse strand, counting down.
ATCTCAGTATATTAAACCCATATCTTCAACACAGTTTATAGTTTTGGCATTGTGCCAGCCTTTATGCCAAATATAGCAAAATCAAATGAGGAAAAGTAGAAATTTCTATTCAGTTGATTTCAATACGGAATTTGAAAGCAGGTCACTATGGCATGCAGTTTACTGACAGCACTAGAAGATGATATTTTCGAGTCTGATTAAGTAATACACCTCTCAGATCTTATTCAATGAACCTTGTTGAGTATACTGATAACATGCCATGCAACAAGTCACTATGGCATGCAGTTTACTGACAGAACTAGAAGATGACATTTTAGAGTCTGATTAAGTAATACATCTCTTAGATCTTCTTCAATGAACCTTGTTGAGTATACTGATAATTTTATTTAACTCTACTGTATTCTGAATCAAACTGACACAAAAGGTGTGTTCCATTTGGTATAACTCAACTTACAAATTGTGAATAAATTGTAACTGTTTGGTTTGCAGTTTTGTATAATTTATTCAATTAATGGATCACAACCTAACAAGGAGATGGCACCAGCACAATTTTCCACATTTCACTGAAACATGCATAAGAAAGAAACCGTACATCAAAGTTACAAGACATGTGTCTGGCTGACTTTCTTCGATATCAACCCCTACTCAAGCACAAAATAAAATTGCTTTCATTAATATGGTGTGTTTTTGGTTCTTATTTGTTAGCTCAAGGTGGAAATTAATTGAAAGCTAATTTTCCTAGACTACCGGTACCTTTTTGAAAGCGTTGCTTTTTCACCCCTACTCAGCATATGGTAAGGGTAGATGGCCTCATTGTTCTGCCCCTTCCAACTATCATTAACAGCATGTGGTCTCTGCTGCATATCTTTAAAATCTCTCTAATTGGTGAGCAGTAAGATTTTACTTTTGGTTGTAGCCTATCTATTCTATAAGTGTCTATTAAAAATTGATATTGTAACTTTTCAGTCGGTCAACACGAGTACAATTCTAATTACTAGGAAATGTGATATAATCTGAAGGAAAATTTTATAATAGTTATTTGCACAAATTACAAGACAAGGGGGATTAATCTGTACAAATAACTTTCAAATGTAATTTTTCTTCAGGTTATATCACATTTCCCAGTAATTGGGATTGTACTCATATTGACCGACTGAAAAGTTACAATATCAATTTGGAGGCAACACTTTAAAAATGGCTTCAAAGCTTTCTGTATTATATTTTAAGTATGTTTGTTCTGTATCCATACTGCATGTTTTTATTAGGGACAGATGACCTTGCTGTTTCGCCCCTTAAAACTCAACTAACAAACTTCTACTTATTATGAGTAGCTTGTCTATTCCACCTTGTCTCACGATTCAAACAATTTATGACCAGGATGCTTAAAGGGAAGGAGTTGTACCATATGTCATCATGATTCTATTACTGTAATAAAATTGAAACAAACCAATACTTAATTTATTGGAACAAAATCTAATTTCAATAAATTAAGTATTGATAGGCATTTGCTACAATTAATAAAATCATTGTAAGCCAATACAGAATACAGTGAAACCTCTCTTTACGGACACTTCTCTGATGCGGACACTCCTGGATAGGGACAGTATTTTATGCCCCGAATTAAATTATATCTAACTGCTAATAAAATGAACTCTCTTTAACGGACACTCTCAGTTACGGACATGGACAGCTCTTTAAGGCCAGGTAAGTCTGCTTAACCTCCATTATTCGGACAAAATCATTTGGGTTTCAAACGTAAAATTTGCAAAATATACTGGATGCTATTGCATAGTTTAATTTCGTATGGAAGTCAGTGAAAATGGACACAATTCATAGCTGTTTTCTGAAAGCAGGATTCCGCAATAATGAATATGAAGCTGACATTGAAGAACACGAGGCAAATGAAGTGCAGGAATTGATCCAGAGTATTCTGCAACAGGCGGGACACGAAAATGTTGAGTCCAGTGACTACAGCTTGATTCACAGTTCTGTGGACATTGAGGACAATTCAGTGGATGTAAATAAAATTGTGCCGCAATAATGAATATGAAGCTGACATTGAAGAACACAAGGCAAATGAAGTGCAGGAATTGATCCTGAGTATTCTGCGACAGGCGGGACACGAAAATGTTGAGTCCAGTGACTACAGCTTGACAGTTCTGTGGACATTGAGGACAATTCAGTGGATGTAAATAAAATTGTGCCGCAATAATGAATATGAAGCTGACATTGAAGAACACGAGGCAAATGAAGTGCAGGAATTGATCCTGAGTATTCTGCGACAGGCGGGACACGAAAATGTTGAGTCCAGTGACTACAGCTTGACAGTTCTGTGGACATTGAGGACAATTCAGTGGATGTAAATAAAATTGTGAAGGACCATGCAAACAACAAACACAAAAGTTGATCAAATGGGTGTAGTGAGATTGAAGGAGAAGAAGAAAAAGATAAAAACCCTATAACAAATTATAACTCAGCTTGCCAGATAGTGGAGCAACTGAAAAAAACTTTGCTCTTAGTTGCAGCGATACTGATGCGCTGTCATTAAATACAACAGTTACATGGTGTATTTGAACAGGGACTTACTCATGCAAAGTTCACTCGACAAACCAACCTGCCTGATTTTTTTAAAGAAATCATCATACAAATTGTAATCACTGTATTGTACTATACTGCATTACTGCTTCATTTACAGTCATTGGAGATGAGTATAATCTAACTATAGTACAGTATTGTATTTTGTTCAGTATGTAATGTACATATTGCATTTTTATTTCTGTCTTGACCCAATTGTTTTTTTTTTTTAATGCAGCCCCTCCCATTTAAAGACACCTCCCAGATACGGACAAGTTATTTCGTCTGCTTAGTGTCCACAATTGAGAGGTTTCACTGTACTTTTGGTTAATATTTTTGCTTTCTATATGTCATCATCATGAGTACAGTATTTCAGTCTTTCGACTGGTTTGTCCCTATTATGAGTTTTCTCCATTCAGTTCAGTCCTGTGCAGTACATTTGATGTCTTGATATCTCAGCAGCTCTGCATTCCTAACCCATTAACGTCATTTGATGAGCTCTGGTCGCAGGTTATCACATTAGTACATAAATCATATGACAAGCTCTACTCACGGTGATGCATTGCTTTGTTTGCGTTCGTGTATTCCTATCTTGTTTTTGTAAAACTTACCAGAATCCTGAAATAATGGAACAATAATCCCATTGTATATCCTTTTAGTGGGTACAGTGGGGTTTCCAATAAGCTAATAAAACAGTTCGAGTCAGAACCACCATCCACCAAAGTGTGCAGTGGCCATATTGAAATTTCATAATTTAAAAATAAGTGACTCTCTATCATTTAAAACTGCAATAACGAAAACTCGTGATGCAGTAGAACCTAATATGTAGCTTGGTATCATCAAGGAAAAATGACAGCCACTCCATACTTTCACGATGGCATCTGGGCGTAGACTACTATTAAAACTTAATAATCAATTGTTCACAATGTAATTGAACAATTAAAACAAACCTTCGTTAGAAAAAAGTACCGTATAGGGGAACTCGCTGATGCATACAACATTTCAGTATAATAACTTGTTGAAAAAACCCACGTAATTGAAGGAATAGGTGACCATAAGGCTGCAATAATGGACGTTGGTCTGGTACCAAAAAGGCTTAATAGGAGGGTCACACAGGACAAGAAATTATACAGAAAAACTAAATTCGATGAATTTGGAGCTTACCTGAAATCAAAATTTAATTCTTGGATAAGTGAAGGGGGTAATGTAGATACACTCTGGGCAAATTTTAAGGAAATCATTTGGGAGGGTGAGAAGATATTTGTACCTATTAAGAAGGGAAAAACAACCTCAGATTTTTTTTACTATACAAAGGACATACGAAAATTAAAAAGGAAATGTAGAATGGTAAACAGTCAAATCAAAGAGGGCAGGGGAAACAGAGAAACCAGAAAGCAGCTAATAAAGGAGCTCAATAGGTTGAAAAAGGAAGCAAAGGAAAATTACATGAATGGCATACTTCATGAGGGTAAAGACCACATAGGGAAATGGAAAAAGCTGTATTCATATATTAAAAACCAAAAGGGAAACGGAATCCACATTCCCACAATGGAGGGAGAAGGGGGTGAGCATTTATTTGCAGATAATGAGAAAGCAAACCTATTTAGTAGGGAATTCATAGATTCAGTGGAAGATTGTCAGGAGTTGGAAACCGTAAATGAGACTGGAGATGGTGAAACACATAAGGACACAAGAAGCTTCACCTTTACAAATGAGGATATTTTTAGAGAAATCAAACTGCTTCAGCAAGGAAAAGCAGCAGGGTGTGATCAAATTACTGGGGGATTAATAAAGGCAATGGGGTGGTACATAGTGCCTTATTTAAAGTTTCTTTTCGACTATGTCATGAACAATAGTAGAATACCAAAGGAATGGAAGGAATCTATAATAATACCAATTTATAAAGGAAAGGGAGATAGAAGTAAACCTGAGAACTACAGACCAGTAAGTCTGACCAGTGTAGTTTGTAAAATCTTGGAGAGTTTAATAGTAAAATATATTAGAGGGGTATGTGAAGATAAAAATTGGTTCCTGAGGAGCCAGTATGGATTTAGAAAGAAATTTTCTTGTGAGGCACAACTGGTGGGATTTCAGCAGGACATATCAGATCGGTTGGATCTAGGGGGACAGTTGGACTGCATAGCTATAGACCTTTCCAAAGCTTTTGACAGAGTGGAACATGGAGTATTATTAAAGAAAGTGGAGAGAATGGGATTGGACTCGAGGGTTGTACGTTGGATAGGAACATTTCTAAATTCAAGGGTTCAGAGAGTCAGAGTAGGGAATTATGTATCACAGGAAGAGAAAGTTAAGAAGGGAATTCCACAGGGTAGTAAAATTGGTCCATTGCTTTTCCTAATATATGCAAATGATTTAGGGAACAATATAGCATCAAAAATAAGATTGTATGCAGATGACATTATCATCTATAGGGAAATAAATAATATAGAGGATTGTAAAATATTACAAAGGGACCTCGACAGTATCCAACATTGGGTTGAAGAGAACCAGATGAAGGTTAACGGAGGTAAATCAACTGTCACAATATTCACAAACAAGAGATTAAAAACTGAATTTCAATATACATTGGATGGGGTAATCGTACCAAAAGATGACAAGTGCAAATACTTAGGTGTGAGATTTGATAGTAAATTGCACTGGAAGGGTCATGTTGGAGACATTGTTGGGAAAGCATACAGATCGTTGCATGTCATTATGCGACTACTTAGAGGATGCAACAAAGAAATAAGAGAGAAAAGTTACCTAAGTTTGGTTCGTCCAATATTGGAATATGCAAGCAGTGTATGGGATCCGCACCAGGAATACCTAATAAAAGAAATTGAGAGTGTTCAAAGGAAAGCAGCAAGATTTGTGATAGGGGATTTTAGGAGAAGAAGCAGTGTATCAGATATGTTAGAGAAGCTTGGGTGGGAAACATTAAGTAAGAGAAGGGAGAAAAACAGACTTGTAGGGTTATATAGAGCATATTCAGGAGAGGAAGCATGGGGGGAAATCCGTGAGAGGCTCCAATTGGAAAGTAATTATATTGGCAGGGCAGACCACAAATTCAAAATTGGACGGCACTTTAGCAGAAGCGATTGGGGTAAATTTTCATTCATTGGGAAGGGTGTGAAGGAATGGAACAGTTTACCAAGGGCGGTGTTTGATCCCTTTCCAAAATCAGTCCAGTTATTCAAGAGCAGAATAGACAAAACCAGGGAAAAGAAAGAAGTGGCATAACTTAGTGCTGTATTCCTAGAAACATTATACGTGTTATGTAATTCCTACAGCAGTTGTGAGAGGGGAGTTCAATCAATGCGTGAATAGTACATTAAGTTACTGTATTCTTTTAATATTGTGTAGTGTTTGTTACTGTATTCTTTTGGGTGTTTGTTACTTAATTCTTTTAATATTGTGTAGTGTTTGTAAATTATGTACCTCATTTGCCACCGAGGTTGACACCTCATTGCAAATAAAGTGATTTTGATTTGATTTGATAATATCATTATTGGTTTGTATTTTATGGATATTTTTGTAGTGTAAGTAATCTCAGACCAATATCGGGTGAAAGAAATCTGATTTCACAGTCAACAATGTGACCATTAAATTATGACTGGAATGGTTTAAGAAAGGTCTTAATAAATGTCTTTCTTGGTCTTCCTCGAGGTTGTTTCCCAAGTATTTTACCCTCTATAAAATCAATCATCAGACTGCCATATGTTTGGAAAAATATATATACATACTGTATAACTGGAGCTGTGACGTATTTTCAAGGTAGGTTTGTCTTCTAATTTAAATGCAAAACTGTTTAAATAAACTTTAAAAAGTAAGGAAACATTGAACCATTTTATATATTAACAGTTGGGAATAAAGATAAAAATTAATCCCGTAGTAATATATTATACAAATACATAATAATGGTGTTGGTGATTGTTTTAAGGGGCATAACATTCAGATCATATAATAATAATGATGATGATTCCTTTGATTTAAATCACTCTGATCAATGGATGTAACCAATGACACCTTCACTATGAATGGCAACTCGAGACTTCTCAAAGCCCATGTGGGTAGCAAACAAACAAGGCAAGCCACCACCTAGAGACTACCATGCAAATTCAGCATATATCTATCATAACTTCATCACATGTCCTTTCATATTTTATGTACTTTATTCTCATGTGAGTTACATTGTAAAGTGAATCATTGAGCTAGTATGTATCCTTGATTATCTATTTTAATTCATATACAGTGACAAGTCATTACATTATGACCACCCTGCCCCAGGAACTCTTTATCTTCTGGATCGTGGGGACTTACAGTTGACACATTGACAGCTTTTAGGGCATGTTTACAGGGCCAATGGCTTGACCATGTTGAACACCGAATCCTGTGAGATATCAAAGGTTAAGCAACATTGGCCATTGTCAGAACATGGATGGGTAACTGGTTCTGGAGGACCCTGTACTGTTGATGGGGGAAGAAGGAAGAAAAGAACTGGCCACCTTACCACAGGTAAACTCCAGCTCAAGACCACATCTTCAGCCTGCGGGCGGAAAACCCTTCTTCGTCTTCATGTGTACAGGCTGGCTGTTAATAGTGTCTCCATTATTACACTTGGGAAAAGAAGCCAATCCCTCAGAGTTTTATATATATCAAATTGTGATGGGACATCACCTTGGAATCAGCATCTCTGAAACAATATGGCTCACATGCTGCTGTTAGCACATACCAAAAGCGGTCTAATACTAGGCATCACCCTGCTGTGTCAACAGCAGCTCATTGATACCAGAGGTTACAGTAAACTGGATCACATTGTTAGGAGCAACAGCAGGGCCCTAGCTCGAGAAATTGCTCCCAGGTACAACAGTGATAACGAGGACAATGTATCACAGGACACAGTTCAGTGAACACTGCTGTGCATGGAAATTCAGAGTCATAGAGCCAGTTGTACCCCATTGTTCGTAGTATTCCACCAAACGCAGCACATGAGGTGGACACACAATCGTCAACTCTGGACCATGGAAGATACAAAAGATTGGCATATAGCTGCACTTTTGGACGGAGACAGGCCGGTAGAGTAGGTGTGATGTTTTCATGGGACAACTGGGACACATTATTTCCATACAGCAATCCCCGACAGCTGTCTAATATCTGGACATTATTGGGTACCAAGTTCATCCATTCATGTCAACAGTCTTCCTTGTTGGTGGTTACCACTTCCAAGAGACAATATGTCATTCCACACTGCCAGGATTGTGAAGTCTGGTTCGAGGAACGTGACGGTGAATTTGTTTTACTGCCATCAATAGCCAAAATATAAAACTAATTCAACATTTGTGGTTCAGCTTCGAGAAGCAAGTTTGTGTTACATCACCACACTGGAGGAACTGCTGGTGCACCTGCAGTATCAGATATATCCAGGTAGCTTCTGCCACATCATGGAATCTATGCCTCAACAATTAACCATGGTACAGAAGGTAAAGGTAGCCCTACACTGTATTTGGTAGAAGGTCAAAATGTAATTGCTCGTAAGTAAAGAGCCAAGCCTATTTTTGTATACTTGGAAACAAACTTCCTAGCTGCAGGATGGTTGTTATTAATTTATAAACAAAGTTGGGGGAAAACTAAAAACACTTCTTTTAGCATTGACAAGGTAGTGTTTGAATGAAAAATTGAAGGTAGGAGTGGCCGAGAAAGGAAGAGAATATCTTGGCAAAAGAACCTATGCAAGTGGAATGGAATCAACCCTTCTGCAGTATTCCAAGTCGCTAAAAATAAGCAAGAAATTGTGCTGATGAAACCCAACATCCAATGAGGATACGACACAAGAAGAAGATAGTGTTATTTGTTATCCAGTAACAGTTAATAGGCCAACTGTAAAAATAAAAATAAAACTATTTTCTACATGGGCTACTTGTTCACAGACTTTAAAATATCACGTTTCTACACTTTTCTGAATGGTTTCTGTTTTAATACTACTTAACTAGTAGTGATCTAGTTCTCCTGTCAACTAAGAGTGTATTGCTGCCAGGGTGATACACTATATCTTGCTATGATAACCAGTAAACAAGGAACAATGTTTGATAGATTTGTCTACAATATTTGAACCTAGGGTGTTGGAGTCATATTGTAGATGATTTATGAATTGTTTACAATAGATTTTTCAGGTCTCCCCTTCCCCCTTCTTTCATTTACTAGTTGATCTTGTTTACTATAAACATTCCTCTAATACAGTGCCACAGTAGGCCTAACTCCCTCTAGTCTGGCAAAAATCATGTTTTCCAAGAACGAAGAAGAATTCCACTAAATAGGAAAATAAATTATGCTGTGTATATGTTTTCTCATAATAAGAGATTTTTACTAACATAAAGCTAGTTAAAACACAACCAGGTACAGGTTCTCAATTGTTTACCAGAATATGTTAAGCTGAGGACCAGACCAGAGGAAATCTATGGTAGACTGACTAGTATTATAAAATGTATTTAAGGTACACTAGTACAAATCTAAAAATATCCATTTTAGTGTTCCATTGTGTTACCTTCAATGTAACAAACACAAATAAAAACAAAAATAAAATATCTACTTGCATGAGTAAATAAAACTTGACTGAGCTGTACATATAATTATACAATCACTATACTATGCACAAGTATCACCAATATATATTTATATATACACTGTATATATATTTAGTCTTCCACATTTTTGGAGTTCCAAGTTTGTTCATTATGATTATAGTAACAAAACACCTCTTATAATCTTTTAGAAGCAAGGTGTTTCCTAAATTTGAACATGTGATGTCTTTTTGAATACTTTTCTGCCTCCTCGTTAGATTTTATATGTTTCCTTCTTGGAACTAGAGACGATGTTTCAAACACTGCTCTCCTGCGACCATACTTGGAAGTAACATAGTGGAGATTGTGGTGGAACAATTGAGCAGCCGTATTTGGATGACCCTTCACCATGTGGCTTTGCAGTTGATCCTCAGAATTACACACTATCAAGCATAGCTTGCAGAAGGGAAGCTGATGACTCTTAATGTGAGTTATAAGCGAGTTACGAGTAGCTTGGCGCTGGCCGCAATTGTGGCAACGGAACATAAGTCTCTTCCTAGGAGCATTATTACTCTTCAGTTCCACTTCCTGGTCCGCTTGGGGCACAGGATCAGTCCTCACTGATAACTGATGTAAACAAAAGCAAGAAAGCCTTTACAATGGTATATGTATTGTCTCATTTAAGTGTTCAAAATATGGGTCAAATTTCAAAGAGTTCAAACCCTTTCTGAAAAGTTGAAGAATTATAAAGTATTGCATTAAAAATTGCAAACAATTATAAATATGCAGGATGCTATAATTAGCAGTAACTTACAGGTCAATCCATTGTCACATTTGATTATGCCTCATAAAGCAAGCCATATATTTGCAAATTACAGACAATGTAAGCATGCACCATAAAGTAGGCCATACATTTGCAAATTAAAAGCTATGTAAGCATACATAAATTATATTGAAGTACTGTATAGGGTTAGGTTTCAAGTACCTACTCATAAGATAAAATGAATTTTTAACTTAAATGTTGGTTGATGGCTCAATAATCCAACTTAAAAGTGTAGTAATGAGTGTGATCTACATGTATAAGAATTACTGTAAATCTTGTTGGTCTTTTGTGAATTCCCCACGAATTTCACATTTTTAAAATATGTTTCAGACTGTTTTATGGCAAATGCATACAAAAATAAAAGTTTTGTCTATTTGCATACAATACTTGAGAGCAGTTGGATCAACATAAAATTTCGTATCTACATCCATCATAGGCATGGCTCCAATCATTTTTATAATTTTTCACTGTAACATCTACTAAAGGGGAACCCCTTCAAAATTAGCATTCCCCCCCCATACTAAGACCAACAAAGTTAAATTTAAGCTGTTCGACACAAGTAACAGAATTTATTATCCTTAATATCTCGAAAACCCAAAACTACCACGCATGAGTGCAGAGGACCTGAGCAAAATTTGTTTTCCATTTATTTTCTCAGCAGTTGGTAGCCTGGTCGTTGTGTATGCTACTGCTGTTCAGCTTGCCATGTTACAAATGTACTTTCTGAAATAGATAACAGGTCTCACTTTAGTAGTTATGACATTCTTTGTCTTCACATAAGGTAATATGTCAGTTATCTTTGCTGTTTATCTTTATGTCCCTTTATTGTCCCCACTTCTTCCATGGTTTGTAAGCTCCTTTCTTTCTCTGCACACAGCCAGCCATGTGTGGACATTCATTCAATGTTTGTGAGTCTTTCTTTAAATGTGCTGGATCATGTTTACTTATATCTTTCCTTTGTTTTGTTCACCACATGATGTAGCGATTATCATTCTTGGCTGTCACCACAGAGGTCCAGGTTCAATTTCCATCTATGCCAAGGAATTTAATTCTGGTCTGAGGGATGGAACAGCCTGATGAGGCAGAAGTGAGAAGAGGTGGGTTCGATTCCTACCTCAGCCATCCTAAAAATGATTTTCTGTGGTTTCCCCACTTCTACTCCAGGCAAATGCTGCAATGGTACCTAAATTCCTTTTTGCTGCCTTACATCTGAATACCAATTTCATGGATAAGCTCTCTCTGAAATATACGTATTTATTTATTTATTTATTTACATAGGTCCCAATGAGCCTGAGCTCGTGTTAGGGACAATCAAGTAACATAGTTACAGCATGGCATATATATAATTTTTGTAACATTATTGTTTGGTTTAATAGTAACATAGATTGCTAGTGACTAACTTTACAGAGATAATACGGTATGATACATTGCATTGCTTAAGGCTATTGTACATGGGCTATTCATTCCTTAATAGGAAGTCTTTTGTTTTCCTCTTAAATGTTTTTATAGAGAAACTTTCCCTTATGCCGAATGGTAGCGAGTTGTATTCTTTTATTATAGAGGACATAATTCCTTTAGTTCCATATTTAATGGATTGGGAATGGCTGGTGAATATTTGATTTACTCCTCTTGTTGCATAATGATGAATGTCATTTGCATGGGTAAAATGGATGTGTGTGTATATCAATTTGTTTTCTAATTTGTATACAAATACTGTTGCTGACACTATTTGTTTTTGCAGTGGCATAATTTTAGTTCTTGAGTATAATTCATTTGAGGGTGTGAGCCAAGGAAATCCAAAGATAGATTTTATAGCACGTTTCTGGAGTATCTCAAGTTCTTTTATCAGCTCCTTCTTACAATATCCCCATATGAAATTCATGTACATTAGATGTGAATGTGTCAGAGCAAAGTATATATTTTTCAATTGTTGGCTAGTAAGACAGCTATATCTTAATCTGAAAATAATACCAATTAAAGGGCTGATTTTATGTTTTACATTTTCTACATGATTTTCCCAGGTTAGTGTACTATCCAGTGTGATACCTAAGTATGTTGCCGATTTAACCCTTTCTATTTCTTTGTTGGCTATGTTGACTATGTTTGTGGTCTCAATCTTGTATGATGGTTTATGGAAGAATAAATATTTTGTTTTAGTGATATTGATAACCATTTTGTGTGCTCTCAACCAATCCACCAGCTTATTGAGATCATAATTAATATTTAGCATAATTTCCTGTTCAGATGTTCCCAGATAGAGTATAAAAATATCATCTGCAAATAGTTTAAGCTTGCCTTTCAATTCTAATAATACTATATCATTAATATAGGCCAAGAAAAGAATTGGTCCTAAGACAGAACCTTGAGGTACTCCTGTGTCAATTCTCATTTGAGATCCTTTTACATTATCGATTGCAACATATTGTTTTCTGTTAGTGAGGTAGTTCTTGAACCAATCATGTGCCACTCCTCTGATGCCTGCAAATTCTAGTTTATTAAGGAGAATCTTATGGTTAACCAGATCGAAGGCTTTTTGAAGGTCAATTAGTACACCAGCAGCTAGTTTGTTTTCATCTAATGCCTTTTCTACATCAGTTACTACTTCAAATATAGCACTATCAGCTCCTCTATTTGGAATAAACCCATATTGGCAGTTTGCAAAGTAATCATTTTTCATGAAAAAATTCATAAGTCTTCATTTAATAATGCTTTCTAGAACCTTGCTGATGGCAGATATAATATTAATGGGTCTGTAATTTGATGGGTGGGTTTTGTCTCCTTTTTTGTAGATCGGGACCACCCTAGAGGCTTTACAGGCATCGGGGAATATACCAGTCATCAGTCATCACAACTTGATGATCACTTCCACAAAGAGCAGTACAATATGCTATGGCATTAGTACAGAATGTCTGGCTTGGATGTATAATTAAACAAAAGTTAAAATATTAAAAACTGATAAGATTGATCAAGATTGGCGGTTTGTTCTACTAGTATAGAAACTATTTTTTTTCTTACATACCTAATACACCTCGATACGCGCACCATTAGTGGTGCGACAGATGTCCAATCTCTATTCCACCTTTCATGCGTTTTGTAGCGGCTTTGGTGGCGTAGTTGGTAGCATGCTGAACTGCTGTGCCCAAGATAGCGGGTTCAAACCCGGCCGAAGTCGTCGGATTTTTTTAAGAATGTCAAAAATCCTTCAGTATGCCTTCCTTCGGAGGAGAAGTAAAGCCGGCGGTCCCATGTCATAGATTTATGGCATGTAAAAGATCCTTGTGTGAAGCTAAATTGTTACGTTAGATTTCATCGGAACTCTCTATCAAAGTTCTAACGTTCACCACTAGGTATCATTGATATCTGGTAGCGAAAGTTGGAACTACTTGAAATTGAACGGAACTTGTAGCTCACCCTAAGGGTGTCCGCTGGAAGCAGCTACAGACTCAGGCAAGCCGAACATGTCCTCGGACACTCCCGGCACTAAAAGCCATACGATAAATAAATAAATAAATAAATAAATAAATAAATGTGTTTTGTAGCATTTGGAGCATTTGCAAAAGATGCTCAAATGCAATGGCGTATATCTTGTAGATCACAAACTGGTGTTTGATAAACTTGGTTCTTACCAAAACCCCACAGGAAAAAATCAAGTGGCGTAAGGTCTGGACCTCTCACAAAGGGAAAGTTATGGTCCAAGAAATTTCTCCCAATATCCACATAATGACATGATGCACCATCTTGTTGAAAGATCTCGCCATAGGGAAGTTGTGACAAAGCGCACAACTCTAACATGTCTAGGTACCTTTGTGAATAAATTAACAGTACTGGCCGTGAAAGAGAATGGTCTTATGATGCTGGCCTTCAACAACCCACAGCACACATTCACTTTTGGAGAGTCGTGTTCATGCTCTACCATGGTGTGTGGAATTTCCGTTTCCCAATATGTGACAATTGTGTCTGTTCACCTTCCCAGAAATGTGGAATGCTGCCTGGTCAGAAAATATTAATTTTCGCTGGAATTGCTTCCGCAAATGCCATCTGCCATGATTTGTAGTCAGGTTTCAGGTTTTGGCAAAGTTGTTTTGAGTTTCTCTACTTGTAAAAACAAACTGCCAATAATTATCTCTATTAGTTATCAAGATTTTTTGTTTTATTATACATCCAAGCCAGACACTCTGTACTTGTAGATGAAGCTTTTCACATACTGTTGGTAGGCTATTTGATTCCTGCCAAGTTTCTTGGAGATGTCTATCTAAATATGAAGACCATGGTGCTCAAATAGTGTTAATTATGGACACTTCTATGTTCTGGTCAAACTACATCAATCATTCCTTCTTTCATTCCTCTCCTATCATTCTTATGGAACTAGGCATGTGAAGGACGTAGCCTTATATATCATTCACTCTTCTAAATACGGTGGAAATAGTTTCAAGTACTCTGCATCACAGTCATATAATAAACTTCCTGATGAAGTAAAGAGTGCACCAACTTTGTCAGTATTTAACCTTTTCACTGCTAATATTGTGAGAGACTATCAAACCCTTCCATGCTGAATACATTTTTAAAAAGTATGTTATTCAGATTAAGTTTCCGACGAGATATCTCGGGCGCAGCAAGGACGTGACGTTCTACCGTACCCGATATATCTCGGATGTAGCAGTGTAAAGGTTAAGAGGAAAACTATGAAAGTATTGTGGGAAAAATTCGATGCATTTTCCTACATCAAATAAGTTATGTATAAACTTAAAAATCCTAAGTGGTTATCATTTTAAGGAACCTAATATGCAATATGGATTCAGGGAAAATTCTAGTACTGAGGCAGTAACTATTGACCTAATAACAATGCTACAAGAAACCATTGACAAAAATAATATGGCAGTTGGGTTATTTATTGATCTCACAAAAGCCTTTGATACAGTAGATCATAAAATACTGTTGTCAAAATTAGAAAATGCTGGTGTCCGAGGTATAGCTCTAAAATGGTTCCAAAGCTACCTTATTGGAAGAAAGCAGCATGTAGCTTTGAATAAATGCATAAGTTCAGGAAAATATATAACTCATGGCGTTCCACAAGGATCTATACTTGGACCTACATTATTCTTAATTTATATAAATGATATTGTGGAATGTAATTTGAGAGGGCATATCAAATTGTATGCAGATGATACAAATATCTTCTACACTGGGAAAGACATAATTGAAATCATACAAAATGTGCAACAAGATATAAATACTCTCTCACAATGGTTCCAGGCCAATAAATTAACAATGAACCTACAGAAGACCAATTAAATGGTAATTTCAAAACAAAGCATGAAAGAAATCACACATGACAAAATATATATAAATAATATTGAAATAAAAGAGGTTAATCAGGCAAAGTATTTAGGTCTAATCATCGACAAACACCTGACCTGGATTGAACACGTTGAACGAATTGCTAAGAAACTCTCACCTGTAGTAGGGATCCTAAGGAAACTTCGGTATCTTATTCCCCTAAACCTTGTAAAACAAATCTACTATTCACTTGTACAGAGCAAGCTCCAATATTTAAATGTTATTTGGGCTCACTGCAGGAAATCCACACTGAATGATTTAATGACTATTCAGAATAGGGCTATTAGAAACATATTTAACCTTCCTTACTGCACTCCAGTAAAAGATCTGTACATCAGAAGTAAAATTCTACCCCTCAGCATAAGTGCAGAACTCCGAGCAGCTATGCTAATATACAAGATTAAACACAACACAATACTCTATAGCTCTCCCTACATCTTGAACTCGGACAATCATTCTTATGGAACTAGGCATGCGAAGGACGTAGCCTTATATATAATTCACTCTTCTAAATATGGTAGAAATAGTTTCAAGTTCTCTGCATCACAGTCATATAATAAACTTCCTGATGAGGTAAAAAGTGCACCAACTTTGTCAGTATTTAAGAGGAAAACTATGAAAGTATTGTGGGAAAAATTCGATGTATCTTAATACATCAAATAAGTTATGTAGTTAAAAATCCTAAGTGCTTATCATTTTAAGGGACCTTGGTCTAAACAATCTTAGATATGGTATCAACTTTATAATAGGCCTATGTCCTTATTCATCAATTTGTGTTACCTTCAGAATTTTCTTCCTTGGTGTGTAAACACACATATTACTATACAATTCCTCTGTACGAGCCTATGGCTCTTTGGAATTAATTGAATAAAATATCTAAAAATAAAAAAATAAAAAAAAAATAAAAAAAAAAGGTCTAAACATTCTTAGATATAGTATCAACTTTACTAATTCATCAATTTGTGTTACCTTCAGAATTTTCTTCCTTGGTGTGTAAACACATATATTACTGTGCAATTCCTCTGTACGGGCCTATGGCTCTTTGGAATTAATTGAATAAAATATCTTCTATCTATCTCATTTTTATTTTTACTGTCATTTCTCGGATTATTATCAATGCAAGTTTTGAAGTTGCCTGGATAATACTATGTTTAGGTTGTTCATCCATCAGATAACACATTAAATGGGAGTCCAATTTCAGTATAATGGGTGGACAATATTAATATAGAATAAACATTCAGCAAAGGCATTCAAATTTTAAAACAACTTTATATATAAAAATAATATAAAATAACCCCTGGCACTACAGCCCATGGAGGGCCTAGGCCTACCAAGCGACCACTGCCCAGCCATTTGGCCTGCAGATATTGGGGTGATGCGTGATCAGTGCATCGGGTCCCCTCGGCTGTTAATCTTGGTTTTTGTGATCGGGGCGCTGCCTCAATGTCAGACAGCTACTCAATTGTCCTCATGAGGCTGAGTGCACCCTGTTCCAGCCCTCCCGTCAGTTTCTAAAATCCCTGACGGAGCCGGGAATCGAACCCGGGGCCTCCAGGTGAGATGCAGGTGCGCTACCCCAACACCACGGAGCCGGCCTAAAACAACTTTATAACAAAGCAGTAATGACTAAAGACACTTCTGTATTTTGTTAAGCATTCGCAATTTTAATACATAACCTATTGTGTCATTCAGAAACTATTCAGGGCCACCTCCTGGTATAGCGGCGAGCATTCTCGGCTGTCGCCACAGAGATCTGGGTTCGATTCCCACCTCAGCCATCCTGGAAGTGGTTTTCCATGGCTTCCCAATTTTACTCCAGGCAAATGCCGGGATGGTCCCTGCCTTAAGGCCATGGCTGCCTCATTCCCAATCCTCACCTGAATTACAAATACACACACTACTACAAACACCACAATAACACAGGTTATCCAACAAAATTCCACACATACCCAAGTACATGGGGCTAAATGAACATGATGTCCGAACCCCTCAAATGAAGCAAAAACAACAGAACCTATTAAAATCATCTAAAAAGGCAATTACTAGTAAGTCTGAGAGTAGTAATCTCTTCCTCCTTTTTCTGTTTCTCTCATTTGGCAATTGTCCAGAAGAAATAACACCATATCTGAGCCAGATTAAGGGTACCACAGCCCCAAGGCAGCACTATTTTCTACTGCTGCAACAATGAACAGCGATGTAACTTATGTCCCTACTCGTGATCATTAACATGAGCAGAACAAGGTTAGACACAACAGTTGATAAACAGTAATTAAAAATATCAGTCATGAAAATAAGATGAGTTGATGGAGCAAAGAAGAAATTTGATTCTCATACGTATTCCATCTTTTATACATACGTGTTTTTCAGCAGTCATTGCAGTGCTGCGAAATGTAAGCCAATGGAGTATCAAAAAGAAATTTGACTCCTTATGATAGCCACATTTTCAGAAATATTAAGAAACAAATCATCCAGGTCTTCTCCTTCCAAACTGTTTTTGTATAGTACAGTCATTGAGAACTACCTCACTCCTCTTCTTGCCTAGAACGCCTCAATATAGCGCTGCCTTGGGTTTTTGTGGGTATCAACTCACATAACGTAACGGCGGTGCTTTTTGAGGATCCAAACAGCCTTCGGGCTGACTACCTAACAGACAGACAGTCATTGAGAAGATATCCATTCTCTTAAACTTACAAAACAAGAGGAATAAAAACAAATGAAATAACACGATGGTGATGACAGTTGTTTTAAGGGGCCTAACATCTGGGTTATCAGCTGGTGAAAGCAAATATATGAGAATGAAATGAATCTAAGACTTCTGCTACAACTAGTTCCAACTACAGACGTATAATTAACTTTCATGCTAGAAGAAGAAATGGGGGAAAAAAGGAGAAAGGTAAATAAAAGACAGGAAGAAAAAGAAGGAAGGAGGAACTTGGAAGGAAGAAGAACCATGATAGACAGGAAAGAGAAAGAGGAGAGAGTTCGCCCCAGTCGGTGTAAAATGGCGGAAAACACAATTGTTTACAAATAAATTGTTTGTTAAGAACTATAGGAAAGATTTTTACAAAGTGACTTTGCTATAGTTGGTGTTATCTGATATGGTTAACTTTAAGGTGTTACCCTCCCCTCCACTTTAAATATTTTTTAATGCTACCGTCGAGTACATTACCAGGATGGAGAATCAGAAAGGAAAACTAGTAAAGGTGATCCAGTCTGACAACGGCAGGGAATACCTGAATCGAGAGTTCGACAACTACCTGAAGAAGCGCGGAATCACAAGACGCCTCACAGTTCCTCACAACCCCGAAAAAAACGGGAAGTCGGAGAGGATGAATAGGACTTTGATGGAGACTGCCAGGTGCATGTTGTTCGACGCCAGATTACCTCACCGCTTCTGGGCGGAAGCAGTAAATACTGCAAATTACATCCGTAATCGCCTGCCATCAAAAAGTATCGGAGGCAAAACACCATACGAATTGTGGACACGAGAGATTCCTGACATCTCGCAATTCAGAACGTTTGGAAGCAAGGTTTACTTCCTGGACAGGGATTCCGGAAGAGGGAAACTGGATCAACGAGGCAGAGAAGGCGTGTTCATGGGTTACTCCCAAGAAACCAAGGTCTTTCGCATATACTCCCCTGACAAAGACGAAATTTTGATTAGCCGAGATTTAAATTCTTCGAGGATGAAGTTAGTTAGTTATTGTTGTTTTAAGGGGTGGAACTACGAGGTCATCTGCCCCTCTTAACACAGATTAAAGAATACAAATTTTGAATTGAATTTAAAATTTTGAGGTGGACATCTAAATTTTAAAAAGACCAAAAAATTTATAAAACAAAAACAAAAAATTAAATAAAAAATAAAAATTATAAAAATAAATAAAAATTACGGAAAAACAAAAACATAATCATTCAAAAACGAACAAGTCGTTGAGTCAATGTTCACTGGAAAATTTAGATTGCTGGCCCTAACCCACTCTCACTTATAAAGCAGATAACGCGATCAGCAGCCACCGCGTCATCGGCTAATATAAGTTTGAGTGTCGTCTGCAAACCAAGGTTTCTTCGTAAGTCAGCAAGATCCACACACTCGGTGAAAATGTGGGCCACGGTGAAAACGGCTCCACAGGTACAAAGTGGGGGGTCTTCCCTTCTCATTAGGTACGAGTGGGTGGATCTTGTATGACCTATCCTTAGCCTACACAAAATGACGGACTCTCTCCGGGCCCGGAAGGAGCTCCGCCACACGCGAGTAGTTCCCTTGATCGCTCTCAGTTTACTGGGCAGTGGGTCAGCTAGCCACTGACTCTCCCAAAAAGCCAGAACTTGTAGGCGTAACTGAGAGCGAATATCTCTAGCGGGTACCTCCATTGGTCGAGGTGGTAGTGATACCGCCTCTTTTGCAGCTTGATCAGCTAACTCATTTCCCGCAATTCCCATGTGGCTTGGAAGCCACAGAAAGGTGATTCGAGTGTCAGCGTGGCACAGCCCGGCTAGTAGGTCATGGATTCGCTGCACTAGGGGGTGTTGCGGGAAACATGTAGCAATTGACTGCAACGAACTCAAAGAGTCGGTACACACGAGAAAGTGGATTCGTGCATCCTGTAGTGCAAACTGCAGAGCTTCATAGATGGCAACGAGCTCCGCAGTAAACACACTACAGGCCTCAGGCAAAGAGATCTTGGTATTTGCACCATCAATAACGTAAGCACAACCCACTTTCTCGTCCACCTTCTAACAATCCGTGTATAGAATGCCAGCGTCCGGAAATTGGTGAACTATGCTGTGGAACTGCCTCCGGTAAACGGACGCATCCATGTTCACCCTAGGACCTTGGTGAAGATCTAACCGAATTTCCGGACGCGGGATTTGCCACGGAGGCACCTCGCTAGATGTCCGGATCATACAGGGACCTACAGCCACTCCTAATTCAGTACACGAGCTATCAAGTCTAATACCCCTGGTGGTTTTGGGTACCAAAGAGAGCTTGATAGGTTGGGTATTGCGGCATTTGACGCACATTGGCAGCATATGCTAAAAGCATATGTTGGCGTCTATAATTTAAAGGTGGAACACCCGATTCGGCGAGTAGGCTGGGTATCGGGCTGGTCCGGAAGGCACCGGTAGCCAGTCTAACGCCACTATGGTGGATACTGTCCAGCATTTTCAAGGTTGCCGGCCTTGGTGAACCGTATGCCGCAGAACCATAGTCTAGCCGAGACAGGACGAGGGCTTGGTAGAACCGTAGCAGCACTGCACGGTCAGCCCCCCACGTAGTGCCACTAAAAACCTGAGCATGTTCAGTTTTCTGAGACATGTCATTTTCAATTGCCATATATGGTGCTGCCACGTTAACTTGCTGTCAAAATGGAGCCCAAGGAAGCGATAAGTGTCAACCAACGGCAACGCAGCATCCCTGAGATGCAGTTCACGGTGTAAGTGTTCGAGAATGAAAAGCAACTGGAAGAGACTAGGATGGAGCGCCCAGAATCCTCGAAGCAAGATATTTGTTGGGAGCTGTTCTTTGCAGAACCACCGCCACAATCACTAAGAGAAAAAGATCAACCAGCTGTCATGGGGGAACCAGTCTCTCAACCCGAAATCGGAGAAGATGATGAACCTTTCCTCGGTTTCGATGTGACGCCAGTGGATGTTCATGATAGAACGACTGTTGAAACATCTGATACTACGCCTCAATTGATGCAAGGACCTGGTCGACCCAAGATTCTGAGAACTGGAAAAAGGGGAAGACCGAAGAAACTTTTTCAAACAAATCTCCAAGATGTGGAGGAGCAAGAAGAAGACGAGGACATTTTTCTAGCAGAGATTCCATTCAAGGAGGCAATAACAGGACCAAACTCTAACGAGTGGCATGGTGCCATGGTCATGGGAATGGAATCTATCCTGAGAAACAATACATGGGTGCTGGTGGATCCTCCCCGTGATGCCAAAGTCATCGGATGCCGGATGGTGCCGCGCGACAAACTAAAACCTGATGGAACACTTGAGAAGAGAAAGGCCAGGCTGGTGGCTCAAGGTTTCAACCAGGAGTATGGAATCAACTATTTTGACACGTTCGCACCGGTGGCGCGAATGGAATCAATTCGATTGATGGTTTGTCTCGCTGCCAAGCTCGGTGTAAAAATCAGACAGTACGATATCACAACGGCTTATCTGTATGGTGACCTAGACAAGGAAATATTCATGAAACAACCGAAGAACTTCAGGGAGATGTTAGAGAGCATTGCGATGTCTGGAACTGACGACGAAACCAAGGAGAAGGCCAAGAACATGCTTCGCCAGTTGCAGGGAGGCGACAAGGTCTGCTCACTACAAAAATCACTGTACGGATTGAAACAGGCCGGTAGAAACTGGTATGCCAAGCTGCGTGAGGTCTTGAGGAGGTGCGGTGCCAAACCAACCGCATCGGATCCGTGTCTATTCCAAATTGGTTCCGGAAATAACATAACTTTGATTGCCGTTTACGTTGACGACATGATGGTGCTGTCAAAATGCAAAAAGACGATCGCCGAGATTTCCAGAGTCCTGAGTAAAAATTTCAAGGTCAAGGACTTAGGATTGGCCAAACACTTCCTAGGCATCGAACTAATCCAGGAGACCGGATGTATAGTCATGCAACAGCAAGGTTACATTGAAGAGTTTCTCCAACGCTACGAGAAGGCTGACTGCAACCCTGTATTCACACCACTCGACCCTGGAACGAAGTTGAGCAAAAATGAGAATCCCAGTACTGACGAGTTGGAGTTGCCTTACCGCGAATTGGTAGGCGCGCTGACATACCTGTCGACAACAACACGCCCGGACATTTCGTTCGCTGTCAGCTACCTGGGACAGTTCAACAATTGCTTCGGAGTCGAACATTGGAAACCTGCCAAGTGCTGCGGTACTTGAAGGGGACTTCGAACATCGGGCTGATCTACAAAGCAGACATCGAACAGATCCAAGGATTCGTCGACGCCGACTGGGGAAGCTGCCAAGAAGATAGGAGGTCCTACACGGGGTACGTGTTCCTGCTCGGCGGATGCCCTATATCGTGGGACTCAAGAAAACAAAGAACCGTGGCCTTTAGCACCACGGAGGTCGAGTACATGGCGTTGTCAGAGTGCGCCAAGAAAACTGTGTATTTACGTCGATTTCTGCTTGAGTTAGGCTTCAAAGACTTAGCCACTATGTTCATTTTTTGTGATAATCAAAGTGCAATTAAATTGGCAAAGAACGAGATGTATCACAGTAGAAGCAAACATATTGATATCAAACATCACTTTGTTCGTGAAGTCTTTGAGTGTAAATTTTTTGTTTTGAAGTATATCTCTACGAACGATCAACTTGCTGACTTTCTCACGAAGAGTTTAAGTCGAATGAAACATGAACGTTGCTTGAAGTTTGCTGGTTTGGAGAGTGTAAAGATTGTATGAACCTCTACTTGAGGGGAAGTGTTGTAACTTTGGTGGTTTTAATCTTATTTATCAAGTATGCGGTTCTATATATGTACTAAGGTGCTGCCACCTGCCCGTTTATGCTTCAGTTTGTCTAAAATTCGCGCCATGTTCGCACATGTTTAGTTTGACCGGTTCCGCTATTGCCATCCATGTACATCAGTTTGTTATTATTATTAAACTCACATCAGTACGCTTTGCTTATATATTCATAATGTCGATTATTCAGGTCCGTATTGACGTAACTATAACATTGAAAGAATAATGGATTTTCCGCCTTCAATACTGTTTAATGCTATTACTTACAGGGACTAGTTTCGGGGGTAAATACTCCCCCTTCCTCAGCCTGTCCAACAAATACTACACAATGGAAAAACTTTCCATGTACAAGTTCATACAAAATATATGAAGAACAAAGAATAAAGAAATATTATTTACAGTCCCGCTCGACGCTCCAAAGAAGATACTTTTATTGCATCACTGAGGTCTAAGCGCATCAGAACTCCTGAATTGGGCCGGTGCTGCGGTCCGCTGTCCCCATTGCGTCATCGTGGGACCACTCTAGTCTCCTTGTTGTTCTTGGCTAACGTCAAGGCGAGAAAATTTGTGGCCGCGTCACGCGCCGTCAGGAACTGCAGTACGCAGGGCGTGAACAGAAACAAACCGGAATTCACCTTGCGAAGTTTTTTACAGCTGAGTGTTAGTGACGTGCTTGGGAAAAGGTGGCGCTTGGGTTGCGGGAGATGGGAGGCCAAGGAAATGAGAACGAGTGAGGCCCGTTGACGCGCCCACCATGGAGATTGATCAATGCGCAGAATGAGTGTGTCAATCTTTAGTATGTTATGAAAAATGATGGGTGTGAATAGTGGAATAGAGCGGGAATTTTATCTATTACAATATAATTCGTCTATTAATGTTCTGTATAAAATGCTAGTTTCAAATATTATTTCATTAAGATTGTGTGAAGGGTTGAATCTCTGTGCTTTATCAATTTCTATTTGTTCCAAAATATTCATGAGCGTGCCTTTATTTTCTTGATGTAAAATTTCTAAGTCATTGTCTATGGTTGTGAATTTATGCCCAGTTTCTGCCATGTGGTTACCCATCGCTGAAAATTTATTATGTTTGATGGCATTGACATGTTCCAAAAATCTGGTGTTGAACCCTCTCCCCGTTTGTCCCACGTAATCGGCATTACATTCGTTACATTTAATCTTGTAGATACCTGAATTGCTGTATTTGTTGGTTTTGTTGAGAATATGTGAGTTGAAAAATTTATTATGATTAGTGTTGTTGGTTCTGAACGCTGTTTTTATTTTATATTTTTTTAGTACACTAGTAACATTGTATGTGGATTGGTTCACAAAAGTGAACGTTGCATATGTGGAAGGTTCTTTGTCTTCTTTTGCTAATCTGGAAACGGGTTTGTTCTTAATTTTGTTAATTATATTGTTAACATATTTACTATTGAATCCATTAGCTTCGGCAATTTGGTGAATTATTGAAACTTCTTTACGATAATCTACGTCAGATAGTGGGACGTTCAACGCTCTATTGACGAAACATGCGAGTGCTGCTCTTCACCAAATTGCCGAAGCTAATGGATTCAATAGTAAATATGTTAACAATATAATTAACAAAATTAAGAACAAACCCGTTTCCAGATTAGCAAAAGAAGACAAAGAACCTTCCACATATGCAACGTTCACTTTTGTGAACCAATCCACATACAATGTTACTAGTGTACTAAAAAAATATAAAATAAAAACAGCGTTCAGAACCAACAACACTAATCATAATAAATTTTTCAACTCACATATTCTCAACAAAACCAACAAATACAGCAATTCAGGTATCTACAAGATTAAATGTAACGAATGTAATGCCGATTACGTGGGACAAACGGGGAGAGGGTTCAACACCAGATTTTTGGAACATGTCAATGCCATCAAACATAATAAATTTTCAGCGATGGGTAACCACATGGCAGAAACTGGGCATAAATTCACAACCATAGACAATGACTTAGAAATTTTACATCAAGAAAATAAAGGCACGCTCATGAATATTTTGGAACAAATAGAAATTGATAAAGCACAGAGATTCAACCCTTCACACAATCTTAATGAAATAATATTTGAAACTAGCATTTTATACAGAACATTAATAGACGAATTATATTGTAATAGATAAAATTCCCGCTCTATTCCACTATTCACACCCATCATTTTTCATAACATACTAAAGATTGACACACTCATTCTGCGCATTGATCAATCTCCATGGTGGGCACGTCAACGGGCCTCACTCGTTCTCATTTCCTTGGCCTCCCATCTCCCGCAACCCAAGCGCCACCTTTTCCCAAGCACGTCACTAACACTCAGCTGTAAAAAACTTCGCAAGGTGAATTCCGGTTTGTTTCTGTTCACGCCCTGCGTACTGCAGTTCCTGACGGCGCGTGACGCGGCCACAAATTTTCTCGCCTTGACGTTAGCCAAGAACAACAAGGAGACTAGAGTGGTCCCACGATGACGCAATGGGGACAGCGGACCGCAGCACCGGCCCAATTCAGGAGTTCTGATGCGCTTAGACCTCAGTGATGCAATAAAAGTATCTTCTTTGGAGCGTCGAGCGGGACTGTAAATAATATTTCTTTATTCTTTGTTCTTCATATATTTTGTATGAACTTGTACATGGAAAGTTTTTCCATTGTGTAGTATTTGTTGGACAGGCTGAGGAAGGGGGAGTATTTACCCCCGAAACTAGTCCCTGTAAGTAATAGCATTAAACAGTATTGAAGGCGGAAAATCCATTATTCTTTCAATGTTTTGCTTATATATCTCTGGTTTCCTTATATCCTCTTACAGAATGGGTAATCTAGAAACATTAAGCTTTGTAAAGACTAAAAATCCCTAAATAAGTTTAGTTCATTTGTTTGCAAACAGACATCACGCTTCTTGCAAATATTTGGGTAGGAGAAATACTGTAGTAGCATGGTTTAATTACCAGAAATAAACAATTTTAAACTAGATCCATGCTTTCACCACCAGCAACCCAATAATATGTCTTCTGTAATCACCCGTTTTCTTATCAAAATTTTGCTAATGAAAATATTTGCTTGGCGGAAACTATTATTGAGTAGACTATGCTATGAATGTTTAAAATTTTTGGGAAATTATGTTATTATTGTTCAGCTAATGATGATGATCATCCTTATGATCAATAGCACTCCAAAACCGAGGTAATTTTACTTATATTTCAGGAAAGTGATATCATAATTGCAATACAATTTATTCTTATACACTTCAGAATGATCATCAATATCCAAAATATTAAAGTGCTGTAGTCATTATACACTGACCGGCATGAAAAACGCAACACTTAAATTTCTTACAAAATCTGCAATTTATTTTAAATTTATGACACTTTTATGACACTAATCTACTATATGATGAAATATTGTAGTACTGTCCCATGTAGGTGTCTAACAATAAAAAATATAAAAAAATGATTATCAACAAATTTAAAAATTAAGGCAGAGATGCACACTTCAGGGAAAGAGCGATATAAGAACGGTAAATTTTGAGTAAGCTCCTAAAGGTTTTGATTTTATACACTTCGCACTTTATTTCACAGACCTCGGAGATGATCTCAGAGACCTCTGTTCGCATCTTCAAAAGCGTCTATTGCCACCTCTTTCACCAATGACAGCATTGAACCTTTCAGGCATGCTCCTGACTAATGCTGTAATGTCCTGTTGAGGAATCATGTCCCATTCTTCCAGGAGAGCATTCCATAGGTCCTGTAAGGTCTCTTAGTAGCGCTGATGGGCTCTTCACCCCAGCCGGTCCCAAACGTGCTCAATAGGATTCAAATCAGGGCTTTGAGCAGGCCAAGCCATAGCATGAATCCCTGCTTCATCCAAGAACTCTCGCAACATGTGGGCGTGGATTGTCTTTTATTAGTGTGAAACCATCACCAATAAAATGGAGCGAAAGGCACAACATGCTCCAGAAGGATTTCCTCCACATAACAATGTGCAGTAAGGCTCCCATTGTCCACGAACACCAAATCCGTCCTTGCAGCCATACTGATTCCTGCCCACACCATCACAGAACCACCCTGAAAAGGCATCCTGGATGAGAATGTGTAAGGGGAATACCTTTCCCTTGGCCTTCTCCAGACCCTCTCTCTTCCGTCAGGTGATCGGAGGCCAAATCACGACTTATCGGTGAACAACACTTGTTCCCATTGTTGTACTGTCCAGCCATGATGTCCCTTGCGAAACGTAGTCGAGCTGTGCGATGTTCTCAGGTGGGTTTTGGGCCTGTAATTGGTCTTCTGGATTGAAGATTGGCTTCTTCCAATCTTTTTCAGATGGTTCTCTCACTAGCATC
Source organism: Meconema thalassinum (assembly GCA_946902985.2). NCBI lineage: Eukaryota > Metazoa > Arthropoda > Insecta > Orthoptera > Tettigoniidae > Meconema > Meconema thalassinum. The sequence goes on along the minus strand of OX336394.1, from coordinate 242,036,942 downwards.
GACCCCTCGAACTTGGTGGAGTCGATTTCGTGCTTCAATGGCGGTGGTATGACAGTCATGGAGAACTTGAAGTTTTTAGAAGCAGTCATCTCTCTCCGATGTTGCTCTTCTCTGGCATGATCCTGGTCTCCTTGCAAAGCCTCCAGTTTCCCTGTACCTTCGTACGTTTCTGGAAATCTTGGAAGGTTTAGTCCTCAACACATCTGCAATGTAATGCATGCTGCGACCAAGAGCTTTTGCAGCTTGTTCAGGGCTGAAGGGCATGTTTGTGCCAGAAAGCTGATTACAACAATCACAGAAAGATTCTACAAACACGTGTGATTGAAAAGGGAACAATTCACAGTACAACAACAAGCGCTATAAGAGCGGGAACACATTATTGGCTCACATCAAGTGATGTGTTTTCCAGGTTGCGCGGGAAAAAAAAAACGATTGAGGCTAGAGCAATCAACAATCGACACTTCATTACGGTATTTGTTCGCAAAGCAACGCCAATAGCATACCCGGTCTAAAAATAGGTTGAAGTGCTTCATTTTGATTAAATAGATATTTACACATAATTTATTGTGTGTTGCGTTTTTCATGCCGGTCAGTGTAGTTTTACTCTTTAATCAAAGAAGAAATATATATTTTAATGAATTTTAATATATAGTATACACATCAGTCCACCAACCTATGGTAATACGTTGCCGTAGCAGGCGGAGAGGTGATACTCCAACGTGGCGCGTCCCAGGTGGCGGATAGCGGGGTCCTCACCGGTTTACTGACGGACTTGAGCGAAATAAAATAGCTCTTGCGGACCAAAGACACTCCACAATCTCATGTTCATCATATAATATTTCATTCATCACCTTCCCAGATCACATCTGGGATTGTAAACCCTGACCACGGTCAGATTCTTGATCATTGATCTGATAATCAAATGAATATGGAGTCTTCTATTGAAATCCACCGGTTTGAACAGTTACATCATCAACCATGCGAAGACACCATTCGGATATGGTAGGGTGACAGGTAGAGGATTAAGGCGAGTCGGAGCGCCTCGAGATACAATGACCAAACGAGCAGACTAATCACACTAAGAACGTACTTAAATTCAACAAGCCGGGAAAGTTCTCATATTTGGCAACATTAAATGTTAATTCTTTGATGAAGGTTGGTAAGTTAAAGCATCTAACTGATATCTTGGATCAACACAAAATTGTGATCACTGCTCTTCAAGAATCACGTAATACTGATCAGAACCCAATTGAATCAGGTTGGTATCGTCTCTATAAAGGGACTCCAGGAGAAAGGGTAATGAAAAATGTCCCTCAATTTGGAGTAGGTTTCTTGGTACACCATAGAATACTAGATTCCATCACGGATTTTTCCTCAAATTCCCCACGAGTTGCATTGTTAACAGTTCAAGTGGAAAACAAGATATACACATTGATAAATGATCATGCACCAACAAATGACAAAAATAGAACTGATACTGAGGGAACGGATCAATTGGTAACGAATATACCTGATACTAATATTAAAATTTTACTTGGAGATTTCAATGCAAAGATTGGACGTGAGAGGAAATTTCGCCTAGTGGTGGGACGATGGCCAGCACATAACTTGACAAACAGGAATGGTGAACGGTTAATTGAATTTTGTATTAACCATGGTCTAATTATGGAGACAACAAGGTTCAAGAGGAGACCACATAAATTAATGACTTGGAAATGTCCTAATATTAAGTTAAGAGAATTTCAGATAGATCATGTGGCCATGGATCGGAAATTTCACAAAGAAATTTATAATGTAAAAGTCCTTCATGGTGTTGATGTTGATTCGGATCATTACATTTTCAAGATTAAAATCAAATTGACTCCTAAAAGGAAAAATAAACCACAAAAATTCAATAGCAAATGATTGTATGATCCTAATTTAGTTATCAATAATCCAGTATATTTTGAGCAATCCATCACGCTTTTAAGTGACAACTTGGGGACCACTGTTAACAAATTAAAAGCCTCAACAGAAGACGTTGCTCCTATTAAAAAACAAAAGAAACATGCATGGTGGAATGAGGATTGTGATATATAGCAATTCTACGCCGGCATACAGCTTGATTGAATGACCAAAAACAAAAAACTGAAAGTTCTAGGGAAGAATTAATCAATGCTTGAAGGTTAACGGCCAAAGAAATCAGGAGGGTTAAAAGGGAATATCAGAAGGATACATTAAAATCTATTGATGAAGCTTTCAATCGCCATAAAACAAGAGACTATTATAGGACATTTAAACAATACCAATCAAAATTTACTCCCCCTACTCTTTTGATGAAGGATACGAACGGGCAGGTGGCCTATAATGATTATGACAATGCAATAATTTTGGCTGATTACTTCATAAAATTAGGCTACTTAATAGTGATGAACCTGAAGATTCTTTTGAATTTGATCCCTATCCCAGAAATAAAACACCCCTGAAAAAGATCATACAGCCGGTTTACGATGAAGTGTGTACAGCGATTGATTCACTTAAGAATTTTAAAGCAGCATGAGAGAATAAAGTAGTAGCAGAACTTTGGAAGAATGCTAATGTACAGACTATTCAGAAGCTACATAAACATCTTATTGACATTTGGAATACAGAAAAATTGCCTGAAGAGTGGAATATTGCAATCATACACCCCATACACAAAAAGGGCGATGGATCAGATACTAGCAATTATCGAGGAATATCGTTGCTGGATGTCACGTATAAGATTTTTTCAAAGATTTTATATTCCAGAATTCACGAACAACTTGATAATGAACTTTGTGAATATCAGGGTGGTTTCCGTCCAGGACGAAGTTGTCCAAATCAAATTATCAGTCTCAAATGGATTATAAAACATCACAGGATTAGGAGCAAAGATTTATTGATCACTTTCGTTTATTTTCAAAAAGCTTATGATAGTATCCATCGCGAATCTCTATTAAATGTCCTTACTGAATTTGGTTTACATCAAAAACTTGTTAACCTTATTGCGGTCACTCTTAAGAATACTAAATCTAGAGTTAGGTTTAGAAGTGAAACCTATGAGTCATTTGAAATCCATACTGGTCTTCGGCAGGAAGATGGATTATCTCCATTGTTGTTTAATTGTGTGATGGAAAAATTATGCGTCAATGGAATAAGGTTTGTCCACCGAATATGAAGATTGGAAAAAATATTCGACTAAATTGTCTCGCCTTTGCAGATGATCTAGCATTATTAGCAACTAGTATCGAAGAAGCTAAATTTCAGCTAGAGGAATTGGAACAATTAGCAGCCAAAATTGCTGTTTTCAATTAAAAATGCAGTCCCCTAGATGGCAGCACCGTGGATCGACGTGTAATATCTGCTTTGTGCAGTCAGTTTTTCATTTCCATGTATTTTCTATGCAAAGCATACCTGCTGTGTGCCAATGCATGGAAGCTGTAAGTTAATATCTGCTATGTGCAAGAAATGTCACATGACTGGTATTCTACAGACTGGTCAGTAGGGAATGGTAAACAATATCACATGGTGCACGCGCTGTGTTGTTCGTTGTCGAGACGCGACAGAGTCTCCAGCAAGAAGTAGGGGTGATTGATTCTCTTCACATCTATATTAGGTTTATTGCTGCTCACATAACACTACTGATTTTCTTTTCTTGACAAAAGATGTGCTAACATTGGTATTTTTCTATAGATTCCAATGTGTAAGTATATTTTGTTATAGAACTACCCTTTCTTTTCTTCAGTGACAGGGAGATAATCAAGCTTGAGGACATATAAAGTATGCCTTTGAAAAAGCGGGAACCTGGTGCTCTCAATGAGTTCCTTATGCCCCTTAATTGAATGTTGTTGTCTTTTTTTTTACTCTTTGGTAGTAAGTTTTATTTTTAATATATTTTTGTACCTTACTGATATATGTCAGCAGTGGGTACAATGAATGATTGAGTTTATTTTTATTTTTTGTTTGGTTTTAAATTGTTTATAGTGAATATGATTATCTCCCTATGCGTTTTTCGCCATGGCTTTGCCCCTCGGCTCCTGGACATATGGGTCAAGGTAGACCGTCCATTTACCGAGGGAGAAGGTATTAAAATAGTTGTTGTTTCAGCAGCAGCTTCAGACATTTAATAATAATAATAATAAAATGTGGTTGAAGTTTGAAGTTATTTAGTTATTTGAAGTAAGAAAGACCTTTAGTAGGTTGGTTTTGTAGTATGAAATTTTTATAGACGTATAGTAGGTTGTGGGTTTTGAAATTAATAATAATAATAAGCCTCAGTTGTGTAGATTTTTGGTTTAAGTGTAGCTTGTAAATGTCTTTGTTAATAGTGTAATTTATGTGTAAAGAGTGTCTATGGAGCGGGGAGTTTGAATCTGCAGGTGCAGTAGTTTCGCCGAACCCGCGACCCACTGGGCCCCATCCCGTATGAGTTGGCTGTGGCCTTCCCCCCCGGTCAGGCACCCTGTGCGGTCGCAGGACGGGTAAAACATTGTAGTGATAGTGTAATTGTTGAATAATGTGTGATTTTCTAACGGGGAGTTTGAATTTGTAAGTGAGCTGCTTCGTTTGGCTGCTCGGGTCTGGAGCAGCCAGAGCCTGGCTAGTCTGTATGTGTTTTAAATGTGCTTTAAATGTGACAAGGATATGGCCTAAAAGCTGTCATCATAAACTGGCCTCCTTTACTTTGCGAACTCATCAACAACGGGTAATCAAACCTAGAGTATATATTCGCAAAGTAAAATGAAGCAGCATACACTAATCTCAATAATGAGTCTGAGAGATGAGATCTATCGATGAAATTTGTCAAAGCATCCAGTTCCACTCAGCATGTGATCGATATGTTTGTCAAAATGAGTAGAGGAATATTCAGGTTAATGAACATCTAATGCATGAAACGTAGCCTTACCTGTGATATATCGGGAGCCACATGAAGGTTTGGAAGTAGGTATGGCATGTGATTCACCACTAAGCTCTCATCTTCTGCTTGATTTGTCTTCATTATAGTCTCAAGTTTCTGAAAAAAAATATTCATGCCATTCATAAAAAATAGTCAAATGGAAGTAAATAAAAAATGGTAATATGATATGATCTATCTGATTACATTACTCTTCAGGTGTTAACATTAGCTGAAAAGCTATGAATTACTACTCTAATAGTTCTTATTGATATTTCTCAGTAAAGTATTGACATAGTTTCTATAGAAACAACATTATTCAAGCAACAATCTTAAAGATATAACTGGGAGATGGGATTACAATGTTCCTGATGACTTCACAGTTAGTTATTGTTGTTTTAAGGGGCGGAACTACGATGTCATCTGCACCTTGACTTCACAGTATTGTATACTCTAGTTAGTTATTGTATTAAGGGGAAGAACAGCAAGGTCATCTGTCCCTATTAAATACTTTACAACAAAAGCAGAGCCTGGATATTCAGGCATTAATAGGATCGACTGCAACTTTGTATGGGCAGTTTAGATCAGGAATAGTGTAGAAAAGAAGTTCCATAAATTTGTATTTCTGTGTAGCTGGTACACAAAAATTACATTATAATATTCTTAGAATTTGGAAAAACAAACTAGGTATAATTAAATGTTATTCCCACAAGCCTGAATTATTCTTACCTTAAGCAAAGGTTTGTGATTTCTCAGGAAATAGAACTTTGAGAAATAGGCACATATTAAATGCTAGTTTTGTCAGAATTCTATGTTTTCTTTTATTTCAATATGAAACACCATTTTATGAAATCTAATAGAAATCAACGGTCCTAAAATAATTTTAAATGGAATTTATTTTTAAGTACCGTAGATGAAGTGGCAATATTCCTCACTTAAGAAATGGTACATTTTGCAGGAGTGATTGCAAAATGGATCGGTCTTAATCTAGACTATACGAACTGAAATGTCTGTACTGAAACATGTTCCAATCCATCTGGGCTTTATAAGGTAAGGTGGAGTTTGTATAAACAATCATTCAACTCCAGGGTTGTTACAAGACCAAGATTTGCATTTTCCCTGACTTAAGATCCCATTTTCCCTGACCACCAATACTTTATTCTGATCACCGTATGAACATATTTTAAAAATAAAACCTGTCGAATTGATCAAACGACAGTTACTGATTTACATCTTCGAATCGTACGACATGAAAAAGAAAATCCACAGCCTGCTTCCAGTCTCCGACCGGGTCAGGAATGGAATGAATGAAGCCCCCATCTAGCGGCGAGGATATGAACTGTGCCGGCTGCCGAGGCCTGACGCACTCCTCTGGGGCAATGATTAAATGAATGACAGATGAAATGAAATGATGTGGAGAGTGTTGCTGGAATGAAATTTTGACAGGGAAAACCGGAGTACCCGGAGAAAAACCTGTCTGCCTCCGTTTTGTCCAGCACAGATCTCACATGGAGTGACCGGGATTTGAACCACGGACCCAGTGGTGAGAGGCTGGCGTGCTGCCGCCTAAGCCACGGAGGCTTTTTATCGTACGACATACGGTGATTAATTTTTTTATTTTTCTTTAAATACACGTCCATGCTAACTTTTTTCCAGCTACTGTATTACACGAGATATGTAAGCTATCTCATACAGAAAAAGAGTTTCTTTTCAGAGGTTGTAAAGAAAAGGCTAAAAGAAAGAATTTTAACAAAAAGCTAATTTTAAGAATTAGCCCAGTTTTAGATGCCGTGAGCATTTCAGAAGGCATGAAAAATACTAGCTTCATCTGACATTTTAATAAATTAATCGGTTATGCTAAAAAAAACACGACAAATAAATTTTAAAAAATGGTTTCAAGGAACATAATTTTTAACTTCTTTCTTTGTCAGTAAACTCAGTTCACAATGAAACTTCTTACATTCAAAAAGTTATAGTAATTGTTATAACTAATGACTTAAAAACTATGGCCTAATAGTCAAATAATACGATGGGTAAGCAACGCACATGGCACGGATTCTTTCAAAATTATTGCTAAGGTAAGAAAGAAATTAAAAATAGGTAATCAAAAAATGGCACAGTTAAACCATTTAATTGGACTCAAAAGCTATCGGACTTATTTACATCGATTGACTGCAAAAGCCCTGTTCATTGTCTAGGAAGCAAACAAGTATTGCACAGACCAACAGACAACACAGAAAGACATTTAACACTTTGTAATCTTTTATGTCTTACGACTGCGCCATGACTGACATCAATTGATTACAAAATCCATACACGATCTAGGTGACACTAAGTCTGGTATGCCACGGATTCGTTGATACCTTATCCTATACTGATCAAAATTGAAGAACAAAAAGAATGGTTTGAAACTTAAAGCTTTAACGGACGCCTGACGTACACTAGAAAGACCAAACATCATGACACATGTTTTGTGCCCGTAAGATCTTATTGCTATAATTGAATCGGTCATTTCTAAAAGGCCCTTTATGACATTTTTGGTGAAAATTAGTTAAATATGGATTGGGGTTCTTCAGAGGTAAACACACCATTCCATGCTGAAAAGGCCTCTTTCTACCTTTTAGTGTAGTCACAGGATGGCAGTGCTATTTACATTCATTTCTAAAGGGCCCTTTCTGCCGTGGAAAGGCGAGTTTAGCAAGGAACCAGAGCAAGCTAGAAACAGATGCAATCGTTCTATTCTTCGAATAAGGGCCAGAAACATCTCAGAGAAGTGTTATGATGGCACCAACCATTGACCAAAGGGGTGAGAAAAATTGAGTTTTGAGAGAAAAACAATCAAACCTTCCTTAATAGGCTTATATCAAAACCGTTTAAAATGGTCATTAGTCCTCTAAAAACATCAGTCTGAAAGAATTTTTGATATAACCCATCCTGATGCCAAGGGATGAGCAAAATGTGTTCTGAATTATAAGAAGATGGAGCCTCATGTTGGCTATACGTGTGGAACTTTCGTGGGTATACAACATTATTGGCGAGTTTAGTGCCCTGTGTAGGACGGACGTGTTCCCATTAATCCGAACAAGATAGAAGACTTCAAGAAAGTATGACGTACATCTCACATGAATAGATGGAGTATTATGACGATTTATTGAAATGCCTAACAGAGGACACCTAGAGCCATACCCAAGAGGAATACATGAAGCTACTCCATGTTATGAAATACCATTCATCATCATCATCATCTTGAACAGTTTCCGACTGCTGGTCGGGTCTGCTTGGAACATAAGCCTCTCCATCGTTTCCTGTCCATCCACCATCTCTCGTCTTTCACTGTGTCCCAGCACACTCCTCTTTCCTCCACACTCTTCTTAACTCCTTTTGTCCATCTGTCCCTTGGTCTTCCCCTTGGCCTCCTTCCCTTCATTTCCAGTCCAAACATCTTCTTCGGTATCCTTTCCTCTCGCATCCTCCTCACATGTCCATACCATTGTAGCCTAGATCGCTCTATTCTATTTTGCAATGGTTCCTCTCTTACCATCTCTCTGACTCTCTCATTTCTTACTCTATCCATTCTTGTCGCTCCTACCCTACTCCTCTGGAACTTCATCTCCACTGCTCGTATTTTACTCTTGTCCCTTTCCTTCATCACCCATGTTTCTGAACCATACGTCAAAATTGGCACGAAGTAGGTCTTGTAGATGATTCCTTTACATTTTTGTGGTAGGCTACATCTTTATTCCATATCATCCCCCTAACACTCTTGAAAAATCCATCTGCGCACCTTCCCCTTTCATTTATTTCCATCCTATTGCCTCCCTTTTCTTCAATTATGCTTCCCAAGTACTTGAAGCATTCTACTTTCTGCAACTGCTGTCCTCCAAGTGTTATGCCCATATCCAGTCTGTTCTTCCTCCTCGTTGTGATGACCACTTCACTCTTTTGTGCTGAGAACTTCATCCCATATGATAACACTACCTTCTGCCACTCACTAATTGCTCTTGTACTTCTTCCTCATCCTCTCCCCATACCAGAAGGTCATCAGCAAACAACATTGCCTTCATTTTCCTTTCCCCAATGCTATTTACCACTTTTCGTATGATTTCATCCATCACCACTATAAATAACAGGGGTGAGAGGGCACTTCCTTGTTTCAGGCCACTCTCCAGTTGAAACCATTCCGTTCTCTCTCTTCCCACCTTTACACAGCTTTTGCTTCCCTCGTACATTGCTTTCACTCTTGCCACTGTCTCCTTGTTCACTGCTTTTGCTCTCATTGCTTCCCATACCTTGTTTCTATTAATACTATCATATGCTTTCTCAATATCCAAGAAGGTCATCACCAGATCTTTCCCATATTCATAATGGTGTTCTTGTAGCTGTCTTACAGCAAAGATGAGGTCAACTGTTGACCTTCCTGGCCTGAATCCATACTGTTCTTCCCTCAGCCCATCTTCAACTTGTGTCTGAATTCTTCTCTCCAGTACCTTCTCAAATATTTTGGCGCAGTGGCACATGAGTGTAATTCCCCTGTAGTTCTTGCATTCCTTCCTACTTCCCTTTTTAAATATGGGTATTATTATCCCTCTTTTCCAGTCCTCTGGTATTTTCTTCTCTCTCCATATCACTTTCATTACTCGAAAGAGCCACTGTGTTCCTATCACCCCTGCTGCTCTCACCATCTCCACACTCACTTCGTCTATTCCCGGTGCCTTTCCCCCTTTCATCTTCTTTAATGCTTCCTCCACTTCTTTCCTTGTCAACTCCTTCTCTGAAATGTCTAGGTCACTGTCTGTTTCTTCCTCCACAATGTCCACTATGCTGGTTTTAGTTGGATTTAGGAGCTCCTTGAAGTATTCTCTCCAGATAACCTTTACTTCTTCCATATTTTCAACCTCCTTTCCATTCCTGTCCACCATTCTGACATTTTCCCCAGTATCTCTTCTCTTTGCCTTTATCATTCCATACAACACTTTCTTACTGCCTTCACAGTCCTCCTCCATCATTTCTGTCCACTTCTCCAGCCATTTCTTTTTCTCTTCCTTCACTACTTCTCCTGCTTCTTTCTTCCGCTATTGGTATTCTTCTCTTGTTCTGTCTGTCCTCTGTTGGAACCATTTCCTGAATGCTTCATTTTTCTTTTTCACTGCTTCCTTAGTTCTGGGGTTCCACCATGGTGTTTCCTTCCACCTTTTCTTTCCACTAGTTCTGCCACACACGACTTCCGCTGCTTCTACCAACACGTCCTTGAACCTATTCCATTCTTCTTCACCTGTTCTCGGATCATCCTTCGGTAATTTGTTCCTCACTAATATCTGGAACTTCTCCTTATTTCCATCCTCCTTCAGCTTCCATGTCCTTATTCTTCTTTCTTGGTTCTCAGTTCTCCTCTTTTCCTTCAGTCCTCTCAGCTTGGCGACCATTATATGTATAAAATATGTGTACATTAGAGAATGATAACATTACAAAATGAAGTTTTTAGCAAGTTTAATACAAGTGATCATTAAAAAAACAAATAACCACAAGAATATTAAACATTGAGTACATATAAATATTGACTCTTAAGAGTCATTTCTAAAAAGCTCTTATTTTGCAGAATTTGGAAGCTTATTCTGTCCTTTCTAATGAACCAAACCAAACAAATTTTGTGTCAAAACAGCTATTATGGCAGTGACTTGTAATGTACAAAAAATTGTTGGTCTCAGATCTATAGTTTAAATGTAAAACTTTTTTTTTTTTTTTCAAAACTATAGTTTAAATGTAAAACATATTTTTGTGTTTTTCTCAAAACTAGTCTCCATGCACATGGGTTCTTTTAGAAATGACCGATTCAATTAATAACCCTTAAAATACATAAACAATACTGAGAAAAAAATATAGACATCGAAAACACAAAATTTAGTGACTGATACTGGTAAAGAAATCGATGGACTAAAACAGGAAATCAACGCATTTGGCTCGGAGTATACACCTATTTGCTACATTCTTAGCGAAAGTAAGTACGATCACATTTTGAAAAGCTAACACACTAGCTTTAAAACTTTCGTTGCATACATCTATTTGAATAACTCTCTACAAGTACCCACTGTTTAGCACTTTTCAACGTTCTTCAATATCATTAAGTTTGGCTTCTTTTTCTAACATCAGTTTGACTCTTTTGGTTTTCAACTCTTTTACCTCGTCTACAATTGCTCTCTTCTGTTTTTCTTTGGCCTCGTTTTCTTTTCTTTTCGGCTGCCCTATCCTTAGGCGCATTTTCATATTCTGAACGAGCATGCCTCGCCTTAACGAGCATTTATTTGGTGACAGTCACTTTACCTAACTCTCCCTCGGATTGAATACCATCGTACATTTGTCTTAGGCCTACAAGAGAACGTTCGAGCTGATTTTTGACATCATCTCTGTATTAGTAGATCAAGCATAGGTGCTATGCCGAAGGTAGTACACCATGGTGTCCACAGAATTTTCTATGTCAATTTTCCTGACTCTTCCTGAGCATTTTTCTACAAAATTCCTGACTCGTGAAGTCATCGTAACATCGGAAAAGAGGTTTATTGAGCAAACAAATATAGGCATTATTTGCAGCCTCCATTATCCCCATAGCTGCCCAACGCTCGCCTCTTTATTCATTTAAAATACAAAATAAAGTGCAATGTGCTGGGCGATGGGGTCGCCACATTCCTACGCCAACGCTAAAAGAGCATACAAGAAATAGGTAAACGAGGATTTTACTATGATGTACTGTAAAAGTGGAAACTTACCATAATGTCCAGTGAGTTATTGCTTTTTATGTTCAGGGATTAGTTGAACTAGTAACATCAAAATATGGCTGTAAAACACAAAATACTGTATGGGTAATATAAAATTCCTGACTTTCTAATACTTTCCGCCATTTTTTCCTAACTCACGCCATTTTTTCACACTTTTACCTGACTTTTCCTGACCAAAAACAAAATTCTTGACTTTTCCTGCCTGTGGGCACCATGTACACGAAGCGAAACTTCGGCGAACTGAACACGGACGAGATGAAAGGGGACGCGAGGGGGATGGTGCATGTGGAGTAGAGGGTTTGGCCCCAAACAAGCGCGATTCCCGACGAAATGCGACCGACTTGGGCAAGGGAAGTGGAGGAAAGAGTGTAGTGAGGACAAACGACGAGACGAAGTAATGAGAGCAGCAAGGCTACCGCAATGTGTTCCTTTCTTGCTCTCTCTCCTCTATTTTACAATATTAGCATTTTGCAGCCTTAACCCGACAAAGCGAAGGAGCTTCGCGCCAAAGGCAAATAGACAGATTTACGCTCCAGCATGTATATTTTATTTTTAAAAAGTTCCCTGACCTTGCAGAAAATTTCCCTGACTTCCATGACCGGAATACTTTTCCCTGACTTCCCTGACCTGTAACAGTCCTGAACTCCTCATGTCACACATATAAGGTGCTTTCAAAAAGTAACGAGCTGGAGGCTGATATGCGCAAACCGATGTTGACATCGGCTAATCGTGGCGTGTGTAATGAGATGTGGTTCCGACCAGAGCGTGGAAGGTGACAGCCCATCGCTAGAGGGCACGCGTGCACGTCACGTGACGATACAAAGCGAGCAGCAGCATGCATCAATTGTCCAACCAAGACCAATGCACTGGGCCATTCCACATGCTTCCTGGTGTGGTTGAAGACTGTGGGGCACCCATCGGGCACACACCTCCCGCAAGTGCAGTCGTTCCTTCATGAATTGAATATAACAAGTTGCAAAGTTTCCGCCTAATCAACACACATTTAATTTTAAGTTAGCGTCTCATGGGTACATGTTTCGGAATTTATGTCAATTCCTTCTTCAGCCCTTTACATTAATATTAGGAAACACCATTACACAGACCAAATTGTCCATGTCGAAACATATAATACACTGATATTAAAACACTATAAAAACTATTTAAAAATTAAAACATGACAAACTTATGAACAATTAAAACATTCGTGCTGTTTACAGCCACTTAAATATGTAATCACTATTATGAACATTCTTGTTTAGTGTGCGATGGCTAAAATGCACAGTCATAAATCACTTGTGTGTCAAGAAAAACAATGAGCATTTTGTTAGTGTCCATGACCCAATAGCTTGCAATATTGGTGGTAAAATGATGACGAAGTGGAAACTTTGATTCCAGCACTTTGTTTGAAAGTGCGCTGGCATGTGGCTATAGATGTGAAATCAAGGACAACTCGTTCAACTAATTGACTTGAAATTTGCATTGACCCATTAAGTGGATGTGCTATGTTGTACTAACAGCTCCACGGACCTGAAATGAAATCGTTTGGTGGTTGAAATTCCTTCATGATGGTGTGCACTCTTCCGACGCTCAATCCGATCACGGCGGCTATGGCGTTCATTGTCACTCGGCGGTCCTGGGTAATGAGTGCATCAACTAGCTGGACGTTGTCATCAGTAATGCAGGGGGGTGCCCCAGCCCGGGCATCATCGGCAACCGCACCTGTCCTTCCCTGAAGCGCTTGTGCCACGCCTTGACCCTTGCAAGGGACATGCAGTGTTCGCCGTACACTTGTGACATTCGGCGATGAATGTCCGTTCCCCCTACTCCTTTCGCTGTCAGAAACCGAACAACACATCTCTGCTCTTCGTTTGACGCCTCCATGTCACTGTTTGCAATGCGACTGGCAGTTTTGGACGACTGATGCATGTTGATGCTCGCTTTGTATCGTGACGTGACGTGCACGCGTGCCCTCTAGCGACGGGCTGTGACCTTCCACGCTCTGGTCGGAACCACACCCCGTTACACACGCCACGATTAGCCGATGTCGTCACCGGTTTGCTCATTACAGCTTCCGGCTTGTTACTTTTTGAACGCACCTTATACAGCTGTTGCAAACCTTCACTTTTCAGAATGATTCTCAATTGGTTACGGTTCATCCCAGTGGCGGCAAGTGATTATTGTCAATCGCAGGTGCATGCCTACTGATATGCAAGTAGCGAGAATATATATATTTATAAAAATATTTCTAACACTTTCATGGCAATGCAGTTCATGTACACTAAAATGTTTGGTATACCATGTCTTAATTGTTACTTGCCCAAGTTTCCATACTCCCATACTCTGGTGCAACATACAGCCTTAACACACCAACAGAGGATGTCACTGGGATCGAACCACGGCCACCAGACAGCACTGAAGCGAGAGACTGTCACGTCATGACTGCTGTGAGAAGAAGCCACCGCATCACAGACCGCAGTCATAACCATCTGCCTGAACTGGTAGTGAAACTAGTAGTGGGAACTTTAGTGAGTAACAATTATGACGTGGTGTACCGAAAATTTTAGTGTACATATTTCGTTAAGTTTTGTATTGTTATATAATCGTGCAATAATAAAACATTTATGGTACGCTGGCCTTCTGAAATTTGGTGAACTGTCACTCTCAGCAGTCAGGTCAGGTTGGATCAAGTCATTTCATTCCTACCAAGCAGCTGACTTGTCTCAGTAGTCATCAGAATTCCCAAACTCTTGCCATTGCCTTGTATGCTCAAACACATCTGTGAGTGGCAGTAGGGAAGGTGATGTGATGGGAGGGGTACTCTTTCAGACAGGAGAATTTGTGTTACCTTCAGAATTTTCTTCCTGGTGTGTAAACACACATATTACTGTACAATTCCTCTGTACGAGCCTATGGCTCTTTGGAATTAATTGAATAAATATCATTGAGAATGGCAGCAGGTCTAGTATGTGTAAATGCTGCTGTACATGTACTTTATGGATCTCCTGCCTTGGCTTCTATTTATCCTGAAAGAATTGGTGCATGTGAGGAAAGGTACCACCTCGGATCTCAGTTATATAATGCTAATGTAACTGTTGTCACAAATGTATACCGTACCTGTGTTGCCAATATATTGTAGCAGTTTTCTCACATTTAAATACTCTTTGGTAAAAAGATATAATATTCTCATCATTTAAATATTTATTGAATCGAAATTTGATGTTTTTCAGTCGGTCAACACGATTGTACCCAATTGAGATGAGTACATATTGTAAATACTTTCACCCATACTTTTACACATAGATTTAATAACCGAAGTGTAATGGATCTGATTATGATCGCTTGACGATCTAAATTGGTCATCCAAGTGTAGTTATTAATCTCATGTAAATCATTTTCACGATTAGGGAATAACCCATCACAATTGGGTTGACCGACTGAAAAACATCAAATTTTGATTACTAAGGCAACAATGAAAATGGTTTCAAACACCATAATATTTATTGCATTTGAAGATAAAATCTTAATTAATATGGGAACTTGTGACTTGTATGGTGAGCTTACCAGTATTTAGTAATTTTTACTTGGAAAGTCAGACAGCCTTCTATTTCAGTGTACTCTTCACTTCATTGAAAAGCCTGAGAACCCATGATTTAAGTGTGGTTAACAGAATGATTGTTTATTAAGTTTCAAAGCACTTCATTTTAGTGCAAGTTTTCTTGAAGCATTTATTCAGTTTGTTTTAACCAACATCTATTCACTTTTCATGAATTATTATTTTTAAGGCATGAGGTGTGCTACCACACGACAAGTGCCAGGTAGTTGTACTGATAGTTTTGTTTTGTGATAGTACATTTTGGTTTCCATATTACTGGAATTCACTATTCAAATCAAGTAAATTATAGTAGTGGGCAAAATGTTATTAAGCAACTATATTCTTATGCAAAGGTAACGAAACAGTAACGATTCGTTACTTCAACAATTGTAACTGTAATGTTGTTACTAGGCGGCTTTGGTAGCGTAGTTGGTAGCATGCTGAGCTTCTATGCCCAAGATCGCGGGTTCAGACCCGGCCGAAGCCGTCAGATTTTTTAAGAGCTGTAAAAATCCCTCAGTATGCCTTCCTTAGGAAGGGAAGTAAAGCCGGCGGCCCCATGTCATGGATTCATGGCATGTAAAAAAAACTTCCAGTAACTACAATTGTGTGAAGCTAAATTTGTAGGTTAGATTTAATTAACGCTCTATTAAGTTCCAACGTTCGCCACCAGGTTTCGGTTGCAGTGGCATCTAGTAGGCAAGTTCACAGCTTGGTGTCGTTGACAGTAAGTATTTGGTAGCAAAAGTAGGAACTACTTGAAATTGACCGTCTACAGTCCTTACCTGAATTACAGATAACACACACTAATACACCCATCACAATTAACATCGGTTATCGGACATTCTACACACACCCAAAGTACACGGGGCTACATGACCGCATTGTCGCAGCCCCTAAACTGAGGAACCAACATTGTTACTATTAGGTAGATTTCATTAGAAAGCTAACTATTGCAATGGGTCCCATGTTTCGACTTCCGGAAAATTTCGACATATCTTCGCGTTTCACATCCCCCAGACCCCAAAACCACCGTCAGTTCAAAAGTTTATATATAATTTATGTATATATATATGTATATATATATGTATATCAGTTTCTTGTGGACACGATAACTGCCGTAATTTTGCACCAATTACTTCGAATTTTTTACCGAAGATGTATACCTATAAAATCTCGGTCGAGTTCGTTACTGGGCTAAATCGGTCGAAGGGGGTGAAAATGGGGGGCTTTTTTCGAAAAAGTGAAATTTCGCTATAACGCTCTTAATACGTGCAATATCGAATCCATTCAAAGTTCATAATATGTGTCGGATAAGTGCCAAAAATGTATGTCAAATAAGATTTTTGATAGCACCAACCATTGACCAAAGGGGTGGAAAAAAGTGGGTTTTTCGGGAAACATTAATCATATCTCTCTTAATAGGCACAATATCAAAACCGTACAAAATGGACAATATTCCCCTAATAATTACCTAAAACTTTTGTCTGAAAGAATTTTTGATATGACCCACCATTACGCCAAGGGACGAGAAAAATGATTTCGGAATTATAAGAAAATGCCAAGAGCTATCAGTGGTTGCCATGGCAACACTACTAAATTGATGAGGCATGGACCATCAGACGTTGCCATGACAACGCACTTGCACGAGATCAGATTCAGTATTTCCATCTGATTAAGTGGTTGGTTGGTTGGTTCTTAAGTTTAGGGGCTGCGACAACGCGGTCATGTAGCCCCGTGTACTTTGGGTGTGTGTAGAATCTGTCTGATAACCGGTGTTAATTGTGATGACTGTATTAGTGTGTGTTATCTGTTTGTTAATTTATTTAAGTACTGCAACTAACAATTTTTCAGATAGTTCCTACTTTTGCCGCCAAGCGCCACTGTCAACGACTACGAGGCCAAGTTCAGAACTGAGCTACTAGACGCCGCCGCAGTCGGCTCTTGGCAACGAACATAGAAACCTAAGAGCGTTGTATACATTCTTAACCTATCCAATTTAGCTTCACACAGGTGCAATTAGTGGAAGGATCTTTAACATGCCATAAATCTATGACATGGGACCGCCGGCTTTACTTCCCCTCCGAAGGAAGGCATACTGAGGGATATTTAACGCTCTTAAAAAATCCGACGGCTTCGGCCGGGTTTGAACCCGGTATCTTGGGCATAGAAGCTCAGCTTGTTACCGACTACGCCACCAAAGCCGCCTGATAAAGTGGGAAGCGGCTTCGGTGACGTAACTGGTAGCATGCTGAATGTCTATGCCCAATGTCGCGGTTTCAAAGCCGGCCGAAGTCGGAACTACTGCTTGAAATTGACCGTCTGCAGTACTTACATGAATTAAGACTAATACAGCCATTACAATTCACACCGTGTATCAGACAGATTCTACACTCACCCAAAGTACACGGGGTTAGATGACCGCGTTGTCGCAGCCCCTAAACTGAGGAACCAACCAGAGGTAGATTTCGTTAGAAAGCTAACTATTGCAATGGGTACCATGTTTCGACTTCCGGAAAATTTCGACATATCTTCGCGTTTCACATCCCCAGGCCCCAAAACCACCGTCAGTTCAAAAGTTATATATAATTTATGTATGTATATGTATATCAGTTTATTGTGGACACGATAACTGCCGTAATTTTGTACCAATCACTTTGAATTTTTTACCGAATACGTATACCTATAAAATCTCGGTCGAGTTCGTTACTGGGCTAAATCGGTCGTTGGGGGGTGAAAATGGGGGGCTTTTTTTTCGAAAAAGTGAAATATTGCTATAACTCTCTTAATATGTGAAATATCGAATCCGTTCAACATTCATACTATGTGTCGGATAAAGCCCAAAAATGTATGTTTGAAGAGTTTTTTTTATAGCACCAACCATTGACCAAAGGGGTGGGAAAAAGTGGGTTTTTCGGGAAACATTAATCATATCTCTCTTAATAGGCACAATATCAAAACCGTACAAAATGGACAATATTCCCATAATAATTACCTAAAACTTTTGTCTGAAAGAATTTTTGATATAACCCACCATTATGCCAAGGGATGAGAAAAATAATTTCGGAATTATAAGAAAATGCCAAGACCTATCAGTGGTTGCCATGGCAACACTACTAAATTGATGAGGGATGAGCCATCAGACGTTGCCAAGATAACGCACTTGCACGAGATCAGATTCAGATTTCCATCTAAGTGTGAAGCGGCTTCGGTGACGTAACTGGTAGCATGCTGAATGTTTATGCCCAAGGTCGCGAGTTCAAAGCCGGCCGAAGTCGTCGGATTTTCTAAGAGCGCCAAAAATCCCTCAGTATGCTTTCCTTTGGAGGGGAAGTTCCAACGTTCGTTGCGAGTTGCTGGTTGCGGTGGCATCTAGTAGCCAAGTTCACAGCTAGGTGTCGTTGACGGTAGTACCTGGTAGCAACATTAGTAACTACTGCTTGAAATTGACCGTCTGCAGTCCTTACCTGAATTACAGACTAATACAGCCATCCCAAAGTACACGGGGTTACATGACCGCGTTGTCGCAGCCCCTAAACTGAGGAACCAACCAAAATCTCTGCGGTAGATATAATTTTGCGTGAAGAAGTAACAGACCGTTACATAGTTGCACATCAGTGTCGAAACCTAGCATAAGGACAGTGTGACCACAAGTATAAAAATGGACCCCAAATGACAAGAAGGTTACCGTTCCCATAAGACAATAAAATGTTTAAAATAAGCATAAAATGACGAAAAACAAAGTTAATTAAGCTCCAATTATAAAATACCTTCTCGCATTAAATGAGGTCTGATCCTTCTACGAAAATCTGCATATTCTGCCTATTTTCGCCTATCCCCAAGTTTGTCCGGTGAAATCTACCTCCGCCTTCCGGCGTGCCGAGAGGACTTTTTTTTTACAAGAAACTGCAACGGTAACTTCATTACTATTTTTGACAAGTAACTGTAATGAAGATACTTTTGAAAAATAACTTACCCAACACAGAAAATTTGTATCTACACTTGTAACGTGTTTTTCGAGGGGATTTCACGCCTCTGGCATAAGTCAATAGGAAGCCATTCTATATTTATTTACGCGGCAAATTGTTCAGCCAAGAGAATTTTTCATGTTAATTTACTATTATTATTAACTTATTATTATTATTATTATTAAGGTATTTTTTGGAGCATTTTTATAAAATTATAAGCATACAGATAGGTTTTCTATGTCTTAGAAAACACTATCAAGCAAATTATTACGAACTACATTATCATAGAAAATTATATGATCACGGAATTTTACGGAGTTTTGTCAGATAGGGTATTATGAGAGAGATGACTCACTGGGAATTCAGATACAGGCTTATTCTTGTCAAGAAGTATGTCGCAAGCCTGGGTAGCAGCGTCAAGAAAAGGCGGAATAGTCTGGAACGGCAAACGACATCATCCGCGCACCGTGTGTATTGAGCCTAAGGAGGGGAGTAGCGGGGTGGCACAGCCAATCAGTGAAGACCACGTAAGGTGGAAGACGGCTCCGTAGAGGGGATGCGACGAGTGCATATATCGTTTGCGCGCCGTGGTGTGGAGGACAATCTGTGTAAGACTTGACGAGTATGGTTGCGCGTGTGAGTGGCTCCGATGTTCCGTGGAGTAGAGGACTATCTTTGTAAAACTTAACCAGTGTGGTGATACGAGTGTTTGGCTCCGATGTTCGGACCATAAAGTTATCAAATCTACCAGGAGATCATCAACTAACGAAGAAGATGACGACGTCCAGGAGAGAGTGGGAAGCTCTCTTCATCATCCAGTACGAGGGAAATGCTTCGGCAATTTCCAGTGGTAAGCGCGAATGACGCAGAACTACGCAATCTCTCGTTTTTCTTTGTTTTAAATTCAGTATTTCAGTAACTTCATAGCTTGGGATTAAGAGTAAAATCAATAATTTATCAGACTCCGTTTTCACGTAATTTTCTAGCGGTAATATTCAAATCGCAACGCTCTAATATAAATTTTAAACTTATTATTATTATTAATTTTGCAATACGTGTTATATATAATAAATTCATTTCTTTTAACCATGCAATCTTTGCTTTCAGTAGGTAGCATTAGATATAGACCAATTCCTTCTCCTGATACAATTGTTTGTTGGGTTAATGATCAAATCATACCACGATCTGAGTGAATAGATTCTTGAAGGTGTTCTACCGGAGCTAGATGTTGTAAAATATAAATTTAGATTTCAACATAGCGTTGAGGTCTTGGCGCCCATTAAAACAACATAGCTTAGGCAAAGGTAAACAGTTACATTTGTCACCCAACAGTAAGGACCAGTCAAAACGTTTCATTTGTACGCTCAACGTGGAGCGAAGAAAAACCGTTTCAATTGTCGCCGACAACTTGGGGCTGAAAACCTAATAACATTTGTGGAAGGAGAAGGGTATAAATTTCTGTGCCTGTATTTTGGGGGTTATTTGTCTGTATCAGTGTATATCATTATGGGGGATGAGAAAGAAAGACAGATGAGGTTACGTAGTGGTCATCAACTGGAGAGTGATGATACGAGCAGTATGTCGAGTGATGGTAGTACCGGGGTAGCGGAGGTAAATCCCGATACTGAAACAGGGAGTGTAGGCGGCCAACCAGAATTAAAAACTTTACTTCTCGAGTTTATGTATCAGAACAAAGTTAGTAGTGATGCCTTAAATGCAAAATTAGAACAGAATAATGCAAGATTAGAACAAATCAGTAGGGAAAATAAAGAAAGTACAGACGCTTTAAATGCTAAACTGGAACAAAACAACGCTAAACTAGAACAAAACAGTAGTGAAAATAAAGAAAGTACAGATGCCTTAAACGCCAGATTAGAAAAAAATAGTAGGGAAAATAGAGAGAGTACTGAAACTTTAAATGCTAAATTAGAACAAAACAGTAGGGAAATTAGTGATAAATTCGAACTGATTAGAGGTGAGATCAAGGGGGTGATGGAAGAGAAGGCTAAAGAGATTATTGCAGATGTAGACAGAAAATTAGGAAAAGTACAGGAGGAGTTAGAAATTAGAATCAGTACACAGGCTGAAAATTTAAAGAACTAGTGCAACTGGAAACACAGCAGGTCAAAAAGCAATTGGGGGTAGAAATTGACAAAATTCAGGTAGCAACTAAAGATGTTAAAGAACAGCTGGGGGGTAGAATTGAGAAAGTCCACTCGCAAATAGTTGCAGAAGTAAATGATTTAAGAGAGAGTAATAGAGAGAGCATTAGCAAAATTGAGGAGAAACAAGCAAAGCTATATGATAAAGTAGAAGAATCAGAAGGAAACATTAAATTAACAGTAAACAGTATTGAGAGGAAGGCTGAGGAGAAAATCGCAGAATTAGAATTAAAATTAAAAGCTAGGATCAGGCAAGAAAATAGTCAGAATAGGCCAGTTTTTGTGAATAGCACACACAGGGAGGTAGAACTGGGTAAGTTCAGCAATCGACAGGGGTGCCCAATGGAGTTCATGAACACTATAGAAAATAAATTCGGGGAGAGGTTGGAAGATGGTAGTATTGAGTGGTGCCAGGTAGTTGAAATTTTAGAACAAGTGTTTGTGGGGGAAACGAGGAATTGGTTTGCTGTCTACAGAGACAAGTTTACTGATATTAATGATTTTAAAATTAAATTCTATGAAAAGTTCTGGAATAAGGTTATTCAGTCGCAGCATCGTGAGGGAGTAGTGTGTGGTAAATATAACCCTAAAGGAAGCTCCACCATGACCGAATACATTTTAGGGCAGGTATTAGTGTGTAAATATCTGGATGGCTTGAAGGAGGAAAGTGATGTGGTGAGGTTGCTACTTAGGCACTTTCCCTATAGGATCAAGGAGGCTGCTTGTATCCAGAATGTAAAGACAATATCACAAGTAGAAAATTTGTTAAGCACATTTGATGCACTAGGGAGAGAGGGTTATGAGGACAATTTCAATAGGAACCAGGGTGAAATGAAAATCCACAGTCTTCGACCGGGTCAGGAATGGAATGAATGAAGCCCCCATCTAGTGGCGAGGATATGAACTGTGCCGGCTGCCGAGGCCTGACGCACTCCTCTGGGGCAATGATTAAATGAATGACAGATGAAATGAAATGATAGTGGAGAGTGTTGCTGGAATGAAATTGTGACAGGGAAAACCGGAGTGCCCGGAGAAAAACCTGTCTGCCTCCGTTTTGTCCAGCACAGATCTCACATGGAGTGACCGGGATTTGAACCACGGACCCAGCGGTGAGAGGCCGGCGTGCTGCCGCCTAAGCCACGGAGGCTTTCCTAATAGGAACCAGGGTAATAATAATAATAGGCCTAATGAAGCCAGGCATAAGAAGTTCAAGGGAACGGTGGCGAAGGGGCCAACGCTCAAATTAGAAATAATAATAATAATAATCAGCTAAATCAGAACAGAGGAAATGGCTATGGTAATCAAGGGAGAAATAATGATTTCAGGGGAAATCAAGGGAGGAACAATGATTACAGGGGAAATCAAGGGAGAAATAATGATTTCAGGGGAAATCAAGGGAGAAATTATAATGACAATAATTACAACCAGAATAGGGGTCAAGGAAGAGGACAGCCTAGTGGTAGTAATATACAGGCAAACAATGACAACACAGCCCAGAACAACCAGACCAGTGCAGTAGTTAGTAGTACTACAGCCAGCTGTAGCGGTTCATTAAACGCGAACCAGGCTGCGAAGTAAGGTCAGAATCTCAGTCTGTAACATGCCCTGTCCATACAATTATACAGGAACACCATGACCTAAATGTAAGAAATGAATTATTACATCAACTAAATGATGAAGGTATTATTCAGGAAGTGGTTAGTAAGAGCCCCATAGTTAAATTTAACGTGTCCGAGGCGTACACAGATGTTTTAATTGATAGTGGTTGTATGAAGAGTTGCATAAGTAGTGCATTTTATGATAAAATGAAAGGAACTGGAGTAAATTTTGAGGAGATGCCAATTAAAAGCACTTTTGTTATCACAGCTGTTGGGAAGAGGTCTAAAGTAATTTCTAAGCAAGTTTTAGTAGACATTAAAATTAATAATCATATAGAAAAGCAGATTTGTCTTGTAAATCCAAATTTAGTATTCAGTGTTATCTTGGGTTCAGAGTGGCTAAGTAGAGTGTCTGGTAACTTATGTTATGATGTAGGGAGTTTGAAATTTAAATGGGGTGATTCTGAAGTAGAAGTAGCGTTCAATGACCATATTCAGAGAAATAGTGTTGTAGGTGTGATTTGCACTTTAAATGAGATATCGCCAGCCATAGAGCGGGGTTCTCCATGTTTTGTGGGCAGTGTGATTACGAACGGTAGTCTAGAGGACTCGTTACATGATGCTGCATTTCAGGGAAATATAGAGGCGGAACAATGTGTTCGGCTCTATGATGTGTTATTGTGTAATAGGAGAGTTTTTGAGGATCGCATTGGTATGGCCAATTGCTATACACATTCATTGAATGTTATTGATAGGTCAGTATTCACAGGACATAGATATCCTGTACCTTTCGCTTATCAGAGTGCAGTTGAGGCACAAATTAACCAGATGCTTGAAGATGGGATTATTGAGCACTCTAACAGTCCTTATGTTAATTCTTTGGTCACGGTACCCAAGGCCGACGGCACAGTTCGTATTTGTTTGGACGCTCGTTTGGTTAACAGTAGAATTAGTTCAGATCAGCTGAAATCTATGTCAATAGAGGAATTAATGCAAACATTTGAGGGGAAGAAGTATTTCACTTGTGTAGATTTGAGTTCCAGTTTTTGGCAAGTGCCACTTATGTACGAAGATAGACCATTTACAGCTTTTAGTCATAAATATAACCTTTATCAATTTTGTAGAACACCTTATGGGTTAAAGAGTAGTTCAGCAGCTTTAATTAGGGCTTTAAACATCGCATTAGAGGATGACACAGGAGAGTTTGTAACCATTTACATTGATGATATGGTAATTAGTTCACGCAGTTTTGAGGAGCATCTACGCCATTTAGATATAGTTTTTCAGAAGTTAGATCAGGCAGGGTTCACTTTGAAGCTGTCTAAGTCGTCATTCTGTCAGTCAGAAGTGACATTTTTAGGTCATAGAGTGTCGAGTAGAGGTGTTACACCAGGGGAAAGTAGGGTTAATAAGATACTTAACGCAGAGGTGCCACAGAATGTTAAACAGTTAAAAAAATACCTGGGAATTTGCAACTTTTTCAGGAGGTTCGTTCTTAAATACTCAGGGTTGGTAGAACCATTCAGGGAATTGCTTAAAAGTGGGACTCGGTGGAGATGGGAGTCCAAGCATGATCAGGCTTTTAGAGCGCTGAAGGAAGGTTTTGAGAAAGCTGTAGTGCTGAAATATCCTTTAAAAGATAAGGAATATGTGGTTATGACAGATGCTTCACATATAGGCATTGCTGGAGTATTATGTCAGAAAGATGATGAGGGTAATCTGTGCATTGTATCTTTAGCCTCGCGAGGACTGACAGCAGCAGAGAAAACATACACGATTACTGAGTTAGAGCTTTTAGGTATTGTTTTCAGTTTAGAGAAATTTAGAATGTATTTAGTAGGGGGGAAATTTGAGATCCATACAGATCACCATGCATTACTGTATATGAGGACTTGTAAACTCAGTTCTAACAGAGTTAGTAGGTGGATTCTTGCTCTGCAGGAATACGAATTCACAGTAAAATATATTAAAGGTAAAGACAACATTCTTGCAGACATGCTATCGAGGTACACTAATTTATGTAGGGACTATCCTGTGGTTAAAGCAGAGTACGGTATTTTAATATGTGCATGTGTGGACAGTAGCAACAGGGCATCGTTACAGACACTGAGAAATAGGTCGGTAGAGCAACGTGATGACATTAAGGATGTGTCATAAAATAAGTGTGTTTAGCTGGCGAGCCAGCCTATCAAATGAGTAAGTGTGGTATTTGGTGCGAGGAAGATCTGGTCTCCAGCCAGGCGTATCAGAAGTCACACAGGGGGGTAGTATGTAAGTTATTGAGAGTTTTTAAGGTACAGGGAAATATGACGGGATTGTCGGATGCTCTTGAGCACTAAAATGTCTCGATACACCAAGGCCAGAATTTGGTAGCGCTGGTGAATTCCCATTTGTCTCCAAGAGATGGGTGAGCGCTTGGACAGGGTATTTTTGCTTAAGGCGTCTACGAGACAAAAGATGGGCCATCAGAAGGCGAGACAGTCCTTCATGAAACTCATACATAACAGCACACATGATTTCTGTTTACGGCCTCGCCATGTAAGATTTGTAAGTGTGTAATTTAAGGTAATTTGTACAATGGTATTATTTGTGTGAGGAGAACTGGTCTGTGTTGAGAACTAGTATTAAGTAGAATATGGTCTACGGGAACTTAAGAAGACAGACGGCACAGAAATATTTGGTGTTATATGTAATGCGCATTTACTGGTTTTTTTTTTTCAGAAGTCAATATTAATTTCGTCTTTTATAAAGAGAGATTAAGTATTATGGTCACGATGCGCTGCCACAATAGTGTGATCGTGTGCTCAGTGATAAGAGAGATTAAATTTCACCATAAGGAAGGAACCTCCTGTGAAATTAGGAAGTTCTATGATGATATACATATATCAGAACACCTTGATGCGTGTGATGTGACATCTTATATACATAGTGCTCACACAGTAATTATGTCTATTTATCCAACATAGAGAAATTTGAGAGGCGGAAATATCCGTGGAACACTATTCTATATGAAAAACATTGGACTGGTTGCAAAGTGCAATACATAGTGACAGCAAACTTTGACGCAAAGTGCGTAAAGAAAAATTATGAGTGTTTATATATGTAATTTAGGGTGATTTCATTTATGTAATATGTATTTTGGATGGGGATTATTAACGTGCCTGGGATAATCGTATAATGGACCGTCGTCAAGGTAAATCATCCGATGATCCGAGGCGAATATGTAACGTGTTTTTCGAGGGGATTTCACGCC
The DNA here is from genome assembly GCA_946902985.2 of Meconema thalassinum. NCBI lineage: Eukaryota > Metazoa > Arthropoda > Insecta > Orthoptera > Tettigoniidae > Meconema > Meconema thalassinum. Next base: position 242,010,705 of record OX336394.1, on the reverse strand, counting down.
TCTGGCATAAGTCAGTAGGAAGCCATTCTATATTTATTTACGCTGCAAATTGTTCAGCCAAGAGAATTTTTCATGTTAATTTACTATTATTATTAACTTATTATTATTATTATTAAGGTATTTTTTGGAGCATTTTTATAAAATTATAAGCATACAGATAGGTTTTCTATGTCTTAGAAAACACTATCAAGCAAATTATTACGAACTACATTATCATAGAAAATTATATGATTACGGAATTTTACGGAGTTTTGTCAGTTAGGGTATTATGAGAGAGATGACTCACTGGGAATTCAGATACAGGCTTATTCTTGTCAAGAAGTACGTCGCAAGCCTGGGTTGCAGCGTCAAGAAAAGGTGGAATAGTCTGGAACGGCAAACGACATCATCCGCGCACCGTGTGTATTGAGCCTAAGGAGGGGAGTAGCGGGGTGGCACAGCCAATCAGTGGAGACCACGTAAGGTGGAAGACGGCTCCGTAGAGGGGATGCGACGAGTGCATATATCGTTTGCACGCCGTGGTGTGGAGGACAATCTGTGTAAGACTTGACGAGTATGGTTGCGCGTGTGAGTGGCTCCGATGTTCCGTGGAGTAGAGGACTATCTTTGTAAAACTTAACCAGTGTGGTTATACGAGTGTTTGGCTCCGATGTTCGGACCATAAAGTTATCAAATCTACCAGGAGATCATCAACTAACGAAGAAGATGACGACGTCCAGGAGAGAGTGGGAAGCTCTCTTCATCATCCAGTACGAGGGAAATGCTTCGGCAATTTCCAGTGGTAAGCGCGAATGACGCAGAACTACGCAATCTCTCGTTTCTCTTTGTTTTAAATTCAGTATTTCAGTAACTTCATAGCTTGGGAATAAGAGTAAAATCAATAATTTATCAGACTCCGTTTTCACATAATTTTCTAGCGGTAATATTCAAATCGCAATGCTCCAATATAAATTTTAAACTTATTATTATTATTAATTTTGCAATACGTGTTATATATGATAAATTCAGTTCTTTTAACCATGCAATCTTTGCTTTCAGTAGGTAGCATTAGATATAGACCAATTCCTTCTCCTGATACAATTGTTGGTTGGGTTAATGATCAAATCATACCACGATCTGAGTGAATAGAATCTTGAAGGTGTTCTACCAGAGCTAGATGTTGTAAAATATAAATTTAGATTTCAACATAGCGTTGAGGTCTCGGCGCCCATTAAAACAACATAGCTTAGGCAAAGGTAAACAGTTACATTTGTCACCCAACAGTAAGGACCAGTCAAAACGTTTCATTTGTAAGCTCAACGTGGAGCGAAGAAAAACAGTTTCACACTCACCGGCATAAAAAGCGAAACACTACGAATTTTAGATAAAACTCAATGTTAGACCGCTTCAAACCTTGTATTAATCAAATATTATGACATTACAACAACATGGCAATGAATCATAAGTTCATCATCATCTTGCACAGTTTCCAGCCACTGGCCGGGTCTGTTTGGAACACAAGCCACTCCAACGTCTTCTGTCTTCCCACCATCTCTCAGGCTCCACCCTTGGCCAGTCTTCTCCTCTCTTCTTCACGCTTTCTTCCACCCCCTTCAGCCACCTGTCTCTCGGTCTCTTTCCTTCCCACTCCGTCTCGTGTACTCTCCTGGTTATCCTCTTCTCCTCCATTCGTTTTACATGTCCATACCATCTAAGTCTAGATTTCTCTATACCATCCTGTAATGGTTCGATAACCTATGGGCCGTTAACCTAGATGTTAGGCCCCTTAAAACAACAATTATCATCATCATCATCTTCCTTCATTAATTCTCTGGTCCTCTCATTTCTTATTCTGTCCATCTTTGTAGCTCCAATACTGCTTCTCAAGAACCTCATCTCACTGGCCTGTATTTTGCTCTTCTCCCTTCCTTTCATAACCCAGGTCTCCGAGGCATACATCAGGATAGGGACATAGTACGTCCGATATATGTTCTTTCTGCTGTTCTGAGGGACATCCTTGCTCCATAACATGCTTCTCACACTCCTCCGAAATGCTTCTGCCTGCCTCCCCCGCTCATTTATTTCTCTATTGTTTCTTCCATTATCTTGTATCAGGCTTTCCAGATACTTGAAACTCTCCACTTTCTTCAGCTGTTCCCCACCAATTGTTATTCCCGTTGTGGTTCTTTCCCTATTCCTTGTTGTGATCTCCATCTCACTCTTATTTATGCTAAATTTCATCCCATATCCTTGTATTATTCCTTCCCACACGTCCAACTGTTCCTGTACCTCCTCCTCCTTGTTTCCTCAAATCATCAAATCATCTGCAAACACCATTGCTTTCATCTTTCCTTCCCCAATTACTTGTGCCACTCGGGTCATTATGTCATCCATCACCACAATGAAAAGTAACGGTGACAGTGCACTTCCTTGTTTCAGGCCGTTTCTCTGTTCCAACCAGTCTGATCTCTCTCCTCCCACTTTCACACAGCTCACACTTCCCTTGTACATCTCCTTTATCCTCTTTATAGTCCATTTCTCTACTCCTCTATCCTCCAGGGACTTCCATACTTTGTTTCTGCATACACTGTCATATGCTTTCTCAATATCCAGGAAGGCCATCAGTAGATCTGTTCCATACTCATGGTGCTGTTCTTGTAACTGCCTTGCAGCAAAAATCAAATCCACTGTGGACCTTCCTGCTCTGAAGCCATGTTGTTCTTCCCTCATCCCTCCTTCTATCCTTGCCCTAATTCTCCTTTCCAAAACTTTCTCGAAGATCTTTGCACAATGACTCATCAGTGTTATTCCCCGATAGTTTCTGCAATCTGTTCTACTACCTTTCTTGAAGATCGGGACAATGATTCCTTTTTTCCAGTCCTCTGGGGTCTTCCTTTCCTTCCATGCTGTCCTCATCACTCGGTACAACCATTGTATCCCCACCTCTCCTGCTGCTCTCACCATCTCCACACTCAACTCATCCACACCCGGTGCCTTCCCTCCTTTCATCTTTTTCACTGCATCTTCCACTTCTTTCCATGTTAAGTCCTTTTCTGTATGCAGTTCATCTTCCTCTTCCCCGATTTCTTCCTCCTCACCATCGTTTCCATTTGGGTTCAGAAGTTCTTCAAAATATACTTTCCACATTTTCTTCAGTTCTTCCCTATTTTCTATCTCTTGTCCCCTTTTGTTCACCATTCTAACATAATTCGTAGGATCCTTCCGCCTCTTATTTTTTACCATCCCATACAGGACCTTTTTTGTACCTTCACTACCCTCCTTCATCATCTTTGTCCACTCTTCCATCCACTTTCTTCTCTCCTCAGCCACTACTCTCTTCGCCTCCTTCTTTCTTTCCTGGTACTCTTCCCTTGTCTCTACCGTCCTATTTTGATACCACTTCCTAACGGCTCTATTCTTTTCCCTTACTATATCTTTTGTCTTCTCATTCTGCCATGGTGTTTCCTTCCATCTCTTCTTACTACTTGTCCTCCCACATACTGCTTCTGCTGCACCTACTAGTGTCTTCTTAAATCTACCCCATTCCTCTTCCACCCCTCTTTCTTCATCTGTTGGAATTCCTTCCTTTACCATTTTGAAGTACTCGACCCTTCTATCCCCTTCTTTCAGTTTCCATATCCTTATACGTCTTTCCTGGTTCTCAGTCCCTTTCTTCTCCTTACTCCCTCTCAGGTTCATTACCAGCAATCGATGGTCGCTATCCAGGTTCTCCGATGGTATAACCTTGATGTCCGTGATGTTCTTATTTAGTTCTTTCTCATACAGTATATAGTCGACCACTGACTTCCTGGTCAAGTCATCACTGTACCATGTGATTGTGTGGCTCTCTCTTTTCTTGAACCAGGAGTTCCCAACTAGTAGGCTGTTCCTTTGGCAGAAGTCCAACAGTCTCTTTCCTTCCTCATTTCTTCCGCCCCAACCCTCTGGTCCTAGAACACTTTCATAACCTTGTCTTTCTCTTCCTACATGGGCATTTGGATCCCCCATAACAATCATATTTCTTCCTACCAGCTGCTTCTGCAATTCCTCTTCAAACTCCTCCTTCTCTTCAGAGGCGCAGCCTACTTGTGGAGCATACACTTGCACTATTTCAACGGTCTCTCCCCTCAGTGCTACTTTCACTTTTATCATCCTATCACTTATTCTCCTCACTTCTTCTTTTAAACCATCTCGTAGTACTACTCCCACTCCATTCCTCATTCCCTCTTCATTCCCACTCCAGTACAGTCTATAGCCTTTTCTCAGTTCTCTCCTTCCTTCCCCTTTGTTTCTGCCAATCCCAATAAATCCAACTTCCTTCTTTCCATCATATCCACTATCTCCTCCACCTTCCTCGTCAGCGTTCTTATGTTTAAAGTTCCAAATCTTAGTCCGTGTGTACAGCCGTGTCGTCGTCTATTATATCCATCATGTCCGAGGCTCATTCCATTCTTGAAAGCATTTGGTTTCATCCACTACTGGCTTGCTGGGCCTATCGTAGCTTCACCAGAGCCCCGTTAGCCGTCACTTTTCAGGGTTCCTGTAGGACCTTCACAGCTACCGTAACGGTCCCGGGGCACACGAAGTCCCCACTGTACTTCGCTCCTACAGACGATCCCCTACTTTGTGCCGTTGCCCGTCTCCCACGACGTGGACGAGGGGTTGGAATTATGTTAATTACCCTAAATAGCACAATAATTTATACAAATTATTTATCATAACAATCACAACAGTGCACAAACACAAATTTGGAAACGGCTAAACCTGGAATCCATCGTACTGTCCTCCGACCCATATGTATGATTACGAATGATTACTTTGCGACTTAGTCCGTTTGTCCACTTGTTTGCACAACATTTCCATTGGCTCAATAAAGGGTATTACCACCTCTAGTCACAGTTACAACTGTGATTCGATCAGGCATGTTCAGGATGCAATCACGAATGTTCTCTTGTGGTATGAGCTCCCATTCTTCCTAGAGATAAGCTCCAAGTCAGGAGAACGACTCCTAGCACATCTCCCAAGCATATCCCAGACATGCTCTAACGGGTTTAGGTCAGGACTACAAGCAGCCCACACCATGCGCTCTATTCCGTCTTCATCAAGGTACTCACGTACACAGACGGCAACGTGTGGGCGAGCATTGTCATGCTTCAGGATAAAGTTCTCACCAATGACAGGTGAAAAAAGGCACGACGTGATGTACTAAAATCTCCTTGATGTACCGGTGGGCTGTCAGGCTCCCGTTGTCAACTAACACAGGCTCCGTTCGCGTATCCGTGGTAATCCCGGCCCAGACCATCACAGAGCCTCCATGAACGGTGTCCCTGCAGAGAAGGTACAGGGTGAATAACGTTCCCTGAGCCTTCTCCATACTCTCTCCCTCCCACCCGGTGCCCTCAAACAGAATCGGGATTCATCTGTAAACAGCACTGAGCTCCTCTGCTCCACAGTCCTGTTTCGATGGGCGTTGGCGAATTGCATCCGAGTGACACAGTGCTCACGTCTAAGGAGATGTCCTCTGGCGGGCCTCTTGGAATGTAAATCCACTTCCTACAACCTCCTTCTTACTGTCCTTTCACAGATGTTCGTGCTCCGTACTTCCTGCAAGCGATTTCTGGCCTCCACAGCTGTTGTGTGACGATCACGAAGAACTTGCATTGCGAGAAAGCGATCATCGCGCTCAGTAGTGCTTCTCCTACGACCAGAACCGGGCCTCCTGGAGTAGATATTGTCCTCTCTGTACCTTTTAACAGTACTGTACACGTTAGAACAAGACGTGCCTATAACGTTTGCCACATAGCGTATACTGCGCTCATCCTAAACTAATGCCACTGCCCATGCTGTGTTTTCAGGAGAAAAGAGTCATTATGATCTGACTTAGAAGCAAGAATAACTATTGTAGACTAGCCGTAATGTCCACAAAAATATGCGGCACGAGAATTCACAGCAATAAACCTTACGACAGCCGCCTGTGGTTATTCTTGTCCAAAGGCGGGAAACGATAATATTGGTGCTGTAATTGTCATGATCAACATTGTTTATCAATTATTGCACTGAAGCTTCTAAAATTGGCTAATTAACTCATGATAAATTGCCATATCGCTGCAATGTCACAACATTCAATTTGTACCAAGTTTGAAGCGGTCCAACATTGAGTTTTGTCTGAAATTCGTAGTGTTACGCTTTTTATGCCGGTGAGTGTAGCAATAAGATGAGATGAAAAGTTTTAACCACATGTAATTGACCATGCAAACATATCAAATTGCACCAGATGGTCTGTGGTGGACCAACGAGAGTGGAAACCATGCTGGTACTCAGATAAGAGATCTCTCTCCTCCAAGAATCACACAAGCTGACAGTGAGACAAGCTGTGAGACAAATGGGCCTATAGCTGCTAACAAGTTTAGGGTCCTATCCAACCTTGGGAATCGGTACCATGATCCCCACTTGCCTTCAATCCATATACGATTGAAAAGGGAGAGTAGTTGTTTGACACTGGCATTGTAAAAGGAAAAGTTTAATTAGTCCGCCTTTTCAATACAAAATCATATCAATTCAGTTTATAGGTAGCCTACATGTTTCGGGAGAATCTATCCTCTTTCATCAGCTTGTTCACTTGCTTTCGTAAACATTGCAAAAACATTGATTCTTTCCAAGAATGACATACATTAAGAATACCGGTACTTGGATAAAAACATTCTTGTAAATTGTTTGTAGATTGTTTTTACAAGCACGATTTTGTCCAAATACTGGTATTCTTAATGTATGTAATTCTTGGAAAGAATCAATGTTTTTGCATTGTTATAGGAAAGCAGGTTGAAGGGGGATAGATTCTCCCGAAACATGTACCTATAAACTGTATATATGTTTTTGTATTGAAAAGGTGGACTAATTAAACTTATCCTTTTAAATTAACTAAGTAAATATAGACCATTATGGAGTCGATTTTCACTGATACTGGCATCACAGAGATGTTCACCATCCGATTATGGATGCTATCTGGTCCAGGAGATGTATCCTTGCACAGTGCAAGTGCAAGTGCTGTGGCAAAGGGCAAGGGGTGAGTCTCTGTCTCTAGATTCATAATTATAAAAGTTGGATAATAACTCCTGGAGCTGGATACATTAGAGAAATTTGATCCAACACTGGTGAGATGGTCTGTGATGATCTGTTCGTTTATGGAGATTTCGGGTATCGTTAATGATGTCAGGAGTCCAGATATCTGACAAAGCTTAGTCCACACTTAGGACGAAAGAGTATGAACCATCATAGATTACACATACTTTTCCCACGTCGTTTTCTTGCTCTCTCAAATCAGATGTCAGACTTTTGAAGGTGATAAGGTTGGCCATAGTATTTTGTCTACAAGGTTTGAAAGAACGTTGATTGTCTTTGATGGTTGCTGCAATCTCAGCTGTCCACCAAGGGACAAGCTTCCAGCAAGAGTTGCCACTCGAGGAACGTATAGTTTCCTCTGAAGAAGCCGATATACCATTCATTTATGAATGGTGTGATCATCAACAGTTTCAAAAGTATCATCGGCAGAAAGTGCATGCCGTAAATTCTGGCCAGTTAGCATGACGCAGTAGCCATCGACTGGGTCTCAATGGCTTTCTGGTTCGGAAGAGCATGATACACAGGAACCAGAGCATGATTGCATAAGGTAATGTTGACACTTTTAGGGGCAGATGACCTTGTTGTTCCACCTTAAAACAACATACCATCATAATTTTTACACTAGATAAAGTGCCATGTCCGACAAAAGTGCTTAGGTTCCTGTGTTCAACAAACATAGATCCAGCTACCTAATCAGCTTATCAAACTCTCTCCCTATACCATGGGCATTAACAACTCTGAGGAAGAGAAGTGGAGGGAGAAGCTAAGAGACTAGATCCACCAGCTGGCTGTAATGAAGCTGATAATCTGGTGAGATGTACAGGTTACATACTGTTGCCATTACTGGTAATGAAGTACAAACTGCAGCAGCTTCTAGCTGAGTACGCAGTGACACCTCCTCACTGATGAGACTAGAGTAGACAAGAGTGCAGATACTGCATGCAGTCGCCACTCCATCTACTCGGTCTTGAGAGAAGAGTTTAAGTTTCTCATCGTTGTCTCATGTCCATGATGGAATCTTGATTCCTGAAGACAGACAATGAAATTAATTGGCATAACCCAGCGAGATGTTAAATGTAGTTTCCATTGTAATACAGTAGCGCCATAGCATGGACTAGAAGAAGGTAGAGTTCTACTTTCTTTTGACCGTTTATATCCCCATCTTCAGTTGGAGATGATGGGGTTAGAGGGTGCACCTCAATCCCCATATCTCCATCCAAGAAAAAATATTCTGGAGGAGGCAGCCTCCTGGATGACATGGTACTGCTTCATTGGACTTTTCCTCTGTCGCTCTGGTGAAAGACTGAGAGTAGTATCAGTTGACCTTCTCCCCGTCCAAAGACTGTGTCTCAGGCCCAAACACATACCAAGCAGATTTATTTTTGGACAGTCACTGACGTCTCTTCAGGGAAGGATATGTTGCCTTTTCTCCAGACTAAAGGTGTACCATACCAACTGATGAGCCCAATGGTAACTAACTGGCTCCTTGCTAAGCAGGGCAACACTTACTGACACTGCTCCACTGATGGTCTTGGGAGCAGAAAGGGCATCAGATGTTAGAGCTGCCTTGTCAGGAGGGCAACATAGACAGTGATGACCCTTTGCGCCCTTTTCCACAGGTGTTCCTAAGTTCCAGCCTTGGTCAGCAAAGGATTCTTCCCCGAATGAGTCAGGGAAGGCTTCCTCGCTGACCTCACTTCTCCAATGGCACCGGTTGAGATGGTTTAACCAGCGCTTTAGATTTGGGGGGCTAGCAGTCCTCACAGTTGAGGTGCTGTGTTTCTCTGAAGTTAAGTTGAGTATTAGCAGGTTTTATCGCTGGAATCGTGAAAGAGGCAAAAGAAGCAGCAAACTGAGGAGCATTTATTTCATGATACTTCTTTCTAGCATTGGAATAAACATGTCCCTCTAGTGTCTTAAACTCTTGAATCTTGGATTCTTTAATGAGTTCCAGACAATCCGTAGATTTAGTAGTGTGGAAGTTTGAGCAGTTTGTGCACACAGATGGTGGTGTGCACTTTTCACCTTCATGAAAAGCCTTCCCACAATTCATGAACACAGCATCCATGTGCAACCAGAAGACACACAATACTGGTAGCATCTCATATGTGGTGAGATATAAATTCTCACATCACAGCATGTCACTTCAACCACCTTAGGAAACACCGACCCCTCCAAATGGAGTACAAAGGTGCCTGTGTCTGCCCTATCTTAACTGATTTTGGACGTATTTTGGTGACCTGACATTTCTTCAAGTCACGCAACAGTTCAGCATCGGAATTCAAAATGAGATCACAATGGAAGACAACTACACAGACCTTGTTCAGCTTTGAGCGCCTTCTGGCCTTCACTGGGACAGTACCAAAATGGTTATATTTCAAAAACTTTTGGGTTTGATCACTGACCGTAAAGTAACTTTTGAATCCTGTCAAAGTCACCAAATTCCCCTTCAAATTCCTCAGAGAAGAGAAGGCATCCCAAATACCACCTGCTTCAATTGGGGCCCATTAATATAGGTATCACTCAGCCAAGGCAATACCCATCTGGCATTGCCAAGGGTTTATCACTCAACAGACTGCTTTGTTTGAATTTTCTTCTTCATTACATATTTATACTTTTGGAACTTACACCAAGGTTATTCACTGCATGCAAGTATACATGAAATTAAGAGTGTGAAGTGCCAGAAGTATCAAATAACATCTGTTTAATTCAAACATGTCCCAAATAAAAATCTTACCTAAGATGTGCTCACCACTTTTAGAAGTCAGCTTCCTTAAAACTATTTTAAATTGCTCTAAAATGAACATTACCGGTACCTTAACTTCAGCAGCTCCTTGTATTGGAGGGATCTTGTGACTAATTAGGTGAACATCCATTTTTACTTTGTTTCCAACCGTTGTTGATGAAGTTTCACCCTCAGATGTAATGCTTGACTCATTCACCTTTTCAGTTAGAGTGGTCGTTACCGCTGAACACTGTTGAGAAGAGTCCTCAGTGAAAAGCCTTGAGACTTTCCTTTCATCACTCACTGCTGAATTGTTTTCTTCTTTTCCTTTAGTACATGCATTCACAGCACAATGTGCTGCATCTAAGATGTGTGTTAAATCCTTAGATATGCTCTTATTATCTTTTGAGAAATTATCAGAATTTGCAGGTTTTCCATCACTTTTTTGTGCATTAAGTATATCATTGACAACAAGTTCATTTGATACTGGCTTAATCTTCAAATTGTCCACACCTCCAATGGAACGAATCTTTGATTTATCTGGAATGAATGATGCTTGATTAGTGTTCGCAGAGATTATACCATTGGTTAATATTTTGTATGTTATAGGCAAATTTACTGCATCCTTTTTAAAATCCTTTACTTTATGTATACCAGGAGTCATGGTGGGAAATGCTTGTTTATCTTTGTCACTAAGTTTTGTCTGTAGTTCTTTAGATGCATTAGTAACATAGTTTACTGGAGATCCAATATTTTTACTACTCTCAAGTGTTGATGTCACAATTTCATTTTCATACGATCTACCGGTACCAGTTAGTGTTTGTAGAGGTGCAACTCTTATATACTTTGTAGGAGACACCCTGAGAACTTGAGTTTGATGTTTGTCAATACTGCTCTGTGTCTGGGGTGGTGAAGTTAATATAATATGCTTTGGTTTACTGATTTCATGTTTCTTTTCATGTGAATCAAATATTCTTCTATTTTTCATGATAATAGAACACTTTCTTGCTACACCCTTTACAGGGGAGAGTGGTCCCAGTTTGAGCACTTTGCCTGGAGTTTTGAGCAAGGTGACTTTCACTGGTGAGCCTGTGTTTAAACTTCCCCTAGTCAATTCTAAGTACTGCTCCCCATTTGAGTTAACCTTTAAATGGCCTCTATATGCTGGCAATGAGGAACCTTTTGTTGCTCCATAGTCACCCAGCACAACAACTTCATCTTCACGATTTATTCTGTTACCTCTAATAATTTTTACTATCTTTGGTTCTGGTTTGATCCTTATATTTTCCAATCTTTTATCAAATCCATCATGTTCTGTAAATTGTTCTGTCTTTACTTGGAGATTTCCATAAACTGCATCATTTTGAGAAATATGATTGGTTATATTCGAAGGAGGAGGATTCGAAGGTGCTATTAGCCTCTGCTGCAATTCACTCATGGGATCATAAGTTCCAGATGTAACATTCAGATCTTCCATATTATATTGGGGTATCTGAGATGAATCTGAAGTGAACCCAGAGTTTCTCATAAGAGCTTCGGCACATTTAAACAATGGGTCATAAGTGTCATAAGGATTTGTGACATCCATATCAGGAGGACACAGAGACTTCTGTTCTGCTGCAGGTATCCACCCTGATGGTTGGAGTGTATGATATGTCTTTTCATCAGGACTGCTGAAACAAATAACAGAGACCATATGATAGCATATATCAAATGGTCAACCTTCAGTACAGGTAGTACAAGAAATCAGAGCACCTCTACAAACAATTACAAACAGAAACGATTCTCACATCACCACCCAAAAGACTCATAAGAATCAACCAACAGAATAATTTCTTCAAGAATACAATAACTGTATTATTTCATTTTCAGAACAATTATGTATCCAATAGGCTACAAAATTGTTCTTTTATTTCTCTAATATTGATCTTTAACTTTCTAATTATGTGTAACAAACATTATTGATAAACTATCATATGAAAATATTAAGGATAAAATACACATTTTTTGAAAGTTTGATACAAGTAGTCTCAATAGAACTTTCGTATGACTGAAACTGCTTGAAACAAACAAAACATTCTGTTTGTGTAATGTGTTCTACTACTGCCCTTGCACTGCTAGCTAATACACACAGACAGTATGCAGCTGCTTCAAACAGCCTCATCCGGTTTTGTTCCATGTTACATTGATCTCTGAAAGAGCACAAGTAAACTGGTCTGTCTCACATTCTGATCCAAATGGACTTGTGACTAGACTCGTGGAGATTAAAGTTCATAAACAGTATTTTGCTCATGGATTTGAAATGTTTCGTGAATTTCCACAATCATATTTCCATGTCTTTGACCAGCTAAAAGGTCTTTAGGTGGACAATTTTTATCTTTCTTAAAAGCAAATACCGCTTTTGCTATTGTCAAGCTACCAGAGAAGACACTTCGTATGTTGGAGGAGCTAGTATTGTATCAACTTATTACCATATGCATTTCATTCCTGTACTTTTGGATGAGATAGGTAGGTATTCTTTACATTTTGAACAAAATCCTTACTCACCTCTTTCCAGTGAAGTGTGACTCGTGATATTGTTAAAGAGTTCAAAGTTATGGATATTTACATTGGTGGCACTACAAAAATTTGTTTCCATACTTAACAGAATAGTTGTGCCAACAGAAGTTTAAAAAGAGAAATGCATATTTTAGAGTCACCTTGCCTAATTCAATTTTAATAACATTCCACACTGCTATACATTCATTTCATCTAGTGCATTAAGATGGCAATAACAAGAATTTGTTTACCTGCTAAAGTTCCACTGACCCTCCTGGGAAACAGCATTCCAACTGATCATCTCTTGCTTAGTGCCATACATCCAGTTAGTAGAATTCTAAAAATGAATACAAATATTTAAATTTATTATCACAATTTTTATTTTTAAAACTTGAAGGCTTATGGCTCATTTTATCATGATGATGATGATTGTTATCATTGATGTTTTAATAGGTAAAACATCAAAGCCATCTGCCCCTTGTAACTCAGTTATATGAATTTTATATTTTTATGAACTTAAAGGTGGATGTCAAATAAGAAAAGGGTCTAATCTAAATTTTAAAAATTAATAATTATAATATCCAAACAAAAACTTACAGAATAAAAGTAAATACACAATTTTAAAAATGTTAAAGAAGAAGTTTACTGTAAAATTTACACTGTATAACAAAAAGAAATGACGCACCAGGAAGGAATTGTCCGATGGCGACAAAAATTGGTGGATGTGAGGAACAGACATAGAACAACAAACGATCAAAAGTGCAGAACAATCAAATAATTTATTGCAGAGTTAGGGCGTTACAAAGTGAGGATGTCAATAAGGTGTTGGTTCACCCCTGACCTGGATGCAAGCTGTCACTCGACGTGGCATGGACTGATCAAGTTCCCGGATGGTGTCCTGCAGAATTTCATGCCAAATGGTCTCCAACTGTTGGGCTAAATCGGCGACATTCCGGGATGTTCGCAATCGCCTTCCCAAGACGTCCCAAATGTGCTCTTTCGGAGAAAGATCAGGCGACCGAGTTGGCCAAGGAAGGATAGGGCAAGCTTGAAGACAGTCCATAGCAACACGTGCCATGTGCGGCCGGGCATTATTCTTTTGGAAAGTAAGGCCTGGATATCGCTGAAGGAACGGTAACACAACCGGCCGTAGAATGTCATCAACATACCGCTGTGCTGTCAGTGTGTCAGGAATGACTGCCAGAGGGGTCCGGCTATCAAAGGAATTGGCACCCCAGACCATCACCGCCTGTTGTGGGGCTGTGTGGCGTGCGATAGTCAAGACAGGATCCCCACGCTGACCTGGACGTCTCCAAACACGTCTGTGGTTGTCGTCAGGGCACCGTTGGAAATGGGACTCATCACTAAAGACTATATGTCCCCAGTCAGCGCAGTTACACGTTGCTCGAGCGCGGCACCACTGTAATCTGACTTGACGGTGAACAGGCGTGAGTGGTAAGCAGCTTAACGGGCGGCACGAGTGCAAATTCCTGTCGCTCATGCATCTGTTGATGGTCATGGTGGACACATGTGTGTGGGTCACACGCTGGATCATTGATAACAACAACTCCGGTGCTGTGACAGCTGTTCTGACAATCGCTCTGTCTGCCTGTGCTGTTGTGGCCCTCGGTCGACCACTGCCGTCCTGACGCTAATGCCTGCCGTTGCTGACCCACGCTTGCCAGCATCGTCTGATCGCCACATTACTTCGACCCAAGTGTCCCTCGACAGCTTGATTCGACCAACCAGCTTCTTTCAATCCGATCGCACGACTTCTTTCAAACTCTGACATCTGCTCGTAATGAGCACGAATCCTTCGGCGTGGCATTGTTACAGCCGACGTTCAGATATCGCAGTCAAATGCAACAGCAATTTTGAGCATATGCTTCAGAATTGCACCTTATGTACACCTGATGCATGCACAGTTTGAATGTGCGGGGGCTTCCGCTGTTCATTCTTAGTCTTTTTGACTCTGAGAGTCGCACATTTTTTTCCGTATTGACTGAATTATATTAAGAACAAAGTTCCAAATGGCTCTGCCTCGTCAATACTATTTATTAAAATTTCGTGATACAATCACTTGTCTCTTAACACTTGGTACATGTTTCGACGTTTAACACATATTGAGGTCTTCATCAGCCTATTTTAATTGGGCAGCACTTAAAACACTCACTTTATATACTGGGTATAGTTAAAAATCGAACATGAAAACACACATAGATCACTAAAAGTATACACTGTAACACATAGAAAAGTTGTTAAAACATTTTCTTATGTTAAAAGTTCAATAAAACCCTCAGCCTGGCTTGACAGTCTTTCTTGGTTTATTTCATGTCCTGTCTCTAATACCCGTAAATGTTATGTAAAAACTTACGATGCAATGCGGCAATGAGTTAACAGAGCCGTGCTGAATCAGACGGAGACTGTGCTGTACTGACTGAAAGACTGTCAAGCCCGGCTGAGGGTTTTATTGAACTTTTAACATAAAAAAATGTTTTAACAACTTTTTAATGTGTTACAGTGTATACTTTTAGTGATCTATGTGTGTTTTCATGTACGATTTTTAACTATATCCAGTATATAAAGTGAATGTATCAAGTGCTGCCCAATTAAAATAGGCTGATGAAGACCTCAATATGTGTTAGACGTCGAAACATGTACCAAGTGTTAAAAAGATAAGTGATTGTATCACGAAATTTTAATAAATAGTATTGACGAGGCTGAACCATTTGGAATTTTGTTCTTAATATAAATTCATTCATAGGACACGAAGCTTTAGGGCCCCTTCAGACGATGCCACTTTAGCAGCCACCTCCACAGAACGGTGGCGCAGCAGACAGTCTGTGTAGTTGACTTCGCCGCTAGTGGCGGCCACAAAAAGTAGTGCTTCTCTTCGCCAAACCAGGAACTATATTGTTGGTTTCACACGAGGCTGCAGCCACGCCACTATCTAGTGGCGCGTACGTAGCGAATCAGTAGCGTAACGGCTCGCCACATGGTCGTGTATTTTGCTATTCCCAGGTTCCGATTATTTCATTTTTGCTGCGGGCTCGGGCCTGTATTTCTTGCCTTGTTTTCTGTACTCTTCCCGAATATTGTTGCTGATACCATCTAAAAGCTCTTGAAATGATTTTTTTGGGACATGCGTAAGTACGCAAAGAAATTTTCGTCATCCTGTTGCAGATCATCGAATAAGGTATAGAACAGTCCTCGATTCTGTCTTTCCAAAACCAATGGATGAACCCAGAATCTTCTTGTTTTCTGTCGAAGTTTCTTTCTCCTCCGTATGAGGAACATGGCAAGAATTATATCACCTTCTACGTCCATGTTTACTGGAAAACTGACGAGTTCTCCACCCGGGTATCAAACACTAGCAGGGCCGGGCCACCAAAGCTTGATAGAAGCGCCATTAACGCTTGGTAGAAGTGCCACAAAGCAGCGCTGCTAAGTGGCCTCGTCTGAAGGGGCACTTAATCAGTTGCATGTTCGGTCCGAATGTCTTTGCATACGTAATTTCTTTTCAATCGGACAACGCCTTCCCAGTGCATCTTTTTTTGTTATATAGTGTAGACGTGTTGCTCACGCCAACTTTCACCCATAAAATGGATGACTCAATCATCAGCCACTGTGTCATGGGTTAATATGAGATATTGTGCAGATCAAGGTTTCTTCGTAGGGCAGCAAGATCTACACGCTCAGTCAAATTGTAGGCCTAAGTGAATACGGCCCTCAACCAGAACGTACTTGTTATGAACTACAGAAAAGAGAAAAAAATATAGGATGACATGCTTTGTTTGTCAAGCAAGCATCATCAGATCCAAATAAACAAGACAAAATAGCTCTACAAAGCACTACCAAACCTACAATGATGCCCTCCAAAAACAAAAAGCACAGCAAATACCATTAGTGATAATTACTAAAGCATTAAGCACCCAAAAAAAGAACTAAAGTAGAGTTCTGCCAATCTAACAATCCGCCTAATCCAAACAGGACTAGGAGAAAATATCTACCATTTTTTTTATTATTTTAAAACAGAAAAAAAAGATTAAACTAGTTTTTCCAAGTAAAAACATCAATTTATTAGCACAGAAAAAACATGAAATAAATGCTACAGGAGTAAACAGTGAATCTGTCAGCTATCTTATACACAAAAACTAAAAAACGGAAGGCTAGACCTACTAACAATGTGCATAACAAAGTTTGAATGCATTTTTTTTTTTACATTAACGACAAAACAAACGGAAAAGCAAATCAACACTTATGAAGTAAAGTCAGTGATCTTTTGACACAACACACTGAAACGACTTGAAGAGGCAATGTTTCCACGTCACTAGGAGTTGCAGCGGCATGCTGCTCGAGCCTTAAAGTCATTATGTTGTATTTGATAAAAAACCACCTAATCCGAATTTTCGCTAATCCAAACAGGGTTTGGTCCCAATTAGTTCGGATTAGTAGGATTCGACTGTATTTATTTTAAAATCTAAAATGTTGCAAGGCTGAGAAATGGCAATCCCATATTAGACTTGATAGCTCGTGTAATGAACTAGGAGTGGCTGTAGATCCCTGCATGATCCGGACACCTAGCGAGGTGCCTCCGTGACAAGCCCCGCATCCGGAAATTCGACTAGCTCTACACTGAGGTCCTAAGGTGAACATGGGTGCCTCCGTCTATCGGAGGTATTTCCGCATCATAGTTCACTAATTTATGGACGCTAGCATTCTGAATACGGATGGTTCAAAGGTTGACGAGAAAGTGTGTTGTGCTTAAGTTATTGATGGTGTAAATACTAAGATTTCTTTGCCTGAGACCTGTAGTGTCTTTACTGCGGAGCGCATTGCCATCTATGAAGCTCTGCAGTTTGGACTACAGGATGCACGAATCCACTTTCTCGTGTGTACCAACTCTTTGAGTTTGTTGCAGTCAATTGTTTCATGTTTCCTGCAACACCCCTTAGTGCAGCGAATCCACAACCTACTAGCAGGGTTGTGCCGTACTGACACTCGAATCACCTTTCTGTGGCTTCCAAGCCACATGGGAATTGCGGGGAACAAGTTAGCAGATCAAGCTCCAAAAGAGGCGGTATCACTACCAGGGGCGGCTCCTTGCCATGGTAGCAAGTTTGCGCTACACCCAAAATTCTGGACCTTTATTGATTCAAATAATATATTTGCTTAAATGGAGGCATGATGTATTGAATCTCATCACTCATAGTGGGTGGGGACGAGCACAGTTCTGTGTGACTCTGCCAAGGGCCAGCCAGCTAGGCAATGTACTGTAGTTCACTCCTCGCTGCAACCCAGGCAGCTTGTACAGGCTGGTATACGCGAAGACAAACCTAGGGAGTGCAGCGGGTGCATGGAGGGATGGGTGGGGTCGGAGCAACGTGAGGTTGGTTAACACAATCCATAGACTTCAAAAGTAGATACGGTATATTCGGCTCACAGGCAGCAGATAGCGTGGTAACGTTAGCACGCTCTGGTGGCTGACAAGCACAACTCTTCGTTGTCACGCTGAACTTAATATATGCACAGTGTTTGCATGATTGAATAATAATATAAATATAAATACAGATATCCGTATTTGATATCAGATATAATGTATTTGAAACATATAGTTTAATCAAACTAAAACGAATGGCTATTACAACAGATGTTCCGTCCATCGTTTGACAAGGTTATGTTGTTGTTTTTTATTTTTTATTTATACTTACCGGTTCATCACGTCAATAGTTTCTATAGATTTGGCTTGTGATCTCTTCTGTTGTGAGAAATTGGTAATCGTGGATTGCCCCACCTGGTAAAACACATAGGAGCTGTGTGTCCGGAATATTTTTTCTTTGCCAGTTCCATAATATAGGCTCATTATTACTGTTGTTGTTATGTCTGGCATCTGCATTGTGAAGGGCTGATTGTGAGGTGTTCATCACTTAGTTAGCTTGCCACGGTGGGTGAGTGGAGAGCGTGTCGGTCTACTAACCCCAAGATTGCAGGTTTGCCCCTGGCCGTGCTAAGTGATTTTTGAAAGGCGGCAAAAATACGATACGCATGTCATACGATGTTGGCATGTCAAAGAACCCATTTGAAATCAGTAGGCCGAGTTCATAATGGCAAAATTAATCTTGGGAGTTTCCACCAACACAAAGTTCCTCATTTCTCTACTAGAAAGCGCTATAATGTTCAAGGAGCTTAGATATCTATTATCTAACCTCCTTGACTTTCATAGTGATTCAAGGAACAACGAAATTGGACATGCAAGCTACCCTCTGGGTGTCAAATTACAAAGCTTGCACCAGGCACCCGAGGCCATACGATATTATTATTATCACTTAGTTTGTAGTGCATTTCACAGTTGTCATTTTTTGTGTTTATGATATCCGCATACTTTAAAGCGTATTTAGTTCGACATTGACTGGCTACGTGGTGCAGCAGTAACGTTCTCACCTGCTGAGCTCAAGGTTGCAGGACTGAATTCTGGTGCAGTTAGTTGGCATTTGAGGTTGCGCAAAGAAGAGTGAGCCATGTCAGTAGATTTACTGGCACGTTAAATAACCATTTCGGGGGAAACTTCTGGCACCCCGACGTCTCTAAAATCCTCATGAGTTGAAAGGGACGTCAAACCAATAACAGTATTATTATCATTATTAATTGTGGTAGTGGTTTGACATTAGCATTGACGGTAGACAGAACGAAATGAATGTGCCTTTCTGTTGAAGTGCGCGATACATAGCAATTTGTCTCGTTCTACTGTCTATGTTCGGAAGTGTGCGAAGTTGTATTGTTGTTTCGTGCATAATTTATTAGTTTTGCAATATCTGGTTTCAAAATTTAGACGGGCGACGCTGTTTTCTTTTATTTACTTGTGTACTGTATATAATTAGGTACAGCTTTGCGTTAATCATTCACATGATGAATTCAGTCCACTCACTCTAAGGGTGACCGTTTTCCTTGCTTTCTTTTCCTTTTTTCCCCCCTCTCTTTCTTGGTTTTTTTTTTTTGCGATGTTGTGGTCCTGTAGTCCCATGTACTTGAGTGTGTGTATTTGTGAATTGAGAATAGAATTCAGAAGGAGGCGGCCGTGGCCTTAAGTTTGGAACCATCTCATCATTTTGCATGGAGTAGAAGTTGGAAGCCACGAAAAATCTCTTCCAGTATGGCTGAGGTGGGAATCCAACCCTCCTCTTCTCAGTTTTGCATCATGAGGCTGACTGTACACTGTTCCAGCCCTCCCATCAGAATTAACGTTTCTTGGCAAAGCTGGGAATCAAACCCGGACCTCCAGGGCTACATCCAAGAATGCTAGTAGCTACACCACGAGGTGGTCTTCATCCTGACGTGTAGGATAAATATGACAATGTGTGGCTGTGAAGTGAAACGCCTTGGTTTGCTTCCCATATATAGTCCAGTCAAATTAGGATTTTTTGCTGCATTAAATCATGTAGTTCCAATTTTTTCTGGAATGTGTAGAGGGAGGTCTCCTGAACAACGCCTAATAAAGTCCCGTCGATTTCACGTGCTGCGGGGGGGGGGGCAGAGGGGGGATCGAAGGCGCCCCTTTATCGTTTTTGGCGCATAAATTTAAAACGGTGCATCTTACAGAAATTTTTATACTTTCCTAACTGAAAGGTAATTAAATGCCCTATAAAATGGTATATTCATTTTTACACCTGAGTGTTACCTTCTTCGAGATATGAGCTGGTGAACATGGAAAATTTGCAGAAAAATATGTAGCGCCTCACGTTTCTCGTCAAACTTGCCCTTCCAATCCGTTTGCCTTCCATTTTACAGTAAAGTCGTAAGGAAGGAAGTTGTAGAGCACGAAGTTGCTTTCAAGAATATATATCCTTATGCTAATTTATCTTTATATCTTTAAACGTTATAGCGTTTTGACGTATCAGGGTCGGTTTCGAGATTTCGCTAGTAAACTGCTAATTATTTTACTTATGTTTTCAACGGCTTTAACTCTCTGTAACTCATTATTTATTGATTATGTAAACATAAATGGTATTTATTACCCATATAAATAATGATATATACCTAGAATGTATAAATATATATGAACGCAGTGGCATATATATGATTGTTTTGGGGGAGCCCAATATTTCGGAAAACAATTTCGTTTTTATGGGATTGAAAACATGATCAACATCTAATAGTTTGCAGTCCAGCCTATCGGAGTATACTGGTATATATATGTTCTGAAGAGTTCGTTATTTTTCGTTGTAAATATTCTTTAAAAAATAAGTTATAAATGCCTCTTTTATAGTTAACGCCACTGTTACCCTCTTATAATAAAAATAAATGTACTTGTTGGACAAAGAGAAACTTGAATATGTCATTCAATTGTTTAAAATGTTCATAAATTACTGACCAAATGGGGGGGGGGGTTGTCTATATATATAAAAATCAATGTTACGTGATAGTTTGTCTGTGGGTGTGTGTGTATGTCTCCTATGCGTTCATATACCATTCGTCCGATTGCGATGAAACTTGGGTGAGATGTTGAGTACACTCCAAGGAAGGTTTCTGAATTAGTAAATCCATTTTACAATAGGTAGCGCACGCGTAGATTCAACAAATGAGCGACGATGCGCGAAGCATTTCAACAAAGTCCCGTATGTGTTCATATACCATTCGTCCGATTGCGATGAAACTTGGGTGAGATGTTGACTACACTCCAAGGATGGTTTCTGACTTAGTAAATCCATTTTACAATAGGTAGCGCACGCGTAGATTCAACAAATGAGCGACGATGCGCGAAGCATTTCAACAAAGTCCCGTATGTGTTCATATACCATTCGTCCGATAGCGATGAAACTTAGGTGAGATGTTGAGTACACTCCAAGGAAGGTTTCTGACTTAGTAAATCCATTTTACAATAGGTAGCGCACGCGTAGATTCAACAAATGAGCGACGATGCGCGAAGCATTTCAACAAAGTCCCGTATGTGTTCATATACCATTCGTCCGATTGCGATGAAACTTGGGTGAGATGTTGAGTACACTCCAAGGAAGGTTTCTGACTTAGTAAATCCATTTTACAATAGGTAGCGCACGCGTAGATTCAACAAATGAGCGACGATGCGCGAAGCATTTCAACAAAGTCCCGTATGCATTCATATACCATTCGTCCGATAGCGATGAAACTTGGGTGAGATGTTGAGTACACTCCAAGGAAGGTTTCTGACTTAGTAAATCCATTTTACAATAGGTAGCGCACGCGTAGATTCAACAAATGAGCGACGATGCGCGAAGCATTTCAACAAAGTCCCGAATGCATTCATATAAGTTACCATTCGTCCGATAGCTATGAAACTTGCGTAAAATGTTGTGTACACTGCAGGGAAATTTTCTGGCTTAGTACATCCACTTTACAATAGGCAGCGCACGATTAGATTCAACAAATGAGCTACGACGCGCGAAGCATTTCAACAAAGTCACGTTTGCGTTCATATACCATTCGTCCGATAGCGATGAAACTAGGCTGAGATTTTGTGTGCACTCCAGGGAAGGTTTCTAGCTTAGTAAATCCCTTTAAAAATAGGTAGAGCACGAGTAGAATCAACAAATGAGCAACGGCGCGCGAAGCGTTTCAACAAAGTCCCATTTAATTTCATATACCATTCATCCGATAGCGATGAAACTTGGGTGAGATGCTGTGTACACTCCAGGGAAGGTTTCTGGCTTAGTACATACATTTTACAATAGGTAGCGCACCAGTAGATTCAACAAATGAGCGATGACACGCGAAGCGTTTCAACAAAGTCCCGTATAAAGTCATATACCATTCGTCTGATAGTGATAAATGTTTGATGAATTGTTGTGTACACTCCAGGAAAGGTTTCTGGCTAAGTAAATCCATTTTACAATACGAAGCGCACGTTTATGTTCAACAAATGAGTGACTACGCGCGAAGCGTTTCGACAACGTCCCGTATACGTTCACATACCATTCATCCGATTGCGATGAAACTTGGGTGAGATGTTGTGTACACTCCAGGGAAGGTTTCTGGCTGAGTACATCCATATTACAATATGTAGCGCAAGAGTAGAATCAACAAATGAGCGACGACACGCGAAGCGTTTCAACCAAGTCCCGTATGCATACATGTACCATTCGTCCGTACCTATGAAACTTGGGTGAGATGTTGTGTACACGTCATGGAAAATTTCTGGCTTAGTAAATCCCCTATACAATATGCAGCGCACAAGTTGATTCAACAAATGAGGGACGACGCGCGAAGCGTTTCAACAAAGTCCCGTATAAGGTCATATACCATTCTGCCGTTAGCGGTGAAACTTGGGTGAAATATGGTTGACACTCCAAGGAAGGTTTCTGGCTTAGTAAATACATTTCACAGTAGGTAGCTCACGAGTAGATTCGACAAATGAACGACGATAGCGATGAAACTTGGGTGAGATGTTGTGGACACTTACGTGACGGTTTCTAACTTAGTAAATACATTTTACAGTAGGTAGCGCACGAGTAGATTCAACAAATGAGTGACGGAGTGCGAATCGTTTAAACAAAATCAGGTATGCGTTCATATACTATTCATCCGATTGCGATGAAACATTGATCAGTTATTTTGTACCCGCCAGGGAAGGGGACTTAGTAAATCCATTTCACAATAAGTAGCGCAAGAGTAGATGCAACAAATGGGTGACGACGCGCAAAGCGTTTCAACAAAATTCCCTATTGCGTTCATATAACATTCTTCGATTGCGATGAAACATTGATGAGTTATTGTGTACACGCCAGGGAAGGGCTTCGACTTAGTAATACATTTCTCAATAGGTAGCGCACGAGTAGATTCAACAAATGAGTGACAGCGCACGAATCGTTTAAACAAAAACCCCTATACGTGCATATACCATTCATCCGATTGCGATGAATCGTTGATGAGTCATTGTGTACACGCCAGGGAAGGGTTTCGACTTAGTAAATCCATTTCACAATAGGTAGCGTACGATTAGATTCAACAAATGAGTGACAGCGATGAAACTTTTTGAAAGTTGTTGTGCACGCTTCCTCGAATGGTTCTAAATTAGAAAATCCATTTTATGATAGCTTAGAGGCAGTTAACATGTTGTGTATCCCAAAGCACTTCAAGAAACAGAATTTCAACGCCAACACTTTCTTTGATTGGCATTGCAACGCGTGCCGGGTACAGCTTGTTGGTTATAAACTGTATATGATTGAAATGCATACATTTTTCTGTGAGACTGTACCTAGCCCGTTTAGTACGTGTTAGTGCGTAAAATGGGTCACCTGGTATGTCCCCAATTACCGGTGTCCACTGTAAATGTATGTCTGGAACCTATACACCAATGTACATGGAGGCCACAGTTTAAAAAAGTGACCACCTAGGAATGAGACATAGAGAGGAATAAGTAACAACCCAAACATAATTATAATATAATCGTTTTTATTGACTATCAAACATTTCATACTCCTCACCGTCCAACTCTTCTGACTCTAATTGAATGGGAGCACTGTTGGTGCAAGCGCCGTGGCAATTGCCAAGACAGGTGAGCAGTGGATGCCGGCTTTCAGGCATCCACATCTCATACCGCAGCCTGTGGCACAACGGCAAAATATAGAATTGAGCATGCTGTCAGTGCAATAGCGGCCTTGGACTTAATAGGAGTCAGATATCCCCCATCTCCCCTTGTCCAACCCCAACGTTCAGGTTCGAGTGTTTCATTTCCAAACCACTGCTGAACCTGTAGAAACACTCTACATGAGTGATATAGCTCAGCATCTTTTGTAGGTGGCAATGAAGACAAGTTTGCTTTCATCTTGGCTGACGATTTGACGAAGCTCATGTACCTGTGAATAGAACATAATGCAATAGAATATGTATTTATCAAACAGCAACGAAGTTAGTACATGCAATACAAAATGAAATGTACCTGTGATGATTGAGGTCATGCTCGTGGAGTGGTGCCTGATACATCAGTAGGAACATTTGTTCCCCAGCTTCAGCGATATCTCCTGACGAGGATGTGGAGTCATAAAAAACTTCAGCGATGCTTTTGGTTTCGTTAGGATACCGCTCGAAACATTTGATTATGGCTGCTTTACTTCTCCCAAATATGGCAGAAGTGGTATCGCATCCAGTGAAGCCATGGATAAATAAAATGTACTGGCAGAATGGCAAGGTCTGAAGTTGTTGGGAGGAGTACAGTCTTCTGTGTTGTCTCGTCCAGGCTTCATGAAAAGGACATTCGTGTCTCGTGGTGTGAGTGCCACGAGTAAGACGAGCAGGTCTACGTCCTCGCCAATTACCACCACAGTCGAATGAGGGGTATTTTGTAATCCATACCTGACAATGCTGCAGTCAGTGTCTGCTTTGGCTATAGTGAACTGTATACCTTTTGCATCCAAGGCCTGCGCTAACATACAAATCAGCTTAATTTTGTTTCTTTCGTTGGAAAGGAAGTTTTCCTGCTGAACAGAAGCCACCATGTTCTCATCGAAGTCTATATCCACTGATGTTTTACTTGATGCTCTCCGACGTTGTTCGCCTCTTTTCGTGGAACTCGTGTCTTTGTAACCATCAAACACAACAGCCGAGTTTTGGCCGTAATGGTTGATAACGCAGGACACATATTGATCGCAGATGGAGGCGAACTTAGTGTTGTTGTTCCACTTTACTCTATGAAGAAGAAAGCCGCCATCGATTACCGTGAAACAGTTCTTCAGGTTGATTATTTGACTGCATGAAGGAAAGGCCTCGTAGAGAGCGGACTTTTTGGTTTTCCTCATCATCCCTTCATCAAAAAGAGTCATGTAATATGGGGCTAACTCACACTTCAACAGCTCCTCTACATCCCCTTCAGTTCTCTTGTTTATAATGGTTCTCAGGAAAATCATTAAAAGCTCGACCACCACTACTTCGTTGTCCAGTTTGATAGTGTTGCTCATAGCAGCTAAAGGGACTACTGCTTTCTTCTTACACAACCTAATTTCTGACAAGTTCATTCCAACAAAAGTCCCCATTGTACGGGTTCCGATTTCCAATGCTTGGTAACAGTTGATGTTGCTGGTTCCTATTAAACCGGTTGAAAGGGACATCAAAGAATCACGTACAGCAAAAGGCGGGTAATCAGCCAACCACTGTGCAAGCTTTCTTCTGTCTTGGTCATCTCTGCATATACGTGATGCTTGAAAGTCGACATGCTGTTCTCCACTTACAGAATGGACGCCGGAAAATTGCTCTAGTGAAGAACATAATATGGCTGTACCTGTGCGTGCCCCTCCAACACATTTCACCAGCTCAGAATCACTCATGCCTCTCCCACGTGTTAGTCCCCCTTCACTTTTCATGTCACACATCATTGTCACTTCAATCGCCATATCAGAAAGCCGGCATCCATTGTTCACCTGTCTGTGGCAATTGCCACGGCGCTTGCACCAACAGTGCCCCCATTCAATTAGAGTCAGAAGAGTTGGACGGTGAGGAGTATGAAATGTTTGATAGTCAATAAAAACGATTGTATTAGAATTATGTTTGGGTTGTTACTTA
The DNA here is from genome assembly GCA_946902985.2 of Meconema thalassinum. NCBI lineage: Eukaryota > Metazoa > Arthropoda > Insecta > Orthoptera > Tettigoniidae > Meconema > Meconema thalassinum. The sequence goes on along the minus strand of OX336394.1, from coordinate 241,984,817 downwards.
TTCCTCTCTATGTCTCATTCCTAGGTGGTCACTTTTTTTAAACTGTGGCCTTCTTGTACCTTGGTGTATAGGTTCCAGACATACATTTACAGTGGACACCGGTAATTAGGGACATACCGGGTGACCCATTTACGCACTAACAGGTACTAAACGGGCTAGGTACAGTCTCACAGAAAAATGTACGCATTTCAAACATATACAGTTTATATCCAACACCCCCCCCCCCCCCCCCAATTTGGTCAGTAATTTATGAACATTTTAAACAATTCAATTATATATTCAAGTTTCTCTTTGTCCAACAAGTAAATTTATTTTTATTATAAGAGGGTAACAGTGGCGTTAACTATAAAAGAGGCATTTATAACTTATTTTTAAATAATATATACAACGTAAAAAAAACAAACTCTTCAGAACATATATATATACCAGTATACTCCGATAGGCTGGACTGCAAACTATTAGATTTTGATCATGTTTTCATTCCCATAAAAACGAAATTGTATTCCGAAATATTGGGCTCCCCCAAAACAATCATATATACGCCACTCCGTTCATATATATTTATACATTCTAGGTATATATCATTATTTATATGGGTAATAAATACCATTTATGTTTACATAATCAATAAATAACGAGTTACAGAGAGTTAAAGCCATTGAAAACGTAAGTAAAATAATGAGCAGTTTACTAGCGAAATCTCGAAACCGACCCCGATATGTCAAAACGCTATAACGTTTAAAGATATAAAGATAAATTAGCATAAGTATATATATTCTTGAAGGCAACTTCGTGCTCTACAACTTCCTTCCTCACGACTTTACTGCAAAATGAAAGGCAAACGGATTGGAAGGGCAAGTTTGACGAGAAACGTGAGGTGCAACATATTTTCCTGCAAATTTTCCATGTTCACCAGCTCATATCTCGAAGAAGGTAACACACAATTGTAAAAATGAATATACCATTTTGTAGGGCATTTAATTACCCTTCAGTTAGGAAAGTATAAAAAATTCTGTAAGATGCACCGTTTGAAAGTTATGCGCCAATAACGAAAAAGGGGGGCCTTCGAGGCCCCCCCCCCCTTGCCCCCCGCAGCACCTGAAATTGATGGGACTTTATTAGGCGTTATTCAGGAAACCTCCCTCTACACATTCCTAAAAAATTTGGAACTACATGATTTAATGCAGCAAAACCATCATTTTTGGTCTAATTTGACTGGACTAATATTTTATTTGGGGGTGAAGGTTCATGGACAAAGAATGGTGCGAGTGATCTTCAGCATCTTCATGACCAAACTGAAAAGCATGCGTCATCGAAATTACATACAAAGAAAACCTTGAACTTCTTCATGTTTGCCAATTTTAATATAGCACAGCAGATGGACACAGGATACCGAATAGTAATAGAAACTCATAATAAAAAGGTAGCCCAAATTGGATATGTTTTGGACATTTAATTAATTGCATTAGATTTTGTAATGCATTTGAGTTGGCATTGCATGGACTTCACGAGTCTGAGAGATCTAGGAAATCGGGAGTTTTTCGTGGAGTAATCAATTTTTGTGCAGAATTAGATATTGCTATGAAACACATCTGGGGAAAGTGACTGTGTTCAAGGGCACCTCAAAAACAATTCAAAATGAAATTCTACAGTGCATGCTTGAAGTTTGCCACGAGGAAACTGCGAAAGAAATTAAAGAATCAAAATGTGTGTCTGTCATAACATATGAAACAAGTGATGTAGCAAAACATTCATGTAGATGAGTAGGAATAGTAAGCAAACATATGTTCAAATTTCTGCTTTTCAATATTTTCTATCTTTTGGGTATCTTAGTGATTTTTAGAATAATCTTATATCAGTGATCATATGATATTTTTGTGAACCACCACCTTTTTGAACCACCAGCCGCCACTGATCACTACCACCTCGACCAATAGAGGTACCCACTAGAGATATTCGCTCTCATTTATGCCTACAAAAACTGGCCTTCTGGGAGAGACAGTGGCTAGCTAACCCAATGCTTAGTAAGCTGAGAGCACAAAGGAAACTACTCGTGTGTGGCGGTGCTCTTTCCAGTCATGGAGGGAGTCTGTCATTTTGTGTAGACTAAGGATAGGTCATGGAACATCCACCCACTCGTACTTAATGAGAAGGGAAGACTCTCCCTACATCGTATAGTATTTAGACCAACCTTACTGAATGGAAGTGAGAGCTGGGTAGAATCGGGATATTTGATACATAAGCTAGAGGTAACTGATGTGATATTGAAATATTACAAGTCATTTTTCAGTGTTGCCTAAGTAATCTATAAGTAGAAACTATTCTGTCATCAACATGAGTGTAAATAACGAAACAATCCAGAACGCAATCACTTTGATAGCTCACTACAATAGAAGTTGAATGATTCAAAAGGGTTTCACACTTATACACATAAAAAGTACTAACAAAAAATTCCAACTCATCACAATGTTTAATTAAAAACATCTGTAGCTTAATAATTTGTAAATACTGTTGTAAATAATTAGTGTTATTTTCATATCCACTGACCCTAAATTAAGCCTAAGTGAGCAGGGTTTGATGATGTTCACTTGACGAATGTAACTAGCTATCCAATTTAGCCCCCCATTGATGTAAGAAGTGTTTTATTAAGTGTATAAATAATTCATGTAATTAATTTCAGGCACTAGGAAATTAATTGTAACTCCCCACTTAATCTAATTGGGTGCGTTTGTGTTGACTGACTGAGAAGCTTCTAATAATAGATTAATTAGGCAACACTAAATAAAAGGTTTCTAACATTTCAACAACATGAGTGTGGCCAATTAGATTAGGAGGGGAATTACAATTCATTTCCTAATTAATTGTGTATAAATAATTCATGTAGCCTAATTTATTTCAGGCAATAGAAAATTAATTGTAACCACCCACATAAATCTAATTGGGGAGCATTATAGCACTGAGAATTCAAGTGCTGTCTAGATCTCAACCCTACTGTGTATGTTTGGGACATAATTCAGTGGAATGTACCTCAAAGTGTTCTTAGAGCCTCAGAATTCACGGGAGCACATTGCTTGTGGAATGGGAAAGCATACATCAAGCGAATGTAACGATCTTTATCCGAAGCATGTCCCAAAATTTGGAAGCTGCGGTACAGCACAAGGTGGCAACACCCACATATGAGTGAGCTATTTTTTTCCTTCTTGTATTGCATAAACAAAAATCTAGCTTGTAAGCAACTGTGTGTAGGTTATAAATAATAAATTGATGAAATGAAAATAATTTACATCTAATTTGCATATTGATCTGCTGAAGGTAACTGGGAGCTTCCTTCCAACTTCACTAAGGTCTTTGGTTGGTTGGTTCTTATGTTTAGGGGCTGCGACAACGCGGTCATGTAGCCCCGTGTAGCCTACTTTGGGTGTGTGTAGAATCTGTCTGATAACCGGTGTTAATTGTGATGACTGTATTAGTGTGTGTTATCTGTTTTTTAATTTAAGTAGGCCTACAGACTGCAACTTAGAATTTTTCAAATAGTTCCTACTTTTGCCGCCAAACGCCACCGTCAACGACTACTAGGCCAAGTTCTAGCTACTAGACGCCACCGCAGTTGGCTCTTGGCAACGAATGTAGAAACCTAAGAGCATTGTTTACATTCATAACCTATCCAATTTAGCTTCACAGGTGTAATTAGTGGAAGGTTCTTTAACATGCCATAAATCTACGACATGGGACCGCAGGCTTTACTTCCCCTCCGAAGGAAGGCTTACTGAGGGATTTTTAACGCTCTTAAAAAATCCGACGGCTTCGGCCGGGTTTGAACCCGCTATCTTGGGCATAGAAGCTCAGCATGCTACCGACTATGCCACAGAAGCCGCTTTCACTAAGGTCCATATCTTTAATTTGTAACATTGTGATATGTAACAAAAGGAATAAAAAATACTGCAGCAATGTACTGACAGAAAAAGATCTGGATTTAATATGAAAAAGTTGCTTTCTTTAATTTGAGTGTTATGGAAACACATGGAGCACTGGTCAAGTTGCTTGCAATTCATCAAGGTAGACCGGTTCAAATCCCAGTTAATGTATGTGAGATTTTTGAAATGTCACATCCTTTTCATGTTCCACGTAAGAAGGTCTCATGGTTCATGGTCGCAAGATAAGTTATGGTCACACAAAAATATAAGCTTTCTTCCTTTTCCTTAACTTAATAACACCAAGAATAGCCTAATCTTTATCCCCAATAGAATGTCAACTTTCTTTGACTCCTTGAATTCATTTTGCAGGAAGACAGTTGGGGAACGAATATTGAGAGTCTTAGTTACTGATTTTTTATTCAAAAGGTTGCAGTTCAAATTTTTATAATTTTATAATGGATGGGACTTTTATCTTCTTTCCCCCCTACCATTCTGCCTTTTATGTGTAAACTAGGAAGCAATAAGTTTTTTCAACTGGAAAAATTCACCTTTCTAGTAAATAAATGGGGTGGAGGGAGTTGTTTGGATACCCATTGTTCACTTGGCACAGACTGAGGGTGTTCCATCAAAGTTTGGTCTGACATGCCAGTGATAAGCTTCAAGGCTGACAAATTCTCTAAATGCTCTATTGTGAGTTATGTGGATATCAAAATTTAATATTTTTTAGTCGGTTAACATGATTTTACCCTACTGTAATGGGTGGTTCCCTGATCCTGAAAAAAAAAAAAAAAAAAGAGATAAATAAATACTGGTAGGCTACTTATTTATTAATTATTTGTTAATCTTATGTAAAATTATTTCAGGATTAGGGGACCACCCATTACAATTGGGTATATTATATAATGTTATTATATTATTATATATTATATAATGTTATTATTATTATTATTACAATTGGGTACAATCGTGTTGACCGACTGAAAAACATTACATTTCGATTACTAAGGCAATACTGAAAGATGGTTAATATTATAATATAAGATTACAGTATGTGGATATAATAAAACCCAAAAATTCCAAGGCATTAGGCTACATGGCACATTAAGCCTGGTAATAAATTAAGTAGGGTGAACAGTTCTTTTCTCCTACCATTGTATAGCTCCAATATTGGTACCATATATAGTGAGATCTATGCATCAATAACTTAAATATTTCTCTCACAAATAAAGTGAAATGAGTTAGATGTGTCAGCTACTATCTCCATTACAGTGATGAAGTAGTAGCCTGACAATAATAATGTTATTACTTTCAAATACTGCGACTTTTAGAGACGCCGGGGTGCCGGAATTTTGTCCCGGAGGGGATTTTAGTGTGCCATTAAATCTACTGACACGGTCCTCGCATTGCGCACCTACAAAAGCTAACTGACTGCGCCAGGATTCGAACCTGGAACCGTGGGCATGGCAGGCGAGAACGCTACCGCTGCCAGTCAGTGAGTGATGTCAAGTAATGTAGTAGGCTCTATCGTAGTCATTTCCACTGACATCAGCCTTAACAGTGGAGTTAGGCCTTGAGTGAAAAAAAAAAGTCTTACTGGCTAAGGTTAGAACCTAGTTACGGCAACTGTTTTTTTTTTTTAAATTTAAAATCCCCACACCTTCACATCGTGCCGTCCTCAAATAGAGCGGAAATTATTACTCAAATGTTTGTTGTTTTTTAAATGTTAGCTAGTGGCTCTTTTAGGTCAGAGATGGTTTCCATGTTCTACCGGTACCGGTATTTCATAAAACAGTTATCAGTGGCACCCCATAAATAAGTCAGTTGGTTATTAAGTTATTAATTTAGCTTACGTGCGTAGGTTTATTCTTTGTTTTCAATTATCTTGACGTTTCGCCCATTAAAACAACAATCATCATCCCCAATCCGTCAATGATGTCGAATGATCTAATCAAATACAATTTCGATATTTTTAGCCACGATAACGGTAGGCCTAGCGTATATTTTATATTTTCTCGAAGAAAAGTGGATTATTGCTAATATACGATATCTTATTAGCATTTAGATCGCCCAATACAACGTAGTTGTTATTTACGGTACCGGCACTTAACTCGCAACTCAATTCATGACGAGCTCAATCTATGAATAATCCGCCCAACCACAAGTATCTCGTTTATCACTACGGTACGATAGTTTAACAAGCATTGTTGAACGTAATATTATTAAAAGGTACGTCCTATTGGTTTAACTACAAGGTCACTCACAATTAATTGTATGCCATGCAAGAGATACCTAAACCTAAAAAAAATTAAACCTATAAATACTCCACAGGAACTCTATATCACAATTAATAGGATACGGTAGTTTTTATAACTGCTGATTTATGTATCCAAAAGTATAATTTTAAGAGTACCGGTACCCAGATATAAATTCATACTGACCTGATCTGTTTTAAAGCTGTCAAGATCCAAATAATTGAATTCTTCTTTACAATATATATTTGCAATATTGAAACAATCTTCTTGTGTGCTAACCATTGCCGCGTTTAAAAATCGGTTACCGATTAAAACTTAAACGTTTCCAGAATTACAAGATTAAATTTACGCTTCCCAACGCAACTGGTTGCAAATTATACATCTATTTCCCCGTAAAAGGTTTTTAATTAACATAGATAGCCCCGTACGAAATATTACTTCATTATCTTGCTTTCAAACAGATGACAATGAGAAGTTTTCATTTGTTTTCAGTACCGTTACGTCAGCACGGCTTCGAATATGAAACCGGGCATGTTTCCTTATCTTCTGTTTATAACGTAGACATACAATGTGTGAATTTCAGGTCTAGTTAAACCCTATAAAACTACCAACGTTGAATGTGTTGAGCTGAATACGCGAGTAGCATATTGTATAATAGCCTACAATCATAATTTTAGGATTATAAGGGCTGTAAAAAAAGTGACAACAATAACCACAACCCGAAAACTTATTAGCGCCTTGTGTTCAGTGTTGACAACATTGGAGGAAAAGTCCCTAAATCTAGGGCAGGGGTTGGCAACACGTATATCGCTATCATCCAATAGATCGTCAGTATAGGGTTTATTAGCCTATTTAGTAGTATGAGAACGCTATTTACTCAAAAATTTATGAATTCTGTTGGAATCTAATGCGCTAAATTCTGACGATGGGACTTCTATTCACCATATCAAAGCAAATTCCTGTCAAATTTTACATTGTGTACTGTAGTCTAAATGAAAATTGATTGTAGTTTAATTATTCATAAACTAGCTACCCTCGCCGGCTTCGCCCGGGAACAGTTATCAATGCGTTATGTGATAAGCACTTTTTATCATTTCAAATGATCTTGTCGACTTCGTCGTTATGCTTGAGTCTAAGGTTATGTGGAACGGAGACGGTTGCGTTACGGAGACGGAAGTGACGTCATGCAGCCACGCGGGAAGCCTGAGTTAATGGGTAAAGAACGGCGAGTGCGTGACGTCATGCAGCCACGCGGGAAGCCGAAGTTAATGGTTAATGGGGTCTGTTGAAAGAGTCCTGGGGCGTCGAGCGACCTGGGGCTTTGAGCGAAGTGAAAATAATACAGGGTGGCTCCTAAAGTGATGTACAAGATGCCAGATAAGAATACAGGGTGACTCCTAAAGAGATATACAAGATGCCAGATAAGAATACAAGGTGACTCTTAAAGAGGTGAACAAGATGGCAGAGAAGAATACAGGGTGACTCCTAAAGAGGTGCACAAGATGTCACACAAGAATACAGGGTGACTCCTAAAGAGATGTACAAGATGTCACGCAAGAATACAGGGTGACTTCTAAAGAGATATACAAGATGCCATATAAGAATACAGGTGCCTCCTAAAGAGGTGTGCAGGATGTCAGAGAAAAGTACAGTACAAGATGCCAGATAAGAATACAGGGTGAATCCTAAAGAGATATACAAGATGCTAGATAAGAATACAAGGTGACTCTTAAAGAGGTGTACAAGATGTCTGAGAAGAAAACAGGTTGACTCCTAAAGCGGTGCACAAGATGTCACACAAGAATACAGGGTGACTCCTAAAGAGATGTACAAGATGTCACACAAGAATACAGGGTGACTTCTAAAGAGATATACAAGATGCCATATAAGAATACAGGTGCCTCCTAAAGAGGTGTGCAGGATGTCAGAGAAAAGTACAGTACAAGATGCCAGATAAGAATACAGGGTGAATCCTAAAGAGATATACAAGATGCCAGATAAGAATACAAGGTGACTCTTAAAGAGGTGCACAAGATGTCACACAAGAATACAGGGTGACTCCTAAAGAGATGTACAAGATGTCACACAAGAATACAGGGTGACTTATAAAGAGATCTACAAGATGCCATATAAGAATACAGGTGCCTCCTAAAGAGGTGTGCAGGATGTCAGAGCAAAATACAGTACAAGATGCCAGATAACAATACAGGGTGACTCCTAAAGAGATGTACAAGATGCCAGATAAGAATACAAGGTGACTCTTAAAGCGGTGTACAAGTTGGCAGAGAAGAATACCTGACCCTTAAAGAGGTGTACAAGATGGCAGAGAAGAATACAGTGTGACCCCTAAAGCGGTGCACAAGATGTCAGACAAGAATACAGGGTGACTCCTTAAGAGATGTACAAGATGTCACACAAGAATACAGGGTGTGCAGGGTGTCAGAGCAAAATACAGTACAAGATGCCAGATAAGAATACAGGGTGATTCCTAAAGAGATATACAAGATGCCAGATAAGAATACCAGGTGACTCTTAAAGAGGTGTACAAGATGGCAGAGAAGAATACAGGGTGACTCCTAAAGAGGTGCACAAGATGTCAGACAAGAATACAGGGTTACTCCTAAAGAGGTGTACAAGATGTCACACAAGAACACAGGGTGACTTCTAAAGAGGTATACAAGATGCCAGATAAGAATACAGGGTGCCTCCTAAAGAGGTGTGCAGGATGTCAGAACAAATTACAGGGTGACACTTAACGAGGTGTACAGTATGTTAGATTCAATTCAAATACAGGGTTACCCTTAAAGAGGTTTGCAAGATATCAGATTCAAATAATGGGTGACTCTTTAAGAGTTGTAAAAGATGTCCGACCCAAATACAGGGTGACCCTTAAAGAGGTGCCCGCGCGGGAAGGCTAAGTTAATGGGTAATGGAGTCTGTTGAAAGAGTCCTTTCTCCTGAGCCTTTCTAAGATGTGTAGCATTTGTAGCATGCGTCATTTGAAATGATATAACGTCTAGTCTTTCAGACTGACTGTATTTTTTTTTCGATGTCAATGAACTACGACCTATATCCGTTTTACGTCTCGGCATGATGGCTTAAATTCACGGACTGGACTATTAATTATATTATCATGGAGATGCATGTGCAACGAATTCTTGTCAGACGTAATTTAAGAATGGCGAGGTGCATGAAACACAAATCCCTCTTCCGTCCAATCTTAACTTGACTGTGTATTTTGCGGAACGAAAAGGTCAAAGGCGAAATGAAGAAAAGCCGAGTTGCACTTCAACAGTTTGTTGCTGTATCTGGGGTAATAGGCTCGCCTGCTAGCTAGGCTGTAACTGGGGTCATAGGCTCGCCCCTAGCTAGGTCGTAAACTGTCGCCTCAGTAATTGAATGGAGATTGTTGGCAGAAATGAAAACGTAAAAACACTTACAGTGGGCGATGTATTGAAGTTAGAGATATGCTCTCGGGGACTTTTTTGTAGAACTTTTCATGCTGAACAATATTCTTAGTCATAGTATATAGAGGCGCACGGACGCCAGGTTCCTTCTTCAACTTTTTCACTGAAATCGTTACTGCTTGGCTTCCTTTAATCATAAATAAATAATTTTCGACAGAAACCTACCTCAAGATATCATTTACAAAATGGTGAAAACTGCATCAAAATTCATCCAGTGGTTCTCAAGATTACCCGTGACATCCAAGAATCGGGGACTTTGTTTTATACTATATAGTAGAAATGCTTATGATGCCTATTTGCAATAACATATTTCATCTATAAATATTAGCTCAATTACCGGTACATGAATTGTTTATTTTTGTCATGTTAATTCTTCTTTAAAAAAAATACGGGAGGGGCTTGGCAGTCATGATTATTGTAAGGGTAGAACGGTAAACCATTTGAAAATTTAATAACCTTTCCCATCTCGTGGTGTAGCGGCAAGCGTTCTTGGCTATCGCCCTTGGAGGTCCCGGTTCGATTCTCGGTTCTGCCTCGTTCCAGCCCTCACACCAGAATTTAAACTTCTTGGCCATCCTGGAAGTGAATTCCGTGGTTTCCCCACTTCTTCTCCAGGAAAATGCTGGATGGTTCCTCACTTAATGCCACGGCCATCTCCTTTCCAATCCGCATCCGAATGACCACGATGTCCAAGCCCCTCAAATGAAACGAAAACGACGATGACCTTTCAGTAGATTAGCAAAGTTTTCAGGTTTTTGTTGTTGTTGTTGTTGTTGTTGTTGTTGTTGTTGTTGTTGTCGTAAATTCATTGGGGCTTGGTATATCTTGGTCATCAGCGCCGCGTAGTTGGGTGTGTGTTGAATTTGTCTGATAACCTGTATTCCTGTGATAATGCTTACTGGTCTACTGTATTAGGGACAGGGATGGGTTAGGTACCCTGGGACTCGAAGTAAGGTACTATCCCGGCATTTGCCTGGAGGTAGTGTGGAAATCCCGGGGGGAAATCGCTCTAAGGATAACCGCCTTCAGCACGGGGATTCAGACCTTCGATCTCCGGACTTGCCACAGCTACCCACGCGGCCGTGGTGCACGATTTAACGAGCTCGGCGTAAAAGCTTTAAGGTTGACCAAGGATCACTTCTGATTAGCGAAGTAGGCCTACATAGGATTATTCCTTGGACCTCGCGGGAATATATAGGGTATTATGAAAGCACCCGTCGGCCACGGACCGAAATGACGTAGGGTATTTTTAATACAACGTGCACGGTCAAGTGTGCAGAGAGGGTGGGGGATTATTTCTTTATTTATTTACTTTTCTGAATTTTTTTAAATTCATTTAAGCCCACTGTGGATCGCTTTTGACTAGTAGACTAATTTCTTCTATGCTCTCTTTCGTTCTCAATATCTCTTGAGCCCGGCTGATATGTTTTCCTATTTCTCCTGTAAGAGGGTTTTCCGACACTTAGGCAATTTGGGTTGTGGAGACCAAGAGTTAACCATATCACAAAATTTGGAACGACCAAGGCCATCAAAGTCAGAAATCTCAGGGGAATCCGAGTTTTTTTTATTTTAATTCTTCATTCAGTCACTGGCTTCCAGTCTTATAGCTTTTAACCAAGGCAAGTCTGTTGTCCATTCGTAGAAGGTGTCCGTAGAACTTCTGCCGCCTACGCCCCATGCTGGTATTGGCCGTTTACAACCGTCGATACAGTTTGCAGTTTGATTTCAATCGGTGGTTTCCATATGGGAGCAATCCCCATGAATTTTGCTGAACTTAACCTTGGTGCCTTTCCTGTTCATCAGGAGGATCTCTTTGGCGTACAAAAACTGTGGCCTGACAACAGTTTTGTAATTATTATTTTCTATTTTTCGTATGGCACAAATGATCTACATGATGTACCCGATATGTAATTGAGGCAATCGGCTACGTTGGTCGAGTTTGGAAAAGTATTAATTGGAAAGAAAAGAATGCGCTAGCGTCGCGACTGTGGCTTCATGGGAGAGTGACGTATGGGTGACAGGAAGGAGAAATGGCTACCCCTTGAACGAAGTGAATGCCGGGAGGAATGCACGAGATTATCTGGTAATTTGGTAATTACGACCTCATCACATGTCCAGGAAGAAGGAATAATCATGGAAATATATTTTTTTACTGCTACTTGTGATGGCTCATGTTATGTCGTGGGAGATACAAGATAAATAACACACACTTGTTAATATAAAACAACGGTTTATAACACTACTTGATACAAAACGATACACAAGGTGGCTTAACTTGAGCGGTCCAGATCGGAACTAGCGCGGAACTGACGTTTACAGTCTGCGGGTGTATATATACATAGTATATGGAAGGTTCCAGATTGGAATGTTCTAGTTTAGAATGTTCTGGGCATAGCAACTAGAATGTTCATGTTAACTCAAGTAAATACACAACACTTTCTAGAATGTTCATGTTAACTCAAGTAAATACACAACATTTCCTCCCTCTTTTAAATGGATGATGTAGGAATCTCAGGAGAGAATCTCAATGGTGGTCGGTGCTGGCGAGTACTCCTGCGGGGAATAAAAGAGGTCTGGGAAATAGGTGATGTCCTTTTTACAGGTGTAGCTGATGTGGCTGGTGGTGTCTCGGTGAACCGAACTCGTCTCAGGCTCGGTTGCTCGGTGGCTTGCTCGGTTGTGCGGTGGCTTGGTCGGTTGCACGGTGGCTTGATCGGTTGCGCGGTGACCTCGTCGGTTGTGCGGTGGCCTCGTCGGTTGCGCGGTGACCTGGTTGGTTGCGTGGTGGCTTGATCGGTTGCACGGTGACCTCGACGTGGCCTGGTCAAGTTGAGTCTCGTGCGGAGATGAGGGTACCTTTGCTCCGTTGCTGACATCGTTCGACTGGCGTAAGCGATTGGACGTTCTTGCCCGTTGCTGAGCCGGTGTGACAGTACTGCGCCCAGGCCGGTCTTGCTGGCGTCCGTGGCCAACAGGAGTGGTAACTCTGGGTCATACTGCACGAGTACCTGGGGCGAGGTTAGAGCGTTCTTGATGTCGTTGTATGCCCTGTCGCCTTCTGGTGTCCAGATGAGAGGATCCTTGAGCAGCATGTCTCTGAGTGTCTGTCTCTGGTGGACAAATCGGGGATGAACGAACTGTAGTAGGTTGCTTTACCAAGGAACAGTTGGAGTTCTTCTGGTGTAGTCGGTTTCGGTGCATCACGTACAGCTCGGATGTGTGCATCAGACTTGTGGATGTCTGACACATCTATTTTGTGGCCAAGGACTTCCAGGGATGTTTGAGCGAAAACGCATTTGGCTCGGTTGAGCTTGAGGTTGTGTTGCCGAAACCGTTCCAGAGTGGTGCTGAGGGCCTGAACCAGATTTTCAAAGCTATCAACAAAAACTATACTGTCATCGAAAAAACTTACGACGTTTGGGAGACCTTGCAGGACTGTGTCCATTCGCCGCTGCCAGATAGCGGGGATGTTAGCTGCTCCATATACTGCTCGCGTAGGGCGGATCAGACCGTGAGTTGGCGTGTTAAGTGTGAGAGCATGGCTGAACTCATCATCGACCTCGAGATGAGTGTACGAATCGGTGATATCCAGGTGGCAGAAGAGAGTGGCGCCGCGCATTCGGTTGAACATATGTTCCACCTTGGGAATCGGATGTTCATCGATGATGATCCGCGGGTTGAGAGTAGGCTTGTAGTTGCCTGTGATCCTCAGTTTGCCGTTCTTCTTGGCGACGACGTGCGTTGTCGATGCCCACTCAGAGTAGTCCACTCTTTTGTAGAAGCCAGATGCAATTTTCTTGTCGATTTCCTAGGCGTAGGCATCGCGGAGGGCAACTGGTACGTCTCGAGCTCGGGCGAAAACAGGTGTGGCTCCAGCCTTCATGTGCATCTTCGCTGGGGGACCTGAGACCTTCCCGGGGGTGTCGCTGAACACATCCTGGTAGCGAGACAGAATGTTGTCGAGCTGCTTCTGTTGTTCCAAGGTCAGAGCCTGCTTGTATGAGAGCTTGTGGATTGGGTCGGATTTTCTGAAGAGGTAACCAAAGTCGATCTCCCGTACAAACTCCAAAATCCACTCTCGGCCAAAGAGCGATTCGACTTCATCGTCAACCACGTAGAGATTCAGGTTCCTGGTTGTGGTTCCGATGGTGGTGCACACTGACATTTTGCCAATGCATTTAATCGGATGGCCAGTGTAACTGACGAAGTTACGATCGTTTCTCTGCAACACAAACCCTGGTTTGATCATACTTAGCTCTGATTTGCTTTTGGTTGATCAGGGGGCGCCGGTGTCGAGTTCCATATTGACGGTGGTTCCCTCTATGCTGACATCAACCAGTGGCTTAGGTGCTGCGTTGACCGATCCGATGACCTCGATTTTGCTGAGGTAGTCCACAACGTCGAAGTTCTCTGCTGGAGGCTCTTCTTCGGTCACATGGTTTGTTGTTCAATGTTTTTTCGATTTCGATCGGCAAACCTTTCTGGTGTGACCTTTCTTGCCACACTTCAGGCACTCTGCGTTCAGGAACCTACACTGACTGCGAGGGTGAGCTTCACCGCACCCTGCACATGTTGATTGGTTGTCCTGGGATGCACTTCGGTTTGCCTGATGTGGCCCTTGATGCTGTCTGGTTAGGTTGTAAGGCCCTTGACTTCGATGAGCTGACTTGCTGCGTGGCGGCTGCTGGTTGCTGTTTTTCCTGGACAGAGGCTTCTCGTATCCAATCCGATTGGCTGATTCAGACTTAGCGGCAGCTATTTTGACCTCGTCGGTGGTAATGCGAGAAGCTTCAAGAGCGTGCGCGATTTTATATGCTGCGGTGAAGTTCTCTGGTTGTTTTGCAATAATCCGTCGCACATTTCTCGTGATTCCAACCCTGCGAGCATTTGTTCAACTAACATGCGATCAAGGAATGTGCCATACTCACAAAACGTTGCAGCCTGCCACAGTCTTAAGGTGAAGCTAGCGATGATTTCTCCTTGCTTCTGCATTACACTCCAAAATTTGATGCTCTCAGCAAACTTGTTGCTTGTGGCGTCGAAGTGGCCATTCAGCTTAGATTGAATCTCATTGTATGACAGAGTTTCCGGATCATTAGGACTCACCAGGATCTTCAGGGCATCATTGAGTTCAGATCCCATGTAAACACGTGCAAAGTGTCCATGCTGATCCGCGGGTACCTTGCTCAGGTTGAGCGCCCAGGTAAAGCGAGTGAAATAGTCGGCTACAGTTGTTCCGTCGGTAGCACGATACGGTTGTATTGTGAATTTTGGCGGTCGAGGCTCTGATGACGTTGTTGACCCTATTGTCTGTCGGATAGCGTCATTGCCGAGAATTGTTGGAGTTGCTCAGAGGTTAAGTCCGGCATGGTGAAGATAAGTGGAGAACAGTATTTCTAACACGCACTTGCGATGAACTTAGTTCGGTGCACACACTTGCGTTGAGGTTAGAAAGTTCATTCGGTTTAGTATTTCCAACACGCACTGCGATGAAACGTAGTTCGGTGCAACACTTGCGTTGAGGTTAGAAAGTTCACTCGGTTTCACAACGTTATTTATCTTATCCCACTTCTGACACCACTGTTATGTCGTAGGAGATACAAGATAAGTAACACACACTTGTTAATATTGTTGTACCTCTAGGGTACGCTACCCCCATCCCCTAAGGAAAATCTATAAAATCCCAAAACTACAAACTTCTGATCTAAAATCCTTATAAAATACCACCTACAAATTACATGAAGAACAATTAGCACATACAGGAAATCGGGTAGCCTCGTACCACAGGCAATGACCTGAAAGAGGTGCACGACTCGGGAGGAATGTAAGGATTCTGCCGAGCGTGCACACCAAAGCTATAAGAACCCCAGAGGTCAAGTGCCGTGATCATCAATCATTCAGTCCTCACTCAGTGCACCGACGTGTTGAACCTCTGCTGTCTACAGGCCGGGTAAGTGTCTTAGCGATCTACACACTAACCAATACACTACACACTCCCTTCCCCCTGTGCTTGGACTGTATTTATTTCTTATTAATTATCATTTTGAACTGCTAGCTCTATCAGTGTATCTCCAGGTAGAGATACATATTAAACTCATAAATAATAGAAGCCACTGGTCTCACTCTTTTATTTATTTAGTTAGTAAGTTCCTACCCTAATAGATTCCACTTTAGGTAGGACTTAGAAATAGCCTTATTGCGTACTTGCTTATTCGCTGCTTGCATTCAGCTGAGCGTCCTTGCTCCGCGCTGACCACAGCGAACTCTCCACTTACTCGCGTGCTTACGGCTCCCTGCAGACCGCGTGGTGCCGTCGTTGCGCTTTGGTTTATAACTTAATAGCTCTTGCAAACTACCCCTTTACCTAGAACTACCCCATCAAACAGTACATTGGGGAGTTCTCCTGGATGATCGCACGATAGATCTCCATTCATAAAACATTCCTTACCTCTTACAGTTTTCGCCAAGCTCAACCCCCATTTTAGACTAATTTCATCCCCTAGATTTATTATTTGTACAGGCATCCCTCACAGGTACCTTACAAATTGGTGGAGGCAAGGGGTACCGCGACGTTGTTTTAAAGCAACGTCTAAGGGAGTTCAGACAACGAACTTCCGCGGCCAAGATCCCTAGACCTCGTGCTAGCCAAGCAAACGCCACCCAAAGTTGGGAAAATTTTTTGAGACATAGGATTAGACAAAATCTTTATACCCAACCCAAGCCCGCCCCGCTAGGAAATACATTTTAAGCGCCACCCTTACCTAACCATACATAATTTATATCCCTATAAATACGCCCTTACAGAAGGACGTACAGCAAAGATCCATGCTCAATTTCAAAAATCCTAGTAAGGTCCACCGTGTATTTAGGGATACAGCACACACCCTAGCCGCTGCCACCAGACTCCTAAGCCCTAAAATCCTGGTTAAGAACCCTGACCTAATAACAGAAAATAACGTAGGCCAGTTACTTGAGGAACTTGAGGACGCAGTTATACATATTAAACTTAAATACCCAAAAGCAATCAGACAACGTCCCAACACACGGGCACAGACACAGAAAGCCCAACAGTCGTCCCCAGATAACGGTGATAGTGACGACTTAACCCCCACATTACCACAAGCTTTATTACAACACCTTAGTGACACACAGCAGACCTATAACGGGTTGCAGGTCCTATTACAACAGCTAGACGAAATTCCACACAACTCATCAAACGGGAAGCTATTTGCAGATATAAACAGCATTGCAGCAACCCTAGGCGGACAAATTAACAAGGCGCTTTCCGCACTACAGGAGGTTAATACGACACGACTTATCGCTAGATAATATCCAGGGGACGGAGCAATTTCATCCTCAGGACGCTCCACACTCTACCCCTAACCATCCAGGCACTTCCCAAAGCAGAAATACACATATTACACCAATTCAGATTCACCACCAGCCCCTAAGCCACGTACACTCTAACGTTGCATTACTGAACGGCAACTTAGAGTCCCCAGTTGAGCGTAACCCCATATCCACCCCCAACACCTCCTACAGCTCGAACATGGCCATGCCTACGAAGTATCCCATGATACAACCCACTAGATACCCTGGTGACAAAGAGGACCCCGAGGAATATCTAAGAGCCTTCAATCGAACGGCTAAGATTAATGGTTGGACGGATGAGGACAAGAAACGCCTCTTACCAGCCTACCTCACTAAATCCGCCCTGACATGGTATGAACTCCATGAAGCCACCTTGGCAGATGCCACGTGGGAACAATTTTCAGCTGCCCTCATCAACACATTTCAGTTGACCCCCGATGAGGATGATTTATATGACAAAATCCGAGCTCATACACAAGGTCCCACGGAAGGCACACAAGCGTACATTAATGCCAAATTATTAATGTGCGAGAGATACAATAAGCACATGCCAGACAAGCAAAAAGTACGGCTCCTCATGCAAGGTATGCGCCCTACCTTAGTTGACAAGCTGTGTACATTACAGAGCAACACAGTGCTTGAATTGCAAGCAAACATCAGATTCATTGAAGAGGGCAATAAAATGACCCAACAAGCCGTGGATCAGCACATCCGTACAGACAACGGAGATTTGCATCAACAGATCCGCGATCTGACTAAACAGATGCAAGAAATGCAAATCACGGCCATCCACGCTAGCCCTAAAGCACGACCTCATGGGGATGAACATAGGAATACATGGTGAGTGCCAAGGGGAAAGCAACAGGGTCAAAGTAAACCTACCCACCCCCATTGGCATAATACACCCCCGGTAAGAGAGGCGAATTATTATTCGCAATACCATGAGGAAGTGCCACGCCATAACGAGTCCCATCCCTTCCCGCGGACACAGTATCCGACAAATACTCGCCCACGCGGCAATCCATCCCCAGACCGCACACCAAACCGTCATCCCCAATATACGGACGACCGAAACTGGCAGCGCAACCAAAATGCCAGATACTCAAAACCACCCAATGCCACTCAATACCGTCGGCCAAACACACCCCCGCAGCATGAGCGGTATGAGCCTCAACATGAAAGGCCTCCCCCGGTATACCCTCATTACGTCCCTGTCCAAAGAGAGAGAGGACCGGAGGACTATCCGCTGCCCGACCACCCTCCACGGGATGCACGAAGGCGATCAACCTCACGTGATAGACGCGGCTTGCTCCCCAACCCCCAATATCAGCCCCGGCCAAACAACTGGCGAAACGAGGCGCCCAGGGGACAGCCTCGTTACACCGAAAACAGAGGTTATTCCCAGCAAAAAAAAACTTTTAGATAGGGAAGGGCCAGCACCCACAAAATCGGATAACCCTTCCCTGGCAACCAATATTCGTTCAAATCCACCCTCAAAACGCGAGTCCACTGCTAAAGCCAGAAAACTGAAAGTCCCCCCAACTGTCGCCCGTCAGACTACAGAGCAGGAAATCCCTCCCCGATCGCAGCTCCAGGAACATACGGTCAAAGGGGACGGGAATTGCCTTTTCAGAGCGCTTAGTTTTCTGCTCCATAAAACTGAGGACCAGCATAAAGAGCTCCGAACGCAGCTGGTCATGTATGTCATGAGTCATGACACATTGGGACGATTACAAGTATTTCCTCGCTGACGGTAATGATGCCTTATTGCCCAATAAATATGCATATGGGGATTATATGCACCGAGATGGCACTTACGCGGGTGCAACAGAGATTACCGCCCTAGGCCACGTCCTTAAGACCAACATCCATGTATACACACTGGACAAAATGACGCCAATTTTCTCTTCCGTAGGATATGACAAAAACCTACACCTCTTGTTCACGGGAAATCCGAATACGGGTCACTACAGCCCTCTCACCAACACATCACCTCACAAACCTCAACCAGCCGCCCCTCAGATTGGGAAGAAGCACACTAAAGGCATATTAAAGAACAGAAGTAACATTACCACCCCTCAAGACGCTTCCACACATAGCATAGTTAAGTTACCCGTGATAAGCCCACCCACATTGATTCTACCCGTGGACACAAGCGGCCCGACCACTAAACCAGCTGCGGAAAAGCCGGTGACTTCTATCGCCACTGGCGCAAGCAAAGTATTTTCACAGACAACCGAATATAAACCCACAAACACTCACATGAACCGGCCCTTTAGGACACCACTGCCCAGGCTAGGATTAACATCACGGGATAGTAGACATAATTATAGATATTTATCGAGCCACCGAAAGCTCAAGAGAAAGCTTCGGACAATACAAGTGGCAGATAGACATGACACAGCTGAAGCGCGTCTCCCAGTTTCACGGGACTCAGCAAAGCGTGTCAGGTTCAGTGATCAGGCCACAACACCGCGTTTGCTCGACACACATAATAGACCGGTAGAACACACAGTCTCGCAGGATGCGATAGAAGGCGATAAAAACAAATCACCATCCCAAAATCCCATGGTTCCAATAATCACATACACTCTTAACAACATGTATACTGCACAAGATGGACACAATATTACAGCCCTATCTAGCCCGGCCAAAATTAACGGGTACCAAATTCAAATTTTAATTGATACCGGGTCAGCTACATGCTGTGTAAGCAGTAAGTACATAAATGGCGAGCGCATACGCAAGATGCCTATTAACACTTGCCTTGTGGCTGCCAACTCGCAAACCATTTCATGCTTAGGCATTACGGATGTACATTTACAAATAGGCTCCTTTGAAACCAGCTTTCCCATGTTCGTCATTAAAGACCTTTCCGTCCCGGGAATCATTGGCACGAACTTTCTTGCCAAGTTCGAAGCCAACATCAGCTTTGTCACTAATAACATGCGATTAGTGAACGGAGACCTTATTACCACACACCCAATATCGTACGCCCGGGACACATACAATCCACGAGCGCATCGAGACGCGCAAGCACACCAGGTCTCTCCGTTGGTTACCATAGTACCGCCAACGAACACAAGTGCTGACACAAACACGCCCGCCACTGGGGAAACACAGTTACTAACCCCAGAGCAGAATACAAAACTTGAAAATCTATTACAAGAATATCAGGATATTTTTGCCCATTCCCTTGCAGATTTAGAGGTGACCGACTTAATTCACCACCGTGTGGAATTAACCAGTGATACTCCCGTTCACCAGGCACCTTACAAAGTTAGCGCCAAAGAGAGACAAGCCATAGAGACACAAATTCAGGAGATGCTCCAAGCCGGTATCATTCACCCTATCGTGTCCAACTAGAGCGCACCAGTACTCCTTACCCGAAAACCGGATGGTTCCCATAGATTTTGTACTGATTATCGGCGCCTTAATAGACTCATTAAGAGTGACAATTACCCGCTACCGCGAACAGACACTTACCTAGGGACCCTGAGCGGAGCAAAGTACTTCTCGATAATGGATTGTTATTCCGGATTTTACTCAATCCCTGTATATAAACCCGATAGGCACAAGTTGGCATTTGTCACCAAAAACGGCCTCTACGGTTACGCCGTCCTCCCCATGGGTTTAAAGAATGCCAGTCAAACATTCCAAAAATTGGTAGACAAGGCATTCGCAGGCCTCAAATACCGCTCGGTATTAACTTACATAGATGACATAACAGTCTTTTCACAAACCTTCGAAGAACACATTATACACTTGACCGAAGCTTTTGACAGGATTAGGCACGCTAAATTAAAGCTAAAACCATCCAAATGTCAATTTGCAAGGACGAAGGTTCATATTCTCGGTCACATTGTCAGCCGCGACGGCATCACACCTGACCCTGCCAAAATCGCCGCCATTACCGATATTCCAATGCCGGAAAACATTAAACAGTTACGTTCTTTTATGGGACTAGCGAGTTATTATCGTCGATTCATTCATGGATTTGCACAGATAGCTAACCCTGTCACTGAGCTTACACACGAAAAAACACCATTTATAGTTACAAAAATACATAGAGAGGCCTTTGAGAAACTCAAACATTTACTTACTACACCGCCCCTGCTCCAGCATTTTCAAGAAGGTAGACCCACCTTTGTACACGTGGATGCAAGCCAATTTGGCATCGGGGCAGCCCTATTACAAGAAGCCGATGATGGCAAACAACACCCGATTACATATGCTAGCCGCAAACTTACACCGGTAGAAACTAGATACTCCGCTACCGAGAGAGAAATGCTTGCATTCTCTTGGGCCGTAAACTACTTCCGAACATACCTGTATGGTATACACTTTACGGTAGTTACGGATCACGCCAGCCTTCTCTACTGGGATAAATTTAAAAATCCTAATTCACGGCTTAACAGATTCATATTTAAATTATATGACTACACGTTTGAAGTTAAACATAAGAAAGGAAAAGCACACCTTGATGCAGACGGTCTCTCTAGACTACCCGTACTCGAACCACCTGACGAGGATAATAATCATGTCTGGGATTCTTTACCCACATTTGCTGTCACTCACATTGATACAAAACAGGAGCAGATAAACGATCCCCAGTTGGGACAAATTAGAATTGCTCTACAGGATCGCGACCAGGTAGATAGTAAAACTGCCCGCTTATCACGTAGATTTTTTCTTGATAAGGACGATATCCTTAGGTGCAAACCCACGGCCACACATGACGTCACACCCGTTGCCCTTCCCACTACACTCCGAAACCACGTAATGACGGAATACCACTGTCCACCCATTAACGGCGCACATTTTGGAGTTCATAAAACATATTTGCGCATTCGCAATAAATATTACTGGGAGAGTATGAAAAATGATATTACAGAGTTCATTAAAACTTGCCACACATGCCAGAGATACAAGCACCGCCCTGGTAAAACACATGGGTTACTCCACCCCATCCCTGTAGGTGAACTTTTCCACCGCATAGGTATTGACGTAAATGGTCAAATTACAACATCAGACAAAGGTAATAAATACATATTAGTAGCAACCGAATACCTCACCCGATACATCATCACTAAAGCAGTCCCAAAAGCTAGCGCACAGCAAATTGCAGAGTTCCTCATGGAAATAATTACCAAGTACGGTACTTTCCGCACATTATTATCCGACAGAGGAACAGTTTTCACATCAAATGTTATTACACAGCTTCTTAAATTGCTTCAAATTCGAGCATACACAACCACTAGTTTCAGTCCTCAGACGAATGGATTAACTGAGGCTATGAACAAAATCCTTGGCAGCGCGATAGCTCGTTTTACTAACGACAACGGCACGGACTGGGATAATTACCTCCCAGCGGTAACATTCAGTTACAACACATCCGTGTCGCAGGCGACCAAACACACCCCGCATTTTCTATTACACGGATATCACCCACGCAGTCCGATCGACAACATTTGCATCCCACAGGATGGTTGGTTGGTTGGTTCCTTAGTTTAGGGGCTGCGACAACGCGGTCATGTAGCCCCGTGTACTTTGGGTGTGTGTAGAATCTGTCTGATAACCGGTGTTAATTGTGATGACTGTATTAGTGTGTGTATCTGTTTTTTAATTCAAGTAGAAACTGCAACTTTGAATTTTCAAATAGTTCCTACTTTTGCCGCCAAACGCCACCGTCAACGACTACTAGACCTAGTTCAGAACTAGCTACTAGACGCCACCGCAGTCGGCTCTTGGCAACGAACGTAGCAACCTAAGAGCGTTGTTTACATTCTTAACCTATCCAATTTAGTTTCACACAGGTGTAATTAGTGGAAAGATCTTTAACATGCCATAAATCTATGACATGGGACCGCCGGCTTTACTTCCCCTCCGAAGGAAGGCATACTGAGGGATTTTTAACGCTCTTAAAAAATCCGACGGCTTCGGCCGGGTTTGAACCCGCTATCTTGGGCATAGAAGCTCAGCATGCTACCAACTACGCCACCGAAGCCGCTATCCCACAGGATACACTCCCTAGCAACGCTGAAAGATTGCAGTATTTATGCACAGCCCGTAATACCACGCGACAAAATATCCGCACATCACAAAGCAGACAGAAAAAAACATATGATAAAACTCACAGACACCAGGAATACAAACCCGGACAGCTCATTATGATATGGTCACCCACTCGCATTAAAAATGTGTCTGAATTCCTAATCCCGAAATGGACAGGTCCGTTTAGAATCCAGAGAAAAATTTCGGACCTAAACTACCTTGTCAACATTCGGCACAATCACAAAATTATTAAAGATACGGTTCATGTACGGCGTATGAAACCATACCATTCACGGAAAACCACCCCCACACCTCACCCTCCCGCGGCTAAGAAACGCAAGCGCTAAACCATTAGCGTCAGGGAGAAAAACATATATTTCCTCCACATAATTCGAACCCAGGGACAGGTAAATTATAACAAGCGCTCTACGCGCTATGGCACTTAGTAGCCATGATTGCAACCAGCACTCAATGGCAATTCCCAACACTCTATGATACGGGGATTAATTATAAGCTGCATGTTTAGTTGTAAGAGATATAATAAGACGTACCAGGTTATATTAAATGTGTACTATGTTTTGGTAAAATAATGAAGTTTGTTAACATACACTAGCTGCAAATAGAACTTGGCTAGACACATATTTAATACTACTTAGGCCCTACATTTCCCATTGGTCCCCATAGCTAAAATACGCCATACAAGCCTTGGCAAGAGCGCCAAGTAGAATATGGCACCTAGTCACCACATTCAGAGACAGGAGTCACCACCAGTCCCAAGTTAATCCCACAACATAACTCGTTTTTAATTCTAAAATTTCACACAGAAGATTCCGAGGTAATATTTTGAATAATAATTATACATTTATAATATGTAACGTGCACAAAAGTTTTCATAGACAATACATTGTAGACAGAGTATTGCACATGTTGTCTACAGAGAACAGCAAACAAGGTCAAGACTCTGCCATAGCAGGCGGAAGTAACAGGACACGGAACGCGGCATCAGTGATACACGCTCGCTCCATAGCAACAGTGATTTACGCAAAGTCACGTAAAATACCACACTGACACATGGCCGTGCGAAGCAAGGGGTCATTTACCCATATGTAGGCCATATGGCAAACAATAGCAGGATTCCTTTATTATAGGGAAATGCCTAGACACTTAACATAAATATAAATTAATAATGGCGCACATTTTTACAAAACTACTCGCATTTAGATTCACATACAGACATAGTCACAAAAATTAGGCGAGCGATCAAAGATCTCATTACCTATCTTAAGGAAATGTAAAATAACGGACCCTTGTCCTATAGACATACAATAACAGAACACAGTTCGAGTACCCTAACATAGAACTTAATTGTTTACACATATATCCCGATAGATATAATAAATACTAGCGATTCCATATATTTCCCATAACACTATAGGAAATAACACTTCTATGGATTATGAACACCTTTAAAGATTAACACACATTCTTTTACATGAACAATTTAGAAAGTGCACGGATTCCAACAGTTACCCCATATTAAGGAGGGATAACAGACCGATATACTACATGGCCACAGTATAGACCAACAAAATAGTACATAGGGCCTAATATACTATATAACAGTACATTGATACGATTTCTCTAACAAACGCCCTTATTCCCGTGATAGCGAAAGTACATACAGTACAATAACACAGGCTAGCCGCAGTGCATACACACGATGAACACAGGTTGGCGGCATTTCTAGGACGAAACGCAATACTTCTACACTCGTGAAGGTGAACGACATTTCACACACGAATAAATGTAGACACACAATAACACAGGTTAGCGAATTCCACTGCCAAGGCAGAGTAATACTTACAACATTATATAGCAATGATTGGTATCATTACGCTCACTATTGCGACAGTACACAGGTGACTTATTACTACCACAGCCAATAGGAAGTAACACAATAACACAGGTTATTATACTATCACAGTGAACACCATATATAGATCCGCTGAACACACAAGTAGGCAACACGGGAAAAGAGGTTGACAAATACTTACGTGCAATACAGATTATCCAATACACCATAATTCACAAGATGTTTTTAATCATAAATATTAATTTACCTCACACAGACTCCTTGCTAAGGCAGTCTCCACACACAAACTGAGTCATGCTCTGCAGACAAGGCGGATGCGTGCGTACGCAGACTACCGACACCTGAGACGGTAGTAGACCGCGACTCACGTGTTATACACAGCGCTTCAGGCGCTCACACAGAGTCTGTTCCACATCTTTTTACCCTCACAGGGGATCTTTTAGATATCTCTGCTTTCTAGATCAAAGTAAAATTGACCACCAAATACCGTCATATAAGACAGACATAATGAACAGTTTTCATACAAAGCAAAGTATTCCCATTTAGCCTACGGAATAGGGAAATCATTTGAATTAAAATTATAAATAATGATCATCACATTATATTAGCCTTTGACCGACCGGATGATTAGCTAAATGCTAAACGCTTGGGGCCATTCCTCTAACGGTCTACGTATGAACTCATCTATCATCCAAACGCCAAGTACAAACTGTTCGTAATTGTCAACTTAATGACGAAATGATAGTCATAATTTTAAAAATTAATTCAATATTTCCATAAAAGCCACAAGGCTCATAAAGGACCACAAGTCCTTGCAGAGATCCCCTCTAATTTACATATACACAATAGATCAACAATTAACAATACGATCATCAGTTGGCCCAAGTAATTTCCATAATTTCATTTTGAGGCAACGCGATACGACATGGCACATACATATATGTATGTCCATTAGTAACACAATAACGCCATGGCCCATAGATGTCTTACAGTGGACCTCAGGCGTTCGAAAAGTCAAAAGCAGGTGTGTGCCTACCTTCCTAGGTCAAAACACTGCAGGATAGATATCAGCCATGAGCGTATAGATGTAAATATATTCGGCAATAAATACGTTAAATGGTCCATAGCTATTCTACGTTATCCTAAGGCGCAATTAAGTCCAGAGCAGGTGTTTGCCTACCCTCCTGGGATAACGATAAGGAATGAGTATCGATCATAAACATAATCATGCCGAATTTATAGATAATAATTAGTAAAGGCCCGATGATTATCTTTAATATACAACAAGTAAATATACACTTGATTTCACAAACAAGAATATACAGAATAGGAATACACTATCCTTAGACAAATACATCCGGTCAGGAGAATACAATGCGTAGTTCTCACTGCCATACAGCAAAATGCCCGATGAAGGTAGCCCATTATACTCCCCCACGAACGATCTAACATGCGGGATACAATATTAACTGTGAATACACATATTGCTACACCCCGACATATTTTTCATTTTCACGAAGTAGAAAGTGCAAACCACTGACACACTTTCCTACACAATTTTACATAGAATTTCTACAGCCACAGGAATGTGACATATGCTTCCAAACATGTAAAACACACTCCAGAATACTACATATATTCTCCCGGAGTAGAAAGTGAAAACCACTGAAACACTTTTCTACACAGTATTACAGAGAATTTTTATAGCCATAGGTGCGGCATATGCTTACGAACATGTAAAGTACACTCCAGCATACCAAATGTATACTATATAAGAAACACATTACTTATATACATAGCGCATGCCACATTTCGGTACGATATAATGACGAAATAATTCCATTAGGATTTAGCCAAAGGAGAACATACATAAATTCCCAGCATACAGACGAATAGCTAATGCCCTCTGCCCAAGTTATACAACACACCAGCTGTACAGTTCAAAACGCTGGTAAACAAGACATTAAATACGTAACACGTGCGTTTGACAGCTCCTTTACGGAACAATAACAAAAAGCCTTCATGATTCCAACCCACTCCTGTCGCTCGCCTCCAATCACAGTAAAGACATGATAAACAAAGCCTACTCCAGCCGGACAGCCAATCAAAGGCTACATGTCACGCCTCACACTGACGACAGGTGATATCTCATACACACACACGTTATCTCTGAACACGCCTCCCACGAGACAGATAACTAGCGAGCGGCCATAATGAATTCAAGTCGCATATCGCGCGCCAGATTCAAACGGCACTAGGCGACAGACATTTAATTGTCACAATACACTTCACACAATAGGGTAACCAGATGATTTTATTTTAGTTCATCCCTATCATCCCTCAACCCTTTACACCCGGATAACACAGTTAACGGCCAAAAGCCAATATTCTCGGGGATATTTACACAGCGCCGCGTCACACTAAATACACCACATTTTATATCCTAGCGGACTTTTAATACATTTTTACCCTCAGATACACTCTTATCTAGACACGCCAGCCAATATAGAACAACATGAGTATGTATACGTAACCAAATAGGTATATAAATCCATTTTCCCATTAGGAGGTTTTAATTTGTTTTATTTTAAGTACGGCGATATTACTCAAGATATTATCTTTCAGAGTTAGACCGGCAGAGTTGTTTCAGGTAGCAGCATGTTTATATAACCACCATACATTATACCCCTTTTGAGACCCATAATTAAAACTCCACACTTAAGGATATTTATGGCCCTGTTTAACATATAGATGGCATTTATATATACCATCATTCCAGTTCATAAGATGGCAATAAACACTTATGTACCCCCCTCATTTTCATAGGGTGGATAGTATATTTTTTTGCAGCGATCAACCCCATCATAGGAGGGAATTACGACACATATAGTACGCTGCAATATAGCCTGGTTTAGGATACCTATACATAGTGTCTCTAATCAAAATCTATAGACAATATAAATAGATAATATCTATAGGCAACAGCTCTAGATAATGTATCTAGACAGCAGACCTAGACGCAATTTATAAACAGTATCTCTAGACCGTAGATCTAGACGGAGTTTATAGAATATACCTAGAAGCAATAGCTCTAGACAGTATACCTAGATAATACCTCTAGACAATACCTCTAGTTAAGGAATTATACTATATAATAATAATAGATGACCAGTTTTTAAAGATAGACTTTATAGCTTATAAGGCTAATGAACATAATACGAGCATAAACAGCAGTCACATATTATTATGGCGATAGATGCCATATATTACCAATAGTATGTCCAGGCCACAAAGCACATTTCCCTCCCATAATACACATTAAACACTATACAAATAACACATCTACACTTCTTCCCCTTCCCATGCGAGGCACTATGGTTATTATGCAAATACCAGGGTGTACGCCATGCCTTATCGCTCATAGTTGGATGTTAATCAACACTCGGAACCTTAAAGCTAACGGCTAGCGTTCCAGGCTTAACCCACTAACACAAGTGCATGCAATGATACATTTTTTTCCCCAATGTTTTCACCCTGCATGTTAATTAAATGCATAAATGCTAACCCACATCCTTCAGCACGGTAACTAACAACCAACGCTGAACACCCAGATCCTACACAATAAAAATCCTCACCTACACCGGTCGAGAGTTCCTACCCATTAATGTCTCCATAAATCCACATAGGACCAAGATTCCTTGAACCTTTCTTACCATCCCGTTACCAGTAATTAACAACTTTTTAACATACCTACAAATACCCAATAACATGGGAATACCAGTCCAAATCCCTCACTTACCTACTAACATGTGAGAAGGAAATATACGCAGCTGATATTAGCTGGAAATCCGATTGACCAGGCGCAATGATACTGCACCGTGCCACCACAATTGTCCCCCCGTATAACTACAACACCATAACACAACATTAAAACGCTAGACACTTATTTTTTATGGTTTACGCACGGCGATGCACTTAGCAGGATGTAAAAATGTTTTCCAGGTGAAAATATATGTTGAAAAGTATTTCCCAGGTGAAAATATTCGTTGATGTATTAATAAATTGAACCCAGGACATGACATGACAAAACGTCGACGGTGACGATCGACGAGAGGTCATAGTGGTGACGCGTTAGGGTGGGCAAGCGCCTGTGTTGCGGGGAAGTACCTAGCCTGTCTCCCCTCAATACAGGGTCCGTTATACCGTTTTTTTTGTCCCTAACGTCATCTAAACTATACCTGCGGATGGAGGATTGATGGTTCGATGAGGGAATAAATTAACCCCACATCGGACAAAATACTTCCTCCTTCCCAAGACGACCCCTAAGACTTAACGTTAGTCAGTAAATAGAGTTAAGTAGATGCTCTAGAATAGGAGCAAACGCCTGCAGCGGCAGGTATATAGGAATAAGATGAGTATTGAGAAAAGGGAATAATGAGTTAAGGGTATAAGGAGATAAGGAAAGAAGGAAATAGTAAGAGAATGTGATAATGAATTAAGGGTATAAGGAAACAAGGAAATAAGGAAACAGTAACAGAATATGATAAGGAAAGAATACAAAGTAATAAGGGAATAATAACACAATATAAAAAATGAAATAATACAAGAAATGAAATGAAATAATGAACAATTATATTC
Organism: Meconema thalassinum; assembly: GCA_946902985.2. Classification (NCBI taxonomy): domain Eukaryota; kingdom Metazoa; phylum Arthropoda; class Insecta; order Orthoptera; family Tettigoniidae; genus Meconema; species Meconema thalassinum. The sequence goes on along the minus strand of OX336394.1, from coordinate 241,955,248 downwards.
CGGGCCGAGGTATGCAGCACCGATGACCTCTCTGCTCGTACCCCCGATGAACAAAATATACATACAGCAAATATATAATGAAACTACGATTCTTTTCCCTGGCCGAGGTAACATACATTATTGTGCCCCAGGAAGGAGAATATTCATCAAATATATAATGAAACTACGATTCTTTTTCCCTGGCCGAGGTAACATACATTATTGTGCCCCAGGAAGAAGAATACTCAGCAAATATATAATGAAACTACGATTCTTTTCCCTGGCCGAGGTAACATACATTATTGTGCCCCAGGAAGAAGAATACTCAGCAAATATATAATGAAACTACGATTCTTTTCCCTGGCTGAGGTAACATACATTATTGTGCCCCAGGAAGAAGAATATTCAGCAAATATATAATGAAACTACGATTCTTTTCCCTGGCCGAGGTAACAAACATTATTGTGCCCCAGGAAGAAGGATATGGATATTGCACAAGAGGCAACATACACAATAATGAATGAAGTTATAAGGGATAATGAATAAGAAGGAATAAATAGAGTACGAATACATACCCAGTAAGAGATAAAGGTTGAAGTAATACAAAGACTTAGGAGAAAGATGAAGGAGAATAAGTAAATGCAAAGGTAAACAAAGAATTAGTAAAACATGGCCAATAGCAATTAAGAATCTAGATATTATAATAATAAACATGTATTTCCATTTCAGCGCAGGTTGAAAACCTGAGGCGCTGATACCAGACAAAGCACACATGGTGGTGCACAATTTGAAAGCATGTATCGGGAGTGGCTCCATTTTGGGGCGCTCACCGAAAATAACAATGATAATGATAAAAGGTGATTTATTGACTAAACATAATGTTTTTATATATGCCTCCACAGACAATGATAATGATAAAAGTTGATTTATTGACTAAACATAATGTTTTTCTATATGCCTCCACAGGATTAACCCCACAAAGGACGAGGGAAAATGCCCTCTGAAATAATCATTTTTACGTGTATTATGGATCCACAAAAATTGATACAAAATTTTTATGCACTAACCATATGTTTTTTCCTTGTGTTACACAAATGCCCCACCCCCAAAAGTGCACACTCACATGCCCCACACATAGCCCCCCCCCCCCCAGCACATAATACCCATTTTCAGGCATATATCTGGACCACAGTGGAGATATACCTGTGGGATATCCTCCACTGAAGGTCGGATCAACGAATAAAATTAGCACCTAAAATGAGAGGTGCATTACGGCCACACAACTCGCGCCTATCTCTGTAAAGGACGAGTTGTGCAGCCAAGATGACTTCGCTCGCCCACAGGGAGCAAGTCATACAATTACATATTCTGTACACAAATAGGGTATCACCTGCAGGTAATAGGTCATAGGTAATAAGTAATGGGTACTAGATAATAGACAATAGGCTATAATTACATATTAAGTTAAGAGTGCACTCGACATAATGTTAAGAGGTGTTGAATACAATATACAAAGGAGTAGAGTTGCGCAACAACAGTAATAACAGAAGGATGGTAAATAATTAAGAGAATTTGGTTTGTTGATACAGAAGGTTAATACAGTATGCCTTCCTTCGGAGGGGAAGTAAAGCCGGCGGTCCCATGTCGTAGATTTATGGCATGTTAAAGATCCTTCCACTAATTGCACCTGTGTGAAGCTAAATTTCATAGGTTATTGTAAACAACGCTCTTAGGTTTCTAAGTTCGTTGCCAAGAGCCGACTGCGGTGGCGTCTAGCAGCTGAGTTGTGAACTTAGCCTAGTAGTCGTTGACGGTGGCGCTTGGCGGCAAAAGTAGGAACTATTTGAAAAATTCTAAGTTGCAGTACTTAAATTGAAATGACAGATAACACACACTAATACAGTCATCACAATTAACACCGGTTATCAGACAGATTCTACACACACCCAAAGTACACGGGGCTACATGACCGCGTTGTCGCAGCCCCTAAACTTAAGAACCAACCAACCAACCAAGGTTAATACATAATTCAGAAAGGTTGATTTTACTATTACAGAAGGACAACACAATTAAGTGAATTTGTTTTTGTTTTTATTACAGGTTGATGTAAATGAGAGAATTGGATTTTGTTTCTGGATGGAATATTGATATAAGTAACAGGGTTTTGTTTCAGGTTTTAATGGTTTTAACGATTATACATAACATGAAGACTTGAATTTTTTTTCAAAAATGTTGTTGATATTTAACCAAGAAAGGAGAATATATGGATAACTTTGTGATACACATTATTTTTCCTTTCCACTCTTCTAAATTCCACATTGTAAAAATGTCGCATTTCTCCCCAAACAATAAAACACTTTTCAATTTAAACCTTTCACTACACCTTGCGGCATTTATTTTTTCTGTCTCTATACTCTATCCCTTTTACACACATACAGGGCACGCGAGAGCAGTTTTTCATCCCCATTGGAGGCAAGTAATTATATATGTATCTATAACCTCCCACTTTAACCCTCGGATGTTCTTTTCCTCTCGTGTGTTCCTGCACCCCTTAATTTACATTGTTGCAAGTGAAAATTTTTATAATATGTACTGTTTTATTTAACAAATTATTATGTTTGTATATCAAAAATACAATAATGGATCCAGGTAATATCCCATCAAGTAAACACATAATATGAAAGACAGTAAGCTTCACACCCCATTGTTTTATTTTAAAAACAAATTGTAAAGAAATATTGTTCCCCTCACCACAGACAATTACACTTGATCGCTAGGCACACCCGGACACCCAATCACTGGAAGGCACACTTATTCAGCCTTCAACTTTCGCCATTTAACAGTATAGCACTAAATTTATCTCTACCCCCTGACTTACCCCTATCTTCCACGAGGCTACCAAACCACCCCATACGACACCAACCATACAACGATGACCTAAATTGAAAGAACAAAAGAAGAGAAGAACAGAAGACGGAAGATTATCAAGAAAGAAGATGATGTCTTATTTTTTCAAAAACCACCCCCACGTCTTCGTCCAGTTATCGAGGACGATAACTAACCCTACAAAGGTTTTTTTTGTACCCCTAGGGTACGCTACCCCCATCCCCTAAGGAAAATCTATAAAATCCCAAAACTACAAACTTCTGATCTAAAATCCTTATAAAATACCACCTACAAATTACATGAAGAACAATTAGCACATACAGGAAATCGGGTAGCCTCGTACCACAGGCAATGACCTGAAAGAGGTGCACGACTCGGGAGGAATGTAAGGATTCTGCCGAGCGTGCACACCAAAGCTATAAGAACCCCAGAGGTCAAGTGCCGTGATCATCAATCATTCAGTCCTCACTCAGTGCACCGACGTGTTGAACCTCTGCTTTCTACAGGCCGGGTAAGTGTCTTAGCGATCTACACACTAACCAATACACTACACACTCCCTTCCCCCTGTGCTTGGACTGTATTTATTTCTTATTAATTATCATTTTGAACTGCTAGCTCTATCAGTGTATCTCCAGGTAGAGATACATATTAAACTCATAAATAATAGAAGCCACTGGTCTCACTCTTTTATTTATTTAGTTAGTAAGTTCCTACCCTAATAGATTCCACTTTAGGTAGGACTTAGAAATAGCCTTATTGCGTACTTGCTTATTCGCTGCTTGCATTCAGCTGAGCGTCCTTGCTCCGCGCTGACCACAGCGAACTCTCCACTTACTCGCGTGCTTACGGCTCCCTGCAGACCGCGTGGTGCCGTCGTTGCGCTTTGGTTTATAACTTAATAGCTCTTGCAAACTACCCCTTTACCTAGAACTACCCCATCAAACAGTACATTGGGGAGTTCTCCTGGATGATCGCACGATCGATCTCCATTCATAAAACATTCCTTACCCCTTACAGTTTTCGCCAAGCTCAACCCCCATTTTAGACTAATTTCATCCCCTAGATTTATTATTTGTACAGGCATCCCTCACAGGTACCTTACAATATAAACCAACGGTTTATTTAACACTAGTTGATTCACAACGATACACAGGGTGGCCTAACTTGAGAGGTCCAGTTCGGATCTAGCGCGGAACTAAACAATATGCGCGGAACTGACGTCTACAGTCTGCAGGTTCATATACACATAGTATATGGAAGGTTCCAGATTGAAATGTTCCAGATTAGAATGTTCTGGGTATAGCAACTAGAATGTTCATGTTAACTCAAGTAAATACACAACACTTTCTAGAATGTTCAAGTTAACTCAAATAAATACACAACAGCTGATAACCCCTTAAAGAAAGATTGAATCATCACAATGGACGAATATTGGTCGTAGACAGGCTGTATGACGTCAGAATGCAGGCGAAATGACTACCCCCACTTTGGGTAGGGGAAGGAACTAGCTCATGTGACTAGCGAGATGGCAAGCAGCAGGGCTGCGTTGAGAGAGTTATTACTATGTGTTTCATATTCAGCCAGTAAACTACAATCTGAAACATTGTATAATATACTGCAAAGTGCGGTCGGAACACGACATTGTGACAGTGCGATAAACGCGAGGACACGTTAGTGCGGAGACGACAAAACGACGTCCCAGATAACAGCGTACAGTTCGACATAATTATACCAGACCCAAGACAACTGTGAACATGGCCTCGCCCAGTAGCGTGCGTCCAGCTGAGCACTGTTGCCACAGTGAGACTTGCGGAGACGATACAGCTATACACTCGCAGCATACGCCCGACCTTCTCCGCGAACACAAGGTGCTCCGAATGTACTGTAAGTGCATGTATAGTACGAGATGGGGGCCTTAATCCTACGAATATCTATGATCACAACGGAGTGTGCACAATGTGATATGAGCCAGATATAAGATGCCACACAAACGTTATTCGTGAAAGTGACCACCTCCTGATGTAGCGACCAGCATTCTTGGCTGTCGCCCAGGAGGTCCGGGTTGGATTCCCGGCTCTACCAAGCTATTTAATTCCAGTCTGAGGGCTGGAACAGGGTTCGCTCAACCTCGTGAAGCAAAACTAGGAAGATGTGGGTTGTATTCCTACCTCAGTCATCCTGAAAGTGGTTTCTTATTTCTACTCCAGGCAAATGCCGGGATGGTTCCTAACTTGAGGCCACGGCCGCCTCCTTCCCAATCCTCACCAGAATACAAATACACACACTCTAAAAATGACACCACAGTAACCCAGATTTTCAGACAAGTACACGGGGCTAGAGTACCAATATGTCCAAGCCCCTCAAATAAAACAACAATATTACAACAATATTATACCACATGACGTAATCTACACCCCAAGCGTGTTGGCCCTTTATAAGGTAATAGAAATAGAGGAAAAAATTGTTGGGATCAGTTTTCGTTTATTGGAGACCACTTTGTGGTGTACTGGCTAGCACATTGCTGCCCATTCTTGGCTGTCTCCGCGGAGTCACGGGTACGATTCCCAAGAAAGGTAATTCTGGTCTGAGGGCTGGAACAGGGTACACTCAGCCTCGTGATGCAAACCTGGGAATATGTGGGTTGTATTCCTACCTCAGCCATCATGGAAGTAGTTTTTCTGTGGATTCGCACTTCTACTCCAGGCAAATGCCGGGATGGTACCTAACGTAAAGCCACGGCCGCTTCCTACGCAAATCCTACCTCAATTACAAATATACACACTAGTACAGACATCACAGTGTCACAGGTTATCAGACAAATTCCACACACACCCAATACACGGGGCCACATGACCACGATGTCGCAAAGCCCCTAAAACAATCATCATCATCATCATCATCATCATCAACAACAACAACAACAACTCTTGCTGTCACCCATGATGTCCAGATTCGATTCACGGTTCAATCAAGACATTTAGTTCTGGTCTCAGGGTTAGAATTGGGTACACTATGCCTCGTGAGGTAAGACTGTGAAGAGGTGAGTTTTATTCGACTCAATTACACACCAAAAAACATAATTGCCGACACCACAACAACACAGGTTATCAGATTTTGTGTTTTCACGTACTTCTGTATTCGAAATATTCTTTAAAAGGTCATACACCATGAAAATTATATTTCTTGCCTGGCTGTTCGACTGCCACTCGGCTGCTAAGGAACATTGTTATAAGTTCAAAACTTCAGCTCACAGCACTAACTTCTTTAAGCTCCACTACTGAATTAATACAGCAATGCCGTGACTCTTCGTTATCTTCCCCAGCGAACCTAAATATTTCAACACCTAACCATTCTTCATTCTAATTATCCCTTCAGTTCAAGGACAGATGCTATCTCCCGAATGGCTGGTCGTAGGGTCACGGGGTTTGGACTGATAGCTTCAAAATGTTTAGCTCTGTAACATAGGTTCAACCAAATAATTGGATATTTAATAATTTTCGTGCGCGGAGAGAAATAAATACTTTGTACGGCACAGCACGCCGTGCTATGCAATTGGCTGGCGCGGGTGAGCGCGTGAATCTGGCTCCTCCCTCATGTTCACAGTTTTTTTTTTGGGCCTGGTATAAGCACGGTTCGGTCATGGAAGTGCATTCTCGTACGGTGAAGAATAGCGAGCAGTTTTAGCCTGCACTACAGAAACGAACTTGGACTTTCATGCTAGTTCGAATGGAACAATTTTATGTCGTACAATTAACCGGGATAGCAGTACGCTATTGTAAGACATGCTAACGCATATTGAATGTCCAGTGCAACCAGGTACAGCATAGTGTTACAGTCATGCTGTTAGCCAGGAATACGGTGCGGCTAACGTAGCCGACATTTGTAACAAGCTAGGAGGTGTATTCTACTGCAAACCATCAGCGACATCGTGATATACTTGCTTAATGACATTATGCGATCCGCTAGTTTGAACACTTCTCTTATTTCAAACTTTATTATTAAAATATGTGTGCCTATAAGCAGACGGAACTTTCACACGTTATGAACAATACATTTGAAGGCACGGCTGATAGAATTAGTACAGTGGGACTTGGGCTGCCACGGGTTTACAATTTCTTAAAGGAACATTCGACCAGATAAGTGGAAATGACTTTATATATTTTCTTCAGTGACGAAGCGATTGCCAGTCGACATTATTAATAAACATTTGCGAACATTCATATCACCTGGTGTTCAACTACAGGGTGTGCAATAAAAACTTTGAACATGCAATATAAATTTTTCGTATCCACGCAACTCAACGTTTATTCTTGGGAACATTATTTGTGAATGCCGAGTGACATTTTGTGGAACAGTGGCGTGCTACCACCGGAGACATAATGGGGTTACCATTTACATTTCGATATCCAGTGGATTTTTGGAACTTAGTGGAGCTCATCGAGATGAACACTTTATGCAGTAATATGGCGTGCTTAACACAGAAGAGACAGGATGGTGGAGCAGAGTGACGGGTTCGAGTTCTACCCAGGTGAGTGACGGTCCCGAGATCTACATTGGGGTGAGATGAATGCTGACCCAGGGTACAGGATGAAGAAATCGCCGATCTTGCGAAAAATTTATCACGAATATCAGGATTACCGTCGATCTTTAGAATGAATATTCAGGTCATCTGGAATATAACTTACTAAGGTAACGTGAGTGTTTACTTGAATACAATGATATGAATTTGCATGGTCATGAGCACATATTTTTAAAGCATCGTTGATAATATATTTTGAGAATCATCCATATGAATTCGCTGATACATGACGGATGTCATGTGAGATTAAGGGGGCATTTCACTGATCTTTGTTATTCACCGAATTTATTGAGCTTGGATTTGATCATATTTTACGTCGAGTTGTAGAATGTTGTTGATACAGTAAAGTGTTTTTTCTTGATCGAGTATTTGTGAGATTCGATGCCTGCAATCTGGTATTTGATTTTTTCCACATTCTAGTGAATGTGTGGAGTTGGAGATTAGGGATTTTTCAGTTCGATTGGATAATTTGAACAATTGAATTTAAGTCGCTTTAGCGAACAGTGTAGTTATTGTTGATTCCAGTCCTATGCATTCAATCACCTGAGCCATCGATACAGGGCCTCTTGCCTAGAGCAATTGTGTGGCGTCTAACCGTCTAAACTGTACTAGGGAAATATCTTCTGAACCATCGATACAGGGCCCTTTGCCTAGCGCAATCGTGTGGCGTTTAACCGTCTAACCTGTACTAGGATAATCATTTTATCATCTGAATGCTATATGGATTGTAAGCGAATTAAACAATAATTAACAAGTCATGTATTGGTTGATCTTTATCAAATATGGTAAAAATAAATGTAATCAGAGTCACGCCTCGTGATTTTTGTGTGGTAGATCCAATAGATTTTGTTGTGATGTTCCATCTTGGAGAACAGTCAGTTTAATATTTTTCTCATGATGAAATTTTGCCACCAATGAGTTTGAAGTGGTTAATTCTTCTAACATGAGTACGACTATCTCAGAAATATATCACAGGCAGAAATGAAACAGCAATAATCAATAGATCTTGGTATAACCACATATGGTGTTTGTTAACACAAATTTCAATGATTTTACGGAGTTATACTACCTTTTAAGTTAATTAATACTTGGATTTGATAAATAATTATTTCAGTGATATAAACAGTTATTGAAGGTTAAATATTTGAAATAATGACTAATTAAAGTCATGTTTGTTAAGAACAATGATTAAACAATTAACATGATGATTAGATTAATTATGATCAGTGATTAAACGATTAAATGTATGGATGATTTGTGATTAAGATGACAGATAAATTACAAGATAATTTAAATTAATTATGAATAAATATGAATATGCGGATCAAATAAATTTGAATGATGAATGGATGATTTGAATTCTCGATGAATAATCATAAACTTTATTAACTCCAATGATGTTGGATATACAAGACATTCTATATTTTCATGAATGCTTAAACACAATTTAAATGTAAATATGTGCAATGCTATTATAAATCTTCAAAGTTCACGAGCATGATGTTAATGTTAATGATGATAGGTCTCAGGGTTCACATATGAATCAGTGACGTGTGATAAAGTGCTTCGGTGACCCTGAGAAACCAAGAAACTTTTAGTTGCTTTTCTTTGAGCACGTGAACAAAAATATTTGTTGATTAGGATGGAAATGGTCAGATTTTAACAAGAACACTTGCAACATAACTTTATTAATCTACCATTATCCCAGGCAGGATTTTTTCTTATTTCATGTCTTGTCGCCAAAGTTTAATAAACCTTCCTTTATTTGATTTTAAATAATCTCGTGATGAAGTATTTTTCCCAGTCCTTTTCCTGTGTCATATTAAGGCTTCACCAGGAAGGACGGGGTTTGCTAGGAATCCAGTTGATAGCGCCCTTTTCATTGCATCTTGATTAACTTAAACCCGTAAACGACCCAGGGACACTTTGTCACGTGCTACCCACAGCTGTTTTTGTTTTAATTTCAACTGGATCTCCGACACATTCCTTGTTTGAATTTGTTTTTTTCGATTTCCTCTGTCCCGGGACGCCTGATACGCAATGCTATGGCAGCTGGATCATCGCATACCAGAGCGGAACGGGTACAATATATATACAAATATGTAATGACATATCTTGGCGTTCTTCGAAATGCACTTCTCGTAACGGTTGCGAAATAGTTGGCTGCGTGGAGTCCGTTGGTACGTCTTTCTAAGATGGAGGTGCCATCTCTACCATTGGGATGGACCCATTCACCGAGATAACTGAAGCGATTGACTCTCCCAACTTTCCATTTATGGTCGTCAAAGGGGCCTTTTCGGGGTGCCGATTCCCGAAGTACTGCAGTTGGTCTTGTCGTACGATATTTGTAATCCTGACTGTGCCGCGATCTCGTGCAGGGTTTGGACAGCAATAACAGTATCTTTAGAGCTTTAGATCGTGATGTCATCTGCGAAAGCTGGGCACCTGATCTCGATCTTTCGGGTCCCGGCTCCAAAGGTAGAGGAAAAAGGAAGCTTTTTTGTTTACAGTACCGTTAGTCATGCTATAATGAGCCAGGGACCTTTTTACGTGGAATCCGAACGACAGGACATGCTATTTCACTTCGAACATCCCACATGCATTGACCGGAAACCGAACCCGGTCCACCTTGGTGAGAGGCCTACAGCTTGACCGCTGCGCCACCACGCCCCTCTGCTCCAAAGGCTTGATTCTGAGATTCCGAAGCGTACATTTCCAGGTCTTGATGACTTTAGCAAGCACCAGATTAAACTGAATGGGCGAGAGGCCATCTCCCTGTCTCATTCCAGGTTTGATCTTGAAATTCTGAGTCAGTTCTTATTTGAACTTTACCTTGGAGGTGGTGTCCGTGAGAGTCTGTTTGATGAGGGTGCGTATGTTGTAGTAGGCTACTGACCTCGTTCTTGCAGTAACTTACGGAGAAGAGTGTCTGGCGGTCGATCACGTCAAAAGCTTTCTTAAAGTTGACGAAAACCACAACGATGTTTGCTCTCCTCACTTGTTTTAGTTGGAGAATATTTTTCAGGTTGAAGCTCTGCTCGGTGTAGGAGCGCTCTCGCTGAAATCTTCCTTTGATCACATTGACCAGTAAAATCCTGGAGAACACTTTGTATGCTATAGTCAGCAGAGATATTCTCCGGTAGTTGTTGACATCACTGCGGTCGCCTTTCTTGTGTAAAGGGTGTATGAGGATCCTGTCAGTTTCTCAGCAGTCAACCAGCATCTATTGCAGGGACTCTATGATCGTATTTCCACTTGCTTTCAGAACTTCCACAATGATACCATCTTCCCCGGGTACCTTGTAGTTCTTAAGGCGTTTGATGGATTTAGCAAGGTTCTGCATAGTTGGTGGTTTAGATGGGAAGTGTAGGCTATATCTAGGGAATCTTCAACAGGTTATAGTTCCTTGGGTTCTTCGCAATTGAACAATTGTTCGAAGTAGTATGCCAGAAGTTACACTTTCCCGCGGTTACAGGTGACCAACTCCTCGATACGGTACGCAGAGAGTTCCTCTATGAAGGCCCGATAGAAGTTTCTCGTGTTGTACATTCTGAATTCTTCATCCAACTTTTTCAGTCTTGGTCGATCGTAAGATCTCATCACACACCTGATGGTCTTGTCCGACTTTTACCGCACCATTGTGAAATCCTTCCAGTCTTCTTGTCGTTCATTCTGAAATCCATTTCATTTCTACATAGCTACTATTACCCTTTCACGAATTGATTTCCGGCGGTCGAGATGGGAACTATTCTCTGGTTACTTGTGTCACACGTCACTCTGCTTCGTTGACAGGTACAGTTGAGCAAGTAGGATATGACTCAGCTCCAGTAGCTATCCGTGGTGACATCAGCTCCTATGAGGCTTATCTGCGCTTCTAAGACAGGTAGCGCGCGCAATGCTGCTTGACTTATGTACAGACTGCACTGTGTCTTCACTGTATCCTCCTCTTTACCCCCACGAGGCTCCTGCTACAATAATCAACAAACGGTGGCGCAGCAATGCTCAGCGGCAATAAAATCTTAAATGGGTAATACACCCTAATTCCGAGGCAATAAGTTTAACATATTCTAACCTTGGTCTACCCCCATAGTTCTTATCCTCGACCCTTCCTTCCATAACTAACTTTGCTATTCCTGGGTGTCTTAGTAGCCTATGTGTCCTACTGACCTATCTCTTCTCTTCATTAGCAGTCGTCACAAACATCTCTTCTCACTCAATCGTCCTAATACCTCCTCATTTGTAACCCTATCTACCCATCTGATCTTCATCATTCTCATGTAACACCACATTTCAAACGCTTCAATTCTCCTCTTTTCTGCTGCTCCAACAGTCCAAGTTTCACTTCCATAGAGTGCCACACTCCAGACAAAGACTTTCAAAAATGACTTCCTAATACCTAAATCATTATTCGTTGTCAACAGTTTCTTTTTCTGTAGAAATGCTTTCCTTGTCTGTGTTAACCTACTTTTTATATCCTCTTTGCTTCGTCCTTCACTGGTTATTTTGCTTCCTAAGTACAAAAGTCTCATACTTCCTTTAACTTTTCACCTGCTAAGTCGACGTCCATAGGGGTTTCTGATTTCTTTCGACTGCATTCGAATATTTTTGTTTTATATTTATTGATTGTTATTATGAATTCTTTCCTTAAGGGGACTTATGAGTGAGTTTTCATGAAATATGGACCCAAATACGGAAATTTGGATTTTACCGAAAATTGGTGCCCACACCTTTTCAGAATCAAGGAGAGATGGATTTTTTCCCGTGGCGCCATTTTTAAAGCCCAGGCGGTGATTTAAAGATGGATGCGCATCATTATTAAGACAAGACCTTCAGTGAAGATCAATGAGCAACGTGACCACATACGTCTTCGACAGAGCAGAAAAAGGACGACCCCAGGAAAGAAAACTGCAAGAAAAAAGAGAAAACTGCTGAACTTGTCCCTAGAAGACAGGATGAAGAAGTCTGAGGGCTGTACATATGGTGCAGGGCAGTTCTGATGTAAGCAACTAACCTCCAACTTCAATTGCTGTTTTCTCATGAAGTGATTTTTGTTACATGTAATATCATAAAAAATGCTCCTTGTATTGCAGTTTTGAAGATATTTGGTTCAAAGTTGGTTTGCATATTAAAATATGTATGAACATTACAATTTGCTCTGGATTTTTATGTCAGTGAAAATTAACTGTATTTTTTTGCGTTCAAAATTAAATAATTTTTATTTTTAGGGCAAAACATGAATATTATCACTTTGACTATCATTTCTGACTCTCATATAAAAGGTACATAAAATTCCAGAGCAATTTCCATTTGTACATGTATTGTGCTACTGTTTACCAAGTATGGATGAAAATAAGTGAAAACTCCATCGCAAGGAACTTTTTTTATGACCCTATGTTTTGATAATAGTTTTATTATTATTTCAGAAACGGTTAGAGTAATCAATTTGTAATTCAGAATATGCTCTAATTAGAGGCATATCGACATGTGGTTGAAATTTCAAATTGATCTGCCCAGTAGTTTCGGATTTTGGAAACTCACTCATAAGTCCCCTTTCACCTGCTAAGTCGACGTCCATAGGGGTTTCTGATTTCTTTCGACTGCATTCGAATATTTTTGTTTTATATTTATTGATTGTTACTATGAATTCTTTCCTTAAGACAGAATCCATACCATTTAAAAACTCATTCAAATCCTCTGGTGTGTCGGCTAAGATAACGATGACATAGCAATTCTCAGAGTTGAAATTATTTCTCCTTGAATCTTTACTCCTACTTTGATTTTTCTCCAATTACCGTACCTTCATTGCTTCTTCAATGTATAGATGGAAAAGTATGGGTGATAAGTTGCACCCTTGCCTTATATTTTTCTGAATACCAGCTTCTCTCCCATGTCCTTCGGCTCGAATAACTGCTGTCTGGTGTCTGTATAGATTGTAGAGCACCCTCCTATCCCTGTAGGCCTACTTTATTCCAATAGTTTTCAAAATGTCAAACAACTTACTCCAATCAACGATATCAAAAGCCTTTTCTAAGTCTACAAATGCCATGAACGTTCTCTTGTCCTTCCTTATTCTAGCTTCCAAAATCAGCCTTAAGACTTAGTACAGCTTCCCTTGTTCCTACGTTTTTCGTGAAGCCAAACTGATCCTCACCCAACTCTGTTTCTATCTGTCTTTCCATCCTCATAAAAATTATTCTAGTCTGGATCCTTAAAGCATGAGTGATCAAGCTGATTGTACGGTAGGCCTACGGTAAACTTCACAATGTCAGCTTCTGTCTTCTTTGGTTGGCTATAGGGATGTTAACATTTTTCTTGAAATCAGAGGGTACCTCACCTGTCTCATAAATCCTACACACCAAGTGAAATAATCTGATCAGACCGTCATCACCTATGCAGCGCAGCAACTCAATCGGTATCAACTATGGTGCCTGGTGCTTTGTTGCTGCTTGAGTCTTCCAATGCTCTGTCAAATTCTGTTCTCAATATCAAATCTCCTTTCTCATCTTCATCAATTTCCTCTTCCCTTTCCATTACACGATTCTCAATCTCCTCTCCCTTATACAAACACTCTATGTAAGCTTTCCACCTCTCAACCTATTCTTCCCTATCTGTTAGTTTTCCATCTGAGTTCTTAATATTACAGCACTTAGTCTCCCTTTCCCCAAAAGTACTCTTACTCCTTAGATAAGCTGTACCGTATTTACTTTTCCTAGTTTCAGACAATTTTCCATACCTGCACATTTCTCTTTCAACCATCTTTTTTGCTTCCTTGCACCTTTAACCTCATTTCTCAGACGTCTGTATTCTCCTTTTCCCCTTTCATCCATGGGCGCCCGCAGGGTGGCAATTTTTGATGCACAACATGTACTTATATGAGCCGAGGAGCTTATTTAATCCTAATTTAATTAGGCTTATACTCGTGTTGACCGACTAAAAGTTACAATTCATTATACAGTAGATCAATGAGATGATAAAGCCAAAGGATTGATAAAGATGTACTTCTGAAAGAAGATGATTACAGACCAGACATTGGCAGTTTCTTAACCCAGGAAAATATATGTGACATTCTTAAGTACAAATTCATAATAGTTAAATGATCCTGCGATGTCTATATCTATATCACAGGGACTATGTAAGAAGTACGTGATTTAGTGAGTTTTATATAATTTAGTTCACGGTCAGCAATAATCAAACGAAATATTTTCTTCCTAAAACGAAAATTTGCTAAAAACAAGGGTGTCATAATTATGAATAACTTAATCTACAATTCGAATTTATCACTTTGTACAAGTTTCATTATGCTAAGGATAGCAATGCGAAGTATTCCCGTTAGGTTGTGAAGAAGACGAAAATCATGATGGATCTGCTGTAACGGTCAGTACAAACTAGATATTTGGAAACAGTGCTGTTTGAATTACAGTATTAGGCAAATTCATATGTTGGAATATTTCCACAGTTTAATTTTACTCAATGATTTAGAAATACGGTGTCTGAAAATGCATCCAGTTATTCAGAAACCAGGCGAACTGGATTTACATTACCATTTTAATGAACTGCTTTATTTTATTTTTGTCGATTTTTACCTGTTTTTAAGAACTGAACATTTTGACAATGAATCACAAAATAAGAAGAGTGTTCAATGGAAAAAACTCTGAACTAAAAACCAAATATTCCTCCCATTCTTCCCATAAAGTAGCCAACAGTTTCAGAGCAACCAAATAATTAATTTCACGAAGCAAGTAATAAATGAGAAATTAAACAAAAATTTGAGGCGGGGGCTTGTTAAATGATAATTATAACCTCCCACCCCCACCCGAAAAATATCCTGCGGGTGCCTATGCTTTCATCTCTTACATTCTTATTATGCTTCCGCCTTTCGTCCATTATTCTACGTATACCCTGCGTGATCCACGGTATTCTACCTATTCTTTCTTTCCTACCAATATTTTCTTCACTGGATTTTGTTATTTCATTCTTCAAAAGAGCCCATTCCTCTGCAATTGAAGCTTGTTCTGGGTTTTCATTAGTCCTTCCTTTATACTCGTCTTGAATCGTTTGTTCACGTCCTTCTTTCAGTCTGTCTATTGCCCACCTTTTTGGCTTTTGACTTTTCTTCAATTTCTTCAACTTAAGTCTGCATTTCATAACAACCAGACTGTGGTCAGAGTTTATGTCAGCACCGGGATATGTCTTGCAATCAAAAATCTGGTTTCGAAATCTCTGTTTGACCATAATGAAGTCTATTTGGTAACGCCCTGTACCTCCTAATTTCATCTATGTGTATATTCTTATATTGTAGTTATTGAATAAGGTGTTAGCTATGACCAACTCATGGTCGGTGCAGAATTCCAGCTGTCTGCTTCCTCGATCATTCCTTCACCTAATCCGAATTCTCCTACTATCTACCCTTCTCTTCCTTTTCCTATCACATCATTTCAATCTCCCATTACTATAACATTTTCATCACCCTTGACATACCGGTACCTCGGAATTTCATCTATTTCTTCGTAGACCTTTTCAACATCTTTACCATCAGCTTGACTGGTGGGCATATAGACTTGTACCACTGTGGTGCACTTATGTTTTTGTATTGATTTTACCTAAAATAATCCGTTCACTATATTGTTCATAATATTCAACCCGCTGTCCAACTTTATAGTCAATATGAGACCTACCCCTGCTTGGCTATTGTTTGATTTAGTGCTAATGACCTATAGTCTCCTGACCAAAAGTCCAGATCTTCCTGCCAGCGCATTTTACTAATCCCAACCAAATCCAACCTCAACCTATCCATTTCCCTTTCTACGTTTTCTAACCTTCCACTGCCTATCAGACTACTAACATTCCACGCTCCAATCGGTAGAAAATCAGATTTACTCTTTGTCACTTCTGTGATATTAACCCCCTCTCGAGTAGTCCGCACCCGGAGTATTTAAACAAATTTTCAGTCCTCTCTTTAACATGTCTATTTGTTTGGGGAAAGGCTCTAGATTAGATTAGATTTTTATTTACCCGGAGTATTTACACAAATTTTCAGTCCTCTTTTTAACATGTCTATTTGTTTGGGGAAAGGCTCTAGACTGGATTAGATTTTTATTTATCCATTTGATCAATTACATGTATACAATACATTTTTGATATGAGACACGTCAAAAATTACATCTAACTTATAAAATAAAAGAACTTACAGGTATACATTACTAATACCATACTATAACCAGGGCTAGATTTGTGACGGTACGCACCGGTACGCCGTACCGAAACCTCCGATCGGGGGAACAGTAGAATATATAACATACCTTTTAAAAATGTGGAACGTTAGTTGTAAGTCAATGTCAACTTGGTCTATGACTGGATAATTATTTCAGAAAACTGTAAAGACAACATTTTAAAACAAGAAATAAAAGATTGTTGGTGAACATGTGTGTATTTTCAAACCGAATGTTTTTTTAATTACGTAAAACTATTAAATTGAAATAATGTATATAGTTTGAATGGTAGCCTAGTTGGCCTACATTAAAATTTAATACAGGCCAACGGCTATGGTAATAAAAGTGGTGCTACAGCAGTCTCAGTTTAATTTAAAATTGCTATCAAAATTAGATTGCTATTTTGTCCACTGATTAATTTGTAAAGGGTTCAGAAAAGGGTAAAAATATTGTTTTTAGAACTCTAGATTTCTATATTCCATAAAGATCCCCCCTCCCAGCGGCTTCGGTGGCGTAGTTGGTAGCATGCTGAACTGCTGTGCCCAAGATAGAGGGTTCAAACCCGGTCGAAGTCGTCGGATTTTTTAAGGGCGTTAAAATCCTTCAGTATGCCTTCCTTCGGAGGGGAAGTAAAGCCGGCGGTCCCATGTCATAAATTTGTGGCATGTAAAAGATCCTTCCTCAGACTAAACTTGTGTGAAGCTAAATTTCTAGGTTAGATTTCATTGGAACGCTCTATTAAAGTTCCAACGTTCGCCACTAGGTATCATTGTCATCTGCTAGTGAAAGTTGGAACTACTTGAAATTGAACGGAACTTGTAGCTGACCCTATGGGTATCCGCTTGAAGCAGCTACAGCCTTTGGCGAGCCGAACATGTCCTCGGACACTCCCGGCACTAAAAGCCATACGATAAATAAATAACTCCCTTCACACCACCACCCGGTAACCCACAGTACCGAAACCTCTATTTTTACAAATCAAGCACTGACTATAACTATTTATAACTTATTATAATAACAGATCTTAAGAGATACAACAATCTTATTGGACACCTATTTACACCTTTCTGTATTATCACAATATGAAAACTCAATTCTATACATACAACAACTTACAGCTAGGTATTACAATTAAAATAGAGAAGTAAAATATAATTATAGCTTTAATCGCTCCTATATGCTAAGATATTCAGCTACAGTGTAAAAACAAAGGCACTGCAAATAAGCTTTCGACATTCTTTCAAAGGTTTTTATTTTTGGGGCAAATTTTATATACTGGGGTTGTTAATTGTATAATTTATAGCCTGTGTGAAAAGTTCCTTTTTGATATATGCTTGTGTGTGTGAAATATGAATGTTTTGATTTTGTCTTGTGTTATGTCTATGAACATCATTGTTTGTGTTAAGAAAAACGTCTTTATTCATTAAATTCTTTTTAAAAACTTAATACTTTCAAAGATATGAATGCAGGGCAGTGGGAGAATGTTTAAATCTTTAAACAGAGATCTACATGATTCCCTATTGTTTACATTTGCCATAATTCTAATCGCCCTCTTTTGTATCCTAAACGTACTTAGTACATCTGGTGACATACCCCAAAATATGACCCCATATCTTAAGTATGAATGGAAATAAGCAAAATAAGTATTTCTTAATGTGTGCATTCTAGTGCAAGTTTTCAAAATACGTAACGCAAAGCACATCGAGTTCAGTTTAGTATTCAGATATGGTATATGTTTATTCCATTTCAAGTCCTGTTGTATCCATAGTCCTAAAAACTTTGTTTCTGATTTATTTTCTATTTGATGACCATTCAATGTTATATTGGGCGTCGCAGGATTCCTATTCTGTATATTGTGAAAATTTAGACATAATGTTTTTTTTTATAGTTTATTATGAGGCGATTATCTTGAGACCATTTGGTTAACTCTTCTGTAACAGAGTCAGCAGACTGCTGTAAGACCTGTTTAGTTTCACCTTTTATTACGAGTGTTGTATCGTCCACAAACAAAATTTCCTTACGAGTATCAACGTTCTGTGTTATATCATTGATATATAGAAGAAAGAATAGAGGGCCCAAACCGATCCCTGGGTTATTCCAAATTTAATAATACCCTCATTGGACAATGTTTAATTAAGTAATCTGGTTCCATCATCCTTGTGTCTGAAGCTTACTATTTGTTTACGCCTTGTTAAGTAGAACTCTATCCATTTATTAGCTAGACCTCTAATACCATATTGATTTAGTTTTGTAAGGAGGATTTTATGGTCAACAACATCAAATGATTTCGATAAATCCAAGAATAGGCCAGTTACATGTTCCTTATTGTCAATTAATTTAAGTATACTATTCATACATTCATAAATTGCTGTGTGTGTAGATTTTTCCGTTCTGAATCCATGTTGTGAGTTTGATAGTATTTTATTGTTTACTATGAAGCTTATCAGTCTCTTATACATGATTTTTTCCCACAATGTTAGCAATACCAGTTGGTAAGGTAATAGGACGATAGTTATCTAATTCATCTTTTGAACCGTTTTGTGCACTGGAATTACTTTTGATAACTTCAAAATATCCGGGTAAGTTCCTGAGAGAATTGAACTGTTTATTAAGTGCGTAGGTGGATTTATTATATTTTCTGTACATTTCCTTAAAATTGCATCAGGGAAGCCATCAATACCAGCACAGAATTTATTTTTAGCTCTTTTTAACTATTCTTACCTCTTCACTTGTGACATGATTTATAAATAAAGAATCACTGCATATATTTATTTTATTATTAGAATTCAGTGTATTTACCTGTGATTTATTTAATAATTTTTGTGGAATTTCCAGAAATTAGTCATTAAAAGTGTTTGCTATTTCCTCTGGTTTTTTAATCACTTTATTATTTCTGGTCAGTGTAATGTTCCTTTGTATTTTAGCAGATTTTCCAGTTTCTTTCTTTATCATGGACCACATAGCCCTGTTTTTATTAGATGATTTGGGGAAAAAATTTATGATTATGCATTTTCTTTGCTAGTCTTATTACCTTATTTAATATGCTAGTGTATTTTTTGTAGTATAAATTGAATTCAGGTGTTGTGTGGTATTGTTTATATAATTTGTGTATACATTTCTTTCTTTGACATGAATTTATAATCCCTGCTGTTATCCAATTGCTAGCTTTGTTATTTTGAATAGTTCTTTGTTTAAAGGGGAATGCTGTTTCAAAATAGTGTTTTAGGGTACTGTTAAATGCATTAAATTTATCATTTACATTTTCTAGTTTGTAAATTTCTGACCATGTTTCCTTATTTAATAAGTCATTGAAATATGTAACATTTGTTTCCAGGGGTGGTTCGAGTGGGGGGTTGGGGGAGGTGTCTCACCCCCCCCCCTCAGGTATGTTCTCAGTCGGCAAATACGACATCAGTCGGCAAATCCTGAAGAGGTCGTAAAATTTCCCAAAACAGCATAAAAAACGGAGCATGGCCATATACGATTTGGTCCGATTTATTTTTAAAGAATAATTATTATACTACAGTCGGCATTTTTACCGACAGTGGGCACAAACGGGCGCTGCAATAATTTCGTACAGCCAGGAAATAGCCCAGTGCGGGAAGAGGAAGAGTCGGCCAACTCAAGCCAACTCATTGAGATGTTGTCGGAGGAATGTTATGAGTCATAACTTATGACCTGCTACCGCTGGTCTCAGTGCGTCCTCAGATATCCGCGCTATTGTGACAGAATTGACAGGTGTATGGTTCCAAGGTTCCTCAAGGGGTGCTCACTATGGTCAGTGTAGTGGTCACCGACAATGAGCGAAAGCAGTCGTTCCTGAATCGGAAACTTTTATATTGATAACTAGGTGCAATTACAGTGGCAGTGGGATGTGGGTTTTTGCCGGCGCGGAACATTTTCATGGAGCATCGCGTATCCATCAAACGTAAGTAATAATAATACAATAAATACATGCGCATTTTCAGCCATGTTTATGATTAACGGTGTTAACAAGAAAAAATGCCCGATAAATCCATAAAAGTCGACCTTTGTGGAGGGAGGGGGATTGTTCTCTTTTAAACCATATTTTTTATTTAAATAAAACTTACAGAGTGTTTTAAAACTCAGTGACAAGAGAACCGGGGTGGGGTGGAGGAGACAACTCTAAGTAACTTTGTCAAAGGAACGAATATATGGAGAAGCACCCCTGCGACGCTCGACTTCTTCAAAGGGTTGAACTTAATGCCCATCGGGTAGCTAAGATACAATTACAATCAAATTAAATCTTAGCGGAATGGATAGAGTATCATTGGTAAATTTCGTTGTGGCGACTTTTCCTGTAGCTCGTTATGTTTAGGCATGGCCGGCTCTACGGAAGGCCGCGGCGTTCGACCTTGCAACGCTGCACTTCTCTGAACTGGGATGGCCATAGCAGCCGGCCAGCTGTTGATGCATGTGCTTCGCCACGAAAACAAATTGAAATAACGAAATAATATTTGTTCTTTTCAACATTAAAGTAAAAAGATTGTCAAGAGTCAGTAGGGCTTACTTGGAGTAACAAAACCAATTTGCTTTCAATATTTATTTGACATTTACAAAATATACAACAGGTTGGCCTCTAACAAAGAATAGCAAGTTTTCTGTGATTACTATGGCAAGTTACCCGTTCATTCCTCAACTTCCTGTAATTATTTAACAAAATGTTACTCATTGTTAAGACAATACTTGTGACTATTGTCATAACATTACATCCACAGGTACAAGTTTTCTCGGCAGTTTCTGACAATTCAATATCTGATAAAATACCGAGTAGACTAAGATTTTGAATTACTTGGCGTTGATTGTTACATTTACCTTTTAAAAATTGTTCCTCAAACGTATCAGAAAATAGTGCCTGCGTAATTCCAACAACATGTTTACACACTGATAAAATAAAATCTGCAGGAACTGAAAGTCCGCCCCTATTTATTTGATTGAAGTAGCTGTCATTTATCTTTTCTTTATTTCTAAGCAAAGCCAAACATTCTTCACATTTTATTCTTGAACATTGCTTGAACGATATGTAACCACAGGCATATATAAAACCCGACTCATCGAATTGTATGTTTTCAGTGTACTTGTCTTCTAAAATACTGTAAAAGGTATCGTCAACAGTAGCTGACGAAAGGCTGCTTGTTGTACTTTCTCCTGAATTTGTATCGGAAGAGGACATTATCATTTCTTTCGAAAAAGTAACTGCTCCATACCTGGATGAATGAAGGCCAAGTACGCTTTTCAACCTTATTTTCAATTCGGCCTCCATTACCTGAGTAACTGATATATTATAGTTGCCGCCTGTTAGTTGGTGGTACTGCCCAAACCTGGATTCTAATTGGTCACTCTGAAATTTGCCAGTTAACACATAAGAGGGGTTCATATTCTGTAGAGCATAAATAATAATCTCACGTAATACATAGGTTGTTACATACAAAGCGTTTGTAAGTTTCATTGGTTAAACAACTCTTTTTTGAGGAATTATTTTCATCCTTCTTTTTCCACGTGGACAACCATTGGAGGAATGCCTGGACCACCACATTAGGATTACTCTGACAAAAAAAGCAGTACCTTTATAACAATACTTGTTTAGAGCAGAAGCTGTAGATTCGTGAAACACGTTTGTAACCAAAGAAACCCTTTGACGTTCAAGTGAATTTGGATAAACACTTTTAAATGTTAACTTTGGTGCAGACTTAATCAGTAAATCGGATTCATTTTTGTAGATCGCTCTTATGTCACTAAATGATGCTTGAGTTAACTCTTTAAAATCAGGGTTACAGTCATCTTAACTTTAAACATTTGAAAATGAGTCTAAATCTTCCCATACAGGAATAATAAATGACTTATCAATGCCACTTAAATTCCGCCAATTATTTCGTATATTTTTTAATATATGGACACTGTCATATAAAACAAAGGTTTTTAGGGGGTTTCCATCAATATGGAACCAGTAATTACTATCAGAATGTTTGGTTAGTTCTTTGAACATAGCACGATTCACACCATTATTATCAGCTATGATAGACAGAATATTTAGGCCACAATCCTGTATTTGCCTGATAACACCTTTTGCAATATCAGCTAGTTGCAAACCCGTTAATTGTTTCACTGGAACTAATTTAACAACCTCTTTCAAATTTCCAAAAGCAGAACTAACAAGAAAGGCCAGAACTGTCTTAGCTGCAAGAACTATAATCCCCAAGCTTAACAACAGTACAAATGCACAGAGTTCCTCAATCAGAATATTTCACCAAAATGTACAGTCACTTAATAATAAACTAGTTCATATCGATATGCTTCTACAAACATCACTCAAAGATATCCACATCCTGTGCTTGTCTGAACACTGGATGAAACCTGAACAAATCAATCATGCTGTCATACCAGGGTTTACTTTAGCTAGCTACTACTGTAGATCAACATCAGAGCATGGAGGTGTATGTATCTATATCAAAGGAAACATAGAATTTAAGCCTATACCAATTCCCGATGACTTATGCATAGATAAACATTTTGAGGCAACAGCTATTTCTATCCCAAAAGAAAATTTAATTCTCATCTGTATATATCGTTCACCAGGAAATAGTGCAAAGTTATTTCTGAATAAACTAGAAGTGATAATAAAATAAATAAATTTAATAAAAAAAATAGTTCTTTGTGGAGATTTCAATATTAACTTTTTAGAGGAAAGTACGGAGAGAAGGGAATTGCTAAATTTGTTAAGCTCCCATCATCTAATTCACACAGTAACAGTACCCACAAGAATAACAAAAACTAGTGCAACCACACTTGACCAGATAATAATTAATGACAATGTGAACTGCAACTCTCTCGAAGTAATCAACACAGGTTTCAGTGACCACCGAGCTCAAATAATAACTCTAAATATTTCAAACCCAGTTTACAATGCTCAATTTGATAAATGTCGAAGCTTTAGTCAGCACAATATAAACTATTTCAACAACTTGTTAAAAGGAGAAACTTGGGAAGGTGTGTACAAGTCAATAGATACAAACAAAAAATTCCAGGAATTCATTAATATTTTCCTGTATTATTTTGATATTGCATTTCCTTTGAAGAGTATCAGACTGAAAGTTTCTTCTCCATCAAAACAATGGCTTACTCTTGGAATAATTACTTCATGCAAAAGAAAGCGTTTCCTCCACGATTTTCAAAGTACGCACGAAACCTCCAATGAATTTAACATGTATTTCAAGACCTATAAGACCATACTTAACAAAGTTATAAAATTAGCAAAGAGAATGTCAAATGATAATTATATCCTGGAATCTAAAAATAAAACTAAGGCTATGTGGAATATCATAAAAAATGAAACCAGGCAAACAAAACCGGCAGTAAATAACATAACGTTATCAGAAGACTCCAAGAAGATCAATGACCCACAAAATGTCTCAAGAATTTTTAATGAGCATTTTGCTACCATAGCTGAAAAGCTACTAAATGTAAACAATATACAAGCAATAAAATCAACACTCGCGAATATAACATTTAATGGAAAATCAATGTTTGTTGAAAATGTTACAGAAGCAGAAATCCTCAATATTGTAAAGAACCTACAGAATAAACATTGCTCAGGAGTTGATAACATTCCTGATATACTAATTAAAAAATGTATCCAAAATATAATTACCCCCTTAACACACCTCTGTAACCAATCTCTCATGTCAGGAATATTTCCAGATATCTTTAAAATTGCAAAAGTAATTCCATTATTTAAAGGGGGAGATAGAGAAAACGTAACCAATTATAGACCTATTTCTTTATTGTCGATATTTTCAAAAATTTTAGAGAAGATAATGTACAACCGTCTAATTAGCTTCATAAACAAATATAAATTGTTAACTGACTCTCAACATGGCTTTAGAGAAGGAAAATCAACAATGTCCGCAATTTATGAATTTTTAAATCCTGCTTTTGAGTCACTTGATGAAAGGAAGAGAGTATGTGGCCTGTTTTTGGACCTGTCTAAAGCTTTTGATGTGATAAATCATCAGATACTAATTGATAAACTCCATCAATATGGTATCAGGGGTATCGCTAGTAAGTGGTTTCAGTCATATTTAAATAATCGCCAACAGATCGTCGAACAAAAAAGTTTAGAAAATACCACAAACATATTTAAATATTACCACTCAGATCCTATGTTTTTGAAGTATGGCATTCCGCAGGGGTCCGTTCTAGGGCCACTACTTTTTCTCCTTTACGTAAATGACTTGCCATCTCAGATACCTGCATTTAAAACTGTACTATTCGCAGATGATACAAGTGTTTTGATGAGGGGTGAAAATGACACTGAACTTCAAAAATCAGTAGAGGAAGTAACAGGTCAGCTGTCCTTATGGTTCAACAATAATGGATTCCTTATCAACACTAGTAAAACAGTGGTTCTTAACTTTCACACAGCTCAGAATAAAAGTATTAATTCTCCCTCCATAATCTTAAATGACCTTAAAATTGGTAACGCCTCTTCTACTAAATTCTTAGGCCTTTGGTTGCAGGATGACCTAAAATGGAACTCGCATACCACTAAACTTGCCAAGAAACTAAGCTCAAGTTGTTATGCATTGAGAGTATTAAGACAATCGACTAGCTGGAGAACTGTTCTTAGTACTTATTTTGCTTATTGCTATTCGCTTATGAAATATGGAATCATATTTTGGGGAAATTCACCTGCTGCTCACCAAATCTTTATTATCCAGAAAAGAATAATTAGAACAATGAAAGGAACTACTAGATTGCATACATGTAAGCCTCTGTTTAAACAACTGAAAATTTTACCTTTGCCATGTATTTACATCTTTGAACTTCTATTATTTGTCAAACAAAGCTTAGGAAATGAGGATATCTTTGAGATGAATTCAAATATACATAACTACCAGACCAGACAAAAGAACAATCTTCATGTACATGCTGCAAATACAACACTATGTAAAAATGGTGTATTCCATGCAGCTATAACGCTGTATAATCATTTGCCAAATAATATTAAAAGTACAGCAAATTACATAAAGTTCAAAATAAAAACTAAAGAGTTCTTGCTGGAGCACTGCTTCTACTCAGTTAAAGAGTTTTTAGAATATCAATAGTTATGTTTATGTATTCATAGGACTAAATGATGTAAGGTTATCCTTGTGTAGGCCCATATTATTATTGTGATTGTAAATTAGTATTAGTATAATTTGTGAATTGACGTGTCCTATATCATTGTACAATGTACATTATATGATTGAATGGATGAATAAAAAATACAATACAATACAATACAATAGCTAAATCTACAGATTCATTTGTAGCAACACCAAATAATTGCCCATTTTTTAAATCTAAAGTTTCTTTGACATGCATTTCATCAATCTGTAAATTTACAACCCTTTCTAAATTTGATAAATCTTTCACAATCTGACTTAGAATGTTACTGTTCTCTTCATCAGCTTTCGGGGATATGGCGAAGGAAGTTGTTAATTTTTGTAAAACTCGGGGATGAGGTAGGGATAAAATATGGTTAAATCTAATTGCGTTATAACACTTTGTATACTGCATATAAATTAGGAATGCATTTAGAGTTGTAGTGACGTTATATCTAGGTTTCTTTAAAAAAGAAAGTGTAAACTGATCTTGCAGAAACATTAACTTTTTTTAACAGAATCTCTAAAGATTCGTCTCCCTGGTTTTCAAGGTCAGTTTTTAGGTTATCTATTAAATTATTAATCTGGACGACTAGTGAACTTACAGAACTTCAAGGTAAGAAAAAGTCGTGGCAAAATTCTATTGCTTGGAACAACTGACTCCACTTACTTAATAATGAATTTCGAAATATTACAGAGCCAGAATGAAGAACAACAGCGTTAGGAATTACGCCTCCATTGATATGAATTTCGACCGTAAAATCATTGTTTATCCTTATACTTGACCTTATTTTAGGTATGCTTGACACATCTAATTTATACAAAATACAATAGTTTTCACTAGTACTTACAGACCAGTCTGTTTTATGCTCCACCAATTTATTTTGTATATCACAAACTAAGGACTCGAAAGTCGTAATTTTGTTGGCTTCCTCAGCAAGGGTCTTCTCACATTCCTCTGCAGACTTTTTCCGTTCTTTTTCTTCTTCTCTTCTTTCTTCTGGAGATTTCCTTATCTTGGAGGAGCAATTGCTCAAATACGTTGGTAAGTTTGGGAATACCTTTGGAACCGCACGAGGTATCAATACAGGCTTCTTCCGTGTGAATTCCTTATTATTCCCATCACCATCCTTGTATTTTTCAACATAACTTACGTCTTCAGGAAGAAAGTGTTTAATACATACGAAGGAATATTTCGTAGGTACCCAATTGGCTCGAGGAATAGCACGTTCCCATATGGCTTTTAATTGTGGATTTTTAGGAAACCCAGACACTGTCACAAATCCTTCAGTTTTTATCGATGAACGATAATTAGACTTACAATTCGGCATAACACAAGTCTTTGGCATTGTAGCTAGCCACTATACAGTAATAATCAATGGTATAATTTCATTTACATAGAGTATTTTGAAGAAAACACGAGCGCGTGACACATTTTCCATGTAACTCAGTGGGCGAGGCAGAGCAGACTGGCCAATCACGGCGAGGTTGCCAATTTTCGCTCGCCGCGGCCTTCCGTAGAGCCGGCCATGGTTTAGGTGCTTAATATCTCTCAAGAAAATGCCTTTACCCTGTATAGTAGGCAATAATTCACACACATCATTTTTGGTGAATCGTAAACCTTACAGGTTACCGAAATATCTCTCCATATGAAGTTTACTCATATTTATGTACTCTATCCACTCCGCTAAGATTTAATCTGATCTGATGAGCAATTAAGCTATCCGACAGATACCAAACTGAGCCATCTGCCCACTTTGACCAAGTCCAGCGTCGTAGGGGGGCATTTCTGGATCTTCGTTTTCAGACTAAGTGGCTTAGAATTGTCTCCTCCACCCCGGCCCGGTTTTCTTGTCACTGAGTTTTGGAACACTCTGTATACGGTTCTCTCCAAAACGATTCATCCAAACTCGGGCCTGCTCTTTACTGATTTTGTTAATGAATTGTAGATTAGACATATGTAAACACCCTACATAATTTTTGCGTACTTCAAACCACTGTGTAAAATGAACAGTTTTCAAACCAGACTGTACCAATCGAACTACCTTAATATGAGAGATATTTTGCCTTGTATCCTCTTATAGTGTGCATTTATTTTTCGATCTGTTATGTAACGTTACTTTAGTGTGTTGCACGTGTTATATATTTTCATGTTTTACCTCCTCCTTTCTTTCAAAGGCGTCATTGAGCACTTATACCTTAAAAACTATCAAATCTTAGTCAGCACCCTGATACCGGTCCGGTCGATTTTTTCCTTTTGTCTTTCATTTTTCGCGCTTTATTGCGGTGAAATCTCGGTTATACGACGTACTGGCCAAAACCGTCGTTGAGAGCATCGCATAAGTTAATGCGTGCTTACTTTGACCTGTCTTTATCATATAAGACATTCATTCTCACTCTTAATGCGGTTTAGATCTGGGAAACGTCTTGCAAAAGCAGCACTTCTCTGATAGGCGTCGTATAACTTAGCTAATTTTGCTGAAGGGACAGGCTAAAAACGTCGTATAAACGGGATCGGCATACAACTGAGCGTCGTATAATTAAGCTTTCACTGTAGTAAACGTTTTCCCTGTTAAAAAGTTTAGTAATTTTTATATATTTTCCTCCCTTTACATACAGCTCTAAACATTTTCGTAGAGACAGCTTGTAATGCAAGCGCGCTTATCCGAGAGTTTTTTGACACTCTTGAAGTATTGTACGTTTTTTTTCGGGTAGCACGAAATGACATTTAAGCTTGCAGAAAGAGCTGGATGAAATTGAAAATTCACTTCAGCTTAATAATTTATCAAAAACAAGGTGGACTACGCTCGCCGAATCGGTGCGAGCTCCTTTCTACGTCTTATGAAGAGATAGTCACAGAATTGAAAACAATGAAAACCTCATTCGATTCTGAATTTGACAGTAAACCCCGAACTTTTGCGTCAGGCTTGCACAAAAAGCTTCTAGACTTTGATTTTATCTGTGGCATGTACTTTACCAAAAACATCTTGTTCAAAATTAAGAACGTAACCGAGCTTATAGAAGCGGAGGAGCGCTGAATGTCGTAGACGCGATGGCTGGTTCAGAGCACTTTGAAGTCTTTTGAAGATATCAACGACGACGGCAAGATGAACGCTTTAATAAAGAGTGCATCGTCATTTGCGGAAAGTATGCAAGTAAATGCGGAGGAAGACTTCTTAAAGCACCAAAGGACCCGGCGACTTTCAAAGAAGTATGACACGGACGCTGAAACGACAGCAGAAATTTATTTCCTTACATTCTACAGAAAGGAGTTCCGAATACTTTTGGATGTATTTACTACAAGCGTGCAAGACAATCTCGCAAATAACAATTTCTTTGATAGAGCCATTCCACATAATTTTCAAGATACCCGCTGACAGAAAAAACTGCACCATCGAGCGCGTCCGATCTATAAAGCAATCACATCAAGATGAAGAGCTTGTGCTGGCTGAGCTGGAAATCCTGCTTGATGCCAGTAAAGAGTGCTCATCTTTTAAAGAAATCGCAATAGTTGCTGTTAAATTAAAGAGTATTATCCCGAGTGGTTATGAAGTAGTTCGACTGATTTTAACATCCCCAGTGTCTTCTGCTTCTTCCGAAAGGTCCTTCAGCAAGTTGAAGCTCATTTTCAATCATTTGCGGACATCGATGGGTGACGACCGCTTGGACTCCCTCATGATGTTGTTTTCAACGAAAGATAAGGTCGTGGACATTGAAATTACGGAGATAGTGGAGAAGTGGTCCTTGTTAAAACATCGTAGAGTAGGGATTTACAAAGATAACTAGAGTTTTTTTTATTCTTGTAATATTTAAACACTTATTTTGTTCATTTATCAAATTTCTGGACCTAATAAAATACATTTTAAATGAAAGCCGTTAATTGTCTTGTGTATCGTTTGCCACCGCCGCGCCGTCCCCCCCCCCCCCCCCCCCCCCGTTCCCTCCCGTTGCTATTTTTTATTCTTGTTGGGGTGTTTATTGTAGGTTTCAGTCCATAGGAAATTAGTAACTGTGTTAATAATTCTAAGACTGTGGCAGGTAATGAGTTCCAATTATCAATACCGTACGAGGATTAATGAAATAATATTTCCATTAATTTGTACGCTGCGGCTGGATCTTATCTTTATGTGGATGAACTGCCCTGCTCAGGTAGGTGGGATTTCCCAGTTGTTTGCTTAGTTCTCTCCATGCTGGCTATTTAGTGTAAGTGTAGCTTAAGTATAGTCTGGATTTCGTCCTTTTATCTTCCCATCCTAGTTTTTCTATCCTTCGGGTTACATTTCTTCTATGATTAAAATCGTTGAGCACTAACCTAGCAGCCTTCCTTTGTACCATCCCCAGCTCATTAATGATCCCTACTTGATATGGGTCCCAAACTGCTGAGCCGTATTCCAAGATTGACCTCGCTAGGGTCAAATATCAATTCTTTTGCGGTGGGACTACTGCCTTTTAATACACTCATTACAAAATGAAGTGATTTGTACGGTTTGAAGACAACACAGCCCACGTGGGATCTCTACTTAGTCCAGGCTGGGGCACGCTCGGCAACCGCACGTCACATTCAGTAGTTCACTATGACGTCGCTTCTTTCGGGGTCTTCTGGGGTTATTGATCGTCTCGCAGACGATTGACTTTAGTTAGTTCCAGTTTTTCATATCTTTTTGCAGGATGCCAGTTGCAAAGCCATCTTTATTCTCCAAAAGGAATTGGGGATCAATCCTTGGTGGGACTGTAGTAGAAGGTGCCTGTCGTTTAGGCAGTCATCTGGTCTTTATTTGTGTGAAGAAATGGTCGGAGTCGACGTTCCAACTTTTATAGGATCGCACGTTCATGTTATACAGTATTTTCTTCTTTTAACACTCATTGCAACATTTTCTATTTCAAATGGACGGGGTTCGGTGACTGCCAGGTGGTCTGGTATCTCACCGTTCTAGGGAAAACTGTGTACATGATTCTCAACTGATACAACCTACACAGTTCAATCAAGCGCTTGTCACTGGTGTTTGTCCGTCCATGCGCTGGATAAGGCATTATTATTTATAACTTATTTTGTTAATGATGGTTTTTTTCGTCTCCCTAAATCTCATCTGGGCACTGAAAATCTTCCTCCGTTCTTCTGTCTATGATTTCTTGGTCCTGGTAGTAATTTTCTCAGAGAAATGATTGTTGATTACCGGTAATGTTCTGAACTGGAGTCAATCTAGTAAAATTTTCTATGTAGGCCTAATGCCAATACCTTGCAGGTCTTTTTCTATTTCACTAAGCCAACTGTTCTTGACTTTCATTGAGAGTTGTGCTCTGAAAGAAGTTCATTTTCCGTATTGACAGATTCACTATATAACCAAGGAGAAACTGTTCCGCCTAGTCAATACATTTATTTACAACAAGTTATAATCTTGCTATTATATGGTACATGTTTCGGGGCCTCTAGTACTGGTCCCTTCTTCAGCCATAAATTAAGTTGCAAAATCCAGCATAATTAAAGATATCATAATAAAAATACATAAAATGATGAGTGAATGGATGAAATGAGGCGAAAAAGAACATATTACTCATGAGAAGTAATGTGAGTGCACATCAGTAAAAATTAACACCATTGGTATTGTTAGGTTCTTGAGAATACACTTATATAGCACTGTTCTAATGTTTGTGCATGTGGAAATCACTTCACTTGGGATTTATAGCCTGTTGTTTACAATGTTGTTGACTGAAACTTGCTGTTCAAGCTGGGGCTTCTGAGCTTATAGTCTTGCATTAGAGGGAAAACATCCAATGTCATGTAATGAAATACATCATCATGATGAGGAAACGTCCAAGTATGGAAAAAACATATTTTACTTAGACCAACTAAAACAATTTCCTTTGTTGATCTAATTCAGGGGTCTCCAAACTACGGCCCGGGGGCCACATCCGGCCCGCGGACAGATTTTGTCCGGCCCGCGGAGAGCTAGCATACTTGAAAACTCCTTTTAGAGAACATTTTTTTTATAGCAAATTAAATTTAGTTTACTGAAGTATTCTAATTTTATGTTGAATAATTATTAATATGACATCTACATTGATATGGTCATGGGCTAACTACTCATAACATTGTTGTAGGCTTATTGTTATTGTTTTTGTGATAAGTTGGATAAAGAAACACAGAATTGTAATGAGTAAAGACATGCATAACATGCAGACATATGAAATACTATTGAGATTTATGTAATTGAGATTTTCCACTGACAATAGTTTGTAGTTGTGGACTAATTTTACTTGTACCAATTATTAAAAGAGATTTAAGATGCTCATCAGTTAATTTAGATCTGTAAATATTTTTTGTGTACTTCATTTTGGAGAAGGTCTTCTCACACAAATAAGTAGTACCAAAAACAGAAAACAGCCCACGAGCAAATTTATGCAAATTATCAAATTGTGTCAGTGGAAGACTCTTATAAAATTCCAACAAAGATGAGTTTTGATATTTGTTCTTAATTATATCACTGCACTGTAGTTCAATCATTTCCATTTGAAGTTCCGGGGCTAGGGTTTCAATGTCAGTATCAAAAGGATCCTGAAAAATCTTAATTTGATTCGCAAAGGCATCGAAGTCCGAGAAACGAGTATCCAAATTTATTTTCAAAGCACTCAAAGTTTCGATTGCAAAATCGATAGGAAACTCAGTCTCAGTGGTGTGGCTGAATATTTCACATGTTTTAAAATGAGAAAAACATTTACTTCGTAGTTGTGATTGAAACAGTATCAATTTCTTCCGGAATGATTTGATATTAGTGTATAAATCAGGAAGATGCTGGTTTTCTCCTTGCTATCTCAAATTCAGTTCGTTCACATGTTTTGTCAAATCAACATAGAATGCTAACTTCCACAGCCATGCGTTGTTTTGTAATTCAGTAAGAGGGCGATGCTTTTCATTCAAAAAAAATGTGATCACTGCTCGAAGTTCAAAAAAGCGCTGAAGGACTTTCCCACAACTAAGCCAACGTACGGCAGTATGATAAGGTAAGTCATTTTCTCCAATCTCTTCAATAAATTGTCGGAATTGTCGGTGATTCAGTCCAAAAGATCTCATAAAATTAACAGTTGATATGACTGGTTTCAGAACTTCAGACATATCCAAACATTTTCCGCACAAAGACTGTTGATGAATGATACAATGTAAGACTAATGGTTTTGAACCACCGTCATTTTCTACAGCCTTTGACACAAGAGCGACCACTCCTTTATCTTTCCCACTCATGTTTTTGCCTCCATCAGTTGTAATACATTTCAAGTTTTTCCATCGAACGTTCTTTTGATTAATGGCCATTTCAACTCCTTTAAAAATATCTGTACCAGTAGTTGTGCCATGAATACTATACATATCAAGAAGTTCTTCATGCACTTCATAGCTTTTATCTACTCCTCGAATATAAATCAACACCTGAGCAGTATCTGACACATCCGTTGACTCATCCAAGGCCAAAGAAAACCACTCAACATCTCCATTTTTGTCGAACAGTTGAGAGGATATATTTTCAGCGATGTTTTCTACCCTTCGAGCCACAGTGTTTGCTGACATACTGACAGTTTTTAATAAATTTACCTTTTCAGGGCACATTTCTTCGGCTGCTGCAATT
This sequence comes from Meconema thalassinum, assembly GCA_946902985.2. Classification (NCBI taxonomy): domain Eukaryota; kingdom Metazoa; phylum Arthropoda; class Insecta; order Orthoptera; family Tettigoniidae; genus Meconema; species Meconema thalassinum. The sequence continues at coordinate 241,921,814 of OX336394.1, read as the reverse complement.
ATGCATTCTTTGATCATTTCTCCATCGGTGAATGGTTTTCCACGTTTTGCAATTTCAAGAGCCACACGAAAGCTGGCACGAGTTGCAGCCTCTTGTTCGGTTTTGAGTTTTCTAAATGAAGATTGCTGCGATTTCAATCCGCGCTTCACAGCTTCGAATTTTTCTGTCCGCAAACTTCCTGTATATTTTGAGTAATTTTGAAAATGTTTTGTTTCATAATGACGTTTAATGTTATATTCCTTGAGAACGGCTATGCTTTCATTGCAATTCAAACATAGCGCCTTGTTACTGGACTCAATTACGAAATACTGAATGTTCCACTCATCTTTGAGTTTTCTGCATTCACTATCAATTTTTCGCTTCTTTTCCATACTACTAGATCACACACAAAAGCAACAATTCAAATCAAAATACTGTTACAAAGATGTCTTAAACTTAAACACGCACAAACACGTTTTAAGGACGTACGCACTATTTTATTTCACAACAGTGTCATAGGAACTGACTTGTGGTTGCGCAACTAGCCTTCTTATATATTCCAATTACTGCCATCTAGAAGTGAGTGGAAGACACCAGAACTCTCTCGAACCAACGAGATTACTCTATACGTGCTATTAGCGCCATCTGTTAGCGATAGAAGGTACTACCTATTTCCGCTTGTGTCCACCAGATGTCGTGTCACGTTACTCCTCATGGCTCGTACTCTACGACTAATCTCGAAATTACAGATAATGACAGGAAAATTAATAATATGCAGTGTTGCCGTTTTGCGGACTTTAGTCCGATTTGCAACCTTTTTTCAACGTTGCGTACTTTTTCGGACTTTTTTTTTCATCAGTGGACTATTTCACTTTTTACCACCGGCAACAATGATAATATGGTTCTGGCCCTCGGAACTTACTGGAGTATTCAGTATGGCCCTAAGGCTGGAAAGTTTGGAGACCCCTGATCTAATTCACAGAATCTCAATTTACTTCATGGCCCCATTATTGCTTCATCCAGTTGCTTAGATACCTTGGATCCAAGGCTTCTAGATTATATGCATTGCCTAGGTCATGAAGTATCTAAATTTGTAACCATTGCACTCTCATTATTAATATATTATTAAATTTTAAAAATATTCATGCCAATAAAAAAAAACATAAAATACAATATAAGATTTAAATTAAAATAAGGTGAGGTAATATAATATTATATCATTGTGACCTGGAATTGTTATAAATGGAATATAGAATGGTAGATGGGGTTATAAGGGTGGGAGGAAATGGAAGAGGGGGGAATATTGGGGGAGTTCGTGTTGGGGAATTCACGGTGGTTTGTTGTTGTCAACAATTTTATTCTTTATATATTCCGTTAGGGTGTCGTACAGGATATTCGTTTCAAAATTTATTTCATTAAGATTATGAAGAGGAGATAGTTTCTGTGCGGTGTTAATTTCTATCGCTTCTAGTACATTCATAGTGGTCCCCTTTCCTGTAAAATGGAGGATTTCTAGGTCTTTCTCGATGTTGGTGAATTTATGATGTGACTCCTCCATGTGTGTTGCCATTGCTGAGAATCTTCTGTATTTTGTGGCATTAAAATGTTCGTAGTATCTGATTGTGAATGCTCTACCCGTTTGTCCCAAATAATTCGCATCGCACTCCGAACAATTAAGTCTATAAATGCCTGATCTATGGAATTTGTCTATAGAATTTACTTTGTTCGAATTAAAGAAGAAATTGGCATTGGTGATGGATGTTTTATAGGCCATTTTTAAACCGTGTTTTTTGAATATGTTAGAGATGCTATATGTACGTGCATTAAAATAAGTGAAAACCGCGTATACAGGTTTTACTTTATGATCTGGTGTTAAATGGGTGGGAGGTCTATTTCTTATTTTGTTTACAATGTTGGAGATGAATTGATAGTTAAAACCATTAACTTTAGCTATTTGGCGTATGGTCTTTATTTCACTGGTGAGGTCATTTTTTGAAAGGGGAAGGTTGAAAGCTCTGTGAATCATACTGAAGAAGGCTGCCTTTTTGTGGTTGCCAGGATGATTAGAACTATTGCTTATGGTAGTATGAGTTTGTGTAGGCTTTCTGAAAATTTTATAGGAAAGTCTATTGTTCTTTATGGAAAGTGTGGTATCCAAAAAATTAATCGAGTTATTGACTGCAGATTCTGGGACGAACTGTATATTGCTGTCAATGCTGTTAAGTTTCTCTACAAGTTGGTCAATTTTCTGTATTGTGTTATCAATGATGATGAAAATGTCATCAACATATCGACCCCAGTATGTCAAACCTGCAATTTTTCCATGTATTTTAGTGTATTCCATATGATCCATATAAATATTTGCTATAATGCCAGATAAAGGGGAGCCCATGGGAAGGCCTTCCTTCTGCCTGTATATTTTATTATTGAAGGTGAAATAATTGCTATTAAGGGTGAATTCCAACAATGATATGAATTCGTTGATTTCAACATTTGATAGTTTGCTGCTGGCTGAAAAATTTTGTTTAATAATTTTGATGGTAGGGTTAATTGGGATATTGGTATACATATCCTTCACGTCAATGCTATGCAAAGAATGTTCATCATGTAGTTTTAAATTCATAGTACTTTCGCAAAAATGACGGGTGTTTCTAAGAAATTTGTTAGCTTTAAAGGTATAATGTTTAACTAGAAACTTTTGAATGAATTGAGTCATTTTATAAAGTGGGCTGTTTATGAAATTAATAATAGGTCTAATTGGGATCCCTTTCTTGTGTATTTTTGGTAAGGACTTCATAGTGGGAAGTCCCGGGTTCATATTGATGAGTATGTTAGTTTGCTTTTCATCTAAAATAAAAATGGAATTTTTAATGATGCCTTTTAATTTTCTTTGAATGGTCTGTGTAGGGTCCTTCTATATTTATTCAAAATTAGGGTTGTTTAAGAAGTTATTTGTTTTACTAATATAGTCCTCTTTTTCTAGGAGTCGATTGTGTTGCTTTTATCAGCTTTGGTAATGATTATGTTGTTATCATTTATTTTCTTTTTTAGATTAATCAAGTTTGAAAATGATTTAGTTTTAACTTTTTTGTTGATATTAATTATTTTCTGAATTTCCTTATTGGTTTCGTATCTTGCTTCCCCCTGTTTATCAATTGGGAGTTTACGAATTGCTACTTCCGTTTCAGTAATCCTGGTTTCAGCCAGCAGCAAACTATCAAATGTTGAAATCAACGAATTCATATCATTGTTGGAATTCACCCTTAATAGCAATTATTTCACCTTCAATAATAAAATATACAGGCAGAAGGAAGGCCTTCGCACGGGCTCCCCTTTATCTGGCATTATAGCAAATATTTATATGGATCATATGGAATACACTAAAATACATGGAAAAATTGCAGGTTTGGCATACTGGGGTCGATATGTTGATGACATTTTCATCATCATTGATAACACAATACAGAAAATTGACCAACTTGTAGAGAAACTTAACAGCATTGACAGCAATATACAGTTCGTCCCAGAATCTGCAGTCAATAACTCGATTAATTTTTTGGATACCGCACTTTCCATAAAGAACAATAGACTTTCCTATAAAATTTTCAGAAAGCCTACACAAACTCATATACCATAAGCAATAGTTCTAATCATCCTGGCAACCACAAAAAGGCAGCCTTCTTCAGTATGATTCACAGAGCTTTCAACCTTCCCCTTTCAAAAAATGACCTCACCAGTGAAATAAAGACCATACTCCAAATAGCTAAAGTTAATGGTTTTAACTATCAATTCATCTCCAACATTATAAACAAAATAAGAAATAGACCTCCCACCCATTTAACACCAGATCATAAAGAAA